>CM029518.1:13111312-14470455 GCA_017140615.1 Eucalyptus cladocalyx
ATTGAGAATTTGACCACCATGACATGATTTGTTTGCTCCGTTTGCCTAGAGCAAATGTTATGCTACTTAGAAGTTGTTCATATTTGAATGAAAGCCTACTTCCTGAATCCATTGCAAGGTCAACTTGATTCTTGATTTCAAAAGTTAGAAGTCGACTTTTGAGGATAGATTTTGGGCTCTTATTCGAAACATACTCATCTCGAAATCAATCAAATCTAATGTGGGATAATGCTCTATAAATACAAGGTCTTTGAGGTTTTCACAGCTTCAAACACTTGAAATATAATTTATGAGCATACCACATAATTGATTGTCACAACCTATCTTGCTTAAACTAGGAATCCAACTTCAATTAGAAAATCCACCTGGATTGGTCTTTTTGTATCATTTCAAACTTGAGACATATTTTTAAGAAGGAGGATGTAATGTTTTTAACGTAGCTGGAGTTGGTTTGGCCACCGCTGCAATTTTTGATTTGATCTATAAGGCATCACTTCCCAGGCTTAAGTATTGTCTATTAACTGTTATGCATTGGCCTACTAAATCGATTTTCACAAAATTGGACCGATGCTAAATGGAAAAAAGGAGTTTATTTATTTAGTTGGTGGTAGTACTTAGATCAGTAAAGTGGCATCCGAGGAATGTGCTCTCGGTGTAGCTCTTAAAGCTGCAGTTTGCTTTCCTCTTGGGAACCGTGAGATTGACTTTGAGTCGAAAAGACTTCAACAAAAGCTTGATCGTGTTCTGAGTTTCTTTATGGTCAACATGAAGTCATGATGGAGATTCAAATTAGTCAGTCAAGAAGCAATTGCATTGTAGAATATTGGAGCAAAATGATCTCAGAATGTTCAGAGTTTTTCTGCTTTGATGATCGCTTGTAAGTCTTACAACACTGCTTTTCGCAAGGCTCAAACTAAAACTTGACATTAAAATGTGATATAAGACCAGACTCTTTTTTCTTTCTTCGTGGCATGACATCCTAATTGGGGTACCGTGTCATTGTATGCAAGACTAGCTCCATTTGAAGCCAACGGAGAAAGCAAATGGAGTTTTAGCTATAAGGGGTGGTGTCGGTGCTGCAGTTGAGAGGCTTTAAGAGAACTTAAGTAGATAACTAATCACGATTGCTGAGTGCTGGGTTTGTCCGTAGCTTCTTTCTAAACCTAATTGCCTGTGCCCACCATGTTAAGATGACAAAAGTCTAAGAAAGAGAAATGAATAATATAGAGAGGTAGCTAGAACTAAAAGAACTTAATTCTCGTTTTCAGGTTGTGCGGGAAGATCTCTTTAGGCTGCATTTGGTAGTCACAAAAAAATAATTTTATCTCGAGTTTAGTTCTTGCTCAAGATAGGACATAAATGAATATAAGAGGATATATGCCAAATAAAATTATCCTAGGGATAATTATCATGTGTAATAAAAATGGATAGAATTTATTATTTTCATGGTATAAAAATTATTTTTTCTAGAATAACAAATTTGTTAAATAATCAAACTAAAATAATATTTAAATATAAATAATATGTGAATTCTATAATTAAAAAATTCAAAATGACAAAGAAATTTCGTTTTTATTTATTGATATGTTTATTATATATTTGAATTTCTTTCTATCTATAATATTTAGTTTGTATATACAGTATCTATATTATTACATATTTTAGGTATAATAATATAATTTATTATATGACAAAATTAAGGAATAAATGGATTATGAAATGGATAAGAGCGTATATTTTTATGTAATCTCCATAAATATAAATTCAATAAATCACATATAAAGTAAAAGTTCAGAAAAAAAGAATAACAAAATAAATAGGAGAGAGTTGCGCAAGGCACCCAATTTTTTGTGAGTACCGAGAGACCCTAATCGTAGCGATTATGTTTGCTTTTCGTCGACAAGTGCAGCGGTGTAAGATTCTAAGAAAGTTTTCAAGCTATTAGTAATGACTTTATCACCATAGATTGTTACTTGATTCGAAAAGAAGGGGCATTGAATGTTGTTATGTTGCGGATGTTGCGAGAGATCTCGAGGCTGGTTTAGAGCCCGATAACTTGAGCTGCAACTTTGGCATGTCTCGTGAACTCATTTCTAATGGAGGATGGATGTTTTGACGATATAATTTGAGGTCTCATATTCCAATTGCACCTGCTTTGTTATTTCCAATGTTAATCGGGTGCTTGGTAAATCTGGTCGAGTGTTGAGGTTTCGCAGCTCTTTCGGTTCGTGCAAGGTGTCACCAGCAAATGCATTCCAAGTGCAAGGACAGACCCATGCAGGACTCGAAGCTTGAAAGTCCAACGAGATTCAGTGGGTAGTATCAGAATTGTTATCTTTAGACCCAGTTTTAGATCTTGTTATACCAGCACACAGGATTCTTCTTCTCTCTCTCTCTCTTTTCTTATTTGCCTTTTTCCAAGGGGAAGAAGTATCGAGGATGCTTTTAAATCAGCCAAGGAGTCCTTTTTGAATTTTTCGCCTATATAACAATATTATTGTTTATGTTTTGAAAATTAGGCAGGTTCAATGTTTATTCAATAAATAGGTGATTAGAAATTGGCTTCTGCCTGTTCTTCTTTTCCTTTTGTAGTGTTTTATATTTGACTTTCATTTCCAAATATATAAATGTGTTACTTTTATGGTCATTATAGAGATTCTTTTCTATTTTGAAATTTAAAACAGAAGGCTATAAGAAAAGGCTCTTGTAAGTAAAAAAAAACATGTCCTATATTCAATCATATGGTTATTCATTGTGATGAGACTGAATTGGAGAATTTCTACCATAATTAATTTTTGATAATTGTTTGATATTGGCTTATGACAACAATTTAAAGAAAATTAAATAACGACCAGATCTCAAGCACGCTATGTACATGTACACTTATTTTATCTCTTTTGATAAGATTAAGAAGATTCGATGAATAATTGTTCGAATGATTGGTATATTTTCTAGAATTAAAAAAGAGAAGTGGGTTCCATGGGCCATGAAAAATTTGCTACTTTTTAAGAGTAAAGTGAATTGGGCCATAAGTGAAAAGTGGAACAATTATTGTTTTTTTCATAATCTTGAGGAAGAACAATAATTATTGGCTTAATTTTAACATCTGAGGATCACACTAAGTTTGAAAGTTGTCGCTACTTTCAAGTGATCATTCTAAAGCATCTATGGCGTTTAGATTAATATTTTTTAAATATTTTCTTAATTAATGTAGAATCCGTGGATTAATTGCTCAACTGAAGCATGAGCGGCATTTAGAGAACAGACAAGCCAGCCTTGCTTTTTGGGTTCCTCTCGCCCAATCATCTCGACTTGCGTCCCTCCCTCGCTCTCCCCCCCGGTTCGCATTTCGGCCAAAAGAGTGATCTTTCGTGCTTTTCATCGACTCTTGTTTTTGGGTTTTCTGGGGCTTTTTGGGAGGACGTGGGTGGAGGGTTCTTTCTTGGGTTCCTGAATCGGAGCTGATTTTGTGTTGGTTGCGCGACTCGAATCTACGTTTGGGTGTACGTTTGGGTGGGTGGGCGTGTGCTGATTGTGGGTTTTTGTTGCTTGTAGAAGGGCCCTTGCGAGTGTTGGGTTCGTTGAGGAGTGATAATGATGGACAACAATAACTGGAGGCCGACGCCGCCGGCCGGTGTGGGAGGCGGGGGCGATTGGAGGGCTCAGTTGCCGCCCGAATCGCGGGATAGGATCGTCAACAAGATGTGAGTGCCTCCTTCCTTCGCTTGGGTCTTTTAATGTCTCATCGTTTTGCAGGGAGAAGTGTGGAGTTCATGAGGGATCCTTGCTTAGGAGTGATTTCCGAGGGTTTAATATGTTAAAGGAAGTAATGGTTTTGCAATATGGTCCTGTTAATTGGTCGAGGCCCAACGTGAATTCTGAGGAATCTTTCGCTGTAAATTCTATTTGGTTAGATAGTTTGGGTTAGGTTTAGTATGTCGCAATGTGGGATTTAGCAGGTATGTAGGGGGGCCACTCTTGTTATTGTATTTTGGATGTAATTCTTTCTGAAGTGTAGAGGTAAGGTTTGGGAGGAAATCAGTTGCAGGATGATTTCCTGTTATGCTGGTAACAAAAATTCATGTATCCGGAACCTGAGGAATTTTAAGCGTCTCATTGCTTGTAGGTTGTATTATCTTGTATTAATCTCAGATTTATTGGTCTGTATAAGCTGTTACTGGAAGAGGTATGTGGGCAATGAGGTGTTAATGAGGGGTTGGGGTAAAGTCGTCGGTTCTTGTATATGAAGCTTTGCTTGGGAAATGGTTGTGTTGATTTAATGGGGAGAAAACTAGAACTGGAGGAGGGTACTTGGTTTCGAAGATACAGAGTAGATGACTAAATCTAGTTGAGGAGCACATGGATTCGACATTGAGCAAGGATGGGATGCTTTCAAAAGCAGACTTTCTATTAGAGTTGGGGAATAGTAGGAGCACTATGTCATGGGATGACATACGCTGTGGAGGCACTGCGTTCAAACAGTTATTCCTGGATGGGTATGCACTAGAAAGAAACAAGAGAGATAGGGTGGATGATTGTTGGGAGAAACGACATGGGAGATTAATATCTTGCGTAGTGCTCTAGATTAGAAGCATGAAGCTTCTTGAATTTTTTTGGGTTGTCTTATCAAGCGAGGTTAGATTTGAGGACAATGGGCTACGTGGAATTGCTGTGACTCTGGGAACTTTTTCTGTCAAAAGCTTTTGTTCTGATCTCCTTCTACTCAGATGCTATTACGACAGAGTACAGTTTTCCCATATCTATTTGGAAAGTCAAGGTCCCATTGAATGCTTCGTTTTTTGCTTGAGATGCTTGGGGATGTATTCTTACTTTAAATAATGCTCAGACGAGGGGAAAGTACAGGCTAACGGGTGTTTTTTGTGCAAAGACTGAAGAAGAGAGCGTGAATCACTCAATTTGACATTGTACCTGCACCAGAAAGATTCTGGGCTGCAGTTTTTGCAATATTGGGAGTGAACATTGAGACATGAAATTTGGGCTTGGAGAGGGGCTTTCAGTTTGTGGCTCGGAAAGAGAGTGATTACCATTTCTCCTTTTTTTAGGCTCATTTGTAGAGAGAGAGAGGAACAAAAGGGCATTTCAAGGAATTGAATACTTGTGGGATTCTTTTTAGGGATAATTGGTTGTACACTCCTCACTTTTGGTAGCAGGAAAGTCCGGTTTCATATGTCTAGTTTGTTGGAAATGTTAAAAAAAGTCTTTTGTCCATGAATTTGTTTATGGGTGGCTTCTACCTAAAGCCATTCTGTTAGGGGTGCCACCCCTTTGGTACCTTCTTAGTGAAATCTTATTTATCGTCGAGGAAAGAAAAAATTATTGGTAAGAAGAATTTCGTCTCAAGTGCAAATCTCTTTTGATATGCAGAATGGAGACCTTGAAGAGACACCTTCCTGTTTCTGGTCCAGAGGGTTTGCAAGAACTCAAGAAAATTGCCGTGCGATTTGAGGAAAAAATTTACACTGCTGCAATAAGCCAGGTATTATATGATGTCCATGCCTTTTGTGATTAATTGGTACGAAGTTTCTATGTGGATAGAGGATGCATAAACAAACTGGATAGGCTTGTGCTTAAAATTAAGAGAAGCATTCTTTTATTTGCATAATTTGTTGAGAATTTTTATCATTCATGCATGCATCCATATAGTAACTGGAACTGTTAAATATTTACGTTTAGCTTTCCCCAGGGAAATTAGGTTTACTCATTGCTGTAATATTGTGCTAAGGTTTTATATATGCTTCATTTTCTTTCCAATTTGATTAAGTGATGAAGTGATTTCTGCTTCCTTTCCCTTTTAGTCCGATTATTTAAGGAAGATATCTTTGAAGATGCTGACAATGGAGACAAAGTCTCAGAATACCATACCTAATGCTTTGTCATCTAACCCTGCTGGGAATAGCAGTAATGACCCGGGTATGACTTAAGTTCCTGTTATTTGGTATCATTAATGTAGGAATTAGGATTTTCGTTTTGTTATCCCCTCATATAGTGTTTATTTTTTTATTTTTTGGTAAAGGTAAGAAATATATTGACTAGAAACCAGAAAGCTATAGTGTTTATTCATTTATGTAATTGTACTATTTTTTCGTATACATAGTTTTTGGGGGACATTACAAAAGGAGTCTTGAAACTTGTTATGATTGAGGCATTTGAGTCCTAAAACTTTTATTTTGTGCACTTAAGTCCTAAGACTTGTGATAGTCATTTACTTTAGGTCTTCTGTTAGCTCTGTTGGCTCCATTAGGTTTTAGTGGGCAGAAAATCTAGTTGGCCTTTTTTTTTTTATAATATCAACAGCCACTTTGGCTTAAGAAAACCGTAAAAGAAAGCCATGTGAAATCTTCCATCTGACTTAAAATTGACAGAGTTAATGGAATGACTAAAGGGCATCGACATTTACAAGTTTTATGCTTAAATGCACAAAATGAAAATTTAGGACTTAAGTGCATTAGCATAACACATTTTAGGACTTGCCCTGTTGTTGCTTTTACTGGGCTTTACACAGTACACATGTATACTCACTACAAGCCATGCTGCTTGTGGATTTTCATTGTAGTAACCTGAATTTAATAAATTTTTTCCAATCTTGCTCATTTGTAACCTCAAATGCAAATTTATACCATGGGCAGTGGCACATTTGAATATCCCTTTTAAATTTGTAATATATTGATTAAAGAACTAAAAGTCAGTTTGTTTTGTCAGTAGAATTAGATTTGCATTTGTGAAGAGCAAGTTTTTCAAAGAGTGGCAGCAAGACTTAAGTTTTACTAGAAAGGGACAACTGCTTGCATCTTTTGTAACTTCCTCCCACTTTTTTGGCCTCAAATTTTATCTTTCTTCTTTGTTAAAGTGAGTCTCCTATGGCATCAGAAGATGTGTGCTTGAAAAGATGATTACCTTTGTCCTTTATTTATTTATTTTTGTAAATTTCAAGATCAATTCAAGTACATAAATTTCACAATTATTTAGTATTTGTTGAAAAGAAAATGAGTGGCCATTGTTTGTCTGTGTTTGCATGTCCATTATCCATCCAGTATCACTTGCTCAGAAAATTTCAAGTTGGAATACATAATGGTCTAAGGTCGTACTTGTGGTGCATTTATCTCTCATTCATTATCTCTTCATGCTATTTGTAGTTAATGCTGCTGTACTGAATTGGTTGGTTTCTTGATTGACTAACATGACTTGTATATATTGTATGTCATCTCAAGTTATGCAGTCACAAATTCAAAATCAAAGCCAATCAATTCCTAATTCCTTAGCTGTGAATCAGCCTCAAGCATGTCAACAGTTATTGGTTCAGAATATTCAGAATAATGTTCCATCTGGAGTTCAGGCTTCAGCCAGTCTATCGTCTACATTGCCATCTGTCTCTGGCTTGAACCAATCTTCCATCCCGAATACTATTGGACAAAACAACAACATGCAAAATATGCCTAGTGTTTCTCAGAACTCACTGGGGAACTCAATGGGCCAAGGTGTCAATAGCAACATGTTCGTAAATTCTCAGCAACTTCAAGCTAGGCAACAGATGGTTTCCCTACAGCAACAAGAACAGTCTCAGAATTCACAGCAGTATATTTACCAGCAGCAGCAATACCAACAGCAGCTTTTGAAGCAGAAGCTTCAGCCAGTCCCACATTCGCTCATGTCATCTCAATTCCAACAACAGCAGCAGCAACAGCAGCAACAGAATATGCTACAGCCGACTCAGCTGCAGGCTTCTCAGCAGTCTGTCCTCCAAACATCTTCTGTCATGCAGCCGCCATCAATGCAACCAGCTCCTCTAGCTGGTCTCCAACAAAATCAACAGTCTTCAGTTCCACAGTCAACACAGTCCATGAAGAGTTATTCTTCTACTTTTGTAGTGCCTACTGATAGCTCTGCCCAAATGGGGCATTCGGCCGGGGGTGACTGGCAAGAGGAGGCTTACCAAAAGGTTTTGTACCACTGTTTTGTTTTATTCATTAAATTTTATGGAATGCATGTATTATGTGTGATACTTCTCATATTTTTCTACAGGTTTTAATAGTTTGTTGATGACTGACCTTTCTTGCTAGACTTTACATATATGGTTTAGTAGGATACAAATGTACAAAGGCACAGATAAGAGTATTAGTAGTTTTATGAGGTCTAGCCTGGGAAAGGAATTCATTCACATGAGATATTGGTTTGGATATTGACTCGATGGCAAATATAGCTGTGAGACAGAAATGGGTATTTGGCAACAGAATGTTGACTGCATAATCTTTTGTCCAAAGTATGAGAATGTGGGGAAGTTGCATAATGAACTATAATTTGGGGATAGTAATGTGGCCTCGTGCACTAACCAGTATGACAATAATAACTGCTGAACAGGAGCCAATTCCCTTGCTAGAATTTGTATAACATCATACATTTTGGTGACAGGAATTTAAATCAGAGAAATTTGAAAGCCCTTGAGTGGAATTTCGTTAGCCAATTCTTTACATAGTGTAGTATGGACAGGTGCTTATGGCTTGTAAACCTAGGAATCCCTCCACCAAAGGTGAATTTCTAATTATGTAGTGACTCCAGGCCAGTCACATTAACATTTATCTAACAATTCTTGTTATTAAAAACTGCAATGTCTAGCCAAGCTTATATGTTGTGAGGATCAGGTATCGATAATGCTGCTATTAATCTGTAAGTTAAGCATGAGAAGTTGCCACAGAGTGCTTTCTGATCAGCATTCCCCTTTTTCTCACAACATTATGAAGAGGGAAAAAGAGTAGTTTTATGAAATGGAAAGAGAAGTCATTTAACTACTGAATCGTGTTTACTTAAGAATGTTTCTGTGTTGCGTTAAGATTGCTGTTTTTCCTTTATTAAGGAGTAATAAAAGATAAAGCCATTGATGTCTTAATGTAGAAAAGAAATTGCCATCATTTTGTCCGTGTCGGTCAATCTCCTTTTCCTGTTTTACTTGCTTTTTTTAATGTTATCCAGGTGGTGGTTGGCATTCTGATGAAACAGTAGCTTTGTGCAAGTTGCTAATCTTTATTATTCTTCATACTTGGCTTATGCATAAATGACACTGATGCGGTCTAGTTGGATATAAGAGTCGAGCTTTATTTAGATATTTATTGTGAGTACAGATGCTACAGACACAGCAGCTTAAGCAACAATATCAGCAACCTCAAATGCAGCAGCAACTCAAACAACAGCTTCTGCAGCAGCAGCTACAGCAGGTTAAGCAGCAGCTTCCTTCGCAACTGCAGACTCATCAAAGGCGTTCCAACATCCAACTGCGGAATGCAGCTTGGGCGCTGCTGTTATTAGTAGTTGTCATCTACTATATTAAAGTTTTTCTTCTTTCTTAGTGTAGAAATTGATAGAGGACAAAAGAGGAGAGCATACAAACTGATTAATGTTTGCCACTCGCACTTTTATTATTAGTTTAATAAGACTTGGGGTCGAATGATAAACATTCTGTTTCAGAAATTTATTTCTGGCCATTTCGGTGGTGTTTGATAACATTTATGTTAACGGGAACAATTTCTATTTAGACATAGTTTTTTTGATAAGGGCTCCAAGTTTCATCATTTTCTTAACTAAGGGCTTAAAGTGGACATTGCTTTAAATTAAGGATCTGAAATGCCATTAATTTTTCAAATAAGAGCAAAGTGGAAGAATATAAAAATAGAGGAATAGAAATGTTACCAAATTTTGCCTTTTATTTCTGAGCAAAAGTATGTATTTTACAATCATAAAATTTATATTCTTAGAATAGAAATTTGTTTAATAATAATGCAAAATTTCTTCTTCTTGAGTGGTGATGAGAGGCAGGCGAGCAATGACGACCGGAGGCAAGCGACCAACGATGAGTGGGGTGGTGGCAAGCAACTGGCGAGACAATTGATGATAATCAAGAAGAGTTTTTATTTCTCAATTTTATTTTAAAAATAAAAATAATATATAAAGTTTTCACTTCTTATTTTTTTCCAACCTATTTCTGGAGTAAAAATTTATTTTAGAAATAGAAAAATGAAATTACATTATCAAATGGATAAACACAAATTTTATTCCAAACTTGTTTCCGGAAATAGAAAGATAGAAAAACAAAGAAACAAAATAGTTATCATGTGTATCCTAGATGATTATAATAATCTTCTTAGTGTTAATAACTATAATAATCCTCTTATACTTTAACACTCTTTCTTAGGCTGGAGTAGAAATATTAAGCATGCCTAGCTTATTACAAATATACTCAACTTTACTACTGCCTAAAGACTTAGTGAAAATATCAACTATTTGTTCATTAGTCCTAACATGAATAGTAGAAATAACTCCAGCTTAAAGCTTCTCGTGGACAAAGTGACAATCAACTTCAATATGCTTAGTACACTCATGGAATACAGAATTTGAAGCAATATATGGATAATTGCCTGATAATCACACCACAATTCCATTAGCATAGAATCTTTAAATTCAAGTTCAACTAATAATTGATGCATGTGGACTAACTCACAAGTAACTTAGGCCGTAAGTCTATATTCTGATTATGCACTGGATATAGTCACAATACTTTGCTTTGTACTCTTCTAAGACACTAGGTTTCCTCCTACAAAGGTGCAATAATTTGATGTAGACCTCCTATTTGTAGGAGACTCGGCCCAATCAACATCCAAAGATGCTTCCACCCTTTTGTGACTATGATCACTATAGAAAATACCACGACTTGGAGCTTTCTTCAAGTATTTTAAAATTTTGACTACAGCATCTCAACGAAAGATATGGGGGGAAACACAAACTGACTTCAAACACTCATATGAAAGGAAATATTAGGTTGAGTGCAATCTCATAATTTAATTTTCCAACAAGTCTTTGATACCTTTCAGGATCATCTAAAACTTGTCGTCCTCTACCATTAATTTCGAGCCAATTTCCATTGGTGTATCTAGCGGTTTAAGTCCTAACATTGTTATCTTTTTAAGCAAATCTAAAACATACTTGTGATATGAGATGTGAATACTTTTCTTTGTCTGTGCCTCTTCGATACCCAAAAAATATCTATGTTGTCCCAAATTCTTTGTTTAAAACAATTGTTGCAAATACAATTTCAGCTTAACAATCTTTGTAAAATCATCTCCAGTTGTGATAATATCACCTACAAAAACTACAAGTAATATCCAACTAACTCTAGAAAAACTGTAAAACATAAAAAGATCTCCACTAAATTTAAACAGGAGCACCACCTCAGTAAACCTTCCAAACCAAGCTATGGGAGATCGTTTGAAACCATATAAAGATGTCTTCAAATGGTAGACATCTCCATATACACCTTTTCGTGTAAATCACCATGAAGAATGGCATTTTTAACATCAAGCTAAAAAATAGGTCAAAAAGTAATAGTAGCTAAAGAAAGCAAAAGGCGAACAGAGGTCATCTTAGCCATTGGAGGAAAAGTATCATCATAATTGACCTCATAAACTTGTGCATAACCTTTAGAAACCAATCTAGCCTTCAGGCAAGCAAGGGAACCACAAATATTAAGCTTGACAGTAAACACCCTTTTATATCCAATAACAATCTTCCTTGTAAGTAAAGGAATAAGAACCCGAGTTTGATTTTGGTCTACTACCAATAGCTCCTCCTCCATAGCTGTCCTCTAACTTGGACTAGATAGTGCTTCAGCAATAGTTTTAGGAATAGAATTATGAATGGCTACTTGACTAGTTTGAAAAGAGGTAAACAGACTAGAACAGGAGACAAATTGTGTAATAAGGTGCTGGGTACAACTACGAACTCCTTTACGATGCACAATAGGGATATCAAGGTTAGTATGTGGCAAACTTATCTCAGGCTCAAGGGATGAATGAGACAAAATAGGCAAAGGTACATTTGCAATTGTAAAATAACCTATACATGTTGGACTAGTAGAGGAATTGGTGGAGAATCCAAAGTGGATTTCACAATAACATATATAAAGAAGTCATTATCCACTATAGAAGGTTCCATTCATTCATCAGAATAAACATTAGACTCTAAGAAGGAAACATTGCAATTGTAAAATACTTATGCAAAGAAGAACAATAATAACAATAACCCTTATGCATACGATAATATCCCACAAAAATGCATTTAAGAGACCGATGGCTTAGTTTGGAAAGCCTTGGATAATTGTCACAAATATGACAAACATAACCAAATATGCGAAGTGGTAGATGAAAAGAGGATTTAGAAGAAAAAAGAAGAGAGTGTGGAGTTGTATCCTTAAGAATAGAGACAGTGTGTAGTTGATAAGATAACATGCAGTCATCATAGTGTCAGCCTAAAAGGATTTGTTTGCCTTCATTTCAAACATCAATGATCGATTAACTTCGAATAATAGGATTCATGATGGATGCCCATTGGGTCATGAATTTTTTTTTTTTAAAGAATAAAATACCAAAAAAAAAAAGATCAGAAAAATATATTTGGCATTATCACTTCGAAGATTACAAACATGAATTGAAAATTGAGTATGTATTTCGTTAACAGGCCAAGGGGCTCTTAAATAATCATCTACAAAAGTAACAAAGTACTTTAAACCCAACTTAGAAAAAGTATAATGTTGCGACCTCCCCGAAGCGGGCTAGATCACCTAGGCGTTCGGCTAATGGATTGCTAAGCCTAGACTGAGGTCGAGCTCTCCTAAGTCCATACCAATTTGCGACTTAGTTTCAAATTTTTTATCATGTAAATCAATTTTAATTAGGAGTCGCCACTAATTATTGGTAGGTCGATTAGTCACCTAAATAAAATAATGAGAGAATTATTTTACTCCTATGAATTAGAGACTTTGGATACGAGAACTTGATTACATTAGATTTTTATTTGTTCTTTGCAGACAGTTTGGATTTATTTTAACTTCAATTACTATCATGCGATTGGACAATCACACGGATACTCAATCATTATTAAACACTCAACAAATCAAATAAATTGCATGAAAAAATTTAAAAGCACAAAGTAAGCAATTTTTTTGGGTTTTCTTTTATCTTGAAATTAGAACTTTGCCATAAAACATACATTTTAACTACATGACCTAATTTTACTAACAAGTTATTTCTAATTAAATAAACTTAACATGCAAACTAATTGACATGCATATAATATTATATATTTTTTTATTAAAAATCTGAATTAATAAAAATCCTAATTAAAAACTATATAAAATGAATGGTTATTTAATTTATTTTAGGGATTAATTTGACTTAAACCCTATCCTATCTTTAAAAACTATTTTTTTTAAAGAAAAGAGATTATTAAAATGTACAAACATTATCTAAGACCCTATTTATAAAAAAGTTATTTAAATCCAACTTTAATCTATGTGCAATCCTAATTTATGAGACCAACATATTCGATGCAAGATTTGATTTTTTTAAATTTTTTTAGTGTTTTTCAAGATAAGCAATTATCAGATAAACATTATATCTAAACTAATCAAGATATTCATCAAATGAATGATTAAAATAATCGAAAAAATAATCCATTATCTTATAAATTAAGGGCGTTTGGTTGTGTTTGTTTAAAAATTGTTAGGGGGAACAGAAATAGAAAAAAGTATTTACGTCCGGGAACAATTTTTGAACAAAAAAATGCGCGTTTGGTAAACTTGTTCGGGAATAAAAAATAAACAGAAACATGTTTGGTAAATTTGGATAATTTTTTTATTTCTTTTATTTTTTCTATTTTTTCTTTTTTTTTTTTTTCTTTTTCATTTTTTTTTTCTTCTTTTGGCCGGTCGCCGGCCAAGGCCTTGGCCGGCGACCGGCCGGCGAGGGCCGAGCTCGCCTGGGCCGGGCGTCGCCGGCCACCGCCAAGCGAGGCCGAGGCTCGCCGGCGGCCCCGGGCGAGCTCGGCCTCGCCGGCCTCGGGCGAGCTCGAGGCCGGATCCGGGCGAGATCGAGCCCGCCCGAGCCGGCGCGAGGTCGGGCTCGCTTGATCCGGCGAGGCCGAGCTGGGCCGTCGGCGAGCCGCGGCCTCGCCGGCCACCGCCGGCGAGGCCGAGGCTCGCGCGCCGGGCGAGCTCGGCCTCGCCGGATCCGGGCGAGATCGAGCTCGCCCGGGCCGGCGCGAGGTCGGCCTCGCCATGGCCGGGCGAGCTCGAGCTCGCCCGGATCCGCGAGGCCGACCTCGCCCGGCCGGCGACACAGCGGTGGCTCGGCGAGGCCGAGGCTCGCCGGCCGCCGGGCGAGGTCGGCCTCGCCGGATCCGGGCGAGCTCGAGCTCGCCCGGCCATGGCGAGGCCGACCCTCGCCCGGCCTACGGCGAGGCGTCGGCCTCGCCGGCCGGCCGTCGGGGCGAGGCCGCCGGCCGTCGTCGCCGATCGCCGGCCGTGGCCGAGGCGACGGCCGCCTCGGCCGTGAAGGAAGAACAAGAAAATAAAAGAAAAAAGAAAAAAAAGTGTTCCCGATTTGTGTTAAAAACGAAAGCAGAGTTTTTTTTTCTTGTTTTTGCATTTCTTTGTTCTTTAACGAAAAGAATAAAAAAGGAACAGTAAACGCACACAAACGCGTTTGTTTGCTTTTTTTTTAAGGAACAAAAGAACAAATTTACATTCCAGGAAAGAAATAAGTGGCAAACTACGCAGCCCTAAATTAATGATTATTTTAACCATAAACATCACAACACATAAAAATATTTAAAATAAATAAAATGTTACATATCAAATTAATAATTATAATGATTCGGGAATTAAAATACCATCAAAATGCCCCAAAATCAATATAATTAAAAAGAAAAAGAAAAAGCTCCGATGTCCTATGGACTAAATTAATAATTACAATAATTTTAGGCAAAACCCTAGGGCTAATGCCTACAATATTTATAAGATGAACATCCACATCCAATGTTTCAATTTGAGCAATAACATCACAACACATAAAAATATTTAAAATAATTAAAAATTTTACATATCAAATTAATAATTATAATGATTAAGGAATTAAAATACCATCAAAATGCCCCAAAATCAATATAATTAAAAAAAAAAAAGAAAAAGCTCCGATGTCCTATGGACCAAATTAATAATTACAATAATTTTAGGCAAAACCTTAGGGCTAATGCCTACAATATTTATAAGATGAACATCCACATCCAATGTTTCCATTTGAGCAATAACAACTAAACTGATAAAAAATAAAAGATAAAAAATAATAAAATAAACTACCTTGACTGATTTTTATTTTTTTAAAAAAAGGGGCCGGTGCGCGGGATTTGCGACCGACGATTCGCCCCTGGTCGGGGACGGTGGCGCGGCGGAGGAGTCGGGCGCGGGCTGCTGGGTGGCGCTCGCGCTGCGACCAGCGGCGATGAACGGCAAAGGAGGCGTCGACAGCTGACGACCAAAGAAGAGCGGCGCTTGGGCAGCAGGAGGAGAGGGCGTCGGGAGCTGGTGCAGGCGCGGGTGAGGCGCGGCTAGCGCAGGGCAGTCTGAGGCACGGTCGTCGGACTGCTGAGTCGCGGGCGGAGCTCGGACGCTGGCGTTGGCAGCGGAGTCGGGCGCGGGGTCGCGGGCTGCTGGCTGCTGGGCGGTGCGAGCTCGCGGATGAGGGGAGCTGCTACGGCGTTGACGACGGGCTATGGCAGAGAAGCAGGTTGTCGGGCGGAGTCGAAGGTTGCTGCGGGTGCTCGCGGCTGCAGAGGTAGCGGTGGCGTCGTGGAGGATCGAGCGGCGGTGGCGCAGCAGGCGAGGCGGGCGGAGTAGGCGCTGGAACGATGGTGGCCGGTAGCTCGGGCAGCAAGGGACGCTGGGGCGGAGGTGCAGGCGCGGGTGGAGACGATGGCTGCAGCAGAGTCGCGGCCTCTGGACAGCAGCAACGACGCAGGCTCACGGGCGATGGAGGGATCCAGCAGCAGACGGGACGGCGGCGGCTCCGTGGGTTGCTGCAGGTCGTTGCGGCGGTGGCTGGCGCAGCAGGCGAGGCGGCGCAGGGGGTCGGCGAGGGGCTGCGAGGCGGAGGGCAGCGAAGAAGACGAACAGTCCTCTGCTTTTTTTCTTTTTTCCTTTTCTTTTTTTCTGATGGCTTGTCACGTCTCTCTGCTGCTCACGTCTCTTCTCTCTGCCCTCTTTCACTTTTCTCTTTTGTTGACTTTTCTACTCAAGAGAAACCGAAGGAAAAGCGAGAAAATATTGAAGGGTCCGGGGGCACCACGTCAGCATGGTCCCCGGCCACTCACGAGATGCCATGTGGAGGGATGGGCTTATTTGGTGGCTTCTGCCTTCTTCCCCTCCTCCTAGCCTGCACACCCTCTCTCTCTCCTATCAGAGCATTTATTGCGGTTTAAGCTTTCGTCTTTCTTTCTCAAACGAAGGAAAGAGAAGCCCCGTTCGTTCCTCTATCCCTCTCCATTTTTTTCCTTTCGAAAATTTGAATCTGAAAATCTCCCTCTCCGCGCTCGTTTCTGCTCCGCCGTGCATCAAGCGGCCGTTCTCCTGCCGTCGCCGACGAACCACATTGCGGCCGCCCCAACTCCGGTGCTCGCTCGCTTCTCTCTTCGGGCTCGTTGCTGCTCCGTCGTGTTCGTTCCGGCGTTCCCGGGATCGCAGATGCAGCACGCGGAGGAGAAGCAGGCCTCTTCCAGCGAAACGCGACGCCGACGCCCCTCCGCCTCCCTCTCACGACCTCTAGTCCCCTTTTCCTCTTGTTCCCTCGCCCTTGGCCTCCAAATGCTGAGGTTTCCGATAGCAGTAAGTTCTCCAAGGTAGTTGAGTATTTCCGGTTGGTGGGACGTGTAATGGCTAAAGCTCTTCAAGATGGACGGCTTTTGGACCTGCCGATGTCTCCAACGTTCTATAAGCTTGTGCTTGGACAAGTAGGCACCTTCCTCTTCCTCATGATGTCTTTTGTGAAAGCTGCATTTTGCATAAAGTGATATAACTCTACTTCATTTGATCCAGGAGCTTGATTTGCATGTTGGGAAGGTATAGGAAGAGTTGCATGCTCTTGTTTGCCGTAAACGATTTCTGGAATCAAGCAGTGACGACAATCGTGATGCAATTGCTGATTTACATTTTCGCGGGGCCCGAATTGAAGATCTCTGTTTCGATTTTACACTTCCTGGTTATCCGGACTATGTCCTGAAGTCAGGGGACGAAACTGTATGGCTTTGTGACTTACATTACTAATTGCGTCTAGGGCTTTTGTTTTTTATTTGGAATTTATTTCCTTGTTATTTTTCAGGTTGACATAAATAACCTGGAGGAATACTTATCCTTGGTGGTTGATGCGACTGTCAAAACGGGAATTGCTCGACAGATGGGAGGCATTCAGAGCAGGGTTCAATCAGGTTAAGTGCCTTCGTGGTCTTTGATGAAATAAGTTCGTGTGCAATGAAACCATCGTGATAACTTCACCAACTTTGTTGCCTGAAAGGGATAATCCTCTATTAAAAAAATGTGTGATATGAAAACAAGAGGGCTTTAGGCCATACAGCTTTGATAAGAATGGCATAAAGAATTGTGCAGTTATACCAAACATCTTGATTTGATGATTCTGGCATGGCTTTATTCTTGCATGGCAACTCAGTTAACTCATGCTTTAAAACTAAAAATATAATGGTGAGCGTGATTCTCTTTTCTCTCTTTAGAATTGTACCTGATTTGCGGTATAAGTTGGTCAGGTTTTTGACATCTCATCTCTACAAATATTTACTCCACATGAACTGGACTATCTGCCTTGTGGCTGTAGAGAGATGTGGGAGGTAAATTTGGCATTGGCATTGTCATCAAGCTTTACCAGACACTCGGCAAATGTATTTTAGTTGTCCATAGAAATTTTCCCAGGCAGAGACACTTGTGGAGCACATAAAATTTGATCATGGCTACACTGCTAAGAGCCCAGCAATTTTATATGTGTGTTTCTTCAGTAGATCTGGAGCTCTGTTTTGGTTGTGGTTATTGGCTTCTTAAAAGCTCACGGTTTTTTGTTTTTTGTTTTTAACAATAGTTACTTGAGATCATGGGATAGTTCACACCTGAGCAGCAGTGGGCCTTCCGCCAGTTTGTTACCGGGGCTCCAAGACTTCCACCAGGTGGTCTGGCTGTACTGAATCCAAAGCTGACAATTGTGCGGAAGGTATGAAATGATTAGATAACATGGATCCATATCGAAGGGGCACTCTTGATCTTTGCATTACTTCATGAACTTGCCAAGTAGCATCAGATATGGATTTACAAGTACACTGTAGCATTTGGTGTAATTAGGCTCCTAGCTCGTGTGGATACAGTGTCATTTGGAATTTTATGTGCATGCTTTTTCGATCACTCACTCATTTTTATGAAGATCTAGCTGCATGTGCTGATTTAGTTGTGGATCACCAAAGTAATACAAGCCGTAATAATTTTGTTCTCATTTGTGCAGCATTCTTCTACTGCCAGTACTGTACCAACTAATGGAACTGGTCCTTCAGAGTCGGCAGATGACGACTTGCCAAGCGTGATGACTTGTGCTAATTACTTAAAACTTCCCCCATATTCTTCAAAGGTACCATATATAATTGTAGAAGTTCATTATTCTGTCTTTTCACTGTCATTAGTCATTTGCATCTATCGCTAACTATTTGCCGCAACTTAAACAGGAGATTATGTACAGGAAATTGCTTTACACTATCAATGAAGGGCAAGGATCTTTTGATTTATCGTGAGATTTTAAGACTAACAAAAAGGTCTGTATATTAGAACATAGGGTCTATCTGGTCTTTGATGATCTTGGTGTTGGAAGTAGCATCGTGTTCTGCAGTTTTCCCAAGAAATGGCATCATTTTTTGTCTTAAATAGAGGCAATCCAAATGTTAGCTCTGTCATCCCATGTAAGGTTTTGCAGTCTTGGTTTGTTGGCAGCTTCTGTTTTTCTTGACAACTGTTGCTAAGTCTTTGCATCTTCTTCTTTCAGATTTTGATTGGATTTTATTCAGGAAGCCTGGAGCTGTAAGGAGAGAGAATTTGAAGCCTACCCTTGCAGCCTACTAGAGCGTGTAAATAAATAGTGTCCATTTGTTTTTGCCCCCTTTCCATTTTAACTTGGTCTATTTAACTATCATACATGTAAAGATGGATTTGAAGGGAATAAGAAACAACAAAAATAGCTTTATCCTCTTCTATACCTACTTTCGATGTTTATTCTATTACTGCATAATCGAATGGAAGTGATTTCGTTCAATTGGTTTGCTCGTGGATGTGTGGGGTCTGCATTTGTGGTTTCTAATGCAGAAAGAATATCTAGTTTGGTGGAACCATCCGTGCTAATTATGTTGGATGTTTTGCCAATTCATGTTCAAAAAATGTACTGTGGACGAGTTTGATCCTTGTGCCGACTGTTCTTTTCCGAGATGCTTTCATGGTAATGCAGAGAATAAGCTGCTCGTAACCCCTCCGATGAGTCAGAAGACCTAGTCTTTAAAGGGACTTTGTGGTGTTGTGCTTGAACATGTTCGCATTAGGATATTGTTGGCATAGGGTTCATAAGTTCATCGTAGATGGTAGGCCTTTGAAGGAAGGTCACCCTGTAGAGGATGAAAATTTATTCATATATCGTGAAGAATTACAAATGTTAGCTAAGTAATGCTTTTAAAACCATCTGTAGAGGAAAATTATAGGCCACCCTGTGCTTCTAGTGGGAGCACTTGGCCTGGATAGCTAATGTCTTCATGATACTGGGACAGCCATCATTGCCCTTGTCGAAGAGCCCTCGCTCAATCGGAACCATGCAGCTAGTTTTTCCCAGGCAATGTTTCTCGACGATGTCCTTGGAAATGGGTGATGTGCACTTTCTGTAGTTGAAGTTCCCGTAGATGCTGTAAGGGTCGCCAAAGACTGTGCGGAAGTGGCTGTTCTTTCTTGCCCATGACTTTACATTGGGGGGATGGTTCTCGGTGATGTAACTGTAGATCGTGTCCCTGTCGACACTGAGGATCTCTATCGATTCAGGGTTGGCTCCGTCTTCGTCCAGCACAAGTAGATTGTCGGTTGGCTTTATGAAGGATCTTGGGATATGGTACCTGATAAAGCGAAGGGAAAACCAGATAAATCAAAATTGCGTTACATTTTACTTGGCGGTATCTTTCTTGGGTGAACTTTTGCAGGTACTTACTCCGACTGAGTTGGGGGAAAGGTAAGTGTACCAGTAGCGGCCAATGCTCTTGCCATTGACCCAAACCATTCCCTTGGTCATTTGAGGCAAGCGAATGGCGACGGGTTGATCTCCTTCTGGAGCATCGAAGTATGTCTGCAAAAGCAATGATCAATAGGTGATTGCATTAGACAGTCTTATACATGACAATCAAGTTTTCAGGCGATTCGAAAAGATTTAGCTAGTCAAATTTACACTGAATTCTCATGGGGCCTCTCCTCAGGAATTCAGAAACTAGCCAAGTGTTGATGGGATGCTAATGTTGGATCTATTGTCATATTCTCTGCATTTTACTAGTAAATTCCAATCTCACGATGACCTGAAGTGCGAAAATTCAGGATGCCGTATCATGGTATGTTGTTAAAGAGAGATCATTTATGCCTTACCTTGTACCTTGTAAGAGCACGCCCAACTCCCTTAGTAGCTTCCGTCCATTGCACTCGGTGCGACCCTGACTGTGTGTACACTTGGACCTTCTCTCCATCCAAGCCCACCTGCATCACAAATCCAATTTCATTTTGATCAGTATTATTTACGAAAACAGGATGGTTTGTCTACTTTCGGCCACAGCCAATGTTCCTTTCTCGAGTCATGTATCTGTACATGACGACCCCAGCCATTAAGTGTCAAATCCAGTGTCCCGGTGTTCAAACCTAGGATCGTCACTAGACGAGGCCCTGCATATCGGTGCTCCATGTAGGCTCCGCTGTCCTGCACGACTGGGCAAGATTCATCAGCCTAGTTCTCGAGTTAGAGGAAAAAGCACAAATGGAATCGATTAGAGCTTCTTACCGGGAGACCCACTGTTGAACCCAACAGAGAAATATGGTTCACTCCAGGCTTCAAGTCGATAGGCTTTTGCAGGACAAAGCTCTTGTCGACGTGACTGCCATGGGCAGATCCTGAACAATATCATCAACACGCTCTATTAATTTGCCTAATAATTGGCTAGCGGTTGCCATTCTCTGTTTTGAGTGCCTAATAAGTCAGTTGTTATTCTAAGGGTCCGTTTGTTTTGCGGAAAATGGGCCATCTCCGGAAAACATTTTCCCAGAAGTCATTTTCCAAGAAAATGGCTATATTTTCCGATGTTATTTGAAACTTAAATTTTGAGTGGAAAATATTTTCCACCATTCGTTAACTAATTTAATTGTTTATGAAAAATTATCAAAAAAATTATTATTTTCCACCATTCATTAGTTTTATTTTTTTTATATATTTTTTAAAAATAAAATTTTAATTATTTATATTTTAAAAAATCAAAAAATTTATTATTTATTATTTTTCCTTTTCTTTTCCTTCTCCTTCCTCCTTCCTCCTCCTTCTTCCTCCTTCCTCCACCGCCGCACGCCCGACGATGGCTAATCGCCCGATAGTTGACCAAGATCCGGTCGCCGATCCGCGAGCTCGAGGCTCGGCTAATCTTGCCCAAGCTCGCCGGAGGTTCGTCGAGCTCGGCGAGCCGCGAGCTCGCTGGATCTAGCGGCGGAGCTCGGGCTCTCGATCCGGGCGAGCCCGAGCTCGCCGCGGAGCTCCGCCCCAAGCCGGTGAGGCTCCGCCTCACCCGATCGCCGGGTGAGGCCCGAGCTCGGCTTCCACGATTGGGCTAGGCGGAGCCTCGCCGGCCCGGGGCGGAGGTCGAGTTGGCTTGCGGCTGCGGCCGGTCGCCGGTCGCCGGCCGTCGTCGAGGCCGGCCATCGGCCAAGCTAAGGAAGAAAGATGAAAAGGAAAGAAAGAAAAGAAAAGAAAAGAAAAGAAAAGCATAAAAATAAAACAAAAATGTGTTAGTAAAAAGATATAAGGTGGAAGAAGTTATGGAAAACATTTTCCTTATCTTTGAAGGTAGTTTTTTTTTTTTTTCATTGATGGAAAACATTTTCCTTGAGTAGTTGGTTTTCCGTGAAACGAACACCGGAAAATCCGGAAAACATTTTCCTAGAAGTTATTTTTCGTGAAAGAAACGGAGCATAACGAGATTGCTTATCGATGAACTCTCCATTTACAAATGCAAGCATTGCATGACCGAGATTGTCTACGCGGAGAATTGGCTTTATGTCTTTTCGCATTGGCAGATCACGGACTCCCAAATCTAAGCCGCAATGAGTCGGTGCAAGCATTCCAAATTTTGCTTCGCAAATTGCTATTACCAAAATTTTGCTCTCTTGATTGAAGAAAAGTCATCAATACTAACCTTGTCGTAAACCACGCATAACTGTGGTATCTTTAGTCAAACCGTAGAGCTTAGCTAGTATCTTGGCATTGACAAGCACTCGGTTGGTGTCTGGAATGATTTCTAGCGACATTTCCCACTTGAGCTTGTTTGCCTTCTCTCGTGACCTCTAGTCCGCTTTTCTTCGGACTAGAGGTCGCAAGAGGGAGGCGGAGGGGTGTCGGCGTTAGAGTCGGGTTTAGGGGAGGAGGCAGCGTCGGCGTCGGCATTGGAGTCGAGGGCTATGGAGTCAATCGGCGGAGGCGGAGGTGGAGGGCCGTTGGCGTCCACCGGAAGAGAGGCACAACTTTGCGGAGGGGGGAGAGAGAGAGAGCAGAGCAGACGTCGCGAGAGGGAGGCGGAGGAGCGTCGGCGGCGTCGGCGTCAGGGTGGGGGCTATGGAAGCAACCGGCGGAGGTGGAGGGGCTCAACCTTTCTTCTCCAGCAACCTCGCCTCCGAGCCTTCCGTGTGTGGGTCTCGCTCGGCGGCCGACGCTCTCCGACATTGAGGGGAGCTCGAAGAGATCTGCTTCTCCTCCGCGTGCTGCATCTCGCAATCTCGGGAACACCGGAATGAACAATGGAGCAACAATGAGCCCGAAGAGAGAAGCGAGCGAGCACCGGAGTAGGGGCAGCCGTAATGTGGTTCGTCGGTGATGGCAGGGAAACGGCCACTTGATGCACGGCGGAGCAGCAACGAGTGCGGGGAGAGAGAAAATTTCATATTCAAAACTTCAAAAGGAAACAAATGGAGAGGGACAGAGGAACGAATGTCCGTGTTCTTTCTCAATCGAAGGAAAGAGAAGTTTAAGCTAGGGGTGAGCAGCGGTCTAGGGTTGACCCTGGATCGACTCCCTGGACCGGCCCAACCCCGCGGTCCTGGTCCGGTTCCCAAGGGACTCGGTCGGTCCTTGGTCCTCGAAATTCCGGGACCAACACCGTACGGGTTGGTCCTCGGTCCTAAGAATTTTGGGTCGGTCCAACCCTTGACCAACCCTGTATATTATATTATATTATTTATAATTCTTTTATATACTCAAACCTAAGTAAAATGTTTGTTATGTTATATTATATTATATTAAGATATTCTATCAATAGCACTAATAGTAATTTCAATTTAAAAATTTTGTTGAGTATTAATTATATGTCGTTTGTTTTGTTTTCAGGTGTTTAGAAGTTTAAGTGAATTAACAAGATGTGAAGTTATATATTCATGGTTTATATTAAGTATTTTGAATTTTTTATGGTTTAATTGTATTTTACTAATGAATTTCAACTGCATTTTGCTTTTCAATTTGTGTCAAATGGTAGAAGTTTTTGAAGAGTAGAGTAGTATTGTAGTTGCTACGGTGATTTGCTATATGATCAAATGCAGGAAAACGCTTTTGCATATGGTTTTATGAATATTAAAGATAGATGACTACAAGAACTTTCCATCTTGTCCCATTTCTTGATAAGCGGTTAGCATGTACAAAATTTCTATTATTGTGTCATCTTAAATTTGCTAAATATGTATTGGTGTTTATAGTTTAGTTGCACAATGCCGCATTATCGATGGATGTGTAATTTGAATGTGTAGGTTTGCTTTTTTAGGGAGTATAAAAAATAAGACGAAAAAAATTATCAATCGGTCCCGGGTTAACCCTGGAACCGGACTGAACCCATTGGGTCGGTCCGGTCCTTGGTCCCAGGCTCAATAGGGTCGGTCCTCGGTCCTAAAAATCGAGGACCAACACTGTACGGGTTGGTCCTAGGGTTAGGGGGTGGCCCGGACCAACCCGGACCATGCTCACCCCTAGTTTAAGCCGCAATGAGTGTTCTGACAGGAGAGAGACCGTGCGAGAAAATATTTGCTGGGTCTTACCCTCCACGTAAGCTTAGGTAAGACCATTCAACAATCGACATGTGGCTTCACGTAGGCGACGGCGTCAGAGGTTTAAAATTTGCGCGCGCCGCTCCTAGGGCCCACCACTCTGACGCTCTCTCTCCTCTACTCGCCTCTGCTCTCCTCTACGACTTGTCCACTCGTCCTCTCTCTCCTATCTCTCTCTCTTTCCCCGTTCTCCCCGTTCTCCGTTCCGTTTTGCGAGAGAACAAAAGTCGCAGGGCTTCTCTCCGAATGCTCTTCTCCTCCTCTACTCTCTCTCCTCCGCTATTTGCCCGCGACGCCTCCTCCGTTGGTTGCCTGCGACGCCGACGCCCTTTCCACCTCCGCTGACGCCTCTACTCTCCTCCGCTGGTTGCCCGTGACGCCGACGCCAATGCCTCTACTCTCTCTCCTCCGCCGGTTGCCTGTGACACCTACATCGACGCCCTTTCCACCTCTACTGACGCCTCTGCTCTCCTCCGCTGGTTGCCCACGACGCTGACGCCAATGCCCTTTCCACCTCCGCTGATGCCTCTACTCTCTCTCCTCTGCTGGTTGCCCGCGACGCCGACACCGACGCCTCTGCTCTCTCTCCTTCGCTGGTTGCCATCGACGCCGACGCCCTTTCCACTCTCTTTTCCGCTGGCTGCCCGCAATGCCGACGCCCTTTCCACCTTCGTTGACGTGATGCCCGAACCGCGACGCCGACGCCCCTCCGTCGGTTGCCTCCGTTGCCCCCGACTCCGACGCTGACGTTGACGCAGCCTCCGCCTCCGCCTTTGCCCCTGACGCCGATGTTGACGCCGACGCCCCTCCGCCTCCGCCCTCAGGCCCCTCCCCTTCCTCTCTCCCATCGCCAACTCCGTTGCGTCTCGCTGTTCCAGGTGAGCGGTGCTTCCGATTCCTTTCTTTGCTCGCTCGCTCACGACCGACTAGCCTGAAAGTGAATGTGCTTTCCCGGGAGATTCGAACTCTCTATCGAGTGAATGTACCTCGAGGTGTTGGCGGAGGTTTGTGCTGCTCGGTGCGCAATGTTTGAAAGAGCGGTGGCGTCTTTAGGTTCAGACTATGCTATGCATTTTATTTTTGAAAATTTAGTGTGGACTTAGGAATGCTTGTGAAATTTGAATCCGTGACGGGGCTGTAATGTATGATGGCTTGTGCCGACTTGATTGGGCTTGAATGGTGGTTTCAATATTAGGCCTATGTTAGCATCGCAAAGCGTGGATCGAAATCGTACATGAGCTTGTCTATCGTAGTTGCTGCCAAAATGTTCGCGTGAGATTGTGAGGAACCTATCTGTTGTTCATACTTGCTTGATGTTTAAGGCATGTAATTGATGATTTTGCTCAACGAGATGGCGATGAGAAGTGTCTCAGAATCGAGTGTTAAGTCATCTGTCCCTTTGCCTTCAGTCTTTTATTTAGTGTTAATTAAACAATGATGAACTTGGAGAAGATGAAAGATGTTCAGGGAATCAGTCAGCTGTTTTTTATGTGCACATGCATGTGCGGACGTGAGTGTTCCACTAAAGAACTGTGCCATCGTTTTGATGAAGAGATACTTGAAAGTGCTAGGCAACCTTCAGTCTACCCTAGGAATTTTGTAGAGTTTTGCTCATACAAGGCAATGAATGCGGCAACAAAAGCTCCTGATTCCTCTTCGCTTGATGTAGCATGAGTAATAGGTAGAGATGGTTGGTGACAAAGCTGGAGGCATTTGTTCATCTAGTTTTATTGACTGTTTGTTTTTCATGTGGAATTTAGTCCCAATGTCACTCATTATTAGCCCATGCATATTAGTAGTAGGATTATGTCATTTTACTCATAAACGATAATGATTGGGATATTTTATTCCTTAGAATATATAGTTAATTAGTGTAGGTGTCAAACAAGATGGGCTAAATATTGTAAGTTTAGTTTTCTTAGAACTTTTTAATAAATTGGATATTCCATCTTGACAATCACATTTGACAATTTCATAGGAGAAAAAAATCTCATATACTTATGTTTGCTAAAGTGCTATTATAATAAAGCTGTCTTCATGGTGCTTGAATGGATATTTGTCAATATTACCTGAATATATTAATACTCACAATTGGTTACTTCACTTGAGAGGTTCACATATTGCATTTTTCTTATCTTTTTGTGATCATGTTATTTTTTCTATTTGGGCAATAATCCAATAGTAGACTATCATTGTAAGTTTGCAATGATGGTGTATTGTCGTATTTGATCAACAACTTGAGTTTTGCAAGGTCTGCCACTTGTTCTGCTGAAATTACATTTTGCGTTATTGGTGGTGGTGGTGGTGGTGGTGGTTGGTGTTCTTATTTTATTTTTTTTGGGGGGGGGGGTGGTCTGTGGTTTAATAGAGATTTGTACCGATTATTTCATTGTTCTCCGAAGCTATTTGATATGAGCACCGGAGAAAATATTCATAATGTTCTAGTGAGGATTTATGCATACGGAGGGATGCTTTGGGAAGTTATTATTAATGAAAGAGATAAAAATGATACAAGAAAAGATATCGAGAGGACATTTGGAATGTAGAGACAGTTTAGAATAGGTTGGCATAATGAATCAATTTTATCTAACAACAAAAATGTCAACTTAGTGTATGAATAATTGGATTTACAAATTGATGCGTGCCCTTGCTAATTTTATTATGTGGTCACTTATTTTGAGCATCATCTTCACCCTTTAAATAATTAGGTATTCTGATTTGTATTCTTCATCGTGGATGCTTTTAGATGGTGTCTTTCTCAGCAATTGTAGAGCATCTCTTCCATCATATTGATTCTTAAGCTGAAAGGATTTGAAATACATTAACTGCAAATCTTTGGATTCTGTTTCTGATGCCAGTTGTAACATTGCAAGGAGCTCGAGCATGGATGCTTTTGGTGGAAAAGCTACTTCGTTTATCTAATCATTGCTCATTGAGACTAATATGCTTGAGCATAATTGCAAGGAATATTGGTACCTTCATCCTCTCTGAGTTTTGCTGCTTTTGTGTCAAGTTGTGGAATAAAAGGAAAATTAATTGCGATTGTACATTATCTGGTTGGAGTCTTTTCTTGCGGTCAGCATTTTGTCTTTCTGGACTTCCAAGGAAATAATATTAGGAAGACTTGGTTGTCTTGTCTCTCCGCTAAGGTAACAATGGTATCTCATATTTGATTAGTTTTGTGTTGCTTAGTTAAGGAAGGTGAGAATAAATTCCCATCTCCAACAGCTCAGTTTCAGTGAGGCTTGTTTTCTCCCGTCAAGATAACTTGGTTTGACCAAGTTAGTCATACCAGGTCATGCTAGTTCCCATTTTATAGCTTGATGCTGATAAGTGATGGATATACTATTGAGGTAGATGTTAGTATATCATCAAGCTAAAATGTTGCACTAAAACTCCCTTGGGATATTAGATTGATGTTTTAAGTATGGAGGTTTCTATGCTTTTCTTTTGGTACTTTTATTCTTCAATAATGAGATCATGCAATTTAAGCAAGTCCCCATGCCAGGACTGGACTCTTATTTTTTTTTAAAAAAATAAATATGAGGGGGGCCTACTTCTTTCATTTGCATCTGAGTCAGTTTTTTAACATGTAAGCATATTAGTCTCTGTCCTATGAATGTACTGAATGGTGCTATCAATTTGCAGGTGGATGACAGCGATGCTAATTGACTTCTACATCAATGTTGTTGCTCTTTATGTTTGTTTTGTATTTTATTAGAAGGGAACTCTTGAAGAATTATTTCTATTTTGAAGACATCACACCTCAATTAATTTGCACGTGTAAAGTTATCGAATGGCTAAATCAGAGGTAATTCTTTACTCATACAATGTGAAATATATTTTGTCATACAATGTGAAATATATTTTGTTTTCTTTTGATGTTATTTTTTTATTGATTATTTATTGTTCATTTTGTTGCAGCATGAAACTTCCCATCTTGCACATGTAATACGTGATATGGAAAATGATTTTGAGTTTGCCATCGGGATGGTTTTTTCTAATGAAGTTGAAGCATATCATAAGTATGTGGCTTATGCAATTGGAAAAAGGATTTGGAGTGAGGAAGGGTCATACGGTTAAAAATAGAAAAGGAGAAATAACCCGACGAACATTTTTGTGCAATTGTGAGGGCCATTCTGTCACCTCATCTAATCAATAAAAGAAATTTGAGAGGGCTGAAGTTAGATGTGGGTGTCCTGCTCATATCAAATTTAAGGTTGATAATGGTGTCTATGAGGTTATAGAGTATATTTTTGAGCATAATCATGCATTTGTACCGGAAGATCAAAATCATTTGATTAGATGTGGAATGATGATATCCGATACTTGCAAAGGTGTTTTAAGTGGCATGATGAAAGCAGACATTGGTGGGACTACGGCATATAAGTTCTTAGCAAATGAAGCAGGTGGAAGTAAAAATTTGGGTTTCATTCTACGTGATTGTCAAAAAATTTTGCAGACAGAAAACAATAAAATTATAGAAGGGGGAGATTGTCAACAACTTTTGAATCATTTCCATCGCATGCAAATGCAAAACCCAATGTTTTTCTACGCTGTACAAGTAGATCAAGAGGGTAGATTGACAAATTTATTTTGGAGAGATAGTTTGTCCAAATTCGATTACGATTGTTTTGGTGATATGCTAGTGTTTGATTCCACGTATCGAACTAATAGATATAGTTTAATTTGTGCACCTTTTGTTGGGGTTAATCATCATTGAAAAAATACTCTGTTTGGTTGTGCATTTTTGTTGGATGAGACAGCGGAATCATTCATTTGGTTATTTAATGTGTTTTTGGAGTCTATGGGAGATAAGGCTCCTAAAACCATATTCACTGATCAAGATCAAGCCATGGCAAAAGCCATTAGAATGTTGTTTCTGAGTACACAACATCGTTTATGCACTTGGCACATCATACAAAATGCCATTAAAAGCATTCCACAACTTTACTATAAGCTGGATTTTAGAGATAAAAGTATTTTTTTAGGCTTATGTATAGATGCAAATCAGATGATGAATTTGAATCTACTTGGATGGAAATGGAAGAGGAGTGGGATACTCAGAACAACAATTGGTTTTAGAGATTATACGGCCTTAGACATAAATGGAGGTTAGCTTTTGGTCGTGATATTTTTTCATGTGGTATAATGTCAAGTCAAAGAAGTGAGAGCACTAATAATGTCTTCCAACATATTTCAAAGAAGACGTCATCCCTTATAAATTTGTCTACTATTATGAAGAGCAACTGAAGCACATGAGAGAAATTGAAATTCAAGATGATTACAAGTCTTGGGGAAGCCCATATTGCAAGTTTCGTCTAATGAGCTGCTGAAACATGCTGCTTCAGTCTATACCCGTACTATTTTTCAGAAGTTTTCTGAAGAATTAATGGAATGTCTTTCTGAAGATGTTTCGGGTACTACATTTGATGGATCGGTTTATTCATATACCATAAGGTGTTGATATGAATATCTTGTCAAATTTAACCTTGTAGAGTTATCAATTTCTTGTGAATGCAAATTATTTGAGTCAAAAGGGTGGTTGTGTTGCAATGCATTGTACGTGTTGAATCAGAATAAATCGATAGTTAAGAGCATTCCATCTCCCTATATTTTGAAAAGATGGACTAAGGGTGCCAAAGAAGGGATTGTGAATGATGAATCTTTGCCACTTGGTCCTTCTACATTTAATCGATTTTGCACATTAATGCAAGAATCTTTTGAGTTGATGAGTTTGGGAGCCAAAGATGTAAACACTATGCAGATAGTGATGGAGAATATGCAAATAGCGAAGGGTCAAATTTCATCATACAATTCAAGTATGGCCGTGGTTGATGATGTTGGTGATGATGGTGATAATGAGGTTTCTTTGTACGATATCTCGATATTAGACCCCCATTGAAGGAAAGGAAAGTGAATCAGTTATGGAAGACTAAAAAGTTCAACTGAGAAAAAGAAGAAAAAATCTATCAAAGGAATACCCCAAATGCAAATAGACAATCGATGTAACATTAATTTGGTTAATATGATCAGTTAAATTTTCCGTTTATGTTGCATGATGCTAATTAACATTTTGTTGCTTTCTAATGTAGAGTTGGTTGTTCAAGCAACACATAGTGAAACTCATTTTCCAAACTATTTGAGTAATCAAAATCAGTTTCAAAGTATCCTTTATCCCAACAACATTGGTGGTCCTACCATGAATTTTCATAATCAGGTATGTTGCTCTTAGCTTTCCATTTTTATTTACATTTTACTAATTTGGTAAAAAAATTTGTATAGATGCAGCAACCACCATACATCATGCCATCGGGGATTATGAATGGATTTTGCCAATTTTCTAATCAGGTATTGAATAGCTATGTATAAAGAGTTTAATTGGTGATCAATTAGTTTGTATATTTTTCAAGTTACTATGCCTCTTTATAATGGTATAAAACACTTTCTCAAAAGTTACAATCATTATGATAATTTAATTGCATTATGGTAATGGGGTCATTTTTTTTTTTTAATGTAGATGCAATCATCATATATCATGCCGCTAAGCAATTTCAATGGATTTTCTCCATTCACTACTCAGGTATTTATTATGAATCATTTTATTTGTTAGTATTATTTCAACTTTTTGTTACAATTGTAATATTTACTATTAGTAGCTTATTTTTGGATAGATGTTGGAGTACAATAATAGATCTCATGGAACCATTCTAAGTCAGGTACAATTTACTTTTTATTGATATGAGATTATTTGAGACATTTATTTAAGCATATTATTTAGATAAATATTAATATATTTGTCATTTTCTTGTACATGGGTCATCAAACTCTTTTCAACATCTTGGGATGAATGAATCCGAAGGCCCCTGTGAAAGCACAGATAATGCATGATCGCAACATAAATAGCCTAGAGGAACCCTCATATAGTATAGTGCTTGTGCTATTTACAAGTTTTCAATTGGGTGGGATTCTCTGCATGGAGATGCCTGTATTTGTATTGCATCTTGCTATTGTCCCTTTTGGTTCCTTTTGTGACAATATTTCATCTAGAGTGATGAATTTTTTGTGCTGTTAATGAAATAGTTCAAATCAAAATTTTCAATTGTGATCTAGATGTACTTTGGAGGTTAGTGCTGGTCTCTTCTTTGCTTATGGATAAGTAAGTAAATGAAGGTTGAATCTTCATAACCCTGGAACTTTCATGAGTTTGTTGATTGCTTGCGTGCATTTAATTGCCGTAGGTTACGAGATTGAACAAACTTATGCTATAAATTTCTGCTCCATTTCCTTAATTATTTATCACATTTTCCATTTATTTTTTCCTCTTCTGCTCAATATGATTTCTTTTATGTGCAAAAGCTCCGTGTTGACTACATAATGTGGATGGTACAGGTTGTGTTGAAGGATGTTACTGACATTGATCCAAATGATCAGAATTCAATTCTTGAGCATTTGGACAAAGTGGCACATCTTTTGCCTCTTGCAAGGAGCTCCTTTTTTGTTGCTTGTGGCAAATTACAGCCTAGTGATATGCTTCCTTGGGAGCTTCCATGTCCACACATAAGTTGAAATTTTTCTCACGTCAAAAATCTGATTGAGAAGTCCAGCAAAAATGTAGCTAATAGGTCCGAGCTGAAACTTCCATTGATACGGATAAAGGTAACCTCTTCCTTTTTTTAATCATCACTACCTATCCCTTCTCAACTTAGCTGTAAAAAATGACTCCTTTTCAACTATTTCTACTATTTTTTTCATCATGCTACTTGTAACATGTTGGTTCCTAGTTCCTTTCCTTGTGGCATAGAAAATCCTCTTTTTTTATCACTGCTTTTGATTCTGTCCATGGATGTGAAACACTCTCACAATTCTATTTACTTGATGATAGGAATTGATATCTGCCACTAGTGTCTGCATTCTCGGAGTGAATTTTAAACTCCTCATTCATGTGGCAGGTGGATTACTCCGGATTTATGATGATAAATCCTCAATGGTTTGGACAAAAGTATGTTGGAAAGGTAAATGCATATTAGAAGGTGCACACGGTGTAGTCTTTGACAACACTACCAAAAAAGGAGTAATGATTTTTCTTTTTGTAGGTTGCTAATCCTCAAGATATTTTAATCTTCTCTAAGGCTTCAAGAAAGGGTCGGAGTGAAAGTGGTACAGATCTTTTGACAAGTGGAGTTTGATGATTTTTCTTTTTTGGGTCAAAGAGTTGGAATTTAGTAGGCTATGTTTTTGGCACTATTTGTCCTTTTTCCAAGTCAATATTTGTATGCGTTTCTTATTGCCTTTGAATAAAGAAATGACTTGTCAAATGTATAATACCTATGCCAAATTCTATTTATTCACCCTCTTTAATTGCAAGACATAATTATCTACTAAAAAATAATTGTATTAGTAAAGCTTTGATTCTCAAGGGTAATTGCATTTAAATATTCTTTATCATCTTACCAGCCATTGAAATTGTTCATCTTCCTGATTTGTAGCACAATTTGAAGATTTTGAGCGACTTCGCCTTGAGGAGCTAAATCAACAAAACATTGAGGCGCTTGTTGCCAAGAATAATCTGGTAATCCTGATTCTTTTATGCTTTCTAAATGTATTTTTCATATTGTATAAATCTCTTATGGCCACCAATGAAATCCATAATAATAACACGTGCTTTGCATTGTGATTTGTTGTTGCAAACACATATTTTAACTTCAATTGTAGTTTAATTGAGTGTATTGTTATGGGTAGAATGTTAGAAAGATATGCTGATAATTGTTATCAGTCTCTTAGTTTTCTTAAGGTCTGTATATAGTTTAATATGCAGTTATGCCTTGCAAAAAATGGAGATACAAAGTAGTAGTTGACAACCATTTGCTAGTGAACATCCAATCCATTAAAAAGTGTGAAATAGCAATAAAGATGCATAATGAATCTGCAACACTTGAAATAGTATGAACGGTGCCTCTCATGTAGTTGTAAAAACTATATTCTTCTCAAAATGAAAGGAAAGCAACAAAATCTTCAAAATTTCACCCCACAATGCTCCTCCCTCCACATCAGTAAGCAATAATACTATTAGAACAGACACAGACGAAGGTGGAGGTCACGAGAGGGAGGCGAAGGGGCGTCGGCATCGGGGGTGAAGGCGAAGGCGGAGGCGGGGGCGGAGAGGCGTTGGCGTTGGCGTCGGAGGCGGAGGGGGGTGGAGGGGAGGGGTGTCGATGTCGAATCGGGTTTACGGAGGCAACCGGTGGAGGCGGAGGGGCGTCGGTGTCGAAGTCGGGGGCGACGACGGAGGGGCGTCAGTGTTAGAGTCGGGTTTAGGGGTGGAGGCAGAGGTTGCGTCGGCGTCGGCATCGGAGTCGGGGGCGACGGAGAGGCAAGCGGTGGAGGGTGTCGGGGTCGTGGTTCACTAGAAAGGGTGTTGGAGTCGGGGGCATCGCCGGCAACCTGTGGAGGCGAAGGCGGAGGCGAGGTGGAGGGGCGTTGGCGTCGTGCGGAGGAGCGTCGGCGTTTGGGTGGGGGAGATGGAAGCAACCGGCGGAGGAGAGAGAGCAGAGGAGGGGAAGAGCAAATGGAAGCACACCTGCGGTTTTTGTTCTCCCCCCGCAACGGAACGGAGAACGGGGAGAGAGAAAGGAGAGAGAGGACAAGTTGACAAGTCGCAAAGGAGAGCAGAGGAGAGAGAGCATCAAAGTGGTGGGCCAGGTTCGTAGTAGAGAGCGCGCCGATCGAATTTTGAACTTTTGACGCCATTTACACGTGGAGCCACGAGTTGAATTCTGAATGGTCTTACATCTCGCTGACGTGGAGTGTAAAACCCAGCCGATATTTTCTTGAGAGCGTGTAGGCTAGGAGGAGAGAGGGTGTCAATAGGCTAGGAAGAGGAGATTTGGGAAGAAAGTAGAAGACATAAGGCCCGCCCCCTCCACATGGCACCTAGTGAGTGGCCGGGGAACACGCTGATGTGGAGCTCTTGAACCACCCAATATTTTCTCAAGAAAAGCCTCAAGAAAGAAAAAAATCTCTTTTTCGTATTGAATTTTTTTAACCTAGAAACTAAGAAAAGCCCCCTTTTTATATGCAACGAAATTGAGTCCACATATGAAAGAAATAAAATTTTCTTTTCGATTAGATTTCGCGAGGTCACGTGGAATATTTTATTTCATTTTCTTTCCTTTGTTCACACCCATCGATGATTGAAAGATCTGATATTTCTTTTATTATGTCAAAAATGCATATTACCCAAAGATTAATGCCAATTATGTATTCCGTCTGAAATATTCCATTGAAACCTTCTAATTTTCTACGAAATATACCCCTCGGTGTATATAATTTGAATATATCAAATCTTTATTCCTTATCAGAATAAGATGTGCCTAAAATTCCATGCTATGCAATTTTATTTTATTTCTTATTTCTTTTTCTTTTTTGGGTAATTTATGCAAAAATTTAGGTGTCAACATAGAACACAGACCCCATATATCAAAATGAACTAACACAGACGATTGCGAAGTCTATTTATTGACTCTTGGACGATAACTGATAAGATGCAATTTGCCAAACCAACATGATTCACACTTAAGACTGGATAAATAATGAAACTAGGATCTAACTTCTCTAAACTTTCCAATGAGAGGTGGGCCAAACAACAATGGATTTGATGTGGGGAAGTCGCAAAACAAGCAACATCGGTATTATCATCAAATAAGTATAGCCCCCTGTCCTTTAGTAATCATCTTCCTCGTCTTCAAGTCCTGAAAAACACAGGAATCAAGATGTAAAGTTACTGAACAATTGTATGTTTTGGTAGGATGATTGACATACATAAAATTAAATGGAAAATTTGGGAGATACATGACTAAAGATAAATATATGGAGGATGTTAGGAGAATTGTGTATTTCCAATTTATTATGAATAATAAATCACTAGCTAATATCATATTGGACATAGCCTTGTGAAAGTTAGAAAAGATACTTGAAACTCCAGTCATATGATTGGTAGAATCTAAATCGATAACTCAGAGGCAAGAGGCAAAAGAAAGGCATGTTGTTGTATTACCTATCTGGACCAATGGAGGAGGACCATGAAACTAGCTTAGAAATCTAGAAATAATTGTACCTAGCAAATTCCTTCTTCATCATTCTAATAACCTTCCTGCTTTAGAGGGCTGATAGAGGTACTAGATTCTATTGCATCGGCTACATTAGCTGCATCTAGTTGAGGCGGCCTTCTGTAAAGCTTATAACATAATCTTTGAATGTGTTAAGGTAAACCATAGTAATGACAAGTCCAGATAAATTCGATATTACCTCATGTGCCACTATAAGTATTACTATATGAGGGTGGTTGGCCTTTACCAAAACCTTGGCCACCACTACGACCTCGACCACTACTATAATTTCCTTGGCTTGTCAACGACGCTGAGTTATCACTTATGAAGAATGCATCCTTAGGTGGTTTACATGAGGTCCAACAAACGTCTCAATGAGTGTCCATGTATTTGGGAATGGACTACATCATATTTTGGTCCTAGTCCTCCCAAAGACCCATAACAGCCAATTGCTCTTATTGTTCTTGCATTAGAGGTAATGGATAGTAGAGAATTAAGCTCCTCATATATCTGTTTAAAATAAGCAAATTACTAGGTTAGTGGTCGGCCCTTTCTATTAACCCCACACAATTTATGGGATACTTTATAAATCCTTAAAGATTATTTTGCCTAGAATAAAGGAAATTGAAGTAGTCCCACAGCTCCTTCATTGCATAAATTTGTAACCAAATCTGCAACTTGGGATTCCATGGAGTTCAACATTTGATCAAGAATTTTGGCATTCATAGTTTGTATAAGAGGTAGACCTATTACTTGTTAGATGATTTTGTTGCTCTCTCCCAATCAATACTAACAACACGATTTTCCTCCATTGTTGAAATTCTAAATTCTTCTTTGTCAACTAGAGGATGTAGACACAATTTTGGCCACTACACCTTTATTCTCTACCATAACCACCCAATGTGTACAAATATAACACAATAATTTTCAACACAATAATCAAACTCATATTCCACCAACCATAATTCAATTCAACAAACTATCGTGATTTGTTTCAAATAGTTCAAATCTTTACCACACTTCAATTGAATTCATCCGTTTCATGAAAACATACAATGAAACTACAAATTATGCCCAAACAAAAACCTCCTTATCCAACATCAATTTCGAGGTGAAGAAGGCAAGCAACCCCATCAAGCAAGCTGTTGCTACTTCTTCTTCTTCTTCTTTTTTTTTAAAGAACATAGAGAACAACAATTACACAAACGAATCCTAGAGGACCAAAGAACTTAGATTAGCAACCATAGAGTTTAAATCAACTTGAAGGGATGGACGTGAGCTCGATCGGCATAAGATCTTGGTTGTTCGATGTTACATCTAGGATGAACGAGAACACGTGATGCTAGATGACACTAGATTTGAGCTAGATGAGATTAGGCAACCTAGATCTAAGCTAACAATGCTCCCCACTGTCAAATCTAGACACAACAAGGCTGGGCGGTTCCAGATTAGGTTGGACGACACTTGCCAATGTCAGATCTGAATTTGCAATGACTAGATTTTTTATTTTTATTTTTATTATGGCTTTGATACCATGTAGAAATTGATATAGAACAAAAGAAGAGAGCATACACATTGATTAGTGTTTGCCACTCCTCACACTTTACTATTAATTAAATAACAATTAATGACCATAATAACCTTCTCATTATTAATGATCAAAATAACCCTCTCACGCTTTAACAAGTGATTTATGTTACTTTGAAAATATTTTGAGTCAAATATGGTGCAGATGGTGGATCTGCTGCTCAACTCACATCACGTAAATTTTGAGGTTAAAAGAGTAGGGAAAAGCTCAGTCAAAGAGTTGGAGTTTGCTTTAAATGCACGATAATCCATGCAGGTGCAAATTATGGATGCATGAATAAATGGATTATGAAATGGATAAGAGTGTATATTTTTATGTAATCTCCATAAATATAAATTCAATAAATCAATTATAAAGTAAAAGTTTGGAAAAAAATGAATAACAAAATAAACAAGAGAGACCTGCGCAAGGCACCCGATTTTCGTGAGTACCGGGAGACGTTAATCGTAGCGTTCATATTTGCTTTTTGTCGACAAGTGCAAGTGGTGCAAGATTCTAAGAAAGTTTTTGAGCTATTAGTAATGACTTTATCACCATAGATTTTGTTACTTGATTCGAAAAGAAGGGGCTGGCGAAGCCTGAGGGCTGCATAGTGTTAAATGTTGTTATGTTACAGATGTTGTGAGAGATCTCGAGGCTGGTTTAAAGCCGGTAACTTGTGCTGCAACTTTGGCATGTCTCGTGAACTCATTTCTGATGGAGGATGGATGTTTTGACGATATAATTTGAGGTCTTAGATTCCAATTGCACTTGCTTTGTTATTTCCAATGTTAATCGGGTGCTTGGTAAATCTGGTCGAGTGTTGAGGTTTCGCAGCTCTTTCGGTTTGTGCAGGGTGTCACCAGCAAATGCATTCCAAGTGCAAGGACAGACCCATGCAGGACTCAAAGCTTGAAAGTCCAACGAGATTAAAGGACAGATTCATTGGGTAGTATCAGAATTGTAATCTTCAGACCCAGCTTTAGATCTTGTTATATCAGCACGCAGGATTGTTCCTCTCTCTCTCTCTCTTCTTATTTGCCCTTTTCCAAGGGGAAGAAGTATCGAGGATGCTTTTAAATCAGCCAAGGTGTCCTTTTTGAATTTTTCGCCTCTATAACAATATTATTGTTTATGTTTTGAAAATTAGGCAGGTTCAATGTTTATTCAATAAATAGGTGATTAGAAATTGGCTTATGCTGTTCTTCTTTTCCTTTTGTAGTGTTTTATATTTGACTTTCATTTCCAAATATATGAATGTGTTACTTTTATGGTCATTATAGAGATTCTTTTCTATTTTGAAATTTAGAACGGAAGGCTATAAGAAAAGGCTCTTGTAAGTCAAAAAAACATGTCCTATATTCAATCCTATGGTTATTCATTGTGATGAGACTGAACTGGTTTTTTTTTTTCTGCCATAATTGATTTTTGATAATTGTTTGATATTGGCTTATGACAACAATATATCAAGCACGCTATATCGCGTGTAAACTTATTTTCTCTCTCTCGATAAAATTAAGAAGATTTGATGAACAATTGTTCGAATGATTGTTATATTTTCTAGAATTAAAAAGAGAAGTGGGTTCCTTGGGCAACGAAAAATTGCTACTTTTTAAGAGTAAAGTGAATTGGGCCATCAGTGAAAAGTGGAACAATTTTTTTTTTTTTTCGTAATCTTGAGAAAGAACAATTATTATTGGCTTAATTTTAATATTCTAAGGATCACTATGGCCATTTCTACATTAGAGTTGTCACTACTTTCAAGTGATCATTCTAAAGTATCTATGACATTTAGATTAATTTTTTTTTTATATTTTATCTTAATTAATGTAGAATCCGTGGATTAATTGCTCAATTGAAGCATGAGCGGCTTCAGGCTTCAGTTAAGTAGCATTTAGATAAACTTTAGTTGGAGCCAAAGACCCCCACCACATTATGCTCGAAAAGCATCAATGCTGGAGCTTAAATTCACAATTAGGACTATTAGTTAAGGAGAAATTTTGGAATAAATGTTGGAAATGAAGTCAATTTTTCAAAAAAGTATTGGTCTGGCTCGGGGGATTTGGTCCACGCTTGAAACTAGGAATTAGGCCGATGATCACACCGATCCAAGTCATTGGAAGAGAATCAGGGCGACCTAGAACCCGATCCATGCCCCGTGACCCGGCCCGACCCGTTTTCGGACGAGGAGGTCCGGGGCAAGACCACGCACGACGCGACAAATAACGGAGGGACAGGTGGCTTGTTTTCTTCCCTCAGGCGAAGAAAATAAGGAACCACAGAGAACAGACAAGTCGGCCTTGCTTTTTGGGTTCCTCTCGCCCAATCATCTCGACTTGCGTCCCTCCCTCGCTCTCCCCCACTTCGCATTTCGGCCAAAAAAGTGATCTTTCGTGCTTTTCATCGACTCTTGTTTTTGGGAGGACGTGGGTGGAGGGTTCTTTCTTGGGTTCCTGAATCGGAGCTGATTTTGTGTTGGTTGCGCGACTCGAATCTACGTTTGGGTGTACGTTTGGGTGGGTGGGCATGTGCTGATTGTGGGTTTTTGTTGCTTGTAGAAGGGCCCTTGCGAGTGTTGGGTTCGTTGAGGAGTGATAATGATGGACAACAATAACTGGAGGCCGACGCCGCCGGCCGGTGTGGGAGGCGGGGGCACTGAAGCTGCGCTCGACGGGGGCGATTGGAGGGCTCAGTTGCCGCCCGAATCGCGGGATAGGATCGTCAACAAGATGTGAGTGCCTCCTTCCTTCGCTTGGGTCTTTTAATGTCTCATCGTTTTGCAGGGAGAAGTGTGGAGTTCATGAGGGATCCTTGCTTAGGAGTGATTTCCGAGGGTTTAGTATGTTAAAGGAAGTAATGGTTTTACAATATGGTCCTGTTAATTGGTCGAGGCCCAACGTGAATTCTGAGGAATCTTTCCCTGTAAATTCTATTTGGTTAGATAGTTTAGGTTAGGTTTAGTATGTCGCAATGTGGGATTTAGCAGGTATGTAGTGGGGGCCACTCTTGTTATTGTATTTTGGATGTAATTCTTTCTTAAGTGTAGAGGTAAGGTTTGGGAGGAAATCAGTTGCAGGATGATTTCCTGTTATGCTGGTAACAAAAATTCATGTATCCGGAACCTGAGGAATTTTAAGCGTCTCATTGCTTGTAGGTTGTATTATTTTGTATTAATCTCAGATTTATTGGTCTGTATAAGCTGTTACTGGAAGAGGTATGTGGGCAATGAGGTGTTAATGAGGGGTTGGGGTAAAGTCGTCGGTTCTTGCATATGAAGCTTTGCTTGGGAAATTGTTGTGTTGATTTAATGGGGAGAAAACTAGAACTGGAGGAGGGTACTTGGTTTCGAAGATACAGAGTAGATGACTAAATCTAGTTGAGGAGCACATGGATTCGACATTGAGCAAGGATGGGATGCTTTCAAAAGCAGACTTTCTATTAGAGTTGGGGAATAGTAGGAGTACTATGTCATGGGATGACATATGCTGTGGAGGCACTGCGTTCAAACAGTTATTCCTGGATGGGTATGCACTAGAAAGAAACAAGAGAGCTAGGGTGGATGATTGTTGGGAGAAACGACGTGGGAGATTAATATCTTGTGTAGTGCTCTAGATTAGAAGCATGAAATTTCTTGAATTTTTTTGGGTTGTCTTATCGAGCGAGGTTAGATTTGAGGACGATGGGCTATGTGGAATTGCTGTGACTCTGGGAACTTTTTCTGTCAAATGCTATTGTTCTGATCTCCTTCTACTCAGATGCTATTACGACAGAGTACACTTTTCCCATGTACATCTATTTGGAAAGTCAAGGTCCCATTGAATGCTTCGTTTTTTGCTTGAGATGCTTGGGGATGTATTCTTAATTTGGATAATGCTCTGAGGAGGGGAAAGTACAGGCTAACGGGTGTTTTTTGTGCAAAGACTGAAGAAGAGAGCGTGAATCACTCAATTTGACATTGTACCTGCACCAGAAAGATTCTGGGCTGCAGTTTTTGCAATATTGGGAGTGAACATTGTGACATGAAATTTGGGCTTGGAGAGGGGCTTTCAGTTTGTGGCTTGGAAAGAGAGTGATTACCATTTCTCCTTTTTTTTAGGCTCATTTGTAGAGAGAGAGAGGAACAAAAGGGCATTTCAAGGAATTGAATACTTGTGGGATTCTTTTTAGGGATAATTGGTTGTACACTCCTCAATTTTGGTAGCAGGAAAGTCCAGTTTCATATGTCTATTTTGTTGGAAATGTTAAAAAAAGTCTTTTGTCCATGAATTTGTTTATGGGTGGCTTCTACCTAAAGCTATTCTGTTAGGGGTTCCACCCCTTTGGTACCTTCTTAGTGAAATCTTATTTATTGTCGAGGAAAGAAAAAATTATTGGTAAGAAGAATTTCATCTCAAGTGCAAATCTCTTTTGATATGCAGAATGGAGACCTTGAAGAGACACCTTCCTGTTTCTGGTCCAGAGGGTTTGCAAGAACTCAAGAAAATTGCTGTGCGAATTGAGGAAAAAAATTACACTGCTGCAATAAGCCAGGTATTATATGATGTCCATGCCTTTTGTGATTAATTGGTATGAAGTTTCTATGTGGATAGAGGATGCATAAACAAACTGGATAGGCTTGTGCTTAAAATTAAGAGAAGCGTTCTTTTATTTGCATAATTTGTTGAGAATTTTTATCATTCATGCATGCATCCATATAGTAACTGGAACTGTTAAATATTTACGTTTAGCTTTGCCCCAGGGAAATTAGGTTTACTCATTGCTGTAATATTGTGCTAAGGTTTTATATGTGCTTCATTTTCTTTCCAATTTGATCAAGTGATGAAGTGATTTCTGCTTCCTTTCCCTTTTAGTCCGATTATTTAAGGAAGATATCTTTGAAGATGCTGACAATGGAGACAAAGTCTCAGAATACCATACCTAATGCTTTGCCATCTAACCCTGCTGGGAATAGCAGTAAGGACCCGGGTATGACTTAAGTTCCTGTTATTTGGTATCATTAATTTAGGAATTAGAATTTTCGTTTTGTTATCCCCTCATATAGTGTTTATTCATTTATGTAATTTTACTATTTTTTCGTATACATAGTTTTTGGGGGACATTACAACAGGAGTCTTGAAACTTGTTATGATAGAGGCATTTGAGTCCTAAAACTTTTATTTTGTGCACTTAAGTCCTAAGACTTGTGATAGTCATTTACTTTAGGTCTTCTGTTAGCTCTGTTGGCTCCATTAGGTTTTAGTGGACAGAAAATAGGTGGCCTTTTTTTTTATAATATCAACAGCCACTTTGGCTTAAGAAAACCATAAAAGAAAGCCATGTGAAATCTTCCATCCGACTTAAAATTGACGAGGTTAATGGAATGACTAAAGAGCATCAACATTTACAAGTTTTATGCTTAAATGCACAAAATGAAAATTTAGGAATTAAGCACATTAGCATAACAAATTTTAGGACTTGCCCTGTTGTTGCTTTTACTGGGCTTTACATAGTACACATGTATACTCACTACAAGCCATGCTGCTTGTGGATTTTCATTGTAGTAACCTGAATTTAATAAAAATTTTCCAATCTTGCTCATTTGTAACCTCAAATGCACGTTTATACCATGGGCAGTGGCACATTTGAATATCTCTTTTAAATTTGTTATATATTGATTAAAGAACTAAAAATCAGTTTGTTTTGTCGGTAGAATTAGATTTGCATTTGTGAAGAGCAAGTTTTTCAAAGAGTGGCAGCAAGACTTAAGTTTTACTAGAAAGGGACAACTACTTGCATCTTTTGTAACTTCCTCCCACTTTTTTGGCCTCAAATTTTATCTTTCTTCTTTGTTAAAGTGAGTCTCCTATGGCATCAGAAGATGTGTGCTTGAAAAGATGATTACCTTTGTCCTTTATTTATTTATTTTTGTAAATTTCAAGATCAATTCAAGTACATAAATTTCACAAAGACTTTTATTTAGTATTTGTTGAAAAGAAAATGAGTGGTCATTGTTTGTCTGTGTTTGCATGTCCATTATCCATCCAGTATCACTTGCTCAGAAAATTTCAAGTTGGAATACATAATGGTCTAAGGTCGTACTTGTGGTGCATTTATCTCTCATTCATTGTCTCTTCGTGCTATTTGTAGTTAATGCTGCTGTACTGAATTGGTTGGTTTCTTGATTGACTAACATGACTTGTATATATTGTATGTCATCTCAAGTTATGCAGTCACAAATTCAAAATCAAAGCCAATCAATTCCTAATTCCTTAGCTGTGAATCAGCCTCAAGCACGTCAACAGTTATTGGTTCAGAATATTCAGAATAATGTTCCATCTGGAGTTCAGGCTTCAGCCAGTCTATTGTCTACATTGCCATCTGTCTCTGGCTTGAACCGATCTTCCATCCCGAATACTATTGGACAAAACAACAACATGCAAAATATGCCTAGTGTTTCTCAGAACTCACTGGGGAACTCAATGGGCCAAGGTCTCAATAGCAACATGTTCGTAAATTCTCGGCAACTTCAAGCTAGGCAACAGATGGTTTCCCTACAGCAACAACAACAGTCTCAGAATTCACAGCAGTACATTTACCAGCAGCAGCAATACCAACAGCAGCTTTTGAAGCAGAAGCTTCAGCCGGTCCCACATTCGTTCATGTCATCTGAATTCCAACAACAGCAGCAGCAACAGCAGCAACAGAATATGCTACAGCCGACTCAGCTGCAGGCTTCTCAGCAGTCTGTCCTCCAAACATCTTCTGTCATGCAGCCGCCATCAATGCAACCAGCTCCTCTAGCTGGTCTCCAACAAAATCAACAGTCTTCAGTTCCACAGTCAACACAGTCCATGAAGAGTTATTCTTCTACTTTTGTAGTGTCTACTGATAGCTCTGCCCAAACGGGGCATTCGGCCGGGGGTGACTGGCAAGAGGAGGCTTACCAAAAGGTTTTTTACCACTGTTTTGTTTTATTCATTAAATTTTATGGAATGCATGTATTATGTGTGATACTTCTCATATTTTTCTACAGGTTTTAATAGTTTGTTGATGATTGACCTTTCTTGCTAGACTTTACATATATGATTTAGTAGGATACAAATGTTCAAAGGCTCAGATAAGAGTATTAGTAGTTTTATGAGGTCTAGCCAGGGAAAGGAATTCATTCACATGAGATATTGGTTTGGATATTGACTCGATAGCAAATATAGCTGTGAGGCAGAAATGGGTATTTGGCAACAGAATGTGGACAGCATAATCTTTTGTCCGAAGTATCAGAATGTGGGGAAGTAGCATAATGAACTATAATTTGGGGATAGTAATGTGGCCTCGTCCACTAACTAGTATGACAATAAGAACTGTTGAACAGGAGCCAATTCCCTTGCTAGAATTTGTATAACATCATACATTTTGGTGACAGGAATTTAAATCAGAGAAATTTTAAAGCCCTTGAGTGGAATTTCATTAGCCAATTCTTTACATAGTGTAGTATGACAGGTGCTTATGGTTTGTAATCCTAGGAATCCCTCCACCAAAGGTGAATTTCTAATTACGTAGTGACTCCAGGCCAGTCGCATTAACATTTATCTTAACAATTCTTGTTATTAAAAACTGCAATGTCTAGCCAAGCTTATATGTTGTGAGGATCAGGTATCGATAATGCTGCTATTAATCTGTAAGTTAAGCATGAGAAGTTGCCACAGAGTGCTTTCAGATCGGCATTCCCCTTTTTCTCATGACATTATGAAGAGGGAAAAAGAGTAATTTTGAGAAATGGAAAGAGAAGTCATTTAACTACTGAATCGTGTTTACTTAAGAATGTTTCTGTGTTGTGTTAAGATTGCTGTTTTTCCTTTATTAAGGAGTAATAAAAGATAAAGCCATTGATGTCTTAATGTAGAAAAGAAATTGCCATAATTTTGTCCGTGTCAGTCAATCTCCTTTTCCTGTTTTACTTGCTTTTTTTTTAATGTTATCCAGGTGGTGGTTGGCAATCTGATGAAACAGTAGCTTTATGCAAGTTGCTAATCTTCATTATTCTTCATACTTGGCTTATGCATAAATGACACTGATGCAGTCTAGTCAGATATAAGAGTTGAGCTTTATTTAGATATTTATTGTGAGTACTAACGTGTGATTATCTGTTTCCAGTAATTCGAAAATGCTAAGTCATTTTGTCCTCTCTTTCATTCTTCTTCCTGTTCCTTATTTCATGTTTCTTTGCTCTTGGAAGATGATTGTAGCTAAAAATGTATAGATCACATGATAATTAGCATTGGAGAAATACTATCAGTGGAACTTACTGTAAGTTGTCTGCTGGTAACGTGAGTGTCTGCAGTTATTTTTCTCAATAAAGTATTGGAAGATACGTGTTATTTGATTGGTAGAAGAAGACAACCCCGGAGGAGTTTGGATTGATCAATACACTAATTTTTGTTGCAGTTGAAATCCATGAGGGAAGCATATTTACCTGAATTGAATGAGATGTACCAGAAAATCTCTATCAAGTTACAGCAGGTATGTGAATAAAGTCCTGCTATTGGGAGCATTCCGTGAAAGTTATTGCTTAATTTTGATTCTTTCCTAATTTGTCACATGGAGTAAACATTTCTTAAGAAAGGCAGACTAATAATTGATTTTTAAATCTTTAAATGATCTATCATCCTTTTTGATCTCTTTCTTATCATATGTTATTCTTATACATTGCAGCAGGAGTCTCTTCCGCTACAGCCAAAGTCAGATCAGCTTGACAAATTGAAAAATTTTAAATTGATGTTGGAGCGCGTAATTGCTATTTTGCAAGTTAACAAAGCTGATATAGTGCCTTCTTTCAAGGAGAAGCTGGTTCATTATGAGAAACAGATTATAAACTTTATCAACACAAGTAGGCCCAGGAAAGTAGCTATGCAGCAAGGGCAACTTGCCCCTCCTCATATGCACTCAATGCAGCAGCAGCAGCAGCAGCAGCAATTGCAACCTCAAACTACTCAAGTGCAGTCACATGAAAATCAAATGAACCCTCAATTAGAATCAATGAATTTACAAGGTTCTGTAGCATCAATGCAGCAGGACAATATGGGAAATTTGAATCATTATTCTATGTCTTTGTCTGGGGTTTCAAATGCACAGCAAACCATGATTGATTCCCTACAGCCAAATTCCAATATGGACTCTGGAACAGGTAATGCCTCGAGTACAATGCAGGTGGTTGGTATGGGATCTATGCAGCAGAATCCTGTTGCTCCACAACAGGTGAATATGAGCACCATGCAGCAACAGGGTGGGGTATACATGTTACAATCAAATGTCAACAAACATCAGTCTAATTCCAATATGCTTCAATGTCAGCCTCTCAAACAGCAACAGGAACAACAGATGCTACAGACACAGCAGCTTAAGCAACAATATCAGCAACCTCAAATGCAGCAGCAACTCAAACAACAGCTTCTGCAGCAGCAGCTACAGCAGGCTAAGCAGCAGCTTCCTTTGCAACTGCAGACTCATCAAAGGCATTCCAACATCCAACTCCGGAATGCAGCTTGGGCGCTGCTGTTATTAGTAGTTGTCATCTACTATATTAAAGTTTTTCTTCTTTCTTAGTGTAGAAATTGATAGGGGACAAAAGAGGAGAGCATACAAACTGATTAATGTTTGCCACTCGCACTTTTATTATTAGTTAAATAAGACTTAGGGTTGAAAGATAAACATTCTGTTTCATAAATTTATTTCTGGCCATTTCGGTGGTATTTAATAACATTTATGTTAACGGGAACAATTTCTATTTAGATATAGTTTTTTTGATAAGGGCTTGAAGTGTCATCATTTTCTTAACTAAGGGCTTAAAGTGGACATTGCTTTAAATAAGGATCCGAAATGCCATTAATTTTTCAAATAAGAACTTGAAGTGGATTTTGTCTGGGAACAAAAGAACATAAAAATAGAGGAATAGAAATGTTACCAAATTTTGGCTTCTATTTCTGAGCAAAAATATGTATTTTACAATAATAAAATTTATATTCTTAGAATAGAAATTTGTTTAATAATAATGCAAAATTTCTTCTTCCTGAGTGGTGATGAGAGGCGGGCAACGATGACCGGAGGCGAGTGACCAACGATGAGTAGGGTGGTGGCAAGCAACTGGTGAGACAATTGATGACAATCAAGAAGAGTTTTTACTTCTCAATTTTGTTCTAAAAATAGAAAAGTATAAAATTTTCACTCCTTATTTTTTTCCAACCTATTTCTGTAAAAATTTATTTTAGAAATAGAAAAAAGTAAAAATTTTTTTTTTGTTTTTATTTTAGAAATAGAAAAATGAAACAACAAGAAACACAATTTTGTGTTTCTTTGTTTCTAACACAAATGAGAACACTTTTTTCTTTTTTTTTTTCTCTTATTTTCTTGTTCTTTTTCTTTTGGCTCGGTCGCGGCTCGGCCATGGCCGGCGACCCGACGAGGGCGGCGGCCTTGGCCATGGCCATGGGCCGGCCGACGAGGGCGGCGGCCTCGCCCGGCCACGGCGAGGCTCGCCGGCCCCGGCGGCGAGGCCGACGCCCGATCCCCGCGAGGCCGACCTGCGGCGAGGCCGACTCGATCTCGCCCGGATCCGCGCCGATCCGTGAGGCCGAGCTCGCCCAGCGGCCGGCGAGCCTCGGCTGGATCTCGGGCGAGCTCGAGCTCGCCCAGGCCATGGCGAGGCCGACCTCGCGGCCGGGCGAGCTCGATCTCGCCCGAGATCCGCGAGGCCGAGCTCGGGCCAATGGCCGGCAAGCCTCGGCCCGCGGTGGCAGCGGTGGCGAGGCCGCGCTCGCCCGCCGGCTGGGCGAGCTCGGGCTCGCCGGATCAAGGCGAGGCCGCCCCTCGTCGGCCGGTCGCCGGCAAGGCCTTGGCCAGCGACCGGCCAAAAGAAGAAAAAAATGAAAAAAAAAAAGAAAAAAGGAAAAATAAGAAAAAAATAGAAAAAATAAAAGAAATAAAAAAATTATCTAAATTTACCAAACATGTTTTGTTTATTTTTTATTAGAACAAGTTTACCAAACACATTTTTTTGTTCAAAAATTGTTCCGGAGCAGAAATTTTCTATTTCTCATTCGGAACAATTTTTAAACGTAAAAACACAACCAAACGCGCTTACATTATCAAATGGATAAACACAATTTTTATTCCAAACTTGTTTCCGAAAATAGAAAGATAGAAAAACAAAGAAACATAATAGTTATCATGTGTATCCCGGATGATTATAATAACCTTCTTAGTGTTAATAACTATAATAATCCTCTCATACTTTAACACTCTCTTAGGCTGGAGCATGCCTATCTTGTTACAAATATACTCAAATTTACTATTGCCTAAAAAGACTTAGTGAAAATATCAACTATTTGTTTATTGGTCATAGATTTAGAATCAGGGAATGAGAGTAAATTTTCTACAGGTATGCATCCCACAGTGGGCGAACAACCCATTCAAACCCTTTAGGGACAGCCTTTTAGTAGAAAATCACTTAGTCCTTTAGTTCAGAGCTTAGAAACATTCAAAGATACCAGGATGAAAACATTTCTAACCTACCCAAGCTGCATTTCTTGGAGGATTTACCAGGTTAGAGAAGAAGATGAATTTAGAAAGCCATAGAGAGGTTTTTTTTTCACAAAATACACACTTTACTTCAAGGAACTTTGCCCAACACATTACATCATCATTGCCTTTTATAGCGATAATAGGTCAAATTTGGAATAAATGTGAGCCTTGGTTAGACTAGTAAAGAGGGAATCTTTGGAGGGTAAAGGGAATTTATTATCTTGGAGAAAAATGTTGATGGGTTGATAGTTGATCACCAGCCTCATTTTTCCCTTGTTCTGCTCGGCACTCTTATTGACATAAAATGCTTCACAAGCCCATTGAGAATTGGAGGTTTCAATAAGGTCTTGCTACAATAGTTTTGAGCATTCCCTCTGAGTTAAAGCCAAATATTTTGGCTTCATTCCCATATGACTTGCCTTTGTTGGATTGATGTCTTCATTCTTTTTTAATGGAAGGCGGATAAAAAATTCTGAATTTTCCCATAGAAGATAAGAACATTTTAAGCGAATTCAGAATGGGATTTTGAATAAGATTCCAACAATTTTTGCATGATTGGATCTAATAAATTCATTTGAATGGAAAAGAGTTTCTGAATATTGACGAACTCAGAGAATTAGTCTTTATACCTGAGACTTTTTCTAGGAATGATTCGAAGCTGAGAAATTTGAGTCATGATGTCCCAACCAATGATTAAGTCTTTGTTGGGAAGACTGGATTTAAAGATCTTTGTAGATATTGAACACCAGGGAAGAAATGGAAAGTTATGGAGGTGATTCTGACATTCGTGGAGAAAGTATCTCTTGAGACAGAATTGAAATATCGGATATAAGGAGTCTAGAATTCTTCAGGAAGAACTTTGGTGTCCAATATTGAACAATTTGCAGAATTGAAATATCAGATATAAGGAGTCTAGAATTCTTCAGGAAGAACTTTGGTGTCCAATATTGAACAATTTGCTCTAGTATCAATGAGAGTAATGACAGTAATTGGTTTGGCAAACTTTGAGGTGAGGATTTTTATATGGAAATTGGGACAATGAATCTAGCTCGAAAATATGTCAAAGCTTGGTTCTGGAGATGTGGATAATATATGAAAAATATTTTCAGACTCAGAATTTGACTCAGTTTTACTAGAAGTGGGGTAACATGGAATGACACAAAGAGTTTGTTCACTTGGTTCTTCATCAATAGAGAATAGTGATTAGATATCATCATTTTCAAGATAAATGTCTGTTTAATTCTCAATTTGATGTATCAAATGATGCTGACATTTTCTAGCTTAGAGGCAATTTTTGGCAAAATGCCATTTCTAGTTGCAGATAAAGCAACAATTTGATTTTTCGCCCTAAAGGAATTTCACGAAAATAACACACCAAGAAGTAAGCAAACATTTGGGGACTCTCAATAATCAAGTCTAGACTAGGTCTAGCTACCACCATCTTCTGAAGGGACTCGTGTTACATCCCTCCAGGCATCTTGCATCCCACCTGGTATCACGAGAACCTCCCAAGTTCTTATTTCATTCCGGGTATTTGAAGAGCGTTGCGTGACGCCCCTCTAGGCATCTCGCACCCTACTTAGCATCGCAAGGACCTCTGGGGATCAATCACATTCCCGAAGCATCTAGAGGGTACCATTGTCACGCCCCTCCAGGCATCCCGACACCCGAGGCATCGTCGTAACGGTGGACCGACGATATCAATCAATTCAACCCATGGTGCAACAACTTAAGGATTCTATTTGATTTCATCCAAAGATAACTAGACCGAACCACTCATTGATGCATAAGACTAAGGCCATCATCCTAACTGAAACCATACTATTCTGAAATCGACTTAGTCTAACCGATTCGCCTAAGGAATTCTAGCACCCGTAACACTAAACCATCCACATAGAGTTGTCTTAACACTACGGTACACGCCTACTTGTTATGACCTTGTGTGGCCACATAGCTTACTAGCATGACTACGGCCTCGACTACTCTGGTACCATCTACATGCTACTCGCCTCAAGTCCGAACAAGACCAGTGCCAGGACTGAATCGACCCGCAACGACTTGACCTACGGAAGACTAGTGCTAACTTCTTTGACAATTGATGCAGTCCACATCTTTACAACCTACAACCAATGCCGATCATGCTGACTGTCGTCACAATACACGACTATACGGGTCAATATCGAATCCAGCTCTACTAGACATGAAACAGACCCGAATACAACGGTAGCTCAATGCATCCGAACCTAATTTTGTTGATTCCTAGAATGGAAATCCGAGTAACGGCAATACCACGTAATATAGAGAAGTAGGACCTCCACTTGCCTTGTATCTGCGAGGTGCGAGCTGGTGGCGTGGTTGGTGTCGAATCAGTGAGACGGCGCGAGCTGAACGATGACAAAGTTGTAAGATCTCCGGTTGGCAGCGGAAATGGGCGAGACGGCGGTGTGGCGAGGTGGTGCAAGTGGCTGGCGTCGAGCAGCAAAGAGGAATGAAGCTGTGAGAGTTTTCTGGTAAGGGTTTGTTGAAGACGGTAATAAGAATGAGGGAAGGGAAATAAAAGGTGTTCTTTTCCCTTACTTTGGCTTCTCCGCCGGTTGACTAATTTAGTCAACAATCTTTAGCTTTATGGCAGCGCAACAGGAAGGCATGTGGAGGGGACGTGGCTTCTTGGCTGAAGTCCCCTCCACCACTTTGCTGAAATCGCAACAACATGGCTGCAATTTTAAGTCAACATCTTCCTTTGTTGACAACTAAGGGGATGTGGTGGAGTTGGCGTAGTGAGGGTGGGAGGTTCTCGACTCTTCTCTTCAGCATGTGTACGTATGCATGGGGTGGGTGCAGCTCGCATGAGGAACTAGCTTGGCGACGTGTTGCGGAGAATGAACATTGGTCTCGTTTGTGGCATTTCATGAAGAAGAATTTAAATGAGGTGATGGACTTGGTGATGGTCGAGCTGTCATAGTACGGCGAAGATGTGAGATAAGGTGATGGCGCGAGAATGTTATGAAACGAGACAGTTCAGTACAGTGATTGTGGTAGTGAAAAGGTGGCCATGAATGGCGCCAACAACGTAGTCCAATGACAAGCTTGTCGACACGGCATGGACCGTTACGTATTCGAGACTCGGGCGAAGTCTGGATATCACAATATCGGATTTTTTACTGTCTATTTTAGGTGTGTTATGTCTACCCCTTATATAGCTAAATCCATTTTTCACCAAAATTGCCATCAATCTTCCATACTTTTGTCACGGGCCGATCGATTGAGATTGTAACCGTATGACGACTTAGGCTCTTTTGGATCGGCTCGGATTGTCGGGGCACCTAAGCCAAGTCTTACTCAGATCAATCGCTCACTTACTCACTCATCCGGATCGTAGAGAGAGAAAGTTTCTAGAGAGAGAAGCTTTGGAAGAGAAAAGGAGCCTTTGACTAGGGGGAGAGCACCCCTTCTTGTACCAAAAGCCATCAAATTACAACCATTGATCAAGATTTCATCTAGCGGATGAGATTATACCGCCCAACCTACTAACTACCGACACTAATGTCAAGAGAGTTCTAGACCTCGGCACAACTACCATATTGCCTGCCCTTGAAACATTCCGGAAGTTCTCTTGTTGAAAATCCTAGCAATCGCAAGAGGTCTTCCTTGAAAATGCACGGGCCCTTGGTTGCATAAACCTCGTGACTGTGACAGTCTCCCCCACTCATTCGAGCGACGCCCTTGTCGTTCTCGGCTCGAAGAGCGGTCTTCTTGGTATGAGCACGGGCTCTCTTGTTCCAATTTCATTTGGTTTGGAGCCTCTCAAATGGTGGACCATATGTCCCCAACTTTGGCTTAGGTATGGCATGTGGCAAACACTCGACCTTGGGGAAGAGTAATTGGTTCGGCATGTCACGAGTTGGAGTAGGAGGATCCAACTCTTCTTTTGGCTTCTCCATGGATGGTGACTTTGGTTGTGGCTTGCTCATGTGCTTCTCGGCCTTCGGACTCATGTCGAGGCTTCGGATCGTGGCAATGGTCTTACTCCTTTCATCATGGGGATCATCACCGGGCATTGTGAATCGAGGATCATAATGGTCTTGGTCCTCATGTCTATCGTGGACCTCACATTATGGAAAAACTTCATGCCTAGAATGAGATCATAGTCATTGAGAGGGATTACCTTGAAGGAGAGCTTGCCTTTCCATCCTCCGATCCGAACGTCCACGTAAGGAGTCGTCCCTATGCCCTATGTAGCACGGACACTTTTGGAAGCCTTCGTGTCGTGTCGACACTCCGACACGTGTCCGACACTCCGACACGCGGTCAACGAGTGTCGAAAAATCCGACACGTGGTCAACTCTCTTCGACACGCTCCGACACGCGAGTCCAGGATTCCGACACGTGATTCCGACACGCACGGGGTCAATTTTAAAAATTTATAATACTTAAAGAGTCAAAATATAAATATACACAAAAAAAGTAATAAAATTGCTATAAATATACATGCACGGGTCAATTTTTTTTTTTCAGTTTTGTTTTTTTTATAATTATTTTAGTTTTTTTAAAAGTCTTTTACTATGAAAGAAGTAATAAAAAAAATGCTATATATGATAAATAAATAAATTTAAAAATATCATTTCAGCATTTTTCTTTAAACAATGTTTTTTTCTTCTAAGTTTTATGTATTATTGTAACAAATTAAAATAATGAATGATATTATTTAATATTTTTTTTGTAAATTAATTATAGGCTATATTTTATTATTATTTATTTATGTATTTATATATAAAAATATTTAATATATAACGTGTCGGAACGTGTCGAAATTCTCTATTTTTAATAAATGACGTGTCGGCGTGTCGTGTCGTGTCGTGTCGCGTGTCGCATGTTTGTGTCGGTGCTACATAGCCTACGCCAGTGAGTCCATTTGAGTTGATAGCCTTGAAGGATTTCCCATTCGACTCCATGCAAAGCCCCAAAGCTTTGGCTACTTTGGTTGACATGAACATGTTCGAAGCACCCGTGTCGACCAAGGCGTAGAGGGCTCACCCACATACCTCAATCTCCATTAAGAACATGTCCGTGTTCGGGGTGGCTTCCTTCTTCTCGGACGGCGATCGGGCTTGGACGCCATTGATGTACTTCACTGTTCCAAGCCAGATTTGCTGCTTCTCTTCTTTGGGCTCCTCCTCCTCTTCTTCTATGGCAAAGAGGGCATTGATCTTGCCCTTCTTCGGGCACTTTTGGGTCCAATGCGGGCCTTTACAAATAAAGCGAGGAGATGGCGGGGGTTGATTGAACTTACTCGTAGTGTAGTTCGCTTGGAGTTGACTCTTTTGGAAAGAGCATGGCTTAGACGTTCCTTCTCCCATTGACTTGACTCGGTTGCCTTGATCTTTCGGCGCACGGGGAGTGTCTCCACCTTTGTCCTTGAAGTGTCGATCTGACCTCCAATCCCTTGCTCGACTCCTTGATGAATCAGATTTGGTGAGGTTGACGAGGGACTCGACCACACTTAGTGCCCTTGCGAGACTCTTCACGTCTCAACGCTTGAGCTCGAGTTGCGTCCATGGCTTGAGTCCATCCATGAACGCTCCGAGAACCTCCTCCTCTCCTAGATTGCGGATTTGGAGTTTGAGCTCCGTGAATTCCTTCATGTACTCTTGGATCGTCCCTCTTTGTTCGAGAAGATGGAGCTTGCTACAAGCTTCTTGTTGAGCAAACTCGGGGAAGAAGTAATCTCGGAACTCCCTCACGAAGTCATCCCATGTATGCATAGGATCGGTGCCGCACTTGGTCTCGTTGCACCTATTGCACCATTAAAGCATTGCAATATTCTTGAGGAACATGAAAGCGGTTCTTACCTTGATTAACTCGTCTTGGATGTTGATGGCGCCAAAGTATTGTTCCACGCTCCATATGAAATTGTCCACCTCCTTGGTGGATTGGCTGCCTTTAAATTCCTTAGGCTTCGGCACCGCTTGCGTGGGTGTCGACCCATTGGCGATGCTCAACTTGCACAAGGCGAGCTCAGTCTTGAGCTCTTGGATCTCCGCCTTCATGGCTTCAATCTCATCCCTACAAGGGCTTTCTTCCTCGATCACTTGGACGCGTTCCCTCAATAATCAATCGACGCTTCAAGGGCTTTGTCCTTATCGTGCAGCAAGACCATAGCTTGGTTGATGCCGGTCGTGAAGTCTTCATGGAGCGAGACCTCAACCTTCATGATTTGGTCTCTCACGTCATCAAGTCCTTCCATGAACTCGGTCATGGCACTCCATACCTTCGCAAGCTTCTCATCGAGCGCGGCTATGGCGTCCATCAAGTTTCTCTTCTCTTGGTTTGGCCACAAGTCTCCTTGACTTGGACAGCCTCTCCATCCATGACAGCTTCTTGGCTCGACATTTTCTCGAACAATTGGTGCTCATCTATCTTTTGAAACGGATCTCCCTTCTTGTTATGATACCACTTATCACAAGCCAATCAATTGGGATCGTGACTGTGCGGTGACTTAGGCTCTTTTGGATCAACTCGGATCGTCGGGGCACCTAAGCCAAACCTTGCTTAGATTGATCGCTCACTCGCTCACCCATATCGTAGAGGGAGAAAGTTTCTAGAGAAAGAAGCTCTAGAAGAGAAAATGAACATTTGACTATTGAATGGTTGGATGGATGCAAATGAGGAGGGGGGAGGGGGGGGGACACTCCTTCTTATACTAGAGGCCCTCAAATTATAAGCATTAATTAAGATTTCATCCGGTGGACAAAATCGTAGCGCCCAACCTACCAACTACTAACACTAATGGTAGGGAAGTTCTAGACCTCATCACAATTACCGTATAGCTCGCCCTTGGAACATTCCGGAATCTCTCTTGTTGGAAATCCTAGCGATCACAAGAGGTCTTCCTCGAAGAATGCACGGCCCTTGGTTGCAGAAACCTCGTGATCGTGACACTTTCCTCTTTTTTTTTTTTTTTCAAAAAAAAAAAATAAAAAAAGAAGCTATACTATTTCCACTCTTTATATAACTAAATGCACCCGATGTTTTACCAAAATTGCCATCAATCATTCATACTTTTTTTTCTTTTTTTCTTTCCCTTTTTTATTGTTAGATTTTGTTGTCATAGTTAAATAGTTTTGTCAAAAAGGTATTTTTTAAAGAAAGTAATTCTTTTAAATTGTTAGATTTTCCTTACACAAAATAGTTTTGTCAAAAAGAAATTGATTCTAAATAAAAGTAGAAAAAAATAAAAAGGAAGGAAGGTAAATAAATTTGGGGTTATCACTTTAAATTGCAATGGAATGATTTGGGCAATTTTGCTTTTTTAGTGGAAAATGGGATGATTGCAACCCTTTATTTTCTTCCGTTTACTTTGGGCTAACAATTGACACATAAAATCAGCTACAAATCAAGAATAATATATTTTGTATAGCTTCATCAAATGAAAGAAAACAAAAACCACTTTGTCGAAGCCGTAGTTTAGAAAATTAAACAATTAGACTTCTCATATGCCATGTACTCACTGATCTTTTATCACTATCAAGAAATGCTAAGCAATGTTAGACATATGGAGAACTTTTACTCACATGATGTGTCAAAACTTTAAGGGACTTTTTGGGAAAAAAAAAGTGACAGACAATAATTATCTTGTTTAATCGCCAAAAGGGAACAATTGCACATTCTCATTTTGATTTTGTGAAAACATTTGACAAAATATTCCTTAATAAATTATCTTTTATGCTAGTTCTGAAAATTTCTAAGAATTATTGGTAAATTTTTTGTCAAAACTTTAGCGACTAGAAAACTGCTATTTAAATACCACAAAGAGGAAAAGAAAAGTGACATGAGGAAGTTGTCTCACACCCCTAAGCATTAACTACCCAATTATTTTATGTCACTTTAGATTCAAGTAATTTTTCGTAGAATGTCATTTTGCATCGCATTTAGTTCACACAAATTGGGTGTACGTAAGAAATTAGAATTGCTTACCAAGAAGATTATAAGTTATTTGTGATAGAACATATTAGTTCACCTTAAATGTCAACTTCAAGGGCATTATGATCCCTATGCATAAGTAAATAATACATTCACATATAGTTCACAAATTTTTATACGCCATTTCATTTAGAATTGCATTATAAAGTGCAATAATTCTTTTTTTTAGTTAGTCTATGACATAAATTGCTCACCCAATCTATTATCCTAAGATAATGGTTAACCCTACTTAGAATTTGCTTCAAATTTGAATCTAATCCTCATTCTTGAATCAATTGTAGAGTCAATTTGATTCATGATTCACAAAATTATAAATCAACTTTGAGGATAAATTTCGAATTATTGATTTAAAACTTGCCTACTCTGGAACCAATCACATCTAATACAAATTAATGTTCCCTAAATGCGAGGTCTCTAAGGTTGTCATTGCTTATTAGAGTAAAGCATGTACCCAATTTTATAGAGAGGCGCTCTTATAAATATACCAAGAAATGTTAAGCAGTTATCTTAACGATAACACTGCCCATGTCCCACTCTTCATGACAGAAAGAGATACTTTAATTTTTTTAAAATATTAATGTAATAATTGGATTTATTTATGTAATTATATCATTAAATTATATATTTACGATTCAAGTGAGGTTTCTCGTTGAAAAGCATGAGGAAAGTACTCACATGATTATGAAGTCATTTTATATGCCGTTTTAGTATCCTTGTGGCAATAAAAAAAATCTACACAATATATAAAAAAGTTTTTCCCAAATCAAAAGAAATTTGAATAATTTAAAGAAAGAGATAAAACTGCCATGTGAAACCTAAGGACATATTTGGACATCGAGAATGAAATCATCTGAAATGGGAATGGAAGCCGCATCCCCTTTCTTGACATCGTTTGATAAATTGTGATGTATGCAGAACGAAAATGGAATACGGGGAAATAAATTGCCACAATCCTGCCATTTTCATTGCCACGTGACATGAGAATTGAGCGAGAATCAATGGAGATGAGTAAATAAAAAAAAATGGATGCATACAAGCATATAATTAATTAAGCCCGAGACTTGGTAACTATTCTATAGAACAAATTCCGATGCATCACCAAATGCAATAATTGCTAAAATTACTTCTCATTTCGATCCTTTGCCTTATTTTATTTTAACCAAATGAAAAAAAAAAAAAAAAACTTGAGGGTGAGTTGGATCGGACAATAATTTGGGCTTGGGCCGGATCTTGGGACCCGGCCCGCTCCCAGCCCGCACGAATCTCTATCGTCTTCCCCCTGGAGTCTCTCATTCTCCAAAGGCCATTCCTTCATAAGCTGCACGCTGCAAAATGTACCGCTCGGGCTCAGCCATGGATAGCTCGAGCTTGAGATGAACGTATACAGAGAGGCACGCCAACCCCCCCTCGTGACATATTCTTCTCAACTCGCGAAAACCCATTTCGCGGAAAGGCGGAATGAACGGCGTCTACGGCCTCATGCAGCAATGGCAGCTGCTGCCTTCTTCCAAGTTCCTGCTGAGGAATTCAAGGCACTTACACGGTACGCGCGCGCGCGGACCCTCTCTCTGTCTCTCTGTCTCCGGCGCTGTTGTGCCGTTCTTTTGCCCGTTTCGCTCCCTGGGTTGTTGTTGTTGTTGTTGTTGTTGTTGTTGTTGTTTTTGTTCGGTTCCCTCTTTGTTGGAAGACTGAGGTTGTTCTTTAGTATTCATGTGAAAATGCGAGTTCTTGATCCTCGAGCTGGTTCCGAGTGCAGGTAAATATCTGTCGCGTCGTGGCTGTGTCAATCCAATCGTGTGCTTTTGCAAGAGCTTGCAAACTAACGCTTATGAGGTCGTGAAGGGAAGCTATCTGCCTACCACCCAAACTGCACAAAATCTGAAGTCCAAGGTACCTCCTGACTTATTTCGTGATGTAATCATGGGAAGTAGCTGTTGGAGGTGAAGGGGCTAGGCGAGGTGCTTCTTATTTGTATCTTTTGTATTAACAATTTACGCATTGTGTCGAATCCGAGTATGACATTGATGCTTATTAGGGGAACTGGGATTGCTGAATTGTTGCGATTATGGTAGAAGGATACATGGACAAGTTTAAGGGCAATTCTGAAACCTAACCATGATCCAGAGATTAAGGCGGAGTTGAATTTGCTAGGCATTATAAAAATGATTTCAGAGGGGAAGAGTTCTTATTGCTGCTCTGCACCAAGTAGGATTTACCCTGAGTGAACGGATTGATTTTTGTCATTGTGCACGAGTAAATGAAGAACAATCAGTAGGTTAGGGTACACGTAGAGTTGGGATCCCTAAGACTTGGACCCTTATGCTAAGCTCATGTGTTGCGGATGCCTCTAGTTACTAGGTGGAAGGTTCTCAGCCATTTTCTTCCTTGGATTATGATACCCTCTTTCAAGGAATCACAGGAAGACCAAATGATGGCTTGGTCCTTCCTCTTGCTAGGCTAACTGATCATTTTGGATCATCAGACCCAGCATGGGATCTGATAATATATAGGTCTAGCCATTGAAATTTCTTTAATTCTGAATTCGGATGATCAATGCGTCTTTGGCATTCTGCTTGTTATTCTGTTGCTAAGTCGCAGAATAGTATGTCAAAATGTGGTCCTGACTTTGGTCTGGTGTTGATAGTTGTATAAAAGTCGAGTCTGCCATTTTGTGATTCAGCATTTTCTAAGGCTAATTTTAACTAGGATTCTTTGAAACTTCCTCCATAATAGATGTTTTATGCTATGTTTTTGTGTTCCTACTCTATTGAACCACATTGAAATCCACTAACTGCATAAGTACAGTGCTCTTTCTAGCACTTATGCTGAGAAAAGAAAGCATTGCCAAGAGCCAAGAAGATAAAATGACTCATTTTCACATTTACTTGTAAGATGGACAAACCAAATTCTTTAATTGGCTAATAACAGGCTTCACTATGCAGGATTTTAGGCTTATGTTTATTAAATGTGAATTTGACCTTGCTTTCTTTTCTTTGCCAGAACAACTGCAAAGCTGCAAATATGAACACTTTGAGATCCCTGAACCCCAACTTCCAGTTGCTTGAGTCTCTAATAATCTTATAGAGGGATCATATGACCTTAAGTACATTATTGCATTACTTACATTAAGCTCTCTGGCATTTGATACTGGTGCTTTTGGATTAAATAAATGAGTTGGTTTTAGTGAATACTTGGGTTGTGCTGGTTGGATTGCTGTATGTGTTAATTTTCCTTTGCAGTGGGGTTTTAGTGATTCTCTCCATAAGTAGTTTTGGTTTCTTTATTTTACTTCTAAATGTCTTCTCTTAATAGTAGACCTTTTTCTTTTTTTTTTTGGGGTTGGGGGGGGGGTGTTGGGGACTTCATTCTATTCCGTTGTTGTGCTAATGTTTTCTACCGTTGCGCTTCATTCTTTATGTCCATCGGTTAATGCTTTCCTTTATTTTTTTAAATAAAATGTCATTTGATACCCTATGTAAATTTCACCATTTCTCTGGTTATCTTGTTAGGGTGAAGTGTCCATTGAAAATGAAAATGTTGGTGCTTTTCAAAAGTTACCAATGGTGATGCCTTCAGTTGACATTCTCTATTCATCTCTCAGGAAGGCAAAGAAGATAGCACCTACAAAAGGTACTGAATCAGGACATTCTGTTTAGATCAAGTAGAAAGTTTTAGCCTCTTCTAATGTGCATGCAAAATTAAATTGACAGCTAACACGTATGAATTCATCTATATCAATAGGTATCACAAATGTTGCAAAAAGGGAAAGGAACAAGGGTGCAAAACAACTTGATGCACTTATGAAAGTAAGCTTGCCATTATTTTTCTATCTTGAGCATTTAATATGTGAATGAAGCCATTGTTGTCTTGTGTGACCAAGTTTTCTTACTGCTATGATATTGCCATTGTCTACATCTACAGGAGTTGGCGGCTCCCTTAAGAGACTATGTGGATAATTTTCCTAAGAAAAAATATTTGCACCCGTACGAAAGATCACTAGTTGAACTGACCCTTGGAGATGGAAATTATGAAGAGGTAGTTCTTGATTAAAGTAATTTATACCTTCTTTTACTTACCAGAGGACTAGCAGTATTTTTTTGAATAATCTCTCAATGTGTACAGAACACCTAGTTTTCTTTTTTCCTTGGTGATATTGGGGTAAGCACTATTCTATCTTAATTAGTGTAGTGCTGTTGAAGAATATTTTCACATAAGATGACTGCTTAATGTCATTGTGGAACATTTAATATGAGTATGCACATTTCTTTGAATTGTTTCTCACTACCTCTCTTCTCCATCATTCTGCTCTTTCACTCGCCTTAGCAATACAAGAATGAATGGTTCAACTTCTTCATTTTCATTTGCTGGGATGTAGTTGTGCTGGGTTCTTCACAGGCTCACTTTTCCCTTCTTATCTTTTACATACATTGTAAAATCTATAATCAGAGACTTAAACAAGTGGGACTTCACAACAGTGTTATATGCATTAAAAATAGAATATCACATGATATAGATGATGTGGATGCTATACAATGTCACTGAAGTTCTCTTCTAGGGGCTTGGGATTGTCAGTCTCATGACCACACACTTTCTGTGGCAGGTATTGATGAAAGTAGATACTTTGAGGAAGAAGGTGATATCTGTGGGTAAAGAACATGCTTCTCTCTGTGCTAAGGTAAATATCTAATTTTAGATTTAGTATCCTTCAGTAATGATATAGTTGCATTCTGCACCTTTGGTTGGCAACTGACTGTTATTGTAGCTATTCCTTTTACCTGATGAAATTGATGCAAGAATTATGTATTTCATCCTTCTCTTGTCATGATTTATCTGCTTTCAGTTCTGCAAATAGTAGTGAAATTGCTATGGTTGTGTTCAGTATATGTCACCTGACTTGATGTGAACTGTATAGTCCTTGTCCAAGAGAGAAGCAGAGGAAAGGTTGAATCAGGGTAAAGAAAAACTTGAAGAAATCTTTCATCACGAAGGGAAGGCTATCGACGAGTTGTTGGACATTGCAAAGGTGCTTTGCATTTTGAAGATACTATTTTCTTTCTTACATCAACCTGCTACAGATTTTTCTACCAGGGCCATCACATTCAGTAACTTGACAACTTTCAATAAGATGACCTTCGGCACATGTTTGGTTTTGTATGCCTTGGCTCTGTTATAGGATCCTGGTTTATGCATGCGCTATATCCACTTGATGTAAAAGTTACAGAGTTGGGGGTATTTCTATACAGGTATTGTTTGATTTGCTGATTGGGGAGGTATTGAGTGACTTTAGATATCATTTCTCCATGTACCATTCTGTTATTTCCTCTTTATAATTTTTTGTCAGCCTTTTTCTATTGTTCATTGGTGTTTCGATTTTACTTCTACTGAAGAGTTCTTAATTTACCAAGAGACTGATATAAAATGAATATTTCCAGATCTCTTAGTATAAAATGTCCACAAGGTCTGTTGGTGCTGGTTATTGGTAAACTTTAGCGACGGCTCTTTTTAAGTTTTATGGAAATGCTGGGGATAATTGTTAATTGCACCAATAAAGCTTGTGTACATGTGTTTGATGGATTATGTTGATTCAAGGAAATTTGAACTGACAACCTCCAGCTTAATTTCCGAAACCTTTGGTGAAATTATACATTATGTTGTATGTGAAAAATAGAGTCTAATAGTTCTGTCATGGTCTTAGAGTTAGCTGTACTCATTAGTTCATTCCGGGGGGCTCCTTTATGCATGAAGATTTTCAGCTTATAGATCTTTTATTAGTTGTTTAATAGAGGACTACTTAAGATCTCCGATTATGAATACTTTTGCAGACATTGAGGGCAATGCCAGTAGTTGATCTTAAAACCCCAACTCTTTGTCTTGTTGGAGCTCCAAATGTGGGAAAGTCCTCTTTGGTCCGTATACTCTCGACAGGAAAGCCTGAGGTACATTCAATATCTTAGCTTTGCAGAGATATCCTTTATTTATTCAGTGTGACAATTTTGTCAGACAGTAAGAATTAGTATATGCCTCTTTATATGTATGGTTTGGTTATTTTGGTTTGGATTTTGTGAGACCATTATTGTTCTCTCTTATTTTTGCATGGGAATCTTCTTGCACTCCCATCGGCATCCTCTTTAGTGTGACTGTGCAAATGCTCATCCTGAGGAGAATAGGGTAGTCCAAGGTGTTCTTGTACTGTTTCCCTATTGTCTACTTTGGTGATGGTGCACTATGTTCATAAATGTGGATGTTCTAGCATGCATATCTATTGATCTTGATTGGAAATATATGCATTCAATCATAGAACCCTTCCATCGGATACTTGTCTACATCATAACTAGAAGTATATTGAAAATAAAAGGGAACCTTAAATTGTGCATCCTTTGTTAAGTATTTGCATCTGAATCTAATTTGACTTTACTGGATATTAATGTCAAGAAATTATTGCTTGCTCATTGATGTTTGTTGAGGCTAAGTGATCACTTCTTCTCTTTGCTTAGATCTGCAACTACCCCTTCACCACACGAGGAATTCTTATGGGTCACATTGCTTTAAACTACCAACGTTTTCAGGTCCAGTCCCTTAACTTGACTACCTTTTTCTGTCTTTGATAAGCCCCTCACTTGACTACCTGTGGTTGCTCTAATTTATCACAGTGGAGTGGTAACTAGGGTTTCTTTTTCTCCTGGGAGCCGGAGATGGAGGAGCAAGTATCTGTTTTGCTTGTGCTATATAATACTGGGGGGAAATTTTTACCTCTACTTCTTTTTGGTGGTTCTGATGTTTTTCTGGTAGCTTTATCTTTATTAGTGTCTACTATCTGTTGTAGTTTTCCATTCTTTTCTTGCTTCAAACTGTAAAACATCAAATTTTGTTCAAAGATGTATTACCATAGTTTTCTAATCTGGCACACTGAAAGCGGGTTTATGGACAATATTTCATCGTACATATTTACCTTTTTCACATGGAAGATCATATGAGAATGATTAGAGATGTAAAATATGGCTTCTTGTTAAATATTTCATACTTTAAGGTGAGGAAATTTGGGACAGTTAAAATGGACTCTTGGCTGCACAAGCGATTCTTCTGATAGCAAATGAAAGTTTGGCTACTTTTGCCTTGCTGCTGTGTCTTTAACTAATTTGTTGGAAGATCATGGGATGAAAATGGTGAGGGATATGAAAACAGGTTTATCTTTTTTCTTGATTGTGGCCTCCAATCCTTAAGTTGAGGAAACTTTGGGTGACAGCCAGGAGCTGCAAATCTTGAAGCTGCTCTATTATTAGTTAGACGATGTTAAGGCAGGAGTTCTGTGTTGTTTTATTGTCATCTCCAAGATTGGACATGTTGGTGGGTTATGGATTGCTTGGAATTTATTAAGTCAATTGCTCAGGTCCAAATCATGCTAAATTCATTTTCATGCTGTATTGATGATTGTTTGGAATTGATTGCAGGTGACAGACACCCCTGGTTTGCTAAGGAGACATGATGGTGAGTCACTTGGAATAAGCAATGTAACATTGTCAATGTGGATATGCCAAATGTCAAAAAAAGAGGCTAAATCGATGGTTTTGCCTTGTCTAAGCAAGCTGTTGATAGTCGAACAAAAAATCTTAAGCTTTCTAGGATGACATAGGAAACAAATTCACCAAAAGATGTGGCTTTTCTGGCAGAATAACATGTTTTTTTTCAGCGTAGTTCAAATAGCTAGAGTTGAACCCTTGGTTCCATGTAGAGGATCAGCTTTCTTCTTATTTCATGCATCCACCTAAAAGGAAACTTTTCTATGTGCTTACAGTTGTCTCATGTCGATCTGCAGAAAACAGGAATAATTTGGAGAAGTTAACACTTGCTGTGCTATCACATTTGCCAACAGCAATACTCTATGTGCATGATCTCTCTGGAGAATGTGGAATGTCGGCTTCAGATCAGGTATCTCTGTCATGATTGTAAATAAACAAAAATATACATACCTCCACACAAACACACACATACATAGCTGTCAAATTTTATTAGATCCAAATCCTGTCCCATGACCTTCCACAAGAGGTGATGAAGTCTTCAATTCCTGTTGCTTTTATCTTTAACTTCTTTTCAAACACATTTTGCTATATTTATTTCCTATTCTTGTTTTTCATCCATATTTGCTAATGTTAACATTTTCATTCTGGCTGTGGAGTAGGACAGTTGGGAGTGATTTATTTCTTTTCCTAGAAGTCAGTTGGAAGTCATTTACTTACGACTAGGGTGCAATCGAGCCGAGTCGAGTTGTTAATATTAGATACTTGAACTTGTTTTTCAATTTGAAAACTTGAAGCTCAATCTAGCCTGATCAAGTATCTACTTCCCTACTCAAGCTTCACTTGATACCAAACTCAGATAGTCAAGTATTCAACTTGATTGCTGTCAAATGAAATGGACTTCCAAGAAGTGTGCTTTCTCCAGTGTTGCATTGGCCAGTAGTGGACTTTCAAGAAGTTTGCTTAATTATTTTAATAAATGTTCAAATCTTATGGAATGAGGTGGAAGTCACGTTCAAGGATGTTGATCCAATTTCAAGTTCTTCTGTTTTGGTGGGATGTCAATCAACCTGTCGATAAATGCAAAAGTAGGACCTACTTTCTTCTTTCTCCATTTATCTACCGAAAATCTTGGGCAAGCATGTTGGAACAGAGAGAAGAAGCCTTTAAGCAAGAGTATAGCAGCAATCAAATGAAGAAAAATTATAGAGCTGAGAATATCGGGAAAACTACTTCACGAAAGGGGAAAAAATCGTAAATCTGAAGTTTTCACAATGCAAAACGGCCTAGTTGTGTATGTGGAAGTCATTGAATTATTTAATAGAAAAGGTAGAGAATATCCAAATATCAAACAATGAACTAGCTGAGAATCTGTAGAAAACTTGAACATCAGCTTGAGGATAATTGAATGCTTGACTATCTGAAATGTGAGAAGAACGCCTTGTTGGAAAATATCCCTTGGAGGATGTTTTTTTGGTAAGGTCCCTTGGAGGATGTTGACAATGACAAAACCCATAAAACACATAGCTTTCAAACATAAATGAGTTGTGTGTGTGCATGATATACGTTTGCAGAAGCAAAAAGTTTAGAACCAAAGTTTTATAGAACCAAAATGAATGTGTGCTTCAACATGTTGCTATATGTTTATCACAACAAATATACCAGCAAATGCATTCATCTAAGGATTTTAAAACATACTCCCCCTTGCTAGATGCTTGTCCCCCATTTGGTCACATGACTAATATTGAAACACAAAACACATTCAAGATAAGAACATAGCATTGGAGAGAAACATATAAAGGAAACCTCCACTTTATTTAGTATAAAAGTCAAGCAAGGCAAATATTTAGCAGTTGTACATGAAGACAAAAGGTTTGCTCCTTGACTAAGGTAGATGGGTTAAGCAAAAGGCATTAGGAATTCAATTTTCCGGTGGAAGATAAACCTAATGCCGCAAGCTCGCTCTTGCCTATGGTTCCTTTGAAAGCCCGGATCAAGCTCCTTGAGTTGATTGTTCATGAGAGTCAATTGAGAGCTAAAGCCCTTTTGATAAGCTTCTACATCTGTTTTGCTTGATAAGCAAAAGGCATTCATTTGTTTGCCCTGCTCATATGAAGTTCCTGTAGGTACCAATATCAGCTTCCACCTTTTGCGAGATCTTCTACATGGCATGTTCCTCATAAAAATCACTAGATGAAATCAAGAGCATTCCTGCAAAAAACAAAGGGGTTATGGGAAACATGATGGAACTACTGGGAATATTTGATGAGAGGTTGAAAGCTGTCGAAAAATTCACAGTGGACAATCCTGACGCTGCCAAAAAGTGGAAGCTGGTGTTGGTACCTATGGAAACTTGACTACAAGGAGAGCAAACAGGCGAACGATTATAATTAGATCTTTGCTTTGAGTTGATCACATGAACTGTCAACTCCAGGAACTCCTTCCTATGGCGAGGCGGTATTTGTGCTTTTGGCTAGTCTATTAGAATTCAGCCTGATTGAGTTGCTAGAGCTGGGAGGGGACGTAGGCACAAAGTTATGAACTTCTATAAACTGAGCGCGCAATTTCTCTTTCCCTGAATTTTTTAATTTTTGCTGTTTATATTCCTTGTTCACCTGCGGGTCCAAAACCAATTTTTTTAAAAGGGGTTTGTTCAACAAAATCAGTTTCAGTACCCCGCTTCCAAACTCTTGGTGGTTATCAGAGGGCCTAACACGCCTTGTCAGAGTCACAGTGGAGATGGAGTATGAATGGGGGAAGTGTTCAACTCTAACTCTGGGATGCATAGGATTTGTTCCTCTAAATGGGAAATTGATGGGGTTCTCAAGGTGGAATACTCATGACCCCAAGTTAGAGAGGATGCCCTGTCTAGTTGAACACTTTTAGTGACCAAAATGGAAAATTCATGAAAGAGAGGAACTGCATTGTCTTTTCTTTTTTTTTTGGTGAAATTGGAAAATAGATTTAGGGTGGAGGTTTTACTTTGAGTATTTTGTTTGATAGACATTTACAGGATAGAATGGTGAAACCTTAAAATGTACACTTTAGAAGATAAATTGAGCGCATGAGGTGCATGGGTCGAGTATTTTTGGGATTGGATTTGGCTCGACAAGCTACTTGACTTAAACTTGAGTTCGAAATAAATTGGGCCAAGCTTGGGTGAACTATGATTTTTGAAAACAATTGTGCAACTATGTTATTAGCATGAAAATTATCCCATTCTTTGCAAATTCTTTGATGTAACAGCACTGTTACATCAAAGGTTACTGGAAGAAATGTTGTTTGCATTTTAAACGTGTCTAATATGTAGGCAAGGTTATGGAGGGAAACGTGTAGTTATGTCTCACAGTTGACAGTGTCATAGAAATTTTTTTTTTTTTTTTTTTTTTTTTTCAAAATCTTTGTTCATGTATATATATATTCGATCGACATAAAATAGTGCCTGTATTCATTTCTCTCAGTTCCAAGAAAAACTAGGTCTTGAGCACTGAAAATTGAAATCCTTGTCTTTTTCACTTATATGAAATATTGAGCTTTGTTTGTGCTGCTGTTCCAAATTATTCCTCACACCACATTTCTGCAAAGATTTGGTTTGTGCTGAATTCAGTTGAAACAGGAGCTTCGCTTTCCCTATGCGCACCTTTCCACTTTTTAAAGTTTGCAGCATGCTTCCTTATCTCCTGGCTATTAAATAAGTTTGCACGCTCTGGATTTTGTATTCTGCAGTACTCGATCTACAAAGAAATCAAGAAACGGTTCAATGATCATCTCTGGCTTGATGTTATATCCAAGAGTGATCTGTTGCAAGAGTCCCCTGTTGTATTTGTTTCTGAAGATACAACAGTTGATGACGATGAGATGGTCCAGTACAGGAAAGAAGGACCTGATGGAGCAATTCATGTGTCTGTGAAGAGTGAACGAGGGCTCAATGAGGTTAGTAACCTTTCCTTTTTAGGCCATATACTAACCTTACTTCTCTATTTTGAACTTAATATATGTTAATTTACACTTAATGTGTGTATTTAAGCTGCATAGGTCTGCAGCAGTATCTTATGTTTGAATTGCTTGTTGATTTGAAGGTCTGTCTTGGATAATTTGAGGAATGATCAATCATTTTCCGTGTCTTTATGGTGCTTGTGATTTGTGAGTTGCGTTGCCTTCTTATGATTTGTTAGATTCTTCAACTTGACCTCATGTCTCCATTCTGCAGCTAAAGCAAAGTGTTCACAAGCTGCTAGTTGCTCAGATAGACAGGATTAAAAACCAAACAAGCGTCACATGTCTGGAGAATCTCACATAAAGGTTCTCTCAGGTTCATCCTATGGCAAATCAGTCAAAGGGAGGGTGGCATATGTTAGAGGCTTTCTTAGTCTTTACCTCTTGGTGGGTTCCAATGAAAGCAAGCGGCGATTCATGAACTGGTCAACTGTTTTACTTGGGTTTGCCACAATCTGTCCGAGATCACCCTTTGGTTCACTAACAATGCTCATGCAGGAGAACCGTCCAACACTATCTGCTTCAGTGACCCTTCTCAAGGCCATATTATTCGTGACCCTTCTCATGGTCCCTGATGAAATTCGGTTCATTGCAGGTTCGAATTCTACTTCAATTTTTGCCTTAGAAGAAAAATCCTCACTAATCCTTTGATCAATCGTGGAGGCATCTATACTTGCCAACGCTTTTGGATACATCTCAATCTATGTATTCTGTACGGTAGCTATGGTTGAGTTGTAGCTCTGGTGCGCTAGAGCCATGGTCAGCTGGCGCTGCAATATAAAATTTTGTAGCTTACATGTTTGGCAATATATATTTTATAGCTGCAGCACCTCAAAACTGAGTGAAGTAACTTCCTAAAAGCCGTTTTAAGCTAGTAATGAAGGTGCCCTAGCTATTAGGAGTATGTCGAAGATCTTATGAATGCGAGCACATCCCTTTACAGAGCTGAAGCTGTTGTAGGAACAATGTACCGAACATTCTTTTCGTACAACTTTCCTCATTATGATCGATTTTCGGCTTTTTAAAAAATAGTTTTGGCTCCTTTTTGGATCCTTTTACCCTTCACATTATTTTGGCTCATCCCTTTTGAGACTAAATCACGTCATTTCAAAATAAGGGTGGGCAGTTTCAAATAGGGTTGTGCCTTGTTTTGGACCCAGCAGTGAGGGTGTGCAATAAGAACTACTCGAACTGGAAACCACCTAGACTAGCCGATTATAGATGGTTCCTAGGAGCACCAGTGTTGTTCCAAGATTCATAAAATTGGAATTGGTGACTGGCAAATGTACGGATACGACCAGACCGATATTGAAAGTCTCCAATTAGCTTAAAGCCTAAATGAGCCACGCAAGAATAATAGCCCGCTAGAAAGAGAAATAAGTTGAGCTTGGAGAAAGTAAAAGCCCACAACAAAAGGAAAGCCCATGCCCTATAAAAGAAAGCCCTCTCTCTCTCTCACTTCTGCAGACGTAAAGCAAAATGGAGCGCTTCAACGCAGCAAATTGAATGAAAATCGAACACTCGCGAAGACGACACCAGAACGGAATCCACTTTCTCTCTCTCATTTCTCTCTATCCATAGATAAGCATCTGTTTTGTTCAGTTGGACGAGAAATTTTAGAGAGCATATACACTCTGTAAAAAAAAAAAATCCTCTCCCTACATCATTTTTGTTGGACCAGACAATCTGGGTATTGGATCAATTCTAGGAAATGTGATCTAGTTTTCGGTTCCTAGATGATTGGATTGAATTGGAAACCGATCACCCTTACCAAGTAGTGCCAAGTCCATGGCCCTAATGGGCTATGCCATTTTTTTATTGGATCAGTCACAATGATGATGGGTCATTGATTATATCAACTGATTATTTGATAAATGGAACATGTTTAGCTTTAAGGCGAGTAACCTTCATTATTTCCTACAAATCAACAACAAATTTTTTTGATTATTTCCATCTAAACTTTTTTTTTTTGTTTACAAGACTAGGAAGGATAGAGATTAATCAATCTATTCCAGCTTTAAATTTAGCCTTCTCAGCCACACGGAATGAAGTATCATGTGGATCACATCGAACGGCTTTGCTGGCCGATGCAACTCAAAGTGCCTTGAAACTTTGACCACTCTTTTTTGCAATTTCATGTACTTTTGATTTGGGATCGCTTGCAAAATCGTCTTGATATCTTTTATCTTCTTTACTGGAATCTGAATTGAGAATTTACTCCAGTTAAGAACATCACTGAATGGCAACCAATAATCGTCCTTGATTATCACAGGAACGCATCCTGCGTAAATTGATTCGACGATCCTCGGGCTTGCTACTTCGAACCCGCTAGGGCACAAGCAGAACTTGCTCTTCCCCATCAATTGAGTGTAGTTCTGGCCCTTAGGAAGATACTCGTGTACTTGGACGTCAGCGTCTTTGTCCTTCCAATGCTCAAGCAAGAGTTCACGGATGAAGCCGTGCGCTCCCCCCGCGAAGAAGGCGAGGATTGTGCGGTTGCTAGGATCTAGCCCTAAGCGAGGAGGGCTTAGGAACACCAAAATACATAAAGGAGTGGTAATGGAGTTTTTCTATGTAAATTATCCAAAGGGAATTTTTACATAACATAAAAAGAATAAAAGGACTTTTGATCTTCAAATATCTCAAAACTTTGGACAGCTGCTATCTAACGCAGGACCTCACGGTGAGTTTACAAGAGATTCCATTTAAACTTTGACCAGTAAGTTTTTATATCATAACTTAGCAAAGCCATAAAGAAAATAAAAACCCCTTTCTTAATGGATTTACTGCTATGAAGATCTGTGCATCCTCTTTTGATATATTGCCCATGCCAGGTACAATGAAGCGACCAAAAAACCGACCAAAAAAAAAAAACGCCAGATACAATATGGTATAAATTCCAAAATTTAATGCTCTATTCTCTCATCGGTCCTTCTAACTCCAAGGGCTATTTTAAATCCATCTTTAAACTCAAGAGATGGTGTTTAGAGCTTCGACAGGTCATGTACATATTAATTTTCTATCACCCGATTTGCCTAAAATTTCGGATTGGAATTATATGATAGCAATGAAGCTAAATTCAATAAGAATTTCCATATCTAGTAATGCCACATATATGCAATATATTTAGAATTTTCAAAACATTGAACGGCACAAGTATGATCTTACTTACCCAGTCATGACAAGAGGCCATGAAATGATCAGCACCACCGCTACGATTCCAATACCTATACCTATCTGCTACGACGCTAATGTAATCACCCGCGAATCTCTGCAATCTCTCGCGTGAGTAGTCGCTCATGGAGAGGATCGGCTTGTACACGTAGTTGATGACGTTGGCCACACTGAAAGGGAGGAAGAAGGCGTGCGCCTCGTCAGGACGGCGAGCCCTGAACGGGTTCTGCCTGTCCTCCATCTCGTCGATGAACTGGCCTTCGATGCCGTATAGGCCTCCCATCGGTCCATAGTGGACCAAAGGCTGGTCTCCTTCTCTGTATGTCCATATCTTGAATCTCTTCATCATCTCTATGTGGCTCCTGTCCCAGTAATCCAGAAATAAGGTAGGAAAAGCTCTGTGTTAGGCATGCATGCATGCACTTAACATAAAACTTGAAGATTAATATATACTCAAAACCGTATATAAAATAAGAGCTGTGTTCTCTGAGGGAACTCGAGAGAGTGTAGGACTTTTAACTGATGAAAGGCGTAATGGTTCCTATAAACATTTCCTCTGGGTATGAAGGTCTCTTCCTTGTTGGAAACATAGCTCCGGGATCGAATGGCTTTCCGAATCGCCGCACGGGCTTGAGCCAGATCGTCTTTGATTCTATCTAAACTACTCTTCTTCTACATGCGCCAGAAAAACTTCCCTCGTTAACCCACAAACATTAAAATAGACATTGTAAAGTGGTAATACGAAATAGATTACACAATGATACACATGACGATACTCACTTTGATACGGCTGGCGTTATGTCTCGAACTGCTTTTATACATGGAGGTCGAGAGGAGCTCATTAACTGCAGACGATGATGGTCTTATTTTGAGGCTGTTGTAAGAAAAAGAGAGGTCGGAAACAGGATTATCGTGATTTCCATTGAACGGAGCATAATAGAGAAAGACAAGAAGAAGGATGAGACTAATTGCTGGAATAAGAAGGAACTGTGAATAACGGAAGTTCATCGATGACATCTTCTTGAACATGAACATGAGAAGGTATGCCTGCAGAGAGCTATATATACAAATACAGAGGGAAAAGTACCAAGTCATAAACCTATTGCATTGATACTGATTCAATCCTAAACTTTTCAATTAGACTAATTTAGTCCTAAACCTTTTAATATTTGTACCAATGAAGTCCTAAATTTTTTAATATTGGGGCGGCGGGCTAGGGTTTCGGAGGCGAAGATTGGGCGGAGGAGCGGTGGCGTGAGGCGCGGGAGGTGGGGGACCAAGGCCTCGTATTGGGATTTCGTGGAGGTGAGGGCGGTGGTGATGAGGTCAAGAAGCTTCGGGTTGACAGCGAAGGAGGCGCCGGGACTCAGCGGCAAGGCCAGGGCGAGGCCGAGTGAGGGTTGCGACCCTCGCGGGGGCTGGCAAGGGCTTTGCGGTCCTCGCCTTCGCCCTAGCGATGGCCGCCATGGCCTCGCCAACCGCAGGTGAGGCTGGCCTCGCCCAGATCCGAGCGAAGCCGCCTCGCCAACGGCCCAGGGAGAGGCTGGGCGAGGGCCGTGACCCTTGCCGGCGGCTGAGGCTCGCCGGCCACCGCCAAGAAGAAAGCAAAAAAGAAAATAAAAAAATAAAAAAATTAATAACAAAATTCGAAAAAATCATTAAAAAATCATAAAATTGACATGTCAGCGCCGATCGGCCAAAATTGGTCCGGATGGACTAAATTGGTGCCAATATTAAAAGGTTTAGGACTGAATTGATTCAATTGAAAAGTTTAGGACTGAATTATACCAATGCAATAGGTTTATGACTCTTTTAGTACTTTTTCCAAATACAGAAATAACTAATTAAGCAAGCTTGACACTTACGTTATCTCCTCCACTATTTTGCAGCGAAAAATGCTCTAGGTAGACTTTTTCTGTTTGAATTTCGACTGCAACTTGAAGACGTCGCTTCCGTTAATGGAGCGAGGGTGGCCCCACTCAGTTTAGCAGTTTGCCTATCACCTATCTAAAAATCGTTCATGTAGTATGTATTTAGGCAGAAAATTCATATAATTGTCAATCCTTCTGTGTCTCGGTCTAGAATAGATTTGTGAATATCACGTAAATTATCAATCTGTTTTAGAAACCTGATTAAATTTGATTAGTGCATTCTAAAAAGAAGTTGAAAGCGGCAAGGGATATACGCTGCCGACATTACTAAAAAGGATAACGGGAATGGTTCCTTACGGCAAGCTTCCGCTAAGATCAATGCAGATGCTGCCTACCAAAGTTCACGAGAAAAAGAAAAATGAGAAGGATATTACTTAACGGCTGAGACGAAATTAGATATATCACTTGTAACTTCTACAATCATAATGAACATACATTTTGACCAAAGCAGAAAGCCTGAAATAAGTCGCGGGGACTTAATAGTAGAATGGAAATGTGTTATAAGGTGTATTTTCATAAACTCGGTATTGTACATTTTGCAATAGCAATGGCGATTTTCAGCTTGCCATGGGAAGACTCTTAGATAGTATGGAGCTTATGCATTTATGCCATTTCAAAATCGCAGTAAACGGATCATGCCTGGATTTAATTTGCATATACGTAATTCAAACTACTAAATTGGTCAATGTCAAGATGATCAACCCTTTGTTCCACATTCAACAATTCATCTATCTTACGTTCCTACCCTTTTAATGATCTTTCACGATATAACAGGTCCTTCAAACACTTCATTGACCGAGTCCTGTTTAAACCGAGCCAAGCTTGTTTCTGTCAATTGCCATTAATGTTCGCATAGTTCAATCCCTTCTCCCACGCAAGAAGAACTTGGCCTTTGTACTGCATATCGAAGTCGGCTTGATAACGGTGTGACCTGCCATAGTTTCTCAATAAGAATAGATGGAGCCAAAAGATTTTTTTTTCCCCATATGCATGCACCTTTAAAATGTAATTTCTTTAAGAATATCTTATGCATGCCAAGAAGTAGAAATGCTGTCTTTAACTCCCACAAATGATCCAGAAGCATACAAAAATTGTATTAACCTCAACAAATTACAAAAAGGAAAAAAGGTATAAGGAATGAGAAAATTATCAAAAAAGTCATAAATTTATTATACGGCGGCCAATTCGATCCTCAACATTTTAGTTGCGCCAATTTTATTCTAAGTCTTTTAACAATTTGTCAATTTAATGATAAATCTTTCACATGTATTGGTAGAATTTGTATGTTTATTGGTAGAAATATATAGGGATCATATTGTCATAAGCACCATATTCGGGTATTCATTTTCACTTCGCTTGCCTTAGGTGGAGTCATCTTTAAACTTATCTTACGTGCTGCGATAAAAATTCATCCCTTGACACTATGGAGCATGGCTATTGACCCCACCAATAAGGTTGCCTTATACGTCTTTTATTATGCTACGCTACACTTGCTAAGTATATTTTATTATAAGAAATGAATACAGACTTCCAAAGCGTTGAATACATATTCGGGCCATTGCAAACTGTCATATTTCTTTTTTAACCTCTCAAAAAATTTATGCCCTAAGGGCGCTTTTTAGCAACGAGAAAGGGTTAGCTTCTGCGGGACAACGGCATTAACGCTGTCACCACAAGGGGCATGTTTCTTATTGTGCGATTATGCAATCAGATCCTCTCTTGCACTGCATTCTAAGTTGACAATAGGGCCTTTGCCTTTTTCCACCCTCTGTGCATGGTCCCCTACAACGAGCACCTTCGAAACCCTTATTACCATATCCATCTAGAAGAATATTGCCGAATCTCTAAATTTCATGATTTTATTATTTGATTAAAATTTAAACCAGCAAATCAGCCCAAAACAAAACAAGAACTTAAATCAGCATGCATGCATGGATGGATCGTCTTCATATCCATCCACAAGTCAAGGTCTTCGTCAAGTGTGCAATTAAAATCTGAAGAAGTCCAGGTCTTCTGGGGTTTGGCGTGTTGATTTTTGCTACCATCATCAGATCATAGCTACACGATAGAATAGACCGGTTCCTGGTGAAGAACTCGAGGTCTTTTGGGGGATTCATGTCTGTTGATTGGCGCATCAATACGCGTTACAATGGTTCCTAGAAGTCATACTCTTGGGGGACTTTTCTTGGTGATATTTGGCCCAAAAAATTTCTAACTCATCGTGAAGGAAGGTTCATAAAGCAATTTTTCCACCTTTATGTTTTCTCTTTTTGACTAACATGCCTTCAACATATGATGCTGACGACAACAATTGATTATGTCCTTTATAATGTATGGTTATACTCTGTCTCTTCTCATCTAATGTGGTTCGTGAGCACAAGTAAATAATAATAGTTGATATGCTAAAATTGATTTACAAAATTTCCATACTTAATGATTTGGCACACTCTCATTGGTGGTTAAACTTGAGCTACTTATTTAAACCTGTAAATGCTAGTAAGATCACCTAGAGGGGGTGAATAGGTGTAAAAAATAAATTGAGTTACGATCAAAGTAAAAGAATGTAGAGAAGAGAATAAGAACACATGGTTTATAGTGGTTCGGCTTAATCCAAGCCTAAGTCCACTCTTCCGCACTGATAGCCCACTAGCTGGATTTCACTATAAAATAAAAGAGTTGTTACGATAATGCTCTTTCTTGATTCCACAGTGTAGAGACTCTGCTACACTTCCTCAAGGTCTCACAAAGATATGAACTCTCTTTGAGTACAAGATTTCACTCAACAATTGAATTGACTAAGAATAAGGAGTTTCAGACTTTGGAGTTTTTCTATCACGCACTCACTCGAACAACCGAAACGTCTTCCTTATATACTCTTTCATGCCATCACACCCGTTGGCACTTACCAAATGAGTTCTTCCAATCTACCCGTTGGATAGAATCAATTAGAAATATTTCGAGTTATATAAGGAATATGACGATAACCCATCAATCATGCTCGCTCATACAATCAAGATCTAGGTTTCCATAAGTAGAACCTTCCAATATTACTTTGCCAATCAACGAATCCAAAATCCCCGAATCAATCTTAATTTGAATAATGGATTCCGACATGTTGCATCCAGCCAAGAGATTTTCTTTAGACGATAGAATCAAATCCTCAACGAAACACTCCGTTTCGGATAAGCCTTCTTCGACGGTCTAGAAACTGTCAATGAGGATAGATTTTGGGTCTTGAGTCTGGCGGTCTAGAGGTCTTCAAACTTTGATGGAAGAGTTTGCAAGTCTTCATACTAAACTGATAAAAACGTTTTGTTAACTTCAAAACATTCAAGGAAGTTTTCTCCAACAAAACCCCTTCGTGAACCAATGTTAATACATCTAGCATTACCCTTGCATGAACTGCCATAATCTCTCTAGACAATTAATTAGCCACAATTGTAAAACCAAGAATTTCCTTTAGCTAGCAAACGTAATAGTCAAGCGTGCTAAAATTGATTTACGAATTTGGTAAATCAACTTATAATATAAGTTGCAAGCGGAATTTTTAAGATAGTGAACCGTGTTCAACACCCAAAAACAATCCGCCTCATCATTTGGCTCGGGTCGCAGTTAATTACTGTCTATTAATGTCATATATATTTTTTTAAAAGTCCCTTAGAGTGTTGATACATCACGTGAGTAAAAGTTCTCAATATATCTAATATTGCCTAGCGTTTTGTGATAAGAAAAAAAAAATCATTGAATACGTGGCTTCTTGACAGTGTAATTGTTTCAACTGCGACCCGAGCCCGTTGTAAGGGGCATCCCACATAAGGGCAAGTTCGGCTCAACAGCTCAGGACAATTTCCTCTTAATTAACACACAAAAAATTCATACTTGGCTCAGGACACTTTGCATTCCACTCAATGCTTGCATTTAAAATAGTGATCCCGGTCTCTTTCCTTCATATTAAAAATATCCAAGAAATTACTCACATTTGTGGAGATACATTAATTTCGAACCATAAAACCAATGTCTCACTTTTTCAAACCCCACAATTTAATATAATCCTTAAAATCAAATTTTGGTATCGAAACTCAACACCTGAGATTTTCTGAATAAAGTACATATTTTTCACAATCAACACTCAATTTACAATATCTACTCATCAAATTCATAATCTGAATATATAGCAGTGATCAACGCAAAATTCTGACAATTTAAGATCCCCAAATAATTTTCGAATTAATAAATAATTAAATTTATTTCGAAAACTAATTAAATAATAATATTTTAATAATTTTATATAATATAAAATATTATTAAATAATTAAATAATTTCGAAATATTTTTTTATTCAAAAATAAACAATTAGGGTCTAATCAAGATTATAATAATCTAAACATGTACTTGGCCTTAATTAAACATACATTAAACTAATTGCACCCCTTAATCTAATTCACACTTAACCAAATTAAACTAACAACATAATCTCATTTAACTTAAACTAAACCCCCTAAAGTATCATTAACCCTCTAATCGAGATTTAGGAGGCTAAACTCACCAGAATTGCTTTTCGATGAGTCTCCGGCGAAGACAATAGCGAGACGATCGACAAACCTCCACGGGGCGACACTAAGCAAGGATCGGAAGGCACCTAAAACGGGCCTTGAAGATCCGAACTTTGCTGAAACTCTAGTTGCTGCTCTTGGCCGAAACTAGCTGGAACCAACGGCTGCTTGGATGGAAACGAGCAAGGACGGACGACGGTAGCTCAGGTGGTGGAGACGGTGGCTCCGGCTGGCCAAGCGAGACCTTCGGCGGCCCTAGCGATGACGAATAGCAGCTGGACAAACAGACAACGGTGCTGGGATGTGCGGACAAAGGCGGAGCAGCAGTGTGAGCTGGCCAAGTGTGCAGGCGAAGGAGAAGCAGCACCGGCAACGAGCTAGCTTCAGCGGTGGCTTTGGTAGCCTTGGCGACGGTGAGCTGTGCTGGTGACGCTGGACGATGATGTTGGAGGGTCGGGGTCACACGAGCTGCGGCGAAGCAGTGAGCTGGCGAGGCGCGTGTGGATGAGCGACTTCAGCGACAAGCAAGCGGGCGTGCGAGCAACTTCTAGTTCGCACTGTTTCCCCCCACTTTTCCCAAGAGAAAGGCTTGGCTTGAGGAAGAAGATGAAGTTGATGTGAGAGCCCACCTTTTTTAGAGCAAAAGTGCACCCTACACTTGTCAAAATCCCCTCCACTTTGGCCCCACCATGACCTCACATGACCTCACTTTCCACAACAATCCTCTAATGGGTCCATTTTGCTTAGTCCACTGTGGCATACGAATTTTAAAATCTTGTACACTAGATTTCATTCCATTCCTGTCAATTCTCTTCCAATTGAGCCAAATTGAAATTCATAAATTAATCCAATGTCATCACACTTCAATTCACATTTTTCATTGACCATAGAACCATCTTACATCCCAAAAGTATGACCAAAAGCGGGCCAATTAATTTTCCCGAACCAAATAAACCATACTTTGATTTTCCGCTAAAAAAACTCGGTTTGTAAGAAAATCTTCTGAAGATGAGTCAACGTTCCTAAAATGATTTGTGACACAACAGGACTTCCAATTTCTGAATTCAGTTTCCATTTTCATGGTTAATTTTACTCTAGCACAATACTAGCACGTCTTAATCTACTGGGTAGCTTTTAGGAAATTTTCATGCATTTAACCTATGGTTGATCATTTTCAAGCCACAATATACATCTTCGACATATTGGCGACTCTCGGTTGCTGTAGTAATCTCAAGATTTTAAATACACAAGGTACCAAAACGACAGAAAAATTGGTCAAGTGTTGATCAATAAGAATTGTGCGATCTAGTGGAATCACCAACACTTGATCACATGCCTTTGTCGAGTCGATTTATTTCCGATCTCTAATCGCTTTTTAACTATGTCATATTGACCCTTGCAGATTAGCTCGGTCAAAAGGTCGCTTCCTAGTCAAATTCTCGAGTCCGATGTATTAGAATCCCTTTACGGCTTCACCTGATAGACTAGTCTTCTCGTGAGTGACCAACTTAGAGAAAATAACTATACACGTGTAGATAAAATGCCCGTCTCATTTTACTAAAAAATAGAATTGGAATATCGGAAGGTCACAAATTAGCTTTTTAATTGCTGACCACAACAAGATGGTCCAACACAAGAAAAAAGGACCGGATGGAGCAATTCACGTGTCTGTGAAGGGTGAACAAGGGCTCAATTAGGTTAGTAACCTGCTCTTTTAGGCCATACACTAACCTTACTTCCCTATGTTGAAATTAATATATGTTAAATTTACACTTGATGCATGTATTAAGCTGCATATGTCTGCAGTAGTGTCTTTGAATTGCTTGTCGATTTGAAGGTCTTTCTTGGGTAATATGAGGAATAGTTTATCTTTTTCCCTGTCTTTATGGTGCTTGTGATTTGTGAGTTGCGTTGCCTTCTTATGATTCTTTAGATTCTTCAACTCGACCTCATGTCTCCATTCTGCAGCTAAAGTAAAGTGTCCACAAGCTTCTAGTTGCTCAGATGGACAGGATTAAAAACCAAACGAGCGTCACTTGACCAGAAAATCTCGCATGAAGGTTCTCTCAGGTTCTTCATATAGCAAATCAGTCAAAGTAAGGGTTGCATATGTAAAGTGGCCTTCTTTAATCTTGATCTCAGAGCGGTTCCAATGAAAGCAAGCAGCGTTCCATGAGCTGATAACTGTCTTACTTGGGGTCGCCACACATCTGTCTGATATCACCCTTTATTTCATTAACAATGCTTATGCAGGAGAACTGTCCAATACTATCTGCTTCAGTGACCATGGCCATATTTTCATCACCTTTCTCGTGGTCCCTGATGACATTCGGTTCACTGCAGCTTTGAATTTCACTTCAATTTTTACCTCAGAAGAAGAACCCTTACTCTTTCTTCGATCAATCGTATAGGCATCTATCCTTGCCAAAGCTTTTGGATACAAGTCAATTTACTTAGTCTGTGCAGTAGCTATGATTTTGTTGTAGCTCTGGTGCGGTAGAGCTATGGTCAGCTGTTGCTGCAATATAAATTTTTGTAACTTATGTGTTCAGCAACATAATCTTAAAGCTGCAGCACCTCAAAACTGAGTGAAGTTACTTCCTTAAAGTCGGTTTAAGCTGTTATATAATGAAAATGCTGCAGCTGTTTGGCCTGTGTCACACAGTTTATAAATGCTAGTTCTTCCTTTTTCACAGTTGAACATACTTTCGTCACTAATGATCGATTTTTAGCTTCTTTTTTTTTTAAAAATAGTTTTGGCTTCTTGTATGATCTTTTTCCCCTTCACATTATTTTAGATCATCTCTTTTGAGGGTAAATCAGGTCATCTCTTTTGGACCTGATCGATGCCACACCCAGGCTAGTTTTTTGGCTGGATCAGTGGCAATGGGTCATTGATTACATTAACTAATTATTCGAAAACAGAACTGGAATAGCTTCAAGGCCAACAAATCAACAGCAAAAACTTTGATTATTCCTTTTGAATTTTTTTTTTGGTTAAGGAGAGTAGGAAGGACATGGACTGATCAATCTATTCCAACTTTAAATTCAGCCTTCTCAGCCACACAGAATGAAGCACCGTGTGAATCACATTGAATGGCTTTGCCAGCCGATGCAACTCAAAGTGCCTCGTAACTTTGACTACTCTCTCATGAAATTTCACGTACTTCTTGCACAGGATTGCTTGTAAAATCATCTTGATATCTTTTATCTTCTGAACTGGAATCTAAATTGAGAATTTACTCCAATTAAGAACATCGCTGAATGGCAACCAGAAATCATCCTTAATGATCACAGGAATGGATCCCACATAAATCGATTCCACAATCCTGGGGCTCGCCACTTCGTACCCGCTGGGGCACAAGCAGAACTTGCTCTTCCGCATCAATTGAGTTTAATTTTGGCCCGTAGGAAGGGACTCGTGCACCTGGATGTCGTTGTCTTTTTCTTTCCAATGCTCGAGCAAGAGTTTTTGGATGAAACCGTGCACTCCCCCGGCGAAGAAAGCAAGGATCGTGCAGTTGCTAGGGTCTAGCCCTAATCAAGGAGGGCCAAATTCCCCACGAGTTAAGTAGACTTCTGCCATGGAGACATATATTTTTGGTCTGAATCCTTCTGAAGTGTTAGCATTACATAGGACTCTGTTGAAGTTCTTGAAGAGCTCATGGTTAGCCGATGAAATATCAGGACCCTGCAGGATTAGGATACTATCAATTCAAAAAAGATGATAAAACTGAAAAGAAGAATATGGATATATAAACACTCAATCACATCAAAACTTTGGCTAGAGCAGGGCCTCAACGTGAGTTTACAAGACATTCCATTTAATAATAACTTTGACCAGTACAAAACTGATTTTAATATGGTATAGATTCCAATATTTAATGCTCTATTCTCTAATCGGTCCTTTTAACTCCAAGGGCTGTTTTTCATCCATCTTGAACTCGAGAGATAGTGTTTAGAGCTTCCATAGGTCATGTACATATACATTCTCTATTGTCCTATTTGCTTAAAAATTCGGGTTGGAATTATACAATAATGTTGAAGCTAAATTTAATAAGAATTTCCATATCGGGTAATGCTGCATATACAATATATTTACGATTTTCAAAACACTGAAGAGCACAAGTACGATCCTATTTACCCAATCGTGACAAGAGACCATGAAATGATTGGTGCCTTCGCTTCGATTGCAATACCTGTACCTATCTGCTACGACACCAATGCAATTGCCCGCGAATCTTTGCAATCTCTCCCGTGAGTAGTCGCCTATGAAGAGTATCGGCACATACACGTAGCAGATGACATTGGCCACGCTGAATGGGAGGAAGAAGGCGTGCGCCTCATCGGGATGACAAGCCTGAATGGGTTCTGCTTGTCCTCCATCTCGTCAATGAACTGGCCTTCGATGGCGTATAGGTTGCTTATCAGTCCATCGTGGACCAAAGGCTGGTCTCCTTCTCTGTATGTCCATATCTTGAATCTCTTCATCATCTCTATGTGGCTCCTGTTCCAGTAATGTGCCCAGGAATAAGGTAAGAAATCATCTATGTTAGGCATGCGTGTGTGCATTTAACATTCATCATGGAGATTATTATATGCTCCAACCGTATATAGAAAACAAGAGCTGTGTAATGTAAGTGAACTCTGGAAAGTGTAGGACTTTTGACTGATGGAAAGGCGTAATGGTTCCTATACACATTTCCTCTGGGTATGAAGCTCTCTTCCTTATCGGAAGTGTAGCTCTGGGACTGAATGGCTTTCCAAATTGCTGCACGGGCTTGAGCCAAATTGTCTTCGATTCTTTCTAAACTACTCTTCTTTTACAGGAACCAGAAAAACTTCCCTCATTAACCCACAAATATCACAATAGACGTTATTGTTGGAAGATATGCGGATTGCCTAAACCGATTTGATCTTAATTGATCACAATCTTCGTATATATGTAAATTAAATATTGAGATTTAGATTTAGATTGATAGTCAGATCAATTACTTCCTTCTTCAAGATAGAGCTTGTATTATATCTCTACAGAATTGTACATTCGAGTAATCAATGAGAAAACAAGAAATCTCCTTACATCACTTTACATTTTTTCCTCTCCGAACCTTGTTCTTCCTTCACTCTTGCCTTCTTTCATGGTATCGAGCATCTTGATCTCGCTTCCGCTCTCCAAAGGACTGCCGAAGGGAATTCTCAATCTGCAAAGGGATTGATCTCTCGGCATTAGGCAAACTCTCGAAGGAAGGAATTTAAAACTATCTTACCATGGCTTCTCCGCAGACTCAACGGCGCCGATGACAGACCGCCGAAGAAAGTAATGCTCGTGTTCCACAGATCCGAGTCTCCCCGCGATAATACCAAGCATCCGAACAACAACTATTTCTAAATCAACCTCAGCAATGGCGGCCCACGCAGCTCGGTTTCAATTGGGGCAACCCACGACGGGTCAACCATACCGGTGGATTCCCTATCCACTCTTTTTTGACCAGGCCAAAATTCCTCATCGCCTTTCTCCGTGGGCCACCAAAGTCACGATGGAGATCCGCCACCACGAGTGGGGCAAATCCAACCATCGCGAGAGAGCAGACGGGGCGGTTCAAGCGAATCGCATGTACGGGGCACAATACCTACCCCGGAAATGTCAATGCGGGGTATCCATTCGGGTCGAGCGAATCGGGTCAAGGGACGAATCCCTACCCGAATTTCGCACCGGGTTTTCTACCCGTTCCAGCCGACGGCATTCACTAGACGACCAGAAATAGGCGATCCTCTCGTTTGTCTCCCCGCCGACGGACCGGAACTTCGACTGATAAACCAGCAACTTACCGGACCAGAGACATACTCGAAGTGGTCACAGGAGCTCCGGCGGGCATTAGTGACAAAAGACAAAGACGGATTTCTTGATGGAACGATTTCCATCCCCGCCGATGAACGCATGGCCCGACACTGGCGGAAATGCAATCAACTCGTCCGAACTTGGATCGGAAATTGCATATCCCCAGAGGTCGCGGCCGGGCTTCCACCGACAGAGGATGCCAAAACCATGTGGGAAAATATTCGAGAAATGTATGGTAAAATGGATCAAGCAAAAGTTTTTAATCTTATGCAGGAAATCAGCGAACTCAAACAGGGAAACTCGACGGTCACGGCCGCTTCAACAAGGCTATCGTCTCTCCCGAATCAACTCAAGCAAAGTAGAAGAAAGGCTTGAAGGGCCGAATCCACCCTCAAGCAAGACAAAAGAATCAAAGAGAGAGAAAAGTCACGCGATTCTATCGATCTTGAACGAATCGTACCTCACGTTTCGATCACGAGATCCTTGCCATGGATCCCATGCCACCGATCGGGCGTATTTTCCAACCGGCGTGCAGAGGAGAGTCGGCGACTCACAATCACGAAGAACAAGCGATAGCATCGCTCTGGCTGCGCGCGGAGAAGGGAGAACCCTAACCCTAGCTCGCGACAAAGAGAAGAAAACCCCTTTAGGGTTCGGCGAACATGATCCGCGCGGCTTTAAAAGGGAAGGGATGAACGGCCAGGATTATATCCAAGGATCGAGCGGCCTGGATTACGCTCGAAGATCTGACGGTCTAGAAAACGCACCGGAGATCCGACGGTCACCAAGGGATCGAAATTGCGCCTGGATCGGACGGTGGACAGCAGATCGCGATCAAAGGGACGGACGCCGGATCTTCGCCCGTCATCAAAAAATTTCGCCCGAAATTTTAAAGGAAAGGGTAAATTTTTTTGCGATTATTGCAAACGTACTAATCATACCATTGATAGGTTGCTGGAAATTACACGGGAAGCCGGGAGAAAAGGAGAAAAAATCTCCACGGCTTATCGAGTCAAGGACCAACCGGTCCAAAAATTGATCAACCAATTTCATATGGTCAATATCAAGCAACTCATGGAGAAACTACGGAAGATAGAAATGTCCAACAAAGGGGCGGTTTCTCGGGTATTTCACATTGCCTTATTAATTCCATTTCCAGGAAGGCATGGATTATAGACTCGGGCAAGTGACCATATTATATGCGACAAGGAATTTTTTTCAAATATCAATGAAAGTTTAAATTTTCCCTCTCCGTGCAATTACCCAACGGAAATGTTACTCATGTCAAAGTGATGTGACGGTAAATCTCGTCCCAGATTATCCTCTTTAATGTGCTATATGTCCTAATTCCAATTCAACCTCATATCTCGTGTCTCAAGTATGCAAAGACAACTCATGCCGGTAATATTCAATGCTGACACATGTTTATTTCTGAGGCCCTTTCGATCGGGAGATGATGGGCTTGGGTAGTCTTTCGAAGGACTCTATTTTCGGACGAGTTTTCCAAGTAATTTCAATTTTTCATGCAATTCATTGAATAAGAAATCATTGTGTAATTCAACTGCCAATGATAGCAATTTGACTATGCATATGAGATTGGGTCACAGTGCTTCATTTTCATATCCTGAATGTCCTATATGTCCTCTTGCAAAGCAATCACGCACACCATTTTCTTCTAGTACCTCATGGACTAATCAAATATTTGCGTTAATTCATGTGGACATTTGGGGACCGTATCATACAGTGAATCATGATGGCTCCCGTTACTTTCTTACGATAGTAGATGATTATTCTCGGGCAACATGGATATTTCTTATGCAATCCAAAAATCAGGTCTATTCTCACCTGAGAAACTTTATTATATTATCTAAGAATCAATTCAGGAAATCCATCCAATGGATTCGCACCGATAACGGACGAGAATTCTTCAGTCATGAATGCTCCCTTATTTAATTCTCATGGCATTTTACATGAAAGTTCCGTGTTTACTCACCACAAAGCAAAATGGAGTGGTTGAAAGAAAGCATCGCCATCTACCGGAAGTTGCTCGTGCCTTGAAATTTCAAGCATCAATTCCGGAAAAATATTGGGGTGAATGTGTCACCACGCAGCTTATCTAATTAATAGAATGCCTACTCGGATTCTTAATGGATGACGCCATTTGAGCTGCTATTTGGGAAGAAACCGGACTTGAATCATCTCGGGATCTTCGGATGTCTCGTTACGCTGCGATCATGGGGCCTCGAGATAAAATGAGCCCACGAGCGCGGCAATGCGTCTTTATGGGCTATCCCAATCTCCAAAAAGGGTATCGGGTGCTTGAGTTCTCCACAGCGAATTTATAGTAAGTCGTGATGTTATTTTCCACGAGACTATTTTTCCATTTTCTGAAGGGAATTTTCACATGGAGATTCAGCGATAACTTCCAGCCATCGTTTCCTCCATGATGAAGTACCACACCGGGAATTCTCTTACATACCAATAGTACAGCCCAAGGAATCCTATTCTTCCTCCAATCCCAACTCCACAAGATTCCGATGGACCTTCTTCAACATATTCGGGAGATACCTTGGAGGAGCCCATTGTTGATGCCGAGGTTGGTGACACTATAACAACTTCCGTGACATCACCACCCAACACCGAAGTTGGGCACCTTAGGAGGTGCAGACGAGCCACAAAACCACCAACCGGACGAAAGATTATGTCTGTGCTGCTCACAACTCTCCGTATTCGGTATCCAATCTCTTCATATGTTTCCTTTGATAGATTGACTCCGGAACATAGATGTTGTATTAGTCAATTGTACGAAGAAAAGGAACCGTCTAGTTATCAAGAGGCATCCAACAACCCAAAATGGCAAGACGCCATGAAAGCAGAATTGAAGGCCCTCACTGATAATCATACATGGGATCTTGTCCCATTGCCAGCTCAACGTAAACCTATTGGATGCAAATGGGTTTACAAGATCAAGTACCGGGGCTGATGGCTCCATTGAACGGTGACAAAGCAAGATTGGTAGCAAAGGGATTCACCCAAAGAGAAGGTTTTGATTACCATGAGACGTTCTCACCAGTCGCCAAGGATGTTACGTTCGTTCATTCTTAGGCTTGTCGCCGCCATTAATGACCGGCATCTACACCGGATGGATGTCCATAATGCATTCCTCCATGGTGATCTAAATGAAGAGATCTACATGGACCTTCCTCAAGGCATACGGAGACGGGGGAGAATAAGGTGTGTCGTCTCGTAAATCCCTTTATGGATTAAAACAGCATCCGAGACAATGGTATGCTAAATTTGCCAATGCTCTTACAAAAAAGGCTTCAAGCAATCCAAGCATGATTATGCTCTGTTTTCAAAAACTAAAGGTATGTCATCTACCTATTTAATGATTTATGTCGATGACATACTTGTTATGGGAAATGATAGAGCCTCTATAGAGAATTTCAAGGAATATTTGCATGCTACCTTCCATATTAAAGATTTAGAGCACCAAAGTACTTCCTTGGAATTGAAATTGCCCGATCCGACAAGGAATTTCCCTTAGCCAGCGGAAGTTCATCCTAGAAATTATATCGTAAGGTGTCAATCGGATGCAAGCCACCAGTAATTCCTATAGAGCAAAACACTAAGTTGACCACCATGATTATGATAAGGGAATATCTCGGAATGATGATTCCTTACTCGGTGACCGTCAGCTATCAAAGACTTGTTGGAAAACTTATATATCGACAATGACTAGACTCCGATATCTCATATGCGGTTCGGACACTTAGCCAATTTATGCATCAGCCAAAGCGTTCTCATTTGGATGCTCTAAAAGTCGTAAAATATCGAAGAAATGTCCAGGGGCTAGGGATACTTCTTTCAAAGGAATGTGACATGAGGATGACATCATATTGTGATGCGAGACTATGCAACATGTCCGATTAGTCGAAGATCTCATCACTTGGATATTGCATTAAATTGGGAGGATCTCTACTATCTTGGAAAACCAAGAAGCAAGCTACCGTGTCTCTATCCTCGCCTGAAGCGGAATATCGAGCTATGGCCAAGGCCACTTGTCAAGTGGTTTGGATGCGAGGATTACTCAAGGATCTAGGAGTAGAAGTGCAAGGACCCACGAGGTTATATTGCGATAATGATGCGGCTCTCAAACTTGCATCTAATCCTATAGTGCATGAAAGAACCAAGCATATAGAAGTGGATTGTCACTTTACACGAGAAAAAGATCCAAGAAGGAGTAATTGAGACAAGAGGAATTGGGACAACGGAACAACCAGCGAGACTTGTTTACCAAGCCCCTATGTCGAGACAACACGCATATCTATTAAACAAGCTAGGCGTCTTGGACATCTACAAGCCACCAGCTTGAGGGGGAGTGTTGGAAGATATGCGGATTGCCTAAACCGATTTGATCTTAATTGATCACAATCTTCGTATATATGTAAATTAAATATTGAGATTTAGATTTAGATTGATAGTCAGATCAATTACTTCCTTCTTCAAGATAGAGCTTGTATTATATCTCTACAGAATTGTACATTCAGAGTAATCAATGAGAAAACAAGAAATCTCCTTACATCACTTTACATTTTTCCTCTCCGAACCTTGTTCTTCCTTCACTCTTGCCTTCTTTCAGTTATAAATAACTATTAAAATATTTTGGATTTGTGCATGTGGAAGTATGGTTTTGATATTGATAAAAGTTTTTGATTAGTGATGTTGTGTGCAAGTGTATGATATAATTTGTAGTGGATGGACATGGGACAAGATAAGATAATTAAAGGATAAAGAACATGGGATATGAGAAATAGTTTCATTAGTTGGATAAAATAATTTTATAATAGTTGAAGGAAGTGTTGGTGGAAGAGCTTCATAATATGGAGTATTATCTCATGCTCCTCTCACTCTTTTTCATTTGTTGTTCTACTATGCTCTCCTTCTCTTTCCTATTTATAGGTGCTCTACCAACATTCTAGATTTGTGTAGAATGTTGTCCGCTTAGGCTTAATCTAGAGAGCTCTAGATTGTAGTTTATCCTCTCTTCTTCTAGAGAGATCTACACATGTGGTTCTACATTTTTCTCTTTCTTCCAGAAACTTATCTAGGGAATTCTAGAAGTTTAGCAACTCCAGGAAATTCTAGAAAATTGATCACCATTTCCAATAATAACTCACTGATACACATGACAATACTCACTTTGATATAACTGGTGTTATGTCTAGATCTGCTCTTGTACATGGAGGTCACAAGAAGCCTGTTAACTGCAAATGATGATGGTGTAATGGTGCGGCTGTTGGAAGAAAAAGACAGACTCGAGATAGGAATATCATGATTTCCGTTGAACAGAGTAAAACAGAAAGACGAAAAGGAGGAGGAGACAAATTGCTGGAAAAAGGAGCTGTGAATAAGGGAAGTTCATGGATGGCATCTTCTTGAACATGAACGTGAGAAGGTGTGACTGCAAAAGGCTATATATACAAAAACAGAAGTAATTGATTTAAGTAATTTTGACACGTTTTCTTCTCGACTTTCCTGATTATACACTCTCTGTTGTGTTTGTATACTTTTTGCAGCGAAAAAGGGTCAAGTTAGACGCATTCTATTTGACTTTCTCCTATCTAAAGGGTCAAGTATGTATTTAGACAGAGAGTTCATATAATTGTCGATTGAGCTGTGTCTCATGCTGTAAAAGATCTGTGAATATCATTTAAATAATCAATCTGTTTTTAAAACTTGATTAAATTTGATGAGTGCATTCTAAAAAGAAGTTGAAAGCAGCAAGGGATATATGCTGAAGACATTGATAAGGACTAATGAGCATGGTTCCTTAAGGAAAGCTCCTACTAAGATTAATGCAGATGCAGCCTACCAATGTTTACGAGAAAAAAATGGAAAGGATATTAATTAATAGCTGAGATGAAATAAGATATATTACTTGTAACTCGTCAATCATAATGAATATATGGCATAAAATATTATAAGTTGTGAGTTAAATTTTCATAAACTTGGAATCCTACATATTGTGATAGCAATGGCGATTCCCAGCCTTCATGGGAAGACACTTAAATAACGTGGAGCTTATCCCTTCATGCTATTGCAAAATCGTTTGTAGAATAGACATGGTTAGTGAACGGACCTATATATACATAATTCGAACTATTAAATAGGTCAGTGTCAGGATGATTAGTCCTTTATTCTACATCCAATGTTTTGTTCTACATTCAACATTTCATCTAGATTACTTTCTTACTCTTTTAATGATCTTTCACGATTGAACAGGTCCTTCAAAGACTTCATTAACCGAGTCCTATTTAAACCCAGCTAAGCTTGTTTCTTTCACTGGTCATCTACAGAGAAACAGCTCTTGCACCAGCACTACTTCAACTACTATTTTATTATCTTTCATTGCCGGAAATTTCTTAGCACTTCCGGTAGATATCCTTCCCTCAATGATTGCTCAATTGACTCCATCACCCATCTACCAGTTGTGAAAACATTTGGCAGCCTAAGTACACTAATCCTTAGAAGTTTTCAAAGGGCAATGTCTTGAGGAATAGTTGCTTCATTTCCCTCTTATTCAAGGTCGGCTTCACCTGTTGAATTCTGCGGGATCTTTGTTAATACGTCTTTTTGGAGAAGAAGCTGGTTGAATTTTAGGATCTTTGTTAATAGGGAGTTTTGCCATTGAAGTCAACATTCTGGAATTTGGAGAAGAAGCTGGTTGAGGGATTTTAGGATTTATGGGTGTGCGTATGGTTTGCACATGGAATTAGTCACAAGGGAGTTTTGCCATTGAAGTCAACATTCAAATTTAGAAAAATTTCTATATATTTTTTAAAGATTATATTATTAAAATACTTGCTTTTAAATATTATATTTTATGTTAGTTTTATACAATATAAATTTAATGGACAATTTTTATAAATTTTAAAATAATTATTGAATCTAAACAGGGATGTTTGCACACGGAATTGTGGGCATCAAGGCCTTGCGAAGGTGGAGTGCTTCATAATTTCTTTCACTCAATTTAGGCGTATGGTTTTCAACCAAACCCATTTAAAAACCCACTTAAGACCTTATCTTAAACTTAAGACCCATTTAACTATCTCGCCTCCTGTACAGTGGAGTGATTGTCGATATATTGCTTAAAACGCGTCCATATGATTTCCGAATTGTGAATAGGACTGTTTGAGAATTTCTATAAGGGATAAATATATAGGGATAGAAATTGCTAATTTGTTCATTAGTCAGCATGTATGATATTATCAAAGCCGTCCCAATGGAAGGTCGTTGATATATTTTAGGCAGCTGAGGAACACGGATGCTACTGTTAGGTTGAGAGAGAGGAAGAAAGCATAAGTCAAAGATCTGGAGGTGAAGAGCAAATACCTTGAGGGGGAATGTAGGAGACTTGGGAGGTTACTTTAGTGCGTCATGGTTGAAAACCAAGCTCTGCGTTTTAGTTTACAGAACAATGCGTGTGGTGCTAGTGTGGCCAAGCAGAGTCTACCGTGCTCTCGAGTATGCGTCTTGAACCATGAAATCAGTCACTAAGCTTTTCAATCTCGATTACCACCATTTTCCTGCTTGATAAGTTCAAACATGTTCTGATTAGATGATTTACTTCAATCCAGATGTAGGAAATACCGATGATATTTTATTGTGCATATTTATTACCCCATGTTGCAAAGTGAATGAACTATTTTAAAGAGTAAACTAAAGGTTACTAGCAATGCATTCTGCTTGTATGGTGTTCTTTGCTGATGGTTATCATGATATCTGGTGTAAGTAGATGATAGATGATTGATGTGTTCGAATTTTAGGAGCCTCTCCCTCATCTTATGCACCAACATGTTTGTTTTGAATTAGCAAGATTTTGTGCTAGAGGTCATCAAATCTTTGAAGTCATCATGAGCTATTTCAAGCTTTTGGTTCTTTCATTTGTCAAGTAGCATAGTCTTGGTCAGTTATAAACATTCTATGTACTTCGTTTAGTCGCCTGCCGTTTATTAGTTCCTAGAAATTTCTTCTCCTCCTTCATGGAAGGAAAATTGAAGAGAAATTTATGATAGAAATTAGCATATAAGTTTCTGCTGGTGTCTTCTTTTTGCATGTCGCTTGATACCAATTTTAATTGTTGTGTTACAGAACTCTTGCCGCTGGGTTCCTTATTTTGGTTCCTATGCATCACATGCCTATTTACCCTACCCCTGCTGCTACTGTTGGCACTGGAAGCAGTGTTGCGGGAAAACACAAGAAAGGGAAATCCAAAACCTTTGGCAGCTCCAAGAGGAGCAAGAAGTGAGATGTTTGGATCCTGTGGGGTACAAACCCTCGATTGATTTCGTTTATCTGTTTTACTTCCTAATAAGAAGTTATGTTTTCTTGCTGTGTATGCAGAGGATGTGTCATCTTCCCTAGGTTTATATCATTCACTTTGGTTTTTTTGAACTTCACTTTTGTTAAACTTAGTAGAGACACATGTACTACTCGATACTTCAAAATTTGGCTAGTAGAGGAACCAGGGGCGAAACGTAAACCTGGACCCGACCCAATCCGACCCGCATTATTGCTTCGGGTATATGCTTTCCGAGTCGAGTCAGAACACATTGAATTATTATTCGGGTGGGTCAGGTAACGCCAAAACCCTACCCGACCCGAGCCATTGCCTTATGATTCGTTGTCATGATATCCAGTCCAGAAATCGATGGATCTCCGGCGAATGAGCCTTAAAAGCGTTACTGAGCCTACAACGTTGCACCTTTGGACCCTGCGGGTCGCGTGACGGCGGCAACCATTATCGATTGGCCACCACGTGCCACTTTTCGGATATGAATCAGAGAGGCCGCCGCGCATCTCTTTAGTAATTCAAAAATATGTGCTCAACCGTTCGGCCGACATAAAATAAAATTGCCCCCGTGTTCTGGCCCTATCGTTTCTTTCAGATTCCCAAAAATCATCTCCCAATTTCCGGGGAAAATGCAGGTCCATTTCGCAACCCAAATCCGACCCCGTTTCGATACTCGTCCCCAACCACCACCCTCCTCCTCCTTAAGTTCCCTCCTTTCCCCAGCCGGATCGCCGCCATCGTCTGCGGCGGCGCATCCGAAGCGGTCCGCTGCGCAAGTGTCTCTCCGCTCGGATCCGATCTCCAGGCCTCAATCACACTGTCCCGCGTCACCGTCCTCCAGCACAGCCTGGAGCGGAAGCACCCTCTCAATTCCAATCCAATCTCGAGGCTGGGCCTCAAGAACGTCGCTGTCGCCGCCGTTTCCGACGTCAACTTCGGCGCCGAGTTCTCGATCTCGCCGCTGGAGCGAGACTCCGAAGTCAGGGCCAGCGGATTGGCATCTGGAGTGATGGTGGGAAACCCTAATTCGGTCGTCGAATCGAATGGAGCTCATTGTCCTGGGGATGATAGGGACTGCGGTTCGATTGCCCTGAACAGTGGGGAGGTTTCGGAGGATTCCCAGGTGTCGCAGAACTCGCGCGCTTGTGGAGTCTTGTCTAGAAGTAGTAGCAAACCTGTTATCAGTTTTCGAATGGGCAAGAAGGGGATTATCGAATCGATAGACCATGTTTGGATGTCTCGAATCAGTCATCAAGGAGCTGATTTTGATGCCATATCAGATTGCCCGTCTGCTCGTGATGTAATCGCAAAACCTCCTATCGAATCTGAGCTTGGAGCTTGAAGAATTTGAGGAATTCGTACTCGAGGTGCCGCACGGGTCGGTACTTCTGTTCCCGACCGAGAATGCGCTCAGCATTGATGAACTCAAGGCAGCTGAGTTCAAAGTCAGGAACTTGATCGTGCTGGATGGCACGTGGATGAAGGCGAAGAGAATGTACAGCGAGAATCCCTGGTTGAAGCTCTTGCCTTGTCTGAAGTTGGATTTGGAGGTAATGAGCTTGTACGGAGAAGTTTGAAGTCAGCCTAAGGCTTGATGTTTGTCCACTCTCGAGAGAGCGCCATTTACGCAATGAAGGCAGGTGGGGGCAGTCCGGAGGGGCTGGATCAACTGTTAGATGTTTTCAAGTTGATGGTCGAATCCACTTCAGGGGAAGCCTCTTCCACCTTGCCCTGCCATAATGAGCTCTTAGGCAGTTTTCTGTTCAAGTTCATATCACATGATTGCATTGATCATTTGTGCCTGTTGAATTTGCATTCACTGAGGTCTCTGCTGTCCCGTCTTTTGCACTTCTCGAGGTTTTCCAGAATATGATGCATTGTAATTGCCTGCATTAGTGTTTTCAAACTAGGTCCTTCCCCTCTTAATTTTGTCTCTTAAGTTGAATTTGCCAAAGATGCGCTGATTTTCTGCACTGTAATTCTCTTATTTCTTTATGAATATTGACTACCAGCAGGCACGTTGCATTGAGTATCAAAGTATCTGCTTAAGCTTTTATGCTGTAATTCAATCTAATACTACAGTACGACCCGCGTGTGACGCACATATATATGTAACTACATCAAAGTTCAATGTGTTGACATGTCAGAATTCAGATAGAAATTGCCATTTCTCAAAATACTCTGTATTAATTAGCTCGGTTAATTACTTTCTACACGTTAGATTTCAAATAAAAAAGTAAATCATTATTCACTTTACAAAGAGAAAGTACAAATATATTTTGCCAAAGTGGGTAGTCTTACTAATGATAAATTATCACTCCATGTCAAGAATGATCACCTTTCACTCTCCCAATGGCGATAATTAGGGGTGTTCTGAATTTTAACACAGGAAAAGAGGCACCCGAGAAAAATAAGGTTTCAGAGATTCTAGCCTACCGACTGATCTAACCCAATAACGAGATTAACTGCATATAGAGAATCATCAATCGTCCACTCTAATCGATTGTTAGGTGGAGAGAACATAGTTTTCTTCAATATAATTCATCAATCTATAAGCCAAATGATTACTTAACATCTTATTTCCTTATAATTTGTGTCTTGAGAATATTATATGCTGCCTCTAGAATATCTACTCAATTAAGTTAAAGAACAAAATAAGTTCTCTTGTTTATTACCCGATCATAGTGAAATTCCCTTAGTACTTTTATTGCTGTCTTTATCTATTTTATAGGATAATAGCGAAATTACATATATTGTGCTGAAAAAGATATACACAATTTCAACGAATATAAATAATTGTAACTTCACCATGATTCAATTAATAAAATGAATCTCCTTTTCATAAGTTGATGCTCTGTCATCATTTTTTTCTAAAAATATTTTGTTAGGTAAAAAGCAAGAAAGAAGGAAAAAAACAAAAATTGAAACGGAGTCAAACCAACCCAAAGAAATTGAAAGAGCAGAAGAAAAATTCAGGCCCTTTCTACTCAAACGGCATTTGGTTTAATTAATATAGAAAGCATTGATAGTTTCTGGAGGGGCTAAGATAAGGGAGATTGCATGGAGACTAGGGAGTCGAGCTAAATGTCAACATGTATATAGCTTCATACACAATGAAAACATACACCATTGGCAAAATGCGCTTGATTATGTTGTCCAGAAGAGTTTCTCGCACTGGCGTCTTTATTGGCCTAATGGTGCTTCAACTTTTATCCACCAATCAGGATGTTTGATGTAGCTAAGTCCTGAAAAGCTGGCATAGCGGAAGTCCTGAATAGTCAAGGAAAGATCATTTCCTTCCTTTGGCACAATCCGGAGCAGTAGTTCTTGAGTAGGTACTAGCACAGGGTCCCTGAAGTAATGATCATCTGAACATAACTCCCAAGAGTACTGAGTGATCAAATAATGGATGGCAACAAGGGTTTCGATCCTTGCAAATTCATGTCCTGGGCATATGTGAGGCCCTCCTCCGAAAGCAACAAAGCTGTAGGGTGGTACTGACTCCTGATTTTCAAATCTAGCAAGATCACACTTTGATGGCTCCGGGAATATTTTCTCATCCATATGTGTCATGCTTGATGCCCAGAAGATCTAATCACACATTAAGTTCCAAAAAGTATACGAATAAACTGGTTTCACAGATAGAGAGAATAAACAGCAGATAATGCAAAAAGGGGAAGTAGTTACTATTCATCGACTCTCTCTAGGGGGCGATCCTGGTACTGTTCATTGCTTCTGGCATGCGCTCGGCCCAGGAGCTACAGGCATCCATCTACTCAAAATTTTGGAGATATTCCTCCTAACCCATCGATCTTGCTCCTCACCAAACGGATTGGCCCAACTCTTCTGCTTGGCGGAGATTCAACTCGCCTTCCCAAGCGTTATCTATTGAGTTGCTAAGGTCGACTGCTGCAGGCTTACTCGAGCAGCTCCTGGGGTGAAACTCGGCCTAAAGGAGGGGGTAGGGGTCGTCCAACATCCTCGTCCTGAACGGATCGACCCGACTCTTCTGCTCGGCAGAGATCCAGCTCACCTTCCCGAGCGTTGTCTGCTAAGTTGCTGGGGTCAGCTGCTGCAGTTTTGCTCGAGCCGCTCTTGGGGTGAAGCTCGGCCTAAAGGAGGGCATAGGGGTCGTCCACCATCCTTCTCCCTACTGGCTGGCCTGGTATGGACTCTTCCCTCTCAGTCGCCCTATAGAAGGCAGAGTGATTGTTCCTACTTACTGGAGTTATGGCGTCTTCTTTGTTCGAGAAAGCCGTTCGCTCTGGTAGCGGGAAGGGCCTCAGCTCCCCTCCTTCTAATGGTGTAAACCACTTGGCTGAGAAGACTCGAGTTCCTCGAACAAGGGGAGTGCACCGAAGGGTGTGAGTGCTGGGGGGATCATTCCTCTAGGCCTCCTTGGGTTGATAGATCAAGGGGTAGAAGTCAGTTAAGGGCTCCTTCCAAACAGGCCTCAAGCAAGCATGATCGGTCCTCCAAGCCACCCCAATCCCAATCATGGACCAATGTTGCGCGGTTGGCAGCAAAGGGCTTTGAGCTCTCTTATGTTCCACCGTCTCTTGTGGATGGAAAACCGATTGTCAATTTCACAAAGGAGATCCTCGAGGCTGCGGATCTTAAATTGAACGAGTTCCTAGTTGGATAGTTTGTTGGGAAAAGGCTCCCATTTTGGTTTATAGAGTAAACCTTCAAGAAAACTTGATGTGCTGGCTGACAACTAAGGCTTCTAAATGACAGACCGCCACGACCTAAACAGTTTACATAACTATTAGTTCCTAAATAGTTTACATAGCTTTTTCTAAATATCATAAATATCCACCCTTCTCTCACTCACAAAAATTTGCAGGGACAAGGAAAAAAAGAAAAAAAAGAGTTAACTCAAAATGACAGACCGCCACGACTAGCACGAGAGAATCATCATTCTATGTATCTTATGTGCTATATTTACTATGATTGGCTCCGTCATGGTGATCTCCGTGCTAATACCCACCTCTATACCCAGGAGATTGAGCTCAGCCTCATCTCTTCCCTCTCGTCCCTCGACATCTCCACCTCTTATGTTACCGACAAATGGAACATCACTCTCTCCGTCAAGAACCCCAACAAGCTAATTGCCGTTCATTACACTCACATGAAATTCTCTTGAATTTCGATCACCACCACCCCTCTCTTGTCTCACGCTCATTCCTACTTATGCTTAGAAAAAAGTTATGTAAATTGTTTAGGAACTAACAATTTACATAAATTTTTCTAAACATCATATATTCTTCGCCCTCGTCACAGAACTCACCCACAAAAATTTGTAGGGACAAGGAAAAAAAGAAAATAAAAAAGTTAACTCAAAATAATATACCACCACAATCAGCACGGGCGGATCATCATCCTATGCATCTTATGTGTCATATTTTCTTTGCTTGGCCCCGCTATAGTGATCTTTGTGTTAATACCTACCTCTATACCCCGAAAGTCGAGTTCAGCCCCGTCTTTTTCCTCTCGTCTCTCGACATATCCACCTCCTATGTCACCGGGCAATGGAATATCACCCTCTCCATCAAGAACCCCAGCAAGCTCATTGCCATCCAGTACAATCGCATGAAACTTCTCTTGAATTTCGATCACCACATCTCCCTCTCTCGTCCCATACTCATTCTTGCTTATGTTCAGAAAAAAGTTACGTAAACTATTTAGAAACTAATACTATTAGTTTCTAAACAGTTTACATAAATTTTTCTAAACATCATAAATTATTTGCCCTTCTCACAAAGCTCACTCATAAAAATTTGCAGGCATAAGAAAAAAAAAAAAAAAAAGAGTTTAACTCAAAATGACAGACCGCCACGACCAGTATGAGAGGATCATCATCCTATGTATCTTATGTGCTATATTTGCTATACTTGGCCCTGCCATAGTGATCTTCATGCTAATACCTATCTCTATATCCTCGGAGGTCGAGCTCAGCCCCATCTCTTCCCTCTCGTCCCTCGACATCTCCACCTCTTACGTTACCGGCAAATGGAACATCGCTCTTTCCATGAAGAATCCAAGTAAGCTAATTGCCGTCCACTACACTCGCTCATCTTGAATTTGATCACCACCACCCCCTCTTATCTCACACTCATTCCTGCTTATGCTTAGAAAAAAGTTATGTCCACTAACTTTTTTTCTAAACATCAGCAGAAATGAGCGTGGGATGAGAGAGGGAGAGGTGGTGATCGAAATTCAAGAGGAGCTGTACTGGACGGCAATGAGCTTACTTGGGTTCTTGACAGAAAGAGCGATGTTCCATTGGCCGATACTAGCAAATGGAACATCGCTCTCTCCATCAAGAATCCGAGCAAGCTAATTGCCATCCATTATACTCGCGCTCCTCTTGAATTTCGATCACTACCATCCCTCTTATCTCACGCTCATTCTTGCTTATGCTTAGAAAAAAATTATGTCCATTAACTTTTTTTCTAAACATCAGCAGGAATGAGCGTGGGACGAGAGAGGGAGAGGTGGTGATCGAAATTCAAGAGGAGTTGTACTGGATGGCAATAAACTTGCTCGGGTTCTTGACAGAAAGAGCGATATTCCATTGGCCGATGACGTGGGAGGTTGAGATGTCGAGAGTCGAGAGGGAAAAGATATGGGCCTGAGTTCGACCTCCAGAGGTATAGAGGTAGGTATTAGCACAAAGATCACCACGGCGGGGCCAAGCATAGCAAATATGGCACATAAGATCCACTCGTGCTGGTCATGGCGGTATGTCATTTTTTGTTAACCCTTTTTTTTTCTTTTTTTTCCTTATCCTTGCAAATTTTGCAAATTTTTGTGGATGAATTCTGTGAGAAGGGCAAAGAATTTATGATATTTAGAAAAAGTTAGGTAAACTATTTAGGAATTCACAATTTTAGTTCCTAAATAGTTTACATAACTTTTTTCTAAACATAAGTTGGAATGAGCGTGGGACAAGAAAGGGAGGTGGTGATCGAAATTCAAGAGGAGCTTTACACAAGTGTACTAGAAGGCAATGAGGTTGATAGGGTTCTTAATAGAGAAAGCAATGTTTCATTTGAGAGGTGAAGATGTCAAGGGACGAGAGGGAAGAGTTAGAGTTGTGCTCAGCCTTCGGGGCATAGAGGTAAGTATTAACATAAATATCACCATGGCGGGGGCAAACATAGCAAATATAGCACATAATATACATAAGATGATCCACTTGTGCCGGTCGTGACAGTATGTCATTTTGAGTTAGCTCTTATTTGTATTTTTTTTCCTTGTCCTGCAAATTTTTGTAGGTGAGTTCTATGAGGGGGGCAGAGTATTTATGATGTTTAAAAAAAGTTATGTAAACTGTTTAGGAACTAACAATTTTAGTTTCTAAACAGTTTACATAACTTTCTTTTAAACATAGCATGAAGATCACCATTACGAGACTAAGCATAGCAAATGTGGCACATAAGATACATAGGAGGATGATTCGCTCGTGCCGGTCGTTGTGGTATGTCATTTTGAATTAACTCTTTTTTTCTTTTTTTCCTTGTCCTTGTAAATTTTTGTTGGTGAGTACTGTGAGGAGGGCGGAGAATTTATGATGTATAGAAAAAGTTATGTAAACTGTTTAGGAACTAACAGTTTAGTTCTTAAACAGTTTACATAACTTTTTTCTAAAGTTAAGTATGAAAGAGAGTGGGACGAGAGAGGGGGAGGTGGTGATTAAAATTCAATAGGAGTTTCATGCGACTGTACTAGACGGCAATGAGCTTGCTGGGGTTCGTGACGGGGAGAGCAATATCCCATTGCCCGGTGACGTGGGTATGTCAAGGGACGAGAGGTAGATATTAACACAAAGATCACCATGGCGGGACCAAGCATAGCAAATATGACACCAACTATGGATACTGGAATCAACACATGCAAGCTTATATAAAAGCTATCGATCAAGCAACTCACCATCATGTCTCCATAATCAACGACATAGCTTGACGGTATAAAGATTATACAACATCGGAATTTAATCAACGATGAAGTATCGAGATAAAGACACGCCAAAATCTAATCAGCAATGCAAATCTAAGATCTATAGCTAAAGAAATTTAAAGAATAGTATAAGAAAGGTAAAGATAATTGAAAGTCCACGATATATCTTCTTGCATACGATTAACATTTCACCTCTTATTTATAAAGGGACTAGGACACTAAACTTAAGACCCCTTAAACTAAAAAAATATTAAACTAGGAAAAATAATTAGGAAACTTTAAACTAGGAAACATCAAATTTGGAAACGTTAAATTGGAAACCTATTCAAAATAGGAAATTAACTTGAAAAAGGAAATATTTGACACAATTGGAATTTTTGTTCTTCAACTTCTAGAAACTTCATTTAAGATGCCGTCTCCTCATCTCCTCATTGGACCTTGATGCCCCTATGGCACCATTCTCCTCTTGAAGGATAGCATCATTGCAGATTCCGCCAAACATTGCCTACAATCTTCAGCTTCTTCAAGTTGAACAAATTATTATTAGAATTTAGAGTTAAGAATGTAATTATTCCTCTCACAAGGCTTGCAAATAAATATCCTTCGCTAATCTCTTGTTATCTTTAGGAACCCTCTTGTATCAATGGCCCATAATACCCCTCTTGTATCAATGGCCCATAATACCATCAACTCTGTCGCGATCCTATCTCACCACCCTCGATGTCAAAGGGGGAAAGGTCAAGTTTAGGAGTAGTTTGATCACGAGAGTTCCCTCCACAAGATCGCGAGCTCTCCCAAGCTCATACCTCAACCTAAGAATAGACAGGAGTCGCCCTAGCCTCATTTTAGGGGTCGGCTAGAAACCCAATCGAGGGTCGGGAGTATTCCCTCGATTCTTACGCAACCAGATATTTAGGTTCGAGGATTTGGTTACACTCATATTTTTATTAGCGCCCTTTCAGTATCATCAGGTTTTATACAACACAAGAAACCCGAGATATATGTTTGGAAAAAACGAATATTAATATAACGGTCAGAGTCGACATCGACCACCACCATCTTCACACATTCTCCATCTTCAAAGCTCTACTCTAAACCTAATCTAAAAAATCAGGATGACTAGACGCATACAAATGAAAGAAACAATCATCACATATCAAAATAATAAAAAACAAGACATCTTTTGTGCTTGAAAAGAGTGACTAAAGTCGCAAAGTCTCTAGATCAAATTCTAGGTGATATCCCAAAGAAATCTCATAGAGACACTATCATCATACCAACACACGAATTTCCAAAAATACTAGAATATGAACTAGTCAGTCTACCATAGAACATAGCAACATGGAATATTATCATTTCTTATATGTTTCAAGCCTTGAATTGCCCCAATTTGATGGAAAACAAATGTAACATCAATGCGACATCTCTCTATATATTCACACAACTAGAACATTACCAAAATGACATTGAAATCCTCACATGCCCCATGAGAACAAAGTGGCCAGCAAACACTCTTATTATATTCAAAGCTAGAAATGATGACAATTTAATGAACAATCCATATCTATACATGCCCATTTCACCATGCATATTTATGCACCTCAAGGACTACATAACATCAGTCTCAGGTCATCCATACCAGAACTTCCCATGTCCAGCAGCTTAGAAGACTAATATTATGTACATCTTCGACATTAGTTAACACAGCAAATGCATGCATGAACAGCGAACAGCACATCAATGACACAACTAAACAATTCCACGCACCAGGACATAAGAAAAGCAAGCACACAAAGAATTGACACAATCCACAACACAGCACATCACACATCGGTACAAACACAACAAGGTGACCACAATGTAACATGTATATTCATGGCAAGCTAGACAGTTGTAGATAGCAGCAAGCACAGCGATACAAACAATGCTAATCTTCATGTCTTACATTGAGACTATATAACATTCATGCATTACATATACACCTCATTTACACAAATCAAATCAAAAGAGGCACAAAAAGAAATGAACAAATCACAATTGGGGATACACATGACCAAATCAAAGAATTGTAGTTGCCTACCATGTTTCAAACTACTATCCCAGACCAACAGAAGACAACAGCTTCTAGAAAGGAGCATAAAAAAATAACACTTCCAGTGGCGGCACAACCCATACTGGTCTACTGACAACTACAAACTCATCAAGGGGCAAAATGCCAGACAGTCCAGATTGAAGTGTACCAATGAACTCACAACTTTCTGGCAAAGAACACATTCAATATTGTGAACAAGGAACTCTAAAAAATGAACACAACAGCAGCAGAGGACCAATTTCTACTAAAACAAATCAACTTTCTTCTGGTGCTTGTGCAGCTTGATTTGTACTGATGAAAACATAAAAACTAAAGGGGGAACGGGACCATAGCACTTTTTTAATACTTGTTACTAGGACAACTCTTCATTAGAAAGGACCCGTTGGAATGGGACCATAGCACTTTTTTAATACTTGTTACTAGGACAACTCTTCATTAGAAAGGAGCCGTTGGAATTTGTTCTTGATTTGCCAGTTAAACCAGATGAAAAACGCAGTAGACAAATAACACTATCTGCAGCTTGCGAAGACTAACTGAGCAGGGTTAAACATCTGGTATGAGTATGATCGAATGGTTGCTTGCCACTGAAGAACAGTATGAACAGGTATAAATGGTTTTTTTAGTCTTTTGAAAAGAGAAAAACAGAATAGTTCTATTCGACAGAAGGTGAACATCAAGCTGAACAAAACTCAAGTAAGCCACACTCGCAAATAACAGTAGCAACTTGCTTTCTCACGTTCTCATCATAATCCAGCAGTCAATCGCATAAGGCATCAATTATTTGAGAAGATTAAGCTCTAGAAGGATTTCACAGCAGGAAGTTCTTGACATATTCAAGTACAGATATTCATACCTCAACAGCTTTATCAGTCAGCCTCTTCAAGAACTCTGAAAAGATTGTCTCTGCTTTGCTGCGTCTGTCTTCAGATGGTTGAGACCGATCCAAACTCCTTATGAGATTTCGATTGAATTGGTAACTTCAATGGATAGCCGGCGATTTCAATGGTTGAATCGGCGAGAGGAAATACATGCTCGGCGCCAGCAAAAGAAAACGGCAGGGGATGGAGGATTGATATGACTCTAGAAAAAAAAAAAAAAAAAAACTTTACTAGAGAAAACGAATCAGTAATCTGAACGAAACTTGCCGAGATCTAAGAGGAAAAATCCTCGGAAATGACTCGATCCAGAGGGAAATCGTTGCTGAGCCTTCTCCGAACTCGGCGCGGATCCGAGCCTCGCACCTCCAACTCTTCAACCGGCAGATACTCCGTCTTCTCTTTCCGGTTCTCTAGCGAACCAACGCCTCCATGGAGATCGATTCAGCAGCGGCGGAAGAGAACTTACGTCAGCGCACCGGACGAAGAGAGACGAGGAACGGAAGAGGTTGAATCAAGCTCCGCCGCCGCTGCCTTCGCTGCTACCGACGCCGATCGGTTTCGAAACCCGGATCCCGAGCAAACTCCTCGCCGAATAGAGGAAACACCTCCGATCGCGCACCGACGGAGGAAAAGCCTAGCCTTCGACGAGAACTGCAGAGAGAGAGAGAGCGCTCGATCGAGAGAGAGTCCGAGAATCAGGGAGAAAACGGTTGTAGAGAGAGAGAGTCAGTTTTCAGAGAGAGAAAACTGATCCGTCGAATGGCCCCACTTTTTCCTTCACGAGCGCCCCCTTTTATTTTATTTTTTTGCTTTCTTTATTTTATTTCTTTTTTTCTCCTTTTTTCTTTTTCTTTTTTCTTATTTCTTTATTTTTTCTTTTCTTTTCTTTTTTTTAATCATTCATCATCATTTTTTTTAATCTTTTTGCTTTTATCTTTTATATTTTTGCAAAATTGATGATTTTGTCAACAAAAAATTTCAGATATCAACAAACTCAAAAAAGTGCCCCTTGATTCAATGCTCTCATAACTCGCTAAATTTTTCAAAATGAATTTTGATTTATGTACTTACGAACTCTAGGATGTTGGTTTTTGATATAGTACTGCATTATAAGTTCAAAACCAAAAAGGCTTGACACTTAATAACCTTTTATTAAAGAAGATTGACGTTGAGATGTTTTGGTAGCGATAATAAATTAAATTAATATAAATAGAATGACACAAAGCGAAGAGAGAACACAATAAAGAAAGATATGCCAATCAAAATCAATGTGATAAGGATGTTCGAAGAAACACAAACCTGTGTGTATATACAAATTTTTAAAAGATAAATAAGATTCTCCTTATTCCATTTAAACTGTAATAAAGTAATTAAAAATATCAATTTCTCTCTCATACATTTAGATAAAAGGATTCCTCCCTAACTGCATAGGAGTATTCCATGATAAACGAACATCACATTTTAGGGTTTTTTCGTGCATCCTAAAAGGATCCTCCCTAATAGGCAAGATAAACCAAAGATTCCTTTTGCAATGATTATTATATCTTTTTGACACAGAAATATTAAACCGCTTAAATTGAATTGGCCATGCAAAGCTAAAAATAAGATAAAATAAAATAATGCCATCCTCTGTATATTGGGTCAAAAGGAGAATTTCTATTTTTTTTATTGTACGTTATTTTGTGGATCTTGAGATCATCGTTCTTTGATTTGCAATGAACTATAAGAGTAGTTCCAAACCCCTGAAGATCACAACATGTCTCTTGCCCCAAACATCTCACACACAACTAGTTGGTAATAACGAACAACATAATATGAGATTAGCCGCATTATTGTGGGATACCGTTGCTTTGACATTAACATCATCCAGTCATTTATGGATGAAGGATAGAGGATATCAGATTTTTTACTTTTTATTTTGGGCGTGTTATGTCTACCCCTTATATAGCTAAATCCATTTTTCACCAAAATTGCCATCAATCTTCCATAATTTCCTCTTTTTTTCTTTTCTTTTTTAAAAGCTATATTATTTCCACTCTTTACATGACTAAATCCACCCAATGTTTTACCAAAATTGCCATCAATCATTCATATTTTCCCTTTCTTTTTTTTTTTCTTTTTCCTATTTCTATGTAGGATCTTGTTGTCATAGTTAAGAATTTTTTTTAAGGTATCCCTGTATATTAAAGGTAGTATGCTTTCAATTTATTGTTAGATTTTACTTAAACAAATTAGTTTTGTCAAAAGGAAAACTTTTCAAGAAACCTAATTCTTTTCAACTTGTGAAATGTTGTGTATGATAATTACGTTATATATAAAAAAAAATATATTATAAATAAAAGTAGAAAAAGAAGAAGAAGGAAAGTAAATAAATTTAGGGTTATCACTTTAAATTGCAATTGAATGATTTGGGCAATTTTGCTTTTTTAGTGAAAAATGGGGTGATTGCAATCCTTTGTTTCTTCCTTTTACTTTGGGATAACAATTGACACATAAAATTAGCTACAAATCAAGAATAATATCTTTTGTATAGCTTCATCAAATGGAAGAAAACAAAAACCACTTTGTTGAAGCCGTAGTTCAGAAAATTAAACAATTAGACTTCGCATATGCCACGTACTCACTGATCGTTTATCACCATCAGGAAATGCTAAGCAATGTTAGACATATGGAGAACTTTTACTCACATGATGTGTCAAAACTTTGAGGGACTTTTCGGGTGACATCGATAGACAATAATTATCTTATTTAATCACCAAAAGGGAACAATGGCACATTCTCATTTTGATTTTGTGAAAGTATTTGACAAAATATTCCTTAATAAATTATGTTTTATGCTAGTTCTGAAAATTTCTAAGAATTATTGGTAAGTTTTATGTCAAAACTTTAGCAACTAGGAAACTGTCATTTGACTAGTTACCACAGAGGAAAAGAAAAGTGACATGAGGAAGTTGTCTCACACCCCTAACTACCCAACTATTTTATGTCACTTTGGATTCAGGTAATTTTTCGTAGAATGTCATTTTGCATCCGCATTTAGTTCACACAAATTGGGTGTACGTAAGAAATTAGAATTGCTTACCAAGAGGATTATAAGTTATTTGTGATAGAACATATTAGTTGATCTTAAATGTCAACTTCAAGGGCATGATGATCCCTATGCATAAGTAAATAATACATTCACACATAGATCATGAATTTTTATACGCGATTTCATTTATAATTGCATTATAAAGTGCAACATCTTTTTTCTGGTTAGTCTATGACATAAATTGCTTGCCCGATCTATTATCCTAAGATAATGGTTAACCCTACTTAGTATTTGCTTCAAATTTGAATCAAATCCTCATTCTTGAATCAATTGTAGAGTCAATTTGACTCATGATTTCAAAAATTAGAAATCTAATTTGAGGGTAAATTTCGAATTATTGATTTGAAACTTGCCTACTCCGGAACTAATCACATCTAATACAATTAATGTTCCCTAAATGCGAGGTCTCTAAGGTTGTCATTGCTTATTAGAGTTTAGCATGTACCCAATTTTACAAAGAGACGCTCTTATAAATATACCAAGAAATGTTAAGTAGTTATCTTAACGATAACACTGCCCATGTCCCACTCTTCATGCCAGAAAGAGATATATTAAGCTTTTTTTAAAAAAAATATTAATATAATAATTGGATTTATTTATGCAATTATATCATTAAATTATATATTTACGATTCAAGTGAGGTTTTCTGAAAAGCATGAGGAAAGTACTCACATGATTATGAAGTCATTTTATATGCCGTTTTAGTATCCTTGTGGCTATAAAAAAAAAAAAAATCTACACTATATAAAAAAAAAATTTCCCAAATCAAAAGAAATTTGAATAAGTAAAAGAAAGAGATAAAACTGCCATGTGAAACCTAAAGACATATTTGGATATCGAGAATGGAATCATCTGAAATGGGAATGGAAGCCACATCCCCTTTCTTGACATCGTTTGATAAATTGCAATATATGTGGAATGAAAGTGGAACACGGGGAAATAAATTGCTACAATCTTGCCATTTTCATTGCCACATGACATGAGAATGAGCGGGAATCAATGGAGATGAGTAAAATAAAAATAAAAAATGGATGCATACAAGCATATTATTAATTAAGCCCGAGACTTGGTAACTATTCTATAGAATAAATTCCGATGCATCACCAAATGCAGTAATTGCTAAATTACTTCTCATCTCGATCCTTTGCCTTATTTTTTTCAACCAAATGAAAAAAAAAAAAAAATTTGACAATGAGTTGGATCGGACAATAATTTGGGCTTGGGCCGGGTCCCAAGATCCGGCCCGCTCCCAGCCCGCACGAATCTTTATCGTCTTCCCCCCGGAGTCCTTCACTCTCCAAAGGCCATTCCTTCATAAGCTGCTCGCCGCAAAATGTACCGCTCGGGCTCAGCCATAGATAGCTCGAGCTTGAGATGAACGTAGACAGAGAGGCACGCCAACCCCCCCTCGTGACATCTTCTCAACTCGCGAAAACCCATTTCGCAGAGAGGGAGAATGAACGGCGTCTACGGCCTCATGCAGCAATGGCAGCTGCTGCCTTCTTCCAAGTCCCTGCTGAGGAATTCAAGGTACTTGCACGATAGTGTGCGACATCCGCGATTTTTCAAACCGATCGCGATAACTAGATTATTGACGATCTAAGTAATTCGATTAAAGGATTAAAGGATTTTAACGCGAAAGATTTAAGAATTCCACCAGAAATTGACTGCTAGATTATGTCGATCTACAAGGATCATTACGGCACTGTCAAAAATCGATCAGAGATTGGAGATAGGTCAATTTGACTGAGATATGTGATCAGAGCGTGGGTGATTTCACATGATTGCAAAATACTCGTTGATTGGCATTTTTCTATCGTTTTAGTACCTAGTGCCCATAATTAAAATCTCGAGATTTTCACGACAATCGAGAGTCGCTAATGCATCGAAGATGCACACTCGAGATAAATCGATCACGAGTCAATTGCACTAAAAATCCCTAAAAACTACCCGATAGGCTAGGTCATGCTAAAAGCGCATCGGAGTGAAATTAACCTTGAATTTGAACCTGATTAAAGTTTTGAGGTGTCACGAGCTATTTTAGGAACATCGGCTCATCCTCCAAAGATTTTCAGAGATTCCAGTATTTTTACAGAAAAATCGTTCAGACGTCGTGGAAAAATTAGAGGAAATTCGGATAGGAATTAAAGGAAATTTGGACTTCTAAATCAAGCCTTTGAGTGTTGGGAACTTGCAAAAAATTATACAAGATTTTTCTTCAATGAAATCGGATGTCAAATTGGAGGAATCGGAGAGGAAATTGAGAATTATATAGTGAAATTCGGAGCATTGGTTGGGGGTGCATTATTTGCATCAAAGTGGAGTTATTTTGGACTTATATTTGTTGGAAAGTATTATGGGAGACAAAGCATTAAATTAAAATGAATTAGTCTTTGACAATTCTCTCTCTCCCCCCCAAAACTTCCATCGCACGTTTCCCTCCATCTTCTCTTCTTCAAACCGACTCCCTTCTATTCTGTTTTGCTTTCATCCCCTCAATCTCTTTCTTCCTTTGCAATCCACCGAACCAGCTATCTCACTTTCCTTTCATTTGCTTCTCTTTCCTCTCTTTCATTTTATTTCAAGGATCCCACGTTCCTCTCCCTCTTGCTGTCTCTCCACTTAATTCCATCGTGCGCCCTCAGCCAGCCCACATCTTCTTTGGTCAACAGATGAGGCCTTGTTGAAGGCCTGCTGACCTCAGCTTGCGACCACCGAAGCTCACGCCTCTGCCCCTTTCACGCTGGCCACTTCATGCTCGTCTGCTCCTTCGTCCGCCAATAGCTGCTTCTCCAGTCAACGTTCAAATTCTAGCCTACCTAGCGAAGTGGTATTTTGACCGAGGCAACCCCACCGTTTCACTCAGCCATCGATTCAACGCCGCCTGCCCCCATCTTCTCTCCATCGCTCGACGCCAGCAAGCTGCTCCCATCGTCCATGCCTTCATCCCATCTTCACGCAGATTCAGTCAGGCCAGCCGTGGGCTTCAGCTTCAGCAGCCCAGCGAGTTTCATCGAGCCCACGGTCCACCGAAGTGTTCAGTCGCAGTTGCGGGATTTGCTGGATCGTTTCAGCCCAGCGAGATTTCAAATCAGCAGCCCAGCTCAGCCAATTAAATAAGTCCAACAGCCCAAGTCTTGGCCCAGCGACAAGCCCACGCCTTTTAGAAGCCCAGCAGAATCAAAAGCCTGCGATTTTTTAGGCCTGCAAAGCAGCCCAAGCCCAGATCAAGCCCAGTCCAAGTCATTAACAAATCTCAATTTGGGCTGAGAATTGTTGGGCCCATTTTAGGCCCGGCTTGAGTGTCCGCCAATTAGGGGTGTGCATGGTCCGGGCGGGCGGTTCCCGACCTAGAACCGAGAACCGCCCGCTAAGGACCGGTTCCGAAAAATTGGAACCGGGATCCACCCGTTTGTTGCATGAATCCACCGGAACCGGACCGTCGGTCTGGTCGGGTTCTTGGGTGGATCCATGGAACCGATCTCGACGCGAAATAATTTTGATTTTCAACATAAACGACTACGTGACATAAAAGCAAGCCAAAAAAGAAAAATCAAATTTAAGTACGTGGAACAAAAATTCATTTTTGCAACTATAAATGCAACCAATGAAGGAATAGATGTACGTAAGTTGATATAGAGGCAGAGAGTAGTTAGTGTTTAGGAAAAATGGGTCTCTCTAAAAGCTATGAACTGGACATATCCTCGTTAGGTTAGGTAAAATATCACAAGTTGCACAAACAAATCAAAGGAGGTGAAATGAGGCACCATCCAAACACAAGAAAACAAAGGAAGTGCAACTAAACAAGACTTTATCGAATACATCACCTTCATCATTATATTAATAAATAAACTAAACAACCAAAAAGCATAAGAATTCCCAAATATTTAGCTTTGTATTCATCCTACAGCAAAAATAATTGCCACAAAACAATTGCTTTGTAATCAATTTTAGTATTTTTTTTTTTAATATTAAAAGGGAACTGGTCCGGTCGGGTGGGCGGATCCGCCCATGGAACGGGAACCGAACCGGTTCCACCGGTTCCCAAAATTGGAATCGGGAACCGGACCGGTTCCCTCAAGAACCGCTGGTTCGGGCGGTTCCGTCTGCGAAGTTCCGGCGATCCGGGCGGTTCGGGTATTTTGCACACCCTACCGCCAATGCGCCGAAAATTCAAATTTTGGCCGCCGTTGCGTCATCATCGCAGTGAACCAGTTTCCGCAATAAACCGGTGAGTTTGCAATCTAAGTGGTGTTTAGATTTATTTTATTAAGAATTAGATGGTTAGTTAGATTAAATTAAAAAATTTAATTATTTAATCAAGCATGTTAGGTGGTTAGCATAGTTTAGCTAAGGCCTAAATAAATTGTACTATTTATCTAGAAGGGTTCGAGAATTTTCCGAGTTTGTATTGGTTATTAATTTAATGATTCGGCCTAGGTTAGTATTTTTAGAATTTAGATTGATTGATTTAATTAATTTCAATAATTATTTAATTATTAAATATTTTTCGGAAATTAAGTCGGGATATTCGGTATTGGAATTTCGTGCTGATTGCAATTGTGTGGTTAATTTCTGCAATTGAGTGTTAAATTATGCAAATTGAGTCTTGATTAGATTTTTGGTATTTAATTTCAAAAATTGTGAATTTTCATTATTTATTTAGAAAATCCCAAGTGTCGGGTTTTGACACTAAAAATAGTTTTTTGTACTATATGAAATAGTGGGATTTCAAAAATGAAGAATATCAATTTTTTTGGGTCAAGTTGACCGTGTACTCGCACGCTAGTAATTTCATGTGAATTTTTAATACAAAGAAAAATGTCAGACTCACCATTTTAATTGAAGCATTTGAGTGCAATGCATGGTGCCTTGGGTTATATTTGAGTGATCGTGTGATAGTTAAGAGAAATCGTTCTTGGCTATTAAGATGGACGTTATCCCTATTTGGGATACCCCTTGGACAACGAGAAGCCGGTCGCAGTAAATCCTGAACCCTATGATCATTCGAGAAAGCTGTCTAATAAGGAGACGTGACGTGCTTAATGGGGTGAGACGATGCCTAGCAATGCCAAAAGACCGCCGAACAAAGAGTAGGTTGTGCTATATGCAGAGATCAAAACTAGAAACGCACGATTAACTGAGTGTGGTGTTCCAGTTATTAGAGCTTATTTGTTGCTCATGTTTTCATGTTATCTGTGATATAAATTGTACTGACTTGTATGATGGATTTGAAATGAGGTAAGTCTCATTGATTGTGTGATTGTGTGAATAAAACACTCATAGGCGTATTTCCCTCCTAATCGGGATTTAGAGCTTAGACTTGCTGAGATTATATCTCATCCTGTTGTGGAACAACATTTTTAGAGTCGTCGAGTGGAGGACTTGGAGCTGAGAGGAGGTGATCGGAAGCGTGGGTTAGTTAGGACCGCTTCTTTTTGGAAGGCTAGTCTTTGTAGTCTTTTAATCATAAACTTTTTGTACCGAGTCTCGGAAGCCTGGGTTAATTAGGACCGCTTCTTTTTGGAAGGCTAGTCTTTGTAGTCTTTTAATCATAGACTTTTTGTACATGACTCGGTGTATATATAAAAGCATGTTTGTTTGTATTCTATTGTCCTATTTTTTTATCCCGAGATGATTATTGTTAGGGGTGCAATAAAACAAAAAGGGTCAGCGACTAGTCCTGGAAAGTGCAAAAAAATTTACAGATCAGAGAGGAATGGGCACGCGCTTGGGGTTCGGGGCGTGACACACGGACCCTCTCTTTGTCTCTCTGTCTCTGGCGCTCTTGTGCGGTTCTTTTGCCGGTTTCGCTCCTGGGTTGTTGTTGTTTTTGTTCGGTTCCCCCTTTATTGGAAGACCGAGGTTGTTCTTTAGGATTCATGTGAAGAATGCGAGTTCTTGATCCTCAAGCTGGTTCCGAGTGCAGGGAAATATCTGTCACGTCGTGGCTGTGTTTATCCAATCACGTGCTTTTGCAAGAGCATGCAAACGAACGCTTATGAGGTCGTGAAGGGAAGCTATCTGCCTACCACCCAAACTGCACAAAATCTGAAGTCCAAGGTACCTCCTGACTTATTTCGTGATGTAATCATGGGAAGTAGCTGTCGGAGGTGAAGGGGCTAGGCGAGGTGCTTCTTATTTGTATATTTTGTATTAACAATTTACGCATTGTGTCGAATCTGAGTATGACATTGATGCTTGTTAGGGGAACTGGGATTGCTGAATTGTTGTGATTACGGTAGAAGGATACACGGACAAAAGTAAGGGCAATTCTGAAACCTAACAATGATCCAGAGATTAAGGTGGAGTTGAATTTGCTAGGCATTATAAAAATGATTTCAGAGGGGAAGAGTTCCTATTGCTGCTCTGCACCAAGTAGGATTTACCCTGAGTGAACAGACTGATTTTTGTCATTGTGCACAAGTAAATGAACAATAATCAGTAGGTTAGGGTACACGTAGAGTTGGGATCCCTAAGACTTGGACCCTTATGCTAAGCTCATGTGTTGCGGATGCCTCTAGTTACTAGGTGGAAGGTTCTCAGCCATTTTCTTCCTTGGATTATGATACCCTCTCTCATGGAATCACGGGAAGACCAAATGATGGCTTGGTCCTTCCTCTTGCTAGGCTAACTGATTATTTTGGATCATCAGACCCAGCTTGGGATCTGATAATATATAGGTCTAGCCACTGAAAATTCTTTAATTCTGATTTCGGATGATCAATGCGTCTTTGGCATTCTGCTTGTTATTCTGTTGCTAAGTCGCAGAATAGTATGTCAAAATGTGGTCCTGACTTTGGTCTGGTGTTGATAGTTGTATAAAAGTCAAGTCTGCCATTTTGTGATTCAGCATTTTCTAAGGCTAATTTTAACTAGGATTCTTTGAAACTTCCTCCATAATACATGTTTTATGCTATGTTTTTGTGTTCCTACTCCATTGAACCACATTGAAATCCACTAACTGCACAAGTACAGTGCTCTTGCTAGCACTTATTGTGAGACCATTATCGTTCTCTCTTATTTTTGCATGGGAATCTTCTTGCACTCCCATCGGCATCCTCTTTAGTGTGACTGTGCAAATGCTCATCCTGAGGAGAATAGGGTAGTCTAAGGTGTTCTTGTACTGTTTCCCTATTGTCTACTTTGGTGATGGTGCACTATGTTCATAAATGCGGATGTTCTAGCATGCATATCTATTGATCTTGATTGGAAATATATGCATTTCAATCATTGAACCCTTCCATTGGATACTTGTCTACATCATAACTAGAAGTATATCAAAAATAAAAGGGAACCTTAAATTGTGCATCCTTTGTTAAATATTTGCATATGAATCTGATTTGACTTTACTGGATATTAATGTCAAGAAATTATTGCTTGCTCATTGATGTTTGTTGAGGCTAAGTGATCACTTCTTCTCTTGGCTTAGATCTGCAACTACCCCTTCACCACACAAGGAATTCTTATGGGTCACATTGCTTTAAACTACCAACATTTTCAGGTCCAGTCCCTTAACTTGACTACCTTTTTCTGTCTTTGATAAGCCCCTCACTTGACTACCTGTGGTTGCTCTACTTCATCACAGTGGAGTGGTAACTAGGGTTTCTTTTTCTCCTGGGAGCCGGAGATGGAGGAGCAAGTGTCTGTTTTGCTTGTGCTATATAATACTGGGGGGAAATTTTTACCTTGACTTCTTTTTGGTGGTTCTGATGTTTTTCTGGTAGCTTTATCTTTATTAGTGTCTACTATCTGTTGTAGTTTCCATTCTTTTCTTGCTTCAGACTGTAAAACATCAAATTTTGTTCAAAGATGTATTACCATAGTTTTCTAATCTGGCACACTGAAAGCGGGTTTATGGACAATATTTCACCGTACAGATTTACCTTTTACACATGGAAAGATCATATGAGAATGATTAGAGATGTAAAATATGGCTTCTTGTTAAATATTTCATACTTTAAGGTGAGGAAATTTGGGACAGTTAAAATGGACTCTTGGCTGCACAAGCGATTCTAAAGTGATCCATTTTTTAGAAAATTCTGGACTACACTAGACTACACAAAACAGAAAAAGTTGGCTGAACCAAACCAGCAAAAAGCAAGACTCTCAAACGCTGAAGAATTTTCTGGTACGTGGGCAGCAGAACACGTGGACAACAAAAAGGCCAAAGAAAAGTCAACAAAAGCTGTTGAGATTAGAAAAATATGAAAAATGAAGAAGTCTCCCGAAGATCCATAGAAGTCGCACAAGCAGCAAGTTTGTAATATTATATTACTTTTTGTGCTCACGCCTATAAATAGGGATGTGAAGTCTGTTTTAGGTAGCATAAAAACCAAACACGCTCATTCCCTTGTAATATCAACTTCCATAATAAAAGTTTCTTTTTTACCTATACTCCCTTGCCATTGTAGTCCACTTTTATTCACACTACACACTTGCACAAACACTCACACTTCCGCAAAACACCAGCAGTGGTATCAGAGCCACGTCTTTGGTTGGTATTGAGCATTTGTCCTACCTACCCATTCCTAAAACTACCATTTCCAAATACCTACAACTAAACCATGGCCAACTCTACCTCATCATCATTTACCATTCCCATTTTCGATGGGAACAACTATGACTTTTGGAGCATAAAAATGACTACATTCTTGATGGCCCAAGACTTATGGGACATCGTGGAAAAAGGTTGCGAGACTCCGTCAGAAGGTGCAAGTGTTTCGAATAATCAACTACAAAAGGATGCAAGGGCGCTATATTTTATCCAGCAAGCACTCTCAGAAGCCGTATTTCCAAGAATTATTGGAGCAAGGACTACAAAAGAGATTTGGGATATACTATGAGAAGAATTTCAAGGATCGGAGAAGGTACGCACTATTCAACTTCAAACTTTAAGAAGAGATTTTGAGAATTCTAAAATGAAAAATTATGAGACTATACAAGAATATTGTGGAAAATTAAAGGAACTTGTTAATCAAATGAGAGCCTATGGAGATGGGATAACTGATCAAAGGGTTGTTAAGAAAATATTGGTGTCACTTACCAAAAAATACAACACCATAGTTACAACTATAGAAGGAACTAAAGACTTGACGACCCTATCAATAAGTGAATTAATTGGCCCTCTAGAAAAGCACTAATGGCACAAGATAAAAAGACTAATGGCACAAGATGAAGATTCTTAATTAGTCTAAAGTGTGGGTTGTCTAAGTTGAGCCGGCCCGTAATGAGAGGGACCGGCTGGAAACTCTATAAAAGCTTTCAAGTCTCTCCTCTAACCCTAATTCTCACATGTATCCTCACCTAAGGGGCGTTTACCTAACGCTACACGTGAGGGGGGTCGCCTCATTGAGCTAGTGATACGGAGGGCAATAGAGGAGAAGGACTTGCGAGTGGATCCCCTTGATATATGTGGGTAATCCTTTTTCTGCTTCCGCTTTATGTTCGATGAATCCCAAAACAGGTGCGTTAATCTTTCTACTCAATTATGCATGTTCTTGTTCTGGTTATGGAGACTCAGTTGAAAGTGTGTTTCAGTCTAAAGTAAATATACGGTCTCATCAAACTAAAAATGATGGAAGGAGCTCATGGAAAAACAAAAGAGGAGGAGAAATTAAAAAAAAAAAAAAAAAAAAGGAAAATTATCCACGTTGTGGTATTTGCAAGAAAACAAATCATTTGGAGAAGGATTGTTGGTTTAAAAATATAAAAAAAAAAAAATGCCGCTTTTGTAAAAGATATGGCCATGTAGAAAAAGATTGTCGCTCGAAAACAAATAATCGAGCAAACTATGTAGAAAAAAAAAAAGAAAGTGAAGAGAATACATTCTACGCAGGCCAAGCGGCAAATGATAATAAAAGTGAAACATGGTACATCGATAGTGGGTGTAGCAATCACATGACAGGGGACATAACTATATTCACTGATATTGATAAGTCGGTGAAATCCCAAGTAAAGTTGGGCAATGGTGCATTAGTAGATGTCAAAGGAAAATGCACCATCGCCGTGGAAACGAATAAAGGCCCAAAATATATACATAATGTATATCTAGTCCCTCGTCTTGCACAAAATCTCTTAAGTGTGGGCCAAATGATACAAAGTGGGTATTATCTATATTTTAATAGAGATACCTGCATTATCTATGATAAATATAAAAATATCATTGCCTATGTTAAGATGAAAAATAACAATTTTCCTATTCAATGGAAATATGTCAAAGATTTGGCTATGGCATCAAATGGCCACTTCAATTTTGCTAGACTAAAAATTCTCCATCAGAAAAATATGATGAGAGATTTTCCAACCATCACAGAAATTTCAGATGTTTGTGAAGGCTGTCTTCTTAGAAAACAATAGAGATAGTCCTTCCCATCTGGAGATGCATGGAGAGCTAAGAAGCCATTAGAAATTGTCCACACGGATGTGTGCGGTTCGATGAGGACACCTACACCCAATCAAAAAATATTTCATCCTATTCATCGATGATTATACAAGAATGATGTGGGTATACTTTCTTCGAGTAAGATCTAAGGTTTTCTCTCTATCTTCAAAAATTCAAGAACCACGTCGAGAATCAAAGTGGCCAAAGAATCAAAGTCCTAAGAAGTGACAGAGGCACATAATACAATTCAAAGGAGTTTAATAAATTTTGTGAAGATGAATGAGTCCATCATCAATTAACTATTGGCTATGCCCCAGAACAAAATGGAGTAGCTGAAAGAAAAAATAGAACCGTCATGGAGATGGCAAGGTCCATGCTAAAGGAGAAAGGCCTTCCCAACACTTTCTGGCTAGAAGCAATTTATATTGTTGTATACCTACTAAACAAGTGTCCAACTAAAGCTGTTCAAAATAAAACACCAGTCGAAGCATGGAGTGGACGGAAGCCTTCAGCAAGGCATCTCAAAGTGTTTGGATGCATTTACTACGTCCACATCCCTGCTCAGAAAAGGAGTAAGCTAGATGAAAAGACAGAATATTCCTTGGCTACAGTAACCAATCAAAAGGCTATTGAATTTACAACCTAAGAACCAAGAAGCTTATGATTAGTCGAGACGTTGAGTTCGACGAGAATGCTGCTTGGAATTGGGAGGACGAGAAGATCGAGAAGAAGTACATAACCTTGCTAGACATACCTGCTCAAGAGGAGTCAACGTCACAAGGAGAAGGAGAAGTACCAGATTCCACCACTCATGACATAACTCCACCAAGTTCTCCAAGAGCAACACAAGGAGAAGGAGAAGTACCAGATTCCACCACTCATGACATAACTCCACCAAGTTCTCCAAGAGCAACACAAGGAGAAGGAGAAGTACCAGATTCCACCACTCATGACATAACTCCACCAAGTTCTCCAAGAGCAACACAAGAAGAATCTACTCCAAAATCTCCAGTACTAAAGGTAAAAACCCTTAGAAGAATTTACGACACATGCAACTTTGCTATTTTGGAACCAGAAAACTACGAACAAGCATCCAAAGAAGAAGTTTGGATAAAAGCCATGGAGGAAGAGATCAAGACGATCGAGAAAAATGAAAGTTGGGAGCTTGTTGATCGACCCGAAGACAAAGAGATCATTGGCGTCAAGTGGGTTTACAAGACGAAGCTCAATGCAGATGGATCAATCCAAAAGCATAAAACAAGGCTTGTGGCGAAAGGATACTTGCAACAACCAAGTATTGACTATACTGAAACTTTTGCTCCCGTCGCTCGCTTTGATACTAGTCAAGCACTTATAGCCTTAGCGGCACAAAAAGAATGGAAGATTTATCAACTAGATGTAAAATTAGCATTTCTAAATGGATATCTTCAAGAAGAAATTTATGTAGCTCAACCAAAAGGCTTTACTGTCAAAGACAATGAAGAAAAAGTCTTAAAGCTTAAGAAGCCCTATACGGGTTAAAACAAGCACCACGTGCGTGGTATAGTAGAATCGATGAGTACTTCATCAAGCAAGGATTCAAGAGGAGTATGAGTGAGCCAACACTCTACATCAAGACCCAAGGTAAGTCCGACACTCTCATTGTCTCTCTATATGTAGATGATCTCATATATACAGGAAACAATGAGACAATGATCCGAGAATTTAAAGAAGAAATGATGAAGACATTCGAGATGATAGACTTGGGCTTGATGAACTATTTCCTCAGTATTGAAGTCAATCAAGATGAAGGAATTTTCATCTCGCAAAAGAAATATATCTTGCAAAAGAAATATACCAAGAACCTCCTAAAAAATTCAATATGAACTATTGTAAAGCAGTTTCAACCCCATGACAAATGAACTATTGAAGGAAGATGGAGCAGAAAAAGCCGATGCCTCCCTTTACAGAAGTCTGATTGGCAGTCTACTATATCTCACTGCTACACAACCAGATATTATGTATGCGACAAGTTTACTATCAAGATTCATGCAAAGTCCGAGTCAAATTCACTTTGGAGTTGCTAAGAGAATTCTTAAATATTTACGAGGAACTATAAATTATAGCATTTGGTATCGCCCAAGTGCTAACGCCAAGCTCATTGGCTACATTGATAGCGACTGGGCTGGTTCAATTGATGATAGGAAAAGTATAACTAGCTATGCATTCACTCTGAGTTATGAAATATTCTTATGAGCATCCAAAAAACAAGACTCGGTGGCATAGTCTACTGCAGAAGCTGAATACATCGCAGCTGCTACGACTGCCAATCAAGCAATATGGCTTCGAAGAATTCTAGAAGACATTGGAGAAGCACAAATGGAATCAACTCCGATACTTTGCGACAATAAGTCCATAATCGCTATATCAAAGAATCTAGTATTCCATGGAAGAACCAAACATATAGACATCAAATATCACTTCATACGAGAGGTGCAAAATAACAAAGAGATCGAGCTGAAATATTGCAAAACCGAGGAACAAGTAGCGGACATCTTCACTAAAGCACTACCGCTAGCCAAGTTCAAGACATTGCGGGAAATGTTGGAGTATCACAAAAATGAATCAAGGAGGAGTGTTAAAAAAGTGATCCATTTTTTAGAAAAAATTAGACTATACAAGATAGAAAAAGTTAGAAACTACACTAGACTACACACAGACAGCAAAAAGGCCAAAGAAAAGTCAAAAAGTTGAAAAATAAGAAAAAGAAAACAAATCCATAGAAGTCACAAAAGCAAGTTTGTAATATTATATTACTTTTTGTACTCAATGCCGGTGAAGGAAAGGCGGTGCTCACGCCTATAAATAGGAGTGTGGTGTTTGTTTTAGGTAGCATAAAAACCAGACACACTCCTTCCCTTGTAATATCAACTTTCTTTTTTACCTATACTCCCTTGCCATTGTAGTCCACTTTTATTCACACTACACACTTGCACAAACACTCACGCTTCCGCAAAAAAACCAACAATAGCAATTTGTTTACTTTTTCCTTTCTGCTGTGTCTTTAACTAATTTGTTGGAAGATCATGGGATGAAAATGGTGAGGGATATGAAAACAGGTTTATCTTTTTTCTTGATTGTGGCCTCCAATCCTTAAGTTGAGGAAACTTTGGGTGACAGCCAGGAGTTGCAAATCTTGAAGCTGCTCTATTATTAGTTAGACGATGTTAAGGCAGGAGTTCTGTGTCGTTTTATTGTCATCTCCAAGATTGGACATGTTGGTGGGTTATGGATAGCTTGGAATTTATTAAGTCAATTGCTCATGTCCAAATCATGCTCAATTCATTTTCATGCTGTATTGATGATTGTTTGGAATTGATTGCAGGTGACAGACACCCCTGGTTTGCTAAGGAGACATGATGGTGAGTCACTTGGAATAAGCAATGTAACATTGTCAATGTGGATATGCACAATGTCAAAAAAAGAGGCTAAATCAATGGTTTTGCCTAGTCTAAGCAAGCTGTTGATAGTCGAACAAAAAATCTTAAGCTTTCTAGGATGACATAGGACACAAATTCACCAAAAGATGTGGCTTTTCTGGCAAAATAACATGTTTTTTTTTAGCGTAGCTCAAATAGCTAGAGTTGAACCCTTGGTTCCATGTAGAGGATCAGCTTTCTTCTTATTTCATGCATCCACCTAAAAGGAAACATTTCTATGTGCTTACAGTTGTCTTATGTCGATCTGCAGAAAACAGGAATAATTTGGAGAAGTTAACACTTGCTGTGCTATCACATTTGCCAACAGCAATACTCTATGTGCATGATCTCTCTGGAGAATGTGCGACTTCAGATCAGGTATCTCTGTCGTGATTGTAAATAAACAAAAATATACATACCTCCACACAAACACACACATACATAGCTGTCAAATTTTATTAGATCCAAATCCTGTCCCATGACCTTCCACAAGAGGTGATGAAGTCTTTAATTCCTGTTGCTTTTATCTTTAACTTCTTTTCAAACACATTTTGCTATATTTATTTCCTATTCTTGCTTTTCATCCATATTTGCTAATGTTAACATTTTCATTCTGGCTGTGGAGTAGGACAGTTGGGAGTGATTTATTTCTTTTCCTAGAAGTCAGTTGGAAGTCATTTACTTACGACTAGGGTGCAATCAAGCGGAGTCAAGTTGTTAATATTAGATACTTGAACTTGTTTTTCAATTTGAAAACTTGAAGCTCAATCTAGCCTGATCAAGTATCTACTTCCCTACTCAAGTTTCACTCGATACCAAACTCAGATAGTCAAGTATTCAACTTGATTGCTGTCAAATGAAATGGACTTCCAAGAAGTGTGCTTTCTCCAGTGTTTGCATTGGCCAGTAGTGGACTTTCAAGAAGTTTGCTTAATTATTTTAATAAATGTTCAAATCTTATGGAATGAGGTGGAAGTCACGTTCAAGGATGTTGATCCAATTTCAAGTTCTTCTGTTTTGGTGGAATGTCAATCAACCTGTTGATAAATGCAAAAGTAGGACCTACTTTCTTCTTTCTCCATTTATCTACAGAAAATCTTGGGCAAGCATGTTGGAACAGAGAGAAGAAGCCTTTAAGCAAGAGTATAGCAGCAATCAAATGAAGAAAAATTATAGAGCTGAGAATATCGGGAAAACTACTTCACGAAAGGGGAAAAAATCGTAAATCTGAAGTTTTCACAATGCAAAACTGCCTAGTTGTGTATGTAGAAGTCATTGAATTATTTAAAAGAAAAGGTAGAGAATATCCAAATATCAAACAATGAACTAGCTGAGAATCTATAGAAAACTTGAACATCAGCTTGAGGACAATTGAATGCTTGACTATCTGAAATGTGAGAAGAATGCCTTGTTGGAAAATATCCCTTGGAGGATGTTTTTTTTGGTAAGGTCCCTTGGAGGATGTTGACGATGACAAAACCCATAAAACACATAGCTTTCAAACATAAATTAGTTGTGTGTGTGCATGATATACGTTTGCACAAGCAAAAAGTTTTTGAACCAAAGTTTTATAGAACCAAAACGAATGTGTGCTTCAACATGTTGCTATATGTTTATCACAACAAATATACCAGCAAATGCATTCATCCAAGGATTTTAAAATATACTCCCCCTTGCTAGATGCTTGTCCCCCATTTGGTCACATGACCAATATTGAAAGACAAAACACATTCAAGATAAGAACATAGCATTGGAGAGAACCATATAAAGGAAACCTCCACTTTATTTAGTATAAAAGTCAAGCAAGGTCATCTAAGACCAAGAGAACATGGCTGAGATCAAATATTTAGCAGTTGTACATGAAGACAAAAGGTTTGCTCCTAGACTAAGGTAGATGGCTTAAGCAAAAGGGAATTCAATTTTCCGGTGGAAGATAAACCTGATGCCGCGAGCTCGCTCTTGCCTATGGTTCCTTTGAAAGCCCGGAACAAGCTCCTTGAGTTGATTGTTCATGAGAGTCAATTGAGAGCTAAAGCCCTTTTGATAAGCTTCTACATCTGTTTTGCTTGATAAGCAAAAGGCATTCATTTGTTTGCCCTGCTCATATGAAGTTCCTGTAGGTACCAACATCAGCTTCCACCTTTTGCGAGATCTTCTACATGGCATGTTCCTCACGAATCACTAGACGAAATCAAGAGCATTCCTGGAAAAATCAAAGGGGTTATGGGAAACATGATGGAACTACTGGGAATATTTGATGCGAGGTTGAAAGCTGTCGAAAAATTCACAGTGGACAATCCTGACGCTGCCAAAAAGTGGAAGCTGGTGTTGGTACCTATGGAAACTTGACTACAAGGAGAGCAAACAGGCTAACGATTATAATTAGATCTTTTGCTTTGAGTTGACCACATGAACTGTCAACTCCAGGAACTCCTTCCTATGGCGAGGCGGTATTTGTGCTCTTGGCTAGCCTATTAGAATTCAGCCTGATTGAGTTGCTAGAGCTGGGAGAGGACGTAGGCACGGAGTTATGAACTTCTATAAACTGAGCGCGCAATTTCTCTTTCCCTGAATTTTTTAATTTTTGCTGTTTATATTCCTTGTTCACCTGCGGATCCAAAACCAATTTTTTTAAAAGGGGCTTGTTCTACAAAATCAGTTTCAGTACCCCGCTCCCAAACTCTTGGTGGTTATCAGAGGGCCTAACACGCCTTGTCAGAGTCACAGTGGAGATTGAGTATGAATGGGGGAAATGTTCAACTCTAACTCTGGGATGCATAGGATTTGTTCCTCTAAATGGGAAATTGATGGGGTTCTCAAGGTGGAATACTCATGATCCCAAGTTAGAGAGGATGCCCTGTCTAGTTGAACACTTTTAGTGACCAAAATGGAAAATTCATGAAAAAGAGGAACTGCATTGTCTTTTCTTTTCTTTTTCTTTTTCTTTTTCTTTTTCTTTTTCTTTTTCTTTTTCTTTTTCTTTTTCTTTTTCTTTTTTTTTTTTTGGTGAAATTGGAAAATAGATTTAGGGTGGAGGTTTTACTTTGAGTATTTTGTTTGATAGACATTTAGAGAATAGAATGGTGAAACCTTAAAATGTACACTTTAGAAGATAAATTGCTCGATTAAGCTCGTGAGGTGCATGGGTCGAGTATTTTTGGGATTGGATTTGGCTCGACAAGCTACTTGACTTAAACTTGAGTTCAAAATAAATTGGGCCAAGATTGGGTGAACTATGATTTTTGAAAACAATTGTGCAACTATGTTATTAGCATGAAAATTATCCCATTCTTTGCTAATTCTTTGACGTAACAGCACTATTACATCAAAGGTTACTGGGAGAAATGTTGTTTGTTGAAACTACACTGTTTGCATTTTAAACGTGTCTTATATGTAGGCAAGGTTATGGAGGGAAAAGTGTAGTTATTTCTCACAGTTGACAGTGTCATAGAATTTTTTTTTTTTTTCAAAATCTTTGTTCATGTATATATATCCGATCGACATAAAATAGTGTATTCATGTATTCTGAAAATTGAAATCCTTGTCTTTTTCACTTATATGAAATATTGAGCTTTGTTTGTGCTTGTTCGAGTCTATGTTTCTGGTTTGTTTTTTATGTGTTAATAGAAAAACGTGTGAAGTTAGTGGGGTGTGGTGGTTATTTGTTTTTGTAAAGCCTATATAAAGGCTATGGTGTCGGGTTTTTTTAGTGCGTGGGTGTAAAACAAGACGTTCCTCTGTTTTTGTGCATATCAGAAAATTTCCTCTATTTTCCTCTGTTTTTAACGCTGTTCTTGTGCACATCTGCATATCTGCATCTCTCTGAGCACAGAGGTTGAAAATTGAAATCCTTGTCAAGGGAGAGTATTTTTTCAGCAGCAGGTTGCTTTTGTGGTGGTTCTATTTTTATATTTGAAATATTGAGTCTTTGCAATTGACAGATCCATTTTGGAGACAATTCTTTGCAAGGATACCTCCAAGGAAATATGGGATTCCATGAAGAAAAAGTATCAAGGCTCGGCAAGAGCAAAGAGGCAGCAACTTCAAACGCTTCGTTCGGAGTTTGAAATGCTACGAATGAAGTCGGGAGAGACAATCACAGATTTCTTCTCTCGGACAATGGCAATAGTTAATAAGATGCGGATTCATGGCGACAAGACGGAGGATGTCATCATCGTTGAAAAGATTCTTCGATTGTTGACACCAAAATTCAACTTTATTGTTTGTTCCATAGAAGAAGCCAAGGACATTGAAGAACTTTCCATTGATGAGTTGCAAGGATCCTTGTTAGTTCATGAACAAAAACTCCTACAACAAGAGACGGAAGAGCAAGCTTTGAAGGTCTCAGCTGGAGATCATTCTTCATCGGCAGCAAGGGTGAACAAAGGAAGAGGCGAGAGGAAGGGAGAATAACGATCGCAGTGGCTTCAGCTTTGATCAAAAGTCGGAAAGCTATTCCTATCGTGATTTAGAAGAAGCATGGAGCGGCCAAAGACCTGCGGTAGATCACTTGGGATTTTTGGGTGTATTGCCTACGCCCATGTTCCTAACCAAAAGAGGAAGAAGCTAGATGACAGGGGAGTCAAATGTGTTTTTCTTGGCATTAGTGATCAATCAAAAGCCTATAAACTTTATAATCCTATGACCAAGAAAATCATTATCAGCCGTGATGTGATATTTGATGAAGAACAAACTTGGCCGTGGGGTGAACAAGGTGTTGGTAAGCAAATTCCAACGAATTTTGAAGATGAAAATGGGCTGGTGCAACAATCCACAACAACCCAAATCGCCCACAGGCGTGTGTCAAAGTACAGCAACAGCCGCGAGAACACGAAGATCGGCCTCATCGTGTTCGACGGAGGCTGCATGGATGAGTGATTATGAAGTAACAGGAGTTGATCAATATGAAGATCCACTTATCCATTTTGCTTTGTTTTCATATTGTGATCCAACAACTTTTGATGAAGCAGTACAAAAAAAAAAAAAAAATTGGAGGATAGCAATGGATGAAGAAATTGCAGCTATTGAGAGGAATAACAGTTGGGAGTTAACAGATCTTCCAAAAGGGTACAAAACAATCGGAGTCAAGTGGGTGTACAAGACAAAATTGAACAAGAATGGTAAAGTTGATAAGTATAAGGCGCTTGGTGGCTAAAGGCTACAAGCAGGAATTTGGAGTGGATTACAAAGAAGTATTTTTGTAGCAAGACTTGACACAATCAGATTGGTAATTGCATTAGCGCGAGAATTCATGGCCTATCTTCCAATTGGATGTGAAGTCAGCATTCTTGCATGGTGATCTTCAAGAAAAGGTATTTGTTGATCAACCTTCTGGTTATGTGAAGCTCGGTAGTGAACATAAAGTTTATAAATTAAAAAGGCCTTTGTATGGGTTAAAACAAGCTCCCCAAGCTTGGTATAGTCGCATTGATGCCTATTTCTTGAAGAAAGGTTTTAGAAAATGTCCATATGAGCATACACTCTTTATTAAAATTGGTGATGGTGGAAAGTTGCTTCTTGTATGCTTATATGTGGATGATCTTATTTTCTTTGGGAGTGATAGTGCCATGTTTGACAAATTCAAGGAGTCTATGATGGATGAATTTGAGATGACTGATCTTGGATTGATGCATTATTTTCTGGGCATAGAAGTTATTCAATCTACAGCTGGAATCTTTATGTCTCAAAAGAAGTATGTTCAAGAGATTTTGGACAGGTTTCAAATGAATAATTGTAACCCCATGACTACTCCAACTGAAGTTGGATTGAAGCTCTTGAAAGATCCTTATGGAAGCAAGGTGGATAGCACTCTCTACAAGCAGATTGTTGGAAGCGATGTATTTGACGGGGACAAGACCCGAGATATCATGCATGATGTGAGTCTTACAAGCATGTATATGGAGCACCCAACTGAGTTACATTTACAAGCTGCAAAAAGGATTTTTCACTATTTGCAAGGAACTAAAAATTTTGGGTTGATCTATAAAAAGGGAGAAAAGTCAGATTTGTTTGGGTTTACAGATAGCGATTATGCTGGAGATGTTGATGATAGAAGAAGTACTTCAGGGTATGTATTCATGCTTGGTTCAGGGGCGGTTTCATGGTCTTCAAAGAAGCAATCAATTGTTACTTTATCAACAACTGAAGCAGAATTTGTTGCTGCAACTTCATGCGCTTGTCAAGCCATATGGTTACGGAAGATTCTTGAAGAGCTTCAGTTCAAACAGCAAAAAGCAACTATAATCTATTGTAACAGCTCAGCTATCAAGCTGTCCAAAAATCCAGTTCTATATGGGAGGAGCAAGCATATAGATGTGAAGTACCACTTCTTAAGAGATCTTACAAAGGATGAAGTAGTTGAGCTAGTTTTTTGTTGAAGTGAAGATCAAGTGGCTGATATATTCACCAAGCCCTAAAGTTGTCCATGTTTCGGGGAAAAGCTGAGAAAGCTCCTTGGTGTTCGTTTTTTGTGCTGCTGTTCCAAATTATTCCTCACACCACATTTCTGCAAAGATAAGGTTTGTGCCGAATTCAGTTGAAACAGGAGCTTCGCTTTCCCTATGCGCACCTTTCCACTTTTTAAAGTTTGCAGAATGCTTCCTTATCTCCTGGATATTAAATAAGTTTGCACGCTCTGGATTTTGTATTCCGCAGTACTTGATCTACAAAGAAATCAAGGAACGGTTCAATGGTCATCTCTGGCTTGATGTTATATCCAAGAGTGATCTGTTGCAAGAGTCCCCTGTTGTATTTGTTTCCGAAGATACAACAGTTGATGACGATGAGATGGTCCAGTACAGGAAAGAAGGACCTGATGGAGCAATTCATGTGTCTGTGAAGAGTGAACGAGGGCTCATTGGTTAGTAACCTTTCCTTTTTAGGCCATATACTAACCTTACTTCTCTATTTTGAACTTAATATATGTTAATTTACACTTAATGCATGTATTTAAGCTGCATAGGTGATAAAAATATTTTGGATGTGTGTGCCTGCGGAAGCATAGTTTTGGTATTAGTTATAGTTTTTGGTTAGTGACGTGTGCAAGTGTACAGTATATTTTGTAGATGATGGACAATGGATGAGATAGGATAATTGAAAGACAAAGAACATGAGATTTGGGAAATAGTTTCATTAGTTGGATAAAATAATTTTACAATAGTTGAAGGAAATAGTTTGATGGAGATTGGTAGAGGTCTAAGACCTCTTATGGTGGAGGGTTTTCCCCTCACACGCCTCAAATGATGAACTTACATGCCTATTTATAGGTGTGAGTCACTACCTTAGAAGATTTTAGTCTAGATTTCTCTTACATGCTGGACTTTTCTTCTTTCTTCTAGAAAATGTTTTTTTCTTTCTTCTAGAAAATTCATCTAGAGGAATTCTAGAAGTTTAGCAACTCTAGGAAATTCTAGAAAATTGATCATCATTTCCAACACTCCCCTTGATCCATTTTCGTGATATTTCGGACATTGTATTATAAATTTGCGGACATACCTTGAAATCTCTCTTTCTCATTTGTCCCATGCCTTTTATTCCGTCTTCATTCCACAATCCCTTACGTTCTCTTGTTGGAACACTTGCACCCGCCTTCGAATGCGCATGTTTTTCCTTCGACGATGTCCCATATGTCTTGGGCCATCAAAATGCTCTTAGTTGTAATTGTTAGCTCGAGCTCTGGCTCTGGCTCTCGTAGGCTCTGGCTCTGGCTCCGGCTTTGATTCTGGCTCTGGCTCCGACTCCGGTCTCTCGCTTGGGCTCTTGCCTTTTTAGTTGAGGATGGTGAGGACAAACGCCCATAACCATCCGATATGTCTAGCTCTGATACCATGATAAAAATATTTTGGATGTGTGTGCGTGCGGAAGCATGGTTTTGGTATTAGTTATAGTTTTTGGTTAGTGACGTGTGCAAGTGTACAGTATATTTTGTAGATGATGGACAATGGATGAGATAGGATAATTGAAAGACAAAGAACATGGGATTTGGGAAATAATTTCATTAGTTGGATAAAATAATTTTACAATAGTTGAAGGAAATAGTTTGATGGAGATTGGTGAAGGTCTAAGACCTCTTATGGTGGAGGGTTTTCCCACCACACACACGGTGGAGGGTTTTCCCCTCACACACCTCAAATGATGAACTTACATGCCTATTTATAGGCGTGAATCACCGCCTTAGAATCTCTAGACTTCTCTTACATGCTGGACTTTTCTTCTTTCTTCTAGAAAATGTTTTTTTCTTTCTTCTAGAAAATTCATCTAGGGAATTCTAGAAGTTTAGCAACTCTAGGAAATTCTAGAAAATGGATCACCATTTCAAACAATAGGTCTGCAGCAGTATCTTATGTTTGAATTGCTTGTTGATTTGAAGGTCTGTCTTGGATAATTTGAGGAATGATCAATCATTTTTCGTGTCTTTATGGTGCTTGTGATTTGTGAGTTGCGTTGCCTTCTTATGATTCGTTAGATTCTTCAACTTGACCTCATGTCTCCATTCTGCAGCTAAAGCAAAGTGTTCACAAGCTGCTAGTTGCTCAGATAGACAGGATTAAAAACCAAACGAGCGTCACATGCCCGAAAAATCTCACATAAAGGTTCTCTCAGGTTCCTATGGCAAATCAGTCAAAGTGAGGGTTGCATATTTTAGAGGGTTTCTTAGTTTTTACCTCTTGGTGGGTTCCAATGAAAGCAAGTGACGATCCATGAACTGGTCAAGTTTTACTTGGGTTTGCCACAATCTGTCCGAGATCACCCTTTGGTTCACTAACAATGGTCATGCAGGAGAACCGTCCAACACCATCTGCTTCAGTGACCAAGGCCATATTATTCGTGACCCTTCTCATGGTCCCTGATGAAATTCGGTTCATTGCAGGTTCGAATTCTACTTCAATTTTTGCCTTAGAAGAAAAATCCTCACTAATCCTTTGATCAATCGTGGAGGCATATATACTTGCCAACGCTTTTGGATACATCTCAATCTATGTATTCTGTACGGTAGCTATGGTTGTGTTGTAGCTCTGGTGCGCTAGAGCCATTATCAGCTGGCGCTGCAATATAAATTTTGTAGCTTATATGTTTGGCAATATATATTTTATAGCTGCAGCACCTCAAAACTGAGTGAAGTAACTTCCTAAAAGCTATTTTAGCTAGTAACAAAGGTGCCGTAGCTATTAGGAGTATGTCGAAGATCTTATAAACAAAGCTGAAGCTGTTGTAGCCTTGTAGGAACAATGTACCGAACATTCTTTTGGTACAACTTTCCTCATTATGATCGATTTTCGGCTTTTTAAAAAATAGTTTTGGCTCCTTTTTGGATTCTTTTACCCTTTACATTATTTTGGCTCATCCCTTTTGAGAGTAAATCGCATCATCTCAAAATAAGAGTGGACAGTTTCATATAGGGTTGTGCCTTGTTTTGGACTCAAGCAGTGAGGGTGTGCAATAGGAACTACTCGAACTGGAAATCACCCAGACTAGCTGATTATAGATGGTTCCTAGGAGCACCAGTGTTGTTCCAAGTTCCATAAAATTGGAATTGGTGACTGGCAATGTACGGATCCAACCAGACCGATATTGAAAGTCTGCAATTAGCTTAAAGTCTAAATGAGCCACGCAAGAATAATAGCCCGCTAGAAAGAGAAATAAGTTGAGCTTGGAGAATGTAAAAGCCCACAACAAAAGGAAAGCCCATGCCCTATAAAAGAAAGCCCCCTCTCTCTCCCACGTCTGCAAACGTAAAGCAAAATGGAGCGCTTCAACGCAGCAAATTGAATGAAAATCGAACACTCGCGAAGACGACACCAGAACAAAATCCACTCTCTCTCTCATTTCTCTCTATCCATAGATAAGCATGTGTTTTGTTTAGTTGGACGAGAAATTTTAGAGAGCATATATGTGACGGCCCGAGCGGCGGTGCGCGGGGAGGAGGGATGGCGGTGCATCTGCACCTCGGTCCCCGGACATGCGCGAGGAAGGGGTCCCTGTCCCACATCGCCTAGGGAGGGAGTTTTGGGCCAGTTTATAATGGCTTGGGCCCCTCTAAACTGTGTGACGCATTTTAAAGCTGTGAGGACTCAGTGTCAAAAGTGGATAATATCACACAGTGAGGCCCAAGTCATTATAAATGATATCAGAGCCGACTCTTGACCGCGTGTGGAGCCACAGTGAGAGCGTTGTCCTCCCAAGGAGGGGAGAGTGTGACGATCCAAGCGGAACAAAACAATTAGAATTAGGCTTGGTCAACTAGAATGTGTATTATCCATATAGGGGGCAATGCGCGGGGAGAAGGGATGGCGGTGCGTCGGCACCTTGGTCCCCGGACATGCGCAAGGAAGGGTCCTTGTCCGCCTAGGGAGGGAGTCTTGGGCCAATTTATAATGGCTTGGACCCCTTTAACCTATGTGATGCGTTTTAAAGCAATGATGACTCAGTGTCCAAAGTAGACAATATCACACAGTGAGGCTTGGGTCATTACAAATGGTATCAGAGCCAACTCCCGACCGCGTGTAAGGCCATAGCAAGGGTGCTTGCTCCCAAAGAGGGGGGGGAATGTGAACGCCCACGTGGGGAGGAGGGATGGCGGTGCATCTGCGCCTCGATCCCCGGACATGCGCGAGGAAGGGGTCCTTGTCCCACATCGCCTAGGGAGGGAGTTTTGGGCCAGTTTATAATGGCTTTGGCCCCTCTAAACTGTGTGACGCATTTTAAAGCTGTGAGGACTCAGTGTCAAAAGTGGATAATATCACACAGTGAGGCCCAAGTCATTATAAATGGTATCAGAGCCGACTCTTGACCGCGTGTGGGGCCACAGTGAGGGTGTTGTGCTCCCAAGGAGGGGAGAGTGTGACGATCCAAGCGGAACAAAACAATTAGAATTAGGCTTGGTCAACTAGAATGTGTATTATCCATATAGGGGGCAATGCGCGGGGAGAAGGGATGGCGGTGCGTCGGCACCTTGGTCCCCGGACATGCGCAAGGAAGGGTCCTTGTCCGCCTAGGAGGGAGTCTTGGGCCAATTTATAATGGCTTGGACCCCTTTAACCTATGTGATGCGTTTTAAAGCAATGATGACTCAGTGTCCAAAGTGGACAATATCACACAGTGAGGCTTGGGTCATTACAAATGGTATCAGAGCTGACTCCCGACCGCGTGTGAGGCCATAGCAAGGGTGCTTGCTCCCATATCACACAGTGAGGCTTGGGTCATTACAAATGGTATCAGAGCCGACTCCCGACCGTGTGTGAGGCCATAGCAAGGGTGCTTGCTCCCAAGGAGGGGGGGTGGGGGAGAATGTGAACGCCCGCGTGGGGAGGAGGGATGGCGGTGCATCTGCGCCTCGATCCCCGGACGTGTGCAAGGAAGGGGTCCTTGTCCCACATCGCCTAGGGAGGGAGTCTTGGGCCAGTTTATAATGGCTTGAGCCCCTCTAAACTATGTGACGCATTTTAAAACCGTGAGGACTTAGTGTTCAAAGCGGACAATATCACACAGTAGAGTCCGTGATGTTACAAATGGTATCAAAGCCAACTCCCGATCGCGTGTGGGGCCACAGCGAGGACATTGTTCTGCTAAGAGGTGGAGAGTGTGACGGCCCGAACGACGGTGCACGGGGAGGAGGGATGGCGGTGCATCCGCGCCTCGATCCCCGGACGTGCGCAAGGAAAGGGTCCATCTCTTGTCCCACATTGCCTAGGGAGAGAGTTCTGGGCTAACTTATAAGACTTGGGTCCCTCTAATTCTACATACACGTTTTCTTGGAGTAGAATGGGTTGCCCCAAAAGGAACAAAACCATGAGGACTTAGTGTAAGGAACAAAACCGTGAGGACTTAGTGTCCAAAGTGGACAATATGTGTACAGTGGAGACCCGGGATGTTATAAATCCGGGGCAATACGGAGGGACGGACTAAGATCGCCTCGGTAATACGCGAGCAAGGCTAAAAGCATTTCTCCTATCCCACATCGCTTAGGGGGAGAGTCCTAGGAGCCTTTATAAGGCTTGGGTCCCTTAATATGTGTGACGCGTTTTAAGTCCATGAGGACTCAGTGTCCAAAGCGGACAATATCACACAGTGAGGCCCGGGTTGTTACAAATGGTATCAAAATCAACTCCCAACCGCGTGTGAGGCCACAACGAGGGCGCTATGCTCCCAAGGAGGGGAGAGTGTGACAGCCAAAGTGGCGGTGCACGGGGAGAAGGGATGGCGGTGCATCCGCACCTCGGTCCCCGGACGTGCGCAAGGAAGGGATCCTTGTCCCACATCGCCTAGGGAGGGAGTCCTAGGCCAGTTTATAATGGCTTGGGCCCCTCTTACCTGTGTGACGCGTTTTAAAGCCGTGAGAACTCAGTGTCCAAAGTGAACAAATCAAACAATGAGGCCCAGATCGTTACAATATATACTCTGTAAAAAAAAAAAAAATCCTCTGCCTACATCATTTTTGTTGGACCAGACTATCTGGGTATTGGACCAATTCTAAGAAATGTGATCTAGTTCTCAGTTCCTAGACAGGACTGGATTGAATTGGAAACTGATCACCCTTACCAAGCAGTACCAAGTCCATGGCCCTAATGGGCTATGCCATTTTTTTATTGGATCAGTCACAATGACAATGGGTCATTGATTATATCAACTGATTATTTGATAAATGGAACCGGTTTAGCTTTAAGGCGAGTAACCTTTGTTATTTCCTACAAATCAACAACAAAAAATTTTGATTATTTCCATCTAAACCTTTTTTTGTTCACAAGACTAGGAAGGATAGAGATTAATCAATCTATTCCAGCTTTAAATTTAGCCTTCTCAGCCACACGGAATGAAGTATCATGTGGATCACATCGAACGGCTTTGCTGGCCGATGCAACTCAAAGTGCCTTGTAACTTTGACCACTCTTTTTTGCAATTTCACGTACTTTTGATTTGGGATCGCTTGCAAAATCGTCTTGATATCTTTTATCTTCTTAACTGGAATCTGAATTGAGAATTTACTCCAGTTAAGAACATCGCTGAATGGCAACCAATAATCGTCCTTGATGATCACAGGAACGCATCCTGCGTAAATTGATTCCACGATCCTCGGGCTTGCTACTTCGAACCCGCTAGGGCACAAGCAGAACTTGCTCTTCCCCATCAATTGAGTGTAGTTTTGGCCCTTAGGAAGATGCTCGTGTACTTGGACGTCAGCATCTTTGTCCTTCCAATGCTCGAACAAGAGTTCACGGATGAAGCCGTGCGCTCCCCCCGCGAAGAAGGCGAGGATCGTGCGGTTGCTAGGATCTAGCCCTAAGCGAGGAGGGCCGAGTTTCCCGCGAGTTAAGTAGACTTCCGCCATGGAGACGTCTATTTCTGGTCTGAATCCTTCTGAAGTGTTGGCATTGCAGAGGACTCTGATGAAGTTCTTGAAGAGCTCACGGTTGGCTGATGAGATATCCGGAGCCTTCAGGAATAACGATCAATTCAAGAGAAGAAGATATGAACATGTTGCTGAGAATCAAATTGCGAATGGTGGCAATTGAGAAAAGATCCACAAAGGGCGATCGATATTCGATTTCAGTAATTTAATGAATGACAGGCGATAAATGAACTGTCATCACCTACGTTTCCTCCTTTTGACTCTCTTAACAGAATAATTATAGCAAAAAAAAAAAAGTGAAATATGAATATAATATTCGTACACCCAAAACAAAGCAACTCACAACAAATTCACGAAAATATATAAATCTCTTGTATTTTCTATATGGTGACTAATTTTTTCCACCCAATCACTAAAAATAAGTATAACAAGTGAAAGAAAACAGCTTAGAAATTAGCAGTAGAAAGATTGAGTTACATTCCTGGTACAAGAAAAAGAAAAAAGTACATACAAGCAGGACTTTATGCCAAGATTGGTCGATTAGTCATTTTGGCTTGAAGCAACCAGAGTTTTCACTATGATTTCTATGTGTTACCATAACAGATGATTAAACAAAAATTAGTCGGTGGTTAGGAACACCAAAATACATAAAGGATTGGTAATGGAGTTTTTCTATGTAAATTATCCAAAGGGAATTTTTACATAACACAAAAAGAATAAAAGGACTTTTGATCTTCAAATATCTCTAAACTTTGGACAGCTGCTATCTAACGCAGGACCTCACGGTGAGTTTACAAGAGATTCCATTTAATAATAACTTTGACCAGTAATTTTTATATCCTTAGCAAAGCCATAGAAAATAAAAACCCCTTTCTTAATGGATTTACTGCTATGAAGATCTGTGCATCCTCTTTTGATATATTGCCCATGCCAGGTACAATGAACCGACCAAAAAAAAAAAAAAAAAACGCCAGATACAATATGGTATAAATTCCAAAATTTAATGCTCTATTCTCTCATCGGTCCTTCTAACTCCAAGGGCTATTTTAAATCCATCTTAAACTCAAGAGATGGTGTTTAGAGCTTCGACAGGTCATGTACATATTAATTCTCTATCACCCTATTTGCCTAAAATTTCGGATTGGAATTATATGATAGCAATGAAGCTAAATTCAATAAGAATTTCCCTATCTAGTAATGCCGCATGTATGCAATATATTTAGAATTTTCAAAACATTGAATGGCACAAGTATGATCTTACTTACCCAGTCATGACAAGAGGCCATGAAATGATCAGCACCACCGCTACGATTCCAATACCTATACCTATTTGCTACGACGCTAATGTAATCACCCGTGAATCTCTGCAATCTCTCGCGTGAGTAGTCGCTCATGGAGAGGATCGGCTTGTACACGTAGTTGATGACGTTGGCCACACTGAAAGGGAGGAAGAAGGCGTGCGCCTCCTCAGGATGGCGAGCCCTGAACGGGTTCTGCCTGTCCTCCATCTCGTCGATGAACTGGCCTTCGATGCCGTATAGGCCTCTCATCGGTCCATAGTGGACCAAAGGCTGGTCTCCTTCTCTGTATGTTCATATCTTGAATCTCTTCATCATCTCTATGTGGCTTCTGTCCCAGTAATCCAGAAATAAGGTAAGAAAAGCTCTGTATTAGGCATGCATGCATCCACTTGACATAAATCATGAAGATTAATATATACTCAAACCGTTTATAAAATAAGAGCTGTGTTCTCTAAGGGAACTCGAGAGATTGTAGGACTTTTAACTGATGAAAGGCGTAATGGTTCCTATACACATTTCCTCTGGGTATGAAGGTCTCTTCCTTGTTGGAAACATAGCTCCGGGACCGAGTGGCTTTCCGAATCGCCGCACGAGCTTGAGCCAGATCATCTTCGATTCTATCTAAACTATTCTTCTACATGCGCCAGAAAAACTTCCCTTGTTAACCCACAGACATTAAAATAGACATTATAAAGTGGTAATACAAAATAGATTACACAATGATACACATGACGATACTCACTTTGATACGGCTGGTGTTATGTCTCGAACTGCTTTTATACGTGGAGGTCGAGAGAAGCTCATTAACTGCAGACGATGATGGTCTAATTTTGAGGCTGTTGTAAGAAAAAGAGAGGTCGGAAACAGGATTATCGTGATTTCCATTGAACGGAGTGTAATAGAGAAAGACGAGAAGAAGGATGAGACTAATTGCTGGAATCAGAAGAAACTGTGAATAAGGGAAGTTCAGGGATGACATCTTCTTGAACATGAACATGAGAAGGTATGCCTGCAGAGAGCTATATATACAAATACATAAATAACTAATTAAGCAAGCTTGACACTTACGTTATCTCCTCCACTTTTTTGCAGCGAAAAATGCTCTAGGTAGACTTTTTCTGTTTGAATTTCGACTGCAACTTGAAGACGTCGCTTCCGTTAATGGAGTGAGGGTGGCCCCACTCAGTTTAGCAGTTTGCCTATCACCTATCTAAAAATCGTTCATGTAGTATGTATTTAGGCAGAAAATTCATATAATTGTCGATCCTTCTGTGTCCCGGGCTAGAATAGATTTTTGAATATCACGTAAATTATCAATCTGTTTTAGAAACCTGATTAAATTTGATTAGTGCATTCTAAAAAGAAGTTGAAAGCGGCAAGGGATATATGCTGACGACATTGCTAAAAAGGATAACGAGAATGGTTCCTTAAGGCAAGCTTCTGCTAAGATCAATGCAGATGCTGCCTACCAATGTTCATGAGAAAAAGAAAAATGAGAAGGGTATTACTTAACGTCTAAGACGAAATTAGATATATCACTTGTAACTTCTACAATCATAATGAACATACATTTTGACCAAAGCAGAAAGCCTGAAATAAGTCGCGGGGACTTAATAGTAGCATGGACATGTGTTATAAGGTGTATTTCCATAAACTCAGTATTGTACATTTTGCAATAGCAATGGCGATTTTCAGCTTGCAATGGGAAGACTCTTAGATAGTATGAAGCTTATGCATTTATGCCATTTCAAAATCTCAGCAAACGGATCATACCTGGATTTAATTTGTATATACGTAATTCAAACTATTAAATTGGTCAATGTCAAGATGATCAACCCTTTGTTCCACATTCAACAGTTCATCTATCTTACGGTCCTACCCTTTTAATGATCTTTCACGATTTAACAGGTCCTTCAAACACTTCATTGACCGAGTCCTGTTTAAATTGAGCCAAGCTTGTTTCTGTCAATCGCCATTAATGTTCGTATAGTTCAATCCCTTCTCCCACGCAAGAAGAAGAACTTGGCCTTTGTACTGCATATCCAAGTGACCTGCCATAGTTTCTCAATAAGAATAGATGGAGCCAAAAGATTTTTTTTTCCCCATATGCATGCACCTTTAAAATGTAATTTCTTTAAGAATATCTTGTGCATGCCAAGAAGTAGAAATGCTTTCTTTAACTCCCACAAATGATCCAGAAACATACAAAAATTGGATTAACCTCAACAAATTACAAAAACGAAAAACGAAATAAAGAATGAGAAAATTGTCTAAAATGTCATAAATTTATTATACGGCGGCCAACTCGATCCTCAACATTTCAGTTGTGCCAATTTTATTCTAAGTCTTTTAACAATTTGTCAATTTAATGATAAATATTTTACATGTATTGGTAGAATTTGTATGTTTATTGGTAGAAATATATAGGGATCATATTGTCATAAGCACCATATTCCGGTTTTCATTTTCACTTCGCTTGCCCTAGGTGGGGAGTCATCTTTAAACTTATCTTGCGTGCCGTGATAAGGATCCATCCCTTGACACTAAGGAGCATGGCTATTGACCCCACCAATAAGGTTGTCTTATACGTCTTTTATTATGCTACGATACACTTGCTAAGTAATTTTATTATAAGAAATGCTCGACTTCCAAAGCGTTGAATACCCATTCGGTGCATTGGAAACTGTCATATTTATTTTTTAACCTCTCGAAAAATTTGTGTCCTAAGGGCGCTTTTTAGCAACGAGAAAGGGTTAGCTGCTGCGGGACAACGGCATTAACGCTGTCACCATGACAAGGGGCATGTTTCTTATTGTGTGGTTATGCAATCAAATCCTCTCTTGCACTGCATTCTAAGTTGACAATAGGGCCTTTGCCTTTTTTTCACCCTTTGTGCATGGTCCCCTACAATGAGCACCTTTGAAACCCTTATTAACATATCCATCTAGAAGAATATTGCGAATCTCTAAATTTCATGATTTTACTATTCGATTACGATTTAAACCAGCAAATCAGCCCAAAATACAAGAAAAGAACTTAAATCAGCATGCATGCATGGATGGATCGTCTTCATATCCATCCACAAGTCAAGGTCTTCGTCGAGTGTGCACTTCAAATCTGAAGAAGTCCAGGTCTTCTGGGGTTTGGCGTGTTGATTTTTGCTACCATCATCAGATCATAGCTACACGATAGAATAGACAGGTTCCTGGTGAAGAACTCGAGGTCTTTTGGGGGATTCATGTCTGTTGATTGGCGCATCAATACGAGTTACAATGGTTCCTAGAAGTCATACTCTTGGGGGAATTTTGTTGGTGATATTTGGCCCAAAAAATTTATAACTCATCGTGAAGGAAGGTCCATAAAGCAATTTTCCACCTTTATGTTTTCTTTTTTTGACTAACATGCCTTCAACATATGATGCTGACGACAACAATTGGTTCTATCCTTTATAATGTATGGTTATATTTTGTCTCTTCTCATCTGATGTGGTTCGTGAGCACTAGTAAATAATAATAGTTGATATGCTAAGATTGATTTACAAAATTTCCATACCTAATGATTTGGCACACTCTCATTGGTGGTTAAACTCGAGCAGCTTATTTAAACCCATTTCGTGAACCAATGTTAATACATCTAGCATTACTCTTGCATGAACTGCCATAATCTCTCTAGACAATTAATTAGCCACAGTTGTAAAACCTAGAATTTCCTTTAGCTAGCTAACGTAATAGTCAAGCGTGCTAAAATTGATTTACGAATTTGGTATATCAACTTATAAGATAAGTTGCGAGCGGACTTTTTAAGACAGTGAACCATGTTCAACACCCAAAAACAATCCGCCTCATCATTTGGCTCGTCGATTGCGTAAACCCTCGTTCGTGCACTCATAGTTATGATATTTTCCAATTATTTTTCTTCCTCGAGTAGGGGAACTGCAAGGGAACTTAATCGGTACTTTTTCAGGAGAATTTCAGTGAAACATCTTGAGGGCTAAAATTATATTTTACTGCTCACGCGCCACTATATCCTCCCTGGAATTTAGGGAGTCTCTTGGATCACGAAAATACTTTTCGAAAGTCGATGCGTAATAGACCATCTCAACATGCACTGAATGGCGTACGGCCGATGAGGAAGTTCTTTGGAATTGGCGAGAGATGTGCATGAAGGTGCGAGCCGTTCCTCACTAAGATGCAACAGAATCAGAGATTTTGTAGATCCCGAGGTAGAATTTTGGAAGCGGCTATGATTAGGCTGATTTAATGGAGAGAAAAGAAAAAATCGAGAGGGTCCAGCGACCATCATTAATTGCTCGGCGAGGTCGCTTGATCCTTGCTGGAGCTCCGTGAGATGGCTCGACCCCGCTCGGTGGCGGGGTCCGGGTGATTCACGCTTTGCTACGACGGTCATGCAACATGGCCCGAGCCTAAGTAAGAGCGGCGCCGTCCCTATCGAGATGAGACGAGGGGCGCGAGGCCTTTGTCATCGCCGCTCTGGCCACTGCCATTGCTCTAGTCCGTCGCCGCTACCTGAACAATCCTTTGCTTTTCTCTCGTTGCTTTTAGGATCCCCCCGAGATTAATGCCCATAATACGGTCAACTCAGAAAAAGCATCCCTCGATTCAATGCCTTCATATTTTGCCAGATTTTTCAAAATAAATTTTGTTTTACGTAATTATGAACTCAAGGGTTTTAGTTCTTGATACGACCCCAGCATTACAAGTTCGAATCCCCAACAGTCGACACTTATTGACCTTTTTCTTCATTAAAAAAGACTGACATTGAGATGTTTTGGTAGTGATAATAAATGAAAAAAAATACAAATAGAATGGCACAAAACAAATAGATAACACTATAAAGAAAGATGTGTCAATCGAAATAGATGCGATGAAGATATTAGAATAAACACACAAGCATGTGTATATACAAATAATTAAAAGATATATAAGATGCTCTTTATTCCATTTAAATTGTAACTTAGCAGTTAACAATATCATCTTACTATCTCATACATTTAGATGGGAGGTTTCCTCCCTAGTTGCATAGGTGGTTTCATGGAAAACAAACATCAATTTTTCTAGTTTTTTGGTGCATCCTACAAGGACCAGTAGGATGGATTAGCCAAAGACACCAAGAGCAAGCATTGAAATCTCTTGTTTGCACGTACATATGTCAAACCACTTAAATTGACCCGGCTAAAAAAAAAAAAAACTACAAAAGAATAATGTCCTCCCAAGGATATTAGGTAAAAAGGAGAATTCCCATGATATTGCTCGTTATATCTTGGACCCCAAGATCATTGTCCATGGATTTACAATGAGGTTTTAGATCAGTTCTAGCCTGCAAATCTTTAAAGATCACAGCTTGTGTCTTGCCCCAAAACATTTCCCACACAACTAGTTAGCAATAAAGAAAAAGTGAAAATGAGGTTAGCTGATGAATTCATTGTTGTGGGATATCGTTGCTCCAACATCAATATCATTCGGCTATTTATGGATGAAAAATGGAATATATTTTTATCGTTCTGACATCAACATCAACCATATTACCTTTTTATTTTTCTTCTTTTTAAATTCGGTATAAGAATTGCCGTATGAAATCAACTACAAATCATAATATATAGTGCATAGCTTAATCAAACGAAAGAAAGTGAAGACTTCGTTGTAGCTGTAGTCTAGAAAATGAAACAATTACACTGTGAAGAAGCCACGTATTCAATGATTTTTTTTCTTATCACGAAACGCTAGGCAATATTAGATATATTGAGAACTTCTACTCACGTGATGTATCAACACTCTAAGGGACTTTAAAAAAAATATGACATTAATAGACAGTAATTAGCTTGTTTAATTGCCAAAAGGGATTAAATGCACAATCTCATTTTGATTTTATGAAAAGAATTTATGAAATGCTTCTTATTAAATTATCATTAATGGTAGTTCTCAAAATTTTTAAGAATTATTGGTAAGTTCTATGCTGAATCTTTGGCAATTAGGGAATCCGGCTGCCATTAGGGAACGGTTCAATGATCATCTCTGGCTTGATGTAATATCCAGGAGTGATCTGTTGCAAGAGCCCCCTGCTGTATTTGTTTCTGAAGATACAAACGCTGACCACGACAAGATGGTCCAGCACAAGAAAAAAGGACCAGATGGAGCAATTCACGTGCCTGTGAAGAGTGAACAAGGGCTCAATTAGGTTGGTAACCTTCTCTTTTAGGCCATATACTAACCTTACTTCCCTATGTTGAAATTAATATATGTTAAATATACACTTGATGCATGTATTAAGCTGCATATGACTGCAGTGGTATCTCTGAATCACTTGTCGATTTGAAGGTCTTTGAATCACTTGTCGATCTTTTTCCCTATCTTTATGGTGCTTGTGATTTGTGAGTTGCGTTGCCTTCTTATGATTCTTTAGATTCTTCAACTCGACCTCATGTCTCAATTTTGCAGCTAAAGCAAAGTGTCCACAATCTTCAAGTTGCTCAGATGGACAGGATTAAAAACCAAATGAGCGTCACTTGACCAGAAAATCTCGCATGAAGGTTCTCTCAGGTTCTTCGTATAGCAAATCAGTCAAAGTGAGGGTTGCATATGTAAAGCGGCCTTCTTTAATCTTGATCTCACAGCGGTTCCAATTCTTCAACTCGAAAGCAAGCAAAGTGTTCCAATCTTGTTGCTGATACCTAAAAACCAAATCTTGACCAGAAAATCTTGGTTCTCTCAGGTTCTTCGTATAGCAAATCAGTCAAATCTGTCTTGATATCAGCAGCGTTCCATGAGCTGATACCTGTCTTACTTGGGGTCGCCACACATCTGTCTGATATCACCCTTTATTTCGTTAACAATGCTTATGCAGGAGAACTGTCCAACACTATCTGCTTCAGTGACCATGGCCATATTTTCCTCACCTTTCTCGTGGTCCCTGATGACATTCGGTTCATTGCAGGTTCGAATTTCACTTCAATTTTTACCTCAGAAGAAGAACCCTTACTCTTCCTTTGATCGATCATATAGGCATCTATCCTTGCCAAAGTTTTTGGATAAAAGTCAATTTACTTAGTCTGTGCGGTAGCTATGATTTTGTTGTAGCTCTGGTGCTAGAGCTATGGTCGGCTGTTGCTGCAATATAAATTTTTGTAACTTATGTGTTCAGCAACATAATCTTAAAGCTGCAGCACCTCAAAATGAGTGAAGTTACTTCCTTAAAGTCGGTTTAAGCTGTTATAATAATGAAAATGCTGCAGCTGTTTGGACTGTGTCACACAGCTTATAAATGCTATTACATCCTTTTTCACAGCCGAACATACTTTCGTCACTAATGATCGATTTTTAGCTTTTTCTTGAATAGTTTTGGCTTCTTGTAAGATCTTTTTCCCCTTCACATTATTTTAGCTCATCTCTTTTGAGAGTAAATCAGGTCAGCTCTTTCGGACCCGAGCGAAGCCACACCCAGGCTAGTTTTTTTGCTGGAATTGATCGAGAAAAATGTGAACTAGGGCTCGATACCAATGTTGGGAATGATCGTCCTCAAAAACGCGGATTCGACACCGAATCGAACCCCTAAATCAATGCGAGGAAGACGAAGCCCGGAAAACAACACGCATCACATATCCCAAAGCACACCACGGATTCAGCGTACCTTTTAGCCATAGATTAAACACCAGTTTGATCCGAGGAAGCAAAATCCTTTCACGTGCTTTCTTGTTTTCTTTTGAAGAAAATGGGAGAGGGAGGGAGAGTACGTTGAGAGAAAAAAAAAAAAAAAAGACGTACGTCTTTTCTAAAAATGAAACCGTACATTTTTCTCTCTCTCTCCTCCCTTTTATACCTCTCCCCTTCCACGGGCCATATTCCCGTGGATCGGGCTTCCTGGGCCCAACTTGGGCGGATGGGCCTTAAGCCCAAAAACCAATAAAGCCTTCAAGAGTAAATCAGGTCATCTCTTTTGGACCCGAGCGAAGCCACACCCAGGCTAGTATTTTTTGCTGGAATAGTGGCAATGGGTCATTGATTACATTAACTAATTATTCGATAACAGAACTGTTTTAGCTTTAAGGCGAACAAATCAACAGCAAAAACTTTGATTATTCCTTTAGAATATATATATATACACGAGAGTAAGAAGGACATGGACTAATCAATCCATTCCAACTTTAAATTCAGCCTTCTCAGCCACACAGAATGAAGCACCATGTGAATCACACCGAATGGCTTTGCCAGCCGATGCAATTCAAAGTGCCTCGTAACTTTGACTACTCTCTCATGCAATTTCACGTACTTCTTGCTCGGGATTGCTTGTAAAATCATCTTGATATCTTTTATCTTCTGAACTGGAATCTAAATTGAGAATTTACTCCAATTAAGAACATCGCTGAATGGCAACCAGTAGTCATCCTTAATGATCACAGGAATGGATCTGCGTAAATCGATTCCACAATCCTGGGGCTCGCCACTTCGTACCCGCTGGGGCACAAGCAGAACTTGCTCTTTGGCATCAATTGAGTTTAGTTTTGGCCCTTAGAAAGGTACTCGTGCACCTGGATGTCTTCGTCTTTGTCTTTCCAATGCTCAAGCAAGAGTTCTTGGATAAAACCAGGTACTCCCTAGCAAAGAAAGCGAGGATCGCGTTAATGGGTGATCCATTTTTGAAAAGCTCTAGACTACAGTAGACTACACAGAGAAGGAAAAAGTTGGCGGCAACAACTTGCTCTAAGTTTGCACCAGTGCACGTGCATGCAAGGAAAGGCAAGTCTTGAAAACTCCGGCAACAGTGCACGTGCATGCAAGAAAAGGCAAGTCTTGAAAACTCTAAAATGTTGAAGAAGTTTCTGGTACGACATGGCAGCAAGACCATGTGGGCAGCGAAAAGGCAAAAAAAAAAAAGTAAAAGTAAACAAAAGCTGTGGAGCGACAAAGAATAGAAAAATGAAGAATAATGGAAAAGCCACCAGAAGATCTGGAAGAAGCCGCACAAGCAGGAGACAAAAAAGTAAGCTTGTACTTTATATTAATTTTTGGAGGAAGGCGGTGACTCACGCCTTTAAATAGGAGTTGTGGTGTCTGTTCTATGCTGTAGAAAAAATAGAAATATTCATTTCTTTGTAAAATCAACTGTAAGTCCTGTTTTTTTACCTATACTCTCTAGCTGTTGTAGTCCACTTATATCCACCCATATTTCACACATACACACTTGCACACACACGCTTCTGCAAAATTCTAACAGTGCGCTTGCTAGGGTCTAGCCCTAATCAAGGAGGGCCAAGTTCCCCACGAGTTAAGTAGACTTCTGCCATGGAGACATCTATTTTGGGTCTGAATCCTTCTGAAGTGTTGGCATTACAGAGGACTCTATTGAAGTTCTTGAAGAGCTCATGGTTAGCCGATGAAATATCAGGACCCTGCAGGATTAGAATACTATCAATTCAAAAAAGACGATAAAACTGAAAAGAAGAATATGGATATATAAACACTCAATTACATCAAAACTTTGGCTAGAGCAGGGCCCTTGAGTTTACAAGACATTCCATTTAATAATAACTTTGACCAGTACGAAACTGATTTTAATATGGTATAGATTCCAATATTTAATGCTCTATTCTCTCATCGGTCCTTTTAACTCGAAGGGCTGTTTTTCATCCATCTTGAACCCAAGAGATAGTGTTTAGAGATTCCATAGGTCATGTACATATCCATTCTCTGTCGCCCTATTTGCTTAAAAATTCAGGTTGGGATTATACAATAATGTTGAAGCTAAATTTAATAAGAATTTCCATATCGGGTAATGCTGCGTATACAATATATTTACGATTTTCAAAACACTGAAGAGCACAAGTACGATCCTATTTACCCAATCGTGACAAGAGACCATGAAATGATTGGTGCCGCCGCTTCGATTGCAATACCTGTACCTATCTGCTATGACACCAACACAATCGTCCGCGAATCTTTGCAATCTCTCCTGTGAGTAGTCGCCTATGAAGAGTATCGGCTCATACACGTAGCAAATGACGTTGGCCACGCTGAATGAAAGAAGGCGTGCACCTCATCGGGATGGCAAGTCCTGAATGGGTTATGTGAGGAAATAGTAATAAAGGTAAAATAGTCATAAGAGGGTTACTAGGGTTACTCATATATATATTTTTGTAATCCTTTTTTTGATTAAGTGAATACAATACGTAAAATACTCTCTCCTTCAACATGGTATCAGAGCGTGGTTAAAACTTCAAGAGAGTGATCCCACCACCACCACAGCCCGGTGGCGGAGGCCGTCGCTAGATCCAGACCCTCCGCCGCCGCCGCCGCAACGTGCTTCTCTTCTAGACAACGGAGGAGAAAGAACGCCTACATTGTCATTCGGTCATCATCCCTAGATCCAGATTTTTCTACTAGTTTTCTAAGATCTGGACAGAACTACTGCCCTGTGTCAATCACCGAAGCCCATCCAGCAAAATCGCTTTGTGTTCAGTCTTCTTTCTTGATGACGAGATTGAAAACCAATTGCACAATTTGGTCTTTGTTTGTCTTGCGATCTAGATTCTGTGTTTTTCATATATCCTGAGGATTTCGAAAACCTTCGATTCTGCAAGGGTTTCATTCGGTTTTGCAAGGGTTTCACCCCGGAAAAAAAAAAAAAAAGACCCAAACTGAGGGCATCAGAAGTTGTTTTCTAGTATACTTATATGGATTCTCATTGAAGCATATTGCTTCTTGAAGTGCTGGTTGGTATGATTTAATGGCCTCTTAGTGAAGTATATTGACTCAGTGGTGAATCGATTGAACCCTTATTTATATTTGTTGTTCTGTGGCTGATTGCACAACTAGAGTGAAGTGCTTGATTATTGTGTCATTCCTATTGGGTTTGGTCGATTCTTGTGTTCAACCTATCTGGCTAATTGCATTATTGGAGTTCAGTAGAGTTAATATTGATGGCTTCTACATCATCTACTGGTTTGACGCATTTCCAATTGACATCTGTCAAGTTGGATGGTACTAACTATCCATCATGGTCTAAAGTTGTACAAGTTTATCTTACTACAACTAGACAACATGATTATCTTACATCCACACTTCCCTTGGATAAGAGTAAAGTAGATGATTGGATTGTTGGAGATGCAATGATCCGTACATTGTTATGGAATAGTATGGATGCGAAGATTAGCCCTCACTTCATTCAATGTAATTCTGCTAAGGAAGTTTGGGATAAATGTGGTCTACTTTATTCTAGCCAAAATAATATGACACAAGTGTGTGACACATGGGAGGCCCTGTTTGATCTTCAGCATGGAGATCACTCTCTATCTGAATATTATGCTCATTTCACTACACTTTGCAGATAGCTAGATACTTATCTTCCAGCTTCCAATGATCCAAATGTATTAGTCAAACGTTAGGAGGATTTTCGAGTGATACTATTTCTTAAAGCACTAGGGCCTAAATATTCATCCCTTCGTCAGCAGATTACATCTGAAAGCTCCCTTCCTACATGGTGATTTGGCTGAAGAGGTGTATATGGAGCAACCACCTGGATTTGTTGCTCAGGGGAAGAATCCGGTATGTCATTTACATAAGGCATTTATGGACTCAAGCAATCTCCTCGTTCTTGGTTTGGTAAGTTTAGTGATGCTGTTATCAAGTTTGGATTAAAGCATTGTCAAGTAGACCATTCAGTCTTCAGTTCTATCTCCTCAGCTAATTGTATTCTTCTGGTGGTATATGTGGATGATATTATCATTACTGGCAGTGATTCATATGGTATTCAACGACTCAAACAATTTATGCATACATAGTTTAGTACTAAGGATATGGGGCATTTGCAGTATTTCCTAGGTATTGAGGTTGCCTACTCACATACAAGTATAAATTTAACTCAGAGAAAATATGTTCTTGACATTCTTGATGAGGTTGGACTTGTTGGAGCAAAACCTATTGATATTCCTATGGAACCCAATATGAAACTTGATGCAGAGGATGGAGAATTATTACACGACCCATTGAAATATCAGAGATTAGTTGGTAAGTTGAATTATCTTACCATCACGAGACCCGATATATCTTTTGCCGTTAGTGTTGTAAGCCAATTCATGAGTTCTCCTCAGACTACTCACTGGGATGCTGTGTTTCAAATTATCAAATACTTGAAAGGAGCACCAGGTAAATGACTCATTTGCAAGAATTGTGGCCACTTGAATACCACAGGTTTTTCTAATGTGGATTGGGCTGGATGTTCTACTAGTAGAAGATCTACATCAGGTTATTGTGTATTTCTTGGAAGTAATTTAGTTGCCGGGAAGAGTAAGAAACAATATGTGGTTTCTCAATCAAGTGCAGAAGCGAAATATAGAGTAATGGCACATGTGACTAGTGAATTACTCTGGTTGAGGATGTTATTGTCAAAAATTGGGATGTCAACATCAAAAACATCAATATTATATTGTGACAATCAATCAGCTATTCATATTCCAAACAATCCCGTCTTCCATGAGCAAACCAAGCACATTGAGGTTGATTGTCACTTTATACAAGAAAAAGTTCATAAATGAGAGATCACTCTTCAACATACAAGAACGGAGGATCAGCTTGCAGATATTTTTACCAAGTCATTACGAGGAAATAGAGTGAATTTTTTATGTAACAAGTTGGGATTGTTTGATATTTACATCCCAACTTGAGGGGGAGTGTTAGGAAATAGTAATAAGGGTAAAATAGTCATAAGAGGGTTATTAGGGTTACTCATATATAAATATGTATATATATATATATATTCTTGTAATCCTTTTTTTGATTAAGTGAATACAATACATAGAATACTCTCTCCTTCAACAGGTTCCGCTTGTCCTCCATCTCGTCGATGAACTGGCCTTCGATGGCATATAGGTTGCTTATCGATCCATCGTGGACCAAAGGCTGGTCTCCTTCTCTGTATGTCCATATCTTGAATCTCTTCACCATCTCTATGTGGCTCCTGTTCCTGTAATGTGCCAAGAAATAAGGTAAGAAATCATCTGTGTTAGGCATGCATGCGTGCATTTAACATTCATCATGGAGATTATTATATGCTCCAACCATATATAGAAAACAAGAGCTGTGTAATGTCATTGAACTCTGGAAAGTGTAGGACTTTTAACTGATGAAAGGCATAATGGTTCCTATACACATTTCCTCTAGGTATGAAGGTCTCTTCCTCATCGGAAGTGTAGCTCTGGGACCGAATGGCTTTCCAAATTGCTGCTCGAGCTTGAGCCAAATCATCTTCGATTCTTTCTAAACTACTCTTCTTCTATAGGCACCAGATAAACTTCCCTCGTTAACCCACAAATATCACAATAGACATTGTAACATGGTAGTATGAAGTAAATAACACACTGATACACATGACAATACTCACTTTGATATAACTTGTGTTATGTCTAGATCCGCTTTTGTACATGGAGGTCGTAAGAAACCTGTTAACTACAAACGATGATGGTCTCATGGTGTGGCTGTTGGAAGAAAAAGACAGATTCGAGATAGGAATATCTTGACTTCCGTTGAACAAAGAGTGATATAGAAAGACAAAAAGGAGGAGGAGACAAATTGCTGGAAAAAGGTTCTGTGAATAAGGGAAGTTCATGGGTGGCATCTTCTTGAACATGAATGTGAGAAGGTGTGATTGCATAAGGCTATATATACAAAAACAGAAGTAACTGATTTAAGTAATTTTGACACGTTTTCTTCTCCACTTTCCTAATTATACACTCTTTGTTGTTTTTTTTTTTTTTTTTATGAAAGGTAATAAATATATTGAGGAAATATCAACTGAACATCACGGCATCAAAACCTACACTCAAAACAACATATCATAATGAGTGGAAGGATGTCGGAATATAAAAGCCACAATCGCGGCAACCCACTAACAACTAGAAAGGAAAAGCACAGCATGAACAACCAACGAATAGATACAAAATGCCCTCCGGTAAGGAGAGAACCATCCTTAGGATGAAAGGAAGGGAATTAACGCTCCCCAAAAAGATGACCGGGTCAATGCCCTAACTCCATTGCAGCCTTCTATTCACGATGTTATCCTCAACATTCCTAACAGTGATCGCCTTATCTTTGACCACTTTAAAGAGATGATTCTTCATAGTTGGAACAAAAAGAGGATGTTCCCGTTGTTCCAAATAATATGACACAACACTCCGAAGGAGAAGCAAGCTAAGCACTTATAAAACTCCTTTCCCATAAGCATGGTGGTGGCCTAATGGAGATTATCCTCCCATGCCCTATTACGCCAAGGCAGATTGCATTTGGCCGCCCAAAAGAAGGCAACCCCAGCCGTGACACAACACCCGAAAAACAGATGGTCAATAGAATCCAGTACATTGTTGCAAAAGGCACAAGCACCACTATCTATTCTACCATGCGACAATAAACTAGTCTGGGTGGGCAGCCTACACTTAGCTATAAGCCAAAGGTTTACTTGATACCGTGGTATAATTTCGTTGTTCCAAATGAATGTATGCCAAATGACCTAAGTCCTCTGCCACCTAAAGGTCTCCCAAGCCATTGCAACAATGAAGCGTCCCTGACAAATTCTCTCTCCAGCAAAAGCAATCTGAATTCTGAGAGAGGCTCGGGAGGGGATGATCCCACAACTCAAGCACCAACTTGAGAGGTTGCCCAGCATCAAAGAAGAGATCAGCCACTGTTGCCTACCTAGAGAGCCCTGAACTATAGATGAACAAGTCCAAAAAAATTAAGTTTAGGAGGCCCCTAGGGTGCCAGTTGTCAAACCATAAAAAGGTAGAGAGGCCATCTCCAATCCTCCAATAGAATGCATTATGAACCTCACTTCTGAAGGATTGGATTTTTTTCCAAGCCCAAGAACAGCAAGTGGGTTTCTTAGCAACCCAAAAATTCCTTGATTTTAAAAACATGGAATGGATCCACTTGCATCACAAGGCTTCTTTGTCTGAAAATAGGAGCCAGATATGTTTCAGCTTATTAGCCTTATTGCAATCCCTGAGCCTCCGGATGCTAAGGCCTCCTTCCTCTTTTGGTAGGCACACTTCATCTCAAGCAACCTTAGCACCCCCTCTCCCTAGTTTTGGGCCTTTCCATAGGAATAACTTAAATACTTTCTCAATTTGTTACAACATGGCTATAGGTAAATAAAAACTCTCACCTAGAAGGCTTGGATAACATGAAGAACTAACTTGATAAACTGAATCCAACTAGCAAAAGAGAGAAAGCGATGAGTCCAAGATTGTACCCTCACAGTAATACAATTAATAAAGACACAACAGTCCGCCTTGCTAAGCCTAGCGGTAATGATAGGAACCCCCATGTATCATACCGGTAGATTGCCTTCCTAGAAGTCGAGGTGGAGGAAGATTTGAGTCCTTAAAGTAAGCGATCTACCAGCCAAAAAGATTTCGCTCTTGGAAGGGTTTGAGCACAAGCCACTCCAAGCCGAGAAGAGCTAGAGGCCCTCTTTGAAAAGACTTACCAAAGTCAGGTCCACCTCACTAAATAGGAAAACATCATCTGCAAAGAAAATATGCGAGAGATTTGTCGCCTTGCATCGCCAAAAGAATTTAAATTCCGGCTTGGAAGATGACCTCCTTAAGATTGTAGATAAGACCTCCATAACCAAAGTAAAAAGGTATGGAGAAATAGGATCACCTTGGTGTAGGCTGCGCCCACTTGCAAACTAGCCATGAAGTTCCTATTCAGAGCAATGGAAAACATGGGCGTACACACACATGTCATAATAAGCTTAGTCACAAAGTTGGGAAAGCCAAAAGCACGCAGAACTCTCTCAAGGAAACCCTAATTGATTGTGTCATAAGCTTTCTTAAAGTCAACCTTAATCGCACACTTAAGAATGTATAGTTCCAAGTGGAAACTAGAAAAGAGTTCCTAAGCAATCAAGATATTGTCTCCGATCCGTCTGCCCTTCACAAAAGCACTCTAAGTTGGACTAACAACATTTTTTAGAACAACCGCAACTCGATTAGCCAGCACTTTTGTGATACACTTATATATAGTGTTGTAGCAAGCAATGGGCCTATAATCATCAACAGAAGTCGCATTGGGAACTTTGGGCACAAGCACCAGAATGGTGGTGTTTATCTCCCTTAAGAGCTTCCCTATTACGAAGAAATCCCTCACTGTTGCTGTCACCAAATGTCCAACCATCTCCCAGTTCTCCTTAAAGAATTCAACTGTGAAGCCATCCGGGTCAGGGGACTTGCCCCTAGGTAGAGAGAATAATGTATCCTAGATCTCCATCTCGGTGACTTGTCAAGCAAGAAAGCTACCCGGTCGTCCATAAGAGGATGCTAGATGGTCTCCTAAATCTCCCCAATGGATGGCCCTTGTTGCTCCACTCGTAGTGCCAGGAGATCCTGGAAATGCTCCACAAAGCGCTACTAACCAAGTGCAGTTCAGTAATTTGGTTACCAAAGGAATCCAAAACAAAAAGAACTCTATTCCGAAGTTGTCTTTTGTTTACATATTGATGGAAGAACTTGGTGTTGCGATCTCCTTCCTTGAGCCACCTGACTCTTGATTTCTGTCTAAAGAATGACTCCTCACTAGCTCAAAGGTCAGCAAAGATACTTCGCTAGTCTTTTTCCAACTCAGCAAGATTAGTCGAGAAGGGATCCCTCTGAAGGTTGGCTTACGTGCTCTCTAAGGCGACCCTTGCTTCTAAAGTCCTAGCAAAAATATTAGAGAATGATTCCTTATTAAGCTGCTTGAGACGATACTTGAGTGCCTTAAGCTTGCGCACAAGCCTAAACATGGGAACCCCTTCCCCCGGGTCCTCCCAGATTTGAGTAACAATTGCATTGAACTGTGAGATGCTTCATCCAAAAATCAAAGAACTTGAACAGTTTCCTCCAAATAATTGGGTTCAACACTTTAACCACCATAGGTGTGTGATTCGAGATACCTGGCGCTAGAAAAGAGGCTTCAGAGTAAGAAAAATCCAAGCACCATCTAGAGTTCACAAAGACTCTATCAATCTTCCTAGCCTTCCTAGAAGATCCTGAGAAAGTTGTCCGTGTGTGCCTGAAACCAACATACCTAAGGTCCTCCAATTCTAATTGCCCCAAGCACCGACGGAAATCATCAAAGCATGGGATCCAAGCATCAGAACCCCCAACCCTATCAGAGGGATCCTTAATAGCATTGAAATCCCCCATCATTATCCAAGGTGAGTTTTAGAAAGCACTACTTCTATGGATAATATCCCCCCAAAGCTATCGCCAAAGAGTAAAAGTGTGCCCCCATAAGCAATTGAAACAGAGCAGGTCATCCCAAGTCCAATACCTTAAGAATCCCATGAACTACCTAAGTAAATATCACTAAAACTTCAAAGTTAACCCGCGAGGGGTCCCAACCAACCCAAATCCCATCCCTAAGGGCGAATTCATAGTTGGCAAGCCAACACCAGTCCCTCAACAAACTTCCAGAAATGGAATTGAAGAAGGTCTGTGGTACATTCGTTTGCAATAAACCAACCAACCACAAATTATTTGAAAAAAACAATCTACAAACCCCGCCTATCTAATGGAGTCCATAAGGACCCTAACAATCCAACAACCTATGTACATAAAACAAGTAAAAGACGATGGGAGATGAGGCATCCATAAGGCTGATGGACTCATCCTCAACGGCGGGAGATGAGACATCTAACTTTGTGAGGACCTGCAACTCTCTCTAGGCCTTACGAGTTGATGTAGAGGGTAAACTCCACTCTAGAGCAGCAGGCTTCAAATTGATGGGGCGCCCTCATCATTGGAGATGGTATGTGAGACGGAGCCTATCTCCTTAGGAGGGAGAGGCATCTTCTTCTTCCCCTTAACTCATTTCCAAGCCAAGTCGGAGTCACTAGGGCCATCCACCCCACCCGGATTAGATTCGGGCACCCGGGGAGGAGCGGAGGGGAGGAGTTGGTACGTCCTTGTGGCGAGGAGACCACTTGCTTTGAGGTGGCTGGGGCCATAGCATAATTGTGACCAAATGTACCACACTTCAAACATTCTACTGGCTTCCACTCAAATTGAATATCAATAGTATGCACCACCCCATTCAATTTCACTTTCACCGAAGGAGGCCTCGGTTGGTTGGCATGGATTTCAACACAAACCTTAGCAAAAGAAATCATACGCATTTGCTCCATGCGTTGATCCACATAGAGAGGTTTGCCAACAGCGCTTGCAATGGTGCTTATCGCTAGAGCCGACCATAGGTTAAAAGGGAGGTTTTTCAATCTAATCCACACCGAGACCGTGAATTGGTCTCTTCAACTCAAGAAGCGGCTTACATTGTTGCAATATTAGTGGAACCCTCGCCACTGTACAAGGACCTTCCTCCAATATCTTTCTTCGAAAAATCGAATCGGGGATATGGAAGAAGAAAAACCCTTGATCGTTGGCAAAGACCTCCACGAGCTTTGGTCCCCAAAGTGCGCTTCAAAGCATGCTCTGTGAGCTAAAAGGGAAGCCTTCTCCCCAAAAAATACCCAATGAGGCATTCATGCCATTTGGGATCCACAGCCTTTAGGACTTCCTCAGCAAGGTCGACAACGGGCCATCATCGCGAGCGAAGGAAGCACATATGACAGTACATAACCTTTTGCCACCAAGCAAGCGACGTTCGCCCATGAGCGGGCTTGAGGAGGCTTCAATCGGCGTTGTTGATGCGAAAACTGAGGTCTTCTGGAGGCCAACCTCCCTCGACTACGACCCCTAGACCAACTCACTCGGCTTGGAGCCTTAGAGGTGGCTCAACCTTCCCGCAACGCATTAGTAGGGGCTTTGTCCGATAGCACTCTCTATTGTGTTTGTATGCTTTTTGCAGCGAAAAAGGGTCAAGTTAGACGCATCCTATTTGACTTTCTCCTATCTAAAGGGTCAAGTACGTATTTAGACAAAGAGTTCATATAATTTTCGATCGAGATGTGTCTCATGCTGGAAAAGATCTATGAATATCATTTAAATAAGGGTTAATATCATGAAAAATTCCAAACCGGTACACATGTGACAAATTTACCCTAAACTATTTTTTTGACAATGAAAAACCTCAAACCGGTACACCTGTGACAATTTGACAATTTAATCATAAACCTTTCATATATATTGGTATGGTAGAAATCCATGGGGATCAAATTGTCATAAGCACCATATTCAAGTTTTCATTTTCACTTTGCTTTCACCAAGTGGAGTAATTTTTACAATTATCTTAGGTGATGCAATAAGGATCCATCCCTCACCACAATGTTGACTCCACTAACATTGTCTTATGTGTCTTATCATGTTAACGAGTTCTCTCAACACACTTGCCAAGTGTATTTTATTAGAAGCAATTCCCAACTTCCAAAGCATTCATTACACATATTGTGAAAAAATTTAGTGCATTCGAAATTGTAATATTCTTTTATTATCCTCTTAAAAGGTTTGTATCATAAGGAACTATTTAGCGATGAGAAAGGGTTAGCTTCTGTGGGACAACAATACCAACGCTGTCACCTAGGCATGGGGCACGCTTCTTTTGGTGTTTAAGATTAACCAACTTGAATGCAAGCAGCAATAATATTCATTTTTTGGCCAAAGAAAAGAACATAAATACACATAAGAAAAGAGAGAAAAAATGAAGGGGGGTCTTGTGGTTGTGTAATCAAATCCACTCTTGCACTACATTATAAGTTGATAATTGCACTTTTTCCACCCTCTGTGCATTGTCCCCTACAATGGGCACCTTTCAAAGAAGAAATTAAACCAAATGCATGTATGGATGGATCTTGTACATATCCATGAACAAGTCAAGGTCTTTGTGGATGATGCAATTCAAGGTTGAAGGAGTCAAGGCCTACAGGGTCTCGCGCATTGATTGCGCGACCATCACGCGGTAGAATAAACATGTACCAACTCAAGAACTCAAGGTCTTTTGGGTTTTTATGTTTGTTGATGGTGCATCCGTACGTGTTATAATGGTTCCTACAAAGTCACGGTCTTTGTGGACTTTTACTAGTGATGTTTGGCCCTAAAAATTTCCAACTCATCGTAATGGAAGGGTCATGAAGCAATTTTCCATCCTTTCTTTTCCTTTTTTTGGACTATCATGCCTTCAAAACATGACGCTAACAACCTGGTTATCGGTCCTTCTTAATGCTCTGAATGTTATTGTCGTGACCTACCCATCGGGGGGAAGGAACGGGTTTAGGGGTATTACCCAAAGGACGGGCCTAAGGCCCATGATCAACATGGGCTCTCCCAAGCCCATACCCCGCGTGACGTTGGAATATTCTAAAGAAATTCGCATAAAAGGAGTCGTCACTAGCCTATTGGGGTCGGCTAGAAACCAAGTGAAGCCTGGGAGTGTACCTCACTTCTTACGCAACCAGAGAATCTAAGGTCGGGGACTTGATTACATTAATTGATCAATTAATGCCATTTCAGTACCAAATATTGTTCATTTTAATAAAATGATTTTTGACAAGCCATTTGGATTGATTTTATAACTATCCACTAACATATGAAATGATCATGCCAATACGCAAACATTAAAATAACGATCATAGCTATCAAGATCCTAATTGCAGTAAAAATTAAATACGTGCAATTAAACGTAATTAAATATGCAAATTAAACATGCAACATATAATCAAAACACAAACAACTAAAGACCTAATTACACTAAAAATGCAAAACATAGCAATTCTTAGCCAAACCCCATCATTTTTTAATTTTTGAAAATTTTTTAATTAAATTTTTCAATTAAAGTTTTTTTAAATTAATTTTTTTAATTCTTTTTTAATTATTTTTAATAATAATTTTTTAATTCTTTTAATTTTTTAAAAAAATTAATTTATATTAATTTAAAAAATTTCGAAATTGTTTTCCTTTTTTTTTTTTTTTTATTTTTGGGACCAAACGGGGCCGAGTCGAGTCTAACCGGTCCGACTCAACCGAGCTCGGCCCGACTAGGCCTACTTGAGGGAAACCGAACTTGGGCCGATCCGGAGGGCCCAAGTCTTTTTTTAAAAAAAACTCGCAGGCCCACGGTCCAAGTTGATTCGAATAGTGGGCCTACAAGCCCAGAGGCAACCCCGAGAGGCCGAGCGGGCCCGGTCGCAGACCTAAGCTCAACCCGCGTTCCCCTGCGTCGAAACCGGGGAGCTGCGACGGTGGGAAGACATGAGCAGAGGGGGCTGGCAATCTGATTGGGGTTGCGATGGTGCCGCCTCGCCTCGGAAGGACGCGGTCTAGCTTTCCGGAAGACGGCGACAGCATTCCGGCGACTAAGAGACTATGCTAGACTCTACACCGAGGAAACGGGGAGGGAGAGACCGCTCGGGCATTACGGCGAACAAGCGATGGACATAACAAAACAAGCGGCTTCCGAACCTAGTGGGGCTTCGAGACAGCAGTGGTAGTGACCAGCAAATAACTAACAACAAACAGGAATCTAAGGGGTCCTATGGAGGCTAGAGCTCGCTCGAAACGAACAGAACGAACTTCGGCCAAATCGAGCTCAAGATGCACACTAGGTATTCGAGGAAATGCCAACCTGAGTTCCGACGGGAATGGTAGCTTGGAGATGCGTCTGTGGCGATGGCAGCGGCAATGGCGGCCCGGAGGTGCGTTGGCAGCAGTTGCAGCGGTCGGGAGACGTGTCATCGGCGGTGGCCTCGATGAGCTCCCCCTCCTTGCTCTCTGTTTCTCTCGCCCTCGCCCTCCCCCTGTTTTTCTTTCTCTCTCCCTGTGTTTTTTTTTTCGTTCTCTATTTCTCTCCCCTTTTTCGTGTCTTTTTTCCCCTCTTCGCCTCTCTCTAGATCTCTCTCTCACTCTCGATCCTTTCCCTCCGTGTGCCTACGAATCGGCTCCCCAACCAGCCCCCTCTACCAGCTGGCTCTGACCTCTCTTCCAGATTCCAACACCCTTTGTCCCACGAGATGATGTTGTCTCCTCTGCCCTCGGCCTCTGCTTTCGGCTTCGCCATTTCCCCACGCGAACGGCTATTTTTTGCTTTCGTCTTCACTGATTCCCCGTGCAAAAGACGGCTGAGGGAGAAGACAACGGGACGGGCCAGGCTGGAGGGAAGAAAAGGCTGGGCCACGTGAGGGAAAAAAAAAAGGAGAGGAGAGGGTTGGGCCCAAGCCCACGCGAGGAGAAAATAAAAGGAAAAAGGGGCCAGGTCGGGCCAAGGCCGGAACCGACCCGACCGGGCTCGCACAGATTTTTTTTTTCTAAAGGAAATTAATAATTAAATTTTTTTATTTGATTTTGATTTTGATTTTTTTTTTTAAATTACTTGAAAGATAAAAAAAATTAGGTGTCACACTGCCCTTCTTTGAATGTAGCCTCGAAGAGGTTGCAATCAAAGACAAAAGGCACCTAAATTATTTAGGCGATAGAAAGACCCTAAGTGTGTAAGCACGCATCAAGTTGATGGAAAATGACTCATAACTATGGAAAAGCATCTTGTCAATAAGATGAAGAAAGACTCCTAAGAAAACCATGTCGAAGAAAAGGACTCGTAAGCTACAAAGGACTCCGGGCTACAAAGCTCACCGTGTCGTAAGAAGAAGGACTCCGGGTTACAAAGCTCACCGTGGCTACAAAAGCTCTCCGGGCTACAAAACTCACCGTGTCGTAAGGACTCCGGGCTACGAAACTCACCGTGTTGTAAGAAGAAGAACTCCGGGCTACAAAGCTCTCCGGGCTACAAAAGCTCTCCGAGTCATAAGAAGGGAGGAAGGCTGAGGTCTCATCGTGTAAAAATGAGTTTTGACCGGGTATGATAGTCTCACCGTGTACGAACGGGTTTCAACTAGGAGGTGGACAAGCGTGGTTTACGGATGAACCCACCAATCTTAGAAATGACATGGTTTAAGGTTAACCATAAACCTTTGGAGATGACATGATTTAAGGCTAACCATGAACCTTTGGTTTTTTTTCTTTTTTTTTAGGGAAGCACCCGCTAACCCCTTAGAAAACTGCATGGCTTCACTAATGAATCTTGTCAAACTCAACTTGAGCAAATATCATTAGAGACGTCATCAAGAGATGATTGGCAATATTACAGCAATAATTGAACAAAATAATCAAGCTAAGTCTGACTGCTTTAGAAAAACATTCGATGTCAATTAGCATCATGTAGCACAAAATTGTCATCTTGCTCGGGGGATGTATCATTAATCATCAAATTCTTTGGGAGTCAAGTTCTTATCAGAACAGCTACGACTTGTGAAAAAGACTCATTAAGCATGCCAAACTAAAGCTTCTTAGTTAGAAAGGGCTTCTCACACACTCTTGATAGAATGACTGCTTGAATAATTGATTACTGAGGGTATCTCACATAACCCATGTCAAAGGTTTCCAGAAACATTCGCAATGAGCACAATCTGATCGATCAAAAAGGTCTTTTGAAAGGACTGTACTATAGGCTCAGTTATGGCTTACACAAAGGAATGATTGCTTTGAGGCCAATAAAGGAACATTGGTCACTATCTTCATCGACTTTACAAGTCGAGAGCTTGGAAGATGAGACAAGATAAAATTACTTCCACTCCTTCAAGTAGTAGCTTCTTTGTGGTATTCTCATTTTCACTCAAATCATCCCAATCAGAAGAGGTTTCGGAAAAGGGTTATAATGATGGCTGGGGAGAGGCTCGAAAGGCTTAAATTTTCAATATGGTTTTTGAGAGTCAGTGATCATCATGGCATCGTGACCGGAGTCACTCAACCTTTCGAGAGCATTTGGCTTTTGAAATACAAAGCATTCTCGAAAGTCCCTTAACTAATCATTTCTGTCTAGGAGCTTTGCCCCTTTTTTTTTCTTTGCACTTGCAATAACAATTTTTTTTTTTCGCAAGCACTTGGACTGTGATAATTTTTCACATAAGATGTAGCCTTTTGGCTCATTTTCTTGACGGGCATTGGCCTTGCTTTTATCAGGCATACTACTTTTTCATGCCCCCTTAATTTGTCGAACTTTTTGCTTTATGACCTTTTGGAGCTCTTACGACTTTCAAGATGCTTTTCTTGTTTTCTCGTAAACGTCAATCGTATTTGGTCAATTCTTATGCCTTGCTCTAGTGAAGGGAGATGATCACTGCTCGGGGGTTCAGAAATGAACAATCAAGCTCAAATTAGTTAAAGCAACGGGTATCAGTGTTTGGATAGAGAAAGAAATGCTCTTCTTCACATTGGGATGAGTCAAGCTCTAATGAGAATTCCTCTGAAGCTACCACTAGAAGATTGATGCAAGTGAAAGTAATAGAATCTTTCTCAATATTTCGCTCTGCAACATGACCGTAACCTCCTATGTTGCCCCAATGTAGGGTTGCCCTCGACAGTGGTATTTTGAATGATCATATTTGCTCTGTCCAAAGGGGTAGTAAGAGATCAGTGTAATACTTAGGTTGGTAAAGAAAATGCCTTTATCATTTCGATCTTTGTGCTCAATGCGAATGAATCATCCATCCTAAGAGAATGTCGCTTTTACTCAATTCTCAAAAGTGTTTGAAGGATAAGTTTGGAAATGGCTTGCCTTTCTCCATCCTAAGCACTTCTTGTTTGGCATGGTCAATGTTTCACCTTTTTACCCGAATAAAATCATTTTGACGAGCTCCCCTTTTCGAGGGTCACCGATACGAAGCACGCATAGTTGCACCGAAATAGGTCATACGAATTATGCCATTTTTATTTTTATTTTTTTGATATCACGTCTTGCCTCTCATTTAGGAAAAATAGATATTCAACCGTTTGTGCAAAGACTTGATGGATCCTTGAATCAACTCTTCCCTCCGCCATTTCCTCATTGAATGGCAAAGTGCCTAAAACACAAATAGATATGCGCATATGTGACATATGTCAAATATCTATGATGTATGTATAATGCCATGAGACTTGAATTGTGCATGAAGTGGCACCTCGATCTTGATTTCAATCATGGAAAGTATTTCTTAACTGCATCAGTGTTTACAGGTCTAGGCAATTCATTACCATCCATTTCAATTAAAATCAAAGCACCACCAGGCAGAATCTTCTTAATGACATACGTCCCTTCGTAGTTCGGGGTGAATTTGCCACGAGGGTCTAGAATAATTGGAAGCACTTTCCTCAGCACCAGATCGTTGACTTTAAAGTGTCTGGGACGCACCCTTCGATTGAAGGCTTTTGCGACTCGTCTTTGATAGCATTGTCCATGGCATACAGCTTGCAATCTCTTTTCATTGATCATGTTTAACTGATCATGCCTCTATTGCATCCATTAGTCTCATTGAGTGTAGATTGGGAAAGGACCCTTAGAGAAGAGACTTCGACTTCAACAGGCAAGACTACCTCCATCCCATACACTAGTGAAAAAGGAGTTGCCCCTGTGGAGGTGCGGATAGAAGTTTGATATGCCATTAGCGCGTAAGGGAGTCTATCATGCCAATCACGATAATTTTCAGCAATCTTAGATAGGATTTTCTTTATGTTCTTGTTCACTGCCTCCACTGCTCCATTCATCTGAGGATGATAAGGTGACGAGTTCAAATGCTTAATTCAAAACTCGCTAAACAATCCATCTACGACTTTGTTGTTCAAATTAGTGCCATTGTTGGTAATGATCGCTTCTAGCACCCTGTAACAAGCAACAATGTCGCGACGAATGAACTTCGCCACATTCTTGGCAGTAACATTAACATATGAATTGGCCTCGATCCACTTGGTAAAATAGTCTATCGCCACCATGATAAATCAATGCCCATTTGAAGTTTTGGGGTTAATGGGCCCAATCACGTCAATTCCCCACATTGAAAAGGGCCAAGGTTGAGACATTTGGTGAAGTTTATTTGGAGGGGCATTTATCCTATCTCCATAAATCCGGCATTGGTGACACCATTGTACATGTTGAATGCAATCGAACTCCATGGTTAGCCAATAATAACCGAGTCGCATGATCTTTCTCACTAAGAAGTGTCCATTCATATAGGGGCCACACTCCCCTTCATGTATCTCCTTCATCAAACGGTCGGCTTCTTAAGCATCGACAAACCTTAGCAATGTCGAGTCGAAGGACCTTTTGTAGAGGACATCTCCACTAGCGAAGAATTTCGATGCTAACTTTATTAAATGCTTTATGTCTGCTACTTCACTTCCTTTGGGGAATTCACCCTTCTGCATATACTTCAAGATGTCGTGATACCAAGGCTATCCGTCCAGTTCTTCTTCAATCGTCATGCAATAAGCTAGGCACCTAAAGATTTCAATTCTTAATGGTTCAATGTCCAAGCCTCCAGCTACTTGTCACATTGAAGACAAGGTAGCTAGGACATCAGCGAACTGATTTTGAGACCTTGGCAAATATTCAAATGATATTTCTTGGAATTCTTCCGTCAACTCCCCCAAGAACTCATGATAGAAATCAATTTAGAATCCTATGTTCACCATTCACCTTTAGTCTATAAGATGATAAGGGCTGAATCACCATAAACTTGCATATTTTGGATCTTCATATCAATAGCAGCTTGGAGGCCGAGAATGCATGCTTCATATTCAGCAATATTATTCATGCAAGGGAATGTCAATTTAGCGGCAATAGGGTGGTGCTGATCGTCTGGGGAGATAAGAATTGCCTCGGTACCCGACCCAGCTAAATTAACTGCACTATCGAAGTACATCGTCCATTTGTCGCTCAATACAAGTAAAATTCATTCATCTGCATCACTACCCTCATCAGATGCCCTAGACCTCTCGGAACTTTCTGCCAACATGTCTTCTACGGCGCGACCTTTAACGGACTTTTGCCCCAAGCTCTGAACGTCAAACTCTGAAATTAAGATTTGCCACTTGGCCAACTTGCCAACCAGTGCCGGCTTCTCTAGGAGGTACCTAATGGGATCATTTTCGATCACCAACAAGATTCGGTGATGGAGTGTGTATTGCCGCAACCTATGCAAAACTCAAATCAAGGCCACACAAGTTCTCTCAACTTCTATGTAGTTCATCTCGGAAACAGAAAACTTCTTGCTCAAGTAATATATTGCGCATTCTCTCCCATCATTTGGTCTTTTCTGTGCTAACATGGCTCCCAATGATTCGTCATGTATGGTCAAGTACAAAATTAAGGGAATTTTAGGGAGAAGGAGTACTAAGACTGATGCGTGAGTGGGACAGTGTTTTATCTTCTCGAAGGCACCTTGAAACTCGATATCCCACTCAATCTTTGCATTCTTTTCGGGAAGCTTGAAAAATGGCTTCGCTGTTTCAAACAACTGACAGATGAACCTCGCCACATAATTAAGCCGCCCCATTAGGCTACGGACTTCCCCGGTGGTGGTCAGGAATCGTAAATCACAGATAGCCTTAACCTTTGACGGATTAATCTCTATGCCTTTGTTACTAACCATGAACCCTAGCAACTTCCCCGATCTCGTCCCAAAAACACATTTTGTGGGATTAAGGTGTAGCTTGAATTTCCAAAGACATTTGAACAGTTTTTGCAAGACTCCAACATGGTCCTCACCTCGTCTTGACTTTGCGATCATATCATCCACGTATACCTCAATCTCCTTGTGCATCATGTCATGAAACAACGTGACCATGGCTCTTTGATACGTTGCCCTAGCATTCTTTAAACCGAAAGGCATCACTTTGTAGCAGAAAGTTCCCCAAGGAGTTATGAATGACGTTTTTCTCATATCCTCCTTCCTTCATACGGATTTGATTATATCCAAAAAAAACCGTCCATGAAGGAGAATAACTCAAATCCTATTGTGCTATCAACCAAGACATCGATATGCGGGAGTGGAAAATTGTCTTTGGGACTTGCTCGATTTAGGTCACGATAGTCAACACATACCCTGATTCGCCCATCTTTCTTCATTACAGGCACGATATTTGCTACCCAATCAAGATAACATGTCACTTCGATAAAATCTACTTTCAGCAGCTTCATTACTTCTTCTTTGATCTTCTTGGACAACTCTGGTTTAGTTCTTCTGAGTCTTTGCTTCTTAGGTGGCATATCAAGATTAGTTGGCAGAGCATGCTCCATAATTTCAGGGTCCAATCTCGGCATGTCAGCATATGTCCAAGCGAACACATCTTGATATTCTTTCAAAAGATTAGTCATCTTTCTGCCTCTGACTCTAAGAGACATGCCCCGATCCTTATTTCCCTAACATTCTCTGCATCACCTAAATTCATGGTGATTGTTCGCTCTTCTGTCAATGGCTTCGATCATTCATGTCGATTCCATTCGCATCCAATCCCCTTCTGATCGTCATTGTCGGTTTCATCGAAACCTGAGAGACTTTCTTCATGCACGTCCGAGTCATATGAGTCTTTATTATGATTATGCATAATATAATGCTTGAGATGCGATGAAATGAGTTAGAGCAATGTCGACAATAAAAATGATGCATGTCGTTTTTCGAAGAATTTTTGAAGTATTTTTGTAAAAGTTTCAAGAACTCATCCTCATGTTTTCGAATTTCCTCGTCCTTGCAAGGTAGTCAGATAAGGGAGCATGTGGAGACCTAGGCCTCAGCGACCATCATAGGACTAGTTTGATGTGCCTCCACATGTCCTTAATAAAAACATGTGTCTATTTTATTGAATGAGGAAAGATAAGGCCGTATTTTAACACACCACCCACAACCAACGGCTCAAGATCGGGGTTGACCACAGTTCACATTAAAAATGACATAATGGGAAAAAAAGAAAGAAAAACTACGAGATCCCACGCAGGGGAGAAGACATTAAACAAAAGACTAGGCTAGACAAGAACTGCCCTACTTTGAAGGGACAACCATGACTTTAGAGGACTCAGCTTCCTCGCATGCCAGGATGGAGCATATGATGTCTTCCTCGAATAGCTCAATCACACCGTAGATGTCCCCCTCTTCCTCAAATAACATCCTTGGAGGTCCTGGAAACGTTTCTTCCAACAACGGGTGAAACGGACCTTGATCGCCCTCACCCTCCTCGGTTTGGGCAGTATATTTACTCCAATCTCTATACCCACCTCGGCCTTCTCGGGCATTTCGGCCTCTCTACCTTCCACGGCCCCCTCGGTTGCCACAACCACCTTGCTCACTACAACCTTCTCGCCCCTCAACATATCCTAGGCATTTCCTCTTCGAGTTTTTATGAGCTTCAATGGGCTTTCGCACACCCTGACCGTGTGATCCAAGGCCCTCTCTAGGATTATACCCGCTTGCTAGCATAATATTTCCCGTAGCTATGGCCGACTTAGACAATTTATGAGCCTTTGTGAAGGACCCTACAGGCACATGGATCATGGATACCAACTCAAGGGTTTGAAAGCTGGATTCCTCGGTACACTCAGGCTCCACATAGGGGATGGCTGTCTCATGGTAGATCTTGAAGTCAGATTCTTCATGGACCGTGATAAGCCTGTTGTCCATCACAAATCGTACCTTTTGATAGAGGCTGGAGGCAACGGCACCCGTTGTGTGGATCCATGGCCTCCCTAGTAGAAAATTAAAAGATGTTGGTATATCTAACACCTGGAACACGGCTTGGAAAAGTACAGGGCCAATCAACAGCTCAAGTTTAATTTCCCCTATCACCTCCTTCTTCATCCCATCAAAATCCCGCACAGTCGACTTGCCAGTACGGATTCTCCCAAGATCAATGCCAAGATAGTGGAGAGTAGCCAACGGGCATATATTGAGCGTCGAGCCGTTATCAATCAATACTCTGCAAACAAGAGTGCTTTCATGTTTCATCGAGATGTGTAGCGCTTTGGTATGATTAGGACCATCAGGGGGGAGATCTTCATCAATAAAGGAAATTTGGTCTTTTAGTAGATGGCCCCAACAAACTCCTATAATTGGACTTCATCGATTAATTCGGGCACGTGTACCTCATTAAGGACTTTCAACAAGATGTCCCTATGCTTCTCGGAAGATTTGAATAATTCCAGGAGGGAGATTTGAGCTAACAACTTTCAAAGTTGATCCACCACATTGAACTCATTGGACTTTACTATAGCCAAAAATTGATTTGCCTCCTCCTCGGTCACGGCCTTCTTTTCTATTCCCTTATCAGGTGCATAACAACGGCCTAATCGCGTGACAATATCTACCTCATTTGTTCCATAACCCCAAGGTATAGCTTTGGGATTGAATTTGGGAGGATACTCCAACATTATCACTCCATCTTTCTCCCGGGGAGGCAATTCAATCGTGACCGGCATTGCGTTCCCTCCCGTGACTTTGATTGCCAACATCTCCTCGACCATAAGGTCAATCACCATGGGTTCAATGATTCCCATCTCGATATTGTCGGCGGGCTCTTCATTAGATAGTTCAATCACCATTGGGGTTATCATAACTATCACTCATTCCTCGTACAAAGCTGGGGTCTTCGAAATTCCAGGCATAACCTTCCTTGCTCGAGACATACTAGCAAAGTTGCAAAAAGATGAGTAGAATGACAATGGCATTATCACGATTACAACCCTCTCTTCCTCTTCTCCGTGTCAGATTACTCCCATGGCTACCATCCTACGGACACGATTCAGTTTTTCTTCTAGGGTCACATCCTCCTGACCTCCATAGTATCCTGCCAGCACTAGGGACTCATATAGTTGGGAAGCATCCACCACTAGAGGCTGTTGACTCGCCCACATGTCTTTGGAAATTGAGTTAACTCCCCCTTCATGATTTGGTAGGAGGTTCTGCTGCACGTTAGGCTGAGCCTCCCTGAAAGTCAAGATCTTCTTATCTAGAAGCTATTGAATTTTGTATTTCAGCACATTGCAATTATCTACATCATGCCCCACTTCTCCCATATGGTATTCATAGGTCTTGGTCATATCGAAACCGGCGAACCTCGGGGATTGTCTCTTGGCACCTCCTTCGCAACCATCCTCTTTTCAAGGAGCATAGGCAATAGCTTTGACAACGGGCGTGGTAGTGGGGAAAATTCCTTTCGAAAAGGCCTCTTGCTGTTATCATATGCTCGTGATGAGCTACCTTGAACCATCATAGGCTTGTGCGCGGGTGTTGTGGACCATTGAGGGAAAGGCGGCCCTTGCACAAGCGCTACTTCAACTATGGCCTCCTTATCTTTTCTTGCTAGGAATTTTTTCGTGCATCCGGTTGAAATCTTTCCCTCAACCATTGCCCATTCAACTCCTTCACTTACCTCAACTAGTTGTGAAAATGTCTGGCAACCTGAGAACACTAACCCTTGGAAGTATTCATAGGGCAATATCTTGAGGAACAATTGCTTCATCTCCCTCTCATTCAAGGCCGGCTTCACTTGTGAGGCCATGGTCCTCCACCTTTGTGCGAAAACCTTGAATGACTCATTCCTCTTCTTCTCAACACGAGTCAACTCTTCCCTCATGGGGGCGAGCTCAATGTTAAACCGGTATTGCTACAAGAACTCATTGGTTAAGTTTTCCCAACTAGTGAATTCTTCAATGTCTAGTGCAATAAACCACGTCAAAGCAATGCCTTCCAAGCTATCTTGAAATGTGTGTATAAAAAATGGCACGTTGTCAGCGTAGCGAACCATTTTCCTCATGTAATATCTAAGGTGAGTCCTTGGGCATCCCATTCCGTCATACTTTCTTATGAACTCAGGCTCTTGGAAATTCTCAGGAAAGCTCATCCTAGTGTATGGAGATAGCCTATCAGCTCCTTTCAGCTCGTAACTTTGCAAGACACATAGTCGCTCTTCCATCTTTGCCAAACGTTTTTCACTCTCTTCACTTAGGCGAGGTGTTGGGTTTTCCTTCGGAGGAGGATTCAGATTGACGATGATTGGCGTGACAGAAGGAGCTTCTCCGACAATTTCTTTTCCGGGGAGATCAGCAACGTGTGTGCCTCCCGTCAATGGGGAAGCGTGTCCTGATAACGTAGGAGTGGATGTTCCAGTGACAGCTACAGCGGGGGGCTCCTTAAAATTCTGGCTTATTTCAAGCATCATTGCGGTGAGTTGGGCCAACTGGTCCTGCATCTCGACCATGCGCACGTTGGTGTCATTGTTCTCCATTCTAACTTTTGCCTGCGTGCGAATTGGGGATCTCCGCTTGACCGTGTCGACGATCAATAAAAGATAATCAATTGGTTAGTACTTGAAGTAAAGGTAGATAAGCATATATAAGTATAAATAATAATTAGGCGGTCGGCCCACGACAAAGATCTAATCGCTCCAATTTTCTCATTTCATTGAAAGCCAGGTTCCCACATAATACAAGAAAAAAAAAACGCGAAAGAAAACCCTTAAACAACAAAACTATTTCAAAGACGAAAAGACATTCTCCCAACTCCCAATTTTCAACATTGAGACTCGAGACAAAATTCTTAATATTGCAACGTATGTGAATATGATCCCGCTACATATTACACTCAACTCAATCTAACTAATGAGGATGGCTTCCGCTTGTGGCAGCTCCACTGACTCGAGTTAACTTCAAAGCACGCTCCTCGACTTCCTAGAGCTCCCTCTTGAGGCGCTTGATCTCGGCTCGGTGGGTGATCTTCAATGGCACTTAAGGAATCTTCAGGCGGAGGCTCTCTAGGATCTTGTACCTAAGGATGTACTCTTTCGAGACATAATAGGTCTTCTCTTGCCCCTTCAACTCTTCTTCAGGCCATATCAGCTTTCGGGGGTGGCACATATCCCACATTGACTTGACCGACGCGATGGAGTCTTCATGGTCTTGGCATCCGTCAAGGAAGTCTATACTGAGCAGGTCTTCCTAAATTGTTGGTGGAAGCTGTTGAATCTCTTGAAACTGGCGAGTGACTTGAGTCGGGTAATATTCAGTGACTCCAGTGATTCCCAACAAAGGAATAGGTCCAATAAACCCACACACGAACCGCGCTTTTTGAACTCGGAGCCATTTGACGTGCCATTGAAAATTCTCAAGTCCGGGGTTGGTCATGAAAACTAACCACTCATAATAATGATAATCAAGGGCAAACATTTTCCTATCTCTAAACTTTAGGATAAGATGGCTAGAGTCAGAAATGCCGCTCATGATCATCAAGCTACCGAACCCCTTAATGTGAAAAAAGAACCAAATTTGCAAGAGTTTAGGGGGAGCATAGAAAGCTTTGTTTTTATTTTCTTTAAAATGAGTAAGGGAAAGAAAAGTTTCGGTTTGGACAGCATTAACAAAGCCATTTTCCATACATACCTCACGAACTACACATGCCACAGAAGGGTTAATAGCATTCCTACAATGTGGAAATAATACAAACCCGAAGAAAGCTAAGAGGAAAATCCTATTCTTTTGAAAAGATTGGGCATTTTGAAAAAGCTCATTTAAGAATGAAAACGGGCAAGTCTTGCGATTAGCATTTAAAACTTTCCTCACATCCTCTTCTTTAATTTTAAGGAAATCAGATAAGGTAGATGCATGCTCAGTCCCTACAAGTGGGCTAACTAACTCCGACGCCAAGGGCTTTCCAATGGCAACGCCGTATTCTTCCAGGGTTGGAGTGAGTTCGTAATCACCGAGTACGAACGTGCAAGTTGCGGGGCACAAAAAATGCGCTAACACTTGCACGACACCAGAATGAGTTTCTATCTTTAATAGGGGAAGTAAACGTCCAACATATGATCGTACCCAATCACAACCAGTTGGATCTAATCTATCCCACCACGCGCAAAGCTTAGCTTTCGGGACGGAGATGATGCGAAGGTCGGATACCCCCATCGTATCAACCTAATTTGTCGTGGACCGGCCAAAATGAAAGCTAATAAGTAAATTGTGAATAAAAGAATTCAAGAAAAACTTACCCTACTCATTGAGCAACGATGTAAAGGTCATAGGCATGCACATGAACAGTGGTTCAATTTTTAGGCATGCACATGAACAGTGGTTCAATTTTTACTCTAGATGGCCTAAAATGAAGCCATGGGATCACAGGACTGAACCAACAAGCTCGTGGCTAGGTCGTGTTACCCATGACTCTGGCCTCGTCAAAGGACCGACCCGTGTCGCATGCTCATAGACCAGAGTGGGGACCTCTGACATCAAGAAAGAAATTCCGTGGTTGAGATGGGCGACTCGTACTACATGCTTGTAGTCGGAGTGGTATCCACCTCAACACCATCCTAAAAGATCATATGCGGCCCAGATCCGACAGCAGGCTATGTGTGCTAAAGTATAGTGCAATGCAGGGGATGCATGCATGACAATTCATAAGCAATCAACACTTCATACATGAAAAATAAACCATGCATTCCTTCACCACCCTACAAGACAAAGGTGAGCAAACAATTCCCCTTATACCTCCCATTCTACAAAAATATTTAACACCTTTGATGTTAAGGACGCACCTGAAATCCATGTTGCCAAACAAAAATATTTATGAACAAGATTAATATTGGCCTAAGTCTTCTAAGGTTTAAAACCAGTCCCCAGCAAAGTCGCCAAGCTGTCGCGACCTACCCTCGGGGGGAGGGAACCGGTTTAGGGTATTGCTCAAAGGACGGGCCTAAGGCCCATGATCAGGCGTGGGCTCTCTCAAGCCCATACCCCACTTGACGTTGGAATATTTTAAAGAAATTCACATAAAAGGAGTTGTCACTAGCCTATTGAAGTCGGCTAGAAACCAAGTGAAGCCCGAGAGTGTACTTCACTTCTTATGCAATCAGAGAACCTAGGGTTGGGGACTTGATTACATTATTTGATCAATTAATGCCCTTTCGGTATCTAATATTGTTCATTTTAACAAAATGATTTTTGGCAAACAATTTGGATTGATTTTATACCTATCCACTAACATATGAAGTGATCATGCCGGTGCGCAAACATTAAAATAACAATCATAGCTATCAAGATCCTAATTGTAGTAAAAATTAAATATGTGCAATTAAACATAATTAGATATGCAAATTAAACATGCAACATATAATCAAAACACAAACAACTAAAGACCTAATTACACTAAAAATGCAAAACATAGCAATTCTTAGCCAAACCCCGTCATTTTTTTAATTTTTGAAAATGTTTTAATTTAATTTTTTAATTAATTTTAAAAAAATTTAAATTTTTTAATTAAATTTTTAAAAAAATAATTTTTTAATTTTTTAATTTTTTAATTTTTTAATTTTTAAAAAAATTTAATATATATTATTTTAAAAAATTTCGAAATTGTTTTCCTTTTTTTATTATTTTTTTGGGACTGGACCAGGTCGGGTCGAGTCTAAGTCGGGTCCGACTCAATCGGGCCCGGCCCGACCAGGCCTGCTTGAGGGCAAACCGGACTTGGGCCCGATCCGGAGGGCCCAAGTCTTTTTTTAATATAAAAAAAAAAACACTCGCAGGCCCATGGTCCAGGTTGATTCCGGATAGTGGGCTTGCAGGCCCGGAGAGGCCGAGCGAGCCAAGTCACAAACCTGGCCTAGCTTGACCCGCGCTCCCTTGGTCAACGACTACTCAATCGCGACCAGGGAGCTGCGACGGCGGGAAGACAGGAGCAAGGGGGCCGGCGATCCGATTAGGATCGAGACGATGCCGCCTTGCCTCGGAAGGATGCGGCTTGGCTTTCCGACAGAAGGCGACAACATTCCGGCGACTAAGACACTATGCTAGACTCTACACCGAGGAAACGGGGAGGGAGAGCCCGCTCGAGCATTACAACGAACAGGCGATGGACATAACAAAACGAGCGGTTTCCAAACCTAATGGGGATTCAAGATGGCAACGATAGTGACCAGCAAATAACTAACAACAAACCGGAATCTAAGGAGATCCTACGGAGGCCGGAGCTCGCCCGAAACGGACGGAACAAACTCCGACCAAATCGAGCTCAAGATGCACACCAGGTATTTGAGGAAATGCCAACCTGAGTTCGACGGGAATGGCAGCTTAGAGACGTGTCTGCGGCGGTGGTGGTGGTGATGGCGGCCCGAAGGTGCGTCGGCGGCGATTGCAGCGGTCGGGAGACGTGTCAACGGCGGTGGCCTCGATGAGTTCCCCCTCCTTGCTCTCCGTTGCCCTTGCCCTTGCCCTCGCCCTCCCCCTATTTTTCTCTTTCTCTCCCTATGTTTTTTTCTTCGTTCTCTGTTTCTCTCCCCCTTTTCATGTCCTTTTTCCCCTATTCGCCTCTCTCTAGATCTCTCTCTCACTCTCGATCCTTTCCCTCCGCATGCCTACGAATTGGCTCCCCAACCAGCCCCCTCTACCAACCGGCTCTAACCTCTCTTCTAGATTCCAACACCCGCCTACCCCATGAGATGATGCTGTCTCCTCTACCCTCTGCCTCTGCTTTCAACTTCGCCATTTCCCCACGCGACCAGCTACTTTCTGCTTTCGTCTTCGCTGATTCCCTGCGCGGAAGACAACTGAGGGAGAAGACAACGGGACGAGCCGAGTTGGAGGAAAGAAAAGGCTGGGCCGCACGAGGGAAAAGAAAAAAAATAAAAAAAGAGAGGAGAGGGTTGGGCCCAGGCCCACGCGGGGAGAAAATAAAAAGAAAAAGGGGCCAGGTCGGGGCAAAGGTGGAACCGGCCGACTCGGACCCACACGGCTTTTTTTTTTTTCTAAAGGAAATTAATAATTAATTTTTTTTATTTTGATTTTTTTTTTTAAAAAAAACTACTTGAAAGATAAAAAAATTAGGTATCAACGGTTATCATCCGATTTGGTTCTTGAGCATGGGTAAATATCATTAGTTGATATGCTAAGATCGATTTTACAAAGTTGCCATTTTGAATGATTCGGCAAACTCCTACCAGCAATCAAGCAAGAGCCACCTATTTAAATCTCTCTTCTAGTCTATAATATTATGTAACATGTGAATTTCATGCACTGATTTTAATAAATCTGACATTTTTCATGCACAAAATTGCAATAATCTCTTTTAGACGATTAATCAGCTATATTTGTAAAATAGCTAATGTAATTCGCTAAGCGTGCTTAAATAGATAGAAATGATTACATGACAATCTATAATCTACTGTTGGAATAATAATCTATTTTAGATCATAAAAAATCAAATAAACAAAAAATTAGAAATTATTATGAGGCCTATTCCTTCAAAAATTTATGACTTACAACAAAACGTTATCCTTGCAGTAGCCAAAACACTATTATGCTAACAAAGTCCTAAATAGATTTACAAACTTGATATATTAATTGATAAGGTAAGTTGCAAGAGAGTCTTTAAATAAGTGAATCATTTCCGAAACTCAATAGTATTTCGCCCCGTCATATGACTCCTCTGTTTTGTAAACCGTGGCCTGTGTACTTGTAGTTATATTTTTCCAATAATTGTTCTTCCTCGAGTGGCTAACTTTTCGAAATCTTAATCCGTGCTTTCCAAGGAGAATTTCGGCGAAACAACTTGTCGAACTAAAATTATATTTTACTGCTTACGTGCCACTATATCCTCCCTAGAATTTAGCGAGTCTCTTGGATCACGAAAGGACTTTTCGAGCTCGCTGCCTTTCGCTTGAAACCAAAGTCAGCGTGTTACTAGACCACCTCGACTTGCACTGAACTGCGTACAGCCGAGCAGGAAGTTCCTTGGAGTTGGCGAGACGTATGCATGAAGATGCGAGCCGTTCCTCACAAAGATGCGATAGATTCAGAGAAATTTGTAGAACCCGAAGTAGAATTTTGGAAACGGCTGCGATCAGGCTGATTTAATGGAGAGGAAAGATGCTAGTCGTCTTATTTGCTGAATTACTTCTGGACGCTTCTATGAAATCACTTACTCTTTTTGAAGGTATAGAAATCATCAGCTTTTCTAATTTTTGAATTTTTCTTTCTTACCGGCGCCTTGAATTTACAACTCCCATATGAATTTACCGGTCTCTGCCTGAACGACTTGCCAATTTTTCCTATTAAATTACCAACTAAATTTTGGTTACTAACCATCAATTATGTTACATAACATGTTTATCTGGTAGCTTTTTTTTTTTGTCGAAATTTGTTTAGTACTTTAATTTGTTAAATTTGGTTATTATTTACTAACTTTTATTTCTTTCTTGCAATACTTTGAATTTATCAACTCTCGTATGAATTTACCAACATTTATCTATGTGACTTACCAGTTTTTTCCCTATTAGTTTACTAACAAGTTTTGGTTTAGATGCTAGTTAGTAAAAAACAGAAACGTTGCTAAGTAACACAATTGAAAGTTGGAATTCAAAACTATTTGCTAATTTCATCAAATAAAAGTTAGCAAATTTCATGAGTTTCAGTTAGTAATTTCACATAGAGTTGGTAAAGTTGAAGTCTTGGTAAGTTGGTAAAAAAATTGCTAATTTGCAAACCATAAGAGAAGTTGGTAATCTTATAAAAATGTTGGCATGCTACCCCCAACAAACTACTTGGGAAATGTCGATGCTTAATTTTTTTCTTTTTTACCAATTTTTATTAGATGCTTACAAACACTTATTGAAATTTTTCAATATCGAAAAAAATCTGTATTTTTGGGCACGGAAATTAGCATTCTGCGAACCGGCGGTATTGTCAAATGCACACTTCGGAATTTAGAATTTTGCTTGCGGTTTTGAAATTCTTTCTGGGATATTCTCAAGAAAAACCATTGATCCCTTTCCCCGCGTTCATATCACAGCGCTTTGTCATTACTAGTCTACTTTTTAGCCTTGCTGATTCTTGAGCTTCTTCCACTTGACCTGACGTCCCCGTTCTGCGCCTAAAGCATAGATTTCGCGGGGCTGCCGGTGCTTTGTCGCGTTCGGATGGAAGATATTGCGGCAGATTATGTTGCAAGATATTGCGGCAGATTCTGCGCCTAAAGCATAGATCCCTGTTGACATCTCTAAACGCACGCGTCAAGAAGCACATGTAGTCCGGAAAATCTCAGAGCGAGAGTTGGACACGTCAGGCAGATTTTCCTAGTCTGGAATTTGCGGCGGCCTGAGGAAAGTGAGCAGAGGTCCGCAATACAGCTGATCGGCCGTCTTTCTTGGGGGCGGGCAAACGTCAGTCCAAAATCAACCTTTGGTACGTTAGTATTGCTCATGTAGGGTATAGTGTCCAGTTATATCTGCTTCAGTGACCAGCTAGCTAGGACTATATATTCCTTCCCCTTTCTGATAGACCGGAGTCCCTGATGAAACTGGTTGTTCAGCTCAGGTTCGAAGCCGGGTACTTTGATTGTGATCCTGATATCTTATGACGGAAATTGCCAACTTTAATGTAAACTTAATTTTCATTATTTCCTGCATATCGAACTTTCATGATCTCCTTTTAATTGTTTGTACACAAGAACCAGGACATAAAGAGCTACTCACTAATCTCTTTGCTCCAGCTTTATGTTCAGCCGCCTCAGCCACACAGAGTGGAGCGCCATGTGAATCACGTCGAACGGTTTCGCCGGCCTATGCACCTCAAAGTGCCGCCGAACCTTCACCACCCGCTTCTGCAACTTCACGTACTTCTCAAATGGGATCGCCTCCAGAATCGTCTTGATGTCCTTTATTCTGCTCACTGGTATTCGAACCGAGAACTTGCTCCAATTGAGCACGTCACTGAACGGCAGCCAGTAACCGTCCTTTATGATCACCGGGACGCACTCCGCGTAGATCGCCTCCACAATCCTTGGGCTCGCAACTTCGAACCCGCTCGGGCACAGGCAGTACCTGCTCCTCCCCATCAGCTGAGTGTAGTTCTGGCCCTTGGGGAGATACTCGTGCACTTGGACGTCGGCGTCCTTGTCCTTCCAGTGCTCGAGCAAGAGCTTTCGGATGTGACCATGGACTCCACCGGCGAAAAAGGCAAGGATTGTGCGGTTGCGAGGGTCAAGACCTAAGCGAGGCGGGCCGAGCTCGCCGTAGCTTAAATAGATGTCGGCCATGGAGATGTCTCTCTCAGGTCGGAATCCTTCGGAGGTGTTGGCGTTGCAGAGGACTCTGATGAAGTTCTTGAAGAGCTCAGGGTCCGCTGATGAAACGTCAGGACCCTACATGAACATGAAATAGGATCAAACAATTAGTCAGAAATTTCTATTAAAAATAGTGGGTGGAATAGTGATCCTTTTTTGAGTCATAAGTAGTGAATTTCACAGAAAATAACTTTTTATGTATCTTTTGAAAAACATTGTAATTGATTTTGTCCACTGTATCTTTCATATGATGAGTTTATGTAATTATTATTTTGAGTCAGTCGAACTTACATGTTCTATCACATGTTAAAACTTTGAATGGCAGCTATCTAACAAAGGGTTTCACATTTTAACTATTTAAAAAACAAACTAGAAATGTACTTATAAAAGATCAGTTAACACCCGTCACTGCGTGTAAGCCGATCCGTGCATGTGCAAGTCATGAAACGGGAAAATAAGTAGAATACTATAAACAATAAACAGTTGAAAAATAAAATGGGGTATCATGATTCGAATTCTTGACACTTGTTCTGATTTTATGGGACCGCTAACTATTCTAAAATTTGAATTGTCAAATGAATATGCGATTTAATATTTTAAACAGCTCACACCATATGATTATAATGTTGACCAGTATGAAATTGATTTTTTTAACTTGCCTTAACTTGCCAGTTACAATAAATGTGGGTTGACCCTGCTGTGAAAACTTTCGTATAATATTCCATCCGCTCGCCGACCTCAGATATAAAGACACAAGTAGAACCTATCTAACATGCCGACCTCAGACATAAAGACACAAGTGGAACCAATCTAACATGCCGACCTTCGTTTTTCTGCAGAATCTCAATCTACTTGCATTGAATTCTCATCGATTCAATGAAGCAATGTATAACGGCACCATTCACATTATAGAAGTCACGTAGTATCTAAAGTACCGGTGCTTTGTAAACCCGAGCAGATCGGCCAGTTCAAATCACGGTTATTCAGCGGATTCGACAGGTTTAATCGGGCACTGAACACATAATCCTTCCATCTCCTGTACGATTTGGCAAAACATTTTGGAGCGTGATTACGAAATATACTTACCCAATCATGACAAGAAAACATAAAGTGATCGGCGCCCTTGCTTCTGTTCCAATGCTCATGTCTATCTGCAACAACGTGAACGTAATCACGCACGAACCTCTGTAATCTATCCCGCCTGTAGTCGTGGATGGAGAGGATCGGTTCGTACACATAGCTGACGACGTTGGTCACGCTGAAAGGAAGGAAGAAGGCATGTGCCTGGTCGGGATGGCGTGCCCTGAATGGGTTCCGCTTGTCCTCCATCTCATCGATGAACTGTCCTTCAGTGGCATATAGGTCGTTCACCGGCCCGTAATGTACCAAAGGATGGTCGCCTTCTCTGTACGTCCATATCTTGAATCTCTTCATCATCTCCATGTGGCTCCTGCCCAGAATTAAGTCCAAAAAATGGCGAAGAAAGAAATAAGACTCGTGTTAGAATCTATAAACTATAAGGCGTACAATTTCGAATCAAATTAACGTGAGGTAATCTAAATTTTGATTCCATGGCCCCTTACAGAAACACATGCATGCTTGCACTGAACACAAACCTACCAAGATTAATATTAACACCAACCATGTGAAAAAAAGAAACTCTGAACTTTAAGGGAACTCAAAGGAGAACTTAACTGATAAAAAGCGTAGGGGTTTCTATACACATTTCCTCTGGGTATGAAGGTCTCTTTCCCATCGGAAACATAGCTCCGGGACCGAATGGCTTTCCTGATTGCTGCGCGGGCTTGGGCTAAGTCATCTTCGATCTTTTCCAAACTACTCTTCTTCCCAACAGATCAGGAAAAACATTGCCAAGTTACTATCACCCGAAAAAGTACAGAATGAAATCAAGTAAAAGGGATTATTGTTAGTTACTAATACGGCATGAGTGATGACGATACTTACTTTGATTTTGTTGGTGTTGTGTCTGGATCTGCTTTCGTACATTAAGGTTGAACGAGGCCCATTTACTAAAACTGAAGGTGTTCCTGTGTGGTTGTTGGATCTCAGGTGAAGTGGAAGAGGAAGAGAGAGAAATGATGGGATTGTTAAGTTTAGCATCGAAAGGAGAATAACAGAGAATGATCAAAAGGAGGAGACAAAGTGCTGGAACAAGAGAGAATTGAGCGTAAGGGAAGTCAGTGGATGCCATCTCTTCTCAACATGAGCAATGAAGAGAAGGTAAGATCACATATGTATCTATATATATATGTGAGCATCAAGTAAGCAATCCTATTTGACTTTCAACTGCAACTTCAAGGTGGGACTTGAATTTAGGGGCTATAATTTTCTACAAATTTTCTAAACAATATCTTTAATTGGTGGATTACAAATTATTAACATCACTTACATGAAAAGTTAACTCATTATAAATATGACTGAAACTCATATGTATAAACCATTAGTTAAATTATAATTGGATGTAGTTGACATAGCCTGCATCTTAGTATCATATGATCTAAATTACGAGTTTGTTGCACCTATCCTTTTGTCTACCGCATTGCTTAATATGTCGGCTCTGTAAATCAGATTTAAAGTATCCTATATCTTTGAGCTATGTTGGTATGAATTTTGTTAAGCAACAAATTAAAGAAATTTTGCGATTTTCCAACATACTACTTATTTTCTTGTGTCATGCATAATCAAGGCTGAGCAAAATCCAATTATTCCTAGGACTAGATTGATATACTCAACGTCACTTTTTTGTATAAAGTGCGTTAATCTCTTGCGATGATCATTGTATTTGTATCGATCAATGAGTCACATGCAATGAAGACAGACTACTTCTCATATTCACTATGCTTAATTAAAAATTATATGATGCCTAAACACGTACAGCCAAATGTCTGTTTCTCCTCTTGTTGAGGTTGGAGTCAAGAGATTTGTGATGAATTTGAAGACAATGATAGAATTTGAGAGTTTGCAATTAGTCTATTTCCTCGAGCGGTAACTTCTAGGGGCTTCACATGTTGAGCTTGGCTAGCATTTAAGATGAAGCGTGTGCCCCAGTCAAGACAATGAATATTTTTCTTTGGAGAGAACTTAGGGAAAGAGCTTCTCAAACCTTATTTGTCGTTCAAGCCACTATTATTTTGGGAGTCTCTTGGATTAAGAAAGCTTTTCGGGCTTGCTGCCTTCCGGTTGAAACCAAAGTCGTCGGATGCCCGGTGCTGGAAGTCTCCATGAATGAAATCCGTGATTCTAGGAGCAGAAATGGAGAGTCTACATGAATGAAGTGCGTGACTGTAGGCGCAAAAAGAGAGAGCGTCTTCATGAATGAAGTGCGTGAATGTAGGATCAGAAAAGAGAGAGCTGTCACGATATGAGTCAAAAACCGCATCACAAATCGTATGAAACATATACTCCAAAAAATTTTTTTGTGTCACAAAAAGCCCGAACTTACCCTCTATCTCAGCTCTATTTAAGATTATTTGTCACACTGGTATAAGTTCAGGATTTTTTATGATAAAAAAAATGAAGATATTTTTGTCACTATAAGCAAGTTTAGGATTTTTAATAACACAAAAATAAATTCGGAATATTTATGTAACAATAGACATACTTTGGGGACTTTTTTAAAAAAAAAGTATTTACTCTTTCGTATATTAAAAATTTAAATCTTACCTGTCAACCTTAATACCTTTGATAGCTTCGTTAGGTTTCAGCAGTAATCGGCTTATAATACAAAGAGCCACATGACCTTGTTATGTCCACTTCAAATGGACAGAATCAATGAAAAAACTCGAATGCATCGGAGCCGCAAGTTCTAGAGGTTAAAAGTACGGAAAAGAGAAAACTTGCGGGGGCTCAAATGCATCACCATGAACAAATTATAGCTCCTTACAATTGTCCCTAAATCAATCTTAAAGTAGTTAAAAAAAAAAAAAGCACAGAAGGCTATATGTTCACTGATATAGACCATGATGCACGTTTAACGTGGTTATACGACTACTAGGCGTGCAATGAGGGTACAGAGCGTCGTGGTGTCCGATTTTGGAGGTGGAACTTCCAGGATGTGGAATTGACAATGACTTAATTCTAGGATCGATCAGTCTTGACGTAGAGATTTTTTTAAATTAAGATAATTAATTATCTCAATATAATTGGACCAAATTAAGCCTGTTTATTTTGTGGTCGTCTTGAATCTGTTATGGGGCCGGTTCCATTTTGGAACCAGCTCGAAATCATCGGTTCTACCTAGGGACCGACTTAAGGGCGGTTCAATAACATCATCAAGTGCTGAAATCAAAAGATTCAACAATTAAAATGGGGTTGGATGTGTTTGATAACATGAACAGACAAACAAAATATTATTGTGACCCTCAGAAGCGTGACATAGTACATTGAATTAGAAAAATTACTATTTTGGTTTAGTAAGGGAAAGCTGCTTAATTCAAAATGATTTGATACCGTCAGTGGTCTGGTGATTATGGTATTTTACGACCTGAAATATCATATCCTTGATTATTTACTTGAATTCCCAAAAAGTACTACCCTTATAACTACTGGTAATTAATAATCTATAGGAGCAATCTTGCTATTACTTTTCTTTACGCCTCCATATAAAAAGTAGCCCAACCAGTCCAATCGGATTTCCGAGCCATCCAATGGAATCGATTGATTTACAAATAATTCTTGGGCATAAGAACATAAGACATCCAGTGAAAACTTGACCATATCCAAGGCATTATCATAACTGAGCTTTGCTAGGGATGACAAGTATATTTTTTGTCTTTGAGATTAAACTACTAGTTTCAATTCGATCGTTATGAATCGACAATTTGGGGAAGAAAAAAAAGAAAGAGGAAAGCCTATGAATTCGAGGAGCTGTGAGGCAAAGTTCAACTTTGAGTTTTCTTTAAGGGGAGGCAAGGAAGCAGTGAACAAGATTGAGTCTATTGAGCTTTACTAATAGAAGCTGGGGGGATAAGAAATTGCCAAAAAAAAATCATTTAGACACCAAAGTGGAACCAGGATGATGAGAGGAGAGAGAAGAGGCAAGGAAGAGGGAGGAGAGTGAGACACGTGAGAAGGGATGGGAAATAAATAAATATTATTGGTCCACTCCCCCTTGGAATCAAGGATTGGACCGAAAATCACCGGTTTTATGAAATTGGAAATCGGTCAACGCTCTTGGGAACCGCTCAGAACCAATCGATCTGATTTGGTCTGGGCAGTTTCTGGTTAGGTTGGTTTGTGGTACTCACCCCTAGCAGAGGAAAGGTTGAGTGGGGATATAGGAAAACTTGAAGAAATGTTTCATCACGAAGGGAGGGCAATCGATGAGTTGATGGATATCGCAAAGGTGCTTCGCAATTTGATAATGCTATTTTCTTTCTTACATCAGCCTGCTACAGAATTTATACCAGCGCCACTACATTCAGTAGCTCAACACTAACCAATAAGATTACCTTTGGCACATGTGTGGTTTTGTATACTTGGCTTTGTTAACTATAGGATACTGGTTTCTCATGCATTATGTCCACTTGATGGAATAGTTCTTACTACAGAGTCACGGGTACTTTTAAACGGATATCGTTTGACTCGTGGAAAAGTGTCCAAGAAGTTCTAAATCTTTGTATCTGTGCCAATCTTAATCATAAACATTTTATTGGTATCAATTTGGTCCTAAACATTTTCACTTTGTGCCAATTCAGTCTTTTCCAACTAATTTTGGCTAGATTTTGCTGACTAGGCTAGTTAGACCGACATGGCACGATCGGCGCTAACGTGGATAACTTTTAATAATATTTTAATATTTTTTGAATATTTGCTCTTCTTTTTCTTTTCTTTTTTCTTGCTCCTCCTCCTTCCGTTAACCGGTCACCAAGGTTCAGTGACCAGCCGAAAGCGACAGCCGGCAAGATCAAAGTCGACCTTGTCAACCTCTGGCAAGCATCGCCGGCCACTTGCGAGACTCAACCTCACCAAATCTAGTGAGGTTGAGCCTCGCCAACCCAACGCGAGGCCACCCTCGCGGCCTCTAGCGAGGACTCAAGCCTCGCCAATGGTAACCGAGGTCAACCTCGACCTCGACCTCTCGACCTCGCTTGCCATCTCCTTTGGCCGGTTGCCAAGGTCCGGCAACCAACTAGAGGAAGGAAGAGGAGAAAGAAAAAAAAATTAAAATAAAATAATTCAAAAAATATTAAAATATTATTGAAAGTTGTTCACGTTAACGCCGATCGTACCATATCAACCGACCAACACCTAATCAATAAAATCTGATCGAAATTAGTGAAAAGAACTAAATTGGCATAAAGTGAAAAGGTTTAGAACTAAATTGACACAAATAAAAAAGTTTAGGACTAAATTAGCATAAATGCAAAAAGTTTAGGACTTCTTGGATACTTTTCCCTTTGATTCGCTAATTGGGGACTTTTAGGGGACTGTAAATATCATTTGTCCATGTTCCATTTTCTTATTTTTCTCTTTTTACTTCTTTGTTGTCCTTTCTCATATTATTCATTGATGTTTCGATATTGCTTCTGCTGAAGAGTACTTACCAAAAGACTGATATAAAATGAATATTTCTAGACCTCTTAGGATAAAATGTGAACAAGGTTTATTGGTGATGGCCGTTAGTAAATCTTGATCTTAGTAAAAACTCTTTTCAAGTTTTATGGAAATGTTGTTTATAACTTCTAATTGCACTAATAAGGTCTGTGTACACATATTCAATAGATTATGTTGATATGAGGAAATTCGAACTGATTGCGAAAATTTCTTGTGATGTTTTGAAGATAAAAAAAATAATCAAAGGCTATTAATGTATTTAATGGTTGAGTAAGTCTAGTAAAAGTTGCACAAGCCGTTATATAGATGATAGGGTAAGCAAGACATTGGATGTAGAGGTGTTTATAAGCTAGAGATACTTGGATAGAAGGTGAACAAGCCTACTAAGGAGTTCAATAAAACTTGGAAGTACTTTATAGAGATGACCAACGAGGTAGAGCCACGATTCGCAATATACATGAATATCACAAGACAACTGGAGTTGGCTATCACCAGACAACCAGAGTTGCATATCATTAGAAGTCGGTTATAATGTGGATATTAGCAAGGCTAGTCAATGGAAATCAACTAAATTACTGCATGGATGTTGTAAGATTTTACACTTGAATATCAGCAAGCACTAAATATCATCATAACACCTTTCTACTTGCAACGACAATCTTGTCACAAACTTCAAGCTCATCATTTTGAGATACCTAATCTTATTTCTCACAGCTAGTAATTTGGTCGTAAGAAGATATTAATTGACCTTCTATCCTTGGACTATCTTTGCAACATATTTAGTCATGCAAGATATCATGATTGATTGGCAATCATTTCGAAGTCAAAATTCTTTCTATAGTTGAAGAACTCCCTTTTTGGAAACCAAGATTTCTTTGCATGGACAACCAAATCGGCAAAATCTCTTATTGTTCAACCTCAATAGCTACCTAATATTCTCCAACAATTGTCCAACGGGTGGATTGGAAATCAATCCTCCAAGATTATCCAATACGAAGTTCGGATAGTGAGAAGTATAAAAGAAAATTAAGGCATTGAAGGCCAAGACAGATCAAGAGTGAAAAATTCAAATTTTCGAGAGAGCTTCACATATTTTGAATTGTCTTCTAAAAGTATATTATTGTAATCTTTTGAGAGGTGTAAATAGTATTATAAGTGTATGTTTAAGTGGCAGGTATAGAGTTCTATCAATTTGAGTGTAAGCAACACCTCCTTCAAGGAGAAGTGCAGAGTCAAGTGAAAGGAATTGGCATATGCCAACCGAATATGCGTGGTGGATGCACTTTTGTTCCTTCATGATGTGTTGTATGCTCCGTGAGATTCGTGCTGAATTTAAGTGCATTAGTGTTGGTTAAATTAGGTTTTAATATGAACTTCTATAGTAGAGGTATGAATTTGTTTTTGGATACAAATTACTATGGTTTGTGGTTATTTTCTCTGATGGTTTCATTGTATTAGATATTGAGTATGTTAATGCAAATGTTTGTTATTCCCTTATCACATCTCCTAATTCATATGATAATGATGCGAATGTGTGGCATGCTAGACTTGGTCACATTGGCCAACAACGTATGAATAAACTAGCCAAAGAGGGCTTGTTGGGCAACATTGAAAAAGTCGATTTGCCCATATGTAAGCATTGCCTAGAAGGGAAAACGACAAAGAAATCATTTGGGAAAGGTAAAAGAGCTGAATTTCCTATGCATTTAATCCATTCTGATGTCTGTGGTCCAATGAATGTGAGAGCAAGGCATGGGGCTGTTTATTTCATCACATTTATTGATGATTATACTCGATTCGGATATGTTTATTTGATTTCTCATAAATCTGAAGCAATAAGTTGTTTCAAAAGGTTTATGAACCTGGTAGAAAATCAATTAAACAAGAACATAAAAGCATTGAGATCTGATCGAGGTCGAGAATATTTATCTCGATGAGTTCAGAAAATTATGTGATGAAAAAGGAATAGAAAGACAGCTTGTCTATTCCGTATACTCCTCAACAAAATGGTGTTGCGAAGAGAAGAAATTAACCCCTACCGGAAATGGTTAGATCCATGATGGCGCATGCTAACTTACCAATTACTTTTTGGAGTGATGCATTGTTAACTGCCTATATACTTAACCTAGTGCCTTCCAAATCAGTTACATTTCCACTCCATATGAGTTATGGAGGTAGAAAACCGGACTTAAGTTTTCTTAAGCCATGGGGTTGTGCTGCCTACACGCATGAGTCCTCTCACAAATTTGGGAAATTGGGTCCTAGAGGAAAGAAGAGTATTTTCATAAGATACTCGGAACACTCGAAAGGGTATGTGTTCATTGGTGAGTAGGAAAGTGGGAGTATAACTGAATTTGAATCACAAGATGTCACATTCTTAGAGGATGAGTTTCCTAAGAAGGGCGAAATAGGGGAAGATCACTCCCTATTTGAGACCTTTAGATCAAGATAATGATATTAGTGGAGTTCATCCAAGTGGGAGCATAATGGGGAATTGCAAAGTGTTAACGTCACAAAGTATTCCCCGTCGACGTTTTGACATTGAAGGGGAAACTTTTATGGTTGCTCCACAAGATGAGGATGAGCCAAGAAATATTAATGAGGCTCTAAAATTGCCTAGTAAGGAAAAAATGGATTCATGCAATGAAAGAGGAAATGGAGTCAATGAAATCAAACCAAGTCTAGGAATTGGTTGATCTTCCAAAAAAACGCAGAGCTATTGGGAACAAGTGGGTTTTCAAAATAAAGCGAAAGGCTGATGGCTCGATAGAAAGGCATAAGGCTCGCCTTGTGACGAAGGGGTATAATCAACAAGAAGGAATTGATTATGAAGATACGTTTCGATAATAATAACTAGTATGGATCTTGGAGTTACATCAAATGGATGTAAAGACTGCTTTCTTAATGGAGAATTAGAGAAAGAAATATATATATGGAAACAACCCGCTGGTTTCATAGTGAAAGGCCAATCAAGACAATTAATGATGATTGATGAGGATCATTGTGTATATATCAAAAGATCCAAGGATCAATTTGTGATCATATCATTACATGTTGATGATATACTGATGTCCAATATAGAGTTTGTTAAGTTCAAGGAGAGAAACATATATAAATAAGGTTCTTGAACGATTTCGTATGCAAGACCGTAAACCCATAGACACTCCTATTGCTTGAGTTGAGACTAAGCAATACTTGCAACCATAACTTCTCATTGATTGATTAGCATGGGTCAATATGGGAGAGTGGACATAGGCTTGCTATAAGCAAAATCACTATAAATTTTGTGTGCAAACTTATTTCTCTCAACTCTTATTCTTTATTTTTAATAGAATTTAGCACACTAGTGAATATCATTATATCACTGTCAAATCAATATTCAGACTTTGAATACACTCGAGTTTGATAATACTCAGTTTGACTGTTTTATTTTTACATTAAGTTGTCGAGCGTTGTTAAAATCACCAATTCACCCCCTCCCCCTCCTCGTCCCTCTAGGTGATATTGCTAGCTGCAACAGAATAACATCTTCTGGCTTGATTTTCGATACCTTCGGTGGAATTATACATTATACTGTATCTGAAGATTAGAGTTTAATAGTTTTGTCATGGTCTTCATGTCAGTTGTACTCATTAGTTCATTCCGGGTGGATTGGCCTGCTGTTCTGCTTTATGCGTGACAATTCTCAGCTGATACAATACCAGCATTACAATTTTGAAACCGACAACGCTTGACACTTATTAATCTGTTTTTTAATTAAAAAAGACTAAGATTGAGATGTTTTGATAGTGATAACAAATATTTTTTTAAAAAAAACACAAATAGAATGGTGAAAAATGAAAAGACAACGCTATGAAGAAAGATATGCCAATTGAAACGACATAATGTGGATATGAGAAGAAACACACAAATGTGTGCGTATAACTATTTAAAAGATAAATAAGATGCTCCTTATTCCATTTAAATTGTAATAAAGCCGATAACAACATCATCTCTCTCTCATACATTTAGATTAGAGGTTTCCTCCTTAATTGTGTTGGAGGATTCCATGGAAAGCAAATATCAGCTCTTTTGGCGATTGGGTTCAACCTTCAAGGACTTGTGGACGAGATTGTCCAAAGACACAAAAAAAGGCCAATCTTCTTTGGTCTCTTTTATGCATATACATACATACATACATACATACATACATATATATATCAAACCGCTTAAATTATCCCAACCGTGCAAAGCTGTGAAGACTAACATCCTCCCAAAGAAATTGGATTGAAAGGAGTATCCTAATGAGCTATGGCTTGTCATTTATTGGACCCCGAGATCATCGTCCTTGGATTTACAATGACCTTTCAAATTAGTTCCAACCTGTAAATCGTTGAAGATCACAACTTGTGTCTTGCCCCCAAACAGATCCCATGCAACTAGTTAACAATAAAGAACAAGTAAATATGAGCTTAGCCGATGAACTCATTTTTAAGGGACTTGGCGACATTATTATCTTTTTTTAACTCTATTTCCCACTTTCACTAGACAACACATCACAACCTTCCTAGACAAGCTTTTAGAGAAATGATGAGCTTAGAAGTAATGTCGAGTTGAGGGCCAATTGTGACATCCTCAATCTAACCCCAATCTTCGGAACGGGATTACAAAAGTGGCAAATCTTTAGAGCGGGATTGTAATGAGGATCAATAGGCCACGGAAATGGCAAGAAGGCCACTTTAGGGCAAAAGCTTGATTTTCATTGACGGGATGTAAAAATTAAGGAAAGGTACAAATGGACCATGGACAAGGACCCACGTGGGCCCAATGGGCCCTTGGACCCATGAAGGACGGCCCAATGGGCCCAAGCCTAAGGTGTGCAGCCCAATGGACCTCATGCCCAAGATGGGCGGCCTAAAGAAGCCCATGGCCCACTCAAGCTATTTTTGGTCTTTTCAAGTCCCTCATTAATGGCCATGTGCGTAAACAATACCCAGAGCTTGTGAAATTACCATGTCGCCCTCCTGCCTAATAAAACAAGAAATGAGTGCCCAATGAGGAGAGGAGAGAGAAGATGATGTCATGCCAAGCCCACCCTACCTAACTAAGTCTATCTATCATATTTTCTAGCCTAGGCATGATGAGTTTATTTAATGTGCGTTAAATGGAATTAATGGAACTTAGGGAGGGAGTAAAGCAAGAAGCAATCTTGGCCCTCCATTCTTGTCTTGGGGAGTTAGGATGCATCTTGGTCATCCAATAGCCTAGACTTGTGCAACAATATTTCTCTCTCTCCTCTAGCTCATTCATCCACCCCTTTTTTCTCTCTCATTCTCTCATTTCTCTCACTTTCTCTCTCTCTCTCTCTCTCTCTCTCTCTCTCTCTCTCTCTCTCTCTCTCCAACCCTTTGGACAAATTTTCACTCACTCTCTCTCTCTCTCTCCATTTCCTTGTACCAGCTGAACCCTCTCATCCTCTCCATACCTCATCTCATGCCCATATCTCTCTCTTTTCCTCTTGGTTGGAGCCACCATGAACCACCGGAAGCTACACATCCTTATTGTCGTTGTGGCTGAACCGCCATCCTCACCACCTCACACTACTATCCCTTGGCCGTTTTGCCTTGTCGTGGGCTGCCAAGCACCAACCAACCACAATCAAGCCTTGTCGAGCCTCATTATGAGATGTGCCGCGGGCCCTAGCCTTACCATGATTTGTTTGGAAGGTGACCAACCACCGCTGAGCACCACAGCATCTATCCAACCCTTGTCGCACATTCGTTGTCACTTATCAAGCTTGGAATTAGGAGTGAGTGGCTTTCTAGCCCTTGAATAGGATTGTTATTACATTTAGGAGTTAGTTTAAAGCTAGATTAAAGTTAAATAATGTTTTCTTGATGTGATGATTGAGTTCTACATGATAAGTGATCATAGGGTTCTAACAAGTTGTCATGCTTTGCCAATAGGTTATCGGAATAGGTTATCATGCTTTGTCGATAGGTTATCGAGATAGGTTATCATTTTTTGCCGATAGGTTATCGGATATGTTATCATGCTTTGCCAATAGGTTATTGGGATAGGTTATCATGCTTTGCCGATAGGTTATCGCGATAGGTTATTATATGCTTCCGATAAGTTATCATGATAAGATATCATAGGCTATGATAGGTTATCATGATAAACCTTTCTAATATCCGATAAGCTATTGAAATGTGATAAGTGGAGGTGTAATAAGTTATTATGTTGTGATATGTGATAAGTGTTAAGATATGATGACTTATTATAATAATGTGAAATAAATCATTGTATAGGTTATGATGACATGTGATAGATTATTCTAATAACTTATACACTATTGTAATGATTTCTATTACCTTGATAAGAGTTCTATATGCCATGAGTCCTAATTTGATTGATGTATTGTTGGTTGCTAAAGTTGAATATAATGCATGCTTATGTATTTGTTAGAATGGGAAAATAATATATGTTATGGTATTCGTTGATTCTAGCCAATTATTAAGCATGTGAGGTATATGGAAAGATGGCATGTTCAAGTGTTCAAGTGATGTATTTGAACAATATGAAATGAGATACAAGTATGACATAATGGCATGTGACTAATTAGCACGTACATATGAATATGTGAAAAGATAGTTTAATGAAGTGTTTAAAGCACTGTTATGAGATAATATGCCATTAGATAGAAGTATATTAATTTGGCAAATGCATGATTGGAATGTGATCATGTGGCATGACAACATGATATGGTTGTATGTAATTAGTGCTATCGCATATTCTATGAGCATTACACACTCTTTCATCGATTAATAAGGAAGATATGAAATGAGCTTGAGTGATGTATGCTTGCATGATCACTTAAATACCCCGACGCGTATAATTATGCGGGGTGATTGTATGCTCGTGTGATCACTTAAAAACCCTAATGCATATCATTATATAAGGTGATGGTTCCATCCTAATGCATATGATTATGTGAGATGATGCCCGATTAAATTCGGATGCCCCAAGTCAACGGGATGCCATTTACAGATGGATTTTGGAACGAAGCTCCTTATTAGAATGATGTCTTGAGGCATATGCATACATAGGATGATGTTGTACATGATGGGGCGAGACGATGTCCAGTTATGCCAGATGACTGCGAACCTTCAAGTTGACCTTGGGTCCTAAGTGGCATAATAATCTAGGCATGATTGTGTGAAAAGTGCATGAGTGCATGAATGCATATTTTGAGAAGTGATGCTGTAGTCGGCACACGTGTGATCTAAGATTAATATATGAGCAGTTTTGGATTATTGCATGGCATGAGTGCATGAATATATATTTTGAGAAGCGATAAGCAATGCTTTAGTCTGCACACATGTGACATGAAATAACTTATGAGCAGGTTTGGATTATTACATGGCATGAGCGCATGACTATGTTATATTGTACGTTTTTATGTTTGGCTCCTGAGTATAGGAGGTTTTCAAGAATTGTTTATATGCTCATATTGAGGGTTTTGAGAAAGTGGAATAACCATTCATATTATAGTTCAGGCAAAGTAGAGGTTGATTTGCTATTAATCTGCCGTCAATAGATAACTTGCACATTTAGGGCATTTCCAAGGTGAATGATTTCCCTGCGCGAGGTCTATGGAGACACTCATTGATTTTATCTCACTCCCCGTTGTTTAACCATTTCCGGGCCCTAATTGTGACTAGCCAAGCCCGAGCTATGGTATTTTGAGTTGGACGCACACTAAGCGCGTGGGGGATACCACCATTTTCAAGTCGCTTTGTAGCATAGAGAAGCTAGGCTAACCTTGAAACCTTTTGGATGTGTGAACGACCACGCATTTTGATTGAACATGAAATGGCGTAACAAGTGACATTGAAGTTTGGATATAAATAGCTGGTATATTGTAATGACGCTATGGATGCATATACATAAATATAAGTGCGTTTGAAACTATCCGTATTTTGTTGTGAATGGTTGGGAGATTTGTTCCTGCTTTTGCATGTGTATATAAACGATAATATGAATGGGTCGGCGACACCTTCTAAAACGTCACAATCAAATGGCCAAAGTTGGTAAGTGAGAGGTGCCGCACACTCAAAGCGGGTCACGGCATGACACCAATGGTCCTCAATCTGTGGAAATTCTCCCAAACTCTTACCTCGCACAACATTAGGATTTTCATTTTAATTCAATTAACCTTATGAGAATTCTATGTGATGAGTCACCATTAGTCTATTCAAGTCAACTAGGAATCAAGTAAAACACAAGAGGATAACTAATTCTTTATGAAGAATTCACCAACCTATTGGAGTCGTGATAGGTCATTGCACTTTGAGATTTTGTATTATATTTTGTTGTCCAAACCTTTATTTTGGCAATGAAACATTCGCATGCATCTTTGAAATTTATAAAAGGGGAAATTGTGTTAACAGTCTTCAATGTTTATTCCAATATATAAGTCTTAAACAATTGAAAAATATATATAATCAAATCCTAAAAATTTTCAATCAATGATATCAAGTCATTTACAATAACTTTAGTTGATGGGACACATTAGAAATTCGACGTAATCTTTTTTTTATATGTGCTAATGATGTCACGTCATGTCATGTCAACAAAATTGACGAAGCAATTGATTGTGCCAATTTTTAAAAGCTTATGATTTTATTGCACATTTTCAAATGTTTGAGACTATGTACTTTTTGGCAAAGCATATATGATCATCAGTGTAATTTTCTCCAGACAAAATGTTTCTATTTACCTCATAAAAGTTTCATGGGCCCGTCCTGAGAGGTAGGAGGACTTCAAAAATGTTCAAATGATTGCTTATCAAATTCTTATAAGTCATAGCTCATTTCTCCTTTGGAGCGTTTTGTCATATTATTTGAAAAAACATGAACCATCATTTTCAGAGAATAGCCTCTTGATATTCCGGCTATGAAGAACCATCTTTTTAACGTGGTTAGAGATAATGCAATCACTTTTAGGAATGTCGAAGATAACTTCAGGAATAAAAGGTTGCAAAGGAGCTAGGGCATTGACCCAATCATCTTCTCTGGGGATCCTTAGTTGCTTCCTTTTTAGCTGGTGCGTGTTTGTTCTGGCCTTGTGAGCAGCAGCTTGCTGTTTTTGGTGATTGTTCTCTTCCCTAGCTGAGGGTTTTTGTGTTTCTAGGGCCGGTTGTTCACGCCATGCTTTTCGTGTCCCTTTGTGTTTGTTGTTTTGGTTGCCACTTGTGGCTTTTACATCCCGACATCCTTCCACTCGTAACGTTCTATCGTCTTAAGTGTAAGTTTTGATGCCATGATTTTTTGTACACTTTGGTCATTATTCTTTATATTCATTACCTTTCACCAAAAAACAAAAAACAAAAACAAAAATGGCAATTCACTTTATAATGGCTACTTTTAACAATGTAACATCATTAAAGAAATGGGCATTTTGAAAGCAAGGGGTGAAAACCTACACTCCTCCCATCCTCTCGTCTTGTCGAGTTCCTCTCTATCTCTGGATAGAGTTCTTCTTTCTTAAACCATTTCTTCAACCTTCAGCACTCATCGTCACCATGCAAACGGCAATTCTTCATCATCTCCTTCTCTTCGTCTCCTCCATGCGTCTCAACAGTTAACCTACACTCATCCCATCCTCTTTATACCTGGTTAATAATGTCTTGTCGAGTTCCTCTCTATCTGCTGGATCGAGTTCTTTCTTAAACCCTTTCTTCTACCTTCAGCACTCATTGTCACCATGCAAACGGCAATTCTTCATCATCTCCTTCTCTTCTTCTCCTCCATGCGTCTAAACAGTTAACCTACACTCCTCCCATCCTCTTTATACCTTGTTAATGATCGCTCTGTGGGTTTCTATTCTCCTCCACTTTGGTCTTCTCGGTTTCTACTTCTGCATGTCGAATTTGCTTGAAGTTCCGACCTTCGTCAGTTAAGAAGCTCCATCCTTTTCTCAATGGCAACTGAAGATGATCCCGATGCAACTCGGGTTCTGCGCTTTGTCAAAAATTAGGCCGATTATGCACAAGAAAAAGCAATTGAAGAATGGCAAATTGAACCCGCACCTGGCGCAGTCGAGGAATGCAAACTCCTGTTAATTGGTAACATTGCTTCAAACCCTACCTTTAATTTCCCAGCTTTCCAGTCAATCTTGAAGAGGGCATGGAGGTCGGACCAAGTGGAAATCCTACAGCGAGAAGCAGGAATTTATTTAGCCAAATTTAAATCTCACGCTGAAAAACAGAGAATTCTCGATACAGGACCTTGGCAATTCTCGGACATCTTATAAATTTTAAACCATGGGTAGCCAACACCCCTCTACACTGCTATGACTTTTCTACCTGTGCATTCTGGGTTCAGGTAATTGGGCTTCCCTTAGAATGTTGCACTGAAGATATGATCCGCAAGGCTGTCAGTACGGTAGGCTCTGTTTTGCAAGTTAAGTCTGATTTTGCTATAGGATCCACCCTGAAAACAGGCCGCACTCGAGTTGAGTTGGATTTATCTGAACCATTAAAGGTAGGTCGACTGATTAAATTCAGAAATCAAACTATGTGGTTGGATTTCAGTATACGAGAGGTTACCTCATTACTGTTATTCTTGTGGACGGTTGGGTCATTATACTGACTCTTGCCCCTCCGTCCCTTTTGAAGAGGACATGATTGCTGATGCTCTAAAAACCCCTTATGGTCCCTGGTTAAAAGCTGAAGTTCATCAGTACAGCCCATATTGGCAGTGTTACTATGGACAATCATTTACGGAGGAGGAGAGCGAGGAGACCATACCTGAAACTCCTCCCATGGCTATTCGCCCTCTCCCTCTACTCCTTCCACCTGCACCAAATACAATCCCTCAAAAATTTACTCCAATCACAACTCAGACCAAGACTGATACTATGAGCATCACTCCTTCAGTGCAACACAATCTAACCACAGCTTTAATTCCAGCTTCAAAGAAACTTAAAGGAGTGCAATGGCCGACATCGGATCCTCAAGTTAAAAAAGGTAAAAGTACTCGACCGCCTAGTAAAATAGGCCCTGCCAAGAAACCAAGGCGTTATACTCCCTACGACTTACCAGGAGGGCCACAGGGAGTTTATGATGACTCTCTCTTGTTGGATACTCCAATAATCGAGGCTTCTGAAGAGGATTTGCGGGCGACGGTGGCTGGCCCTAAACAGTCACCCAATCAGCGATGAAAATTATTAGTTGGAACTGTCAGGGTTTGGGCAATCCCCTGACAGTCCTATCTTTAAAAGCCCTTTTGGCTAAAGAGAAGCCTGACCTGTTATTTTTGATGGAGACGAAAAATGGTGATGAAGTCCTCCTTCGCCTAAAACGGTCCTTCAGTTTTTTGCACCACAAGCTGTTTAGTCCAGTTGGCTCTGCAGGTGGCTTAGCTCTTTTTTGGAATGCTGGGGTCTTGCTGTCTGATTTCTCCTCCAATCCGCACCTTTTGGACTTTACTTGTCTGGATATTTCCGATGCCAGATCTCTGCGGATTACTTGTATCCATGCTCCTGCAGTTTTTCGTGAGCGTCAGCATCTTTGGCAGACCTTGCGTCATCTTAGTAGTAACAATATCTTACCTTGGGTGTGCCTCGGCGACTTTAATGAAATTCTTCACCGATGGGAGAAGATCGGTTCTAGGCCTGCGGACTCTTCTAGACTGTCCTCCTTTCAAGAAGTCCTCAATGATTGCAGTATGATGGATTTACCTTCTCATGGTTGTGCTTTCACGTGGTCCAATAACAGAGCTGGGGAAGCTTTGGTGAAGGAACGCTTAGATAAAGCTGTTTGTAATGCTGAATGGCGTGTCACATACCCGAATGCCCAAGTGCTAGCTCTCCCTGCAGTAGGATCCGATCATAGCCCACTTGTTTTAGATATGAAACCCTGTTTGAGTCATCGGAAGAGACACTTTACCTATGAAGCATTCTGGAATCAGGATCCGGGCTGTCCATCAGTTGTTCAATCCTCCTGGCACTCTGTCTTGCGAAGGAACTCTCCTCTGCCGGTCAAGCTTCGCGCAGTCACCACAGCCTTGTCCAATTGGAGTCGCCAGAATTTCTCCCACAATAAGCAACAGGCCATGGAATTAGAACACCAATTAGAAATTTTAACCAACCAGCAACCTACTTTATTGAATCAGTCTAGGCAACAACAAATAAAAACAGAACTTCAGCAAGCATGGCAAAGGGAAGAGCAATATTGGGCGCAGCGATCTAGGATAAACTAGTTACAATGGGGAGACCGCAATACCAAGTTTTTTCATGCTACCACTCTTCAAAGAAGACAACGCAATCAAATTACTATATTGAGGGATGCGAATCAGCAATGGGTCAGGGATCCTGGACAGATCCAAGATATGACTACAACCTATTTCTCCCAGCTATATACAACTTCAAGACCTCGCCCTTATGCTCATATATTAGAACAGTGTCCACAGATGGTCAATGCATAAATGAATGCAACTCTCCTTGTACAACCAACTCTTGAAGAAGTTCAAGTTGCTACATTTCAACTAGGTGCTTCAAAAGCACCAGGCCCCGATGGTTTAAATGGATTATTTTATTAGTCACATTGGGAAACTCTTAAACTGGACATTCACAGAGCAGTTCAGCAATTCTTTACTTCTGGATCATTACCTCTCTCTTTCAACAGAACCGCTATAACACTAATCCCCAAAACCCCAAACCCAGAAAGCTTGGATCAATATCGTCATATTAGCTTATGCAACTATGTCTATAAAATCTTCTCTAAAGTGCTGGCTAATCGCTTAAAACCCCTGCTGCCTACACTAATTACTGAGGAACAAAGTGAATTCGTTGCTGGTAGACAGATTCAGGATAATGTTCTACTTGTACAGGAAGTTATTCATCAACTCAAGACAAGGCAAAGGCGGAGTCATTTCAAAGCAATTCTTAAGTTGGATATGCATAAGGCTTATGACCGTGTAGAATGGGATTTCCTTCGAGATTATCTACTTCGATTAGGCTTTCATTCCCATTGGGTCCATCTAATCATGCAGTGCATTTCAACTCCATCTCTTTCTGTCAAATGAATGGAGAGTATCTACCAAGTTTTCACCCAACTCGAGGACTGAGACAGGGAGATCCCTTGTCCCCCTACCTGTTTATCCTTATAGCCAACCTTTTATCCCTCCCCGCAATGCTATAGCTATGGGCTTGCTCAAAGGTATTAAGCTGAATCCCCGGTGTCCCACGTTATCACATCTCTTCTTCGCTGATGATGCTGTCTTTTTTCTTGATGGTACCTTATTGGAGTGTCAGAACCTATCTAATCTCTTAAATCAGTATTGCTTGGCATCAGGACAAACTATTAATCGCAATAAATCTGGAGTTTTCTTTAGTCCTTCTTGTCCTATCTCTCTTCAGGAAAATTTAGCTAATGAATTAAGGTACCAGTTTTACAGCGATGTGGGAAGTATTTAGGGATCCCTACTGATTGGGGCAGCTCTAAAAGGGACATGTTTTCTTGGCTGTTGAGCAGAGTTCAATCTAAATTAGAAGGGTGGAAGGAGAAACTCATTTCTAAGGGAGGGAAAGAAGTTCTCCTAAAGACTGTCATTCAATCTATTCCACAATATGCTATGTCTGTGTTTAAGATCCCTATCTCATTATGCAAAGTTATTGAAAAAAGAATGGCAAAATTTTGGTGGAATAAGGATACCAGCAGATCCGGGAGTGCATTGGCGAGTTGGAAAACTTTACAGAATAGAAAGGAACTCGGTGGATTGGGTTTTAGAAATTTGGTGTGTTTTAATCAAGCCATGCTCGATAAGCAGGCCTGGCATTTACTGCATCGACCATTATCCTTATGGGGCAAGGTTTTTAGGGGTTTATATTTTCACTCATCCAGTTTTTTAAAAGCTGAAAAGGGCTATCGCCCATCATGGGGATGGCAGAGCCTCTTGAGTGGAAGGGATGCTATCCTACCGCATGTTCGTTGGTCTGTGGGAGATGGAACACGTATAAACATAAGGAATGATCGATGGCTTCCTATGGGAATTCTAGGTGGACCTAAAGCTCTTACAGAACCTACACTAGTAGCTGATCTTATTGACCAGACTACCAGTTCATGGAAGATTGATTTACTTTACAATTTTTTCGACTTGCCAATCATTCAACAGATCACAGACATACAACTCAGGCCTCACTTCACTTCAGATGAACTTATATGGGCAGCAACCAAACAAGGAACATTCACAGTCAAATCAGCATATCACGCTATCACTCAAACACAATCAGGTATCCCAAATTCTAGTGCTTCTACATCATATCATATTCCTACCTGGTTGTGGCGCAATATCTGGAAGATGCCTGCTGCACCCAAAATCCGTGTATTTCTCTGGTCCATCTGTAGCAATGCCTTGGCGACGAGAGAAAACCTGTATCGAAGACATATATTAGACAGTCCATGCTGCACTTTATGCAAACGAAAGATTCCAGAAACTTTAGAGCATATTTTCTTACTCTGTTCGTGGACTCAACAGGTGTGGAATCATCCCCAAATCGGGGTTTCAGTCTTCCCCAATAATATTCAGCGTCTGGACTCGTGGATCGTTTCCATGATTGGGGACGGCAATCGATTACATCGACTGGCTTTTATTTCTCATCCTCTGTGGCAAATATGGCGAGCCCAGAATGCCTTCATTTTCCGCGGAACTCTTCCCAATCCAACGCAGGTAGTAGAAGCGGCACTAACCCACACCAAAGTAGATCGGTTATCTTCGGCTCCCTACACACATCAAAGGCTTTTGATTAAAAACAAACCCTATCTATGGCATCCCCCGGATCCTAGGGTTTTGAAGGTTAATATCGATGGATCATTCCATCAGGGAAGCAATCATGGTACTATCGCCTGTATGTGCAAGGATCACCAAGGACGACTTACAGAGGGCTTCTCCATGGGGGTTGTGGCGTCCTCGGCTCTTCAGGTCGAGATCCAAGCCTTATCCTTTTCGCTCCGCCATCTTCTGCATCAAGGGCTTCAACTCGCATGGATCATCGTTGAATCAGACAACCTCACCTTGGTTGAATCGTTGAATCACCGCACGCTGCCGCCGTGGAGGGATCGATCTCTCTTCTCAGAGGCTTCGTTCCTGCTAACCCTATTTTCCCATCTCACGCTAGGTTTCTGTCGAAGAGAAGTGAACGTGGTAGCCGACTGGGCCTGTAAGGCCCATACTCCAAATTGCTTGACTTGTAATTGGGCCTTTACTTCGCCCTCACCTCTCTTAAATCTCTTATGCGCAGATGCTATCGCTGCGGGATGTACTGGTTACTCCTCTTAATACCACTTGGGTCTGTTCAAAAACAAAAAAAACAAAAACAATGTAACATCATTCGGCATTACTTGTTTTATAAAATAATTTCGCAAAAATATTTCATTTTAAAAAAAATTTCAGCTGTATTCGTCTTCAAACAACTATATTGAATTCAGTCCTTAAATTTCATGTTATATCAACTAGATTTCACTGAAGTTTCAGCACTCATACTATGCAACTTAGAATTCAATGCTTAATTTATCAGAGTTTACGTTTTTACATTTATGTGATAACACCTTGGTAGGTCTCATTTCGTGGTAGAAATGCTGATTCCAGGGCCAAAATCGAGAATCAAACTAGTCTTGGTTGATTCCAAAATTTCAAAATCGTAAACTAAATCAATTCTCCGTGAGCCGACCAAGCCGGTTCCAATTTTACCCGAATCTTTGCTCACCGCCAGTGTGCAATGCACTTTTGCAAATTATTAATTATACAAATAGCCTCTTGGTTGATTATAATGTGAATATATTTGGAGAACACACCTCAAGGATAAAAAAATATAAAATAAGCTTCTTATCTCTTCCTTAATATATATATATATATGAAATTATATTTTCTAGAGTCGTGGAGAAGAGCTTGCTTTTATGTATAGGTGGAGATGCATATTCTTTTTAATGCATTACTTTCTATATTTATACATTGCAAATAGATTCTCATTCATTTTAACTTCCAAGAGCTCAACTCTTTCGCTTAGGTTTCAAATTTTGGGTTGGATTCTAGGTTGATGGTTTTCGATTTGTTAGGGTTTCGTACTTCTGTCGCTCTTTCGATTGGTTTTTCTGCTCGATCTCATTAGGTTCCAAGTTAGATTCTAGGAAATGTTGGGAGGTTTCAAGCTCATGAGGGTTTTGTTTGGGCTTGGTTAAAAAAAAAAAAACAAATCCGTTTAGTAAATTTTTTTGTTTCCGATGACAAAAAGCCATTTTCTTGTTCTAGGAATAAATTTGAAATAAAATCAAGAAGTAAAATAAATAAATAAATAAAAGTTGCTTCCTATTTTCAAGAGCGGTTTTGAAATCAAATCTATTTTTTTTTCTTCTCTCTTCTTTTTCTTCTCTTTCCTTTTCCTCTTCTTCCTTCTGCCAGTCACCGGCCTCAACCATGACCAGTGACTAGCCATAAAGAAGGAGGAATAAAAAGAGAAAGAAAAAAATAAAAAACAAAAATCTATAATAAAATTATTAAAAGATTAAAAGAAATAAAAAAATAAAAATCCTATCAAACACATTTTTATCCTCGAAACAGAAATTTTGAATGGTAATCAAATGCTTTTAAGAACTCAAAAATTGTCCCCAGAACAAAATAAAAAAAAAATCATTTCTAAAGAAAAAGTGTTTCCGAAAGTAGAATGGTTACAAAACCCACCCTTAATGGAGAGGGATAGTCATTGATCACAAGTATAAATGAGCTCCATTATCTGCTTTCCTCGATATCTCATATGTCCGCCATTATCTGCTTTCCTCAAAGCCCAAAACATGTAACATTTCAAACTTTACATTGCAAAATGTCAAGCTAATCATTCAAAAAGCCTTAAATCTATCATGCAATAGCGAAAATTCAATCATAAGCGTTTTAATTTGGCTAATTTCAATCAATTTAATAAATTAACCAGAAATCGCCAATGTAAACACTAGGGTCTTGCATGACACAATCAAAAAGACGATTGACCAGAATCTTTTTTTCCTTTTTCTTTTTTCTGTTTATTCTATTTTCCTCGGCCAATCGCCAGCCACAAATTAGGAGATCGTCAACCATGGGCAAGGGGTATCCCTTGCAGGCATTACAATACCCTTGTGTGCCACAATGAAGGCTCATTGGCCACAGCTTAGACTTGGCAAAGGCCGCAATACCCTCGCCAGTTGCCAACAAATTACAAAGAGAAATAAAAAATAAGAAATTAATTTAAAATTTAAAAAAAAAATTGTTCATGTTAGCGAATTCCAATGGCCAAATAGACTATATTAATAAATGACAAATCATCAAATTTAAAAACTAAATTGACTGTCGTACAATAAATTTAACTACACGCTGATACTTTCTTCAAAATAGTTCAATTTTTTTATTTTTTACCAAAATGCAACATCAATTAAACTTTAAAAAGACGAACCAATGCCACACAATTGATGATCTCTCTTTGCTAATAAACGACTTAACGCCATTCAAATTGATGGGTTTTACCGAATGAAATTCACACATTTTAAAGTACGGGAAAGAAATGCATCATATTATCTATTATGAGGCCCCAAGAGGTCTGGCACCCGGCCTGCATCATACTAACCTCACAGGTCACGCGAAAGAAGTCAGATGAATCAAATGAACAGCCGGTAAATGAGTATGTAACTATTGAGAGTGAAGATATTCTACATAACGTGAATTGGACTTGCAACATCACGGAGATCGACTGCTTGATTCACCGAAACCAGTCCCGTGGAGTTAAATAGAGCAAACAGGAGGGGGGTTGGAACACGTTAGGGATCCTGTGGATAGGTACGCCATCATTCTAACTCTAACATGAGGATCAATCACCCGTCGGGATCAGTTCACTGGTATTGACTCACGACGATCTGTGTTCATGTAAACTATATATACAGAATGAGATGGCCCGTTAACAAACGAAACGAATCCCAGAACGAGAGAGTACATGCGGATATTTATATGCCACTGTTTGGTCAAGCTTTGAGTTGCACGTGGGCATGCGCGCGTGCGAGAGAGGGGGAGGAGGGGAGTGGGCCACTTATGTATATACATCATGTTCCTCCTTTAGATACATTGGAACAGCTTGGGAGATGGCAATATCCACCAGTTTTAACGTCCAAAAGAAGAGCATCAGAAGATGCACCGGCACTAATATACAAGTAACAGCGGGATACCTTCTCAAGATCCTGGGACCGAAGGAAATGAATGAAAGGAAAAGTAGACGATGGACTTTTCAACGCAAACAACGAAACAAAAACAGCTCGGATTCCAGCAGTAGGAGGCTTCATCATCGAGTAAGAGAACAGCTATGTGGGAATGCATCTTGAAAGAAGAGCAAAGGAATGAATGTCAAGCTGCAAGGGATGACGACGAGTACCTCCTGTGATAAAGTTTAGAACAGGTCATGGAGAAGAATCTTTCACTCTTTCAAGACTCCTAAATTCTCCAGAGAAGCCCGAATGTCATCGCTGCTGCAGTCTTGAGGTGTCTGAACGATGTTTGCGCTGTCAAAGGGCATTACATCTGAAAGAGGATAGTTTCTGTTGGCATGGAATTGATTGCTGGCGCTGCCACAAACACCCTTAAGTATAACACTCTTGTGCAACCCTCCGAGCAATCCTTCGTAATCTGTGTCACCGCATTCTCCAACAAAAACCACCATCTTTGATAGGTCGACTCCCCATCGCACATACAAGTACCTACAAGAAATATTTTTAGTTCAATTTAGAGCGAGTCGAGCATGATGCAAACAATGGACATCTCTACAACAGAGTACAAGGAGACGCAGTGCATTCTGAGAGAAAATGTAATTGTAGAGTTAAGTATGGCCAGAGCAGTTTTATCGAAGTCTAGTCACTATCTCTGTGCCTGTTACAGGTAACATCCATTCATGACCATGTTTAGTACTCTTATCAATTGATGTTACAAGACAAGTAAATTCTCGTGGGACATTGGAAATATGGAGATCAGGCATGCTACATGCAGTTCCACGTAAAAGAGCTTGGTTGCAGAACTCCATATGTTTCCCAAATCCGCATGACGTTTCTTACAACTACCAAAACTTTAGCAAGTTGCAAAATTTGCTTCGTGTTTCTGGGTCTGTATAAGGCATTTCCCTTCCCATATACCTTAACTCTCTAGTCATTGGTCATTGATGTTCAATGAATCGTCTTTACACGGTTCTGTGGTTTTATGACAATCTTTACCAGAGCACTGTAGCTAGAGTATTAGGTGCCATTATTTGGATTTAAGCCATGCTCGTCACATCCATATCTTAGAGGACAATAAGACTCGAATGTGCATGTTTCAAACATGAACAAATGTCTTGCAACCTAATTTAAACAAGCATGATATTTTGACCAAATGCACTTATTTCTATCAGATATTTTCAGGTCATCCATGACAATAGGAAAAGCAATACCTAAGTGCTTGGGCGCGAGATGCCAGAACTGGAATGACATTCAGCCTGGTCCAATTTTGGCAATAAACAGCATGCGAACGTAAAGCCTGAATTCTCGTCATCTTCCGCACCTCCTTAACCGGGGGAACCTGCAGGACCAACAGTCAGAGGCTCTCACTGATTTCAACCAGAATTATAGGACAGTGACAGAAATCAGCAAAATCCCAGATTCCCCTCATCTGTATCAACAAAAACTTGCAACGACCATCCCATTAAAAACAGAGTTACAAAGAGATAAGGTGTACCATTCCCAGCTTTTCCACTTTGAAGGTGTAGCAGTAGTCGGTGGAGAGCTTCTCTGCCAGAGTGACAATCTGGGCTTCATTTTCAGCCCTCTTGTCATTGATAGTAGCTGCCCAACGAACCAAAGTCTTCCTTAACCCTTCGCCACCCCATCGATATTCAATGTGTGAATGGTAGTAGAAGTCGATCACAAATGGACGGTTCTCAGAATTGAGAGATGGATAGTAGAGATCACTACCACTGTTGCAGATAAATGCATCGAAATCATTAAGACTCAAACCCCCGGAAACTAGAAAACTGTGAACCTCAGACATCGTCAAAGATGTTGACAGTATAAATCCAATGGAGCCTTCATTCCTCTCATTCTCCACAGAAGATAAAACCTTTTGTATGATTTCAAGAAGATCTGTCAGCGAATCACAGTCCACGGCAAGGACAAAGATGTGCTTTCTCCTCCTCAGGGGTGGAAATTTGGAAGAGTTGGCATTCGGATCAGATTTCTCCACTAATCCCGTCTTCTTATCCTTTAAAACACCTTTGGACCATGTCATTACAGCATTCTCTAACTTACTTTTTCTATCTGCTGCATTCTCTTCAGATCCTACAGAATTCTCATTTCCACTAGCGTCATTCTTCTCCCCGTCCAATGAGAACTTCAAATTTAGGGACAGATCCTGGATATCCCTCAAAGAATCACTTGGCGAATCAGATTCTGAATTTCCAAGACCATCCTCACTTCTTTGCCACTGTGGATGCCTGGGCTTGCAACTTGCTATCCGAGAGAGATAAGTCTTGCAATGCTCCGGCCATGAAAATAGGTGAATATTCTTCAGTCCATTCTGCCGGCACCTAGCCCAGAGATGTTTATCTGCCACCAACTTCAGAAGAGCGTCAGCAATCGACTGCTGATCATGGGGATCAATAAGAAGGCCATTGTCAAGAACCTGCACTTTTTGTTCATGTCAGTCAGTTTGGATCTGGAGATCTAATACCAAGAATAATATTATATATTCATAGAAAAATTGTTTAAAAGCTTCTGATTGATGAGGCATACCCTGTGTATATCAACAGGACCTCCATTTTTTGTGGCAACCATCGGCAAACCATGAGCTGCTGCCTGTGACAAAAGAGGGAGTACTCTTATCGTATAATGACTTGAAAAGATCAACACTTCACAAAGTAATGCTCACCTCTATTAAAGTAAGCCCAAATGGTTCGATGAAAGCTGGATTGATGAAAACACCCTGAAAAAAATCAGATCAATAGTCATTCAGCAGAAAATTGCACACATGCATGCAAGTGGGCACTGGCATATGTGTAGAGTGCAGCATATAATCTTTGACTAAATCAAAACAATAACTGCACAACATGATATAGAACAAATATGGCTGACTTAAGTAATCAAAATGGGGTTGCTTGTTCTAGTGTATGTTCTAAGCAAATGATTTGCAAGATGTCCGTATCAAAGAAACGTACATAAAAAAAAAAAAAAATAGACTATCTGTAAGATGCAACAGCTCTCTTGGGAAAATGAACAACTGTATTCTCACAGGCAACTTGTTTAGCACAATACTCCAAAGTTACCTTTGTTTTTGCAGCTAGCCGATATATATCGGGAACATCAGACTGTTTGTGGTGTTTAGGATATGCCACTTGCCCATAAAGATCATATTTGTCAATAAGCTTCAGCACAGACAGGAGAACGGAAGAACTTGTGCTTGACATTTCATCAATGCCATCTCGATTACCCATAATGAGAGTCTGTATAACAAAGTGCTAAATGAGGTTACCATACTCTTCGCGGTCTCATAAGCATACCGAGAAGATACTTTACCAAACAAATACAATGGTAATGATCTTAGACTATATTACCAGATTAGCCAGTTCTTGTAATGGTCGGCATTCTCCAAATGCTTTGACCAGTGTCGTGATGTTCTTCTTGGGGTCTGGCCTTGCAAGTGCTAGTATCATGGGCTTCCGAGGGTTATTGAAAAATCGCATTATCTGCATTATTACAAATCGAAAGTGAGTCCATGCCAATGCATGTGCTGGAAGAAGCTTTAACTTGAGCCATTCTTCAAAATCTTAGCTTTTTCAAACAAATTAGCAACGAACCTCGGTCCAAATAGGTGGATCTTGGGTAGTAGGATGATCATCATTTCCTTCCATCTCCCCATCCATATCACCATCTTGTGGAGCAATATTGTGAAATTCCATTCCCGGAGGTATTATCTGAATTGGTGCGCCAGAATTGTTTAGTCCACCTTATGGTACAGCATCATCAACAATAACAATATCTACAAATGCACAAAATATCATATATGTATATGTATATATAAAGCATGCTGTTCATTTACTTTTCTCTTGTCAATGATCAATTACAAAGCACCCGAGCAGAATGTAGATAATGATTAATTTGCATAGTTCACTGAAGAACCGTTTGAGCATTAGTAAGCCAGTTTTAAACGGGCATGGCAATAAAAGGTGCGTAAAAGATTATCACATCCATCATGCAATAAACAACAGTAAAGAATGAGAGTTATGTCAGAAGAGGAGAGAAAAAAGGAGTTTATAATACTTACAGCCATGCGCGGCATGAACCTTCCATAACAGCTTACATTGCGCTTTATCCTTGCTCGTAGCTTCTTCTCCAATATCGGATCAAAAGCATCATACAAGCGCCATTGCTCATCAATCTCCTGCCTAGTACTAGTTATCACTATCTCAGAGGAATCAAGGGACAGTTCTTCTGCCTCTATCCGGCGCATTATCTTGTATGTCGTATTGATTTCATCCCTGGACAGACGGCCTTGCTTGAGGAGTTGTTCCAACTTATCTCGACCAAGTGAGTGACCAGTAAATAGCATTGGTACGTTAAGAGCCCCAGATAGAAGAGCAGCGGAGTCCCCAGCATCAGCATAGTGACCATGGATGGCAACAGGCCACACTGGTTGGCCACCGCCAACTTGCTCTCCTAGGACTTTTGACATTTGTATTACATGGCTGAGTGCACCATCAACAAATTCAGGGATGTGGGGCCATAAAAGTTCCTTTGGAATATACTTATCTCTTGGTCCAAAAGGTATACGGACGATATAAGCACCACTGCTCTCTCCCATTTCGTCCGATAAACCTTCAGAATTTCTTGGAGACAACATCTCTGTGGGTTCACCATAACTCCAATCAACATCTGGTGACGATATCTGTCTAGTAAGCAAGTCCACTCGATAAACACCTGGCATTGAACCTAATGCCCTTGCAAGTTCAACGACATACTTGACCTAAAGAGATAATGACCCACAGTGAGTCTTCCACTTTTCAGCTTGAAATAAGGAATAAAATCATCATTCCAAATATGTACCCAAAGCAAGGATTATCAGAGTTTTTATGAAGTCAAAAAATAATGATACTTTCTCGGACAAAACAAGAAAATCAGAGATCACAACTCAAATCTACCTGACCACCAGTATCGGAGTCACGGCCAAGCTCCATGTTTTCACCCCGTATAAGGCCATGAAGACTGCAGACAACAGCAGTGATTAAGAAAATAAACCAAAGACATTCTCATATTCCATGGAAACATATACATTACACTAACAGTTGATAAAAGTTTCTTTTCATCATCCCATGGTCGCATTGTAAGAAAATCAAGTTGCGTATGTGGCCACATTTATCTCATCAAGTTCTAAAAGCATAAGTGAACTAATAAATGTGGGGGTAGACCACTTTCTTCTTTGATGGCACTTCAAATTGACAGAGTTGCACAGAACAGAATATAACAGCACATGCCTTATTAATACAAGGTAAAGCTTCTTCCCCTTCTGTTGACCAATCCATGACTCCATTGCATCAACAGAACTTATCCTAGGCAATCTGCCTCTGTTGCTATCACCATGAGCTGATATATCGCTGACTGCATCACCCTTTTCTCCCTCAGATAAGTCCTCAGACATGTCCGCAGTCGCTTCTCTGCGACCCCTTTCACGTTCAAGTCGACGCTTAGCTTTTCTCTGGGCTTCTTCACCTTCGAGCTAGAAGGATTGACACGACAAATTGAAATCAGTATAGTCTACTTAAAGCCTGAACAGAAATACATTTATGTTCCCTCAATTTGCAGAAAGTAATGTCACAATATCAGTTATGAATCCTGCCTCCAAAACAAAACCATATGAACTATAAAAGAAAACAGCCTATTGCATAGAAATCATAGATGCTCAATGCAAGTTAAATGAATGAATTCCAGTAGAAATCAGTCTTCTGTGAGAAAATAGCCTTAAGGCCACAAAAATGAAGCATCCTTCTACAAGCTACTCGCAAAATCAAAACCAATACTTATGGGATACGGTCCGCTTCCATCCTCTTGCCAGAAGAATTCAGGAAATGAAAAAGTTTCCAAGCGTTGCTCTTTAACTCACACAATGAACTCCACATACTGCACAGAACAAAACTATTCGGACAAAATCCCAAGCTAGACTGAGTTTCTGCCCCCAGCAAGTCCCAAAACAACAAGAATAGAACTAGTTAAGCTAACTTTAGCAGACAAGTAGCGCCATTCAAAACAACCGCTAAATTCCCCAAACCAAGTCCTTTCTCCTGCAGATGAACCAAAACATCCGCAGCACGTAATCACAAGCGATAACATCCACCACCATCTCCTTTCAATCAAAGTGAAAGTAAAACTCTGAAAATCCACATCGAACCGGAATCGATCTCCCCCCCCCTCCCCAAAAAAAAAAAAAAAAAAAAAAAAAAAAAAAAAAAAAACGAACAGAGCCGAAATCACACAACACGAGGCAAGACCTGCTTCTTCTGCCGCGCCAGGTTCCAAATCCTCCAGCACATGTTCTCCAGCCGCGTGTTCCTCTCCTGCGGGCTCCTCGTCGCCTGGGCCTGAGCCAAAAAACTCCGCATCAGACAAATCACGCGCCGCAAATCAATCGAACGAAACGTCTCCTCCCGCGCTCTCGATCTGACTTACCTTGACCCAGGAGCGGTAGAGATCGGTCTCATCGAAGCCGGTGATGACCTCCTCGACGAAGTAGCGGGTGGGGCTGAACCGGCCGCGCTCCCGCAGCAGCAGCGACGATTTCTTGTCGTCGAGCGCCGGGCCGACGTCGAGGATCGCCTCGAGGTAGCTGTTGATCCAGTCGTTCCCCGCCATCGCCGCCGCCGCCGCCCACGGGCAGGGGGCGCTGGCTAGAGAGAGAGAAAAGCCTCCCCTCGCAGGAGATAAGGATTCTAGAGAGAGAAAGGGAGGGAGAGCGCTGTGGAAGAGGAGAGGGAGAGGAGGGGATGATGATATAAGGCAAGGACGTGGGGGGAAGGGAGGGGGAAGGGAAGGACTATTTTTGTATTTGTGCGCGCGTTTGCGGGAGCGTTGCGCGCGTTTGCGGGAGCGTTGCGGACGGGGGAGATCGGCTACTCGCCTCGAGTACGCAAATCCATTGCGTACTCGCCCGGGGAAAATTGGGGGCCAGGTCGTATCCGGCGCTTAATTAATTTTTTTAAACATTTCCCATTTTGGATTTTGATTTATAGGCTTGATTGGCGCCTCCGTGACTCCTTCCGAGGTGGAATAATTTGGAATGTATTTTTCATTTAAATAAATCCCTCATAATGAATTAAAAAATAGAGAAAAGCTATTAAAAACCCTATAATTAGGTTCAATGTGATATATTTATCTCAAATTTATATAGTATTACATGTTTGCACTAAATTTATATTTATGTAATATATTTACCTTAAAAACTTAACGTCGATGATAAATATGGCACGTAAATATAAGTTTAAGGTTTTTACTATAAGGTTTTGGGGTAAACGTGTCGCAATTGGTAGAATTTGGGATTTTTTATGAATTTTCCCCTAAAAATATTTAGGCTAAAAAGAATAAGTTGTGTCCCCATTAAGTTCCTTGGGAAAAAAAAAAAATTAGGTAGCCAATATTGCATATTTCATTTCAACACAAATCTATAGAATGATACTATTTCAAAAATTTTGAAGATGGATTTTCTTTCAATAAAAAAATAAGCTACACCACATTTACTTTTACCAGATTTTTTAAGCTTAAGAATACAGGTTTAGTTACTAAAAAAATGCGCTCGACTTAATCATTTATTAATTGTATAAATGGCATTTTTATTTTTTATTTTGCGTATAAATGGCATTTAAAAAATTTCATCTTGAATATCGACATGATGTGAAACGATTGATATATGATAATTTGCTCATGGCTCATTAGTTTAAATTTTGAGCTAAGATGAGTCTCGATGGATTGGTTGATTAAGCTCTTTCTTTATTTCCTCGAGCAAAAGTATTGGGTTTGCCATGGCTTTTTGACAAATATTATCAAAGCCAATTGTCAACCTATTACCTCCTAGTATATTCCGATGTATTGATGTCTGACTGAAGGGGAGCATCCTCATTAAATTTGGTTGTTTACTTATGCCATTATATAATTTTGCTTTTAGTACCACGTCGTGGCTGCAATATAAAAAGTTATTTCGTGAAATTAGTTACGTCATTTATTCAAAAAGTCGGTAGAAGTTAGAAATGCATTATTAAGTACTCATCACCGTCAAGAGACAATTTAGTTACATTAATCGAGAATCTTGGAATTTTTCGCAACTTGAGAAAAGATTTTATTGGTTTTCCCTTTCGGTTCGGATTTGAAAATTGCAATATGCATCATCATAATCGCGAAAAGGACAAACACAGTTTGTCCTTAATTACCGAAGAGCATGTGCCGTCACGAGTTGCTGCACTCGGACGACCGGTGGAGGGGGCAAATCAGGTCGACTGGGCCTGGTCCAGCGCGTGGGGCTTGTCCGGGCGCGTGGCGCATTTTCGCCGACTCCGCGACACGTGTCGAAACAGAGTGGAGAGTAGCTTGCGGAGTCCGTACTCGCGCGTCCGGAAATAGCTTTCTCCTATTAACGGAAAGCGGCAGGGATTAGAGCTTTTACCAGAGCGGGAAACTGGGGAATTATTCCAGCAGCATATGCTGGGTGGCGAAGAGTCAATTTCGATGATGCCACGCGCCCACGCTCGCATGACCTCAAGCTTTTTGGCCCCCTTTTTTTATTATTTTATCCTTCGTATTTTCAGATTTCACCTTTTCATCCGTTTGGAAAAATTAAAGCAAACGTCAAATTAAAAAAAAATTAAAAGAAAATAGGTTATTCAATTTTCTTTTTTGACTTTCTTTCATTTTTCGTGGCAAAAATGTTTTCAAATAATTTTTACAGGAAAAGAGAACCAACCTATTTGTTTGTAATTAATTCGCTCTTTGGTCTGAAAAGTTAAAATTGAAAATCAATGCCTACAAAATGTATATTGAAAGGCTTTATAGGATCGCAGGTCATCATTCTAAAATTTAAATTGTTAGACGAAATGTTACTTGATATTTAAATAGTATAATACTGATAAATTATTTAAATTTTTAATCCATATCATATTAGTTTAGATTAAACTATTTAAATTGTCAAATTTATGTTTGACTCATAGATCAAAACTATTATGATAGATAATTTAAATGGAAGAAATGAAGGGAGACAACCCGTGTCGCATCTAGAAAGTTCCTTGGTAAAACAAATATTTTTACAGCATTAAATTAATGGGCTCACATTATAATACAATTTCCTTGCCATCCCCCAAATAAAATAAATGGGCTGGGTCATTTAATAATGGGCAGATCTAGAATTTCCCTATTATTTTTATTGGGAATTGTTTTAAAGCACGGAGACGTATGATCAGCGAGTGTGACACGTGGGCTCCGTGTGGCCCCACACATCCTGGTATCCTATAATTTTTTGTGTTTATGGATGCACTTTCTATTTTTTAATTGAATTTTGCGCATCTAATGGATGACATCTAGTTTATTTTATTATTTTCCTCACAAGATCGTGTATCCCGTCAAATCGGTCTATATAGAATATCCTGTAATAATGGAATATTTCATTTCCTTCCCTTTTGCGTCACAAGGAAATAATTGCAATAATGACCCCTGAATTTTATTTTTATTATATGGGGCTGCATGTTTTTATTTTTTTGTTTTTTTTTTTGTTAGGAAAAGAAATAAATAAAAAAAAGTGTTTATTCGATGAACAATTTTTGAATAAAAAAACGCATTTGGTAAACTTGTTTCGGGGAATAAAAAATGAACAAAAACATATTTGGTAAATTTTATTCTTTTTTTGTTTCTTTTAATTTTTTAATATTTTTATTTCATTTTTCATTTTTTCCTTTCTTTTTTATTTTTTCTTTTTTTGGTCGGTCGCCAACCTCTGGCGACCGGCCGATGGGGCCGATAGCCTCACCCGGCCATGGCGAGGCTCGCCCAGATCCAGCGAGGCCGAGCGTCGTCGGGGCGGCGACACTCCGGCGAGGTCACCGACCCTCGACGGCGTCGCCGGCCCTCGGCAACCGGTACCCGGCCATGGCCAAGGCGGCGACCGGCAAAAGAAAAAAGAAGAAAAAAAAGAAGAAGTAAAGAAGAAAGAAGAAGAAGAAGAAGAAGAGAAGAAGAATAAACGTTTCTTTAAAATTGTTTATGGAACAATAAGTAAGTTTTTTTTTTTTTTTTTTGTTCTTTTTATGTTCTGGAACAAAAGAACAAAAACGCAACAAAGCGTTTTTGTTCTTTTTTTGTTAAAGGAACAAAAAAATAAAAATTAGGAATAAAAACATGCAGGCCCTATAATATTATTTATGAACTTTTAATTCATACAATATGATTTTTGAATTTTGACATAATGTGCATTGTCATTTACAAAATTTTATATTTGTTCAATATGGTCTATGAACTATTAGTAAATATTCAATATAATCCATACATTACATAAAAATATTCAAAACTTCATTGGTCATGTTGAATATTAGACCAAAATTAAGAGACCACACTTAGGCCCTGTTTGGTTCGGCTTTGAGAATGGGCTTTGGGACTCTAAAATCCCTCGATCAAATTCAAATACGTTTGGTTTGATTTTTTGAACAACTTTGGCGAGATGCAATTACATCTTCAAATGACTCTAAGGGTTTTTAGCCCAATGCAACTCTAAAGGTACTTTGGGAAGTTGCATATTTGGAATGCAAGTCTGATACTGTTCATCTTCTTCAAAGAGAAATGAACAGAGGTCAACAACTGCTGGCTAAAGAGTGGCTCACACCGACGACCGTCGCTTGAGGTCGTGCGACCTCAGCGTCGCTTAGTCGTCGAACCTTAGGCATTGTGCAACCCAAGCGACGATCGCGTGACCTCAGGCATCACCTGGTCACGCAACCTCAAGTGGTGGTTGCCTAGGTTCGTGTGACCCAGGCGATGTAGGCTTGAGGTCGCCAGATCTCAGGCGACGCCTGAGTTGCGCGACCCAAGCGACGGCTGCGCGACCCAAGCATCACTTGAGGTTCGGCGGCAATAGGCAACCGTCGCCTGGGTTGCACGAATAAAACATATAAATGGCATTTAAAAAATTTCATCTTGAAGATTGACATGACGTGAAATAATTGATATATGATAATCTGCCCATAACTTATTAATTTAAGTTTTGAGTTAAGATGAGTCTCGATGAATGGGTTGATTAGGCTATTTCTTTATTTCCTCGAGCAAAAGTATTGGGTTTGCCATGGCTTTTTGACAAATATTATCAAAGCCAATTGACGACCTATTACCTCATAGTATATTCCGATGTATTGATGTCTCGATGAAGGGGAGCATCCTCATTAAATTTGGTTGTTTACTCATGCCATTATATAATTTTGCTTTTAGTACCGTGTTGTGGCTGCAATTTAAAAAGTCATTTCGTGAAATTAGTTATATCATTTATTCAAAAAGTCGGTAGAAGTTAGAAATGCATTCTTAAGTACTGATCACCATCAAGAGACAATTAAGTTACATTAATGGAGAATCGTTGGAATTATTCACGACTTGAGAAAAGATTTTATTGGTTTTCACTTTCGGGTCGGATTTGAAAATTGCAATATGCATCGTCATCAGGACAAACTTGTGTTTGTCCTTAATTACCGAAGAGCATGTGCCGTCACGAGTTGCTGCACTGGGATGACCGGTGGAGAGGGCAAATCAGGTCGACCGGCCTGGTCCAGCGCGTGGGGCTTGTCCGGGCGCGTGGCGCATTTTTCGCCGACTCTGCAACACGTGTCGAGACGGAGTGGAGAGTAGCTTGCGGAGTCCGTACTCGCGCGTCCGGAAATTGCTTTTTCCTGTTAACGAAAAGCCGCGCTGATTATGGCTTGCAAGAGCGGGAAACTGAGGAATTATTCTAGCAGCATATGCTGGGTGGCGAAGAGTCAATTTCGATGATGCCACGCGCCCGTGCTCGCATGACCGCAACATGACCTTTCACGCTTTTATTATTTTTTATCCTTCGTATTTTCAGATTTCACTTTTCATCCGTTTGGATAAATTAAAGCAAAGGTCGAATAAAAAAAGGAAAAAGGTTGTTCACTTTTCCTTTTTAACTTTCCTTCATTTTTTGCTGTGAAAATGTTCTCAAATAATTTTTATGGGAAAATTAAAATTGAAAATTAATGCTCAGTCAACTATTCTAAAAATTTAAATTGTTAGATAAAAGTGTTACTTTGTATTTAAATACTATAATACTGATAAATTATCATTTAAATTTTTAAACTATAATTGTCAAGGTTATGTTTGATTGTGGGGCAAATCTACCTTGATAGGTAATTTAAATAGGAAAAAATGAAGGAGACATGCGTTGCATCTAGAAAGGTCCTTGCTAAAACAAATATTTTTACGGCATTAAATTAATGGGCTCACCTCATAATATAATTTCCTTGCCAACTCCCAAATAAAATAAATGGGCTGGGTCATTAATAACGGGCAAATCTAGAATTTCCCCTATTATTTTATTATGAATTGTTTTACAGCACAGAGACATGTGTTCGGCTAGTGTGACACGTCGAATCCACGTGGCACCACACATCCTGGTATACTACAAGTTTTTGTGTTTATGGAGGAACCTTCTATTTTTTTAATTGAATTTTGTGCATCTAATGCATGACATCCGGTTTATTTATTATTTTCCTCACAAGATCCCATACCCAATCAAATCGGTCTAAATAGAATATCATTACGTAAAAGATAACGGAATATTTCATTTATTTCCCTTTTGCGTCGCAAGGAATAATAGCACCAACGATTCTTGAATTTTATTTTCCATACATAATATTGTGTCTAAACTTCTAATTCAATTAATATGATTTCTGAATTTTGGCCAAATGTGCATTGTTGTTTATAATTTTTTTAATTTGTTCAATATAATTTATAAATTATTAGTAAATATTCGATATAGTCTCCTAGAATAGGCCGTGTTGAATATTTGACTAAAGTTAAGGGACCACACTTAATAAATTGACACTTTGCAAACGATATTGAATATTGAATCAAAGTTTAGGCTGGTATTGAACAAAATCAAAAGTTCATGGATGGCATCGCATATTAAATTGGATTTCAAATATAATTTATGTCAGTTTTTCATGTGCAAATACAGTAATCAAGATTATTCATTTAGTTTTCTAATTTGCCAAAAAAATGCGAGTCTCGATCGATCAAGAAAAGACGTGTATAAATTTCATTATCCAATTTTTTTCGAAAATGCATACTAATTTTAGAGGGATCATACAATGCAAAATCGTTCTCTCTTTTTTCCTTTTGAAGAAGATTAGTTAGAACGTACGGTGGACGAAGACAAGGCACTGAAAAAGCACAGACCATTGGTCGGCGGCGGTGTCTCGATGGGTCCGAGAAACGTCACTCGTTCGCAATTCGCATGTTAGTTGGCAAGAAGAAGGGCCACCTGTTGAGTGAGAAAGCAAGCTAAAATGGTCGATCCGGTAGGTGCTCGCCACGTGTCCCTTTGTGATTAAAGTGCAATACAAATTATTAGGCGCGGGAATTCCCAAGAGAATATTCCCTTGCATCTTCCAAAATTATTTAAAAAAAAAATCAGAAAAGAGGGAAAACGCGTGTTTCCATAAATAGATAGATATTTTTTCCTCCATTCCTAATCAAGAAGATTTCGTGCCTAGATATCTCCGATGTTTATATTTAGTTAAGTTTGTTCGCGTACGATGCTTATATTTAGTCACCCACCAATTAGAGACATAGCTCGGGAAATTATAATTTCTCTTTATCGGTCGGAATTTTTTAATTTTTTTGTTATTCTTCTTATAAAATAAGTCGATTCCTTAAGTATGTTATCCACTAATCACTTTTTGAGGATCCCGTACCTAAAAGTCTTAAGGTCAAAATTAATGAGATTTCGAGACTAACAGGTGATCTCTCTAAATGGTTGATGTTAGGGGATGCTTCCATTAGATCTCGTGTAGCTTCTCCATTGAAAAATGGCAATTCCTATACTTCTTTTGTAGGATGATTGGTTGTTGCCAATTGCTTTGATTTTTTTATTCATTATGGGTGCGTTTTGGCTATTTTATTCCGAACAAAAATTTTGTTTTTTTGTTTCAGGAAAAACAACGCGAACAGCGTTTTTTTTGTTTTTTGTTTTTTGAACAAAAAAAGAAAAACGAAATAACAAATAACAAATTTGTGTTTCATTATTTCTAAAACAAATGAGAAACAATTTTCTATTTTCTTCTTATTTTCTTATTATTTTCTTCTTCTTTTTTCTTTCGCCGGTCGTCGGCCTCGGCCATGGCCGGCCACCGGCCGGGCGAGCTCGGCCTCGTCGGATCTAGGCGAGGCGGCGTCGCCAGCGGTGGCCCGGTGAGGCCACGCCTCCACCGGCCTGGGCGAGCTTGGCCTCGCCGGATCGGGCGAGCTCGAGCTCGAGCTCGCCGCCAAGGCGAGGCCGCGGGCCCTTGTCGGCCGGTTGCCGGCCATGGCGGAGGCTGCGGGCGGCCAAAAAGAAGAAAAAAGGAAAAAAGAAAAAAGAAAAAAAAGAAAAAAATAAAAAAAAAAAAATAAAAAAATTATACAAATTTACCAAACGCGTTTTTTTTATTCAAAAATTGTTGTTCGAAACATAAACATTTTTTTCTATTTCATTCCCTATAACGATTTTTAAATGTAAACGCAAACAAACGCACCCTATACATTAAATCGACGGTGAAATAATAGATTTTTTTTAATGGATTTTCCATTTTTTCTCTACCAAGGTTTTAATTTGTTTGAGTGGGGCTCTTTGGGCTAAGATAAGGATGAACATTATTTTCAACCTCCAAGGGATTTGTTAAACCATCGAGTGTTTAGTTTGAATTTAATGGATCTTACATCAAGTTATCCAATCATCTGCTCATATCCATCTTGTGGTCATGTCCACCACCCAAAAGTAGAGCTTTATCGGTTCACAAAAATCGTGCAATTTTGCGTGTATCCTTAGAAGTAGCTGATTTACAAGGTTTGAGTGCCCACTCTATAAGAAAAAAAAGAGCCAAACAAGACCAACAGATCTTCAAACTAACACAATATGAAAATTTCAAAAATTATCAAGTTCGCTCAATAGTTCGGCTTGAATGTTGTCTGGATGTAGATTGCCAGGGAGCGCCATCTGCACTAGTGAATAGTTCATCTTACCGTAAGGGTTTTTGCATGATTACAAATTGAGCCATCGCATCGGTTAAAAGCCTTAAAGTCCAAGGTTAATAAGTCCATCACCATATATCGAGATCGTGACAATCAAGAAATCTCTTCGCAAGAGATAGCGACTCCCCTTAGCTTTCAATCCGGAAGGGGTTTGAGGGTTTAGCGTTCGACCACCCGTTGGGTGGTCCACGGTGACGTCATAAATGTCTTAACATTGCCTATGGATAAGCGAGCCGACAAAGAGGTCGGCCAGGATCCATTGCGGGCTTCTTTTGTTTCTTGCAATTCGATGGGCCTCTTGGATCTACCACTAGCTGCGACCGCGATTGGATGGGAACGAATTCGACCAAAAATCCAATCCACCCCGTTGAAGTCGGCATTCGCGTCATGTGTGGTTGCAAAAAAACTCGTACTCGATTATCCGAACAGTCTACTTAGGATTTTCTATTCGACAAAGATCCATTGAAATTTCGTCGACCCCTTTGGCGAATCGGCTTTGGGCATGGCCTTCGGTGTCGGGTTGGGGTCTCAGCCTGCTCTGACCCGACATATAAGCCCAGAAATTTCATAGGTCTTGGAGCAAGCCCGTTTCGGCCCGGCCCATGTGCAAGCCCGATCTCACGTGCAGAGAGGAAAGTGCGAGATTATGTACGACCTCTTTGCTCTCTTTAGGCGTTAGTTTCACAGATTCTTTTTCTGCAATTTCTCTTTGTTGACTCGAGTTGACGTGGAATTTCTCCTTCTGTTTAGACTAGTTCTTCATCATCGTTTCGTGTTTCATTTTTATTTTCCTCAGAGTTCTTTCCTTCATTGATAACTGCGACAAAATTATTACATAAAAATCGATAAAATTACCATAAAGTCCTCAATATATTTTTTGAATATCAATTCGGTCCTAATTTTCGATTGTACAAATTTAGTTATAATTTTTTTAAAGATTTGCCAAATATTTTTTTGACCAATTTTGCCTAGAAAATTATCGATTGTTCCACGCACTAAGCGGTTGATATTGACATGGATAATTTTTGCAATTCCTTTCTTATTTTTTGAATTTATTATAATTTTTTTTATTGGGGTTGGCAAGAGCTTATCACCCTTTGTTCTCATCAGGCGACGACCACGACTCCCTTGCAAGATTTGGCCTTGGTCAGCATGGCCAAATTAGAAAATTATCTAAAGGTTCTGTAAAAAATTAACTAAATTAATTTTCTTTGAATCGCCCATTGATTTATAATTTTCTTTCGTAATTATCCCCATAAAAAATTGGACCTCAATTTTGACTTATCAATTCATTGACCCATGATAGCCGCGACCTTCTCTCTCCCCCCCCCTTCGATGACCTTCCTCCACGACATTATTCCGCCAATCCCCCTCGACGTCGACGAAAGATTGACCGACGCTGGTCTCGCAAACGAACGATGCGGTCCCTGTCGCTCATTTCGCGGCAATAACCTAGGCTGACCGTTCTCTTATGGTCAGCGGCCGCCGCGGAAACTTCGGTGGGGAGAGCGATATAATAAATGTTTCGTAGCACCTCACCTCAACTAAGGAGAAGACTTTGAAATATTCATGAAAAATCAAAGAAAATTGCCAAAAAAAAGTCTTGAATGTTTCGCATTTATATCAATTCAGTACTAAAATTTTCAATTGTATTAATTAAATTATTATGTCACTTTTAATTGAAAATTCGCGTGAATATCGATTATGCTTATATGAGGCAGCCAAGATGAGGATAATTATTTTGAATTTGTTTACTTTTTTCTATCATATTATTTTTTTCACTATGGCCGTCGAGCTCTAGTGAGGGGCTGAAAAGCCCTCATTAGTGGCAATAACGGCGTCCCCAAGAGTGGGTAAGACTAAGCGAGGGTCGCGATCCTTACCGGCTCGTGTAGGTTGGCCCATGTCAAAGTCTGATCTTGCGTGCAAAGAGAAAAGTACGAGGTTACGTACCTCTTTTGCCCTTTAGGCGTTGACAGATTGCCAAAGTCTACATCCGTAGTGTCTCTCTCTTGAGTTTTTTTTTTTTTTTTAGCAGAGTCTCTCTCTTGAGTTGAATTGATATAAAATTTGTTCTTTTGTTTATACTCTTTGTCCTTTTCGTGCTTCGTTTTCCTTTTCCTTTTGAGTTCTTTCTTTAGCAAATAACTATGGTGAAAGCACTACATAAAAATTGAGCAAGTTACCAAAAAGTTCTAGATTTATTGTTCGGATATTAGTTTAGTCTTAAATTTTATAATTTGACCAGTTTAATTTTAAATCTTTTTGACGATTTATTAATGTAGTCATTTCATCCGATTTTAGTTGGAAACCGTTAACGTACATATCAACCGCCTTACTTAACAAGGTTGCATGCATCAAGGCACTAATGTGCACATTTTTTTGCAATTTTCTTTTTAGAAATTTTGTTTTGTTTTCCTTTTTATCATAGGTTGACGAGGGTTCACGACGCTCGCCCACATCAGGCGATGGCTGCAACTCCCTTGCCAAGTGAGATTGCCCTCACCACAACTAGTCGAGGGTCACAAAAGCCCTTGCCTGCAGCCGGCCACCGCCAAGGCCACATATTAGTGAAGGGAAATAAGAAGAAAAAAAAGAGTAATATTTCAGAATAATTAAAAGATTACATATTTTGTCCAAGCCAACACCGATAGTGTTATGTATAACAACCGGTGTTTACGTTAACAATTTCCCGTCAAGATTGCCTGGAATAGGTACGTCAGCAAATTGTCAAAATGTTAGATTAAATTGACTAAATTGAGAGGTTTAGAATTGAATTAACATTCGCAAGATTATATTTTTTTGGGTGATTTTCTCCATAAATATTTATCCTCAGTTTTGATTTACCAATTCATTGATCTACAATGGCCGCGGCCTTCTTCCCCCTCGATGACCTTTCTCTGCGACATCTTTCTGCCAATCTTCCGCTGGTCACCACCGAAATCGGTCAGAATCCGATCCGACGTCGACGAAAGATTGACCAACGTCGGCCTCGCTAGCGAACGATATAAAATAGTCCGGTAGCTCTTTCAAAGGTAATAACTTAAGCTGACCACTCTCTATGGTCAGCGGCGGCCGCGGAAGCTTCGGTCAAGGAGAGCAATATAAAATGTTTTGGAGGTCCCTATCTCAAAGAAGGGGAAGACTCGGAAATATTCATGAAAAATTGACAAATTACCAAAAAAAAAAAGGTCTGGAACTTTGTAATTCGGTATTAAAACATTTTAATTGTATCAGTTTGGTCATAAATCTTTTGACGTTTTATCGATTTAGTTTATCTGTTCAATTTTGACGGGAAATAGTTTACGTCAACACCAACTATCTTACGTGACATAATCAGTATTGGCATAAATAATTTCTTTTGAATTTATTTTTCTTTTATTGTGCTTTTCCTTCTTTTCTAATTTTCTTTTTCACTATTGCCTAGATTTAGGTGAGGCCATGGTGAGGTTGGCCTCACCAGCGGCCATGATGGCCCCCCTAGATTTGGGCAACACTGGCCACAGCAAAAGGAAAAAAAGAAAAGAAAGAAAGAGAGGAAAATAAATAATTAAATAAAACACTTAGTTCTGGAATGGACTAAATTGACAGCTTTACAAAACGTCTAGGAATAAATTAGTCAAAATAAAATGTTTAAAACTGAATTGACATAAATATTTTTTTTTTTTTGGTAAAAAATAGGTTTATGACTTTATCGGTAATTATCCCATGAAAAGTTCATAGGTTAGGATTGATTCTTCCAAAAAATTGTAGAGGTGGGTCAATCCGTCTCGTGCTCGATCTTGGTCCTTTGATCTTGCAAAGGGGCAATTTTACGATACTCTGAAAAGCACATCCTCGAGTCGTAGTTCCACATAATTTCTCATAATTTTTTATATATAATATCGTGACACACGATAACCAAATTATCTTATGATCAATGGCCGGGATTTATTCTCTTTTTTCATGCCGACATCGACCGTGGTATCGAGGATTCATTCCATGCAATTACTACCACAATGAGGAGCGTCATGTCGTACGGCTCCTGTCTCGTTCAGTTGGTGGTTTCGTTTCATTATCAGCTCTACAGTCCACAAGGACTTTGCATCGATTTTTCCAGTTCGATCATAAAGAGAGTGCATGCCAATCCACGACATCCTGGAATGCACCGATGTCGCTCGTCTCCTTTAATAAGCTGTCGATTAGTACTATAGAATGATGTTCCGTTTGGCTGCTCGAAGATGTCACGAGGACAAATCGTGGATCGGAGTCGACGAATTCAATGGGAAACGAGAGCGATCGAGCGAAAATCAAGTGGAGAAATTCCTTCCCTTTTCTTATTCTCATAAATGAGCTTTGACTATATGGGAAAACAATTTAAACAAGGCAAATGCGTGCGAACTCGAAAATCTCATTGCATGCTCCAATCATAACTGTTCATTAACGGTCCATTTTATGCAACTGTTTTTTTTTTTTTTTTCTAATTTGAAATATATCTCCGAAATCTTGGGTGTCGAGGGTCTCCCCTACATGCCTGATATGGCAGATGAGGATTTTGGGTTCGGTCCACTTTGATGTCAGAAATGATCACTAGAGACCTGGATTTGGTTAACATTCGAATGGATCCGACGGCTGAGGTCCTTGGTGCCCTTGGTTTTATAACAGGTGCTCCGGTCATGGGGCAACTGTTGGGAGCAATCTAACATATTCGAGAGTCGATTTGAAATATCTTGATGATTGCTCATCAAGAATACCTAATCGGAATAAGTCCTATCACGGTAGGCCGTTGAAAAGAAAGAATCCTAAATAAGGAATTTTATTTAGGAAATATACTTGGATGAAATCAATTTTGGTAATTGCCCAATTAAAGGAATTCAAATCAATGGGGATATTTCTAATTGGGATTGTCAATTAATTAAGGATAATTCCTAACTTGGGTGGAAGTCCACCACTATAAATAGAAGAGCTTGGGTGGAGGTTTCTGTGTGCACTGGAAAATACTATTTTTAGAGAGATCATGAGAGTTTTCAATAATATGTATAAACAATATTATCTTGAGAGTTTAATAAGTGAGAATGTGTTTTGTGACAATTGTGAGGATATACTGTGATTCACAATTACTTTGCTATTGTAAACTTTGTTAATAGAGGTGTCAAAATGCAAAAAAAGAAGAAGCAATTGATAAAACATTAAGGTGCATTTGCCTCACTTGTTTTAAAGCAATAATTATTTTTTCTTTTTCTTCATTCATTAGTTTAATTTTCTCAAAAAAAAAAAATTCAAATGTGAGTTTTAATTTTAAATTTTTTTATGTCGTCTTACTCGACTTCTAAGCTAATTTTTATTTTCGACTTTTGTCTTACCTCCATACAAAGAGTAAAAGTCGAAACTTATATTTGAAACAAAATCGTCTCCACCCAATCCTTTCGAAAAGGTGGGGGGAAGGTGAGGATTCGAACCCCGCCTTCTTCTTACATGGAAAGAGTAGCCATTGGAAAATGTGAGTTCATATGTCCATATTTGTATAGGAGAAGGATAGAAAGGTAACAAATCTCGCAAATCCAAAATTAAAAAAATCCAAACTTTAAATAAAAAGGGTTTATGCTTGCAAAGTCGTATTACTCTCATTTTCTCTCGTCCAATTCCTTTGCCATATCTAAACATAGATGAACGGTTAAAAAACTTGTAAAATTTGTAACTTGATGTGAGTAACTTCTAATGAAGACTCTAAGGAACTCTAATATGAAGTAAGATGACTTGAGTGGAAGGTTGATGAAAGTAACTTGTCTCTTTCGTCAATCAGTTTGCATCTACCTAAATTATCAGTGTTAGACTTATGCAGGCTCATCCTTCTCCCTTTCTAATTCCTATTCCTTTGCCGTATTGAACTGAATTCACACTAGCAACTTGAGTTGGAGCAATGAGATGGCGGAAGTTAGAAGTGATTTTGGAGAATGACCTTTGATCTCCTTAAAGAAGAGATTACACATTTCATTTGCCGGCTCATTGTTTTCTCTTTCTAATGTCATGGAGCTTTCCGTAGCAACATTTTCTTTCTCATGAAACAAGTAAATGTCAATTCCGCCGTAAGTCTCTCCTTTTGGAATGTTGAACTTTTTTGGAACATGCACGAAAAGATCAGAGAAAAAGATTACTAGAAGCACACCCCACCTTTTCAGCCTCTTCTGAAATTTCTCAAGTTTCATCTGGCTGAACCCTAGAAATAAAAAAAACTTGAACCAAGATTCCTCTCTCCAGAAACAATGCTGAATAGAAGAAGGTTCTCTAAGACTCGAGTTGCCCTAACCCATCAAGCACTGTGCAGCAACATCCACACAAAAAGCCAACAAGCCCAGCAGGCCGACCGCCGGGACCGGTCTTTCCATGTGCTTTCTTGGGAAATTCCTGGCCGAGGCCCCACCCCCACCCGCAATGCCAGCCCCTCCTCCTCCTCCACTTGTCCAATTCCCGAATGGGGAGGGGGGCATCAATCATTGTCGTGCGCAGGGAACTTTGATATTTTTCCGTGCGCGCATGTGTAGTCAGATCCTTTTCACTCGGTCCCCAACCACTGTGCGAATTCAAAGCTTTTCAACACCACGTGCGGCCATTTTACACCGTCGCAAGCAAGTTGAGGCGCTCGCCGAAACCACAGGTTGCTTTCATTTCTTTCCCCACTCTCCACGCACCTTGTCACGACATGACATGGATCAAGTATTTAAATTGAATACAAAACTCAATTACGATCGCAATGACGAATGATGTGTAAGTACAATCTCATGTTTATACCACTCTTCCGATCTCTGACTTCACCATCCACAGGATCTCTGACTCCACCATCCACAGGATCAAAGTGGGTATTCCATGAATTTAAGATTCATGAGAGTAAAGACATGATTTAAATGGCCTATGTTGCTTTGGTTTTGATATTCGCTTAATTCAAGCATGATTGTAGATTGTGGCACTGTGCCACCTTTTCCCAATAAAGAATACATACCATACAAAAGCCAGAGTGGTTAAACGCTTCGAGCACTCAAACGCCATCCTCAAGCCCATACCTTGGCCGCCCGCTCCAAAGCTTTTGAGTTGTCGATGGACCCAACGCGTACTTCTAGATTGACAACAAAATCACACGTCTTTAACAACCGCGAGTACATTTCTAAGCTTGATTTCTCGAAACGTTTTCAGCCCGAGAATGCAAATTCATTAGTTTTCCTGATGCCCCTCTTGACAATTTGAAGACTTTGACTAGCAGCAGTTGCCCCTGAAAAGAGCGAACAAAATTCGATGTCAAACCTGAGCTGGAAAGATCATTACTTGTGGAGAATACTGCTTGCTGGAAATGGGCCATGATGGGTGCTACATCTTTCGTCCCCTTCCTTCCTCCGCAAGAACGAGGACCGAAGGAAACTCGTGGGTCAAATTGTCAATTGCGTGATCTGGTGGGAAAACTAAAACGGAAGAGAGAGAGAGAGAGAAATTCATTCATCCGGATGGAACCCATTTTCCAAGAAAATCGACAGGGGTCGGATCCTCGGATTCTTGTGGGTCAAGAAAGAGTGGAACCTCCATCGAGGAAAGATACCACTTTCGCTAAAGATACAGGGAGTAATAGTATGGCTGAAATTTAGCCAAAAGGAAATGGTGAAAAGAGAGGAGCAATCAATCACTTCTTGGGGTCATGTGGATTGATTAAAATAGACAAAGATGCCATTGAGGAGTCCACCAAAGGGAAGCAAGCGACCCACGAGACCGGTCAAAATTGTCCAACCCGTGGAAACTGTTCAAAATGCCTGCGTGAGCTTGTAGCCTTGTAGACGGCCACTTGTTAGTTGTTACGTCCTCTTCTACCTCTGTACAATACGCCGGTCATGGAGAGCTTTCCCATCTAATTCTTCTTCGCACCTATAAAAAGGGGCAATAAAGACAAGCGTCTCACAGCAGAGGGGCGTTGTCACCAGCTTCAGCCGCCTTTATTTTCTTTGAGGGGGGAACTCTTCAGGTCTGTGCTTCCTTGTTTATTTAACACTCTGGGAGATGATGTGAGATCAAAGTAAGCGGCATCTCATGATGGGTTTTGTTACTCTGTGGGAGCTTAGGAGCTTGGAGGGGTTGACGATTGGAGCTTGACAATTCTCGCCCCTCAATCTTCTGATTGGTGTTTGGGCTGTCTTCTGAGTGAAGTCTATCCTTTTGGGTTGAAGGAGAAGGAGGAAACTTTGGGAATCCTGGGATACTGGATTTAGTTCAGATTTTGGGAGATTGAGGAGAGTGATTTCAGGAAGTTGTTTCTTTTTTTCCCTCATGAAGATAGGTTTTTGCTGGGTGGGCATGTAAGAATTTTATGGAATTATGGTCCCCTATCTAGACAGTGCTTCAAGAATTCCTGGGTTGTAAAGCACATGAAGCGAAGATTGGCTTTCCTTTTGTATTGGGTCTCAATCTTTTTGTAGTTCTGTGAATTAGGTTTTTCAAGGCATCTAATTGATTCGCAGTTATGGCGAGAAACTGAACTCGGTGTTTTCAAAGTCTCGGAGTTTGCTGCCAGTGAAACTTTTGTGTAGTTTCTATAAAGCCTCAAATTCAGGGAGTTGAATCTCTGTGCCATTTGAAGATTTCTATAAAGCTATTAAGCTTTCAGCTGCTTCCTTCTCTTCTCTCTATACTTGAAGTTGAATCTCTGTGCCATTTGAAGATTTCTGATGCCGTAAAATGGTCATGAATAGTTGAATTACCTGATAGGGGAAATTAAAGCCCTAATTATACTCTTGGTTGTTGGGTTCATTGATATTTCTTAGTCTGGGTTGTCTGCTCGAGATATTGGGATGTTATATGCCTTTGTATTTATCTATTGAAGATAGAGGCTTTGATATATGTACTAATCGACAATGGCAATAGCTGCAACAATACTCCTGCTACTCCTACAGCTGCTAAGGATATCTGCCACTGATTTTCACTTGAAGTCGAAGGTTTGTGGTGCTGATCGACTGGCATATTCAAGTTATTCTGGTAGTGAATTCTTTTACATTAATGAAGAGATAGTAGACAAAAATCAGTTCTGCAATGCTCTCAAATATCACTCTGAGGATGGTTGCAACCTTAAGGATTACCCTGGACCTAATTGCTGTGGGATTAATCTTTCTCTAGGTATGGATTTAATATTTGGGATGTGCTTTTAAGTGGTTGAGACTTTTTGAACTGTTTTATGTGCAATGATTATCTAGGCTCATTCTTACCAGATTCTGATGTTTTCTTCCTTTTATGATTTCTGGGGGGGGTCAGTTCGAACGCATTTTCATGAAGGAAGAAAGTTTTTACAGACAGAAGTTAGTGTGGACAAAGTTGATGGACAGAGCCATGAGAAAGAAGAGAAGAAAAGTCAAAACTTTATTTCAACCCATAAAAGCGTCAGCTTGGTAATACCTGGAGTTTTAGCTCTATCATGTGTTTTAGTCTGTCCCTGCTTCCAGAGAAAAAGAAAAGAAGCTGCTCACACTGTCCTTCCCAAGGATCTGAATTCAGGTACTTAGATCTTGTTGGAATACCACTGTGAAAATTCTTCATATAGAAATTCTTATGCTCGTCTCTGACTAGAATGAGTGTTCAATCTGATAGCTAAATCAAATTCTTCAATGGGCTGGTTAGTGATAAAAAGTCTTTGTTCGTTCCAGTAAATTCTACTCCCGTATCGGAAGAGAGTTCTGCTCCTGAAAAGGCTTCTTTACCTGAAAAGATTCCAGGGAGTCCACTTCGGGTGCCGCCTAGTCCATCCAGATTTTCCATGTCCCCAAAACTTAGTACACTTGGATCATTTCATCTCAGTTTAAGTCAAATCTTGAAAGCTACTCGCAATTTCTCTCCCTCGATGCAAATAGGAGAAGGGGGATTTGGAACTGTGTATAAGGCACAATTAGAAGGTGGTCAGTTTGTTGCCATAAAACGAGCAAAGAAGGTGAGTTGCATTGCTGATTTCCTCATTATAATTGATTCTGCTGGTGCCAATTTTTTGATGAACCACTTTTGCTGATATTACCAGAAGAGTCCAGAAGGTTATATGTTTAATTCCAGAGAACATAGTTTCCTGCAACTTTCATGTTTATGCTTTGAAGTATTAATTATCTCATTACATGATTCATTATACATTTTCCAAAAGAGTCCAGAAGGTTTAAGAATGTTTAATTCCACAGAACATAGTTCCCTGCAACACTCTGGTTTATACTTTGAAGAATTTTATTATCTCATTACATGATGCGTGCATTTTCCAAAAGATAACTGCACAAAATGGTTGATGATTTGTCGCTATTCATGGAAATGGGCTTGTTGTCTGTGCATGCTAGGATCACGTCTCTTTCGTTAGCTATACTAGACAACTAAATTCCCATTTTCTAATTTTTTGTCAGAGTAGGATTGGGCTGTTTGATATTTTCGGTCTGGTTCTCCTTCATTATAATATATTGTGTTTTCTTGACAAGGTCAAGTCAACATTACATTATTCAATCTGCATTTTCGTTTTAAATTGCAGCTAAAATGTGACTCAACTTTAGAGTGGGAAACTAGGTTATACCCACTTCCCATGTAATGTCACGTATGAATTGGGTTTTGGATGATGGGCATGAGAGCAATCTCTGGACATTTTCAATTGCAAATCTTCTGTGCAGGAATACTTTGAGAGTTTGCGAACTGAATTTAGCAGTGAAGTTCAGCTTCTTTCAAAAATCGATCATCGGAGTCTGGTGAAGCTACTTGGTTATATCGAGAAAGGAAATGAGCGTCTTATTATTACGGAGTATGTGCCAAACGGTACTCTTAGAGAACATTTGGATGGTGAGATTACTAACTGTGAAAACCATCTCTTTTCTCTGGGCAGAACAACATTGCAGGCATCTCACTTGACTTTATTGTAGGTCAACACGGGAGAATCCTTGATTTTAATCAAAGGCTTGAAGTTGCAATTGATGTTGCTCATGGCCTGACTTATCTGCACTTATACTCAGGTGAAGAAACTTCCCCTTCTTGCACATGTTTGCTGAAATCCTCATCAGCAAATTTACTCCAAATTTTTCATGAAGCATGTTGAATCAAATACATCATGCTATGAGCAAAAACCTGTTTGAACCGTGTACTGATGCATCATCCTGAAAGCTTCGCAGCATGTTAAGAACTTCTTAAGCCCACATTTAACAGCCTTCCTTTTCCTTGTTTTCTTTTATTGTGCGTTGCAGAGAAGCAAATCATCCACCGAGATGTGAAGTCATCCAACATTCTTTTGACTGAAAGCATGAGGGCTAAGGTAGCGGATTTTGGGTTTGCAAGGCTAGGTGCAGGCGACACTGATAAAACTCACGTCTCCACCAAAGTGAAAGGCACAGTGGGTTATCTTGACCCAGAGTACATGAGAACCTATCAGCTCACCCCCAAAAGCGATGTGTACTCTTTCGGGATCCTGCTCATAGAGATCCTAACTGGACGTCGACCTGTCGATGCAAAGAAGCCAGTTGATGAACGGGTGACACTTAGATGGGTAAGCTAAAACTCGCTCCTGTAGGTGGAAAATAAATTCGCTCTCTCATTAAGATTCAGTCCATAGCTAATGCATTACTATGTGTACAGGCTTTTAGGAAGTTCAACGAAGGAAATGTCCTGGACCTCATGGACCCGAGAATGGAGGAAAGAGTGGATAGAGATATTCTGATGAGGATTTTTAGTTTGGCTTTTCAGTGTGCCGCGCCTGGACGAATGGATCGGCCTGATATGAATGTCGTGGGTGAAGAGTTGTGGGGGATAAGGGTGGATTATCTCAAGAGCGTGAGGAGAGGGTAGTCAGTGTCAGTTCTCAAATGTGTGCGTGCAGCAGAATGCGTTGAGATACATTGATCATTTGTCTAGACACATGTAATGGTTATGCTTGTCTCTCTAGTTTGTTATCCCAAGAAAGCTTCATTTGGAGTTTAAGACTCATGATAAATTCATTTCTTCCTTAGCCTTGGGTATCACAGTTCTCTCTCTCTCTCTCTCTCTCTCTCTCTCCCCGTACATCATATGCAAATGTCTGTATGGTGGTATGTAAGTTTAGGGATATTGTTCTATTGAAGTGTTCTGGCAGGATCTGTCATTACCAAAATACAGTCACGGTTTTAGCAGTCTCATCAATTTCTTGTTTGCTCTACTTGATCTGCACAGTAGCCGGATTGGTCTTTCCGTCTCCTTTTATGTCGCCAATCAATTTTTATTTGTGAAGATTTATAGTGAAACTTCAGGTAGAAGGCATCGGCCCTTCATTTATGGGAAGACTTTGGATTATAGCTCTTGGCACTTGAGAGTTCTCTATCTGTTTCTATCTCTACTTGGTGTCATACAAAGCATGAGTCTTCCTAATCACTCTGCTTCACCGGCATGCTCCAACATGCGCTATGTTCTCAAATGCTGTCTGCTCATCGAGACATCTGAGAGCTCCCTCTATTTTACGATTATGCTCGCGAAAGAACAAGGTTAAAACCGCACTCAAGTGAAAATGCCGTGTGATGACTTGGCCAGATAACGAGAAGCATAACAACTGAACTTATAAGTACAGACCTTTCATCACCTTTCAAGCAGCAGTTTTTCTGGCATCTCAACGTAGAGGGATATAAAAATTTCGTTATGGCGATACGCAGTGAAACACTTTGCTCGGATATATTGAATATGGCAGGAGGACTCTGAACCAATTTTCATCCGCTGGTAGCTGAGTTGCGTAAGCTGCGTGATTGGGCCCCTCCTCAACTAGCGATTGAGTAATTTTCTATCTTCAAATGCAAGATTGTCGTACTAATGTGGATTTAGCCAACGAGGAAGCGTCAGTCTCCATCTTTTCCATCTGCTCCTTGTCAATGCCGGGTGCGAGCTTAATATGTCTTCTGACATGAAATCGTGTCTCGTCAATATCCCCACCACAGGCGATCTCTGAAATATGACCTTAGATGAGTTCATGGATGATATATGAGCAGCAACAAACGGGCTCCGTGGACACAGAATTCAACACTCAGAGAGAGGTTTGGAGAAGGAAATGATAGAGGGTATTGTTCAGAGAAATTACTAACAATGCAGAAATTATAGTCGAAGAGCATTCCACCAAACTAGTCCACAAAAAGGGAACAGAAAAATTGTTCCAAACGAAAAGAACATCTGGATCAGAAGCTAGATAATCTAACTCAAGAGGTCAATAATGAAAACATCATCAACCAAGCTTCGAACTATGCAGTTGCATCATTATATTCGAGCGAAAAGAGAGTTTTAAAGATTGTCCTAGTATAATGAATGCTTAGATGACTGTTAACATATAAAGAACTTACCCCATAGATCTTCGGAATCACTAGCAGGTGTCTCAAACCAACTTGACGGAGAAGTATGAGAGCTTTTGCTAATGACATCGTTTCCACAACTGTGTAAGGCGAAGTGTTAGTGAATGGATGCAAATCCAAGAACATGTTCTCCTCCTCTTGGGTAACAACTATGTCCTCTATTTTGTCAGCATTTCCCGATCCCTTCTTTGCAAAATCGACTACTGAGAACTGCTCGGAGACATCAATGCCTGTTGGCTCTGTAGAGGAGAGGAAGGCCTTCTTCTTTAGTAGTTCTATGAGATGCGCTCGCAGTATCAGACCGTACAGAACGGGGGATTCTGAAAGGGGAGGCTCATCAATCACCGGGAACCCATTATGTGTTGTGGTTCTGAGCACATGGACAACATTTCCAACCTTTTCAATCCCATGAAATAGCTGAAGTGGGCCTTTCACCACATCGCTGACAGTTAGTTGTCTCATGAATGGTTCAGCATGACCTTCAAGATACGGGAACCCTTTTGCCTTCATGATAAGGTCGTAGATGTTGTTATTAAAGGCATCTGCTACCGTTTTCGAAACAAGAAGAACCAGCATCATCAGTGGTAACATTAACAGGTTATTCGTCAACTCCAGGAGGATTACGCATGCTGAAACCGTCGCTCTCATTGTTCCACCAAGAAAGGAAGCAGCACCAAGCACGGCGAAAATACCATGATTAAGAGTTGAGTGAGAACCCACCAACATTGCAATAAGACGTCCATAAGATGCGCCCGTCACAATCACTGGCACATAGAGGCCAGTGGGAGACACGATGCCGTAGCTAATTATGCTGAGGAAAAAGCAGGTGCCAAAAAAGATGAGTATAGACGAATACTGGAATTCGTTATCGGTGCCTTTGCTAAAAAGATTTTTGATTGCATCGTCATTTGTGTTAAAGATGAGGCTGGCAAGATCGTTGTAGTGCCCAGGAGGACATTGAAACTTCTTATAGTTCCCAGCCTGTCCGACAGTAGGACAGGGCACCTCAGCATCGGCTGGACACGGTAGACAAGATGAAAGCCACGGTAATCCGAATAAGAGACAGGATGTGAAGATGGAAATGAAGCAAGCAAGTAAAATCTTGTACCCACTACATTTCCTGGAAAGAGAAATCGTAAGAACATACAGTGAGTGCTTCGACATTACTGTCTCCAGTGATTTCCTTAACAGGTGAAAAGCATCATTTCAAGGATCTTACCCGGTGATGACATTGTAGACTTGGAGAACCCTATCCAGCAAGAAATTATACAAGCTGCCGAATAAGCCTCCTAGAACACCGAGGAGGAGAACTGGGGGGACATCCCATAGGTCATACGACACATTCGTCGAACTGACATCGAACATTATTAACCCACCTTTACCAAATGGCCCACATTTTCCACTGTCGCAGAAGTCAATCAGCCCTACTAGTATTATCGCTACTATAGCCGTCGTAAAGAAGGCCCTCCACAGAAGGGCACTTCTCCACCTGCAAAGAAGATTTCACATTCCTGGTTAATACCAACGATCCACACATACTCAGTTTCTCCAGTAAACTCAAATTATTAGACATTAAAGTAACATCGACGCTATCCATAGTTATATGATAGATTCCTTAGTCAATCATCAGGAAACTTGCTTATTAAATCTCTAAAGCACAATCTTAAGGAGGCATACTCAAGTACAGCGAGATGGATTAACATACCAAGATACCATCTCTTCAAGGACAAACAGCAACCCACCAATCGGGGCACGAAAAGCAGCAGCGATTCCTGCAGCTGATCCACATGTGACAAGATCTCTTCTGTCCCTGTCGTTTTTGAAAAACCGCAACCACGACCAAGTCAAGCCATATTTCTTTGATCCGCCTTGACCAAGCAGCGAAGCAACACACGCGCCAATATGCACCATAGGTCCAGCCTTTCCCACAAGAAGAGATGAGGACACAGCAGAGATGCTTCCAATTATCTGTCGGTTAGGACCAACATGTGATGAGACCATTGTCTACTTACAAAAAAACAATTGTGCCTTGTGAAGTCATAGATGATAATTTAAAGTTCCAGATTGTCCAAAAGGAGCAAAAGTTGAGAGTCAAAGAACCGAAAACCGCCTTCCACTGCATGAGCCATAGCTGGCAATTTAACAACACTGAACATCAGAAAATGCAAACCTGGCAAGTTAGATGGGCTAAACATTGATGAAATCAGTCCAAACCTTCACATTCCAACAATTTGAAGAAGGTTTATAGAAGTATCTACTCTTTAAAAGAGCTGGAAAGAAATCACCAAAAATCACAATCTGAGGTGGAGGCAGAGCCATTGCAGCAACCACAGGTTAAAATTACTCATAGACTTCTTACAAAACCAGAATCTACAGCTTTACTCTGTGCTAGAACAATTATCAAGCACTGCAATTCGTATATCATGTGAATGCTTGATGCATTGCAGACTTAAAAGGAGAAGATAGGCAAAAAAGATAATCAAGTGATGGATGTGCAACTTTGCAATCATCGACACAAAACTAAGTACCCTTCTATCACCTTAACAAACAATGTCTTCAGTGAAAAAACTCCTGGCGCATCCACGCCATTCAGATAAGCCTTTACTTCTGGTATGCCCGATCCGGCAGCTGCTGATGATACAAAAGCTGTGATGAGAGCCGCGAGCAAGGTGAGCATAAGGTTGGATACAGAAAAAACAACAAAAGCCATTACGGACCTGCACATGATCACAGAGTTTCACCATAAGATTCTCCTCACCGCCACAGGTAGAAGAAAAAATTTCAACCCACTAAAATTACTCGGATCCGTTTCTTTCATTGGGCAGTTAGATTCTAGAAAGAAACCAAACAAAAAAAACTGAACCTTTTGACAGGATCTTTACCTCTGAGCCAACATCATATATGAAATGACCACGAACTTAATGCCTGCAACAGTTTCCACTGCGAGATTGTTGCAAAACCCAACAAGGCTAACAATCCCACCAATCAAGAAACACAGCAGCCACTTCATGAACACATACTGAAATATCTGGACTGTGCTATTAGTCCTCCAGTCTTGCTTAAAGAAATCATTCTCTGAGATCCTGCATTCAAAACCCTTTTGCCAAATTCAGCATCAACCACTTCGGTCCCCTCATTATTGTCCACTTACTTTTCTTTTGGCAAAAAGAACTAGAAAGAATGGCTACTTTTCCCCCGCTATCTTTTAAGAGAAGGGAATGGAAGCTTACTCATAATCAAGACTCTCAATGGGGCAGAGGTTGGCACCTACAACGGCTACTTGGGACGTGGAGTGTGCAAGGGGTGATACTTCAGAGGAAAGTAAAGGTCGAGCCTGGGATTCAGCTTCCCCATTGGCCTCCGTAGACATTTTCTTCTTCTCTTTCGAAGAGTCCTTCTTCTGGCCTTTGATGATTGAAAGGTGTGGAAAATGCAAAAATTTCAGATGATTATCAGCCAGAGATGACAGAAGAGGACGAAGACGGTGTTAAGTATAACGAAGAACTGAGGTAGTTGGAGAAAGGACTGGTTGTTTGGCAATTTCGTTTTATTTTCCGAAAATATGTATATTGGAGTTGTTTTTTCCATTGTAACGAGTTCTCCATGTGCAAAATATATATTTTTACACCAATTTTGGGCATCCAATAAAAACACATGCCCACTACTTATTTAATTTGCATTCAAATCATTGACTTTAAGATCATGTCCCAATAATTCACGGGCAAAATGAAGCTCATAAGAGCAATTTCAAACCATTCGCAAGAAGTTGAGTGGCCGGTTCATGACCTTCAGATGCTTACCTTATATCATTTACAATTCCTAGACGAGTTGCTAGAGATTCAGTCTTTCGTGAGACCAGTACATCTGTTAAATTATCTATTATCAAATTTGATTAAATGACATCATGTGAGCAGTACTGAGTCTCCACAAATTTGACGATTTAAATTCAACGAGAGTAGACGATGTTCCGGACGAGGCCCTCGAAAGCTCATGGGACCAAAGGTGGTGGGGTCTACAGCTGATAAGGGCTGACCTAACGCGAGAGCTATCCATAGTAACGGAAGGTCGCGGCCGGCCGGTGCATACAGATTGAGAAGGCTGCTTGTTATGATATGCTCCCAAACGTTAATTTGCTGTCTGCCAGCTGTACGCTGATGGGGACATTGATAGGGACATGGGGCGAGGGACTTTCTTCAAGTGGCATGCATGGTGGAAGCTCGGAAGCTCGGAACCTCGGCACCTCGGTTTTCGTTGATTGGGGCACGTTTTTTTTAATGGAAACCAAAGAAGGGAAAGTGCCCGTACCTTCTCAAGCTATAAGCCTAACACACTGACAAAAAACTTTAGAGGTCTCAGATGCAACATGAGTCCACACTCTTTGACAAAAGAAAAAAAGGTTGTATCTGTTGTCGGCAAGAATTGTACGTTTAGATACTTTTCATCAAAATTATCCAAAAAGTTCCAAATTTATTTCATTTTTGTTAACTTAGTCATAAATTTTTCAATTTTGCTAATTGAATCTTACATATTTTCACACTTTGCTAATTGAGTTCACTTGAATAATTTTTATATGAAATCATTGACATGGACTCGATTATCCTATATGACATGGCCGATACTAATGTTGATGATTTTTAATAGGAATTTATTTTTGTTTATTTTATGATTTTTATTTCCCTTTTTTCCTTTGCTTTTTTTTTTTCCTATTATTTTTTGTGCCGGTGAGAGTCATCGCTCTCTCACCCCAAAAGCTAATCCAAGAGATAAACTTGTAAACTAACTACTAGCCTTCATCAACAATCTCTCCCTCACACATAAAGCTTGGGTTGGAGTTGCAACAACTCGCAATTTTCTCGTGTGACTATTGTTGACCTAGGCTCTAATATTAATATTGGGAGTGTACAGCAGAAGTCCAACACTTCATCTCGAGGAGATTGCCAAGAGAGAGCTCAAGTCCAAGCCTGTTATCATATTTAGTTAGACTTATTTTATTCAAAAGCTTAAGCCAATCAGTTATAACTTATAGGTCAATTGGATATATAATAATTACTAAATACCATATCATTTTTTGATGTAGGACTTCTCTAACATAATTACACGCGCATCCTAAAAACCTTGCTAGTTGCAAAGGCCTTGCGCACATCGGGTGAGGGTAGCCTCACCCTTGGTCAATGGGGCTATGAAGGCCTTAGGAAGGCCATTGTGGCTGACAATTAGATTTGGCTAGTGCCTTCATGCCCTCACTAGTGGCGGGTGCTGCTACAATGGCCTTAAGTGAGGGCTTTGTAGCCTCGCTGGTGAGGGTGAGGCCTTTGTGGTTGGGGAGGGTTGCCGATAGAAAAGAGAACATAGAAAAGGAAAAAGAAGAAGATAAAACTTTCAATGAAATGTTAAAATATTATTAAAAATTGTCCATTTCAACACTAATCGTGCCATGTCGAACACCCGGCATCCATGTAAGTGGTTTTTGGCAAAAATTGATTAGTTGATTAGATGGACTCAATTGGCAAAGCATAAAAATATTTATTATTAAATTGGCAAAAATGAAATGATTAAACTAAGACAAAAGTGTATTAGGTTTAAGATTTTTTGAATAATTTTCACAATACTTTTCAAGAAGTGCCTGATTGACCATTGAATAATTGTGGAGTATCGGATAGCATTTATCATAGTTTCACTTGTATCGTAACACTTGAATTTTGAAAGAGCATATTACTTTTTGTAAATTTTTGAAGGAACAAGACTTGAATTTCTGTAGTAATGTTAGAATCTGATTATTGTGGTGTCAGATTATAAAGACATCTTCTATGGACTATTCTCTTCATTTCATTGGTTTCACCAAAAAATTGACAAATGATTGAATGGAAAAATATTTTCGTAAATATCATCACTTATCTCGCTTGAAATAATTGTTTTGCAAAAAATGACTTATTTGAAAATCATGATCACTCGAAATAATTAGTCCTGTATTATTTGGCTTTGTTTTGTAGTATTCTAGCCTTTGTTTTGTCTCAATTTGCTTTACCATGAAAGTCTGTGTAATTCTTATGTATCCTTTTGAGCCATGAATATAATTTTTTCAGATAATAAAAATAAAATAATTAGTCAGTGAAAGATATTTTCATTATCGATAGCACTTTGCCTCTAAACATTAACACTAGCCCCAACAAAAAAAAAATGTTTTAATCATCGTCATTAAAATGTCAAGAGATATGACTTTATCCCTTTAATAATATTGTTAATCACACTTCTAATGTGATTGGTGCTATCAGGTCGAGTAATGGATTGATATGAGATTAATGAGTTATTGCCAAAGATTTGGCGTTTCTTCCCATTTCTGCTGTCATCTTCCTATTCTTGCTGTTCCATTTTTCTTCCGGCATGGCTTTCGTTCAAATCGATTTGGTATTAGCTCAACAGTCCTAGAGTTTAGGATTACTCTTAGAATTTAGAGCTCTATCAACCATGGATTGCTATGTGAAATTTATCTAGATCAATTGCGGATCTGATCCATATCACGAACAGGGTACTCCAAGAACTGCAAGTTAGGTTGCCACGTATCACGAACAGGGTACTCCAAGAACTGCAAGTTAGGTTGCCACGTATCCAAAACCCGCTGCTGTTGGCGTGGATGTAGCCGTCGATTTGCCGGATTTGATTCTGACTACCGCTCGCCGTTGCTGTCCTTTTTCAAAGCAGTGTTCATCTCCACTCAAACCTAGCTTTATTTTGCTCCATTCCTTCGTTGCGTCCAAAGAAGAAAGGTTCAATCGTTTGAAGAAATCCAATCAAGTACGGACCCAATCAATTCAATCCAATCCAAATTATGTTTGCTAGAACTTTTGCTTTTAACCGTTGGACGATATGGGCTTTATAATTGGTAAGTCAAGTCATGTGTTGCATTAGACCCCAAAAAAACAGTCGCGTGTTGCATGCTAATTAATTTCGAATAATGACAAAAAGAATTACTGTTTTGTGTTTTTCACATGAACCGCCCTTTTTCGACCGTCTGTTTTGGCTAAAACACTCTTCAACTCGGTATTTTAACTACATTTGTTGACTCACTTTTCCACAATTCTATAAAGGTGTCTCCTTTTTCGTGTCAAGTCACTTTTTTTCATTAATTTTGTTTTTTTTTGGGGGGTCCTATGTCCACTTTCCCTCGTCTTCTTCCTTATTTCCGATCTCTATCATGTGACCTCTCAGAGCAAGATAAAAATATTGGGTGAGCCAGCCCCTTTGTGTCAGGGTGGTCTCCCGCCCAATCAAGAAACAACGCGTGGAGCCACGTCAGTGATTGGTCCACGCTGGTTTTCCCTCACAAGCAATTTGATTTTCATCTTTCCTATATTCAATTTAGATGTAATTTTTGGGTTTTCGTTGTGCAATTTGATTCTCTAAATTTTATTGGGTTAATACTACATAAAACCTCAAACTGATGTTGTGACAAATTTACTACAAATTATTTTTTTATTAAAAAAAACTCAAATTGATATATTTGTAACAAATTTACCTTATGTTTGTTTTTGTTAAATATGATTAATATCACGAAAAATCACAAATCTATATATCTATAACAAGCAGAATGTAAAATCTCAAATTGATATATCTGTCAATCACCACATGTCAACTCAATAATTTAATGACAAAATTTAATGGAAACTAATGAATGTTAAATTTATCGCATATGTACGAGTTTTTGGTTTTTAGTGATATTAAGCTAATTTTATTTTGGATAATTAGACTGCGTTTAATAGTTTGGATTTCTAAATAAGATATGATTACATTGGACATAATAAGAAATCCTTGGATTTTTGTAAATTCTATCCATTGTTAGTGAATTGATTTAAATTCAAATATATTAACATAATATCATGTACATTATCAATATAACAACACAATCTCTTAGTATACGTGCCTACTTTATTTTTATTTGTCTTGTTTATTTATCTTTCCTATCTTTCTTTAACTATTTTCCTTTTTATTTCTTTTTTCACCTTCCATCATTCTCTAATAAAATTTCATTAAATAGTAAACTGTATTAATATACCTAAAATACTAAAATATGTAATAAATTTAAATATGAATTTATATTTATATATTAAATTTATATTATAAGATAGAATTAAATTCGAATATATAAATAAAAATAAGATTAACATTTTAAAAATAAATTTTTATTTTTTGTTATTTTAAACTTTTCGCTAGAATTCAAATATTATTTATATTGAAATACAATTTTAATATTATTAATATTATTAATTATATTCGAAGTGACCACGAACTTAATGCCCGGCGCCCGCGACATTTTCTGCTGCGATATTATTGCAAAGCCCAACAGGGCTAACACAATCCCACCAATCAAGAAACACAGCAGCCACTTCATGAACAAATACTGAAATATCTGGACTGAGCTATTAGTCCTCCAGTCTTGCTTTAAAGAAATCATTCTCTGAGATCCTGCATTCAAAAACCCTTTTGCCAAATTCAGCATCATCCACTTTTGTCCCCTCATTATTGTCCACCTACTTTTCTTTTGGCAAAAAGAACTCGAAAAAATGGCTACTTTTCGCCCGCTATCTATTAAGAGAAGGGAACGGAAGCCTACTCATAATCAACTGGGGCAGAGGTTGGCTCCTACAACGGCTACTTGGGACGTGGACTGTGCAAGGGGCAATACTTCAGAGGAAAGTAAAGGTCGAGCCTGGGATTCAGCTTCCCCATTGGCCTCCGTAGACATTTTCTTCTTCTCTTTCGAAGAGTCCTTCTTCTGGCCTTTTGATGATTGAAAGGTGTGGAAAATGCAAAAAATTCAGATGATTGTCAGTCAGAGATGACAGAAGAGGACGAAGATGGTGTTAAGTATAACGAAGAACTGAGGTAGTTGGAGAAAGGACTGGTTGTTTAACAATTTTGTTTTATTTTCCGAAGAGATGTATGATTGAGTTGTTTTTTCCACTGTAGTGAATTCTCCATGTGCAAAATATTTCTTTTTGCACCAACTTTGGGTATCCAATGAAAACACATGCGCACTACTTATTTAATTTGCATTCACATCATTGACTTTAAGACCATGTTGCAATAATTCACAGGCTAAACTAAAGAGAAATGAAGCTCATAAGAGCAATTTCAAATCATTCACAATTGGTTGTGTGGCTGGTTCATGAACTTGGCATGTTTACCTTATTTCATCTACAATTCCTAGACAAGTTGCTAGAGATCTAAGGTGTCGTCATGTGAGTAGTACCGAGTCTCCTCAAATTTGACTGTTTAAATTCAATTATAGTACATGATGATCCGGACAAGGCCCTTCAAAGCTCACGGGACCGCTGCAGTCGATAAGGGCTGAACTATTTTGTAATGGAAGGCCTACACAAGAGCTATCCATAGTAATGAAAGGTCTTGGCGGCACGGGTTGAGAAGGCTACTTGTTATGATATATACTCCCAAACGTTAATATGCTGTCTCTATTAGCTGTACGCTGGTGGGGACATTGATATGGACATGGGGCGAGGAACTTTCTTCAGGTGGCATGAATGGAGGAAACTCGGAACCTTGGTTTTTGTTGATTTGGGCACTTTTTACATGGAAACCAAAGAAGGGAAAGTGCCGGTACCTTCTTAAGCTGTAAGCCCAACACACTGACAAAGAACTTTAGAGGCCTCAGACGCAACATGAGTCCACACTCTTTGCCAAAAGAATAAGGGTGTGTGTGTCGTCGGCAAATATTGTACCTTTAGATAATTTTCATCAAAATTATTGAAAAAGTTCTAAATCGATTATATTTTTGCTAATTTTTTTTTATCATAAAATTTTCAATTTTACTAATTAAATCTTAAATATTTTCACGCTTTACTAATTGAGTCCACCCGAACAATTTGTATATGAAATTGCAGCCATGGAATCTTTCATGACGCTACCGAAACTAATGTTAATGATTTTTAATGGTATTCTAATGTTTTTTTGATTTTATGATTTTTATTTCCCTTTTTTCCTTTGCCTTTTTTTTTTTCTGTTCTTTTTTGTGCTAGTGAGGGTCATCGTTCTCTCACCCCAAAAGTTAACCCAAGGGGCACATTTGTAAACTAATTACCAGCCCTCGTCAACAATCTCTCCCTTACATATGAGGCATGGGTTGGAATCGCAACAACTCGTAACTTTCTCGAGTAACTGCTGTTAACCTAGGCTATAATATTAATGTTGGGAGTGTGCAATAGAAGTCCAACACCTTCATCTAGAGAAGATTGTCAAGAGAGAGCTTAAGTCCAAATCCTTCAATATATTTAGTTGAATTCACATTCACTCAAAAGTTTAAACGAATTAGTTATGGGTCAACTAAGATATATATCAAATACTAAATACCATACTAATTTTTCGATGTGAGACTTCTCTAACACAACTCATATATGCATCCTAAAAACCTTGTTGGCTGCAAATGCCTTGCGCAAACTGGGCAAGGGAAGCCTAACCCTTGGTCAATGGGATTGCGAGGGCCTTAGGCAACAACTAGATCTAACTAGTGCCTTCGTGCTCTCACTCATGGCAAGCACGGCTACAATGGCCTTAGATGAGGGCTTTGCAGCCCCGCTGGTGAGGGCGGGGCCTTTTTGGTCGGCAAGGGTCACCCACACAAAAAAAGAATAGAAAAAAGCAAAGAAAAAAGAAAATTCAAAATTCAAAAAATGTTAAAATTTTATTAAAAATTGTCCACTTCGGCACCATTATGCCAAGTAGGATGCTCGGCATCCATATCAGCAGTTTTTGGCCAAAATTAATTAATTGATCAGATGGACTCAATTGACAAAGTATGAAACTATTGAGAGAATGACATCTTAAGTGTCAAAATTTGGCATGGGGACACTTAAGTGCTAAAATTTAAAAAGTAACACTTAAATGCTAAAATCGAGAAAATAGACTAGTTAAGTGCAAACAGCGAGAAAATCTGGCCAAAATATTGACATGATGATTTTACGCGAGACAAGTGTAAAATAATGTCATTTTGCATTTTTTTTTGAGTCAACTCTCCGGCGAGCCATGTGGGCAAGCAAAATTAATAAAAAAATTGTGACGTAGGATTTCCAACGGAGTTCGCCGGAGGTGATCCCATTTTAAAAAAAAAAATGGTATTTAAGTGTCTTCTTGCCCCAACTTTTTGCACCTGAGATCTTCTTTTGTCTGAAACTATTTATTACTAAACTGGCAAAATGAAAATGATTAAAATTAAGACTTTTTGAATAATTTTCACAATATGTTTCAAGAAGTACCTAATCGACCATTGAATAATCATGGAGTATCGGATAGCATTTATCATACTTTTCCTTGTATCATAACACTTGAATTTGGAAAGAGGATATTACTTTTTGTAAATTTTCTAAGGAACAAAACTTGAATTTTTGTTGTAATGTTTAAATTTGATTATTGTGATGTTATATTAACAAAAATATATTCTGTGGACTAATCAATTCATTTCGTTAGTTTCACAAAAAATGACAAATGATTGGATTGAAAAATATTTTCCTAAATATTACCAATTATCTTGCTTGAAATAATTGTTTTGCAAAAAATGACTTATTTGAAAATCATTTTTTAAAATGATTGCTTGAAATAATTAGTCCATAATTATTTGGCTTTATTTTGTAGTATTCTAGCCTTTGCTTTGCTTCGATTCGCTTTACCATAAAAGTTTGTGTACTTCTCATGTATCCTTTTGAGCCATGAATCTAATTTTTTCCGATAAAAAATAAAATAATTAATCAGTGAAAGATATTTTCATTATTGATAGCACTTTGTCTCTAAACATTAACACCAGCCCCAACAAAAATAGAAATGTTTTAATCATTGTCATTAAAATGTCAAGAGATATGACTTTATCCCTTTCATAATATTGTTAATCACACTTCTAATGTGATTTGTGCTAGCAGGTCGAGTAATGGATTGATATGAGATTAATGAGTTATTGCCAAAGATTGGGCATTTTTTGCCATTTCCGTTGTCATCTTCCCATTCTTGCTGTTTCATTTTTCTTCCGACATGGCTTTCGTTCAAACCGGTTTGGTATCAGCTCAATAGTCCTAAAGTTTAGGATTACTATTAGAATAGAGCTCTGCCAACCTCGGATTGCCCAAAATCCGAATATTCCTATGGTCTATCTGTCACAATGTGCTTCCAACTAAGGAAAATCTTTACAGGCGACATATCACAGACGACCCAACATGCCCAATTTTCCCGTCTCAAGTCCCAGAAACTTTGGAATATCTACTACTGCTCTACCCTAGATCACAACAGGTTTGGTCCCATCCTCACATACATATTACAGTCTCAGCATTTCGCACTCATCGAATGGATGCATGTTTGACTGATCTAATTGGGCATATATCTCACTTACCTGGTTTAGAAGTCATTGCTTCCCTCCTCTGGCAGCTTTGGAAGGCCCGCAACCTATTTATCTTCCAGCGATAGTTCTCCAGCCCTCAACAGATCATTGATTCGGCTCTCACTTCAGCTCGGCTGTATCTCTCTTGCTCCAAGTCGAATTCGGCTTCATCAATGGCCTCTCTGAATCCTCTTAGTGGATGGATCCCCCCTGAACCTGGCTCCATTAAAGTGAACCTGGATGGAGCTCTCCCTAATGCCTCTGAAGCAGGGTCGATTGCATGCTTGTGTTGTGATCATAACGGCACCTTGATCGACGGCTATGCCCAGAACATTCACGCCTCCTCACCCCTTCAAACAGAAACCTTAGCCTTATTATCCACCCTCCAATTTCTGTTGCGATAGGGTTTTGGAAATACTCACCTGATCCTTGAATCGGATTGTCTGGAGTTGGTGGAAACCGTGAATCATCGCAGGCGGCCGCCACAGGTTTGTCAAACTTTGCTCGAGCACGCCTCATCCCTTCTTCGTGAGTGCCCTAATTTTCTTCTCCAGCACTGTCACCGTGAAGCTAATTTGGCTGCTGACTGGGTCGCCATGGCCCAAGGCCAAGGGTCTCTGCTTCCGAATTGGGCTCTTGATTCGCCCATTTCTCTCTTCAATTTGCTTTGTACTGATGCCCTCTTTAAGGGTTGTAACCTGGTTTGCTCTTAAATGTCATGCTTATGTTTCAAAAAAAAAAAAAAACCTCGGATTGTGATGTGAAATTTATCCGGATCGTCCGATTTAGAGTTTTGAAGAAAAAGCGGATCTAATTCGGATCGCGAACAAGGTACTCCAAGTATTGCAATTCAGGTTGCCATGTATCCAAAACCCGCGGCTGCTGGCATTGGTGCAGCCGTCGATTTGCGGATTTGATTCCGACTACCACTCGCCATTGTTGTCCTTTCTTGAAGCAGTATTCATCCCCAATCAAGCCCAGCTTTATTTTGCTCCATTCCTCTGTTGCTTCTAAAGAAGAAAGGTTTAATTGCTTGAAGAAATCCAATCAAGTACAAACCCAGTCCAACCCAATCCAAATTATGTTTGCTAGAACTTTTGCTTTTAATTGTTGGACTATATGGGCTTTATATTTGGTAAGTCAAAGTCACATGTTGCATTAGACTCAAATTTTTTGACACATAAGTGATTCGATAGAAACTTTTGGCACCAAAGTGAGCGCCGTACACAACTTTTGGCACTGATAGTGTACTTATCCCGATTAATTTCCAAAATGACAAAAAGAATTACTATTTAGTGTTTTCACATGAGCCATCCTTTTTACTTTGCCAAAACACTCTTTAACACGGTATTCTAACTACATTCGTTTGTCTCACATTTCCACTATTCTATAAAGGTGTCTCCTTTTTTGTGTCAAGTCACTTTTCTTCATTTTTTTTTTTTTTGGGGGGGGGTCCTTTATCCACTTTCCCTTATCTTCTTCCTAACTTCGGATCTCTCTCATGCGTCCTCTATGAGCAAGATCTCTCTCATGCGTCCTCTATGAGCAAGAGAAATATTGGATGAGCCAGCCCCTCGTGTCAGTGTGTACTCCACCCAATCAAGAAAACGTGGAGCCATGTTAGCGATTGGCCCCCGCTGGTTTTTCTGCACACAAAAATTTGATTTTCATCTTTTCTATGTTCAATTAAGATGTAATTTTTGGATTTCTTTTTGTGCAATTTGATTCTTTAAATTTTATTACTTTAATATTACAAAATATCCCAAACTGATGTTGTGAAAAATTTACCAAAAATTATTTTTTCATAGAAAACCTCGAGCTAAAGTATTTGTGATAAATTTCTTTATGTATGTTTTCATTAAATATGATTAATACCACAAAAAAAAATCATAAACTGACATATATATATAGTAAGTGGATTGTAAAATCTCAAATGGGTATATCCGTTAACCATCACATGTCAACTTAGTAATTTGATGGCAAAATTTAATGAAAATTAACATATGTACTAGTTTTGGGTTTTTCTCGGTATTAATCTAATTCTATTTTGTATAATGAGGTTGCATTTAGTTGTTCGGATTTCCAAATAAGATAGTACTAGATTGGAACGGATATGAAATCCCTAGATTTCTGTAAATTCTATCCACCATTAGTGAATTGCATATTTAAATTCAGATATATTTACATCATATGTGTACATTATTAATATAAAGACACATTCTTGCACTAAAATTCAAATATTATTTGTATTGAAATATAATTTTGAATTTTGAATTAAGAAACTTGTTATTTGAGAAAAATAACTCTTATTATAGATAGTAGAAATCATATTTACCTTTTTTGAATTTTATTAAATATATTTTTATATATAAATACATAAATAAATAATAATTAGCCTAGAATTAATTTGAAAAATATTAAATAATATTATTCATTATTTTAGTTTGTTAAATAATACATAAAACTTATTGTTTAAATAAAAATGAAATGATATTTTTAAATTTATTTATTTATCATGTATAGCATTTTTTATTACTTCTTTCATAGTAAAAGACTTTTTAAAAAACTAAAACAATTATAAAAAACAAAACTAAAAAAAAAATTGACCCCCGTGTTTATTTATAGCAATTTTATTACTTCTTTTATTACTTTTTTTATTACTTCTTTTGTGTATATTTATATTTTGACTATAAGAAATTTTTAAAATTGATCGCTTTATCCTATCGTGTCGGAAGCGTGTCTCTGTCGGATTTTTTTTTTTTTGGGTTTGTTGCTTTATTTTGTCTTAAGTAGGCACTAAATGCAGGATATGATATATCTGATTATATTTCGAATTTTATCTTGACTACTAAATGTAGCCTTAAATCCTTTGATTCTCTTGATTTATCCAATAAAATGCTTTGTTTACTCATTGTACTTAATACTGTTAGAATCTCATTTTCTTGTTTTTCTCGTATGTTTTCTGCTCATTTGGATCTAGTTAGTATCACGCCTCATTTTTTGTTAAATAAGCAGTGCCACATTATTAATTAATATGAGAATTTAGTTTGAGTAATTGAGGGAAGGATAGGATTGTAAGAATTGAGAAAGTTAGATGACTTGGTTGCAGGAAGAATCAAACCACATAAATATAGAAAGCTAAATAACTTAATTGAAAAAGGTAGAAGTTAGAAAATTAAATCACACAACAATGAAACTTAGGGTTATTTTGTTTCGCGAAAAATGAATGATTTGAAAAATATATTCCTAAAAATAACCACTTTATCGCTTATGAAAATGAACGAATGAAAAAAATCTATTATTCACGAAAATATTTAGACAAATTGTTATCGATAATAAAACACTTTTAAGTGATTGATTATTTCAAGTAATATAAACGATTATTTTTATGAAAAATGTTTTTTGAATCATCTGTCTTTTGCAAAACAAATGGAGTCCAACTCTATTCGTTTTATGGAAAATAACTTCAAGAAATCGTTTCCGGATTTTCCAACGTTTGGCTTACGGAAAATAAATTTATTAAGGAAAACATTTTTCACCAATGAACAATACATTCAGAAGTGCGAAAAATGTTTTTCTCTTTCTTCATATTTCTTTCACCTTCAGACCAAACACTTTCTTTGATCAAACACTGTTTCCTTTGTCTTTTTAAATAGTTTGTAAGAAGAAAAAAAGAAAGAAAAGGAAAAGAAAAGAAAAATTTATTAAAAAATCCAAAATTTTTGATAATTTTTCCTAGAAAATTAAATTAGACATAAAATGGTGGAAAATATTTTCTAACTCATTTTTTAAGTTTTATTTGAACATAAAAAATATTGTAATTTTATTAAAACATGACTTCCCGAAAGACATTTTTTAAAAACGTCATACTTTTCATGAAACGAACGAAATCTTTAAAAAATCTACGATCAACCAATATATGATATTATAAAGGTAATAATGTCTTTTGGGAAGTCATGTTTTAAGAAAATTACAATATTTTTTATGAAACGAACGAAATCTTTAAAAAAATCTACAATCAACCAATGTATGATATTATAAAGGTAATAATGATCTCACTTTCCATGTCGGTAAACGCGCTTGGTTGCCCATCTGTTGCTTCAACTGAAGATAACATTGAAATCCCAAAACAACTCCAACCACAAAATCTGTTCTTTTACGGCAAGGCTTCCCTAGATTTCCACGCGTTGGGGCCGCGCGTGCGCGAGAGAAATCTCACCTGGACCCGGCAAGCGAAATCCTAGCTGTCGGTAGACCCCGGGGCCCACACGTCGGTCCCACGTTTATCCAACGGTCACCAGCTCGGTTCCGACACTGTTGCCCTGCCGACCTGGCTGCGGTTTCGATACGGGGAAAGGAAAGGAAAGGAAAAGGAAAGGAAAGGAAAGGAAAAAGGGGAGTCATCTTGAATCGAGCGACGGGTCAACCATGATTACTTCGATGTCGGTAAGGAGTAGGAGAGACCGCGTTGCTGGCGCTTTCCACTTGGACCTCTCAACGGTGTCCCCGTCCCGCACCATCCCATCCCCATCCCCATCTCCTTGATTTCAACGCCCCACCAAAAGGACCCGAAAGGAGTCTTGAATTTGAAAGCTTAAACCCCTCCCCCCGCCCACCCAGCTTAGGCTCCTGCAAATCTTCCCGGTTGATCACGTGTTTAATGCAGATTTGCCCGGACAGCATCCATCTTGATCCCCAAAGTGGAACCTTTTCGCGACATACCCTTTTGGGTCGCCCCAGCAGAGCGAGGAGGAAGAGAAAGGAGCCGCCTTTTCACGTGTGGAGGGCTGAATCTGAGAGGGGCAGGTCGCGTCTTGCTGGTTTAGCGCATTTGGGTTGATGGGTTTCGTCCTCGGGCTCGTGCTCGGGATCACTCTCGGGCTCGCTCTCGTCATCGGGTTCGTGAAGTCGGAGAATGCCCGATCCAGGCGGCGCTCTCAGCTTGTCAGTAGTCGCGGTTTCTTTACTGATCTGGAGTGCTGTTGATTTCTTTGCGTATTTCTTCTGATTTTTGAAGTGGGTTTGTGCGTTTCTTGGTTTTTTTTTTTCATCAGGCGGCTGCCGTTGCGGCTTTCTCCAGGTTGACAGTGGAGGATACGAGGAAGATCTTGCCAGCTGAATTTTACCCTCCGTGGGTCGTCTTCTCTCAGAGGCAGAAGTTGAGTTTATATCTCTCTTTACTTTTCCTACATTTAGCTCCTATGGTCGATGGTTTGCTTGAGTTAGGTTTACTGATTCGATCAATTCGTGCTTCTACAGTTGGACTGGCTCAATTCTCTTCTGACCAAGATCTGGCCTTATGTTAATGAGGTAGCATTTCTGGGTCTCGCTGTTTATTCCCTTGAGATGTATAATTTCTGGGCAACAGTTTGTTTCTCATGAGGTGGTGGGGTTCTGCTGTTGCAGGCGGCATCTGAGCTGATAAAGGCTAATGTTGAGCCCATTTTGGAGCAATACACGCCTGTAATATTATCGTCCATCAAGTTCTCCAAGTTTACTCTGGGTACCGTGGCTCCACAGTTTACAGGTGGGTTGATCCGACTTTCTCTTTAGAACTTGGTGTTGCATACTCTGTTTTTTGTTGTGCCTTATCCAATCGGTGTGACCTATTTACCTTTAAGATGGCATGCGATGAAGCAAGAATTAGTCTTATTTGCATTGAATGCATTCGTCTTCCAGAAGCCAGTTGCTGGGTATTTACAAATTTGGACCTTGCCGTCCTATGACTTTATTCCGAACACATGATGCTTAACTTTGTCTTAGTCATCCGAAAACACCTTAATCAAGAGTTACATAAATCTTTCTTGATTACTCAGCAACAACATTCTTTTGGACAGTCTCGGAGTTGGACCATAATTTTACATGCATTTGATTATGAGGCCTGATGATTAAATAGAGAAAGATGTCTGTTTGAAACGAGTGCTCCATCATTTTCAATGCTTGGCTTTTGTTATTTTCACTTACATCTACATTGGCTTCTGCAATGATGGGGATATCGTTCAGCTTGCTGGTGATGCTATTCATAACAAGGGATGGAGAATACTATCTCATCCTGCCGCTACTTTTTCTCCAGTAGAAAGGGGGCTGCTTTTATGGTTTATGTCAATAAGGAAATAAGATAAAGAACAGGGGTGATGCGTGGAACATAGAGAGTGAAATATTATTTTGAATCTGTCGGTAAGAGTTGCAGATGCCATATCTGATCATGGATGCTGCTTCCAGGTGTTTCAATTATTGAAGATGGGGGCGATGGTGTGACTATGGAGTTGGAGATGAATTGGGATGGAAATCCAAGCATTATACTGGACATAAACACTAGACTTGGAGTAGCACTGCCTGTGCAGGTAATTTTCATGTCCTTGCTGAAAGCTGTTTTTTCAAGAGGATCGCGTGTTATATTTTTTGCTGATCAAGCATATTGGTGACATCCCTACCATCCTACGTAATTGTAAGGCTTACCCTTTAGGTCCGTTTCCTTAGAAATTTCCATTTGAAGTGCTACATCTGCTACATTTAACAATTGCAAGAAAATAGGCAACTCATAACAAGTTGCTACTTACTATTACAAATGGTTATACAAATGTTTCGATGTAAAATTTGGTTAATGAGTTTGACTTCTTTTCTCATCATGTTAAATATGACATGATTTATGAATGTCAAGAAGTTGCATATTGTCTTTTAGTTTAGGAGATTGAGATTCGTGATTTGAGTGTTTTAGAAAATAATCAATTTTTTTCTTTTGAGTAGGTAAAGAACATTGGATTTACTGGGGTTTTCAGGTTGATCTTTAAGCCGCTTGTGGATGAGTTTCCTTGCTTTGGAGCTGTATGTTTTTCTCTCAGACAAAAGGTACAGCATCTTCCCTTTTATCCTTGTTTCTGCTGATGGTAGGATGATTGCTAGTTCACGGATCTTTTAAAACTTCACCTATCCATCTGTAGAGTTAGAGATTAAATTGGTTGAGATGTATTTTGCCAGACCAAGATAATCTAGTTTTCGTTGTCCAGTAAGACAACCGCTTCTTCTTCTTTTTTCCTGGCCAATGATAATCTAGTCCAGTCTATAATCTAGTTCATCTGGACCTTTTGCTATGTTTTGTTTTCTTTTGATAATTGGTCAGACATATTCTATTGAATACTGCCCTGGATGTGTGCCAGTTAGTTACACAACTTCCTGCTACTAGTAAATCTCTCTCTCTCTCTCTCCCTCTCATATGCAAGCACAAATTTAACTGTGCCACTCACATGCTGGACATTTTCCCTTATAAAGGGTAATATGCATGATCCCACTCATTCTAATCCTCAAATTGCAGAAAAAGCTGGATTTAACCTTAAAAGTCGTGGGCGGAGACATGTCTGCAATTCCAGGAATCTCCTCTGCAATTGAGGTGAGCCAAATTGTCTTCTTTCTCTTCGATAAGTACCTCCTGTGCCATTGGGATTGGTAGAGTTATGACTGATGATGTTATCCCAGGACACAATACGTGATGCTGTCGAAGATTCAATTACATGGCCTGTTAGGAAGGTTATTCCTATACTGCCTGGGGATTATAGGTATGTAAACACACGGACAAGAACAGCTGAACATCTATCTGATTAGACAAATTCTCTGCTGCCAGCACTTCGTGTTTATTTCGCTTTCATGTTGGAGAGAAGTGCTGTGTGCAAGTTAGTATGAGGAAAAATGGGGTCATTCACCACCTGTTATGATGCATCATGGACTAAATTAAGAAAGAGGTGAATATGGGAAATCCCAGTAAATGTGAAGCCAATTGAGACGTAGGAGAAATTTACTGAACTACAAGTTTGGTTCATTGACTCATTTTTCTTCATTAGAATGATGAACCTCATGAGGACTTGTCAAGATATGAAGTGGATTTAGTGTAGGTAGAAATGCATTCAAATAGCAGGTAACAGAATAATCTCCTTATGAGAGGAATGGTTAGAATAGCAGTTGGGACATCCTTACAAGCTATTAGTGATTGGATCTGAGCTGCCTCATTCTTCTTTAGCTTCAATGAAAGATGGAAAAAGATGGAAAAATGAAGAATATATTCTAGGATCAACATCAAAATATTTAGGCCTAATGTGGGAAAGTCCTAACTATGATATCGCAGATGTGGATTGAACCATTTCTAGTTCAAATAGTATCTTCTTGTATGGAGCTTGCACATGCGATCTTGGAGAAGATAGTGCTTGAAAGTAATTTGATCAAGAGTAATGCTGGATTACAACTTGTGTAGTATAGCTGTTGTTGTAATTTTAACCTCATGTTAATAGTATATTGGTTCTTTGGAAATGAGCTTGCAAAATCTCAATGTTTTGTCCTTATGCTAGGAGGGTTAATACCTTTTCTTGTTCAGTGACCTAGAGTTAAAGCCTGTTGGAATGTTGGAAGTGAAACTTGTCCAAGCAAAGGAGTTAACAAACAAGGACCTCATTGGGAAATCAGATCCTTATGCTGTGCTGTATGTCAGGCCTCTTCGTGATAGAATGAAAAAGAGCAAAACAATTGTGAGTTCCTTAGCAGTTGCTTGGTCCTTAAACTCTTTAATTTTTGAAACTAACAGTGGAAGAACTATTTTTTCAGAACAATGAGTTGAATCCAGTCTGGAATGAACACTTCGAATTTATTATCGAGGATGCATCTACTCAGCACTTGGTGGTTAAAATATATGATGATGAGGGATTCCAGGCGGCTGAGTTGATTGGGTGTGCTCAAGTACAGCTAAAGGACCTTGAACCAGGTAAAGTGAAGGATGTGTGGTTGAAGCTGGTCAAAGACTTGGAAATCCAAAGAGATAATAAATACAGGGGGGAGGTGAGAATACGGGTTTTTTGTTAAATGTTTCAGTCCTTTCTTTTTTCTTTAATCTACTCTTCGACCTTTATAGACCCCTGTCTATTTTTTGTTCCTTCTGCCTTTTCTATCATCCAAACCATAATAAAAGGAGAAAATGGTATAGTGCAAATAAAGGAACTTCCTCTGTATCTCCAGACCCCTAGTAGAATTGCATACATTTTGGCTGCCTGGCACACTTATTGGTTTCTTCATCATCGTTTCTCAAATTGGCCTGGCTGTCTTCTGAATTTCGTAGTGCTGGAAAACTTGTATAAATGCCCATCTCTCGAGCAATTTTCTGAATGTTGAAGGAATAGCAAATTCCACTGGCTAAAAAATCAATGCGATGCTATATGTGGGAAGTGCTATCCATGTCATTAGAACTAACTTTTGTGTATTGCCATCATGACTTTTCTCTTTCCTGTATCATGGGTTAAACATATTTCTTGCAGAAATGAATTATTTATCCCCTCTGTTATGCTCAAAACCTAGGTGCATTTGGAGTTGCTGTACTGTCCCAACGGGATGGAGAATGGTTTTACCAATCCGTTCCAGCGTGATTTTTCAATGACCTCTTTGGAGAGGGTTCTAAAAGGTGGAGCGAATGGTCTTGAAGTTACTGAAAATGGAAATGGAAATATGCCGAAAAAGAGGGATGTAATTGTCAGAGGAGTACTTTCTGTCACTGTGATATCCGCCGAAGATTTACCACCCTCAGATCTGATGGGCAAAGCAGATCCGTATGTCGTAGTGAGCATGAAAAAATCCGGATTGAGAAATAAAACCAGGGTCAGTTTTTTGTTGTGCATGCCTTTGATTGTAAAAATTTCCTGTTTGCTTTTAACCTTCAATAAATATCTTTGCATCATCACTTAAAAAATCCATCGACTTTTCTACTTGTATATGGCATACCTTATTCTTTTAATGAATAGCTAAGACTGGTTCTATGAAGAATTTATGCTTTAATCTTCGTGTTCTGCCATATAAATACTAATAAACAGTATGACCTTCATCAAGTTAGAAAATCCATGCCAATAGGGTAATTTCAGACATAAGAGATTGTCTTGTTTTGCTTTCTATTATTTCCAAGCTTCTAACAAGGACTCTTTGTTTTTCAGGTTGTGAATGACAGTTTAAACCCTGTTTGGAATCAAACATTTGACTTTGTTGTAGAAGATGGCTTACATGATATGCTGATTATTGAAATCTGGGATCACGACACATTTGGGAAGGTAACATTGCTCTCTTTTATTGTTTTCTTTTTTATTATAAGGATCAAATTAGGGCAATTTTTTGTTTCGGAATAACAACCAGAGAAGGAGAATCGCCTGTTCTAAGGACCAGCTTTTACATGCCCTTTATTTGGTCAAAGCTTTGGATTCTCTAGTCTTTGTGTTGTCATTTATTTTAAATTTCCAGATTATAGTTCGGTAAGTTCGACCAGGAGGAAGTACTTCACATAGATTGGATAGTGGAGAATTCTAGTTTTCGGCCTCTTAATTTCAAAATTATGTTTAATAATGGGCCATAGGGTAGACAGAGGTGAATGGAGACTTACGAATTGATACCTACATATCATCATTTGCTTCACTGTTAAACAAAAAATTATAGATTCCAGTTTGTTTCATCGTTGGTGCCTGTTATCCCAAACCTGCACCAGTAATTGAGACCTTCTATTATAGGGTGCTTAAAGAAGAATGGGTATCCGTTCCCTTTGTCTACTTATACATGGGAAATCACTCCATTTCTACGCCTTTAATATTCTCAAAGAATTCTACTATGAAGGGAGCTGAGTCATGTTTTCTTGTTTTTACGTGCTTTGGTTGGTAGATTCTTGCACATACATGGATACCCTATATTTGGTGGACTTTGTACTATCGTTGAAAATTGATTCATATCTGGTTGTTTTCCTGTTGCATTCTTCTACTTGGAAAGTGATGTGAATTTGCCGACTGGCTTGTTCTGGGACTATGACATGCATTGTAGTTGTAGTGATGTTTATCACAACATAATAGCTTTGTCAGAGCAAATTTTGGTCTTCGTTCTTTGGGTGCACTGTTCGAGGCATTTACCATTTTGTCTTCTTATCAATCGTGTAGGATTACATGGGAAAATGCATATTTACGCTGACTCGAGTCATATTGGAAGGGGAATACAAAGATAGCTTCCCCGTGGACGGAGCCAAATCTGGTAAACTGAATTTGCACCTCAAGTGGATGGCACAGCCGATTTACCGGGACTCATGATAAATTCCTTGTCCTGTCCAAGGGATCAAAATTTTTTTGGCCTGTGAAGGCTGGGATGATAAGCTTCCCATATACGTTAATGAAGAAAATAGTGGCAATCATTTAGTGGTAAGCTGATCAATAAAGCATGTGGTTTGAGGGGGGTGCTGAGGGAGCTAATGGTGTAAATAATCTCTTTAGAAAGGTTTGGTCTGTTGTAGATTGCTGGGGTTTCGTCGGAAATACATAGACAGTTTGGAGAAAAATAATGAGATTTTGAGACCCCGTACCGCTCCCGACTGTCTTTCCTATTCTTTTATCTCTATTTTAGGTTTGACGTCATATTGGTATTTCATGCTGTTACTTTCGCCACCCTTTCATTTCAGGGAAGGAGGTCCAAATTTTATACCATAAGAAAAGCTTGTGAGCTTGTGATACATTCTCTTTCCCCTTCCCACCAAAGGCTCTGGTGCACGTTTTCATTCAACTTTGAAAGTGTGTTGGATTGTGGTTCACAAGCTATGGATAATAGTCTCTTCTTCATACTGATTTCGTCTGTCTTACGCAATTAGTATATCACGAAGTTTCCTTCATCTTGCTCTACTGTCTCTTCTCCAAGAGAGCAGGGGAAAAATGACACGCGACTGCACATAGTGTCTGCTAATTATTTTTGATATAAACATTTGCTTGCTTCGGTCTTTGATCGTGTCTGCGAAGTCGGTATAGATTTGCATCACAGAGAGTTCAGAAGCAGCTCGACCGAAACTCCTTAGCCCTACCAGTAAATTCCATAACCTTTCCCCTTGGGTTATAGTTGGCAGCCCTCAAGAAAAGTAGGAGGATTTGTAACCCAACTGGTACATTTCCACGGGTTATGATGTACAAACAAGAGGCACAAAAGTGGACAGCGCATCTTTTCAAATCTTATACTCACATACCGTCAGCACACGTCAGGTCATCATCCTTACTCAGAGGTTGAGATGGATGAGAATTGCATCTAATTCAGATTACGGGGGTCGTCTCAATCTTGGCGAAACATCTTCGGAATCCTGTCACGACTCTCGATGGACATACAAGCTACACAGTAAAAAAGACAATTTCGATTCATGAAGAATATGCATTATGAATGTTAGAAGAAGCCTTGGATCAAGTGAATTTTACGTGAAACCAACTGGATCAGCTTCAAAGTCCAACTATGGTAGCCTCACACCAACCTTGTTCATGTAAAAGAACATATTCAAGGTGCATGCATTACATAAGCAGACACAAATATCGCTTGGCAAATTTGGCAAATTACGTAAAAGCGATCATCTTAAAGTTATTCAAGAAGAAGCTCAACACAAGCCTCCCTCTCTCTCTCTCTCTCTGTGATCATCTTGTCATCGCTTGGCTTGTGGGAGGGATGATGTACCCTCGTTGCTGCCTCTGCTCATGTAGAATTCCTGCGATCACGCCTCGGTAACCTGCTTGAACACCACACACAAAAACACGAGCAGTCATCGTTCGATCCTTTTTACGACCTAAGGACTTTCTCTTTCCTTAGTTCATATGGATAGAGAACTTCTCCTTATCTTTGTTTTTGGGCTGAAATATAAGGGAAAATGGAAGTTTCGATACTAGCCTTTAAAAGGGTCTAGGCCGCGGCAGTTAAGCTCTCGGAACTCCTGGCAAAGTGAGCAAAGTGGGCACAGAGTGTGGGCGAGTCGGTCGATGAGTGGTGTCTCCGCTATCTGAAATGCGTTCCGGAGCCTCGTTCTGTACCGGATTCCAATGTTCCAATGGCAATAACCAGGAACAAGAAGAAGGATAGAAATGAACCTGTCAAGCAACCTATGTATATGCACACATTGTGGAGGTCATGAATGAGAATACTAAATTTTATACGAAAGAAAGAAACTTTGTGGGTGCCATTGCATGACTTAAGTAGCGGATGGTAGAAGCTACTGACGTATTCTGATAACATGTTGGACAAATCGTTCTTCCCAAAATTTTAAGTTAGTTTGGAAGCGCATCAATAATATATCTACAACATATTTCTAAATGTTCATAACGACGCAAAGAAAAAGTTACCATCATGGTGTTTCCTTGAGATCTTCACAAAAAAGAGACAGCACATTATAAGTCCCGACACCCACTCATATTCCAGGACCATACGATATTGTTACAAGACATGTGCCAAGCCAAAGCAAGTTACTCTTGAAAGTCTAAATTTCACTTATGTTATGTAAAATTTGATGACAAACATTTTCCATGGACCAAGTTGAAGTATTTATATATATTTAACCATGTATTGATCTAACGATTTGAGTTTTTTAAATAGTGGGTAGTGAAACCCTCAAGATTCTCTTAATGATGTCACATATTTTTAAACTCCTTAGTAGACTCCTCAATTATAGTTTGACGCTTTAGTCTCAGGCTAAAGGTCAGCCTATACATGTAACGACTTGCTCAAAGGTCTCGTGGCTGAATAATTTCTCAGTATATATGATCATAAATATACATTATATACACACATGTCCATCTAAACATATAGCATTAAAAGAGAGGAACTTACTGGTGCTGCCATTGTCCACTATTTCAGCAATCTGGCCGAATGTTACGCATGGTGCCACTGTTGTTATTATTGCTGCAATAAATATATGTATTCCCTTGTATTATTAGAAAAACAGTGTTGAGAAATATTCTATGTGCTTATGCAACTGATGTACTGTGCAAGAAATAATATCCAAATAAATTTATGAATCTAAATGCAAGCTGGTGAGAGTGCGCGACAAGGATTGGCATCTAAATATGAAATTACTACTATTTTGAATCTAATATAGTGAGCTAGATCAAACAACATGTCCCCTATCGGATCGATCGATGCCAGCCTAGAAATTATATTTTGCTCTAGTACCAGGAAACTACTTCGCCAAAAAAAAAGAAAAAAAAGATAATGTGTCAAAATGTCATAGTGGTCTTAAAAAAAACTAAAAATAAAAATAAAGAGAAAGGCAATGCTATTCCATTGTCGTTTTCAAAAGAAAATTACAAAAAAAGTTACAAATCTATTGTATTTGTGTCAATTTAGTTGTTAATCTTTCAATTTGGCCCATTTAGTCTTAAACCTTGATAATTTGCGAATGTAGTTCATTAGGCTAATTTCAGTTGGGAATTGATGATGTGAAAGCCAACCATTCTATAAGGCATGACTAATGCTCTTTCTTTTATTTTTTTTTTTTATTGTCAAAAGCCTGTGGGGGCTTGTTAGGCACTGTCAAGGCACAATGACCCTCACTAACCACTATGTGAGGGCTCATTGTTAAGCCATTGGAGAGGGCCATGATCCCTTGAGGGCTGTGACCCTTGCTGGGGTTGGTGAGAACTTGCAACTCTTGCCTAGCTCTTAAGTGAGGGCCACAACCCTCACTAGCGGTTGACAAGAGCTTGAAAACCCTTGCCCAATGGCCAATGGGGTTGCTGAGCCTTGTCTAGTGGTCAACGTCCCCTTATTGGCCCCTAACAAAAAGAAAAAAGAAGAAGAAGAAAACATAAAAAATTAAAAAAAATTAAAAAATTTTAATTTTTTTATATTAGTGTCAATTGTGTCACGTAGGACTATTGACATTTATGTTTCAATTTTCAACTAAAATTAATCGGATGGATTACATCGATAAATTATTGAAAGATTTATGACTAAAATAGCAAAATAAAAATGTTTATGACTGAATTGACACGAATAAAATAGATTTATGAATTTTATAGTAATTTTCTCGCATTTCTTGCCCTTGGTAGTCCTCTTACATAGAATGAAAAGTCAAAGGGTGCAATTGGTTTAGTATTTTGAAAACCGATTGGAAAAAAAAATGCTAAGCAGTTTAGCTTAAAGTCCTTTAAGTAAATGCAAAAGTTGTTTGATAAACTATCTTTGAGAAACAACTTTGAAAAAAATGCTGTTTGGTAAAAAACACATTTGAAAAACTCTTTGAGTAATTAATATTAGTTTTTTAAAATTTATTTATTTAAAATTGAAAAACTAATGTATGCAACTTTTTAAATATAAATTTTGAACATATATATATAATTTTAAAAAAACAAGACCAAATCTTTCCTCGAAATTTTTTAATTTTTATTTGTTTAAAGTTGAAAAAATATTGCATGCAACTTTTTAAATATGAACTCGAAAATAATGCTAAAAAATAAATACATACATATATACAAATTTTTCTTAAAAAAGACTAAATCCTTCATCAGAATTTTTAAATTTTTAATTGTTTAAAATTGAAAGAAAAAATAATGTATGCAACTTTTTAAATATAAATTTTAAGAATCATACTAAAAAATTGGGAAAATTACACAAATAAATTCGCTATATTTTCATTCGATGTCCAATTTCGTCCTCGAACTTTCGATTGGGCCGATTTGGTCCCTAACTATTGATAAAATGTCAGGTTAGTCGCAACTTTCGAATGGGTACCGATTTGGTCGCGAACTATTAATAAAATGTCGATCTAGTCGCAACTTTCGATCGGTCAAGTTGGTCGCTAACTATGATGAAATGTCCGATCTAGTCTTCGTTACTTTTTTTTTTTTTTCCTTTTTTTTTCCCTTTTTTTCATTTTTTCCTCTTTTTTTCCCTTTTTTTCCTTTTTTTTTCCTTTTTTTTTTTTTCGCTTTCCCTCCGCCGGAGCCGGCGGAGGGCCGGCGTCCGGCGAGGGAGCCCCTCGCCGGCGTCCCTCGCAAGCGGGCGAGTCCCTCGCCCGACGCCGGCGAGGGCTCTCCCTCGCAGATCTGGCGAGGGAGAGCCCCTCGCCGGCATCTGCGAGGGAGAGCCCTCGCCGGCGTCCTCGCAAGTGGGCGAGGGGCTCTCCCTCGCCGGCGTCGGGCGAGGGGCTCCCTCGCAGATCTGGCGAGCGAGCCCCTCGCCCGACGCCAGGCTGCGAGGGGCTCCCTCGCCCGACGCCGGGCTGCGAGGAGCCCTCGTCGGCGTCGGGCGAGGAGCACCCTCGCCGGCGTCGGGCGAGGGCTCCCTCGCAGATCTGGCGAGGGAGCCCCTCGCCCGACGCCGGCGAGGGGCTCCCTCACCAGATATGCGAGGGCGGCCCTCGCCGGCGTCGAGCGAGGCTCCCTCGCAGATCTGGCGAGGGAGCCCTCGCCCGACGCCGGCGAGGGGCTCCCTCGCCAGATCTGCGAGGAGCCCCTCGCTCGACGCCGGCGAGGGCCGCCCTCGCCTGCGTCCGGCGAGGGCGACCCTCGCCGGAGTCGAGCTTCCCTCCGCCGGAGCCGGCGGAGGGAAGAGAGAATAAGCAAAAAAAAAATTAAAAAATTAAAAAATTAAAAAATAAAAATAAAAAATTATTTAAAAAAGAAAAAACAGTAACGAGGACAAAAATTTAAATCGAATATTTATCAATAATTTAGGACCAAATTGGCCCGTCGAAAGTTGCGACCAAATCGACATTTATCAAATAGTTCGGGACCAAATTAGTAGATTAAAAGTTCGCGACCAATCGGATATTTATCAATAGTTTAGGGACCAAATGTCGATCGAAAGTTCGGGACCAAATGCACATTAGGTAATAGTATAGGGACCATTTGTGACATTTTCCCTAAAAAATTCAAATACATATATAATTTTTTTGAAGAAATACCAAACCCTTTATCGGAGCTTTTAATTTTTATTTGCTTAAAATTGAAAAAAAAATATGATGTATGCAAATTTTAAATATAAATTTTCACAATAATGTAAAAAAAATAAAATACCTATATATATATATATATATATATATATATATTTAAAAGACCAAATCTTGCGTTGGAATTTTTAATTTTTAATTTGTTTAAAATTGAAAAAATAACGTATGCAACTTTTTAAACATAAAATTGAAAATAATGCTAAAAAAATCAAATACATATATATATTATTATTTTTTAAAACAAAACCGACCAAACCCTTCATTGGAATTTTTTTAATTTTATTTGTTTAAAATTGAAAAAAATAATGTATGTAAATTTTTAAATATAGATTTTAACAATAATGTAGAAAAAAATGAAATACATACATATATATTGAAAAAGACCATATCCTTTGTTGAAAATTTTTAATTGTTATTTGTTTAAAATTGAAATAATAATGTATGCAACTTTTTAAATATAAATTTGAAAATAATGTAAAAAATCAAATGCATATATATATATATATAATTCTTTTTTTTAAAAGACCAAACCCTTTGTCGGAATTTTTTAATTTTTATTTTTTTAAAATTGAAAAAAAGATAATGTATGGAACTTTTTAAATATAAATTTTGACAATAATGCTGAAAAAATCAAATATATATGCTAAAACAATCAACTATATAAATATTTTTTTAGAAAGACCAAAATATATTTAATTTTTAGCATATATATATATATATATTTTTTGTATTATTTTGGCATTTAAAAAAATAATAACTAGAGAAAAATAAGAAATTTGAAGAATGAGTGAAAATAGTTTTGAAAAAAAAAAAAGTTTCAACATTTGGTAAATCTTTGAAAAAGCTCAAAACTAGTCCTATGTATTTTAAAAGGGGCTTTAGAGGTGAAAGCCCCTTGAGAATGCTTAACCAAACGCATCCTATGTTGTTGAAAATTTAGTCTTTAATGTCATCACAAACTTATTTGATTAATGTCAAAATAATGAATACACAATATTGGATGCATAGAATTACCTCTTGATAATCTCCTAGGATACTTGAGCTTTGATCCAACGAGTGTTAGATTTATGAGTACATATACTTTTTCAAAAAATATATTTATATACAGCTGTTGACACATAAATTTTAGCAACCCAATCATCCATTAAAAATTAGGGATTAATTTTAACCCCTAAACAAAAATATTAGAATTAAATTGCATAACAAATAGTTTTAGGAGCATTTTTTTTTATTACATTTGCAATTGACCGGCGACATATGGATTTGAATCAATGGTGGGAGAATTTGGCCAAGCTCATTATTCTTTAAATGGGTCTATCTTAATGCAAAGGTGAAAATCGCTAATTAAGCTTAATCTTAGGAAATATTGAGGCAAACTAGGATAATGATATCAAGAAATCTTTTGGTCGCCTAGCAAGCAATCGGTATGATTCTCAAGTACTTGTGTGTGTGCTTAAAAGGAGCAAGTAAGCCATGGTTGATTTTGTTAATCGTGGAGAAAAAGAAAGAAGGGGCAGAAAGAATTCTTTTGCTGACCTAGTGAATATAAACATGCAGATAAAGATACCGAAGGAAGAGGGCATGAAAAGATCAGCATTATTCATAGATGGAAAGGAATTTTTAAAAGAAATTTTGGTGCATGTAAGAGGGGAAATACATTGTGTAAACGAGCTGTCTTTCTTCAAAAAGGAAAGAAGGACAGGATCCTTCCATGAGGACGCGTGGATTCGCAAAACATACAAAGGAAAAAGTGGAAAAAGAAAGAAAGATAGATTCTCACAAAAGAGGGAAGTCGAATACGTGACACTATTTCATATATTCATGTTTTGCCCTTTTGAAGTTCAGAGTCGGCTAGTATAAAAGTATGACGATCAACGATCAAGAACCCTTCCAATGGAAGGGGGAGGTGGGGCCGAATCTCACTTCGAGGATGGAGTGGGGGATACGTATTCTAAAAGGCACGTTGAGAGATATACACGTGAGAGAGAATAAAGAGAAGGAACTCTCTCTGCCGAACCGAGGAGCCCCCATGTTGTGCGAGGCCCTTTGCTGCAGCGTCACACCCGAGCCACTCGAGTTATCGTCGCTACACCGTCTTTGCCGCGTCGCCCCCTGCAGCGATGACGGACTCACTGCTGTGACCTCTTTGCCTTTCCGACGAGCTGCTGATCTGGTGCCAACTTCCCACCGTCGTGACCAAGCCTCGATGAGCCCAGCTCAACCGAGACGATGATGGATCCACCGCCTTCCTCGCGCTCAACTGTTGCTTGATTCGCTGCTGCCCCGGCGGGACCGTAATTTCTCCTTGCAGCAATCATTCGAGCAGCCCTCGCATCCCCGACGATCCACGATCTGCTGCTTTTGCTATACCATGAACCAGCACACCCCAGGGACGCTTGAACCACTACAGCCTTGTTCGGAGTCAGCGAGGACTCCCGCAAGTTCCATCTAGCCTGGCGATGCCCTGAAGTGTTTTCTTCTGACTCCCCGACAATCACCAAACAGGCTTTTGCGCTTCGTTCGTATTCATTCTTTGCAGGTTTCGTCGAAGTCCAAAGAGGGCCACACAATTCAATACGAGGTCACACATCATACGGCCATAATTGAGAGCATAGAGAGAGAAGAAATCGTGAGGGGATCGGCCATGATCCACAATTGAGAAACGGCACATTGAGAGAGCTTCAAATCCGCTAGTTCTGGACGAGCTCCAAATCCCATCGGCATCGCTGCTTGCTGGCCTGAAAGTGTCGTCTCTTTTGCTCGCTGTCCCGAAACCACCAGCGGCTCTACTTTGTCTCGGACAACGCCTTTAGCTCCTGATCCTGTGACACCTCACGCCGAGATCTTCAAGCAGTTCCAGATTCGCAGCCTATCCGACGGATGCATGCTTTAGCCAAATTGATTCTGTGTTTGCGGATTAGTAGGAGTTGATCCATCGTTGGTTGAATCACATTATTGCCTCTCCAAGGTGTCGTTCCGTCAGTTGTCCAGCGAGTGCAGTCACGTCCAGCAACTACCCGAGGAGTACCACTGCACCTAACCCATCTCGACGCCAGAACTTCACCCAGCTTATCTCCATTTTGTTACGCCTAGACTCGCTGTCTTATTGCTTTTACCACGCCCGAGTTCTATTTTGCAGATTCACCCAAGGCTAGTCCAGTGTTGACGCAGTCGAGATACTCCTCCAAGCGAAGTCCAACTTGCTGATACCCTTGCCGAATTTCCCATCATTGTTGCTGTTGCCTCTTCATCGTGAGCTCTCGACGATAATCACACGATGGCTACCGATAGCTCCTTGCACTGCCGTGATCAAGACCCTTTCACGTTCGTGAGCAACCCCTCACCCGTGAATCACCATGCCGCAAGTCACCATCGGGCCATCGCCAATCACCCATAGCAATTCTCGCCATCCACCATCCGTCTGAATTTGGAAATATTAGGGCCTATTGTGACGATCCATCGCTGAAACGCAACACGGTTTTCCAGTCCCAAGCATCATCGTGCGTAGCTGTCGAAGGCCACGCAAGGAAGGTCAAATCTTTAGTCAAAAGAAAGATCCAAGCCGTGGTCAAAGAGCCTTGGTGGAAATTTGAAACAAGAAGAGAGAGGCTAAAGCGATGGTGGTTTTCCTTTAGTGGTCAAAGGGTGATTCAGCTAAAATTTCTCTGTCCAGTGCACATTGAGGAAAGGAGAATCTTTGGTCTATTCTCTTGGAATTTAGGGACCATCAAAGAAAGTCCGTCAGCTTCAAAGTTTTGCTTTGTTCGTGCCTTGCAGTCCGCTTTGTTCTTTCTTGCAGATTCATGGACGTTCGTCAAGCGCCGTTGGCACCATCGCCCATCATCATCCGAGCTCGTTGTTTGGGGATTCCAATTTGGGAAATTTATCTGCGCAATAATTTGAATTAGGTAATTATCTTGTTTGCCATCAATTTGAATATTTTGTGATTCAATTTGATTGAGAACATTACATGATTCCTAAATTTGAGCGATAAGTGCACTCCCAATTTGGATTTATTTCCTAATTTGCAATCGCATATAATATTTGATTCAATCTATAAGGCTGATTCCGCTGGAATCTTTAAAATTGATACTTTGATCCAACTCATCGATTTTATTCACGAAATTTCAAGTTGATTGGACATTATTTCTTTATTCGCATTGATAGGGCGATATATGATCTTGAGTGATTTAATGCTTGTCATGCTTTATTTATGCTGAAAAAAAAATTGCATATCATATAGGTAGAATTGATTTCCTAAATAGGATTGATTGTTTATTATTTTATATTTCCGAATTTAATAAAACACCAAAAATATCTTTTTTTTTGAATAAATTGAATTTTCTCCTATAGGATAGCTTACATGTTTGAATTAGAGTATTTAATTAATTTCAAATTTTATGGAAATACAAAAAAAAATTGTCTTAAAATAAATCAATTTCTTTTTTTAGGATAGACTGCATGCTTATATTTTATTTACGTCATATAGCTTAAGTTATATTGCCATGTCATATCATTTCATGTTAGATTAGTAGCATGCATTGCATAAAACATGATTCTCATTAAATGAGTGAAAATAAAAAAAAATTGCGTGTTAATTAGAAATCATATTTAAGACCGTCGATGTGAATTCTAGTCTAACATTGCATATACTTTCGTTACTATGAGGTAAATCTCATAATTTCTTTATTGCTTTCTTGAGTGTTAAATTTGTGATTTGTGCACCCGAATGGTTGCCTCATATGTTAAGAAAATAAATTAAAATCAATCCAAGTTGCCCGCAAAACAATATATTTTTTTTAAATAAAAGAGAAATGTACCAAAAGGGCATTAGAAAAGTCTAGTGTAATCAAGTCTCCGAACTTACAATCTCTGGTTCGTAGGAGTAAAGTAAATCTTCTGTTACTTTACTTGGATTTCTAATCGATCCATAAAAAACAGATTAGTGGCGATTGCGATTCCTAATAAAAAAATCAAGTTTTCGAACCTAAGTTGCGAATTGGTATGGACATGGGAGAACCCAAGCTAAGTTTAGGCTTAGTAATCATTAGCCAAACCTTAGGTGGTGCACTTGAGGTTAGGTCCCGATAGCTTGGTGACTCCACTAGGACTTGAGTTAAAGCTTTTAGTGGACTTAGGCCGATTTTCTCTTTTATTTTTGAAAAAACATTTTTGTTTGGCAGCAAGTATCTCAGGTACGTCCCAAACGTTTAAGGTGTTAAATGTTCTTGGAGGATGAGAGGTATAAAGGGAAGTGTTTGCTAATTTTTGTTTTGCAGGGAGGTGTAGAATGTATGGTTTATTTTCATGAATGAAGTATTGTTTGATATAAATTATCGTGCATGCCTACGCATTTACACAACACTACTGCACACACAACTTGTCATCGGACCTAGGCTGCACTCGGATTAGGAAGTTAATTACACTTAGGGGTTAGTTTTAGTCTTAATTAAGGATTAGTAGTTAGTTTAGTTGGTGTAACTAAGTTACTTAGGTTAGTTAGTTACCTAGACTAGTTAGTTAGGTGGTTAGTTTGGTTAGGTTAACTACCCTAGGTTAGTTAGTTAACTAGGGTTAGTTTAATTAAATTAGATTTATTTAATTTAAATTTAATTTATTTAATTAATTATATTTAGCGTAAATTGTGCTGGGATAGCAGATTAGTGAAATTTTAGGATTGGTGGGCTACTTTCGGCAGCATTTTTTTTTTAACACTTTGAACACATTTCTGCTCACTACAGTGAACATTTTAAGCTCAATCCACCAGGCATATGGGGTAAGAGAAAAAACAGAACAAAACTCATATATCCGTAGGCAAAATAAAAAGATTCATTATCCAGATGCACAACAAGACGCCTTGTCACATAAGCCTCTTTGAGCAGTGAACACATTCACCATTTTGAAACTATGAGAAAATAAAATCACCAATTTCAACGGGAAGATAGGGGTATATTAAAGGTTTCTCATGATGTGTACGTGTCCTTGCTCTCTACACGACCCTCACACCCAGCACAATCCATAATCATCACGAACATAATCTCTTTCAAAGAGTATTAACTTAACATACATTTACTTTTACCTAACAACCCTATCTTATAATTACTCCTGTAACTGTGTTTGAGCCACTTGCGTCCCTAGTGTCCTCAGCAGCGTGGACCTTCTCAAGGCTATGTCCCTGGCCATGTGCTTCCACTTGAAAAATGATCCAAAAAATTAGATCATTTGCTCCAGTGTTAGGCCTCAAGTTTCCGGCATTATTTTGTAGAAGAGAAACCATGAGATGCATGACACCACCACGAAGAAGAAGGTAGCCTTGCCATGGATGATCGCCTCATCCAGTGGTAAGAATGCCCATGATGTAATTCCACTCATCAGTTGGTTTGCAATGAAGACGATTGCACATCCCTTGGCTTGCAACCTGAGCGGGAATAGCTCAGAGTTGTAGATTGAGGTGATTAGTCCCATTCCCACCGAGTAGCTTGCCACATAGACGAACAATGATGCGATGCACTAGTGTTTGATGTGGCCTTGGTCGATGTAATTTAATGTTATTCCAAGGGAGACTAGGGACCCGATCATCCAGCCCAGGCTTCACAGCAGCATCTGTTGTCGTCCAACCTTATCAACAAGGAAGCTGACAACCAGGGTGAATATTGCCTTTACAAATTCGAGTGCGATGGTTGTTAAAAGCTTGTCATATGAGAACTTGACATCAATCATTTCGAAGATATGAGGGCTGTAAAGAAAGATTATATCAAAGCCATAGGCTTGCCAAGCCACTTGCATTACAATGGCACAAACAAGCATGTGGCAGACGGATCGAGTAGGGTAAAACAGAACCACCACACGCCTAAGGTCGGCCCATGCACCACGTTGCTGACAACCTCCTCGATTTTGGCAAGCAAATGAGCTCCGAGTTCGAGATCCTAGCAAGGACGCACTGCGCATCGTACATGCGTCCCTACATGACGAGCTACCGAGGGGATTCTGGCGTAACACGGACCGCGATTTCGAGAAGGATCAAGCAGATTGCTCCCACAAAGCACATGATAAGCCACCCGCTAAATGGAAGCTGATGAACACCTAAACCGCCAAAAAATGTTCAAATGAATATATGCAATCACCTCTCTAATTCTAAATTTTCTAGTAAAGTAAATTATGAAAAAGATGAAAATCAATGACATACTAAAAAAATGGAAAAAATACTATAAATTAGGGAAAAAATGTGAGTACCTTAGGAAGGGAGGTGAATAAGCCATGAAAGACGGCATGAGTGATCTCTACAATGTAGATGGGGGGTGACCATAAGGGTGTAGCCAGTCTCGACTTAAGCGATGAAGCGGTCAAATAGGACGAAGGTATCGTTGGAATTGATGCCCATGACATAGGGCCAATGAAGAAGAAGAACCCCACAAAACCGATCACTCGACGACAGCCAAATCAATTTGATGTCAACCTCACCATCACTGATCCAAAAGCCGAAAATAAGAAGAGGTACCATATCAGGGTCTCAGCATGCTTGTTGCTTGTCTTCTGCTCCTTCATTATGGACGCGATTGTCTTGCTCATTGCTCCAATTTCTGGAAAAACATAGATTTGTCACTTTCATCGATAATAAAGCTAGACAAAAAGAAAAGGGCAAGCTTAACATTCTTTGGTTTGCAACAAAAGACTAATTTATTGTAACCACGGGGTGACAGAAGACTAACCAAAACCAAGTATCAGAGACGTGATGGAGGCCAGGAAAGCACATTTTAAAATGTATTTATTTGAGCACGGCATTGGATTGTCCTCAATTTGCTACACATGGAGGGCGTTGTGGACACTAGGATTGGCAGTGGCTATCTCCTGTTGTATGTCGTTGACATTAAAATTAGTAGATGTGCCTCCCAGCATACAATTGGCCCTTATTTTGGTCAATTAGTGGCGTAAATAATATCTAAAAACATATAATGCTGCTGAAAATTTAGTCTTTAATGTCATCACAAGCTTATTCGATTAATATCAAAATAATGAATACACAATATTGAATTTATAGAATTACCTCTCGATAATCTCCTAGGATACTTGAGCTTTGATCCTGTGAGTGTTAGATTTATGAGTACATATACTTTTTCAAAAAATATATTTGTATACAACATTGTTTTGGTTGCTAAATTACTGATATTCGACAATAGGATCACATGCATTAATTAGTGAAGAAAGTATATTAGTTTACTACCACAAATTTGGTCGGGCAAAGAATATTACAACACATCTTAGATTTGCAAAGTAGATTGACTAGGGGCTAGAAGTTTTTAGCCTAACGCACCAATTTATAAGATACTCCCCGAATTTGTTTGACTTAATAAAAAATCTACATTCCCCCCTCCTTTAATTGAGAAAAAGAAAAAAGAAGAAAAATGAATGAAATATTAAGTACAAAGTCACAAAACACAAGATCGACATTATTTCATTGTAGAGAAAGTATGTATGTATCAAACAAACCATACGTGCTATTTGTCCTCATACCACCAAACCATGCCTGTTACTTGTCTAGCCACTTGATTGATAAATTATGCGTATCAAACAATTACATCATTGTATATGTTTTTTACAGAACTACCAAATGTGCAAGTAATAATTTTAACAAAAATTAGCCTTAATCTATTAGAAAAAAAGGAAAAAGAATGCAATCGTCAATCTATCGAACATGATCAAAACAAGGCTCGAAATAATAGTTGACAAAGGTCTTACCATGAGGGGCTGGCTTGTTGCGGAAATAAAAGTTGAATAATATTCCAGACCTCACCGCTTCACTCCTCTTGCGTGATTGTTGAACGTCGAAGTAGTGACGATAATGTGGAGCGATGGTCAGTGCTGAGAACACCCAATTTAGAACTTCCCTTTTATAATCTATCCTCTTTGAAGCAAGGCCTCGTGCATGTGAGTCTTTTGGATAACTCTTCGTAACAAAGTGATTGAGATTAGATTTTATCTAATTTTAAATTCAATATTTAAATTGTTTTAAGTTATTTAATCCCAACACTTTCTCTTTGTTCATAAACCTTTCTACTCTCTCTAAGAGGGAAAAGATTCAATTTTTTCAAATCATAGAAAAAATCTCTCAAAAAAAAATCTCTCGCTAACCTTGTCGATCATAGGGTTTATCTCCATCAGGTTTATTGAGAAGAAGAAACCTGCTTTGATCGTATTTATGATACGAAAATATAAATGATATTATTTAAATGATATACCGCTCGACCAACCTAGCAACACCAGCCCCACCGAACCATCCACCGCCCCCAGCCTGTACGTTTGCCTTTCCACCACTTTAGCCAGCCCACGCTGTCCAGCCTAGCACCACTCGACTAGCTCAAACATAACCAAACCCCTCCTTTGGTCGTGACTTGCGAGGCTGTTTTCAGTCTTGTCCGAGCCTCCGTTGGTGACGCTGTAGTTGCGGGATCTCACCGCCTTCGCACCACCGTCGCTGTGAACCCGTTGCCTTGCTAATCCGGTGAGTTAACGCTCTAATCTCAAATTAGGAAGTTAATTACAATTAGGGGGTTAGTTTAGTCTTAATTAATGATTAGTAGTTAGTTTAGTTGGTGTAACTAAGTTACTTAGGTTAGTTAGTTACCTAGACTAGTTAGTTAGGTGGTTAATTGGTTAGGTTAACTACCCTAGGTTATTTAGTTAAGTAGGGTTAGTTAGTTAACGTGGTTAAGGTTAGTTTAATTAAATTAGATTTATTTAATTTAAATTTTATTTATTTAATAAATTATATTTAGCGTAAATTGTGCCGGGATAGTTGTTAGTGAAATTTTAGGATTGATATGCTACTTTCAGCAGCAATTTTTTTTTTTTAATACTTTGAACACATTTTTGCTCACTATAGTGAACATTTTAAGCTCAATCCACTAGGCATATGGGGTAAGAGAAAAAAACAGAATAAAGCTCATCTATCCATAGGCAGAATACAAAGATTCATCATCCAAATGCACAACAAGACACCTTGTCGATATTGTTATAAGATGTATACGTATATAGACAATACATAAGCCTCTTTGAGAAGTGAACACATTCGCCATTTTGAAACTATGGGAAAATAAAATCACCTATTTCAATGGGAAGATAGGGGTATGTTAAAAGTTTCTCATGATGTATATGTGTCCTTGCTCTCTACACGACCCTTACACCCAGCACAATCCATAATCATCACGAACATAATCTCTTTCAAAGAGTATTAGCCTAACAAACATTTATTTTTACCTAACACTTCTATCTTATAATTACTCCCGCAATTGCATTTGAGCCACTTGCGTCTCCAGCGTCCTCAGTGGCATGAACCTTCTCATGGCTATGTCCCTGGCCACGTGCTTCCACTTGAAAAATGATCCGAAAAATTAGATCATCTGCTCCAGTGTTAGGCCTTGAGTTTCTGGCATTATTTTATAGAAGAGAAACCATGAGATGCATGACACTGTCACGAAGAAGAAGGTAGCCTTGTTGTGGATGATCACCTTGTCTAGTGGTAAGAATGCCCATGATGTAATTCTACTCATTAGTTAGTTTGCAATGAAAGCGATTGCGCATCCCTTGGCTTGGAACCTGAGTGGGAATAGCTCAGAGTTGTAGACTGAGGTGATTGGTCCCATTTCCATCAAGTAGTTGGCCACATAGACGAACAATGATGTGATGCATTGGTGTTTGGTGTGGTCTTGGTCGATGTAATTTAAGGTCATTCCAAGGGAGACTAGGGACCCGATCATCCAGCCCATACGCTCCATAACAGCATCTGCTGTCGTCCAACCTTATCAACAAGGAAGCTGGCAACTAGGGTGAATATTGCCTTAACAAATTTGAGTGCGATGGTTGTGAAGAGCTTGTCATCCGAGAACTTGACACCAATCATCTCGAAAATACGAGGGTTTTAAAGAAAGATTGTATCAAAGCCACAAGCTTGCCGAGCCACTTGCATCAACATGGCACAAACAAGCATGTGGCAGACGGATCGAGTTGGGTAAAAGAGATCCCACCATATGCCTAGGGTTGGCCCATGTGCCACGTTGCTGATAGCCTCTTCGATTTTGGCAAGCAAATGAGCTCCGAGTTCAAGATCCTAGCAAGGATGCCTTGCGCATCGTACATGCGTCCCTACATGATGAGCCACCGAGGGGATTCTAGCGTAACGCGGACCGCGATTTCAAGAAGGATCAAGAATATTGCTCCTACAAAGCACATGATAAGCCACCCGCTAAATGGAAGCTGATGAACACCTAAACCGCCAAAATATGTTCAAATGAATATATGCAATCACCTTTCTAATTTTAATTTTTCCAGTAAAGTAAATTATGAAAAAGATAAAAATCAATGACATATTAAAAAAAATGGAAAAGAGACTATAAATTAGGGAAAAAAATGTGAGTACCTCAGGAAGGAAGGTGAACAAGCCACGAAAGACAGCATGAGTGATCTCTGCAATGTAGATGGGGGTGACCATAAGCGCATAGCCAGTCCTAACTTGAGCGATGAAGCGGCCAAATAGGAGGAAGGCATCGTTGGAATTGATGCCCATGACATAGGGCCTAATGAAGAAGAAGAATCCCATAAAACCGATCACACGATGGCACTCAAACCAGTTTGATGTCAACCTCGCCATCACCGATCCAAAAGCCGAAAATAAGAAGAGGTACCATATCACAGTCTCAGCATGCTTGTTGCTTGTCTTCTGCTCTTTCATTATGGACTCGATTGTCTTGCTCGTTGCTCCAATTTCTAGCAAAACATAGATCTGTCATTTTCATCGATAATAAAGCTAGATAAAAAGAAAAGGACAATAGCTTAACTTTTTTTGGTTTGCAACAAAAGACTAATTTACCGTAACCATGGAGTGACACAAGATTAACCAAAACCAAGTATCAAAGACATGATGGAGGCCATGAAGGCGCATTTTAAAAGGTATTTATTTGGGTGTGGCATCGGATTGTCCTCAATCTGCTCCACCTGGAGGGTGTTGTGGACACTAGGATTGGTAGTGACTATTTCCTGTTGTATGTCGCTGACTCTAAAATTAATAGATGTGCCTCCGAGCATACAATTGGCCTTTATTTTGGTCAATTAGTGGTGTACCTAATATCTAAAAACATATAATGCTGCTGAAAATGTAGTATTTAATGTCATTACAAGCTTATTAGATTAATGTCAAAATAATGAATACACAATATTGGATTTATAGAATTACCTCTCGATAATCTCCTAGGATACTTGAGCTTTGATCCTGCGAGTTTTAGATTTATGAGTACATACACCTTTTCAAAAAATATATTTGCATACATCATTGTTTTGGTTGTTAAATTACTGATATTCGACAATAGGATCACATGCATTAATTAGTGAAGAAAGTATATTAGTTTACTACCACAAATTTGGTTGGGCAAAGAATATTATAGTACATCTTAGATTTGCAAAGTAGATTGACTAGGGGCCATAAATTTTTAGACTAACGCACCAATTTATAAGATTCTCCCTACATTTTTTCAACTTAATTAAAAATCTACCTTCCCCCTTCCATTAATTGAGAAAAATAACAAAGAAGAGAAATGAATGAAATATTAATTACAAAGTCACAAAACATAGGATCGACATCATTTCATTGTAGAGAAACTATGTATGTATCAAACAAACCATACATGCTACTTGTCCTCACACCATCAAACCATGCCTGTTACTTGTCTAGCCACTTGATTGATAAATTATGCGTATCAAACAATTACATCGTTGTATATGTTTTTACAGAACTACCAAATGTGCAAGCAATAATTTTAACAAAAACTACCCTCAATCTATTAGAAAAAAAGGAAAAAGAATGCAATTGTCAATCTATCGAACGTGATCAAAACAAGGCTCGAAATAATAGTTGACAAAGGTCTTACCATGAGGGGTCGCTTTTGCGGAAATAAAAGTTGAATAATATTCCAGACCTCACCGCTTCACTCCTCTTGTGTGATTGTTGGACGTCAAAGTAGTGATGACAATGTGGAGCGATGGTCAGTGCTGAAAACACCCAATTTAGAACTTCCCTTTTACAATCTATCCTCTCTTAAGCAAGGCCCTTGTGTAGGTGAGTTTTTCGGATAACTCTCGTAACAGAGTGATTGGGATTATATTTTATCTAATTTTAAATTTCATATTCAAATTATTTTAAGTTACCTAATCCCAACACTTTTTCTTTGTTCATAAAACCTTTCTACTCTCTCTAAGAGGGAAAATATTCAACTTTTTCAGATCATAGAAAAATCTCTTGAAAAAACCTCTCGCTAACCTTATTGATCATAAGGTCTATCTCCACCAGGTTTATCGAGAAGAAGAAACCTGCTTTGATCGTATATATGATACGAAAAATCTAAATAATATTATCTAAATGATATACCGCTCGACCAATTCAGCAGCCACCAGCCCCACCAAACCGTCCATCGCCCCTAGCTTATATGTTTGCCTTTCCACCACCTCAGCCAGCCACGCCGTCTATCCCAGCACCACTTGACTAGCTCAAACAAACCGAACCCCCCTTTGGTTGTGACTTGCAAGGCTGTTTTCAGTTTCATTTGGGCCTCCGTTCGTGACACCGTAGTTACGGGATCTCACCGCCTTCGTGCCGCCGTCTCCGTGAACCTGTCGCCTCACTAATCTAGTGAGTTAATGTCCTAATCTTGGATTAGGAAGTTAATTACACTTAAGGGGTTAGTTTAGTCTTAATTAAGGATTAGTAGTTATTTTAGTTGGTGTAACTAAGTTAGTTAGGTTAGTTACCTAGACTAGTTAGTTAGGGGGTTAGTTTGGTTAGGTTAACTACCCTAGGTTAGTTAGTTAAGTAGGGTTAATTAGGGTTATTTTAATTAAACGTGATTAGTTTAATTAAATTAGATTTATTTAATTTAACGGTTATTTATTTAATAAATTATATTTAGTGTAAATTGTGCCAGGATAGCAAATTAATGGAATTTTAGGATTGGTAGGCTACTTTCAGTAGCATTTTTTTTATTTTAATACTTTGAACACATTTCTGTTCACTGCAGTGAACACTTTAAGCTCAATCCACCAGGCATATGGGGTAAGAAAAAATAGAACAAAGCTCATCTATCCGTAGGCAGAATAAAAAGATTAATTATCCAAATGCACAACAAGACACATTGTCGATATTGTTATAAGATGCTTATGTATATAGACAATACATAAGCCTCTTTGAGAAGTGAACACATTCGCCATTTTGAAACTATGGGAAAATGAAATCACCCATTTCAACGGGAAGATATGGGTATGTCAAAGGTTTCTCATGATGTGTATGTGTCAAAGGTTTCTCATGATGTGTATGTGTCCCTGCTCTCTACACGACCCTCTCACCTAGCATAATCCATAATCATCACGAACATAATCTCTTTTAAAGAGTATTAGCCTAGCATACATTTATTTTTACCTAACACCCTTATCTTATAATTATTCCTGCAATTGCGTTTGAGCCACTTGCATCCCCAGCGTTCTTAGCGGCGTGGACCTTCTCAAGGTTATGTCCCTGGCCATGTGCTTCCACTTGAAAAATGATTTGAAAAATTGGATCATCTGCTCTAGTGTTAGGCCTCAAGTTTCCGGCATTATTTTGTTGAAGAGAAACTATGAGATGCATGACACCACCTCGAAGAAGAAGGTAGCCTTGCCGTGGATGATCACCTCGTCCAGTGGTAAGAATGCCGATGATGTAATTCCACTCATAAGTTGGTTTGCAATGAAGGCGATTACCCATCCTTTGGCTTGCAACCTGAGCGGGAGTAGATCAGAGTTGTAGACTGAGGTGATTAGTCCTATTCCCACCGAGTGGTGGCCACATAGATGAACAATGATGCGATGCACCGGTGTTTGGTGTGGTCTTGGTCGATATAATTTAAGGTCATTCCAAGAGAGACTAAGGACCCAATCATCCATCCCAGGCTCCATAGCAGCATCCGCCATCGTCCAACCTTGTCAACAAGGAAGTTGGCAACTAGGGTGAATATTGCCTTTACAAATTCGATTGCAATGGTCGTTAAGAGCTTGTCATCCGAGAGCTTGACACCAATAATCTCGAAAATACGAGGGCTGTAAAGAAAGATTGTATCAAAGCCATAAGCTTGCCGAGCCACTTGCATCAAAATGGCGCAAACAAGCATGTGGCAGACAAATCCAGTTGCGTAAAAGAGATCCCACCACACGCCTAGGGTCGACCTATGTGTCACGTTGTTGATAGCCTCTTCGATTTTGGCAAGAAAATGAGCTCTGAGTTCGAGATCCTAGTGAGGACACCGTGCGCATTGTACATGCATCCCTACGTGACGAGCCACCAATGGGATTCTAGCATAATGCGGACCGCAATTTTGAGAAGGATCAAGCAGGTTGCTCTTAGAAAGCACATGATAAGCCACCCGTTAAATGGAAGCTGTTGAACACCTAAACCGCCAAAACATGTTCAAATGAATATATGCAATCACCTTTCTAATTCTAATTTCTCGGGAAGGGAGGTGAACAAGCCATGAAAGAAAGTAAATTATGAAGGCCCATTGGCAAAATGCAAATCAATTTAGCCTGGAAAAGACTTTAGGCAAATGCAAATACCATTTGATGTAAACTATGCTTTGAAAAGTCAACTTTGAAAGAAATGCCGACACTAAAATTTGATAACAAAAACACATTTGAAAAGCTCTTTACGTGATCAATATTAAATTTTTTAATGCTTTTTTTAAATTAAAATATAATGTATGCAATTTTTTAAATATAAATTTGAAAATAATACTAAAAAAATTGAATACATATATATTTTATAAAAAAAAAAGACCAAACCCTTTATCGAATTTTTTAATTTTTATTTTCTGAAAATTGAAAAAAATAATGTATGCAAATTTTTAAATATAATTTTTCACAATAATCCTAAAAAATCAAATACATATATATATATATAATTTTTTTTAAAAAAGACCAAACCCTTTATTAGAATTTTTAAATTTTTAATTGTTTAGAATTGAAAAAAATAATGTATGCAAATTTTTAAATATAAATTTTGACAATAATACTATAAAAATCAAATACATATATATTTAAAAAAAAAAAAGAAAAATCCTTAGTCGATTTTTTTTTTTTTTAAATTTGAAAAAAATAATGTATGTGATTTTTTAAATATAAATTTGAAAATAATGCTAAGAAGTCAAATACATATATATAATTTTAAAAAAAAGACCAAACCCTTTGTCGGAATTTTTTTAAATTTTATTTATTTAAAATTGAAAAAAATAATATATGCAATTTTTAATGTAAATTTTGATAATAATGCTAAAAAAATCAAATATATAAATATTTTTTTTAAAATACCAAAATGTATTTAATTTTTAGCATTTATATATGTATATATAATTTTTAGCATTATTTTGGCATTTTAAAAAAAATAATAATGAGGGCAAAATCATAAATTTGAAGAATGAGTAAAGATAGTTTTGGAAGAAAAAAAAAGTTTCAACATTTGACAAAATGTTGAAAACTTAAAGCTAATCTTACTAGATTGGCTTTCACCTTCTTCCTAATGCCGACTTTCACTTGAAAGTTACTTCAAAATAATTGTCAAACAGATCAATATTTTTCCAAGGAGCTTTGGAGGCTGAAAGGCATTAAAATCTTTGAATCAAACGCATCCAAAGTCTTCTTGGGAGCTCAAAGACCTAACCGTTAGATCAATTAGTTAACTACATTGAAGTACAATCACTTCATCTTTAGGATTTCTCTATTCCTAGTTCGCCTATAGACTTTAAATGGATGAATACATGGACACTCGATGTATATTGATTAAGAGAAGATTGTCCATTTTGACTTTGCAAATTATATCCAAAAAAATAAAAATAAAAAGAGTTTACCATTAGTAGGGTGTTGCGAGCAGTCAAAGATCCCACTCTTCCACGGAACCCCAACGCACGGAACCAGAATCACCGACGGACCTTCTGCTGCAGCTCACTTGACCCGGCTGCTGGAGCAAGTGATGCTACCGCCGGCAGCGGCACGATACTGTTGTCGTGCACCGGAACCAGTGCGTTGTTCCCCGATGGCTGTGGCGCCCGATGATCAGCCTTCTGCGGCGGAAACATGACCGCTGGGCCTGCGGAGGCCGGGTGGCTGTTAATGTGGGCTGTCGGCGCTCCACATGGCCATGCAGTTGAAGGACCAGGCCCAAACCCAGGCCCCCGTCGGCCCGTTTCTTGTTTGTTGCTCTTATTTTCAGGGGCGCTGGGCACATTCTGGTGTCCGGGAAGGTTGCCGAAGCCACCGAGGACGCTGGTGGGAAAACCACCGCTTGCACAGGCTCCATGTCATCGAGACGGCGCGGTGGCAGCGTCACTGGCCCCGGGTCGACATGGGAAGTGAGAGGATGAAGAGGAACTGTGGGTTTTGGTGACGGTGGTGGTGAAGTTGAGGTTTTCTCGTGGTCGTCGTCACTGTCGGCATTGTGGGTTTGCGGCGGGTCGGTTGCGAGAGAATCAGGCGGCAAGGGGTCGGTAGGACCAGTGGCGGGTGGCGGAGAAGTGGGTTCGGCGTGTCCCATGAGGGTGGGGTTCGGGGTCGGTATTGCATGGGTTTGGTCGCAGCCTTCCCATGATGAATCGCTTGTTCTTGCTACACACAAGAGAGAACTAGTGATTTTGCATGCAACGTTGGCGACTACATGTTCTCGTTCGTGCTTGTGTATATACAGAATTAATTACTTTGGCAATCTCAATGATGTATAATAAAAATTTCATTTGAAGTAGAATCTATGAAATATTCTTGATAAATTAGATCGATAGCTGCGGTGTGCCTTAATATATATACACACATTACTTTTTAGACAACTACTGCAGTATAATATCTCATCTACTTGCTGCGTAGGTACTCGTCGTCCTCTTAGTAATAAGGTCAGTCCAGTGCCAGGTTAAAGCTTGACTTCAAAGTCTACCAAATGAAAACCACATCAATTATTGTCGAAAGCAACCTGACAATTTAAGGGCTTTTTTTTTTTTTTATAATGTTTTCAATGATCAAAATCAGGAAAAAAAATCGAATTTTCATTTTGCAAAGCACGTTGATTGGATTTACAAATATTTTCTTTTTGTCCTTTTTATTTGTCATCGATGTTTGTGTTGTTATGGGGTGACAATTTCCTAGCAATTATAAGCATCGAGAGCCTCAATTAAAAAGATTTCGAATGAATTGATGAATTGAACCGAGAAAGTGACGAACAAACAGCTTTCAAATCAATGGGGTGTCAAGTAAAATTACTGAAATGGTCCTAAATTTATTCTACGAATGCAAATTTAACCATAAACTCTTGAATTTGATCAATTTAATACTTAACATCTTGACAAATGCCAATATAGTTCTTCTGGCATATTTTGGTTAAGAATCACTTACGTGAACATCAATCGTCCTAAGTATTATGATTGTCGTTGACATTGACAAATTTATTAATTTTTTTGAATTTTTTTATATCTTTTTTTATTTTTTTTATTGTGACTAGTGAGGTCACGGTCGTCGTTTAGGCCGTGGGGGTCGAGCCCTTGCCCATTCTGTGAGGTTGAGCCCTTGTTGGCCCTCATGTATGGCCACCCACCTATGTTGGCCATGACCAAGGCTTGGTAATTAGCGGAGGTATAGGGAAAGAAGGAAAAAAAGATAAAGGAACAAAAGAAATGAAAAATAAAGAAAAAATTGATGGAAATAAAAAAATAAAAAATATTTAAAAAATTATCTATATCAGCTATTTTAAATAAAATTATCTAGAATAATTACATTGATAAATCTAAAAAATATTTAAAATTAAATTGATATAATTAAAACTTCTAGAATTAAATTAGTCGCACATAAAATTATGGGTTTTTCACGGGTGTGAATGATTTTGCAGATTTCACACGGAAGATGGCGAAGCTTCTGTTTGACTTCCATGTGGAGACATGCTTGCATGATCCGAGTGAAGCGGGGCCAATTGCACAATGACAATTGGATGGTGGGGGCCCATTCACTTTAGAGATATAAACCTCTAAAAGCCAATCTATTTATCATAGTTTTCTTTAGAGATTTAGTTTTCCAAAAGGTTTTTTGTTATGCGACTTATACGCCCCCCATTGCATTGCTTTCCAAACAAGTTACTTTTTCTTTTTTTTAGTACTTCCATTATTTCTAGGTGGCATCATGGAAACGAAGTATACCATTGTATCATTACGAGAAATTGGTTGTCAGATACATCATAATCTAGTTGTCCACATCGAAAATGACAAGTAAAAGTAAATTATAGTGCATTTGTTGGAAGTGTGTAGGAGAAATTCGATATCTTCACCTTGGGAGATATCCAAAGGAGAGCCTAGAGTTCAAGCTTGGCAATATAGCTAGTTGGATATATTTTTATTCAAAAGATTAAGTTAATGAGTTATGAGTCAACTAAAATATGTTAATTGCTCTACACCATACTAATTTTCTTATGCACGATTTTTTTTTCTTAACACAACTTGCATGTGCATTTTAATAATATTCCTCTTATGTTAAGTTTGCTCATCCTTAAATTCAGGTATTCTTTTGTATCGCTCCTCCTTAAATTTAGGTTTTCCTTTTGTATCAATATATTTCAATGCTCGCCTTCACTTCAGGTCTCAACAATTTACTCCTCATGCATGAGCTCGGTTTTAAGTTTGCTTCCCCACCTCCATTGCAAGTTTCTTTCTCCAGAATGAACCATGGAGGTTGCCAAGCCTAACATGGGGACCACGTTGCTACACCACACCACTCACCTTCACTCTGGATCTCTTCTGCCAAACTGTTCCATAAAGGCTGCTCGGAAATCATGTTGGTTAGGAGATTCCTTTCTTTGAAATATTCACCACACACCATGACAGATTGGTGGTTTACTAATCTATCATTAACTTTGATACCACTTGTTTAGAGTGAGTAGTAGAAACCCAATATTCACATGGGAAATCACCAAGAGAGGGCCCAAAACTTGATATCCTCAAAATATCCAAATAGACTAATCTTCACTCAGAATTATAAGCTAATGAGTTACAAGTCAATTAGAATATGTTAAATGCAACACATCATACCAATGCTACAATGTCGTTCTTTTTTTCTAACACAACTTACAAGTGCATCTCTATAACATTCAGCTAGCAAACCAAGGTTTGGTTATCTCAATACAATATGTTCCAAGTTACAATAAAGTGAAGCTCTTGGGGAAAAAAAACTTCATAGGAGAATAATTTTTTGCAGTAGAAGTTACACCAATATATAATTACTCAGCTTCTTGGTTTTAAGCTTTTCTCAACTTTTTTCTTGACAAAAAGCCCACGGTTCCTTGTTACATGTATTGATGTAAGATTTACGATAGACCTCATATGTTTAAACCCTTGTCTATGTGCAAAAAGCTTTGAAATCTTGGAAACATCTTTGGATCTCAATTGACACATATTAAAGTTACAGATGGTTTTAGGATTTGCTTTTTCTCTTTCCTCCTTAAGGTATCCCTTCATGACTCTCAATTGACATGTACGAGCTATATAATAAAAGACAATTTCGATTCATCAGGAACATAAATTGAAAATGTTAGAAGAACCCTCAGATCACATGAATTTCACATGAAACGAAACGAATTGATACCAAAGATCCAGTTATCTATAGCTTCACACCAAGCAGTTCATATAGAAGAACATGTTCAGGGTATATGCGTTCCATAAACAGACATAAAAATCACCCGGACGGTCAGATCTAATCCATCATCTGAATATATGGGGATTCTGTAATCATCAAAATTATTCAGGGTCGATGCATACAACGAAAGAAACAAGCTAGTCATTTTCTTTTGTTAAATAGTGAAGTATTCATAGACAGAAATAGGTCAAGAAGGAGCCTGACACAAGCCTCTCTCTCTCTCTCTCTCTCACACACACACACACACACAGATCATCCTATCATCGCCTGGTTCGTGGTAGGAATAATGTCCGCTCCTTGTTGCCCCTGCTCGTGCAGAATACCCGCGATCACGTCTTGGTAACCTGCTCAAACACCACACAAGCAAACACAAGTAATCATCGTTTGATCCTTTTTACGACCAAGAACTCTTTTTTCTTAGTTCATACAGAAAGAGTACTTCTCCTTTTCTTGGTTTTTCGGCCGAAATGTGGGGAAAATGATACGGTTTCGATACTAGTCTTGAAAAGGGTCTAGCCCGCAGTGCTTAAGAGCCCAGAAATCCTGCCAAAGCGAGCAAAGTGGGCACAGAACGTGAGCAAGTCGGTCGGTGATCAGCGTCTCCGCTATCTGAAATGCATTCCGGAGCCTCCTTCTGTACCGGACTTCAATATTCCAATGGCATATCACCAGGAACAAGAAGAAGTACAGAAGCCAACCCGTCCAGCAACCTATGCATATGCAGACATGGTGAAGGTCCTGAATGAGAACGCCAAATTTTAAAATGGCCCTATCTATCACGAGAAAAAGGGACATGATGCATTGATTAGAACACTAGCCATAAAGCGACACAAAACAATAAAAACTTCTTGGTTGCCATTGCATGATTTAAGTAATGGCAAGACGGTAGAAGATGCTGACGTTCTCTTATAACGTGGAGACAGACCGTTCTTCCACAATTTTTTTTTTTAGCTATTTGAAAACACATTCATGTCAATCCAAATAAAAAGCTACCATCACGACGTTTTTCACACACACGCAACGTTGTATATACACAATTTTCACTTAATGATAATGACCTACAATTGAACAAGTTAAAATAATTAAATATATTCATCATTTATTCATTTAACACAACTTGAATTTTTAGAATAGTAGGGAGTGAAAACCGCAAAATCTCATTGATATTTGAATAACATAGAAAGAGAAACAACCTACTGGTGCTGCCATTGTCCAATGTCTCAGCAATCTGGCGAATGTCACGCATGATGCTACTGTTTTTGTTATTGCCATAAGAAATACATGTAATTGGTTTGTGTGTGATATTAGACACAAATAGGAGTTTGGAAAAATATTCCTTTGCATTCGCATGTAAATTATTGTGCGAATTGTTGCGCGACAATGATGTCCGAATGCTTTATGAATCTAATTGGAATATGCACATAAGCTTTCCTAGGTGAGAGTGTGGACAAAGATTGCCATTACTTTTTCTGGGTATGGGATCCACCTTTGCACATTTTCTTAGTAGTCCCTCTTGCATAGAATGAAAAGTGAAGTCTTCTTGAGGGCTCAAAGACGGAGAATGCATCTTGAGCTATACTATTTATGAGAAGAATGTTCGTTTTGACTTCATGATAATTCCCCAAGTGAAACTATTCATCAGAAACATAAAAAAAGACTTTACCATTGGTGGGTTGTTGACAGCAATCAAAGAGCCCACTCTTCCACGGAATTCCAACGAACGAAACCAGAATCATTGTTTTGATGCGCTGAAACCGATTCCTTGTTCGACAATGGCAGCGGCCCTTGATGATCCGCCTTCTGCGGCGGAAACATGACCGCCGGTCCTCCGGCGGCCGCGTGGCCGTTAACATGGGCTCGTGACGCTTCATATGGCCCGGTAGCTGCAGTAACAGGCCCATTTTGGACCTTGTATTGTTTGTTGCTGTAATTTTCAAGAGGCACGTAAGGTACAGTCTGGTTGTCCGGGATTGTTTCCGCCGCCGTCAGGGGCACTGGCGGGAAAACCACCGTTGCACAGATTTTATGTCATCGAGGTTGCGCGGCGGCAGCGCCGATGGCTCCGGGTTGACGTGGGAAGTGAGAAGAGGGGGAGGACTTGTGGATCTTGGCGATGGTGGCGGTGAAGTTGAGGTTTTCTCGTGGTAGTCGCTGCTGGCGTTGTGAGTTTGCAGCAGGTCAGCGGGGGGAGAATCCGGCGGTGGGCGGTATGTAGTCATGGCAGCGGGCGCCGGAGAAGTGGGTTCGGCGTCCCACGATGGTGCGGGTTCGAGGTTGGTATCGGATGAGGATGGACGCAGCTTTCCCATGATGTGTCGCCTGCTCTTGCTACTCACAATAGAGAACTGATGATTTTGCATGCAACGAGGGGTGACTAATGTTCTTGTCTGTGCTGGTGTTATATATATATGTACACATATATATTTATATGTGTGTACACACACACACACACACTCACACACACGAGTGTGTGTATATATATATGTATACATATATATTATTTGTTATTTTCTAAAAGAAATTGTAGTTAAATCAATTTTGACTCTATTACAGGAAAGGGGAACTTGGGAAGAAAGATGATAAAGATTGAAGATAGCGGAATCTTGCTAACATGAGAGCATCGATTGTAAATGCAAATGCATCGTGTGGAAATGTTCACAAAGAGGTGCATTCACCAGAATTTTATATTTTATTATTTCATGCAGTCATCTGTTCCACGTGAGGCGGTCTAGCCAAAGACAATATCAAACGTCTGTATCAAATTGCTTGTTTGAACTTCTCAAGGTGATGTATGATAATAACATTCCAATGCCAGGTTAAAGCTTGACTACAAAGTCTACCGAATGAAGACAGCATTGATTATTGTCGGGAACAACCTGACAATTGATGGGCATTAGACTGTTTTTTTTTTTTTTTTTTATTTTTTATTTTTAATGTTTTCAATGATCAAGCCTCCGCCAAGGAAATGTTAAAAAAAAGAAGCAGACCAAATTCTCATTTTTATAAAGCGCTTTGGTTAGGTCTGCAGATGTTATTATACTTTTGCTGTCCCTTATATTTGTCATTGATGTTTGTGTTGCTATTGGGCGACAATTTCCTAGAAATAAGAGCATCGTCATCGATGATCGATGCTTGATTAACTGTGAATGGCTGTGTGGTTTCCACACGGAAGATGGTGAAGCTTTTGTTCGACTTTGTGTGGAGGCACCTTTGCCACCTCAGAGATCTAGTTTTCCAAGAAGTTTTTGTCATATGCCCCCATTGCATTGCTTTTCAAACAAGTATATAGTGTAGTGTTGTTTCCATTATTTCTAGATGGCCTCCAAAAGTCATGGAAATCATAGTAAACCATACCATGATTAATTTCAGCTCCTTGGTACAACTTAATTAAGTATTAGCAGAAGTTGAACTCTAAGGACAATTAGATTACTTATTTGATCTAATAACGATCGAGATATAAGGTTATTGAGTAACATAAAAAGTTAAGTAGGGCTGAACTCGCATGTTATTGTTTTGTAGGGGGGGGGGGGAAGAGATCTGCTCCCGATTGGTCATAGGTGTCTGTTGAGGGCGGTGGACATTGGCAAAAATTGCTGCAGGTGATGGCATGCCGCTCGGGTGGAGGGAGAGCAAAGGGTTGCCATGTTGATGTGTTAAACACCAATTGAAATTCGCACGTGGCTCAATTTTAATGAAAGGTCTACCTAAAATTGAGTAAGCTCAGACCTATCTAACTTTTTGCTACTGATAAAGTGAGATCTAGTTCTAAACCAACCTTACCATCTTCACATGCCAACAAAGCGGCCAAAGCTATCACACTAGGCCATGTCGTATCACTAATGGAAACTTTTCCATGAACAATTAAAAATCATGTTAGTTGCAAGTAAATGTAATTTTTTTTAATGTATTCGATAAGCAAAATCAAGATTCAGTAATATCGATGCAATTTATTTTAAATTACCTAGCTTCTTGGGTTTTAGCTCATCTTTTTCTTCTTTTTTTGTGAAAAAGAACCCAGATGTAAGATTGCGACAAACCCATATGTTTAAATCCTTATCTATGTTTGGATAATTGCATGGAAGCTACCAAGGGAGGCAATGATATGACTATGAGACAAGAAGAAGAGATAAAACAATGTAAATCCGGCAAACTTATCCGTAAGGTGTCTAGCATGTGGTGTTAAGAACGAGGCTCACCTTGACACATTGCGTCTTATTCATAGCTGTCTCTGTTCGTTCAGTAACTGCATTGAAACCTCCGAAACTTTTCCAAATTGAAGAAAATGTTAGTCACACGTCAGTTGAACGTGACTGATAGTAACGAGAAAAAGAAAAATCATAGAAAATGAATGTCTGTTGTACATTGATGTTCCGTCACACAAGATGGATGCTGCGAGGAAATCATGATAGGAATAACAACTGTAATAAGTCTATACTCATCCAATGGAAGAAGCAAAGGCCTCAGAAAGCGAAAGAGAAGAGTCCTAGCCTGAGCAGTTTGTGAAGTGTGATCGATCATGGGATTAAAGCTGCAAATTTTTTTATCGAAAGTAGTCCAGAAACTGGAATCACGCTGCATGGACATTGATACACTGATTGATGTGAGTTGGTCACCCTTGTTAATGTAAACAGTGTGTTCATTCCCAACGTTCATCGGTTTGACGTTATCGCAAGAGTAAAATCACACCAAGTTGATATTGAGAGAGCTTTTCATTTCAGAAAATATAAAGTAGCATCACTTTGCCATTCATCTACAGTTCAAGCAATGCCATGTTGTCAGTCTATTCCTCAGACAAAAACACGCTCTACCTACACTGTCCATGTATCTATGAAACACCAACTTGTTTCTCGCCATTTGGGGTCTTCGCTATCTGTTTTTCTGATTGCTATACTTACTAATGCTTAACTCTCTTTGCTAAACATCGGACATTTGCCATACACAGCGGTAACAAGTCCTTCCGCAGAACAATAGTAGTACACCATAACTGAAGCCTCTGAATGACCTTTGACAATGGGTGGACTTAATGTAATTGATGATCGAATCCAGTCTCCCAACTTCAGATCTGCTACACTGTTGACATGCCCGATTAAAATTTCACTATGATTCTCTCTTTGCTGCAGCAATGCACAGGAATTTTTGATACCATCACCTGCCAAAGAAAAAATTGACATAGCTAAATCAATGAACCTTAGAGTAATTTGACATGTCAGTATCCAGCATTGAGAAACCAATGGACAGATTATAATTCTACCTCATCAGGATCGGAAGGAATGATCATGGACCTAAACTCAGCACCGACTTGATCCAGTGAGCTTTTGCTTCTTCTGGTGATTGCGGTCAAAATTAATTTTGCCTGGTGAATTCTGAAAGGGATATCTCTTCTCAAATTTTAGGTTGCTCCGTCCGATCATATACTTATTTCCTGCTTCTGGCATGGTGAAATCAGCTGGATTTTTGTTAACTGCACATACTTGAACCTCAGAGTCCTTCTGTGAAGGATGCAGGGTTCCGTTTCTGTCTTGCGTCCCCAATTTGTCCTTCCCTGAACTTTCTGCATTCAAGTGCAGAGGGAAGGCCACATTATTTGGAGCATCTACGAAGTTTCTAAGCCCATCAAGGCTTGGATTTGATCCATGATTTGTGACCAAATTACCACCAGGGAATATGCATTTTTGTGATCTGTAATTGTATGCTTCATTTGATGTGGCTATTTCAGGGCACTTTTTCTTCCCTTTCTTGTGCATCTTCAGTGATTCCTGAGCCACAACCTCAGTGGCCCCCATGAAATTTCTATCAGGCTGAGATAAAGGAGTGGGCTCATCAATGGTTGGAACTGCAGAAACATGCTCACTGAGGGTACCTTTAGCCCAATAATCAGATGATGGATGCATCTTGTTATAAGGCTGCTTGTAGGACTGAAAGTCCAACTCAACAATCTCCTTAGAGTGATACTTATGAGAAAAGGAGGGTCGTTGATGCTGTTCAGGAGTTCCATCCAAATTGACTGTGTGTGTTCCCGCATTCATGAGGCTGAGTAAATGCATCGCTGAAATCGTCTCATTGGAACACAGCGCCGTAGATCCTGACAGATTTCGGGGGTCCATCCCGCTCTGTCTATTGTGCTGTGTTTGTTCTGCATTAATGTTGGAAGAATTATTCCTATGCTTGTCAAAGCCAATACCTTTCACTCTCAAATGCCTCGGGCTATGACCCCCCTTAGCATCTAAATCTGGCAGGGTCCTAGAACCATGCAGAAAATCATCTGACCTAGTAGGCAAAGCCAGCTTCTTCGGTGGAATGTCATATGAAAAGGGCATGCAATTTGGTGTTGCGGCTGATAGATGTGCCACTCCTCGATTGTGCAGGGGAACAGAATCGCAAACTCCATTAACTGAGACTGAAGATTTGTCACTACCAGACACGAGGCCCACACCCACCATATGCTTGTTTCGTCTGCAGTAGGGACTGCTAATATGCCCACCGGAACCTGATAAAGAAAATGCAACCCCACCGGATGGCTGCTCCGTGAACTGGAGGATTCCACCAAGCCCAGTAGGTGGGCAACTTTTCTCCATTTGATTCACGTTGGAACAAATCGTATTGGGCAGAGAAGAACCAGCAACAGATGTCTGCTTGGCGGGTATATAATCCTCACGCATGTTATGCCTGTGATTTCTAGCCTTTTTAGGGTGAGGTTTCTGTTTATGGTTCAATAGTAAACTCCAGTCCCTCTTTCGAAGTCCTTTGGTAATATTTACACTTTGAGAAGCACCTGATCCAATGGTCGTTTCTAGTGGTTGTTCAGCATTTTCAGCATCAGGAAGGAATCTTTCGTACTGATTCTTTGCCATGAGCTCAACAATTTCCATTGGTATGTCATCTAAAGTTCCTTGTTCAGATGATTTCTCAGCTTCGCAATCAAAGTGATGGTTTGTAAATGTGCACTGTGTCTGAGGACAAAAGGTCTTCCTGCTGTTACTTGTACCTGAGATATCCTACAGAGAATGAAGAACGAACAATCATTTTCATGAGGATGCTACAGAAAGAACATGCATTATGCCAATCCCAACCTTGAAGATGAACGGGAAAGCAGAAGGACAATTCAAGGTCAACAAATTCCATCACCTTTTGACATAGAAGCCATACACTACTTGTACTGCATGACTTGATATTTGGGAAACGGGAATATTTCCTTGTATGAGCTCAAGCAAGAGCAAAGAGAAAAAGAAATGAATCTGAACACCACCCTTATAATTATTAATCAGTCATGAGGTGGTTAATACAAGTCTAGCCAGTTAGAGAATGTAAGTTGAAGAAATTTTTTCAATATTAGCTTTATAAAAGATTGAAGGACTCTATGGAAAAGTTTAAGAAAGTTATACTAAACAAAGTATAAGATAAATTTTCATGTATGCAGAAAGAGTGTCAACAACTACTAAATAATTTCCCACCTCCCCACTGAAGGCATCAATTCCCTCAACTGTAAATGAACAAGAACTCAAAGAAAATTTTATATATTGCAGTAGAGTAAAGCCTGTACCATTCGCGGCATTCGGCAGCAAGTGGTGCTATCAAGATTTAACTGGTTCTTTTGCTTGTCACTAAGAAGAGGCATCCCATTTGTAGCTTTTTTGCTGTTGTTATCAGTAAGTATTCCCTTTGCAACATCTACTTCACAAGTATAAGTAATATTTGATGCCACATATCTGGAATTTAGATTTCTCCTCACAATGTGGCCCTCTTTAGGAGTTGCCTCATCCTTAGAAGATGAAGAAGCTTGCCCGAACACAACTTTGAGAGGACGATTCCTCTTGACATCAGGCACGACTGAATGGCTGTTGAGAGATTGAGCAAACCCACCTTCTACAGAAGCATCTTCAGCTGGTCGTAAGTGTACAGCAGGAGGACAAAGGCCAGTTGTTTCGGCATCTGTCCTAGTAATTGGACCTTGTCTTTTTGAGCTATTACTCAAACCAATCAGAGAGAGCTTTTCGTTGTTTGCTTTGTTATTCTTCTTGCACATGCTTGAACTTGTATCTCTGGAGGGTGCTAGGGGAAAATAATTTGGTTCCACCAGTTGGTCAGAAGAAGGAATGGAGTTGAATTTGGTGGTGATGGGTGTATAACGACCCAATTTGAGACATGACTTGTGAGTAGAACTGGCTGGACCTGCTTTGATTTTGTCCTGAACACTTTTGGATACATTTTCTCCGGAGGGTGCTTGGGACAAATCTTCGATCACTAGGTTTCTGTTCATTTTCTTCTCAGGAAACTTCAAACTACCGTACTTAGTCTGATTATTGATAGCAATCCTGGGAACCATCTTAGCATTTGCTCTGTCCTTTGATTCAGGATGCAAAAGCACATTGGCATCTTCGACACCTCCACTGCCATTTAGTGAATCATTGTTTTCCCTACTTGCAGTCATTAGCTCCGTGGCTGTTCCTTCTTCGTCTGAAGTTAACTTCCTTTTTCTCTTTTGATCCCGAAATCTACTTTTCACAAGTTCTGTGAAAACTGCCTGACCTTGCACAACAGTGTTTGTCTTATCCAAAGGTTCAGATATTGCATTCCTAAGAGGATAATCTGTTCCAATGTGATCAGTGGTTGAATTTTTGCTTTCTCTCAGTAATTCGGTGATCAGGCGTGTCTTTCTGGTTCTTCTACGAAATAGACCATGACATTTATCCCGATTATGATTGTGAGAACAATCTCTGATCTCTATATCTGCACTTTCAGATAATGAGTCATTGCACTCATCCAATCCCAGGGAGGGATTTCCGCTTTCATGATCTGTGAGATAATGAGGCATCTGATCATCCCAACTAACTGTTCTTGATGTCTCTTCATGGTCCTCAGTCACCTTCCCATCCTGATCATCGCCAGAAGCTTGTTTTCCTGGTTGAAGGTTTTCCAAAATATTTCGAGCTTCTTGACTTCCATCTTGCTGACATGAATCAGGAGAGCCATTGCATTTTGTATAGTTGTAAACTATTTCAGAAACCAAAAGAGTCACTATGTCAATAAAAGGTTCAACTTTTAACAACACCAAAATTGATTGTCCTGCAAATTAAAATTATTATCAGTCGTGTCATTTACCTTGGTCATCTTTTACACTTTCGTGGTCCTGACATTGATCAACTTCTGGTGCAGCAGCCCTTACTCCAGTAAATTCTACACATTCCAGACTTTTGTTACCTTCAAAGCCATCTACTTCATGTCCTAGAGGTAGAAAATTTTAGTCCATCTCTTGGAATGAATTATCAGGATCTAGACACAGCAATTACATAAACATACCTCTTCTGAAAGCATCAATTTTGTTGTCTGTTTGGCCATTTTTGTCAGCAACCAATGAAGCACAACAGTCACTCTTAGTTAGGAAAGTAGAAGTATCAGGAATAGCTTCTCTATTCTCAGTAACTTCGAGCTTCAAGGTCTCCTGAAAATCCACTACAGGATTTGATGGTTCAGAGGTGCTCCACATCTGGGAACAAGGGCCATCAAATAGGCATCTTTTACTGCAGCACTTAACAACAGTGCCAGTTTCCTTTCTACCAGCTTCAGTGTTGAGACAATTCAGACACTGCCACGATTGAGAATTTTGAAGAGGTAGTGGAAGAGGCTTGCAAGCTTGCTCATTTATGGCATTAATGTGACCATCTGATGTAAATGGCCAGCAAATCTTCTCGTCATTTCTTCTCATTTCAGATACATATTCACTGGACAAGCAAAGGCAAAAATTAGTTATGGTAGATAGAAAATGAGCTCTTATCAGATAAATATACTTATGGATATATGTTTACTGTACTTCCAGATTGACAGAATTGACCTTTCAACAGTTATTACGACTTTCCTAGGTGGAACTTCAGTGGGAGAAAGTAAATGTCATATATCAATGCAATGGGCAGACAATACAGTGCTTCTATAGGTTATGGAAGAAGAAAGATGAGTAGGTCCACATTATTCTTCAAGAGCAAGGACAAGCAACTAAGCTAGCATAAGAGACAGTGAAAACAGTAACTAGCTAAACACATGCTGATGATTTAGTGAAAAAAGAATTAATTGTCAACACATGAAATCTTAATCATTTAGCTGCTGAATGCATCCACAAGCACAATTTCAGAAGAATGCAATATTACGTGATCCAAAAGGAATGAAGAGAATTATCCAATTAGCTACAGCATCTACATAAGTTACAAGTGAGTCTTGGAAGAATGTAAATCTTACCGTATAGAGAAGCGCTCGCACTTTCCATTATAATCTCTATCGATGGCACTGGAAAGATCTATACATATAGACTCAATTGGGATAAATGATCTCCTCGGTTGAGAGGCATCTAAACTCTTCTCCATCTTAAATAAATTCGCGCCTAAGCATGCAGATATAAGCTTTCTTAGGAAACTAAATAAACGTCATTATATATATGGAAAACGATCCAGAAATAAAATGAACTTATATTACATAACAGAAAAGCATGTATACCGTTTAGACTATATATCGCACAACCTCCCCATCGCTCTTCAAAGGTTAACAAAACTCAAAACCCTAGTTGGCCATTGAACAATAGCTTTAGATAGGTTACAGCATTACCCTTGTAGCCACCAAAAACATTAAAGCATACAAGATCAGCACTCATTTATGTTGCAAATAGATAACCAAAACACCCATAAGACAAATAAAGATTAGGGTTTTGCTTTGGAATGAAAAGCCCAACCCCACAAATAGGAAAGTCATCGACAGTGAATTAAAACTCAAGATCCATGACTGCAACCACAACCAACAGCTCCAACATCCATAAAAACATCGAAACACATCCGATAATCAAGAGTATAAATCAACACATGAGATTCGACTTAGGGTTTACTGAATAACCACCAGCAACATAAAAAAGAAGAACTAACCTCACAAAAATCACTCAAACAGCAAAACGGCACATAAAATAATGGGAAAGAGACAAGTTAGATAAGCGATGAAGCAATACCCAGATGCAGAAATTCAAAGTAAAGCTCATATCTGTGCCAAGAAAACAGCGAAGCATTCATTATTCGCCTAAAATCAAGCAACCCCTCAAGCTGATTCAACATGGGTATATCAAGAAAACACAAACCCCCCGGAACAAGTACGAAACAGGAGGAAACATTTCAATTCACAGAGACCGTAAATCTATCTGGGTACCGAATCGGTGGATGTCGCGTCCAGTTCACACAGACTCCTCACGGCTTCTTGATAAGGTGGTATCGAATGATAGAGAACCCGCAGGCGACGACGGAAACGACAGCTCCCGAGAGAGATCTGAAGCTGGCATCGCAGAATTTGAGTGCGCAAGGTGGAGAAACCCTAGCTTGCAAGGCGAGAGAGGTTCTCGATTCTTGAGGGTGCGGGTGCGGGTGAGAGCGAGCGAGCGAGCGAGCGAGAGAGAGAGAGAGAGAGAAAAAGAGAGAGAGCTCTTAATGCCTTGTGTTGTATTTTCCTTGAAATGAGGTTGTCGTTGTATTAAAATTTGAAGTAACTCGACTTGACCATAGCAAAGCGTTAGCGGAACAAAAACAAAGCCAAAAAGAAGCAACAGCTAGGCCACATATGAAATACCCATACATATGGATCACACAACAGTGTGCAATATGCTTTTCTTTTCCATTTGAAGCTACTTTTCAAATAACTCTAATTGCTCAAACTCACTTCCTAAAGTCACACAAAAAAAATAACCCCCCCCCCCAAAAAAAAAAAAAAAAAAGAAAAAAAAAACAATTTAAACCCATTCTTTTTTCTCTACGTTCAATCATCCCCCCTTGGGCTGCCGGTTGTTCTTACCTATAGACGACGTTGCCTCGCATTCTTCAATACCATCGCCACTCGCCGTGTCATCGTCGTCATGCACGTTGCTATCTATCGCGGTCTGTCTCTCCTCGAGCTAAGGCAGCATAGCCCACGGCAGTTGTCGATGGCGTTGTGGGTCTCGGGCAACATTAAATCTAAGGTCACATAACACGTACTTTAAGTATATATAAGTTGGTTTTTCTTTATTCGTGTACAACTTTTGAAAAATAATTTGTTCCTCCAAACATCTACATATGTGACAAGGTGTTCTCATGTATGTATCTAAAGGTATCATAGCTTAGGATGTTTCCCAGTTCAAGAGTTGAACCATATAAAATAGAAGTACAATAATATATATATGCGCCACGTGTAACCCCCTATCAAGACCAATTTTTTCCTTGAAAGACTATATTATTATCCTCAAATTTGGAATTTATGAGGTGCCTAAGATATGTAGTTATATGTCTAGGGAAGTCTGGTATTTATTATGGTATATCAATTTGTGTCACAGAAATTGAACAATAACTTGTCAACTTATAACATTATATTGAATATACATTTAAGAAGATAAGTCTCAAGAGATATTATATGTGCGTTGACACAGATTGACACACGCATTAAAGGGATAGGAGATTTGCTTCCCTTGTTGTACCACAGAGGAAACTATTTTTGTTTAGCGGTCAAGTGTTGGGTAACACACATTGAAGATATAGAGTTGTAAGAATGTATATCCGAGACAGATTATTGCACACATTTACGAAGGTGCCTTCTTTTCCTAATCATGATGTATGATATGTCAAGGTTATGGATGTCGGCGATGGGTCATCTATTTTTTACGATGTCATGAATTTGATTCACGTTGTGGATGAAGTTTTGAATAGCTCACGCAATGTTATCTACTTATGACATATCTTGTGTAGAGACACTTCCGAGTTGAAAGCATCTTGGTGGAAGCCCTGGAGATGAAGCCGTCAATCTCAAACCTTTACATCACGAGTGGTGAAGAGTAATTGTGACTCGAAACAAAATATTCACTAATGGGTTTGGGACTCTTATGATAATGTAAGAGGATGTCGCTAGCACCGATAGCTTCTCCCGATACTTTTTTACATTTTAACGGAAGCGTTTTTACCCCAACTTAGTTTTAAAGTTGATTTATTCCACTTTTAAAGTATTCCAAGCAGTCTAGAGCTGCTACAACTTCTTAAAAGCAGAATTTGTTCTTGTAAAAAGTCTCCAGATCACACGGACTTTCCATAAGGATAAAAGAATGGGGAAGGGCAACGAGAAGGGCAACGAGGCAGCTATCCTTTCTATGTGTTATCGCAAGACTCTGACGTTCACAAAAAAAAGATCGGTTTAAGCCATAGTTTCTCAATCGGCTAATAGGTGTACGAGCACAAAATCATAGCCCCACCAATGTGCTAGAAATCAAGAAGTCTCTCCATATTTGAAAGTAAATGCTTAAGGCACAAGACGACTTGAGGTTCGCTCACAATATAGCTTGAACTTTTGAATTGTAATAGATGGTGTGATCCATTTCCAATTGATTTATCATGCTCCATGGTTCAATCACGCACATCACTTTAATGGAAGGAAAATTTGTATGGACCATTTAGGTACCTTGAGATACAAGCATGTTGGAAGAGACCCAATGACATATTCGCTCATGAAAATAATTTGGTAATTAACTGCTTTAACTTATGAAATCCATATGAGTTAAGAGTTTCGCAAATTTTTTATACCACCCCAAATTTAACTTTCTACATATTTATGAAACAAGTATCTAAAAAATTTTCCTCCACCTTGAAGAAAATCATACCGTGAATAACTCAAGACGATTCTAACTATTTAATCTACTCATTTTTGGTGATGATCCAATCTAAAGAATTGGCAAATGTGAAAAATGCTGTAAAACACCTTCTTTACGTGCAATAATTTTCTAGATCTCACGTTTCCTTAACAAAAAGGACTTGAACTTAGAATTAATCTTTGATAAGTTGATGCGCATAGCCTTTTTCAAACGCACATCTAGCCTCAGTATAAATGAATATTCGAGTCCGTATATTAGATAAAATGATATCTCGAAAATATATTACACGGTCCAAAATCATACGAGCATCATGCACGCACTGTCCTGATCGTCATGGGGCGGTTCCCCTTTCGCCACGCGACACGTGTCGAGGCCTGGTTACTTGGTCGGAAGATGCCTCCGCATGAAAACGGCTCGTGATTGGAGCGTGCGGTGCACGTCCTCGCGAGAGGGTGGGGGTGGGTTAACCTTAAAAAGAAGCGCAAAGGTTTCTTCTGGTTTCTGGCCACTAAAAAAAATTGAAGTGGGCGTGTCGCGCTAGCACCCATTTGCCTGTTGCCCACTAAGGAGTTGCTAGGGTTTCTTCGCGTTGCTGGTCATGTCACAAAAAAAAAAAAAAAAGAAAGGGAAAAATAATAATACAGAAGGAAAACCCAGTATTAAAGAAAAGCAAAAAAAAAAAAAAAAAAAAAAAAAAAAAAAAAAAAAGAGAGAAAAGAGAGAAAAAAATCACCTAGATAGGGAGGCGGAGTAGCCCCACATCATTAGCGAGGGCCGGCGATCCTCATCCGGCCATAGGGGAGGGTGGCAAGCCTGTTATGGTGGTGCCAAGGGATGGCCACACCATCCCATGAGGGCCTGGAAATCTTGATCGGCGAAGATTGGATGATGCCATATCTTGAAAACATTGGCCCTATTCAACGCTTTCGCTCTTTATAACTTTGTTTCCTTTCCTTTCGTTTTTCTATTTTTGATTGCTTTTGGCTTTTTTAAAGAGAAAATTTAGCTTTTCATAACAAGGCACTACATCAACACTTCGTTGCTATGCTACAAACATATTACAAGGTTACGGTTACTTTACAAGTAACTCCGTCATAAAAATTCGCAACGATGACCACAATTACAAATTGATTGCGTTTTGTCTTAAACATCTAGGATTTTTCATGGAATTTTTCCTTAAGAAAAGATCTCATTGGTAATAATTAAAAGATTCTCTAGCTTCTTTCGAAAATAATGATGATGGGGGAGGAATGGTACAAAGAAGCGGGAATTAGTCATAAAAAAACAAAAAAAATGAGTATCACACTGAGCATCTAGACAGCAGGAAAGTGCCTTATATATCCTACCAAACAAGGTTGTTCGTGTACTGTAATAAATGGATATAGGTTATGGCCCTTTATAGAATCTATGTCGATAGTGTGAGGAATCAATTACACAAGTGGCTTCATCCATCGTAGATTTAGTGATTATAGTCATTCACTCTTTTAAATCAGCAATATGTGCTGGATTAATACATATGTTGCATTTTACATTTGCACGGCTATATCTAAAGTTCAAACTTGGACGTAATTACTGCTATGAATTGAAATCCTATATATCTTTGGACGGGAAACGTGTCTTCTTTTCTTGAGTTAAAAACAGATCATACATACGCCCATATGTATGTACATATGTAAATACGTGGGATGACTTCTTCTAAATTAAGAGGATCTCAAGCTAATAACTCAAGCTAATATACCAGACATAGTGCTCTCTAGTTTACTGTGGATTCAAATCTCAAAGAATATTCATTTAAGTCCTGGAGTGGAGAGATTTTATACTCCTTTACAAAAGTACCTTTAATCTCATGAGTTGGTATAGAATGAGATAGATAGCTATAATGACAAGATGTCTGTACATGTCATGACATCAATGCTGTTTCTCTATTGATGGTGGATCTAATTAATAATTGATAGTTTGAAATTTGTATCAGATGTGGAAAGCTGGCTACCTGAAATCATCCATGTCGCATGACCTATAGTTTTCTGCTCTTCTGGCCCCGCAAAGATGACGATGCATGTGCTTCCAAATAGGCAATCAATGGCAATTCAATACTCCCCCGCATCTATATAAAATATACAATCCTGTAAGTTCTTGAGAAACGAATGCATCTCACTTAAAATTGGTGTTATATAGCTAGGCTTGGCTTATGCGACCATGACCAACTTGAAAATAACAGCTAAGAATTAGGGATTCAATACCCTTCAAATATTCAGCTAATCTTATTGGATGCGACGATCAATTTCCACAGCCAACTCGCTATCGAAAATAGCATTTGTCCCCTTAAACCTAATAGCACATATATCTTATCTCATAGTTTCCGATAAAATCACGAACACATTATCCACAAGGGTTCAAAAGTTTCTCCTTTGTCTTGATCTAAATATTTGCGAAGGGAAAATCATCGGCAATGCAATGTAAATCAGTCAGTCAAATGAAGGAGATGTCAAATGTGTATAAACCCTAATAAAAGAGAGGAGCACTTTTCTTTTGCCATCTCGACACTATAATGCAAATCAAGGATCGGTTTCGATTTCAAACTTTCATTGATGAGGTTCATTAAAACCCTTTTATTATATTTCTTAAATGAATCGGAATCTTGCATATCTCTGAGCATTAAAGTTTTTTTTTTTCCCTACAACACATTTATCTTTTCATAGTCTTTCCACAGAAGCGCGTGATGTAAGGAAATTATGGATTTATATTGTGTACACGAGGTGCACGACTCTTCTCTACACGTTTTTCGCCGTTTAGACAAGCGATTAGTCACTTGCTACCTATAAGACTACCCATATCTACAGTGTTAGGTGAAGAATGGGTACAAAAAAAGATTACACAGCCTGGGTACTTAATATATATCTATAAAACAATATTGAACGTTGGCCCGATTCATTATAGTGGGGACCATAGGGCCCAATAAGCTGCAAAATATAATCACTACTTACTATAATTGCACATAAAATAAAATCAATGACTCGTAAATCTGAAGCTGCTTTTGGGGATGCCCACCACTAGTCACCCCTGTTTATGCCACTACATGCTGAAATCTGAAAAAAAGGGCAGTTTTTTTGTTGCCTTGCACTTAAAAGAATTTTAATTTCATACTCTAAATGAAAGATATATGCAGAAATGACCAGCAAAGGAACTGTTTTTTTTTTTTTTTTAAATATAAATATTTGGCTACTGTAAAGCAACCTTTACTTTATTAATTACTGTTAAGTGACAAATTTTAGAAGCATTATATTCTTTAAGCACCAAAAGATAAAATCACATGAATTAAGATTATTGGTTTTGGATAGATAAGTTCAAATAAGAAATTTATAACCTACCTCATTGGAGTCAATTCCTGATTTTCAGAACTGGGAACTCAACCAATCGACTTTGGAATTAACCTAAAACCCTAGTTAGGTCATTAAAGGGCATTTGTTTCTATCTTTGGTGATTTAATTCAAGACCATGTACTTGTTTTTTTTTTTTTTTTTTGGCCCGTTCTACTTATATGACTAGTAAAAATAATTTATCATATGTTAATAAAATATATTAAATGGCTGTTTTGGAGGCGATCCCAAAAAGCATTTCTTTTTTTTATTTATTTATCATCGTCAGACTACATTGACAAAAATCTCGAAATTGATACTGTGCTATGAATATTATTTAATTATGGGAGATATTAATTAACCAACTGAGGTTTGTCTCAATACATTAATCACAGGCCAAGATACACTTATAAAAATGATAAATGAATAAATATATAGATAATTCAACCCTCACGGGGAAGGAGAAATAAACATTTTTCTGACACTTGCTTAGGTAAAAGGAAATAGAACTACATATATATATTGGTAGCACAAGAAGGTCCCTTCGCTTCCAATCTGAGAATTTAATTAATATCAATTTTCTACATAACTAATGTATTAGCCATGAGACACCCTATTCATCTCCTTCAATAGCTTAAACACTCTATTTCTGGGTTTTCGAATGCAGAGTAAATTATCAGTAAATAGTACATTTTAATCCTTAACAAAATAAGATGATATTATAGTCGAAACACTGACCTTAGGAGACACGCCTGTTACCTTGTTAAATGCAGAACCTTACTCGATGTATATGGTAGGATGCTTACGTACATTTGCAAGATTAATTGAGTAGAAGGTCTCGACATCCATGTGATAAAAGGTGAGATATAGAGAGGACCATGAAAGGCATAGCGAAGTTGCGGCAAAGAGGCACGGTGCTTCTCTTCGCTCATAGATGAAGAGAGGAACTGAGAGACGAGACATGCTTCTGAAGAGAGAGCCCCCAAACATAATTAAGAGTTACTTGTCCTAGGTCGAGATGGATTCTCTATTTCAAACAATACCCCTTCTCGTACCTTGATATATCTTAACATTGATTTACACATGGGAATGAGGTTGTTGTCGACATTTGAAAGTTGTTGAATTATTGAAGGGAAAGCTGTACAAAGTAGATGACCTTCAAAGCAATTAACCCTAATAGATATGTTATGGTTCGAATGAATTTGTGGTTTGTAATGTCAAAGCTATATTGCAAGTCTAGAAGTTTTATCAGTTTAACGTTGAAGTAACAAGATTATATATTCTAGTTAAATTTCTTATACTTGAAATAAAGAAATTGATTTAATGGTGCATTGCTCAAATAAAATTAATTATGCTTTCGATTGGCAATAACTTATCGAGTAACGGAATATATTATTAATTTGTTGCTAGTCATTGAGCTTTAATTATGTGGATTTCATTGTTGGGAAAACCTATCTTATTTGAGTAATACGATACTTATCCTGTAAATAAATAAGCTATAGCTTTTTAGAGTATATCCAAAAATTATCTCTTTCGTTTATAAGAGATAATAGTTTTGATATAATAAATAGGCTAATGTTTATTGGTCAAATGTGGACCGTGTGGTAAAACTATGTGACATGTCTTATGACATGGCAATCACATAGGTAAAGGTTAATTCATGCATAGCATCTATATGCTCTTGAGTTTGACATATTTGAGCCTATAGAGATGACCAAAGTGAGTCAGTTCTAGCTTTGGGGGCTCTTTTAGCAAGTTTAGTTATACGGGCCAGATGAAAAATAGGGGAACCTCCATGACCAGTGATTGTTAGGGGTATCTCTGGTCCACCATTCTTCAAAACTTGAAAGGAGATGGTGGGCCAAGGGATTATTCACCATAGGTGTTGAAGAGGATTAATTCGTGGTCTGAAGCAATCGTAGTGAAGTGAATGATGATGGCTTTTGAAAGCTAATGACACCAATTTGGGTTGAAGCTACACCTGTGAATGCCCGGGAATGAATTTGTTGGGGAAATTTTGATCAATTTCATGAACCCACTTGAGAATTGGACTTTCCTAAGTGGGTCCATGAACAAACAGATAGTTCCTACCTTGGAATTAATCACCCATATGCAAAACTCATATCAAGTATATTTTGTTTGTTTAGTAGAAAATTGAGCGATTTGGAAAATATTTTTCTAAAAATGATCATTTATCTTGCTTAAAATAATTAATTGATGAAAAATATTTTCATTATCAATAATAATTCTTGTCTAATCATGATCTATGAAAATATTTTTTGTTAAAAGAGATTATTTAAATATATATTCTTGAAATTTTGAGGGGGCCAATTGACCCCACCCAAATGATTTTTCCTTTAATTATCATACACAAGATTTTCGTAATTGGCCCCATTGACCCCACAAAATTTCGATTTCTGACCCCATTAAAAGTATAATCCAACCAATTTGACCCCAGGTCTCCACTTTCAGAAAGTGTCGAGTACGACTAATGAGCTTCTGATCCCTTTTTAAATTGTACTCAAGGAAATTTTGTGCCATGGAGCTTATGAAACTTGATAATTAACTTGATATCTATAGTTTGCTCTAATTACGAGTTGCCAAACTAGAAATTGAACTCTTGACCTCAAAACTCAGACGCCATTTCTTTCATGGAAAATTCACGATTTGGAAAATATTTTCCTAAAATAATCATTTATATCACTTGTAATAATTAGTCAATAAGAAAAATTCTCATTATCAATGAAAATTTTTTCATGAATGTTTTTATGAATAATAAAAATATATTTCGTTCATTTATTTTGTATGTAATATAAATACTTATTTTTTTAGAAAAATTAATTTTAAAATCATTTATTTATTCATGTTTCTTCTCGCGGTCTACTTTCAGTACTTTTTTCTAAGGAACTTTCGTCCCCACCTTCGTCTTGTGGCCTCTTCGTACCACTTTTCTGACTTCCCGCCAACTGACCAAAGTGCAGTGTTTGTGTTTTGGGTCATTTCAGCCAGGGACCGTTTTGTTCGACCAAAAGGCAAAAAAAAAAAAAAAAAAGAAAAAGGAAGGGCCCCTTTTGCAAATCGATCCACCAAACTTACCAAATTGCATGAACTCGAACCAAGTCGAGCCTAAAAAAATAAAACAGTTAAATTGCAATTAGCGAAGCCAGAAAGTTAAGCTACGAGTATAAGATCACTCTGTAATTTTTTGGTCGAGGGATTTCTACTCTTCAACTCTTGCTTCTTCTTTTTTTTTTTTTCTTTGCTTAATTGAACTAACAATCATCTTTGCACTTTCGACATCATCCGACAAGCTTTTCAATAGTGTCGGATTTTGCATTCATGAGCACAAGGGGGACTAACCTGCAGTTGTCATAAGGAGATATGTTTTCCAGGATTAGCGATTGAACGCTAGTAATGTCAAGCATACCTACTCAGTCTATTTTAAAGTATAAAATTAGAAAATTATCCATTCTTTATCTTCAGCTTCCTTATAAGTCTCCTCTATTTCGCTATCATTGTCTCAACCAACACCAGTCAGAAAATCGCTGGCAGACGTTCCCCCAAAAGGTTTAAAATATTTCCATGGTTGGACTAGCATGGTCCAATAAGTCTTGGCTCTCTCATAAAATATTATAGCCAATAAAAAATTTCTCCTAAAAAAGGCAGTTTTTAAAACTCACATGTTGGTTGATTTGCAATTTAAGTAACTTGTCTTTGACACTGAACATGGGAGAATCATATTAAGTGATTCAGAGTCATCTCGGAAGACTTTATCCCACATGAAGTAGATCGGGTCATTATAAATTATTCCAAAGCATGATCTCCTCCAGTAGATCTGTAGTTTGGACACAAACAAGATCATACCTAATATGATAAGGGAGATGAGAATAAAATCCATAACCTTGCGAGATCTCATGCCCATTGAGATGGCCCTTGCTATGTGACTCGTTGCTAGAGTTGCTCTTTGAAATGGCCAAAATCTCATGTGCTCACTCAAATCACTTCTTTTAAGAGATCGATCTTATACACAATGGGTTGAGACTTTAAACTACTCATTTTTTCCTTTCAATTCTTCGAAGTACAAGTAACTGCAAAATGCTATCTCCATTTCGCCTTTTGTTTCTGTCAAATTCTTCTTTTAGCATTCACTCACATACCTTTATTCAATTCACGAGATTGATACGCAGGTGGGGATTTCCCAATTAGTATACATTGAAACATAATTTTCTAAAAATGTCCTCTATTTTTTGCAAATTTTGCAATCAATCAATATTCATTTTCACAGTGATGTAGTTGCGGAATCTAATGAAAGAAAACAATATTTAAGCATAAAAACTTTATCATGGGTAGACACTCCCTAGTAAATCAATCATCCCATCATATTAAAGTAGATAATAGCATTGCTATTAATGTTAAACATAGTATATGCCCCAAATTCTTATATAATGCCATACCATTTATAGTTGTAACATTGAAACTTTGTAACGTGAGTAAATATTGATAGTGGAGAAATTATCTAGAGTGGTATCTGATTTTTTTTTCCCTTATTCTCGTTTTTCTTCTCTTTTTTCTCTCGTACGTCCGGGTTCCTAACACGCTGCCAAAAAAGTTTTTTTCCAAAGATTCTCTCCTTCACAATCCGCCAATTCGAGTGAAGAAGCAAAATGAAATCGCTGCTCCCGCACCTTCCTCGCCCGGCTCTCTTCTCCCCCGCCATGGGGGCCAGCCCCTCGCACGTGCCAGCCAGCCTGCCCCCGCGCGCTCGCGCGCAACTCCATCCCGCCCCGCACGTGGGAACTCGCCCCCGGGCCCCGCTGCCACCTCCTCCTCCTTCCTCCTCCGCCGCCTATAAATACGCCACCTCCGACGCGGCCTCTCCTACTTCGGCGACCAGGATGGACGGAGGAGCCGCGACCGACGCCGAGAAGCTCCGCTCCGATTTCCTCCGAGTCCTCCGCGGCAGGCGGTCCGACGAAGGTACGCTCGACGCCTCTCCACGGACGCTGCGCTCCTTCGTCGTTTTCGGCTCGAACTGGTTCCGTGCTTCGTCGGTGAGGATGAATGAGTGAGCTTGTGGCGAGTGACGTTGCTTCCGTTCGCGGATGTCGAGGCTCGGAGCTCCGTTTGGATAGCAGTCCGTAGCGCGCCGCGAGCTGTTTTGAGATTCGCGAATGCTTGCCGAATCGGCGTTTTACTTGTTCATTCGAGTGCGCGCGTGTCTCGTTTGATCAGGCGTCTAGTTTTTGCGATTGCGAAGTGCGTGCGGATCGGTTTTTGAATTTCGTCTGGAGTGGATCGTCCGGAAGAAGTGATCGTTGGCGATAGTCTTCGGCGAAGGAACCGGAGATCGGAGAGATTGTGTTCTTGGATTCATTCATTCGAGAACAGAATGACTAGAAGCTTGTTAAAGCAGACGTGTAGTTGCGAATGTTTAATCGTCTCTGTTGTGCGTTTCAGTTGAGCTGTCCGTAGAGCCTGCGAAGCCGGTGGAGAATCCTTTGTATCAAGATGCTAATCCGCCTAGTTTCAGTGAGGTAGGCGATTTCTATGGGGGACGCGTTAAGATCATTTGCCTTCGTGAGGCTTCTTGCTGTTGGGATTGTTTACATCTGGATGTGGAATTTGTTTAGGCAATGCAGTCTTGTCCCAAGGAAAACATTGAGAATCTCAAGGAGCTGATTAAGGAGGAAAATGTCTACTTAATTACTGAGGTAGTTTACGCCCTAATGTCGTTGCAGCTTCAATAATGTGTCCATTGAAAAATCATTTCCCATTAGTCTTTGATTGTGTTTTATTGCTAATTCAGAAAGGAGAGCAGGGTCGCTTGCCTTTACTTATCATAAGCTTGAAAGAGGACATTGTCCGAAAGAGGCCTGCTGTCGTGTTCCTGCACAGCACACATAAGTGCAAAGAATGGCTACGCCCTTTGCTTGAGGTAGCTGCCTCCTGGCATCAGACCTATGAGAATCTCTGCTTATGACTGAGGAATGAAGCATATGCTTACTCTTGCTCCTTTTTTCTCCAGGCATATGCTTCTCGAGGATACATTGCGGTTGCTGTCGATTCTCGCTATCATGGAGAACGTGCCAGTAGTCTGACCACCTATCGTGAGGTCTGTTTTGCTATTACCATGTCTACTTATTCCTTGTTTTTCTTGATTCTGCATTGCCTGTTCAAAGGGACTTGGTCTTCTGTAAACATTGTTGACAGACTGGTCACAGAAAAATAAAATACACTCAAGTAATTTGGTCGTTAGGTGCCTCAACTATGCACAAATGCTTTCTCTTAACGTCTTCTATTTATAGCTATATGGTTTCCTTTAAGGGGATGATATTTTATTTAGTTTCTTCTTCTATATTAGATAGAAAAATTGTCATGATTATCTGAGAGTATAAAAGATGGTTTGGACTTTATCAAGAAAACCTTTCATTGATATATCTGTCTGGTTATCTTTGTCACAATGCAGGCTCTTGTATCATCATGGAAAAAGGGTGATACTATGCCATTTATATTTGATACAGTAAGTCCTTTTATTGCTGAACTTTAGTACTGCTGCATGTTTGATGATCTCAACAGCCTTATTGTCTAGTTAGTGTATTTCGCATGATTGACTACAGAAATACAGCTTATTTTTAGCTCTGGGTATTGAGGAGATCACTGGAACCCCTGCAGGTATGGGACTTGATCAAACTGGCAGATTATCTCACAAAGAGGGAGGATATAGACCCTTCAAGGATAGGGATCACGGGCGAATCACTTGGAGGTTGATTAATTAGAACTTAGACTAGGTCGGATGCCATAAGTGATACTTACCATCATCTATGTATTTGACATTTCACATTGTCATCCAGGAATGCATGCATGGTTTGCTGCTGCTGCTGACAAACGCTATTCGTAGTTGTCCCTATTATTGGCGTGCAGGTTAAAAGTTCATCTTCTTTAATAGTCAATGTCTTTCCTTTTCTCTATCTTTTGCTAGGTATCAAGTCCAAAATTTTCAGTATTAATATTGACTAATTATGTGCAGGGGTTCCGTTGGGCCATAGACAACGATATGTGGCAGGGTAGAGTTGACAGCATAAAACCTGTGTTTGAAGGTAACATCAAGGCTTATATGCTATGATAACAACATCGATAGTACTTTGTTTCCAGTTTCTTAGGAATCTAATCAATTTGAGCCAATCTGTTTGGAAAAGTAGCATATGCTATACCTGTTTATATGGGAACTAGTTCTGCTCTTTTCTGCATGGTCATGGATCAATTTAGTTTGTATTTACTTTTAATAGCTTAAAAGTTCAAATATCCAATCAATTTGAGCCAATTTGTTTGAAAAAGTAGCATATGCTATACCTGTTTATATGGGAACTAGTTCTGCTCTTTTCTGCATGGTCATGGATGCTATATTGCCCCAACCCATAGTTCTAACAGTATTTACTTTTAATAGCTTAACAAGTTCAAATATCCAATCAATTTGAGCCAATTTGTTTGAAAAAGTAGCATATGCTATACCTGTTTATATGGGAACTAGTTCTGCTCTTTTCTGCATGGTCATGGATGCTATCTTGTCCCAACCCATAGTTATGACAGTATTTACTTTTAATAGCTTAACGAGTTCAAATTTTTTTTTTTTTTTTTTTGGATTATCTAGATGAAGATTTATTAATTTCAACACTAGAATGCAATCGGTTAGTTGCTTATTTCATCAAAGAACTCTATCCCTCCAAAGTACCGCATTGTCAGTACTCTGTATTTGTGCTTTTGCTGCTAATTAAAAAGCAAGTAAATAGCCGTTTATGAAGCTACACTGCAGCATATGGGAGTGTGTGTGTTCTTGGCATATACTTTTCCTTAGAATGGCCTATTGAATGAAAATTGTGAAATGAGCATCATCTGCTAGTGCCGTATAGCATCAAGTATTGTCTGAAAATTTTGTTCTCCTGGAATACTTTGGCAAAATATTGTTTTTTTTTTTTTTTTTTTTTGGGGGGGGGGGGGTGAGGCAGTCAGCATCTTTAGCAAAGTCTCAGGAAAAATCTAAGTGCAAACAACTCAATAATGCTTATAGTTTTTCACTTGCAGAGGCACACATTGATTTGGGAAAGAGCACCATAGACAGAGAAGTGGTGGAGAAGGTTGTTTTTTACTATCTATCCAATTCCGGATCTCAGTTAACTAGTGTATTTCCTATTTGATTGCTTAGAGTTCTGTTCATGCTTTTGTTCCCTAATTTTCTAGAAAGATTTTCCCTCGTTCTAATCATTCCCCTAATATCAAGCTTTTGGTGAATTGCATTTTGATATGCCATATTAGTAAGCCTACTTATGCATTCAAAGAGCACGCAGCTTCTCATAGTCATATGCTTTCTCAGTTGAACTTCAGATTATACATTTATTTTCCTTCGATATATGTGTGTCTAAACTCCTGCTGGTTTCACGTTTATATTCCCATTAAGCAGGTATGGAATAGGATAGCTCCTGGTCTAGCCTCTGATTTTGATGCCCCCATCACAGTCCCAGCCATTGCTCTGCGGCCCCTTCTGATAATTAATGGTAAAGTCATTTCTCACATTGAAGATGACATTTTAATTTTATGCCCTTGAGATCTCCAGATGTTGTTAATGACATATAAGCCCTTCAATAGTTAAAACCATGTTTAGATTTGTTCAATGTGCGTGAACATATCTGGTGATAAATTGCCCACTTAGAATCCTAGAAACTTTTCTTTTGTCTTAATGTGCATGGAAGTCAACTCACTGTTTGTGCATCATAAAGAATATATATATATTTTTTGGTCGAAAAGACTAAAGAAATTAACTTGGTACTGAAAATCTGTAGTCTATAGTCGTTTCCCGTCCCACATCAACTCTGGATTTCTTCTATTTTCCCTATATGTTCATCCTTACGCTGGTCTGCCATAGTTCTTGCACGACAGACATTTATTGTCTTTATAGACCAGAGGCACCACCAAAATGACATTCAGTTTTGGAAATCTGCTCTGATGCATCTCAATTGTAGATGGATTTACTTTCCTAGAATTTTTTGTTCCTTAAAGATGAAGAACTTTTGTCCTTTTGATCTTGTTTTCTGATGTAAAAAATCCAAGCTGTTGATCAGAAGATCTGTCAGCTGCTTGGGTGGTTGGATATCAGATGCATTGACGGCTTCAGATGCTCTTTGTTATAACTGCAATTCTGCTATCCTGCCATTAACCTGATAATTCTTGTGAAGGGAATGTTTCGGTAGCACTACTTATTGTCATGCAAATTGAAACTTGAAATGACAATTTCAGGTGCAAATGATCATCGCTGCCCTCTTGCTGGCCTGGAAGTTCCAAAATCAAGAGCGTCTGAGGCTTATGAGAAGGCACACTGTCCAGAGAATTTTAAGGTGACCTGCCCCGTCGCTTTCACAGATTTTATTTGCTGTTCTCTAATTAGAACATCAAAGGCACTTAAGGTGATGAATAAAGAAAGGAAGAAAGGAAGCTTCGCGAGCTCCTGCATTTCTTTAGGGTCAACTGTTCTTTTCCTGACTAGACGCCAATGCTAGTACACGTATGAAAACTTTCTTATTGGAAGCAGAAGTTTTCAGTCGTCCTGACTTCAAGCAAAGCAAGTGGCCTCTACACGTCACCCCTGCGCTGGCGTTTGAACTTAATTCGGCTCTAGGGATTCACCGACACACCTTTCTTACTCAGTCCACAAAGAGTCCAGCCCTGTGGTTCCCCTCCCATCCAACAGTATTTATGTAGACAGGTCGCGGTTGACGTGTCAGCTCAGAAGTGACGGGTGGCAAATTAGTCGCGACAGTTGGTGGTTTAGTCATGATAGGTAGTGGTTACACCATTCCGCGGGCCAATCGACATTTGGGCAGTGGTTACACCACTGTCCTCTCCGATGGGCTGAGTTAAAAGGTGGAGGTTTTTGTCTTAGGATGATTCATTAGGTATGAACAATGTGCCCGGTCAACGTGCCTGCTCGTTCAGCAACCTCTGCCCGACAAACATACCTGTCGGGCTTATCGAGGACACGTGTCATTTGCCCAACGGTCAGCCAAATGCTTCATTACCAGTCGGCACACAGTCGTTGTCAAACACATACTTTCGCGCCCACCACTACAAGCACGCACATTCCAACATTGTTACTGTTATGGTTGATTGAAAACCACACCAATTCTGTTGAAAAACTGATCTCTTCTTCCAACACGTGCAGTTAATTGCAGAACGGGGAATCGGACACCAGATGACACCGCTGATGGTCAAAGAGGCTAGTGACTGGTTCGACAGGTTCCTTAAGCAACAGTAACGATCCTCGTTGTTCATCTTGGCTACCTGTTGCTTTTCATGTATTTCGATCCACTTCAGTGTTGCGTATTGCAGTCCGTGTTTCTCCGGATCCAGCCGTCCTTTGGGTGGATCCCTCCGTGATATATACGTCGTCGTCTTGTGTGTATAGCAGGGCACCGATGCTTTAATTCAAATTTCCCAGTTATGACGTCTGAGCATCAGAGCATATACCGGTATATTTATCTCAAGCATAAAGTTCCGTTGACCACGGCCGCATCTCCATAGATGTGGAGATGCTTCCTCGTTGAAGCATCAATTGATAAACCAATCGCTGCCCCTATATCTTCCATTTGTAAAAAATAATATTGGTAGTTAAAAAAAAAAAAAAAACAAATGAATGTAGTATAACTCGCAGAAATAAGAAAGTGTACAACTAAAACCAGTTGGTAACCTTTAACCTGCGAATAGGTGATAAATCACCCAAATCAATATTGATAACTTCTTACAGAAGTTAGTAACTCTTAAAATATTGAAAATTTTAAATACGTTACGTTTCATTTCCACACAAATGAAAAGTACAAATCACGAATTTGGGATAAGTAAAGATAAGAGCTGAATTTGCTTCTCAAAACTGGTATATTCCGTGCATTTGTTACTTCATTGATACAAAGTTCAATACAGTACTACAAGAGTGCATGTCACCCTATTCTTATAAATTAAATCATTGCGTCTTGAACAGATACAAAATCTTCTACAAAAAAGGGGAAAAAAGAACACTTGCGCATATGAAAATTGGCAACCTTTCCTCTAACACTACCACGCACATCGCCACCCATGCCCAACATAAATTACAGAAAGAAAACAAAACAAGAAAACAAGACAAAATCATGACGTGTTATACGGGCACAGACGGAACAACAGGTCTACTCAACTTGCTCTTTGAAATTCTAGAACAGAACATGAACATTAGCAGCACAAACGATAAGAGGAAGAGCCTGAAGTATGTCCTAATCTCTTGCATACCAAAATCAAGCACCTCCATCTTCTTCCCGTACCTACTGCTCCGGTCCATCAAGTACCCCTCAAGGTACTCATCCATCGATTCCCATGAGCTCGGTCGGGAGTCTTTCATGTGGATTTCATCTAGGTATCGGGGCCCATGCTTGAAGATTGTAAAAAATGCAGCTGACCAATCACTGAGAACTCTCTGAAAGTGAATACAAACAGAATTTAAGGCCACTCCTACCTTCATTCATTACCAATCAACCAGGGAGTGTGAACTAAATCCTTATGTTTTATTCGATTTTGTGCTGACAGCAATAGTGAAACAAAATTAAGAACTGGACTTACATTGTAAGTGCTAATATCTGTCGGATTGAACATCTTGAAGCAGTCCTTTGGTGATGCTGCTCCATCTCCATAGATCTGTCGAACAACACTGAGGTCAAGTGATTGTGAAAGCCAGAATATTATAAGTCTGTCTTGGAAAAGGTAAACTGCGCTCTGCACAAACCTCAAAGGTAAAAGCCATAGGCACCCTGGCAACGTCATACATGTAATCCGTAGCAGTGCCATGCGCAAGATACCTGAACACAACTGCTGGTCAGAACATGCACAAAAGTAAGCAGAAGTATTAGACGTTTATCTACATCCTTTGTGGAATGGAGAAGTAGTTAACATGTTAGTATTCAGGAGATAAGTTAGTTACAGTTGCAATCCCTGACCAACTTATATATCAATTGACGCTGGCTTCAAGACCATATAAGTGACTGTAATATACAGCATAACTTGATCTACTATGTTGAAAGAGTTCGCTCAGGCTGGACGGTAGTAGGTCATCTAGTATAATGGCATCCTGTTAATTATTGGTCCTAGGCTATTAGAACCGAGGGAACTAGTTGTATGCTCCCCAGTAAGGACCAAGTAAATTTGGACTAAACTAGTTTAAGGATAGTAATACTGTGAATTCCGTTTAGGAACGGAACTAGGCCCTTTACCCACTTAAGACATCCTTAAGAGCCATCGTCAATTGTGACCAAGCTCTAGTTCAGTCTTGTATCAGTTTCTCGATACCAAACAAAACTGAAGTATTGACTAGCTTCATAATTTGAGAACACAAACTGAACCTGAGTGATCGGTCACTTTCAAAGTGTTGTGGAACAAACAGGAGAACAATTAGGGGCAGAATATACATTTGAAAAATCTCGATTTCTGCAGCTTCAAGAGTGATCCAATTGGTATAAAATATTAGTGTACTTCCATCATCTACTCAGTCTCACATGCTTGCACACTTCCCAGTCAATGATTAAAAAAGAAAAAGTTCTACCAAACAAGAAGCAAAATAGCAAAAATGTAAGCATAAACAAAAGGTGAGATTGAATGGAGATGGAGATGCATCAAGATACTCAACTTGCATTCTCAACCTAGCAATCAGAAATTTAAGGTATATTTGCTTTGACTTACTAAAGCAAAAAGCAACTTTGTTAATTTCTCACCAATATCTAAAATATTATCTAACTTAAAAATATATGAAAGAATTACATGTGAATTTAGTGTCAAGACTAATACATTGTGAAAGTTTTAGGTGCTTAAAATTTAAGGGAAAAAATGTCAAAGTATGGACACGGCGACATTTGAAAAACCGAGAAGCAAAAAGTTTCACTGCAACAGACTACAAATTTTGACCAAAAAAAAAAAAGACAAGACTACAAATTGACCAACTCAAAGGAGGGAGATCTCATAAGATTATAGAAATCCAGAAGAAGGTTCCCTTCAAAACTAAAACACCATTGCTCAGCAAAGGACCTTATTGATTCCACGGTGTCATTGCTTTCCTTTTTCAATTCTGGGTCTCCAGAGGCATCATTTTACTTCAGTCTCTTTAAACAGGGAAATGTACCAATTACATAAAATTGATAATTAAAGTAATACAAACCCGACTGATCCTCCACCGGAGCCAATCATGCAACGATTCTGGCAGTGAAGAACATTTAGTTCCTTCAGCAACAAAGTCATCCTAGTAGAAGGCAAGCCCAGAGGAGTCGTATTTTTGTGGTCATAGGGCATAAACAAAGCCTACACAATCAAGAAAAAGATTAAAAAAGACCTTCACACCCAAGAACAACATCACAATGTGCATATAATTTCCACGTAAAAAACAATGTAAAAGTGTTGTTACCCTACATTTTTTACTTTCCCTGAGTAAGAATATCACACGATTCCCCACCATGGATCTAATGATCGAACAATAAAAATTATCGCCAAATTTTCAGCTGAAAGTAAAGTATCTTCAAATGTGGTACTTAGGGAAAAGGCTTCTGTAATTTTCCTTCACAGTTGGGTTAAAAACAAAATCCAGTTAGGAGATCATTGGGGAAGGAATTTGCAAATTAATCGTCCATCAGTACCTTAAATGCCAACATTACTAGTAAAAACACCATCAGACCTGGCAAACTAAGATGTCTTACATTAAAAAAAAAACAATTCTAAAAGCGGCTATAACTAAGCGCATCACTTACAAATAATCAGCGAATGCAGTTCTTGCGCAGAATTCTATCACCACTTTAAATACATTGCCACAATTTAATATTGCAACTACTGCGGTTAATGATACACAAATCCAAAACAATAAAGGCAAAGCCATTAACTATTTAGATAAGCAAAAGTGAGAAAACAAAAGCATTAGCAGAAAATGGATAACACTTACTTCCATTCCTGAATGCACATTCACCCAGATGTGAGGATTGAATGAAGTTGCAAGTTTCCGCATAATTTGAGATTCTGGCTCACTAAAAGGACCAGTTCCTGGATTTTCTTCATATGGATCATAATCCTAAAATCAAAGAAACTTTGAGAATCAGAAGAACATTTCACAAGAGAATAAAGGTTGAATGTGCATTGCAGTTCATATTAAGTGCTAGAATGTCTGCAGTGAAAATTTACTAAATGTATCCTCAATGATAAGAAACAGCTAGGATAAACAACACAGAAAGGAAAGATATGAACTTGAGCCATTCCATTGCAGTGTATAAATTACATAACCAGACAATGGTATAAGACAAACCTTCTCCTTTTTGCCCCAATCTACACTCCAATTTCTGTTCAGGTCAACTCCTCTCCCTGTTACAAAATTGAAACGGATGTAAATTCTTTTTCTTAGAAAAATGTATGAGTCTGAAGACATCAGAATTATACAATACCATTTCTCCTTTCACAAAGATCTCCTGCTTCAACAAGTCTACGGCCATTTACGTTCTCCATCGGGACTACCTAGTATGAAATGGAACTTCAAGAATATAAGTTTCACTGCGATTTCTCAAAACAAGAATACGTTCTACGAACATATGCTTTGTAGTTGTTGGTGACATGCATAAAAACGATGGATTTCATGCTACGGATCAATTTAGACACAAAAGAAATAGCTCCAAGGGACATTCTTGGTGCATCTAAATAGAAGATTCTGGGCCACAAAAGGAAAAGGTTCATTTAGTATAATATGTATAATGATGCTCAATTTGACAGAGACAGAAATGAACAGCTGATTCAATCAATTTGAACAATTAAAGATCCATACTATTTGATGCCTTGTCAGCCACAAGTAAATCAAGCAAGAAGTCATGCGAGTAAAGAAAACTGCTCATTTCACAGGCACCTAAAACTGTGCCGGGAGCAGAAATAGCAGCTCCCTGCTTTATAATAGAAAAACTCGTGACAGAAGTCATGAGAAGTTTACCTTTATGATGAGTTTGTCAAGGAAACTGTTTAGAGAAACTGAATCTACATTTGGTAAAAATTGTTCTTCAGTCAGGATTGACAATATCCTCAAAGCCACTTCAGATGTAATCAGCTCCCTTCCATGCTGTCCAAAACTCTGGAAGACAAGGAATCATCTGTCAAAAACACCAGCAGTTACCAAGCTGAGATCGTCTATCCACTACAAGTCAAGCTGAAAAGTGGAATTAAGAAGGCCATCCTTAGATCTTTGCAGGCCTGCCTAGAAATATATGGCAGAGCCTTAATTATCACGATTGTGACTTTTACATGTCCGCCAGAAAAATTACAGTTGAAGTACGAAACGAATATTGCTAAACAGAATTTAAAGAATGTAGAAACTCTGGAAACTTACAAGAAGAATCCGAAACTTCGACTTGTCATTGATTTCTCTGACATTGCGGCAATAGGTAACAACGGCTAGCTCTGCTCGATAACCTCTATTTCCACTTCTAATATTATTCATCTGTTCACGAGATTAAATTAGCACAAATAAAAAGAAAATGAAACAAGAGAACAAGCGAGCCGATGCCTCACCGTAAGTTTATCTGGGTGACGGTGAACCAAAGCCTTTATTTCTTCCATCAGACGAGCACTAACAAGCAAAATTCAAGGCATAAACTCTCTACAGAAGCCAATGAACGGGACAGGCAAAAAATAGTTGCAGTACTTTCACAGCTCTACCAGTTTGATCAATCAAAAATTTAAAATTTGATGGGCAGCGCCAACAGCATCTGGAGACTAACTAACGAATTGAAATCAAGTTTAAATGCGGCACCCATAAAAGGAGGAAAGTTCCACATTAATTCACGTTTAGATGCGGATAACTGATTGACCTAGCGCACATAAACAACACCAATCAATTATGCAATCTCAATGATTACAGTCGACACAAATCTATTGTAAGTACTCATAACAGAGAAATCGCCCGGGACTACTGAACAGATAGCACAACTTAGAACCAAAAAGGAAGCGTTGAATACGGATTCGTCCAAATGACTATCGCCAAACATCCCCGGGAAAATCTAACTGCCACAGACAACTGAAAAAGGGCCCCAGAAAAGGAGGTATTATTCGCGTCTGCAACTCATTTTCGCCCGCAAACTTGCAAAGTAAGCTCACAACGAGCTGATCGGCCAAACCAGAACGAACACGCGTAATCAGCCGAGCGATCTCGGAATCCGACGGAAGAAGGCAGAAATCGAACCGCCATTACCTGGAATGATAGAGATCGAGGTCGATGGGAGTCAAGCGAGGCGCGCCGCGATTAGGTTCGCCACGGGCGACGGAACCGAAGCTGAGCAAGCAAGCCGGGAGGAGGAGGAGGAGGAAGAGGACGAAGGAGGGCGAAAGAGGAGGAGGGCGGCGGGCCATGCCGGGACCGACGGAGGCCGGATCGCGCCCGACAGGTTCACGTCATTCCTCGCCGCCGCCGCAGTCACCGCCGTCGCCGCCGCCGTCTCGTGGCGAATCCGATCGGTGAGCCGTAACGCGAAGCCGGCGGAGAAACGGGCGAACGTCTTGACCGAAGCTCGAAGACGATGGGAAGAGAGAGAGAGAGAGAGGAAAGAGAGAGAAAATGTGTGGGGAAGTGGGGGAGCCCGCCGTGATTTGATTATTCCACATTCCGCGGTGACACTGACATGATATTACCGACATTTTGTCATTTTTTTTTTCTTTTTTGGTCGGAGACATTTTATTATTTTAACTTTTCTTATTATTTATTATTTCGCCTTTAGCCAGTGTACTTTATTATGGATAAGTAGGAAGTTTAAAAATTTCTTATGAAATTGCAATGGAGTACTAAAATTTTTAGAAAACGTAATTAAGTTTTTCGATTTTATCAAATTTGAACGATCAAATTTCGTCCAACAAAACTAATGAAAAATGATGACGTCTTTTTTATTTTATTTTCCTAGATGGCGATGAAATGGGTAAAACATGAAATGTTAGGCTAAAATAATGAAGTTTTGGTTAAACTCCGATTTTTAAAATAAAATTCATTTTTAACTTAAATTAAATAAAAAAACAAACTCACAAAAAAGAACACACACATATGAACAAGAACGAGAATAGAACACACGCAAAAATGAGTAGGAGAATGGAAGCGAAGACAGCTCCCACCTATGACTGGCGAGCGTCACTAGCCTTTTCAGGTGAGTGTTTCTCACCTTCCTCTTCTTTTTCTTTTTCTTTTTTGGTATTTTTTTAAATTTTGCTTTTTAAAATATTAATAAATTATTTTAAATTCAAATAGAATTTGTATTGAAAATTTGATCAATACAAAGTGGTTTTAGCCACATCAACATTATGTATGATAGAGAAAATAACAATAAATAAATCACATCAGTATTTCTCATTAATCAAATTAAATGGAATTAATGGAATGACTTACTTGCATAAATTCGGAAAGTTTTATAATTCAATTATACTTTTTGAAAATTATAAAACTCAATAAGTTTTAGATTTTTTTAGAACATTTATCCCCTAAGTAAAGCATCATTGTCTGATCTTTATTCTACTTTAAAGTTCTCTTGCGCTTTTCTTCACCGTCAATTATTTGGTAAATTTCCTCGAGATGATGAGACACGGCAAAGGAAAAGAATAAAATAATAGTCGGGGCACGTGGGGAGAAATGGGGGTACAGTTAATTTGAAAACGAGGCGAAGGAGTGAATTTCGATGAGGATAACATTAATAAGTGTCAGAAGGCAATTTTTTATAAAATATATTTAGAATTTAATTATCAAAAAGTATGATTAACCAGTCAACATTCGTTCGCAAGACCCATTTATTCAAAAATAAATAGTTTACATTTTAAAATCGTTAAATTTTATGCATCGAAAATTACAATGTTTTTTCTACGATTGCGCGACAACTTTCTCGATGATCACGCAGTAGTCAACGGAATCTTTTTGGACAAAGGGGAGAGATTTGAGAGTAGTTGGATCAAGCACTTTTCCTTTTTTTTTTTTAAAAAAATCTATTAGTTAATTTAATTAAAAGCGGATTGATAATCTCATTTCCCAAGCATGACTACTAATGCCTCTTTCTGTAGAATCCCTTTTATGCTATAGAACCCCCTCATTTCCTATGTCTAATGTCTTAAAATGGACTCCTCAATACCAATTCAAGGAAAAATGAAAGCTTTCCTTGTTCCAATTTCCTCAAGGAACTAGCATTACAGCATAATTACACTATCAAAAATATGCCAATTTGCCAAAAGGAAGAAGAGAAACATTCTGTGTCTTACTTTGTAAATGATATTCAATCTCAAGCACAAGCTCAAGGTTATGTCCAGAAGGAGAAACATAAGATCCAGTTTAAATTCAGAACAGATACAGGCTTGTTCAGCAGAGTTCACTGAATTTGTAAAGAGAAATCCATCTCTTGGAGGAGCTCAACACCAAATCTAGCAACTGGCATAATATTGTACAGCAAATGACATACCGACTCTGTTCTCTAGCCCGACTTCAGCTCTCGTTAATTAAGAATTCATCTGCATGAAGAACCATACAGCTTTATCTTCATATGAAAAGTCCTGAGTTATTTTACAAACACACGGATAAAGGCGTCGATGCATCAAATCGAGCACGTGTAAGTGCTTGGTTTCAGCCTTTCTTCGGCATGGCAGCGAGCCTAGTGTACATACTCGCCATGGATTGGTATCCTCTCACGTCACCCGATCGGAGTAGGTTTCCTGCAAACAAAGGCGAGTAAATCATGCTATACGTAACCCTAGCCCCATACTTTTGATATCCTCCGTGTGTTGAGCCTTTGACATATTGAGAAATTTATTTAAGTAACAACGAAGATTGTATTGACATGACCAAACCATCAAAATCATGCAATACGTATCCCAATCACTACGTTTTACTAGTTTCTTGTGTTGTTCTATAACCTGAGAAGGGCTTGTCTCTTGAACCACATTTATACACTCAGATTCCCTTGCAGTTGCACTCCATTCTACTCTTCAGCATTTGGACAGTATATCAAGGACACCACCTCAAAAGCTCTAGTTGCCCACACATACACACAACACACTAAATAATGGACTCATTATTTCCTTTTTTCCGTAGGTAGAGACTCAGTACTCTATTCACATCAAAGCATCCATTAAACTGATCTGGAACCACCACTGACAAAGCAAACACAACACTGGACAGCTATCTTGCAATAAGCACATCAACATACAAGCTCACAGAATGTCACACAAGTGAACAGATGCTCTCAAGAAGCCTAATTCCCATCAAAGATGATTCCAAGAGCTCAGCAGCAACATGAGCAAGAGAGCTGCCTAGAGAGAAAAAAAGGAAAAGAGAGGTTGGCCTCACCACACATGGTCAAGCAGAGTAAAGAGTTGTATTAAGGACAGCAGTAGAAGAACATGACCACTGACACAACAGTGGATTCATGTAGAGCAGGCAGTCTTGCCCAGGGGCCCCACATTCTCATCTGAAGGATTACTTCAGAAAAACATGATCTCTTTTCTAATACACTACGACCATGACAAGCAGGACCAGGACATTAGGAAAAAATAATCATCAACTGTTACATTGAACAAGTACAAGCATTTGTTCTTTATTACCATTCTCTATCACTTCATCGTAGAAATTCTCTTTTATGCCATATAATATATTGGCCAACCAGAAGGCAATCAACAAACCCCGAGAATGCTTGACTGCATGAATGATTAAGATGAATAGTTCTCAAGGTTCCTAATAGATAGAGTTTGAGTTGAAATCAAAGCATTACATCATACCTAATTCATCTAATCCCCAGAATCTCTTGTGTAATGGACAGAACAACAGAATGTGTTTATGTGAATACTCAATTGAGGCAAAGACATCCAACTGTTATCACTTGTCCCAGCACTACTGTCCTATATATCTGATCCAACAAACTGACCATTGGAAATAAAGACTGAGATGAAGTATTGTTTGAGATAGGATTAGGAAACAAAATGTGGAAAAGGAGGAGCATGAAAGATTCCCATTAAAACCTAACGCTGTCTCTCAATACTTATCAAACGATTACAAAGGTCTCACCCTTGTTATTTCCAGAAAAGTTCAATCAAAGACACTCTTGCACCTCCTTCTAAAAGCAGCCTATCAAGAATCCCTGCAAGATGTGAAGGGCACTCCTCTTTGGCACTGATATAACTAGTCTATGTCAATATCAAGGAGGATGGAGTATGATTGTTCTTATGAACTATGCTACAAAGTTTTGTTCTTTTCCTGTAACCATGTGGTATGGTGGGAATCTCATTTTTCTCTTTTTGGCTGAGGGGTGGAAATATTACTCCATAAAGTGCAATGGCTTCTTGTTCTTGTTGTTATGGTATTCACGAGGTGGGAAGGTGGAGTGAACCCCGAATCAAGATTTTTATACCAAGAAAGGTGACTCTACCAACTTTTGGCTCTTGGCCCTGACTCTGCATAGTTTAAATGTAAGTGAGACAACATTCAACTAGATATTATTAAGGAAGCAACACTGCCACATTTAATCATGAAACAGTGAACATGCAACCATACGAGTATGCACTCCTTGCAAGAGGTGCAAGCAAACAAATATTAAACACCACACCAGGTCATTTAGATAATAGGCATTACAAATACTTTAGGTAAGGAAATTTCTGGTTGAGGTTTATGTACTAATGAAAGAATAATGAGTTTTTAGATACAGATGTTATATCTTTTTTTAAAAAAAAACTCACTGATACCTGAATCGCAATTTAGTGGGCTGTCAGGCTCAGGGTGGGCCATGAGAGCTATTATAGCCCTGCAAACAGACTGAAGTGTCCAGGCAGGACTCCATGCATTCTTCAGAATATCAAGGCATATCTCTCCTGTCTGTATAAAGTAAATTAAAATGTCCATCTATTAGTCAAACAAACACTTACAGCATCTCATACTTGTGCATCAGGTATCTCTGTTGACTTTCCCAATCTAGTAGTTATCAGAAAATCTATTCATGCAGAGATTCTCTGGAAACAGAATTTGGAAAAAAACAGGTCAAGATTGGTTCCTGATAAAGTGTCAAAGAAGTCTCCAATTCTCAGCTTCTGCACCTCTATCTATTTTTCAAGTGCCAGATAAATCAAAACCCTAAACTACCAACTCTTTCAAGTTTCTGATTCTGAACATAATAGATATTGATGAGAAGAAACATTGATTGCCAAACAACACAGTAAATCAGTTCACCCTTCGACCTATTAGCATGCACTGCAACTAGTTCCAACTAAGTTATCATCAATAAGCATTCCTTCACAAAAATTTATACCTTGAAGTGCACGTTGGGGTGAAATATCTTAGTCAGAAAACGAACTTGAGGCGGCTGCAGTGGATACTGCTCAGGTATAGCAAAGGCAAGCTGGAAAACACCACCCTCAAAAGGAGTCTCCGATGGTCCCTAATGGAAGAGAGAATCACCATATCTTTTATATGAGCAACAACACCATTTCCTTGACAATTACCCCCATCAGCCATTCAATCTCACCTTGATAAGAGCAGTCCACTTAAATATGTTCGAGTCATCGCAAACCAACTGAATGTCCAGATCAGCTCCCTTCTCTTGCTGCACCTCTTTGTATTCCTTGAATAGCCTTGCCCTCGATGTCTACAAATACAAGCACATGTCGACATTAGGATGCACAACCAACCTGAGGTCATAAAGAAAAAAGCAGAAACCAATTCCTCCACGTATATTATTGCAGGAGATCAAATCTGCTGCTTCATGAGATAACCAGCATCGCAAAATGACCTACTCAGTACATAATTATGATAACCTAGTGTAAATTTCACCGTAAGAAAGAAGACTTTTCAAGAATGATCACATTCTGGGTTCATCATTTTGAAAAAAATAGACTTCACTCCCCATTGTGTGTAAACAGCAGAACAAAGAGCCGGTAGCTGTAAGTAATCAGTAATACCTGCATTTCGATATATCCTCCCGAATTAAGTCTGCTACAGGAAATCTGACTTCCACCAAATCAACTGAAAAATTGAACAACAGTGAGCCAATATATCAAAAAACTCAAAGAAAAAAGAAAATCATGCCTCATGCTGTCTAACTTTTGGGTATATATCTTGCGCATTCTTGCCACTCCCAAATCACTCCCCTCACATATCCGGGCAAATTTCTCAAGAATCAAGCACGAAAATGTACCGAGAGCACAGACCCGCCCATCACCACAATGAGAGTAATCAAAGCCAAACTTTCAAGCATACCCAGCGAACATTTGGGTATATAATTCGTGCATTCTCACCACGCCCAAATCACTCCCCCCCTCATATCCGCGCGAATTACTCAAGAATCAAGCAAGAAAATGTACCGCGAGCACAGACCCGCCTACCACGATAACGAAAGCACTCAAAGCCAATCTTTCAAGCATGCCCAGCGAACATTTGGGTATATAAGTCGTGCCTTCTCACCACTCCCAAATCACTCCCCTCTCATAACCGGGCAACTTTCTCAAGAATCAAGCACGAAAATGTACCGCGAGCACAGACTCACCTACCACCGCAACGAAAGCAATCAAAGCCAGTCTTTTAAGCATACCCAGATAACAAATTTGTTGCTTTTGATCAAATATCGATCGAACGATTTCTGGGTATCGAAGAACCGAACCAAGAACGAACAATTCGCAGTCAACAAAGAAATCGGAAAGCTCGTGATCGAAGAGAATATACCTCGTCTTCGACAAATTACGATTGAAGTCGAAGGGGCTTCTAGCTCGGGACGAGGTCGCAAGACAACACACGCGAACTCGAATGACGACTAAGAATCAGAAATGGACTCCCATCTGAAGCTTTTGGTCTCGTGTCCTTCTTGAGTTTTTTAATCATATGGCTTTTTCCCACCAAAAAAAAAAAAAAAAATTCACATGGCTTTTTCTTTTCACACTTAACGTCAGGTTTCTTAAATAGTTTTTTTTTTTTAGTCGGTAAATAGTTTTCTTGTTTTCAAAAAGAAAAGGAAATAGTTTTCGATTATTACCACAAAAATTGATACATTTATTATAAATTTATCTCAAATTAAATTTTTGATTGCCAAAACCTTCAACTATTACATTTGCGACAAATTCATCTTCTATGAGTTTTCATTAAATTTTATCATCCAATTAATAAGTTGAATGACATATAATAATTGATAGGTATATAAGTTTGGGGTCTTATCCTCCATTTGTTATACATGCGTATTAATTTTTGATTTTTTATGATATTAATTCAATTTAATGAAAATTAATGGTGATAAATTTATTGTTATTGTACCGATTTAGGATTTTTAATAATCAAAAAAATTATTTGGAATAAATTTGTCATAAATATATCAATTTAGAGTTTTTCTTAGTATTAATCTTTTTTTTTTTTTTTTTTATTGGTATACAATTCTTATTAGTATGGATAAAATAGATTACTCCAAAGACAAAAACAAAACAAACATAATCCTCTATTCTTGAGATGACTCCTAATGTAAAACTCAAGAAGGGGCTGAATTTTAAAAGAATTAACATCTCATAAAAGGGAGAAAATTAGCTTTTGCAAAAGAAACATAGTTATATAGATGCAGTAGTTTATATATATGGATAATAAAAAAGGTAAAGAGATGGATGATATTGTAAGATAAATTTATAGTGTTCCGGCCTTCCACTTACAGACACAACCATCTCTTACAACACTGTAATCCCCCCACTTGCAAAATTACAAGAAATACAGCCTTCACAGAACAATTAAAAAAAAAAAAAAAGATTTTTTGCATAAGTGAAAGCCATACTTCAGTAATTTCCCACATTTTTTTTGGAAAACTATCTATTCGTTTTTGGAAAACTTCAGTAATTTCAACTGAAACAAATATCTATACTTCAGTAATTTCCCATTCATTAAGATGATTATCCTAAAAGGATTATTTAATCGCTTTTTAATAAACATGAATAGTATATAAAGAGACCGAGGTGTAAGAATATATAAAAATGACATATCAAACGTGTGTTCTTACATTAAATTTTCATACCGGACCTGTTTTTGTAAGAATAGGAATGAAAGCTGTTGTTTCCGCTCATTTAATTTCAGCTATGGTCTGAACCAGGGCCATGGACGTCGCAACCTGCGTTGATTCACTCCGACGGAGATCTGCGATCACATGAGGCTGGCGAACTTCATAGTCATGGCTGTGGGAGGTCTGCTCCGTCGATTCACGAAGCCATTTTTTGGCATTGCCTGGGGCCTGAAGAAGCAATCCGCAATCCAGATTGAACCGCACCCGCAATTGGAATGAACGGAGGCCGATATATCGTGGAGCACCACCGCTGCCAAAAGCATTGGTCCAGCATCGGCCCACCACCAGCGTCCTAGTCCTGCGTGGGCAGGCATGTTACTTCAATTTTCATTTTGGCACGATCTATGCTGAGAAAAGTGAGCATTCATTGAATAAGAATACATTTTCTCTCTGCATCGTTTTTCCTTCTCGTTTCCACTTTTTGTTCTATTCATCAAAACTCTTCATGGTATCAGAGCTGCCAGTCAAGATAATGTCGTCAACATATAATAGCAGAAGGACTGTCTCTTGGCCATCTTGCAATATAAAAAGAGATGGATCTGTGGTACTACAGAAAAAACCAACTTCAAGTAGGAAATTGCTGAATTTATCGAACCAAGCACGCGGTGCTTGGCGAAGACCATAAAGGGAATTCTTAAGAAGACAGACATATTGGGATTTATGTGGATGTACAAAGCCAGGAGGCTGCTCCATGTATACTGTTTCATTCAAGTTGCCATGAAGAAATGCATTTTTAACATCGAGTTGATGGATCGACCAGTTCTGTACCATCGCCACAGAAAGCACAATGCGGATAGTGGCATGCTTGACAACATGGCTAAATATTTATGTAAAGTCCACTCCTTCTTCCTAATGAAGCGAGGATGGGAGTATGTTTGGTTCATCAAAACTCTTCAGATGGGAGTATGTTTGGGCTGGAATGCCTCCATGCCTTATGTCCTATGTATTTGAGGGTTATGGGAATCTCACCGATACCAGCCCAGGCATTCCTTAAAACATTAGCTATGCAGCTTGACTCGAGCATTCCTCCTCCGACAAAATCCTTCCATTCAAAACCATCTCAGCATCCTTATCATCAACTTGCTCCAAGTCCAATTTGATCCCCCCAGAAGATCATCTGGCAGAGATATTAGAGGTGTTGAAATGGGTCTTAGACCCGTATATAACCCATTTAAATCATAAATGGATCATATATGAGTCACTTGTTTTTTTTAACAAAAAGTAGTTAAATGGGTTTAACAATTAAAGATTTTGATAGATGGTTTTTAAGTGAGTCTCAAATGAGTTGGATTTAGAATCCATTTTCACCCAAAACCTCACAATCTCTCTCTTCTCTCTTTAACTTTACAAAAAAAAAATTTATTTATAAAAATCGAAATTATAATTATTTTTTTATTTTGATTTTTTTTCTTTTTTCTTTCATTTTTTCTTTCTTTCTTTTTGCTTTGGTTGCTGGCACGGCGATGGCCGGCAACCAGCCGCGAGTGAAGCTCACCGGCGTCGGGCGAGCTCAAGTTCGCCCCTTGTCGGATCTGGCAAGGCGGAGGCCTCACCGATTTGATGAGACTCGAACTCGCCGACATCGGGCGAGGCTTGAGCCTTGCCAGATTTGGCAAGGAGTGAGCTCAAGCTTGCTTGACACCGGTGAGCCTTGAGCTCGCTGGATCTGGTGAGGCGGAGGCCTCGTTGACGTTTGGCGAGGCTTGAGTTTTGTTGATCTGGCGGACTCGAGCTCGCCGGCGTCAGTGAGTTGGGCGAGCTCCAAGCTCACCTGTGGCCGGCCACCGGTTGTCGTCATGGCTAGTGGCCGGCCAAAGAAGAAGAAGAAGAAAAAAGAAAAAAGAAAAAAGAAAAAGAAAAATTATATTTAAAAAAGAAAAATAATTAAAATTTGATTTTTTAAAATAATTATTTTAATAATTATAAAAATTGTTCATTAAATTTGTGTTGTATAAAACTATTTTAGCAATAAATGAGTCATAAACGGATTAAATGGTCAATTTTGGTCAAACCATTTATGATCCAACCCAAATCCAGCTCGACCCACCTATTTAATGAGTCTATAATCTATGTATGCCTTCCTGAAAAGAAATTGGATCTCATTTTTTGGAGCATAAACGCTAGAAAGCTCACGTATGAAGATAATTTAAAAAGGGTCTTCGTAATTTCTAGCTTACAGAAGCTCGGTTAGTAAATATCTCTCAATTTTAATCGCGTAAATGTACTTATGTGGTTTATAATGAAATTCTTCTGGTTTTTCGCATGTTCTCATTGAAGGATTAGAAATTTAGAGTTAGGTGATAAAAAAATTGATTGATCAGTATAGAATGGGGAATTGAAAATGATTGATGTAAATCCTTCGAGCCAAATATTTCAGCACGTTCTCTTTGAAGGATTGGAAATTTAGAGTTGAGATGATAACAAAATGATTGATCAGCATAGAATGCGGCATTGAAAATGATTGATGTATAAATCCTTCAAGCCAAATATTTCAGCGAATTCGAGTCCATTGAATTCTGTTTCTTATTTTGGCGCAAGAGTACCGTGTGCACCATTTCTGGTATTCAACTGAAAAAAGAAGAAGGAATTCCTACCGAAAGCCAAGAAGCAGCAATTGGTAACCACTCATGACGAACTTTGACCGGAGATGTGTGGATCCTATTAAGTCCTAGGATTGAAGGATTATATCCTTAGGTTCTGAACTAGTACCAAAAGTTACAAGCCTTCTGTACAATCTTGTATATTGATACAACATTCGGTTTCTGACACAGTATTACTACATTTTCTTGTTAAAATGTATTTGCTTCTTAAGAACTTCTTTGTTCCTTACGATGATTTTTTTGTTGAACATAGTTCTTTTCATTGTTCACATCCGAGACCCCTCGGTTCGGTTTGCTGCTTTTATCAGTTTTTTTAGGGACTCACCTGTCCTGATGCATTGCTTGAGGTATAATTTGTCAAAACTTCATACTTAATGGATAACTGATGTTGGCGCGAAAATTAGCTCATTGGGCCTAGAAAAGAGGAAAGCCCGTTAAGCCCAAGTCGTTAGAAGAATAGCCGGTTACAATTACCGAGGAGTGGGAATTAGTAATTGCTCCGGCTCAAAGCGATAAAAATGAAGACAACTTTGAGAGTTTGGTGCCCATGACACTATGGATAAGGTGATGCAATTATTGGCGTGGTACCAAAGTCTCCAGAAGTGATTCGAAATTGAAGATAATAACTGCTAAAGAACAGTTACTTGTGAGATTAACTATAAATAGCCAAAGAAACACAATTGTAAAGGACCCTTTTCCTAAAACACAAGAACATTTATCTTTTGACTATCTTGTTATTACACGTTTACATTTTATCGCACATTTTATCTCCTATTTATCCTTTTCTTGATTGTCTATAGAGTAAGACTAGTTGCTTCCTTTTTGAAATGACACAAAACCTAGTTTACATAAAAAGGCCCAAGATTTGCCTCTTCGGTAAATGATATTTGTCAAGGAAGTTGTTAACATTTTTTTGGCACATCCGGTGAGACCATCATGGTCCATTCCTAGGAGGTGTCTATGGCAAGAATAAGGAACAAGGAGAGTGGCACTACCATTGGCAAGGACAATCAGTCCTTGCAAGGTGTGGGAGAAAGGCCCGCTTGTTTTGAAAATTCCAACCAGGAGGTAGACCCAGTTGATGATGTCAATTTGAGCTTGAATTTTGGTGATATCCCCCGGAACTTTACCAAGGATTATGGGAGGGATTTGACCCAAATTCAACAGTATTGGCCACCGTGAGGAGGATGTATGAAGAACACAAAATGATTTGACTAATCATATGGCTAATAATTTGTCTGAGATTCTTACCCCTCTATTCACCAACTTGGTAACCAAACTTTTTTTAAGGTTGTTGACACTTGATTTTTAGTTGACGCATCGATAAAGATAAAAACTCGAGGTTCGGGTTGCCAATTGCGATAGAGCTTGTTTTTTGAACAAAAAAGTGTTGTTTTCATTTTTTTTCTTTTGTCTCGTCATTGTTAAGCACCTTCCTATTCATTCTTTTAATTAAAAACTAGAAAAGTCAAATGGTTGATTTTTGAGTTAACTTTATGGTCAATCCTTTCATCAAAAGTCAACTTTGGGTCAAAAATTGAGTTTTCACATAAAAAGATCATTTTTAGTCAAGTTAGCAGTACTGCAAAAACGCTAATAGAAACATTGGCATAAATAAGTCCCCGTTCCTAGAAATCTCTGGTTGCGTAGGAATCAAGACAACACTCTCGCATCTTGATTGGTTTCTAATCGACCCAAATAGGCAAGTGACGACTCCTAGAAATACATAGATTGTTAAGAACTAAAATATAAAATTCAATGTCGCGTGAGGTATGGGCTTGGGAGAGTTTGCACTTAATCCAGGGCCGTTGGCCTACCTCTTTAGGTGAATACTCCTAAACCTCTTCTTTTTTCCCCAAACGGCAAAAGAGAGGTTGTGACAATGACATGGACACTCGGCAACGGGCGACCATCCTAGGTGGCATGGCTAGGTGGCATGGCTAGCAAATTTTTGCATTTTTTTAATAAAAAATTTCCATTTGTTTACCTTTTGTTTCTTTATCCTTTTCTTTCTCTTTGGCCTGTGGTCAGGCAAAGGTCGAGCTCTTGTTCGATCTGATGAGGGCAGCCTTCTCCCAGGCCACGAGCAAGCCTTCTCTAGATCCATTGTGGGCTGCAGCACCCTCATTGGCCCTTGCTTGTGGCCGATTGTCAGCCATCGCTAATTATCGTCCACAAGCCAAAGGGAAAGAAAAAGGAAAAAAAAATACAAAGACAAGAAGAAAATTGGAAAATTTTCCACACTAGTGTTGGCTATGCCATATAGGATGGCTGGTGGTTAGCCGACATCCACATTAGCGATTTTCAACCAAAATTGGTCAAAATGACTAGATGGGCAAGCTGTCAAAATATTTAGAATTAAATTAACAAATCATCAAAAGGTTTATGACTAAATCAACACAACTAAAATGTTTAAAACTATATCAATAAGTTCTTAAAAGATTTAAGATTAAATTAGCACAATTGATGTTTAGAGCTAAATAAGCCATTGTACAATAGATCTCGGACTTTTTGGACAATTTTTCGTTTTTGAGACATGCTCCCTCCTGAGCTCCTTTGTTTTATCCAATGTCTCGATACACTGCTTTCCTTCACGAGTTCTTTGACACTTTAGATTTCCCACCAAATCAAAGCATGCTTTTCTAAGCTTGATGGCCACAAGCTTCACCTTTCAATTCTCCACCATATTCTAATAATCAAAAACTTGCTCAATTTTGTCGAGCCAATCTATGAAGTCTTCCGATGCATAGTGCCTTGGAAGTTTTTTTTTTTTTTTTTTTTGATCGGAAAGGTGAAAAACTTCATACACGATCAGCAAAAATATAGAATTTTAACGCCTCAGTACTTAGAAGATCGAAAAAGCGGGAGGGGGGAACTTGGCCCAGTTAAATGGGAGAAGATTTTGTCCATGGGCCTTTGTGGCCTAGTCAGCCGCAAAGTTTGTTTCTCTTCTGTAGTGTTGCATTTGCAGGTTATGGAAAAGATGAAGCAGTGCCGCAGCCTCAGCAAAGAGAGCTCTGTTCTCCCACGGTGTGCGGCTAGGGTCTTGAAGCGCCTCTACCACTACCAGACAGTCGGATTCTAGAAGGAGATGATGTTGGTTCCTTCCTTTGTTGAGCAAATATTGGAGAGTAAAGTTGAGGGCTTGTATTTCTGTTTGCAGGGGTGAAACAGAGATGGTGCGCCGGGCAAAGCCATCGATCAGCTTACTTGAGGAATCACGGCAAACACAAGTGACAATACCTTCGTTTAAGGCCGTAGGGAAGGAAGCGTCAATATTTATCTTCAGCACACCATGATCAGGGGGATGCTAGATTTGTTCCGAAGGTGGACGTCGAAGGTGTCGATTCAGTGGCGCCCTAGAACAAGGTCGAGCATAGCCTGTGACGGTAAGGGTTTTATTAGCAGCCTGACTTCGATCTCCTCTCTGGTTGCCAACTGGATACTATTTCTTTGAACTCTGTTGCAGCAAGGTCACATGGTAGCTTTGGTAAGATCAGGCATGGGTGAGAGCAGCAAATACAACTTGATTTGGGTTGGGGATTTTCTGGCGGAAAACAAAATCATTTCTGGCTTTCCAGATGTGCCACAAAACATATACAATTACCACAAGAACCTGTGAGTTGTTCTCCTTATCTAATATTTGCAGTAGCCATACATCGAACCGATGCGCATGGACTTGCTGAACATTGAATTGTAGCTACACATGAGACCATACGTTATTTGCATAGACAAACATTTGGATGGTGCTTACTACTCCCAAATTACGTATCTTTCCATGGTCTTTATGCCAAAACGCTCTAGCAACTGGTGAAAATCTATACTATCGACATGTTATAACCTACAAATAGGATCTGTTATAACATGTCGATAGTATAGATTTTCACCAGTTGCTAGAGCGTTTTGGCATAAAGACCATGGAAAGATACGTAATTTGGGAGTAGTCAGCACCATCCAAATGTTTGTCTATAGTCGTTTTGGAGGTTGAAAGGAGGATGAAGCCAGATGTTGACTAAATATGCTCTCTCCCGATTTGATCTGATTATAGCCACTTTAACAGTATAAATACCATTTGATTGCCCCTTCCAAATCAGTTGATCCTGTGTGTATTGTGGCCTGATATGAATTTTGAGGATTTCGTCGATTGTTTGATCATCCAAGCTACCATGAAGCAAGGAAATGTCCCAATTTCGCCAATGTATGCCCAACTTGTTTCCTTGAGATTGCCACCAAAATCTAGCCACCTTCTGTTCAATAGATTTGCACAGCGAGATCGGAATTTTAAAGATAGACATGGTGTATTGAGGAATAGCTTGCACAACTGCTTTGATCAAGACTTCCTTACCTCCTTTGGAAAAGTGCCTTGGAAGTTTGAAATGTCTACTTTAACATTGAAATCATTAGAATCACGATTCCAACACTAGCGATGCAAAGGAGCCACTTCACAAGCTGCGTAAAAAATAAACATCATGGAAGGTGTTAATCTCCTCTTCTTGGTTAGGGTGGGGATCGTCAAGCCTTAACAATCAAGATTGCTCCAATTCTTGTTGGAGATGTTGCCCTTGCCTTCTCAAATCGGCTAGACCAGCCAGATTTAGGCTCTGTTACCAACTGATACAATTTTACTATTGCCCAAGGAAAGACTCCAGATAATGTCGATTTTCTTACTGATAGATTTAGATTATCGAAGTGATTTGACCTGCCCATGTAGGCATCGTGCGTCAATTTGTTAGTCTTGAAAAAATTTCCTGCAGCCAGATTTCTATTGGAAATTTGACAAGGGTACTTGGCTTATTAGTTGGCAAAGAACTCGTTTGAAAAGTTTGTAGATGCTTATGATGGAGAGTGTCAAAGCCCTCATTAATAAGTTATTGAGTTTGGATGCACATCATCTCTCAATGCATCGTCCAATTATGTCGGCAGCTGGGATTTTCAATTAGTCTCTCCAAATAAATCTAAAGATTTGAAGAGAGACATTGTTAAAGTTAATTATACCTTACTATAAGTTAACTGATGAAATTTACAAACTAGTGTGCCTTTTTCATCAATAATTGTTGCCCGACGACTAAGAGTTAATGTGCATTATTAAGTTTTGGAATTGTTCAAATATAGAGTTAAACAAGAAGTCTCTTTCTTCGTGAAAGAGAGAGGTTAGGTCTTCTCCTTTCGCTATCAACTTTCAATTTTTGCATTAATCAATGCCCCAAAAGAAAAATTTGCCATGCGCAGAAGTAACATCCCCAATGTACCATACTATAAAAATCAATTGGGAAAGGAGAAGACCAAGACTTATTGTTTCCCATAGATTATTTGGAAAGTAAGCCACTGTTTGGTAACCATCCAAATAGTGCTCAATTTTGATTTTTTGTTCTCGGGATTAGTTTGGGAAAAAAATCGCATTTGGCAGAATTTTTGTTCCCGGAAGTAGATTTGGAGCGGAATTAAGATTGAAAAAAAAAGTTGATTCTTGTTTCGGGAACAAATTTAAGAATCAAAACTAGCTTTTCTTCTTCCCTTTTCTCTTTTCTTCTTCTTCATTGACCGCCATCCCGTGGTTGCTGTCCGTCACCGTTGTCGCCAGTTGCTGGCAACCACACCGGCGAGCTCGCCAAAGGCAAGCCTAGCCATCGGCGAGCTTGCTGGTGGCTAAGCGGGCTCGCCCAGCTGCCGGTGAGGCTTGGCCGACAATGGCCGACCTCACCGAGGGTCGGTGACGCTCTGGCAAGGTTGCCGGCCCTCGTTTGGCTGGTCGTCGGTCCGGCGACTGGCCACCGAAAGAAGAAGAACATGAGAGAGAAAGGAAAAAAAAGAAAAGAAAAAAATGAAAAAAAGAAAAAAATTATTTAAAAATTAAAAGAAATTGATTTGGAATAGATTCAATGAGCACGGTACCAAACACAATTTTATTCCAGAATTAGAAATTTTGGACACTTTCCAAACGGCTTAAAATGCTTAGAAATTGTTCCCGGGAATAGAATAAAAAAGAATCATTTTTGATAAGAATTTGTTCTAGGGAACAGAATCGTTACCAAATGCGTCCTAAGAGTAGCTCTTCTGTGACAATTGTGCACCAGTCTCTAGCCCACAATGGCCTGTTTTTCCGGATGAGTAGTGACGAAAGATTGAAGGAATATATGTCAAATAAATCATGCATTTGGAAAATTTAAATGCGCACTGCACTGTACAAAGCCTTCATCACACAAGGATTTGTAGTGGAATAGTCTCATGAAAGTCTCCAGGACCTGCCATTGTTAACTCCACAACTTAAAATAAGCTAATAACTACAGTCATTGGACTAGAAAAAGGAAAAGAAAAAATAAATTCTTGATGATGATAATTCTCCACAAATGCGTATCAACCACAATTGGGAAAATTATCCAAAAAGTCTTCAATCTATTACACTTCTACTAATTCAATCATAAATCTTTCAATTTTGCTAATTTAATCATAAAATTTTTCACTTATTATCAATTCAATCTATTTAGTCGATTTTGGCTGAAAATTGTTAACATGGATGGTCGGCACTTACGTGTCACTTTATAAATAACATTTTAATAATATTTTGAATTTTTTTATGATTCTTTTTTTTTTTTTACTTTTTTTTATGGGGTTCGAATTTGGCTGGCCTCAGCCACAGGCAAGGGTTAACGTTGGCCACAAGGGAGGGTTGGCGACCCTCACCAGCCATAGGCAAGGGCCAATCAACCCTCGCCAACTCTATGCAAGGGCGTTGTGCCCTTCGCGAGCTTTGGGTGAGGGTTGCGATGCCCTCACTAGCGAAGGTGAGGGCATGCCAGGCAAAGGCCTCGAGTGAGGTTGCCACCCTTGCTAGATCCTATGTAGCACCGATACGCGACACGCGACACGCGACACGACACGACACGACACGCGATACGTTATTTCTCAAAAAGTAGAGAATTTCAACACGATCCGACACGTTAAGTATTAAATAAATATTTTTATTTTTAATTAATTTGATTTAAATTCATATTAATTAAAAAAAGAGCCTACAATGAATTTACACTAATAATATTAATAAATTAATTCATTGGAAATTCGAAAGACATTCATAATTAATACGTATCCATGTTTGGAAATTAGAATCAACTTATTTAAATAAATCTATGATTTTTTACAATGATCAAAATTTATTATCATTTAAAATTCAGTATTTTTTATTATTAAAAAATATTTATTTATTTTTTTCCGATTAAAACAAAGTTTCCCACCACTCCCAAATTTATTTCAATTTTTTCCCTCCCCCCCTCCTAAATTTATTTCAATTTTTTTCCCTACTTTCCCACGTTAGACTATTTCCCCCACCCCAAATTTATTTCACTTTTTTCCCCTCCCACACCCACGTGACAGACTGTCACTTTCACCCCATTGAGTTTCCAAAACCCTAGCTACCGGATCACATTTTTCCCCTCGCCGCACGACCTCGCAATCCCTTCCTCTCCTCACTTTTTTCCCCTCGCCGCACGGTCTTCCTCTCGATCCATCCCCATCTCCTCGCCGGACGACCTCCATACGACCCCCTTCCTCTCCTCTTCGATCCTTCTCCTCGTCCTCCGCCTCGCCTTCGGCCCTTCCTCACTTGCAGTTGCAGCCTCGTCGCCGATCCCGCAGCATCACTGTGGCCGCCCTCACCTCAGTCTCTACGCCCGCCCTTGCCTCGGACCTCGGTCTCTACTCTTTCTCGGCGCATCAGTCTCTACTCTTTCTCTAGCGGTTTCTCGCCGTCGCGGGCTCGCCGTTGCTCGCGGCCTTGTCTCTCCTCCCTCGCCCTCGCTTCCATCCGACACGCGTGTCGAGACGAGTCGAAAAAAGTTGACCGTGTGTCCGAAAACTCGACACGCGTTGACCGCGTGTCCGAGCGTGTCGACGTGTCCGACACGCTCCGACACGTGTCGGACACGACACGGTAGCACGGACAACGTGTCCGTGCTTCATAGGCTAGATCTAGCCAGGCAAAGGCCCCAACCAAGGTCACCCCCTTTGCTTGGAGCTAGTGAGGGTTGCCAAGCCCTCGCTTGGCTAGATTTGGCGAGGGTATCACGGGCTTTGCTATTTCTAGGCGAGGGCTTGTGCGCCCTCACCTAGAACTGGTGAGGGATGGCTAGCTTTCACTCGCTGGCCCTCGCTTGTTTAATAACTCTATTTTTATAAAGTTATTTTATCTATTTTAGGCAACAATTAATGCGATATCTATAATAAAATATTTGGATTTCCTTCTTATTATTTGAATTTTTCTTATTTATGCAGAATAATGAGATATGGATAATATAAGGAAAATAATGGCAAAAAAATTAGGAATTCAAATCGAGAAGCAGTGGAAGATAGATATCAAATTAAAATCCTCTAATTTACTCCTTGATTTTATGTGCAATTGCTTGGAGCTTGGATAAATCCTCGAAATGGGAGAACATTAAGAGCCATTGAGAGAGAAGTTAGGTTTTTTGTTAGATCATTTTTTTTATAAATTATTTTGAGAGTTTTTCAAGTATTTTGAAGAGAAGACAAAAGTTGTGATAGAATTCTCGTTCTTTGATTCAAGATGCTGAGTTGAATTTATATTTATATTTCTTGTTCTTCTATGTTCTAATTTTATTTTGTTAGGACTACGATATAGCCTAACCATGATAATATGAATTTCATAATTTTTATGTTTTGCAATTGATTTCATTTATGTGAGTTATATATTATTGTGCTTAATGCTTTTGAGTGATTGACCACCACTTGAATGATCTGATGTGTATATTTGAGACTGAGAAGTAATAATATGCAATTGCTCATTATAATATATAATCATGAATTAAACGTGGATAGAATTATACTACGTTATTTGTGTAGCTTTTGGGATAAGGTGATTCAAAAGACTCATTGTTAGCCGGGAATATTAATAGTTTTTAATGCACTCATGTTTATTTTAATTCACATGGAAATATAGTGGATTAATAAGCTGAGTAGGTTTGCTATACATAGAGATATGATAGTAAATAGATTAGGAAATTTCGCTATCACATATTTGATATCGTTCTTGTACCCACAACAGTCTGAAATTCATATCTGGTGGTTATGATGAAATCGGATGCTCTAACATATTTATCTGATTGATTTACTGTATTTAGTCTTTAATTTTTTTAAATTTATTCTAAATTATAATTTGATATGTTAGATAAATTTTAGAATTAATCTATTTTAGTATTTAATTAGTTTATTAATCATCGATCTTCGTTGGACGATACTTTTTCTTATCATTATATTACTTGTTCGACACATTCACTTGCGTTTATAATTTTACGAACAAGTTTTTGGCGCCGTTGTTAGGGATCGTTTGTTTAATACTAATTAATATTGATACCAAATAATTCTAAGTTTAATCTAACTTTTGTTTTTTTTTTTTTTCAGGGTGTACATCAGTTTATGACACGTAGCCAACAAGGGAAACTTGCTGAGCTTGATCTAGAAATCGAGCGTACATTCAAAAGACGACTAAGAGAATAGAGAAATCACGCTAAGAAGATGACAGACGGTTATAATGAAAATCCATGTAGACTCTTAAGAGATTATGTTGCATCAATAGTTCAAGGCGCCATATCAAGTATTAGAAGACCTGCAATTCAAGCAAACAACTTTGAGATCAAGCTGTCACTCATTCAAATGCTTCAACAATAAGTGCAATTCAATGGGCTACCAAGCGACGCTCTAAATGCTCACATCGATGTTTTTCTTGAAATCTGTGATACCATTAAATATAATGGAGTTACATATGACGCTATTAGATTGAGATTATTTCCATTATCTCTTAGAGACAAAGCTAAGAGTTGGCTTTCTTCTCTTCTTGCAGGATCAATTACTACATAGAATGATATGGCTAAGAAATTTCTTGATAAGTTCTTTCCACCTGCAAAGTCTGCAAAGATGCGTAACGATATTCCTAATTTTATGCAAAGGATAATGAATCATTATATGAAGCATGTGAAAGTTCAAAGAATTTCTTAGGAGATGCCCACATCATGGACTACCCATATGGATGCAGGTACAAACTTTTTATAATGGCTCTAGTACAAATTTTCGTTTTATGATTGATGCAGCTATAAGAGGAACTCTAAATAATAAAACACTAGAAGAAGCCTATAATCTATTAGAGGGGATGACGTCCAATAGTTATCATTTGCCTACTGAGAGACTACTAATGCAAAAAGTTAGCGGAGTTCATGAAGTGGATGCTTTTGTTGCAATTGTTGCATAATTTGAAGCACTCAACAAAAAGCTAGATAATATGAGTGTTTCAGTCATGAAAATTGAAAATTTGACATGTGATTTTTGTGGTGGATGACACGTTAGCACAGCGTGTTAGGTAGGTAATACTTTTAAACAATTTAGTGAAAATTCTAATTTTGTTGGGAATTTTAACAAGTCATAGAATAATCCCTACTCCAATACGTACAATCTGGGATGGTGCAATCATCCAAAATTTTCATGGATTAATCAGAATGAGACGAGACCATTGGGATTCAAACAATTAGAAGATATAAAGTCAAATTTGGAAGATATAGTCACCAAACTTGCTAACACAACTCATGACTTCATCAAAAGCACAGATGTGAGATTTCAAAACCAAGAGGCTTCAATTAGAAATTTGGAGATGCAAGTGGGTCAGTTAGTAAGCATGATGTCAGGGAGACAACAAGGTTCTTTGCCGAGCAACACAAAGAAAAATCCAATTGAAAACATAAAAGCTATTACCTTGAGAAGTGGTAAACAAGTGAGAGAAGAAGATGTCAAACAGGAGATTATTAGAGACAAGGAAGATGTGATCAATAAACAATCAAATGAGACAAGTAAGAGTTAACTTTTTCCAGATAATCCCAAGCTATATGTGCTGCTAATTCCATTCCCTCAGCGACTCCAGTGGCACAAAATAGATAAGTAATTTTCTAAATTTCTTAATATATTTAAAAAATTGCACATTAACATTTCTTTTGTAGATACCTTAGCGCAAATGCCTAGTTATGCAAAAATTTTGAAGGAGATTTTGGCAAACAAAGGGAAACTGGAGGATTATGAAACTGTGAAATTAAACGAGGAGTGTTCAACCATCCTACAAAACAAATTGCCTCCAAAATTAAAAGATCTAAGGAGTTTTTATTATTCCTTGCACTATTGGGGATTCTTACTTTGAAAAAAACATTATGTGATTTAAGTGCAAGTATTAATTTGATGCCTTATTCAGTTTTCAAGAAATTAGGATTGGGTGAGGTAAAAACAACCACAGTGTCATTTCAACTGGCTGATCGATCAATTAAATATCTGAGATGTATTGTGGAAGATGTTTTGGTAAAAATTGACAAATTTATCTTTCCTGTAGATTTTATAGTTCTTGACATGGAGGAAGATTTTGAGGTACCACTTATCTTAGATCGACCTTTTCTAGCAACAGAAAGAGCTCTTATTGATGTACAACAAGGGAAGTTGATTCTTAGAATTCAAGATGATATCATTTCATTGAATGTTTTTAAAGCAATTAAATATCCATATGATGATAATTCTTGTTTTAGAATTGAGACAGTTGACAAGTTGGTGAATAAGGTTTTTCAGGAAAATATTTTTAAAGATCCACTTAAAGTATGTCTGATTTAACCAAGGGATGAAGATATTCAGAATGGGGAGATAAAGGAGCATGCAAATTTCATGGAGGCAATTCCACCATATTAAAGGTAAAAAGGCAATTAAATTTGAGGAGTTGGGATAACACCTTACAAAACTTAAACCATCAATTGAAGAGCCTCTAATTTTTTAATTCAAACCCTTACATTCTCATTTAAAATATGCTTATGTAGATGGAGTTTCTTCATTATCGGTAATTATAAATTCTTCTTTGAGAGATTTGATGGAGGAGAAACTGCTTAGATTATTAAGAGAACATAAGGGTGCAATTGGATGGAAAATAACTGATATCAAGGGAATTAGTCATTCAATTTGCTTGTACAAAATTTTAATGGAGGAACAATATAAACCTATTATCCAACCTCAGATGCATTTGAACCTGAAGATGCAAGAAGTAGTGAAAGCTGAGGTAATTAAGTTACTTGATGCATGTATCATCTATCATATCTCTAATAGTTCCTAGGTAAGTCCTGTACAAATTGTGCCAAAGAAATGTGGTATGATTGTTCAGAAAAACGACAATAATGAATTGATTCCAACTAGAACAGTTTCTGGGTGGTGTGTGTATATATATTACAGAAAATTGAATGATGTCATTAGAAAAGATTAATTTCCTTTATCATTTATTGATCATATATTAGAAAGACATGCGGGACATAAGTTTTATTGCTTTCTTAGTGAATATTCGGGATATAATCAGATTCCTATTACACTAGAAGATCAAGAGAAAACTACTTTCACTTGTTCCTATGGTACTTTTGCTTTTAGAATAATGCCCTTTGGTATTTGTAATACATTAGCTACTTTTCAGAGATGCATGATGGCTATTTTTTTTGATATGGTTGAAAAATATATTGAGATTTTCTTGGATGATTTTTCCGCTTTTGGCTTATTATTTGATTTGTATTTAAATAATTTGGCTTTGGTCTTACAAAGATGTGAGGAGACTAACCTTATTTTGAATTGGGAGAAGTGTCACTTTATGGTGCAGGAAGGAATAGTGCTCGGGTATAAAATTTCTCAAAATGGAATAGAAGTTGATAGAGCCAAAGTGGAGGTCATTGTAAAATTGCCTTCGCCAACATCTGTGAAACTTGTCAGAGGATTTTTGGGGTATGCAGGATTTTATAGGCGGTTTATAAAAGATTTTTCAAAAATTGCAAAACCTCTTTCTAATCTTTTGGAAAAAAATGCTACTTTTAATTTTTCTGTTGAATGCATGCAGGCTTTTAACACTTTAAATGAGAAGTTAATATCAGCACTAATTATGGCAACACCAAAATGGGATTTACCTTTTGAACTGATGTGTGATGCTAGCGATTCTGCAATAGGAGCTATTTTGGGATAAAGGAAGAATAAAATTTTTTGAACCATATACTATGCTAGTCAAACCTTGTCTGGTGCACAATTGAATTATTCAATAACTAGAAAAGGAACTTTTGGCGGTAGTTTTTACTTTTGACAAATTTCGTTCTTATTTAATTAGCTTAAAAGTTATAATTTATTCTAACCACTTTGCTTTTAAGTATCTGCTTGAAAAGAAAGAATTAAAACCCAAGTTGATCAGGTGGATTCTATTGCTGCAAGAATTTGATTTGAAAATCAAAGATAAGAATGGGATTGAAAATCTAATTGCAGATTACTTATCAAGAATTCCAAATTCAAAAGAAGAGGTAAGACCAATTTTGGAAGAGTTCCCTAATGAGAAATTTTTTTTCATTAAGTCCACAAAAATTCCCTAGTACGTTGGCTTTGTAAGTTATTTAGTAAGTAATGTTCTTCCTCATGAATTATCATATCAATAGAAGAAAATATTCTTTTCTGATGTTAAAAATTATTTTTGGGAAGAACCCTTCTTGTTTAAAGTATGTGCAGACTAAGTCATAAGGAGATGTGTTCTAAGCAAAGAGAAGACATACATTCTACATCATTGTCATGATGGAGAGGCAGGTGGCCATTTTGGTGCCAACAAAATTGCAGCTAAGATTTTACAATATAGATTTTATTGGCCTACACTTTTTAAAGATGCATACTTTTATGTAGCTTCATGTAATAGGTGTCGGAGAACTGGAAATATTTCAAGAAAAAATGAGATGCCTTTAAACAACATTATTGTGTGTGAATTATTTAATATTTAGGGTATTGATTTTATAGGACCCTTTATACCTTCTTATGGAAATTTATACATTTTAGTGGCTATGGAGTATGTGTTTACGTGGGTAGAAGCTGTAGCATTACCAACAAATAATGCTAAGGTTGTGGTCAAATTTTGAAGAAAAATATTTTTATCCGATTCGGCACTCCTAAGGCAATTATAAGTGATAATGGGATACATTTTTACAATTAACAATTTGAAGCACTTTTGAGTAAGTATGTAGTCACGCATAAGGTTGCAACCTCTTATCATCCTTAGACTAGTGGTTAAGTAGAGTTTTTAAATAGGGAAATCAAGAGAATTTTAGAAAAAAACAGTGAATACCTCTAGGAAATATTGATCAATAAAACTTGATGATGTACTTTGGGCCTATAGGACAGTATTTAAAACTCCAATTGGGATGTCTCCATTTAGGCTAGTGTTTGGAAAGACTTGTCATTTACTAGTGGAATTAGAGCATAAAGCATATTGGGCATTGAAATTCCTGAATTTTGACATGTAATTTGCAGGTGAAGAAAGATTATTGCAACTGAATGAATTGGAGGAATTTCGCAATGAGGCTTGTGAAAATTCTAAGTTGTACAAGGAACGTACAAAAAGATGGCATGACTAGCACATACTCAGAAGATAGTTTAAAATTGGGATGCGGATCCCTGGAGTGCCAAAAGTTGGCACAAATGGACACTTAAGTGCCAAAAGTTACCAAATACACACTTAAGTGCCAAAATTGGAGCAAAATAGATTACTTGAGTGCTAATCCGGCGAAAATCCGGCCAAAATGCCGACGTTGCATTTATCCGGCGAACCGAGCCCAAAACGATGCCGTTTTGCACCCTGACGTGGCCAAATAATGCAAAAACGGTGTCGTTTTGGGCTCATTTGATAAAAATAATATAAAAATTAAATAAATTAAATTTAAAATTAGATTTAGTTAAAATATTAAAAATAATAATTTTAAAATTAAATTTAGTTAAAATATTAAAAAATAATAATTTAAAAATTAAAAAAATTAATAAATTAATAAAAAATGGGGGGTGGTGGCTGAGGATTGCCACCACCGCCTCCTCGCCGTCGTCGGGAAGGGCTAGCGATGGAGGGGGAGGGTCGGTGGCCCTTGCTTGCCCGGGCCAAGGGCCGCCGCCCACTAGGGGTTGCCCGATGAGCGGCGGCCTTTGGCCCGACCGAGTGAGGGCCGCCGCCGCCCGATCCCTCCCCCTCCGTCGCTAGCCCTTCCCGACGACGGCCGGCCTCGGAGGGCGGTGGTGGCAATCCTCCCTCCATCCCGCCCTTTTTTTATTTATTAATTTATTAATTTTTTTTTATTATTAATTTTAAAATTATTATTTTTTTAATATTTTAACTAAATCTAATTTTAAATTTAATTTATTTAAATTATATATTATTTTTTTACCACTTCAGCCCAAAGTGATGCCTTTTTTGCATTATTTGGCCACGTCAACATGCAAAATAGCATCGTTTTAGGTTCACTTCACCGGAAATTTGTTGGAAAATGTCATGTCGCGCTTTTTGGCCGGACTTTGGCTGGAGTGGCACTTAAGTGATCCGTTTTTCTTTGAATGTGGCACTTAAGTGTACCTTTTGTAACTTTTGGCACTTAAGTGTCCCTTTGTGCCAACTTTTGGCACTTGAAGCGTTCTTTTACCATTTAAAATTGGTTAAAAAGTCTTACTTTATAACTCTCATCTTAAACTTTTTCCATGAAAGTTGCTGTCTCGATGGTCTGGTCCTTTCACAGTTACACAGGTATTCTCATACGGAACAGTTAAAGTTGAGCATGACACTGAGGGCACAGTCAAGATGAACGGTCAACGTTTGAAACCCTACTTTGAAGGTGGTTACAACAAGCATAAGACCACTATTGAACTTCATTCTCTAGAATAACGATATCTGAAATAGTTTGGCTGAAAATTATAAATGAAGCACTTCTTGAGAGGCAACCCAAGCGTTTTAATTATGTTTTATTGTTATTTATTGTTAAGTTTATGTTTTGCAAAAGAAAAAAAAAAGATTAATTTTTCTCTATTTTATCCAAATTAATATTTTTAGGGATCACCTTTCAAAAGTTTAATCATCAAGGTCATCTATGAAGTTATCCTACAACTAGGGAGTTTTCTTCTTCCTATTTCTATTATTCGCATTGAAGACACTGCTTCATTCAAGTTTGGGGGGAGGGGGAGACAATTTTTTTTGGCTAATTTTTTTTATCATGATTGCATTTAGGGGTGAGCATGGTTCGGGTTGGTCCGGGCAACCCTCTAACCCTAGGACTAACCCGTACAGTGTCGGTCCTCAATTTTTAGGACTGATGACCGACCCTATTGAGCTTGGGACCAAGGACCGGATAGACCTAATGGGTTCGGTCCGGTTCCAAGGTCAACCCGGGACCGATCGATAAATTTTTTCGTCTTATTTTTTATACTCCCTAAAAAAGCAAACTTACAAATTCAAATTACACATTTATCGACAATGCGGTATTGTGCAACTAAACTATAAATACCAATACATATTTAGCAAATTTAAGATGACACAATAATAGGAATTTCGTACGTGCTAACTGCTCATCAAGATATGGGACAAGATGGAAAGTTCTTGTAATCATCTATCTTTAATATTCATAACATCATATGCAAAAATGTTTTCCTACATTTGATAATGTAGAGTCCACTCAACCAAAAAATAAGCTTCACACCACTTGACTAGCAAATCACCGTAGTAAATGCAGTACTACTTTATTCTTCAAAAACTTCTACCATTTGACACAAATTGAAAAGCAAAGTGTAGCTAAAATTCATTAGTAAAATACAATTAAACCATAAAAATTTCAAAATACTTAATATAAATCATGAATATATAACTTTATATCTTGTTAATTCACTTGAATTTCTAAACACCTGAAAACAAAACAAACGACACATAATTAATACTCAACAAAAGTTTTAAATTGAAATTACTATTAGTGCTATTGATAGAACATTCAATATAATAAAATATAACGGACATTTTACTTAGATTTGAATATATAAAAGAATTATAAATAATATAATATAATATACATGGTTGGTCCAGGGTTGGACCGACCAAAAACTCTTAGGACTGAGGATCAACCCGTATAGTGTCGGTCTTGGAATTTCAGGACCAAGGACCGATCCAGTCCCCATGGGAACCGGACCAGGACCGGCAGGGTTGGGTCGGTCCAGGGTCGGTCCAGGGTTGAACCTAAACCGCTGCTCACCCCTAATTGCATTTCTAGTTATGAATTTTTGCGATTCTTAGAAACTTGCAATTGATGTGTGAGTTAATTTTAATTTTGATTATGTTGATTTACTTATTGAGCACAAAAAGTCCTTTATTTTTGAATTATGTGTAAATCTAGAGAACATTCATGTGAAGTATGTAATTTTCTTAAATTTCACCCAAATTTTAGAATTTGTTTGATTTTCTCTTGAGGCAAAATCCTAAACTAAATCTAACTGAGAAAATGATTTAGGCAATTTTTGGATCAATTGAGCCTTTAAAGCTAACCTATTTATTTATCCCCAGTCACCTCGTTGAGCTTTAATTATTACTCAATTTTTCATTGGCACCCATATATATTTAACATAGTAGTTATCAAATTATATCATTGTCCCATGCCCTATGAACACTTTGATTTTTTTTTTTTGATAAAAAAATTATTTGAACTTAATAGAAATTTGGGAGGAAGGATGGAGTATAAAAAAAGAAGCAAAAAAAAAAAAAAAAAAAATGGAGAAATGATTGCTATGGTTGTTTGGGTGTATTGTCAAAAGAAAATTTGCTTTTATGTTTCTTATCCAACTTTCAATTGAGTGAGCCTTTTGAATACTTATTGTGTTGGAAATTTTCATGTTATATTAGGAGGGTCTTTGGGAGAAACTCCACCATAAAACAATTAAAAAAAAAAGAATAATGATATATGATGGTAGAAAAATTATCTTGAAGGAATGAAATTGGATAGTGACATTGGCTCTAATTAGATCCTAGAAATCAACGTATTGATGGGTGATTTGAGATTAAAATTACCGTTATTTCATCTTTAGCCCATCTTTACATTACAAATAGAGAAAAGTCCTATTGATTCTTGGTTGGATAATTAACTTACATTAGTGGAGAGGGAAATGATAAGCAAACCTATGAGATTTGGTTATAATTATTGAGAATTTTTTGGAGGTTGCATGTCAATGTGAATTTATCTAGATTGCATATAATTCAAAAAAAAGAAAAAAAAGATGAGACTCTCACACACACATTTGGATCACATAGTTAGAACTGGTCTTAACTTATAAATCAATTTCAATGTTTGGATGAAATTTGTGTTTTCCTTTGAATTGCGAATTTGAGCAATTATGAAAAGATGTCATGGAGGAGGTTGTTAGCTTGAGTATGTATTATGTCTTGATTTTGCTCGAGAACTAGCAAAATGTTAAGTTTGAGGGTTTGATAACTCTATAAAAATAGAGTTATTTTATCTATTTTAGGCAACAATTAATGTGATATCTATAAGAAAATATTTGGATTTTCTTCTGATTATTTGAATTTTCTTTATTTATGTAGAATAATGAGATATGGAGAATATAAGGAAAAGAATGGCAAAAAAATCAGGAATTCAAATCAAGAAGTAGTGGAAGATAGATATCAAATCAGAATCATCTGATCTACTCCATAATTTTATGTGTAATTGCTTGGAGCTTGGATATATCCTTAAAATGGGAGAACATTGAGAGCCATTGAGAGAGAAGTTAGGTTTTTTGTTCGATCGTTTTTTATTATTCTAAGAGTTTTTCAAGTATTTTGAAGAAAAGACAAAAGTGGTGATAGAATTCTCGTTCTTTAATTCAAGATGCTGAGTTTAATTTATATTTTTATACTATATTTTTTGTTCTACTATGTTCTAGTTTTCTTAATGATGTGAATTTCATGATTTTTATGTTTTGCAATTGATTTCATTCATGTGAGTTATATATTATTGTGCTTAATGCTTTTGAATGACTGGCCACCACTTGAATGATCTGATGTGTATATTTGAAATTGAGAAGTGATAATATGCAATTCTCATTATAATATATAACCATGAATTAAATGTGGATAGAGATATACTGCATTATTTGTGTAACTTTCGGTGATAAGGTGATCTAAAAGACTCACTGTAAGCTAGGAATATTCATAATTTTTAATGCACTCAGGTTTATTTTAATTCACATGGAGATATAGTGGATTAATAAGCTAAGTAAGTTTGCTAAATAGATTAGGAAATTCCGCTATCACATGTTTGATATCGTTCTTGAACCCACAACAATTTGAAATTCATATCTAGTGGTTATGGTGAAATCAGATACTTTAACATATTTATCTGATTGATTTACTGCATTAAGTCTTCAAATTTTGTTTTTAATTTATTCTAAATTATATTTTGATATGTTAGATAAATTTTAGAATTAATTTATTTTAGTATTTAATTAGTTTATTAATCATCGATCTTCGTGGGACGATACTTTTTCTTATCATTATATTACTTGTTGGACACGTTTATTTGCGTTTAGAATTTTACAAACACTTGTGGCTGGTGAGGGTTGGCCGACAACCTTTGCCGACTAGATCCAAAAAAAAGAGTAAAAAAAACCATAAAAATATTTAAAAATATTATTAAAAAGTGCCACGTTAGCTCCGGTTATCCACATCAGTAATTTTTGGCCAAAATTGGTTGAATGGACTCCATTGGCAAGAAGTGAAAATGTTTTTGACTGAATTGACAAAATGTGAAAATGTTTAGAATTCAATTGGCAAAATTGAAAAGTTTAGAACTAAATTGACAAAAGTGCAATAGGTTTAGAACTATTTGGACAATTTTCCCTTCACAATCCACATTAGCTGGAAATGTTAGCCTAGAAAAAGAGAAAAAAAAAATCCACATGCGACGTATCGTTTCTTAGTTTAAAAGTATATAACGGAATCTTATTTCAACATCTTAATTTTGTAACATGACAATTAAAAAAGTTGATATTTTACCTCTTTGAAGCTAGTTGGTTAATTATTTTGAAGCTACCGGTTACTCCTTTTTAGAATGCATATATACAGTCCAGAAACAGGAAAATACAAATTTTCAGATTATAAAATCCATCCACCTTGAAACACATTTCATGCAGACAATCCCCAGCTCAAACCACTCTGCTCTTGTTGATTTTTCTTCTTTCTTGTTCTCTTGTTTTGGGGTTGTGATCTCTCCCCCACTGCATACGCTTACCGTTGATTTGCTAGACTTCTCAAGTCTTGGCAATGTAATGAAAGCACCCTGCATCTATCAATGACGCAGTCAAAGTTGGCGGGCAATAACAAATTCTGATGCAACCTACTGTGCTACATAAGAAATTGTCGAGGAAACCGACCCCATTGACTTGGCATTTACTTGGAACTTTCGGTCGACCATCAGAAATTTTTGAAAATCAATTTCAGACTCCCAAAGTCCTTTTAGTTAGCAATGATCAGATCTCGGACCATATCTGTGGTTTTACTTTGAACTGGAAAATGTAATTTGATTTGAGGATTATGTTTTCTATTGTGTAGATTTGGACACTGCAGATTTTGTTCTTCTGCTATATATAGGTTGGTTAGATTTTGTTCTTTTCAGATTTCAAATCGAAACGGAACCAACCTGAATCAATAGTTTTTAGCTAGGGTAGGTTGACTGGTTCGTGCTAGGTTAATTTGTTGATGGATAGTCACATTTGTTATATCTAATTGACGTTCTGCCACAAAGCCCTTATGACAGTGTGTTAAAAGATATTACACTCATTAATTCTATATATTCTAGAACTAATATGTCGAAAGGAAACATTATCTATTTATGTGTGGTATAATCGTTAGAGTACAAGGTAAGCTCTCCAATCAGCAACATAATACTAATATTCAATTTGCCATCAAATAATTTAAATGAAGAACGTATGTTTTTGCTTAAATAGGCGCCTTGCATAGTGGTAATTTCTTTGTATACATAGCAATGCGACATATATGCAACTATCCGATGGTAATTTCTTTGGGAGAGGGCGTGGTCAAGGGGGAGCGTCGGCCATCCAGGTGTGGCTAGGTGAGGCCCCCTCGCTAGATTTGAGGAGGCCGACCATCTCCTAGGCCAAGGTGGCCTCATTGCACCTCGTCTAAGTAAGGGTTGGCCTCGTCGAGGCTCGCTTGGGCGAGGATGAGGCTTAGTGAGCCCCACGTGGGTGATGGCGAGGCCCAACTAGCCTCGCCCTCACCTGTGCGATGGTTGGTCGTTAGATTTGGCGAGGGGGCCTCGCTAGGATGATCGGCGCTTGCCCTCGCTCAAGGGTGACCCAGCGAGGCCAACCATTGCTTGTGGTCGGTGAGGTTGACCAAGGCCAGCCACGTTGACCATGGCTATGGTCGGTGAGACCGACCAAGGCCAACCCTCACCGACCATGGCTATGGTCGGTGGCTAGCAATGGCCAATGGCAAAAAGAAAAAGCAAAGAAGAGGGAGGTTCGAAAAAAGAAAAAGCAAAAAAGATTTTAAAAATTCAAAAAATATTAAAAAATATTAAAAATATCCACGCCAATATCGGTCATGCTACGTAGGACAATTGGCGTTCACATTGGCAATTTTCGGCTTAAATTGGTTGGATGGACTAAATTGGTATCAATATGAAAATATTTAGAATTAAATTGATTATTTAAAAGGTTGAGAGCTGAATTGGTATCATGACAATAGATTTAATATTTTTTTTTTTACTTTTTCCGGTTTAAGTCACATTTACACTAAGGTCCAATATGAGACACTATTTTGCTCCTAATTCGATTAGCCTAGTTTCTTCAAAATGACTTTTGGCAATAATGATTGCGTTTTTCTTCGTTACCATGATGTCAGCAAGATGGTGTTTTCCTCAAAATTATGGAAATGCAACAAAAGATTTACAACACGGATACCAGATGGAAGGAAAAATAAATTCCTTGGAATGATGATTCTCCACAAATACGTATCACCACAGTCCATACTTTTAATTAGAAATCCTAGGCCAACAACCAAGATAAAAAATAAAATAAAAAAACAAACCTACGTTCAACGTATCTTATCTTAATGTAAAAGTATAGAATGAAATGTTATCTAAGAATCTTATTTTTCGTAGCACGGCAATGGCAAATGTTTAGTTTTTACCTCTTTAAAACTAGTTGATTAATCACTCTGAAATATGCGTTATTCTTTTCCAGAATGCAATAGAAATTTCACTCCTAGGAGTGTAAACCCCATCACCAATCGCCAGCTCAAAGCAGTTTGCTCTTCATGATTTTTCTTCGGCATTCTTCTATTTTAGAGTTATGACTAGGGGTAAGCAAAAGGAGCCACTTAAATGGGACTAGATCGGCCAGTTTTGGGCGGTTCCTGGGGCACTAATCTAGTTGTCAATTCTATAAAATTGAAACTAGTGAATTTCAATCTGATTCTCAGTTTCAGGCGTGGAATTGCCCACATGGGTTAGACCAATTTTTTTTTTTTTTTTTTAATTTCCTTTAATTTGTAAAAAAAGCCCTAATCTATCTCATATTTTGGACTTCACTCACGCATGTAGACAAGCACAAGTCTCACAACTCCTATTTCACTCATGCATGTGAGTAAGATGACAAGAACAAATCAAAACATAAACAATAGTTACTCATTCTAACAAGTTTTGCCACAAATTGGAAAAAAAAATTATGTGAAACCTACAATGCTACACGTAATTGCTGATTGTAGAAATGTCTTGGTTATCAAGAACATCTTCAATTCGTCTTGAACATTAATGACAAATAACAGTAAAAAAAAAAAAATCTGAACATGCCACCGGTTCCATGATCCACGTAGGAACTGAACTAGATTGGTCGGTTTAGTTTTAGGGGCACTGGTTCGATTCATGGTTTTAGAATCCTTTTGGTCCAATTCTCGATTTTTGGGGTGGGAACCAAATCATCCGATAACCAATCACTTCTAGTTGTGATCTCCCATTGCATACGCTTAGTACTTGCTTAACTTTTCAAGTCTTGGTGCGAACTGTGATCTCCCATTGCATACGCTCAGTACTTGCTTAACTTGCAAGTAACTTTTCAAGTCTTGGTCTCCCATTGCATACGCTTAGTACTTGCTTAACTTTTCAAGTCTTGGTGCAAGCTGTGATCTCCCATTGCATACGCTTAGTACTTGCTTAACTTTTCAAGTCTTGGTGCAGTAACTCCGGACGAGATATATTGTTGCACATGAGAAATTGCCAAGGAAACTTACCGCCTTGACTTAGCCTTTTCCCAAAAATTATAAAAATTATATACTATATCGATTTTTGGTCAAATTTGACTGGGTGGTGTATTTAATTCACTCGCATGTGCTTAATTGAAAGATAAAAAGAATGGGTTGGCAACGCGTCCTGGGACGTCGCAAATTTTTAATTGACCGCCGAGAGATGTGCGTGCGCTCGGAGTTTGGGGCATGACATTAACAATCAAGATTGCTCCAATTCTTGTTGGAGATGTTGCACTTGTCTTCTCAAATCAGTTGGACCAGCCAGATTTAGGCTCTGTTATCAACTGATACAATTTTACTATTACCCAAGGAAAGACTCCAAATAATGTTGATTTTCTTACTAATAGATTTAGATTATCGAAGTAATTCGACCTGCCCATGTAGGCATCATGCGTCAATTTGTGAGTGTTGAAAAAATTTCCTGCGGCTAGATTTCTATTGGAAATTTGACAATGGTACTTAGCTTATTAGTTGGCAAAGAACCCGTTTGAAAAGTTTGTAGATGCTTATGATGGAGAGTGTCAAAGCCCTCATTAATAAGTTATTGAGTTTGGATGCACATCATCTCTTAATGCATCATCCAATTACGTTGTGCAGCTGGGATTTTCAATTAGTCTCTCCAAGGAATTCTAAGGATTTGTAGAGAGACATTGCCGAAGATAATTATATATTACTGTAAATTAACTGATGAAATTTACGAACTAGTGTGCCTTTTTCATTGATAATTGCTGCCCGACGACTGAGAGTTAAGGTGCATTATTAAGTTTTGGAATTGTTCAAATATAGAGTTAAACAAGAAGTCTCACAAGAAGTCTCTTTCTTCATGAAAGAGAGAGGTTAGGTCTTCTCCTTTCGCTATCAAATTTCAATTTTTGCATTAATCAACGCCCCGAAAGAAAAAATTTGCCATGCGCAGAAGTAACATCCCCAATGTACCATACTATAAAAATCGATTGGGAAAGGAGAAGACCAAGACTTTTTGTTTCCCACGGATTATTTGAAAAGTAAGAGCAGCTCTTCTGTGACAATTGTGCACCAGTCTTTGGCCCACAATGGCCTGTTTTGTTCGGATGAGCAGCGACGAAAGATTGAAGAAATATATGTCAAATAAATCGTGCATTTGGAAAATTTAAACGCGCACCGCACCGCACAAAGACTTCGTCACACAAGGATTTGTAGTGGAATCGTCTCATGAAAGTCTCCAGGACCTGCCGTTGTTAACTCCACAGCTTAAAATAAGCTAATAACTACAGTCACAAGACCAGAAAAAGGCAAAGAAAAATTAAATTCTTGATGCTGATAATTCTCCACAAATGCGTATCAACCACAATTGGGAAAATTATCCAAAAGGTTATCAACCTATTACAGTTTTATCAATTTAGTTATAAATATTTCAATTTTGCTAATTCAATCATAAACATTTTCACTTCTTATCAATTTAATCTATCTGGCCAATTTTGGCTGGAAATTGCTAAAATGGATGGCCGGTGCTGACGTGGCACTTTTTAAATCATATTTTAATAATATTTTGAATTTTTATGATTTTTCTTTTTTAACTTTTTTTTTTTTTTTTTTTTTTTGGGGGTTCGGATTTGGCCGGCCTTGGCCATAGGTGAGGGCCAGTGTCGGTCATAGGCGAGGGTCGGTAACCCTCACTAGCCATAGGTGAGGGCCAGTTGACCCTTACCAACTTTGGGCAAGGGTGTTGTGCCCTTCGCGAGCTTTGGTCGAGGGTCGCGACGCCCTCGCCAGTGAAGGTGAGGCATGCAAGGCAAAGGCCTCAATCGAGGTCATTGCCCTTGCTAGATCTAACTAGGCAAAGGCCTTGAGCGAGGTCACCCCCCTTGCTTGGAGCCAGCGAGGGTCGCCAAGCCCTCGCCTTGCTAGATTTGGTGAGGGTGTCACAAGCCTCATTATTTCTAGGCGAGGGCTTGTGCGCCCTCGCCCAGAGCTGGTAGGGGTTGGTCGGCTCTCGCTCGTTGGCCCTCGCTTGTGGCTGTCGAGGGTTGGCCGACAACCTTTGCCGACTAGATCCAAAACCAAAAAAAAAGTAGAAAAACCATAAAAAAATATCAAAAAATTTTATTTAAAAAGTGCCACGTTAGCACCGGTCATCCATGTTAGTAATTTTTAGCCAAAATTGGTTGAATGGACTCAATTGGCAAGAAGTGAAAAAAGGTTTAGAATTGAATTGGCAAAATGTAAAAATGTTTATGACTCAATTGGCAATATTGAAAAGTTTAGGACTAAATTGGTTTAGGACTATTTGGACAATGTTCCCTTCACAATCCATATTAGTTGGAAATGTTAACCTAGAAAAAGGAAAAAAAATATCCACATGCGACGTATCTTTTCTTAGTTTAAAAGTACATAACGGAATCTTATTTCAACATCTTAATTTTGTAACACAACAATTAAAAAAGTTGATATTTTACCTCTTTGAAGCTAGTTGATTAATTATTTTGAAGCTACCGGTTACTCCTTTTTAGAATGCATATATACAGTCTAGAAACAGGAAAATACAAATTTTCAGATTATAAAATCCATCCAACTTGAAACACATTTCATGCAGACAATCCCCAGCTCAAACCACTCTGCTCTTGTTGATTTTTCTTCTTTCTCATTCTCTTTTTTGGGGTTGTGATCTCTCCCCCACTGCATACGCTTACCGTTGATTTGCTAGACTTCTCAAGTCTTGGCAATGTAATGAAAGCACCCTGCATCTATCAATGACGCAGTCAAAGTTGGCAGGCAGTAACAAATTTGACGTGACCTATTGTGCTACATAAGAAATTGCCGAGGAAACCGACCCCATTGACTTGGCATTTACCTGGAACTTTAGTTCGACCATCAGAAATTTCTGAAAATCAATTTTAGACTCCCAAAGTCCCAAATCAATTTCCCAAAAATTCTAAAAATTATATACTATAGCGATTTTTGGTCAAATTTGATAAAAAAAATAATTAAATTGGTAAACTTTCAAAAGGTTTGAGTTTTAGTTAGCACAATTGAAGATTTTATGACTGAATTTGTACAAGTATAATAGGTTTAGAATTTTTTTCTTGATAATTTTGTATTATAAAACCTCTTAAGTTTTCCTTGAGGGCAATGAGTCCTTTAACGAATTTTAGCGTTGTGATCTCCCACTGCATGCGCTTCATACTTGCTTGACTTTTCAAGTCTTGGCAGGATAATGAAAACACCCTGATGAGACATACTCTCGTACGTGAGAAATTGCCAAGAAAACTGATGGCATTGACTTAGGATTTACTGAAACTTTATAGGCGAATCTGAGAAAATTCTCAAAATCAATTTCGGACTCTTGAAGTCCTTTTACTTAGCAAATCATATCTAAACACCGCAAATTTCGTTCTCACTCATCTTCTATATTTGGGTTGTTTGGTGCTGTTTTGATTTTCAAATTCAAATTCGAACCGACCCGAATCAATAGTTTCTTGATTTATCTAACTAATCTTTAGTACTTACCATCGATATACCTAATTTTTTTTTAATTGTACATAGCATAAATTGAAATATTACTCTGTGCATAAAGATTTAAATACGATGTTGATATTTGTACAAATATTTAAGGAGTTCATACATTAGAGATGTGCATGCAATAGTTTATGAGCACCACCCATCGAAACTAATTCTGAGATTGAGAAGAAAAAAATATCTATCTAATCACGATTTTTATTATTTGCAAGTCAATTTGGAAATTCCTACGAATGATTGCGACGCCACAACGTGAATCATGACAGGCTTGTCAAGGCTTGAATGATTGCGACGCCACAGTGTGAATCACGACAGGCTTGTCAAGGCTTCTTTAGTGAAGAGCCATAGAGAGTGGACAAAACCGTATGATTGATTAGTAATGATGTAATCACCGCGAAGACAATCAATATAGTGGGGACCATGAATAATGCATATACTCCTTAGCTTTCCAGAAGCTCCATCATCGCTTATAAAGGTTGTCAGCGGGCTATGAAGCTCATCATCTCGTTGCAAAATATCATCTCATTTCAGGAAGAATATGGGTGGATCCATGCTGCTCCATAGACTTCCCATGAGAGTTGTGCTGCTGTTGTGCTCATTGGTGGCTCTATTCTCAGTAGTTACTGCAGATGTAGTCCAAACAACAAAGCCCGGATGCGCGAACAGATGTGGCAACCTCACCTTCGCGTACCCATTCGGGATGAATGATGCCGGCGACGACTGCTACTTCAAAGAAGAATCAAAGTCTTTCCGCATCTTTTGCAACGACTCGACTGATCCTCCCACTCCTCGTATGTACAGTAAAGATTCTAATTTCCGAGTACTCGATATATCTATGGAGAGTCACGAGATTAGTGTAACGGTGTTTGTAGCCAAAGATTGTTATAATTCGTCCGGCACATTCTTGTACAATGATGAACCTTACTTATATCTTCCCATATTCCCCATATCTTCTGCCAAGAACAAATTTATCGCCGTGGGATGCGACACGTACGCGACCTTCAGCGGAAGCACGTATGTGACGGGGTGCTTGTCCTCATGCGACAGCGTCTTGGACGTGATTAATGGGTCGTGCTCGGGCATCGGTTGCTGCGAGACTAGCATTCCTCGAGACGCCTACCGATACAACATCTCTGTCACTAGCTACAACAATCATCTCGGCATCTCTGATTTCAATCCGTGCGGATACGCTTTCGTTGCCCAAGACGGCTTCTTTAGCTTCTCTACGGACAATCTGCGCGAGCCGCCATTTGATAGAGTCCCTCTAGTTGTCGATTGGTTAATTCCAAATCAAACATGCGATGATGCAAAGAAGAATGCAACGACCTACATGTGCCGAGAGAACTCCAATTGTACAGATGCTGAGAATGGAAATGGCTACCAGTGCCACTGCTTGAAGGGTTTTCAAGGGAACCCCTATCTCCAAAATGGTTGTCAAGGTACCTTTTCCCGTCTTTTCATTAGACCCACCTCACATGCGAACGAGTGCTCCTGTATAGAATGATCATTATTTCCATAAGGGCGACCGTGTTAAATGGATCCAATTGCATAAAAAACCCAGAGAAAGAAATTCTTAGAAACTTCAAGTCAGAGGACCAAATTTTGACTTGATGAATGGTACATGTTTCAAACGATTCTCCTAGTAGTCACGTAACATTTATAATCTTAAAAATCATAACAATCTAGGCCGTTAAACACAATCATACCTTTTTTTTTTCCTTTCAGATGCACGAATTTTCATTGCTTGAAATTTAATATGACCTATGAAGCGCTTAGTAATAATCTGTTAATTTTTCACAGCTATCATTCCAGATATAGCTAGACATTCTTCTCTCTTAAGTTTAGTCCGTACAATTGTTTTACAAACTGAATCAGTCGAGTGAAATTGAGTTTATAAACAGACAGTCCATACCGAACCCTCAATATGAATCGGTAAAGTTAGCTTGTAAATCAGTTTCATCTACCGATGTTAATACATCCAGCATTATTCTGTATTTATAGACAATTATTTTTGAATTTTTTTCTATGTAATGTGTTATTCTAATTAGTAATGGCACAATTTTGTTGGATAATTCTTAAATCTTCTATTCTAAACAAAGATCAAATGCTTGGTTATGCTTAGGCTCTTGAGATAATGACCTATCACTTAAAAAGTATGGTGAGGTATCACGATCTCAGGAAAAGCAAATTAACTTGATATGTCCTCTCATATTGAAAGTGTTGCCAAATCATGGAATTCTATTTACTTTTTCAACTTTCTTCCAATTGAAATGGTGTCGGATTGCTTATTCCATTTGGAATATATTCCTCCAGATATCGATGAATGTGTGATTTCACAACCCTGCGTTGGAATATGTACGAACTTGCCGGGAACGTATAATTGTTCATGTCCGAAGGGATCCCGAGGAGATGGAAAAAAAGATGGCAACGGTTGTACTCCTACAAAGAGGTTTCGCTCAATGGACATCGTGCTAGTCAGTAAGTTGTACACATTGCTCAAACTTTTTCATCATAGAAAAGCTTCTTTTATCTTGTAATTTATTCACATTCTTTAAATGTTGTTATTATGCCATTGTTCCATCTTTTGCTATTAGTTATTGAGGTTTTTCGGATGTAAATCTTTCTCTTTGAATTAATTGTGTCCGTGAATTAAATTGATATTATATACATGTGTCGTCATCTCAAGTTATTCAATTCGAAATTAACAAAATCAACCACTTGCTCTTCTGTTGTTGAAAAAGAATCAAGCACGTTTTATCCACTTGATGCATTGAATCGTTCCTGTCATCATAAGTTACTCTCAGCATAATTATATATTTAGGTTTATTTTGCTATTATCAAGGTTATTCTTAATGAAAAAGCTTCAAGTTGATGGAGAAGAAAAAGAAAATAGGACAGAGAAGTAAATTAACACAAGATTGTTTGAGTAATGAAAAAGAAAGAGTCAAGCAAAGTTCGTTTCTGTTTTTTTTTTTTTTTTCTTTTCTTGGTTGTGAGAACATATGTAGTGTGATGGACAACTAATTTGTTTGTTCACCGAATATAATGTCTTTTACTAGGCGTAAGCATAAGCTTCCTGCTGGTTCTTTTGGGCGTTTCCTGGTTATATTGGGGGCTTCGAGAAAGAAAAATCAGCAGACGGAGAGAGAAGTTCTTCCTAGAAAATGGGGGCCGCCTTATGTTGCAGAAAATTCTTTCTGAGCACGAAGGCTCCATTGAATCGGCGAGAATATTCACCGATGAAGAGCTCAAGAAGGCCACGGACCACTACCATGAAAGCCGAATCCTAGGCCAGGGAGGCCAGGGAACTGTATACCGAGGGATCTTAGCAGACAACACGGTTGTTGCCATCAAGAAGGCCAAGATTTTGGACCGAAGTCAGGTTGAAGAATTCATCAACGAGCTGATCATCCTCTCCCAAATTAATCACCGCAATGTGGTTAAGCTAATCGGTTGTTGCTTCGAGACGGAGGTCCCGTTATTAGTCTACAAGTTTGTGACCAATGGCACCCTTTCTGACCACATACACAAGTGCGGCCACGAGTCCACATTATCCTGGAGGGCTCGTCTGCGCATTGCAGGGGAGACCGCAGGTGCGCTTTCGTACTTGCACTCCGATGCATCCGCTCAGATTTTGCACAGAGACATAAAGAGCACAAACATATTGTTGGATGAAAACTACACCGCAAAGGTCGCTGATTTTGGAGCCTCCAGGCTAGTCCCCCTCGACGGCACACAGCTGACCACGCTGGTTCAAGGCACGCTTGGGTACTTGGACCCCGAGTACCTCTGCTCTAGCCAGTTGACTGAGAAGAGCGATGTCTATAGCTTCGGGGTCGTGTTGGCTGAGTTGCTGACTGGACTGAGGGCCTTGTCCTTCGAGCGGGCCGAGAATGAGAGGAACTTGTCCTTGTATTTTGCTTCTGCAATAAAGGGCGAGAGGCTGTTCAAAATCATCGACCCGATGGTGCTGAACGAGGGGAACCCGGAAGAGATTACAGAAGTTGCGATGCTGGCAAACCAATGCCTGACAGTGAAAGGCGAAGATCGGCCAACCATGAAGGAAGTGGCAATGGAATTGGAGGGACTGATGAGGGTGATGGACAGGCATCCTTGGTTGAATCGGAGCGGTGACCTTGAAGAAGCTGAGCATTTCCTTGGTGAGAGATCAAGCGAATGTGATGGCATCCTCAGAAGCAATGCATCAGGAAATGATGATAGCATACGTAACCAAGTGTCCTTCGAAATTGAAAGTGGAAGATGAGACGTCATGGCAATGTTGGTCCTTGTACTATTATTCTTTTTTCTTTTTTTTTTTTTGTGTGTATTTCCTCGTCTTGTTTTTGTCTGTTTAGTTGCTTGGTCTATGTGCTTAAAGTTCAGATGCTACGTCCAAATGGAGTAACTGGCCTTATTTGTGTAACATAACATCCGGACGATATTTGAAAAATAAAAAAAGGTCAAAAACATTCTTGAGCTTTTCTCTCATTCAGCGAGCTAGGAATTGGCCAACTTCTTATTGCCTCCATCTTTCTAAGATCTACTCTAACACCATCGTTGGAGACCACATAGCACCGGGCTCCTTGTGCAAAAGTGACACTTCTTCAGGTTGGCATACAAACGTTGTTCCCGTAGCACTTGAAGAATTTGATACTCCAAAAGCTCCACTTGGGCCTTGCTATGCTATAAATCACGATGTCATCAAAGTATACACGACACTAGCCAATGAAAGGTTTAAAACCATGATTCATAAGATGCATAAAAGTACTAAAAGTATTAGAAATGTCAGAAGGGCATCACCATGCATTTAAGAAGACCATTCTTAGTTTTGAAAGCTGTCATCCTTTAATCTCCTACTTTCATCAGGATTTGACAATAGCTGCTCCGAAGATTGATCTTGGAAAAACACACAAGCTCCTTGAAGTTGATCAAGCAAATACCAAGGCAAGGAAAAGGAAAAAACTTGATGGTTATGTTGTTCACCGATCACATTTGCCAAGAACCATTTTTCTTTGGAACTGGAAGTGCCGGGACAGCAAAAGGACTCGAGCTTTCTTGTATTGCTCCCTTGGCCAAGAGTTTATCAACTTGCCTTTGAAGTTCTTTATGCTTCTCAGAGCTCAATCGATCGAACAGAAGCACCAAGCACAAAATCGATATGATGTTGAATCTCTCTCAAAGGAGGAAGGTTGGATGGAATTTCATTGGCATGACTTCACAGAAATCCTCAAGCCACGGCTGCAAAATGGTTGGGATCTCCTCTTTTGCTTCATTTTTTTCCACTATAACAAAAGCGTAAGCCTCACAAGCATCCTCCGATGCTTAGGAAAACTTAGACTTGGAAAGAAGATTTGTTCCTTTCCCATGAGGAGGCTTGGGAACTCTCTCCGTCTTGCAAGGGCCCAATGTAATCTTGACGCGGTCTTTGACAAAGGTATAGGTGTTATACATCACACATAATCTCATCTTTATATCTTTTGCCAATAGAGAATGAAATCAAGCTCCGGTTATTTACTTTTATCTCATTCCCTTTCTTGAGCCAAGAATGCTTGTAAAGATGTGGATGATCCTCCGCCTTGAGATGCAACTTGTCTCCCATGGTGGTCGACGCAACATTCTCACAACATCCACTATCAATTGTGACATCACGTACTTTAAAATAAGAAGTACAGTCTTGTATGGAGTATGTTGTTGCAAAGCCAATCATCATCCTCGAGATGAGCAGCATGCAAGCTCCTTTGAATGACAAGAGCTTCTCCTTGATCTCTGTCAACGATTTCTTCGCGGCTCCTTGAATCTTCTCGGAGCAAAGGGTTGTGCTGCGAAGGGTTGTGTTGAATCTTCTTGGAGCAAAGGGTTGTGTTGCGACTCTCCCTGTTGCTCATCTCGCACAAGAGAAATGATCTTTCTATTAGGACACTCGAGGTGATGTGACCAAATCCATGACATTTCAAACAGAGTCTTGATTTATTGTTAGCTTTGTTTGGCTAATTGGTTTTAGATGCTCCTCCTTTGTTCAACAGCTTCCTTTGATCACAAAAAAGGTTTTAAAGTTGAACTCCCAAGATTAGAGGATCCCTCTGAAAGGGCTAGTATGAGCACCTAGAGGGGGGTGAATAGGTGATCAAAGAAGTTTTTGTAAATCTTATCAAAACAAATTGACTTCTAAGAATAATAAACTGAAGTTGTGAACAACTATAAACAGTTATATAGAGATGCGATTTAAAGTAAAGAGTTTAGGGATATGGAATCAAAACACAAGGTTTATAATGGTTTGGCTTAGACCAAGCCTCCACGTCCCACTCTCCCACGCTGACAGTCCACTGGTTGAATTCCACTAAGAATTAAAAGAGATTTTACAGTCTCACATCCTTGATTTCACAATGTAGAGATTTTGCTACACTTCCTCAAGCTCTCACAAGTATCTAATCTCTCTTTTGAGTACAAATTTAAGCTCAACAATTGAAACAGCAAAGAACAATGAGCTTCAAACTTTGGAATTTTTCTATCTTTTCACACACTCGAATAATTGGAGAGTCTTCCTTATATACTCCTTCATGCCTTCATAACGTTGGCACCTTCCAAAGGAGTTCTTCCAATTAACCCATTGGACAGAATCAATTAGGGAGATTTCAAATTATTTAAGGAATATGATGATAGCCCACCAATCCTGCTCGTCCATACAATCAGGATCTAGGTTTCCATAAGTAGAACATTCCAAGTATATTTCAACAATCAACGGGTCTAAAATGCTCGAATTAATTTCAGAGCAAATAATAGATCTCGAGGTGTAATCTCCAACCGTGAGACCTTCTTCAACCGTATGAATCAAATCCTTAAATATATACCCACATCTGGATAAGTCTTCTTCAACGGATAATACTTTTCTTCATCGGTCTGGAAACTGTCAACGAAGGCAGACTTTAAATCTTGAGTCCGGAGGTCTTCAGGCTTTGACGATAGAGTCTTCAAGTCTTCAAACTAAACTGATGGAAACATTTTGTCAACTTCAAAATAAATAGGAAAGTTTTCTTCAACAATCTCCCCATTTTTGATGATGACAAAACTTTCCTGCAGATTTGGAAACTTTCGACCCGCAAGACATCACTTAAGGAAACAAGGATATCTTATAAAAGATAAGTAGATTAGGATAAAGATAGTAGAGATTCTGCATCCACAGAAAACAAATTAGTCCTGTAACATCAACTATCCTTACCAAAATCATCAACATAGCTTAAGATACTACAAGCATTTAAAAAGGTCAAACCAGTCCAAACCAATCACAGTTCAAACAAAAGTTTAAAGCCAAATCAAAATCAGAGTCAAATCTGCACTACTTCTCCCCCTTTTTGTCAACAGCAAAAAGTAGAGAATATAAAGAGAATTTGATAAAATTAAAATTGTTTGGGAATGCGAATGAGTTGGAAATCTCCCATAAACTTAACAGTCTCCTCTAGCGTTTTCAGATCCTCCTTCAGTTGCGCTAAATCCTCACCCTTTGCGGTAGCTTGAACTTGATCATGCAAAGAAACTGAAGTGGCTTGATGAGCATTCTGCATGCTCTGAAATTCACATCCCAAGGCATAAATCTGACCTTTGATTTCCAGAAGAAGTTCAAGCGATCTTTTAAAGTCTGTTGAGTTGTCAGTTTGAGTGCTTGCTTTAGCATGATCAGTTTGTGGAGTGTTGCCAAATGATGGAACTTCAGCACAAACATCCAGACTTGGAGATGAAGCCTCATTACCTTCTTCATGAAAGTGAGAGGCATACACTTCCTTTGGATCGACAAGAGAATGACTAACATCATCATTGGTAAAAGTAAGTGAAGGAGTACCTCTTTTATCAACAGCTTCCCCTGTTGCAATGCTTTCAGGTGGAGAAAAGTACCACTCTTGCTCTGGCTCTTCTCCAATGTCACGATGATCTTGTTCTTATTCCTCTGCTAGAGAATCACCATGACTTTCTCCTTCTGTTTGTTCTCCTCTTCGCTCTTCTTCTTCTATTCTTCCTTCTTCTGTTCTTCCTTCTTCTTCTTCTTTCCTCATCATTTCCCTCTCTTCACTCCTCTGCTATGTCTCTTCTCTGTCTTGGTTTTCTTGATCTCTGTCTCAGGAACAAGACGCTATAATTTCTTTAAGGCAAGGGCTAAGATAGTTATGTCATCCTCATCTTCTTCATCCTGCAGGATGAGTACTCTCCTCTTCTTATATGGAGCTATCATGGGCTCCTTCCCTTTTCTTTTTGCAGCCACAGGGTCTTGTCGAGTCTTGACAAGTGTCTTCTCCTTAAATCTCTCTAAAGCCTCATTTAGCTCTTTTAGACGCATCTTTGAAACTATCTTCAATCCTACCACCATTAGAACATTGGTTCGAATACATAAAATTCTGTAAGGTTGAATGTTAAGATGTCAGAATAGACGAGTAACAAGAGCAGAGTAAGGAAGTTGTCCCTTGTTCTTTACCATTGACCGATACATGTGAAACATTATGGTATGAGGTAGAGAGAACTTGTAACCAATGTTAATGGCGTACATCAGCTTCGCTTCAGAATTAGAGACATCAGTCTTTGATGTGGATTTGGGTCTGAGATAGTTAATCACAATCTTATGAAGCAAGACATTAGAGGCACTCATCCTCAAATACGAAATCCAACCTTCTACAATTCTATCTCGAACAAGCTCCATAGTGGCATGACCAATAGACACGCTGATTGTTTGGAAAATCCCTCTCTCCACTCCAATCACATCAGCTAGAGTATCCATATCTACCACATAATCCTAATCTCTAACATTGAAAGAAAATCTATTCGCATCTAAAAAGCTTAGATTGGAATAGAAATATGCTATAAGTTCCGGATAAGCTATAGTTATCTTAGAGCAGAATCGTTCAAGTTGAAGTAAAGAAAACTTCTCCCATAAATTTACGTTTAATGAATCGAGAAAATCAAAATCCATACTCATTGGGTTCATCACCCCTTCCTTCAACAGTTTAGCATAAACTCGCTTGTGTTCCTCAGAATGAAATAGATCCATTCTACTTCCTCGAATTTTCGCAACAACACCCATTCTAGGCTTAAAATGAGTAAACATCTTTTCATTGTCATCTTTACCCTTAGGTTGATTAATCATCTTTACCCTAAGGTTGATTAAATCCTCCAAAATGTGGATCACTTGGGAAATTCACAAAAGCCCTTTCTGCCAAACCAACAGGAGTGATTCCCAAACGTTCCATCGTTCTTAGAAAATCGGTTTCATTTCGGTACTCATTTTCTTTCAAAAATTCATCAATAAAGGTCATTGGAGAACCACCTTCCTTCAGCGCGGTGTAGAGTTTGACAGTAAATGCAGGCTTAAGAGTCCTTACAGGTTCGACATCCTTAATAATTTCTTCCTCTGCCTATTGTTGCTGAGGCTCTTGTGGTCTAGCCTGAGAAGAATGGTGCGGTTGAGAATGTTGTTGTTGACTTTGCTGCTACCTTGAAGAGTCTTCTACCTCGGTTAGATCGAAGTGCGTAGAACCCTCATGTATATGCTGTGGTCCCTTGCTTGCTATCCTTGAGGATTTTCTTTGGGAAGACATTGTTCTAGTCTTTGAGAGAATTTTCGAACTCGATTCGCGAGAAAGATAAAAACTTAAGGATTAAACTAGAGAGAAAAAGTAAGAAAGTGAAGTTCTGTGCTCTAGGGTTTGTGAGTAAAAATGAAGAAGAAAGACAATATATAAAGCAGTCGAAACTGTTGGAGAAATCTTCTTGAAGTGTTTTGAAGTTGACAAAACGTTTCCATCAGTCTAGTCTGAAGGTTTGCAGACTCTGCTATTTAAAGTCTGAAGACCTCCGGATAGCCAGACTCAAGACTCAAAGTCCATCCTCATTGACAGTCTCTAATCCGTTGAAGAAAGGTTATCCAGAACTGGATGTTTCGTTAAGGGCTTGACCTTATCAACTGGAGAAGATCTCGTGGCTGGAAAAGACACAACGTAATTCTTTGATTGATCGTGATTGACTCGAAGATTAAGGAATCGATGATTGCCTAAATACTATTGGAAGGTTCTACTTATGGAAACCAAGATCCTGATTGTATAGGCGAACAGGATTGATGAGCTATCGACACGTTCCTTTAATAGCCAGAATGATCTTCCTAATTGATTCCGTCCAACGGGTAGATTGGAGGAATTCCTTTGGTAAGTGCCAACGGGTATGATGGCATAAAAGGAGTATATAAGGAAGACGTTCTAAGTTGTTGAGGGGTGCGCGATAGAAGAATTTCAAAGTCTGAAGCTCCTTGTTGTTTAGACAATTCTTTTGAGCGAATACTTGTATACAAAAGAGAGTCTATATTTGTGAGAAACCTTGAGGAGGTGTGATAGAACATTTACACTGTAGAATCAAGGAAAAGCAAGTCTTGTAACTTCTCTTTTGTTCATAGTGAAATCCAGCCGGTGGGCTGTCGGTGCGGAAGAGTGGACGTAGGCTTGGATTAAGCCGAACCACTATAAACCCTGTGTTCAATCTTCTCTCCCTTACTCTCTTTACCTTGATCGTATTTCATTTTGTCAATCAATAGTGAACTACCTTTCTATCGTTTGCCAAGAATTGCTTCCGTATTTCGATAAATTGATTGTGCACCTATTCACCCCCCTCTAGGTGCTTATACTAGTTATCTCAATTGGTATCATAGCTTGTGTACTCACTTTATTTGAAGTGTTTTACTTCAGAGTAAAAGATCCATGGCTAGTATGTTAGCTCTAGGGCTGGTAGAAGGGCAAAACAACACCAGGCCGCCTTACTTTGATGGAAAGGACTACAACATATGGAAGAACAAGATGAAGGCGTTCTTAAGATCAAAGGATCCTCTGGAATGGGACGTTGTAGAAAAATGAATCATTCCTAAAGCTGCATCTGTCTCAGAAAGAGGAAATGACACTGTTGAGTCCAGCGAAATGAGTCAGGAAGAGATAATCAAGAGACAAGCTCTTGATGCAAAAGCAATTTACTCTTTACATTGTGCTTTATCACCTACTGAATATAACAGAATATCTTCTTGTGATACAGCCAAAGAAGTCTGGGATAGATTACATATTACTTATGAAGGAACCGATCGAGTGAAAGAGATAAGAATCAACATTCTTCTCGATCAATACGAAGCCTTCAGAATGAAATCAGGAGAATCTATAACTGACATGTTTAGTCGTTTTACAGAAATCATAAATGGTCTTGAAAATCAAGGTCAACCAATTTCTGATCCCATGAAAGTGAACAAGCTACTGCGTGGACTCTCCAAGGATTGGAATCATATAAAGACCTCAATCCGAGAGATCCAAAGAATCATGCCCTTTGTCGTCGATGAGTTGGTTGGGACTCTTCAGTCTTATGAAGTGGAACGAATCAATGAAGACAAAGATCCTAAAGGTAAGAAATCTATTGCATTAAAATCTAATGATGACTCTGATGTAACAGATTCTGAAGACGACATGGATGATGAAGAACTTGCTCTCATGATAAGAAGATTCAGAAAGTTGAATAGAAAAGGAAGAAGATTCAATTCAAGGAAACAAAGTTTTCAAAAGCAACAGAGACCAAGTTTCTTTGAAGATGATGAATCAAACAAAGATGTAGTCTGCTTTGAATGCAAGAAAAAGGGACACATCAGACCCAATTGTCCTCTTCTGAGGAAGAAGAAAGGAAAAACTGAAAGGTATCGAAAATCTCTCAAAACTGAAACCTGGAGTGATACGGAGTGTGAAGATATTGATGATGATTATGCCAACATATGTCTAATGGCACAATCGGACTAGAATCAAACTCCGAGATTGATTGATTCGAGAAAGTGAATTCGAGGTAAGTAATTTCAAAATCCCTATTAAAGTTTCAAAATACATTGATGAATTATGTTTTAGTCTTAAGACTTCTCTTAAAAGAATTTCTGAACTCAAAAAGGAAAATTCTGCTTTAAAACAACAAGAGAATGTTTTGGAAGAAAAAGTGAAATGCTTAGACTAGAATGTTTCCTCTCTCAGAGAAAGTAAAGATAATCTTTTAAAAGAAAATGCATTTTTGAAAAATGATATTTCAAATATTTCCAAAAGATTTTCTCTAGGATCTGAAAAACTGGAGAAAATACTTTTTGTTCAAAGACCTTATTTCAATAAATCTGGTTTGGGAATGACTGCTGAAACTATTCCTTTAATCGATTTTCCTAAAGTAAAAGAAAGAATTAAGCAAAGACCCACAAGAAATACTTACAAAAATCATTTTGAAAGAAACTTTGTAAAACCAGTAGGTCGCAATGCTCTTAAATGTTCAAAATGCAATAGTGCAAATTATTTTGAGAAAGAATGTCCTATGGTTTGGAGGCCTGTCAATAAAGTTTGGGCAAAAACCGTATATCAGACTAACTCAAAAGGACCCAAGAAAATATGGGTACCAAAGAAAGCTTGAGTTTCTTTTTAAATGCAGGTCACTATCAAGAAAAATGTGAAATGGTATATGGATAGTGGATGCTCGAGACACATGACAGGAGACTCAAATTGCTTCATAAAGATTGTTCAAGTGAATAGTGGAAAAGTATCATTTGGAGGAAACAACAAAGGAAAAATAGTGGGATTTGGAACTGTAAAGATTGGGAACCTCACAATAAGCAATGTTTCTTTAGTTGAAGGGCTCAATTACAATGCTCGTATCGAGTCAACTGTGTGATGTTGGTTTTAAAATCAATTTTCAAGAGGGTATTTGTTCAGGAACCAGTAAAGACACTACTCAGTCATTCATGGGTCGAAGACATGGAAATATCTACCTCTTGGACGTGAAACCAGATGAATCGCAATGTCTAATCTCAATCCAAGACGAAGCAAACTTATGGCACAAAAAGTTTGGGCATGTCAACATGAAGCAGATAGCCAAGATCTCAGCAAAGAAGCTTGTTCTTGGTCTACCCAATTTATCATACCAAAAGTCTGATCTATGTACACCATGTATATTGGGAAAACATGTAAGAAATTCCTTTAAGCCAATAAATCAAGTTTCCACTAACCATGTACTGCAACTCTTGCATATGGATCTCTTCGGACCAACAAGAACGCAGAGCATTGGAGGTAAGAAATATTGCCTAGTAATTGTGGATGACTACTCACGATTTACTTGGGTATATTTCTTGGCAAGTAAGTCTGAAACTTTCTCTTACTTGGAAAAAATTGCTAAGAAGGTTCAAAATGAAAAGGGGTATGTTATTTCAAGCATAAAAACAGACCATGGAGGTGAATTTGAAAATCAGGATTTTGACAAATTTTGTGAAGAATCTGGTTTTTAGCATTTGTTCTCTTCTCCATATACTCCAGAGCAAAACAGAGTTGTGAAAAGGAAAAATAGATCTCTTCAAGAAATGGCTAGAACTCTCTTAATTGAAAGTAATATTTCTTTACGATTTTGGGCCGAAGCAGTTTCAACATCATGTTATATTATCAATAGAGTTTTTCTAAGACCTATTCTAGAAAAAAACCCCTATGAACTATTTAAAGAAAAGAATCCTATTGTTTCATATTTTCATGTATTTTGATGCAAATGTTTCATACTGAAAAATGCAAATGATCGAGTTGGTAAGTTTGAAGAAAAGTCAGATGAAGGCATCTTCCTTGGATATTCAACCACAAGCAAGGCATACATAGTCTACAATAAGAAGACTCAAACAGTGGAAGAATCAATGAATGTCAAATTCCAAGATTCTACACAAAATGAATCCATTCAGACTCATCTCGAAGAGACTGAACCTGCTTTAGACTCTACAAAGTCTAAATCTCAAGAAGCAGCTCAGACTTTGAAGGACCAGCAACAAGTGACTGTTGAAGATTCTAGTGAAGGAAGTGACCATCAATCTGATAAATTAACAAGCAACTGGAAACATAAGTCCAGTCATCCCAAAGATCTTATTATTGGCGACATCAATGAAGGAATACGCACAAGATTCAAAAGGCGAGAAGAGTCTAGTGCTATGTGGCTCTTATTTTGAAATAGAACCCTAGGAGCATAGAAGAAGCTTTATCCGATGAGAGCTGGATTGAAGCTATGCAAGAAGAACTCAGACAATTTAGAGTTAATGATGTCTGGGAGTTGACTCCTAAACCAAAAGGTAAATCAATTGTTGGAGCTAAATGGATTTTCAGGAACAAGATGGATGAGAAAGGAAAAGTCATAAGAAACAAGGCTAGACTCGTGGCCAAGGGATACACACAAGAAGAAGGGATCGACTATGACGAGACTTATACACCGGTAGCAAGGTTAGAAGCAATTCATTTATTACTTGCATTTGCTTGTTATAAAAATTTAAGGTTATTTCAAATGGATGTCAAAAGTGCTTTCTTAAATGGTTTCATCAGTGAGGAAGTCTATGTGGAACAACCACCAGGGTTTGAAGACCCAAAGAAACCAGACTCAGTATTCATACTCAAAAAGGCCTTGTATGGCTTAAAGCAAGCACCTCGAGCTTGGTACAATAGATTAGGGAAGTTTTTAATTCGAAATGGATTTGTTAAAGGTAAAGTAGACACTACTCTTTTTTATTAAAAAAGAAAGCAAAATTTTTCTACTTGTTCAAATATATGTCGATGATATCATTTTTGGATCCTCTAATGAAAGTCTGTGCAAGAAATTCTCTAAGACTATGTAAGATGAATTTGAAATGAGCATGATGGGTGAGTTAACCTTCTTTCTTGGACTTCAAATAAAACAATTGGAGGAAGGAACTTTCATTCATCAAGAAAAGTATGCAAATGATCTTGTCAAAAAGTTTGGACTAGACAATTGCAAAAAGACTGACATACCAATGTCAAGTTCCTTGAAGATAGACAAAGATGAAGAAGGAAAGAAAGTCGATCAAAAGCTATACAAGAGTATCATCGGATCACTTCTTTATCTTACTGCTTCTAGACCTGACATTCTGTTTAGTGTTTGCATTTGTGCCAGATTTCAATCAGACTCAAAAGAATCTCATTTGAATGCTGTGAAGCGTATTATTAAATATGTTTCATCAACTTCAAGCTTTGGTCTCTAGTATCTAAAAAGGGGAGACTTTACTCTTCTTGGATATTCAGACGCAGACCTTGCTGGATGCATAGTCGATAGAAAGAGCACCTCGGGTACTTGTCAACTACTTGGAGCGGGACGGTGTCTTGGTTTTCCATAAAGCAAAGTACGGTAGCTCTCTCTACACAGTGACGAGTATATAGCTCTCGGAAGTTGTTGTTCGCAAATTCTGTGGATAAAACAGCAGCTAAGAGACTTTGAAATTAAAGACTCATGCACGGAGATTAATTGCGACAACACTAGCGCTATCAACCTCACCAAAAATCCAATTCTCCACTCAAGAGCAAAGCATATAGAGATTTGACATCACTTTTTTAGAAACCATGTTCAAAATGGAGATGTTTCAATCCAATATGTTGATTCAAAGAATCAACTGGCGGATATATTCACAAAGCCTTTGGAGAAAAATCAATTTGAAACCATCCGTTTCAGACTCAACATTTTAAAGTATGAGGAGATCAAAATCTAAAGACTTTCAGACTCAGACATACAAGACTTTAACTGTAAGTTAGTCTTGATACGACCATCAAATTGTAAGTCTTTTTTTTTCTCTCTCTCTTGAATCTTATCTTGAAGAGGTACGATTGTCAGACTGTGTTTAAATTGTTGCTATATTTAATCGACTTATTTATTGCATCGTTTCATTTTCAAAAAGGAAGTTATTTTTGAAATGACTATTTTCGCGGAAAAAGACAGTTATTTTGAAAAGGCATTTCTTTATTTCCTTTGTGACGGTTCGCTTATCTCTCTTTTTAAACCGATTGTGCACTGTCGATTCCTCTTCACTTTACTCTCAGAAACCCTAGAAAATATCGATCCTTCATTCCCGTTTTCTTCCCTTGTTTAATCTTCAAAAAGTTGTCATCTTTCTTGGAAAAGTCAAGTAAGGAATCTTCGAAAAAAAAAACTGAGAAATATGTCATCTTCAAGAAAGTCTTCGAGAATCGCAAGCAGGGGACCACGGCGAATGAGTGAGGGGCCTACGCACTTCGATCTCACCGAAGAAGAAGTGTCTCCGAACAAAGCAACCGAGCCCACAACATTCTCGGCAGCGTCATTCTCCTCCATCTAGTCCTCAAGGCGTTGATCATCAACAAGAGGAACAAATCATTGAGGATGTAGATCCAGTAAGAGTTCAAAAGCCCGCTCATATTTATAAGCTGTATCATGCCTTAAAAGCAACTCGTACTCCCTTGAACTATGTCGATGATTTTCTTAAAGACAAAGGATATAGGAACGAATATATCTTTCTACGAAAAATGGAAAGTTTTGGAATTGCTCGTAAAGGGTTGGCTGAGGAAACTCTTGCGAATATCCCGAGTGATCCTTGTGATTGGGGACCGAATCTTGTAGATGGGAATGATGATGACAAATTGTACAGTCAATTTCAACCGAGAATGGGTATTGCGGTTGAAAGTCGAGGAAAAATGGGAGATTTGTTCAGATCGAAGGAACAAAAGGAGTTGTACTCGAAATTGCCGAAGCGTGGGGTAATAAACCCTAGAAGTGTGGATTTTGATTTTCTGGATCTTTGTGAATATGAACTTGAGGGAAAAGTTCAGTTATCTTCAACTTGAAAGGTTACGCTCCGACACTACGAGAGGCCTATCTTTGAACTAAGCGCATATTTCTATTCAAATTTTAACTTTTTGGATGCGAATAGATTTTCTTTCAGTGTTAAAGATCAAGACTATGTTGTCGATATGGATATGCTGGCAAATGTGTTAGGAGTTGAAAGAGGAAAATATCAACCGATCAAAGCTTCCATTGCTCAGGTCACACTGGAACTGGTGAAGGACAGGAAAACAGAGGAAAAGATCACCTACTTGAGGATGAGAGCATTCAACATCTTGCTTCACAAGATTGTGATCAATTGCCTCCGACTGAAATCAACCTCCAAGATTGATGTTTCAAGCTCAGAGGCAAAGCCGATGTATGCCATCCTCTTTGGGAAAAGGTTTTTCTCCCTCACACTATCATGTTTCACATGTATAGAGCGATGATGAAGGACATAGGTCAACTTCCTTACCCAATCCTTGTGATGAAGTTATTCAGACATCTGAATATTCAGCCTCTGCAAATCTTTTGTGTTCAATTGTGCGATCATATGGTGGTAGGACTGAAGATGGTGACCAAAATGTGTCAAGGAAAGGCGAACAAGGAGTTGGAGAAATTCAAGGAGAAAACTCTAGTCAAAGCTCATCAAATCTCTTCTTCAAAACGGAAAGGAAAGGAGCCCTCGGTTGCTTCAAAACCAAAAAAGAGAGCTCTTATTGTGGAAGATGAAGAAGATGATGACCTTACCATTTCGGCCATAGTTTTGAAGAAACTAAGTCGCACTGTTCCAGAGTCAATGGAACAACGTGAGAAAGAAGGCCAAGAAGAAGATGAGAAGGAAAAAGAAAGAGCAGTTGGTAAAAAAGAAGCAAAGGAGGAAAGACTTGAGGAAGAAAGACGAGAAGAAGGAGAACATGAGGAACACTCCTCTCCACCTGTAGGCATGGAAACAGGGGGAGATCAAGAGAAAGGAGGGAAGTCCTCATATCCTGATGCGAGTGAAGGAGTCAGTCGATCACCTGCAGACCCAGAGGATGTTTATGCCTCTCAATTTCCAGAAGAAGGTCATGAAGTTTCATCGCCAAACCTGCGAGATTATTCTGATATGCCATCATCTGCAGAACGTGCTGAAGCTAGTACACAGACCGACAACCCAGCCGATTTTCGTAGAATCATGGATATTCTAATGGAAATGCGAGGTCAAATTTATGCCTTGGGATGCGAGGTTCAAAATTTGCAAACTGCGGGTCAAGTTTCTTCATGTTCATTGAATGATCAAATCCAAGCCCTCTCTGTTCAGATTCAGGCCAATGCCAAGGGTGAGGAGATTGCACAATTGAAGGAAGACTTGAAAAGGTTGGAAAGCATCATTCAGTCTATGGGAGATTTCCAGCTTGTCCGCGTTCCCAAGCAATCTTGACTTCATTCCATTTTCATCTCAACCTTTTAAATGCTGACAAAAGGGGGAGAGATGCAAGATTTGAACAACTTGATTTTTAGTCGTGTGGACTGTTTGTTGGATTGTTTTGATGTTTGAACTCTGTTTGTTTGATTTTGTTTTTGTGTCTGGATGAGAACTGAACTAGACTTGGACTTGACTGCTTTTATTAACTATCATTGGTATCTTATGGATGGCTTTATTATGGATGGCTTTACCACTTATTAGACTAACCTATTTTCTGTGGTTGCAGATTCTAGTGTTATTCATTTAGCCATTTATCTCTATAAGATATGCATATGTGTTTGAGAAATGTTTTGCAGGTCAAAGTTGTCTAAATATGCAGGAAAGTTTTGTCACCATCAAAAAGGGGGAGATTGTTGGAGAAATCTTCTTGAAGTGTTTTGAAGCTGACAAAACGTTTCCATTAGTCTAGTCTGAAGGTTTGCAGACTCTGCTATTTAAAGTCTGAAGACCTCCGGACAACCAGACTCAAGACTCAAAGTCTATCCTCATTGACAGTCTCTAATCCGTTGAAGAAAGGTTATCCAGAACTAGATGTTTCGTTAAGGGCTTGACCTTATCAACTAGAGAAGATCTCGTGGCTGGAAAAGACACAACGTAATTCTTTGATTGATCGTGATTGACTCGAAGATTAAGGAATCGATGATTGCCTAAATATTCTTGGAAGATTCTACTTATGGAAACCGAGATCCTGATTGTATGGGCGAACAAGATTGATGGGCTATCGACACGTTCCTTTAATAGCCAGAATGATCTTCCTAATTGATTTCGTCCAACGGGTAGATTAGAGAAATTCCTTTGGTAAGTGCCAACGGGTATGATGGCATAAAAGGAGTATATAAGGAAGATATTCTAAGTTGTTGAGGGGTGCGCGATAGAAGAATTTCAAAGTCTGAAGCTCCTTGTTGTTTAGACAATTCCTTTGAGCGAATACTTGTATACAAAAGAGAGTCTATATTTGTGAGAAACCTTGAGGAGGTGTGATAGAACATTTACACTATAGAATCAAGGAAAAGCAGTGCTGTAACTTCTCTTTTGTTCATAGTGAAATCCAGCCGGTGGGCTGTCAGTGAGGAAGAGTGGACGTAGGCTTGGATTAAGCCGAACCACTATAAACCATGTTTTCAATCTTCTCTCCCTTACTCTCTTTACCTTGATCGTATTTCATTTTGTCAATCAATAGTGAACTACCTTTCTATCGTTTACCAAGAATTGCTTCCGTATTTCGATAAATTGATTGTGCACCTATTCACCCCCCTTTAGGTGCTTATACTATCTATCTCAGAAACGAGGTATACAGATCGTCATAAAAGGACAAATAAAAATGCCTTTTCAAAAATCAATAACTGCCTTTTTGAAAATAGATGACTATCATTTCAAAAATGATAACTTCCTTTTCGAAAAAGAATAATTGTTACAACTTCAAAAACTTGGAAAGATAACATCAATCAATTGGCAATTAATAAGCAATCATACCTTTTTGAATTTCTATCCGAAAGCTAAATTGCTAGAACCAAAATAACTTACAGTCGTAACTCTTGGTCTTCTAAGTTTGAGCATCTTCAGAATTTAACCCTGAGTCTGAGCTTTTTTAGACTTTAAGAGATAAGATGTTAAGTCTGGAGCGAATAGACTCAAATAAGCTTTTCTCTAGTGGTTTGGTGAATATGTCCGTCAGTTGATTTTTTGAGTCAATGAATTGAATCAAGACTTCTCCATTTTGAACATGATCTCTAATAAAATGGTGTCGAATCTCTATGTGCTTTGCTCTTGAATGAAGAATTGAATTCTTTATGAGATTCATCGCGCTAGTGTTGTCACATTTGATCTCGATGCATGAGTCTTCGATTCCAAAGTCTCTTAGTTATCATTTTATCCATAAGATTTGAGAACAACTTCCAAGAGCCACATACTCTACTTCTGCTGTTGAAAGAGCTACAGTACTTTGCTTCCTTGAAAACCAAGATACTGTTCTGTTACCAAGTAATTGACAAGTGCCTAAAGTGCTCTTCCTATCAACTCTGCAACCTGTTAAATTTGCGTCTGAATATCCAAGGAGAGTAAAGTCTCATTCTTTGGGATACCACAAACCTAAGTTTGAAGTAGTTGTAACGTATTTGATGATGCGTTTTATGGCGCTTAGATGAGACTCTTTTTGGATTAGATTGAAATCTAGCGCAGATGCAAACACTAAATAAAATGTTAGGTCTAGAAGCAGTAAGATAAAGAAGTGAACCAATGATACTCCTGTACAATTTCTGGTCAACTTTCTTTCCTCCTTCGTCATTGTCCAGCTTCGAAGAACTTGACATTGGTTTATCAGTCTTTTTGCAATTCTTCAATCCGAACTTTTTAACAAGTTCTTTAGCATATTTTTCTTGGTGAATGAAAATTCATTCCTTTAATTGTTGTACTTATAGTCCAAGAAAGAAGGATAGTTCACCAATCATGGTTATCTCGAATTCATCCTACATTGACTTAGAAAACTTCTTGCACAAGTTTTCGTTTGGTGAACCAAATATAATATCATCAACATAAATTTGAACAAGTAAAAAAATTTTACCTTCCTTTTTAATAAATAAGGTAATGTCTACTTTTCATTTAACAAAGCCATTTTGAATTAAAAACTTACTTAAATTGTCGTACCAAGCTCGAGGTGCTTGTTTTAATCCATATATAGCCTTTTTCAGTCTGAATACAGAGTCTGGTTTCCTTGGGTCTTCAAATCTAGGAGGTTGTTTCACATAGACTTCTTCTTGAATAAATCCATTTAGGAATGCACTTTTGACGTCCATTTGGAATAACCTGAAATTTTTATAACAAGCAAAAGCAAGCAATAATCTAATTGCTTCTAACCTTGCTATAGGAGCGTAGGTCTCATTATAGTCTATCCCTTCTTCTTGCGTATATCCTTTGACCACGAGTCTTACTTTGTTCCTTATCACTTTTCCTTTTTCTGTCCATCTTGTTCTTGAAAACCCTTTGAGCTCCAATAATAGACTTACCTTTTGGTTTAGGAGTTAATTCCCAAACATTGTTAATGCTAAACTGTCTGAGTTCTTCTTGCATTGCTTCAATCCAGCTTTCGTTAGTTAAAGCTTCTTCTATACTTTTAGGTTCTATCTCAGAAATAAGTGCCACAGTGCTAGACTCTTCTTGCATTTTGGATCTAGTACGAATCCCTTCATTAATATCACCAATAAAGAGTTCTTTGGGATGACTAAACTTATGTTTCAAGTTGCTGGTCATTTGATATATTTTGATCTTCTTCTTCAGTTGAATCTTCAACATCCGTTCGTTGTTTTTCTTCTAGAGTCCGAGCTGCTTCGGGGGAGGTGGACTTTGTAGAGTTTGAAGCAGGTTCAGATTCTTCAGTTTGAGTCTGAATCGATTGATTTTGCAAAGAGTCTTGAAATTTGACATTCATCGATTCTTCCACAGACTGAGTCTTCTTGTTGAATATTATGTAAGCTTTGCTAGAGGTTGAATATCTAAGGAAGATTCATTCGTCTGATTTTTCTTCAAACTTACCAATTCGATCATTTGCATTTTTCAAGATAAAACATTTGCAACCAAACACATGAAAATAAGAAACAATTGGCTTCTTTCCTTTGAATAACTCATAGGGAGTTTTCTCTAGAATATGCCTTAAAAATACTCTGTTAATAATATAACATGCTGTAAAAACTGCTTCAGGCCAAAAACGATAAGAAATATTACTTTCAATTAAAATAGTTATTGTCATCTCTTATAATGATCTATTATTCCTTTCCACAACTCCATTTTGTTCAGGAGTGTATGAAGAAGAGAACACGTGTTGAAAATCAGATTCATCACAGAATTTGGCAAAGTCTTGATTTTCAAACTCATCTCCATGGTCTATTCGTATTCTTGAAATATCATAACATTTTTCATTTTGCATTTTCTTAGCGAACTTTGAAAAATGAGAGAAGGTTTCAGACTTACTTGCCTGAAAGTAAATCCAAGTAAATCGCGAATAATCATCTACTATTACTAGGCAAAATCTTTTTCCACCAATGCTTTGAATTCTAGTTGGTCCAAAGAGATCCATATGAAAGAGCTGCAGCACACGATTAGTGGAAATTTGATTTATTGGTTTAAAAGAACTTCTAACCTATTTTCCCAACACACATGGTGTGCATAAGTCAGATTTTTTGTATTTCAGGTTGGGTAGACCTCGAACAACCTTCTTGGAAAATTTTTTTGGCAATTTGCTTCATGTTAATATGGCCAAGCTTTCGATGCCAAAGATTCGCTTCGTCTTGTATTGATATTAGGCATTGAGGTCTTTCTGGTTTTATATCTAGAAGACAAATATTCCCATGTCTACGCCTGGTAAAAGATTGAGAGTAATCTTTACTGGTTCCTGAACATGTCCCTTCCTGAAAATTGATTTTGAACCCAGTGTTGCACAGTTGGCTTATGCTGAGTAGATTATAGTTTAGTCATTCCACCAAGGAGACATTATTGATTGTGAAACCTCCAATCTTTACTGTTTCGCATCCAATAATTCTTTCTTTGCTATTTCCACCAAAAAAGACTTTTCCTCCATTGATTTGGACAAGCTTTGTGAAACATCTTGATTGCCAATCATGTGTCTCGAACAGCCACTATTCAAATATCATTTAATTTTCTTATTGATAGTGACCTACAATTAAAAAAGAAACTCAAGCTTTCTTTAGTACCCACATTTTCTTAGATCCAGTGGAGTTAGTGTAATATACAGTCTTTACACAATCCTTCTTAACATGTCTCCAAACCATAGAACATTCTTTCTCAAAGTGTTATGAGCTGTAACACTTACAACATTTGAGAGCACTTCCACCAATAGGTTTTACAAAGATTTTTTAAAAATGATTTCTATAAAAGGCTTTTGTAGGTCTCTATTTAATTCTTTCCTTTACTTTCGAAAAATCAATTAGAGGAATGGTTTCAGAAGTCATTCCCAAACCTAATTTGTTAAGTAAGGTCTTTGTATCGAAAGAATCTTTTTTAACTTCTTAGATCCTATTGAAAACCTTTTTGAAATATTTTAAATGTCATTTTCAAACATGTATTTTCTTTTGAAAGAGAGTCTGCATTTTCTTTCAAAATGTCAAAATTTTTGTCTAAATTATCAAACTTTTCTTTCCAAGAGATTTCATGTTGCTTCAATGTAGAATTCTCCATTTTTAGCTTGGAAATCCTATTAAGAGAAGTTTTGAGACTAAGACAAAGTTCATTAATATATTTTGAGACTTTAGTAGGAATTTTTAAAATGCTTACCTCAATTTCATTGTCTGAATCAGAGTCTATATCTATCTCAAAGTCTGAGTCAATTCTAATTTTTCCATTAAACAAATATTGGTATAATCATCATCACTTTCTTCGCATTCAATATCACTCCATGTTTCTGCCTTGAGAGCCTTTATGTATTTTTAGCTTTTCCTTTCTTTTTCTTCAACAAAGGATAGTTGGGTCTGATGTGTCCATTTTTCTTGCATTCAAAGCAAATCACATATTTATTGGATTTATCATCCTCAGTTGATTTGTTCTGAGACCTTTGAGTGCTTTGTTTCTTCCAATTGAATCTTCTTCCCTTCTTGTTGAAGTTGTTTCAACAACGTTTATATCATCAATAGAGTCTTCTTAAGACCTATTCTAGAGAAAACCCCTTATGAGTTATTCAAAGTTTGAAGAAAGATCAGATGAAGGCATCTTCCTTGGATATTCTACTTCAAGCAAAACCTACAGAATCTACAACAAGAAGAGTCAGTCTGTGGAGGAGTCAATGAATGTCAAATTTCAAGACTCTACGCAAGATGAATCCATCGAGACTCATCATGAAGAGTCCGAACACGCTCGCACCTTCCAAAGCTTTCAACTCAAGAAGCATCTCAAACTTCGGAAGATCAGCATCAAGCTGTTCGTGAAGATTCAAATAAAGAAAGAGACCACCAACCAGACAAATCAACCGAATCGGAAGCATAAGTCCAGTCATCCTAAAGATCTCATTATCGGCGAAATTAATGAAGGAATTCGTACCAGATCCAAAAGACGTGAATAGTCTAGTGCTATGGCTCTCATTTCTGAAATTGAACCAAAAAGCATAGAAGAAGCTTTATCTGATGAAAGCTGGATTGAAGCTATGCAAGAAGAGCTCAAACAGTTCAACATTAATGATGTCTGAGAATTGACATCTAAACCAAAAGGCAAATATATTATTGGAGCTAAATGGTGTTCAGGAACAAGATGAATGATAAAGGAAAAGTTGTACGAAACAAAGCAAGACTCGTGGCCAAGGGATATACGCAAGAAGAAGGAATAGACTATGATGAGACTTCGTCTAAATCCAAGACCATGTGGTAGATGTGGACATGTTGGCGACATAATTGGAGTTGAACGAGGACGCTATAACCGATCACGGTTCGATTGCTCGTACCACACTAGAGCTTGTCAAAGACGGGGGCTACGAGGGAAGAATTACCTACAGAATAATGCGTGCTATCAACATCTTGCTTCACAAAATTGTGATCAACTGTATCAGGCCAAAGTCTACATCCAAGACTGACGTGTCTAACTCCGATGCAAAATTGATGTACGCGATCAATACAAGGAAGAAGTTCTCTCTCCCTCACACCATTATCTTTCACATGTACAGAGCAATGACGAAGGACAAGGGCCAATTGCCTTATCCAGGTCTTGTGACCAAGATCTTCAGACACTTGAACATTGAACCTCCACACACTCTTTGTGTTCGACCATGCGACAAAATGGTGGTAGGTCTGAAAATGCTGACAAAAATGCGTCTCGGGAAAGAGCTTGATAAGGCAATGGAGAAGTTCAAAGTGAAGACTCCGGTATCTTCTCATCAAAGAGAAAAGGAAGGAGCCCATGAGTGCCCCATCCAAAAAGAAAAGAACTCTTATCTTGGAGGATGAAGAAGAAGAGGAAGATCTCACTATCTCTCGCATTGATAAGAACTAGATGTTCGCACGAATCAACGTAACGACGGATGAAAGAAAAAGAAGCGAGAGGAAAAAGAAGAGAGAAGAAGAGGAGCAAGCAAAGAACAAAGAAACAGAGAGGAGCAGCAAGAGAAAGAGAAAGAGAAAGAAGTGAAGAAGAAGGAGAAGCAGAAAAAGAAAAGTCTGCAGATGCTGAAGAGCATGACCATCACTCTTCCCCATTTGAGGTCCTAGAGACAGAATTTCAGGCTTCTCAAATGCCTGAGGAAGGAAGGAAGGACTACACCACATGCTGTCAACAGTGAAGGTGTAAGTCGCTCACCAACAAATCTAGAAGATTTTCAGGCTTCTCAAATGCCTGAGGAAGGACATGATACGTCAACACCAAATCTGCAAGATTACACAGAAGTTCCATCGTCTGACTTCACTCCATCCGAGAGAGCAAATGCGAGCACACAGACGGACAATACAGCAGATTTTCGTCGTATTCTTGATGTTCTTCTAGAAATGAATGGTCAAATCTATGCTCTGGACTGTGAACTTCAAGTCATAAAGAATGCTGGACAAGCATCTTCTGTTACCCTGATAGATCAAATAAAAGATCTCGCTCTTCAAATTCAAGCCAATGCAAAAGGAGAATTTCTGAACCTTCTTATCATAAGTGCTAGCTCTTCATCGTCTAAATCTTCTTCAAAGTCTGTAACATCATAATCATCATTAGATTTTAAGGCAATAGATTTCTTACCTTTGGGATCTTCTTCATTGATTTGTTCCACTTCATAGGACTGAAGTGTGCTAACTAGTTCGTCTACGAAGAGCGGCATGATCATTTGTGTTTCCCTTATTAAAGTCTTTACGTGATTCCAGTCTTTGGAAAGTCCACATAGCAATTTGTTAACTTTCATGGATCTTGAGATTGGCTGTCCCCGATACTCTAGACCATTTACAATTTCAGTGAAGCGACTAAACATATCAGTGATTGATTCTCCTAGCTTTATCTTGAAGGGTTCATACTATCCAAGTAAAATATTGATCCTTGTTTCTTTCACTTGATTAGTTTATTCATAGGTAATGTGTATTCTATCCTAGACTTCTTTGGCTGTTTCACAAGAAGATATTCTATTATATTTAGTGGGAGATAACGCACAATATAAAGAATAAATCGCTTTTGCATCAAGAGCTTGTCTCTTGGTTATCTCTTCTTGAGTCATCTCGCCAACTTCTGCAACTTCTTTTCCCCTCTCTGAGACTGATGTAACTTTAGGAATGATTCCTTTTTCTACCACATCTCATTCCAGAGGATCTTTCAATCTTAGAAATGTCTTCATCTTGTTTTTCCATATGCTGTATTCCTTTCCATTGAAGTAAGGAGGTCTAGTGTTGCTTTGGTCTTCAACCAAACTTGGAGCCAATATACTAGCCATAGATCTTTAACTCAAAAGTAAAAACACTTCAATTTAATGAGTACACATGCTTTGATACCAATTGAAAAGGCTAGTACGAGCACTTAGATGGGGGTGAATAGGTGATCAAAGAAGTTTTTGTAAATCTTATCAAAACAAATTGACTTCTAAGAATAATAAACTGAAGTCATGAACAACTATAAACGGTTATATAGAGTTGCGATTTAAAGTAAAGAGTTTAGGGATAGAGAATCAAAACACAAGGTTTATAGTGGTTCGGTTTAGACTAAACCTACATCCACTTTCCCGCACTGATAGTCCACTAGCTGAATTCCATTAAGAATCAAAAGAGATTTTACAGTCTCACGTCATTGATTTCACAGTGTAGAGACTTTGCTACACTTCCTCAAGGTCTCACAAGTATCTAATCTCTCTTTTGAGTACAATTTTAAGCTCAACAATTGAAACAGCAAAGAACAAGGAGTTTCAGACTTTTGAATTTCTCTATCTTTTCACACACTCAAATAATTGGAGCGTCTTCCTTATATACTCCTCCATGTCTTCATAACCGTTGGCACATTCCAAAGGAGTTCTTCCAATTAACCCGTTGGACGGAATCAATTAGGGAGATCTCGAGTTATTTAAGAAATATGATGATAGCCCACTAATCTTGTTCGCCCATACAATAGGATCTAGGTTTCCATAAGTAGAACTTTCCAAGTATACTTTGCCAATCAACGGGTCTAAAATGCTCAAATTAATTTCAAAGTGAATAATAGATCTCGAGGTGCAATCTCCAGCCGTGAGACCTTCTTCAATCGTACGAATCAAATCCTTAAAGATATACCCGCATCTAGATAAGTCTTCTTCAACGGATAATACTTTTCTTCGTCGGTCTGAAACTGTCAATGAAGGCAGACTTTAAATCTTGAGACTGGAGGTCTTCAGACTTTGATGATAGAGTCTTCAAGTCTTCAGACTAGACTGATGGAAACGTTTTGTCAATTTCAAAACAAATAGGAAAGTTTTCTCCAACACCCTCTTTGGTTGATGGCTCCCGACTCAAACTCTCTTTTCTCCTTGAGTTGCTTTTGCACCTTCATTGATAATTTGAAGCCTTAATTAAAAGTCCAATAAGGTTGTAATCGGACAACATCAGCAATTTTCAAACGAAGACCACTAAAATACCAGCTAAGTTTGCTCCTCTGCCTCCACCACATCGCATATGAAATGCTCAAATTTGTTGGTGTCTTCTTCTCCGGACAACTCCTCTTGCTTCGTATTGTGGAATTTATCGAACACTAATTCTAAGTACCTTCGATGCGATTGGAGGATCAAGTTCTAGAGGGTATTCAAGCACAACTTTACCCTTGTAAGTCACTTTTTGGCTTCGGAAGATATTGCTTTATTTAGTGGAAAATAGTCTTGATGGCATCCTCATATGAACTCTCAAATGAGAAAGAAATCCACTAGCTTGTGTACTCGGATATAACTCCTGGAGAAACTGGAAATGGATCAAAGTTTGAAGAGAACTGATCATGTATTGTTGCAGTTATTTAAGAACAGCAAGCAAAGGAATAGTGTTTATTTGGGTTGTTCTTTTGCCTATTCATTAAAGGGTACTCCATAAAGTACGCAATTGGTATCAGTACACCTCAACAGAGACCAAACTCTCTGGCGTAGTATTGTGGAGAATGGGGTTTAAATCCATGATAGAATATTCCCTCCTTACAAAACCGTATTAGAAGATCCACCAAAGTAAGCATACACAACCAGAGTGTCAAAATCATCCAAATACTGAGTATCCAAGCAGAAAAGATAATAAAACTCAGAGGCCTCATAAGGGAAGAGTTTGATATGTGCATGATCGAAATTCAAGATCTCCCGAATGTAATGAATAAAAGGACAAGTATCATTAGGAACCTTCAAAGGAGACAAGGTAAGCAATCAACAACATAAGCACAGGGGTTTTGGTTGTTTGGGTTTTGATGATGAATTATGCAGAAGATCATGAGGAACTTTATTGAATAGAAAGGGGAAATAGAGAGTCATCCATGCTTGTGAATCAAAACGGACCAAATAAGACTCTACTCTCTTTAAACATCATTGAAAGAGCAACATGGTTAAGGCTCCTATATAAGATTGCCAAAGCAAGTGGTCCAAGAACTAATCTCTTTCCCCTCGCCATATTTGAAGCAAGTTTAAGGAAATCTTTTGAGACATTGAGGGTTAGATTAAAGAATACGTATTTCGAAAGCCAAAAAAGCAAAAAAAAAAAAAAAAAAAAAAATGGCTTGCTCCTTAACACTAACAAGGCTAGAGGTTTTGTAATACCGATCAAGGAAGGTTCCATAAGCAAGGACACTATAGGAATCAAAAATTCCTCGAAATCTTCGATTTGTTCTATAGGAATGCCATTTGGTATGAACCTAGAGATAGTAAAGATGTCCAAAGGGTTATGGACATGGGCCCCAAGGGAAAAAGAAACAATTGGTCGACGGGGACTATAAGCAAACAATAGAATCAAATAACCCCCTATTTAAGTTGTGGGGCACCATATTAGCCTCCAATGCCATATCTATGTCCACATTCATCCATGATAGTCAAGTTCCCAAATCATGCTTTAATCGTAAGTACCAAGAGTGGAATTTTTCTTCAAAAAGAGGGAAACTCCTAAATTTGGTAGGGGTAGATTTCCGGATATCTTTAATAGAAGAATGACGTATGGGAAGTTTCTCATTCCTCTTGATTGGAAAGCAGGGCTTAAGAAATGATGGAACATGATTGTGATCCAAGAGGCAAGGCCTAAGAAGCAGTGATTCTAGATGCTCCTCTACAGTGCTCAACAATTGAATTTGACAATAGATAGCTTCTTCTGTATGACGAAGATCATCAAATTTTGAGATAAAGGACTCTGGGATGAATGTGGGAGCTTTGGTTGCCATGGAAGACTTGAGAGTAGGATGTAGAGGGTTTAGGGTTTAAGGAAGAAGACAAAGGAGTATAAAGAAATAGATAGTAGGATGTATTCTTCTATTTGGAGTAGAAGACGACAATTGAAAATAGAACGAGAGCCGTTGATTCATATTGGCTGCAGATATGTCAGATCATAGAAAGGTATGATGATCATCTGGAGCGGATTGCGTGCATAATGAGATCTCTCCTTTAAAGAAATAAATTTTCAATTTATTTCTTTTAAAAGTGAAATTTATTTCTTTTAAAAGAGGGCATATGTTGACACCCAAAATACCCTTACCATCACGTGTTGATCATGAGGGGTAAAAACCTTTGAAATCATTCTCGCTGACACATGCAGGTTGTGATTTAAATCAGCCTAGCCCATGATAGTCATGGAAACGAAAGATGGCCAAGGATTTCATGAGCCTTCAGGCTAGATTTCAATGGATCTACAAGTAGAGATATATGATTTGATAATAAAGTAGTTGATTGCCACATGTCCAAGCCAAGAGACGTTGTTGAAGACATTGCATTTAGACGAAATTGATGGTGAAATTTGGGCAGGAACGGTTGATGCTTAAAAGGGCGCCAAATTCAAATGAACATTTAATATTTGCTGAACAAGCCATGAGAACATCATCGAACAAGTTAGAAAGCAACAAGATATGGGTAAGGCGATTTAGCAAAGAACGTGGAGCGACTTTTAAGGAGGAAGCAACCAACCACTAATGTTATCAAATTGACCTATAAATACCACAGGCAATCCACTAAGAAGCCTCCCCCGAACAACACATTAGTTATCTTAGCTTAGTCTAGTTTAGCTGTAGCTTTAGATTCCCATTGTAAATTCAATTCCAACAAGTGTCTATATCATGGATAGTGCTATTGATTAGATTACAGTGCTATCCTACTGTCCAGTGTCATCGATTACATTCTGATGTTGCATCCTCATATCCATCTAAGAGTAGTGTCTGCTTGGTATTGTTACCACCATCCAGTGTCGTCGATTAGATTCCAATGTTGTATCCTCATATTCATCTAGGTGTAATGTCTATTAAGTGTTATTTCCACTATCCATCGTTGTTGATTAGGTTCCGACATTGTGTCTTCAAACTCAATTGAAAGTAGTGCCTTCTAGGTGCTTTTGTTAATATCCAGCATTGTCAAATTAGCTTCAACATTGTACAAACCACTTTGATTTTAATGGGCTTTCATTAGTATGTTAAAGTGAGTTTGGATCAAACTGTTAAATGGATTTCGACATTGGTTATTATTGATTTTGACCTCTTATTAAGCAACTTTATAAGAGTTGGAACTATATAATATATATCTTCGTTAGTGTAACATCCTGATTTTCGACCCTATTTCGATTAAATGAAATGAGCTTTTCATCAATGCGCATATGGTTTATTTCTCTGAGCTGATCACTTACGAGATAAATAATCTATTAAGTGAAGCCATTAAGGGATATAAATACGACAGACTTGAGAATTCGACCAAAAATCGACTACTCAACCGTGCTAATCGACAAGTGTCAATACGGCATCGTTAAAATTGATTAGAGACCGGAGATAGGTCGAATCGATAGAAGCACGTATTTAAATTGTAGGTGACTCCACCTGTTTGCGAAACTCATGTCGAATTGCGCTAAACCAATTTTTCTATCGATTCTATACCCGGTGCTCGTAATTGAAACCTTGAGAATTTTATGCCAACTGAGAGTCGCCAATGAGTCAAAGATGCACAAACATGGATTGAGAATTATCGACCACGGGTTAAATACGATAAAATCCCTAAAAGCTACCCGATAAGTTAGGTTATGCTAAAATTGCATCCGATCAAAATTAACCACGAAATTGAACTTGGATTTAGGAATCGAAAGTTCAAGCATGTCACGATTTATTTTTAGGACATCGTCTCATCCTTTGAAGAATTTTCGGCAAGCCCGGGATTTTGGTGGAAAATCAAATTTTGGCAAATTAAATGGTGGAAATTTGGATGGGCAAAATTGAGGGACATTTTGGCCTTCAAAGTGAACTAGGTCACGAAGACAATTGTGGAAATTGGTGTGGGCATCCTCCTCAGCAAGTTTGGCCACTAAATTGAAGTTGTTTGGAGGGAAATTGAAGAGGAAATTCAAGAAATTCGGAGGGGCCTCTTTAATTGGATTTTTGGACTACCAAATTGAATTAATTTGTGGAGAAATGGTGGAAATTCGTATGGCAGCTTCAAGGGGATTTCTCGGTCACCAATTTGACTTGAATTGTTGAGGATTCGAATGAAAAGCAAGGGAAATTCGTAGGGTTGCGGTTGGGGTCTGTTTTGGCCTTCAAGATGGCTTATTGGTAAAGCTTTGGGAGAGAAAAATTGCTTGTGGATGACCCTTGGACTTTAGGGGCTGGCTGAAAACTTTGGTGGCTGCACTCAAGTGAATGATATTTCCCCCTTTGCTCTCATTGGACAGCAGCAGACTTATTGGCTTCTTGTACCCCTTTGGTTCCCCCTCTCTCCCTCCATTTTCCTCCTTGGTCGACCATCACACCTAGCAAACCAGCTTCTACTTCTGTTTCAACTTCTTCTTCTTCCTCAAAGCTCCATTTCCCTCCATTGTTGAAACTATAAACACCTAGGACGAAGCTAGCCCCAGGCCAACACTGTCAGCCCAACTGCTCAAGTCCATCTCCAGCCGCCCGTCGCGTTGCTTGACCGCCTATGCCAGCCCGTCGCCGCCTGACCGCCCCATTGCTTGACCAGGCCGTCGTCCGCTGCCTGCCTGGCTGTTCACCACCAACCCCCTCCTTGCACTAGTAGCCAGCCCGAGCAGTCAGCCGCCGTTCCTCCTCGCACTAGCCCTTTGGTCCAGCTCAACTCAACAACAAGTCTTAGCTTGGCCTGAGACTTGTTGGCTATTTTCAGCCCTTTCTCGGCCTCCATTGGTGTCGCCATAGGCCCAAGTTTTGGTTGCCGCCGCCATGAATTGCTTTTCTCGCTAAACCAGTGAGTTAACCTCCTAAGCTCTAATTAGAGGTTAATTGCACTTATAGAGGATTAGTTTAGGCTAAATATATATTAAGAGGATTAGTTGGCTTTAATTGAGATTAGAGTAATTTAGTTAGGCCAACTATTTAGTTAGTTTACTTAGTTAGTTTAATTAGTTAGTTAGTGGATCCTATTAGATTAAATTAGTTAGAATTGTTAGATTTATTAGTTAGTTCAATTAGTTTAGCCCGGTTAGGTTATTTAATGTAATTAAGTGGTTTAATTTAATTATTTTACAATTTATTTAATTAAATGTAATTTATTTAATTATTTATTAATTAGCGTAAATTATACCGCGATAGCCGGTTGTCATAATTTTGTGTTGATCGTCGTGGAAGTGTTGATTTGTTAAATTGATTGCCAATTTATGCAATTGAGTGCTAAATGATGATTTTTTATTATTATTTCAAAAATAGGGATTTTTGGTATTTAATTAGAAAAATGCTAGATGTCGGGTTTTGACACCAAATATATTTTAAGTACTATATAAAATCGTGGAATTTTTAAAAGAGGGTATATCACGTTTTATGGTTCAATTGATCGTGTGTCCACACACAATTATTTTATCGGGTATTTTTAATATGAAGAAAATAGGCTAAGTTCATTATTTGAAATTGAGGCATTTGAGTGCAAAGCACGATATCCTTGGCCGAGAATGGATGTGCGTGTGATCGTTATGAGAACCCGTTACTCGATGAAAATCAAGGGCGATGCTCCTATATAGAATGCCCTACATCAACGGACATCGGTCGCGGTGGAGGCTGGACCGATGCTCCTTCGGGAATACCGTCAAGATGTAGACGTGGCTGTGCCCAACAAAATGGGACGATGCCCAGTTATGCCGGATGACCACCAACTGTTGAGTTGGCCATAGCTGTTGGGTCGTAATTAATTAGAACACGCTTGAGTGAGTGAAATAGCCACGCTTGATTATGGGACTAAATTGTGTGGCACGGAATGTGACGTGTCATAACAATTTGGCCTTATAATCAGGACTACTGTGAGTGATTGATATCTGAATTGAAGTGTTACAATTATTGAATGCATTTACTGTATGCATATATTATATGAGCTATACTAATGTGCAAGAAGGTGCTGAGGTGAGGTAAGTCTTATATGACATGTGTTTAGGCTGCCTTTAGGTAAATTATCGTCCTAATCGGGGTTTAGGGTGGGGACTCGCTGAGACATCGTTTCACCCCGTCGTGGTTTAAATTTTTACAGGTCCTTAGATGAAGGTGCGTTATGTACGATATGGGGTCCCGCAGGAGATGGACTTCAGCACTCCTATTTCCCTATCCCCAGGACTAACCTGACCCGTGAGTTAGTTGAGTCAACGATCTAGGTCGAAGAGGGCCTACCTCAATTGGTACCTCACCAATTCAGAATGTGGTTCATTAACTTTCCCAATGAGGGTTGGGAGGGTCCCATATAGGGTTTTGACGGGCCTCCCGTCGAGACCAAGGAGTGGGAAATAGGGCACCCTATGGATATCGACACCCCTGATGGTGTCGTGGAGGACCTAGAGCCCATGATTGAAGAGTTCGGAGTTTAGTTGGCTCAATAGCTCTTTTTGAGCTAGACTCTGTACATAAACCTTAGGTTTGGCCTGACTGTATATAAATTTTGTTTATAAAATATGTTTGTGTTAACTAGCCATCCTGTTTCTTCTATCCCATGTGTTTGTTTGTTGTCTGGAGATTGTTTAAGTTCGCTTCCGCATGTGTATAAAATAAATGGGTTGGCGACGCGTCCTGGGAACATCGCAATTTGATCGACCAATGAGGGTGTGCGTGTGCTCGAGGTTTGGGGTGTGACAGTTAGCATTTAACTCTCTCTGTCTAATACTAGCATAGAACCTAAGTCTCCTCTAATAAAAATCAAAATATAACATTTGGTGAAATATATTTTGCTGCAAGATCCAAAACTGGCGAAACAATCACTAATCTCGTTGTAATGGTTGCCACTCTTGTTGTTGAGTTCCTAGTGTCGGGAAGGAGACACTTCCTTGCGTCTTCCTTTAAAACTTATGTTAGTGATGATAGTGTATTCTGAGCAACAAAGAGTTGATCATGCTGAGGTGGTGTTTGATGTGCAATAATTAAAAGTCGATACTTGGGTTATGAATAACGATGATGATGATGATGATGATATTGAAAAGATTAAAAAAAAACATAAATTACATTCAGGTGTTCTTCACATAGCATGATTTGGAGTAGATTATTGGTTTGCATGTGTTCTGTGTTGAATAACAGGTCAATTGGTCCTCTGGGGTACCATTCGGCTTGGCCCTCAAATATTTGAATCACAGTTGATCCGGGTTTGATGATAGAATCACGGTTGGTTCGAGTCTAATCAGTGAACCATGGTTGGTTTGAGTATGATGAGGAGCGGTTGAAACCCTTCAAGGGGTCCAGAGGTGGTCTTGAGCGGTTTCGGTGGATTGGGGTCGTGTTTAGGTTAGAATTGGTGTCTAATTAGTATTGTCATCTTGATTAATGCATTTAATGTCATCTACATGTTAAAATGTATTTGATTGGCATGGTCATTCCTATTTAGTATGACTTCTATCTTCCGTGCTTGTTTTTCAAATGTGTTTCAGTGTGTTAAGCTGAGTTAATGCGTGTTTGGCATGTCTTAGGGTAGTTCAAGTAATGTTAGGTCTTGGTTTTAATTGAAAAATGATAAACAATAATAATTTGAAAAGACATAAGTAGACACTATATTAAGGTTGTGATCTTAGGCATGTTGTATGATGTTTAGTCTTCATTTGTTTCACCGAAAATCTGACATTTTTTAAAAATGTTTCCTAGGAAATTTACGATATTTTCTTGTTTTTTAGCTAAAACCTGAAAATGAATTAGAGATTATTTTCCACCATTTGATATGGAATATTTTCCCCAAAAAAATCATATTTTTTATATTTTATTATTTTTATTTCTTTTCTCTTTTTTTTTTTCCTTTTTCCTTCTTCCTTGGTGGGACGGTGACAGTTGATGGCTAGCTTGTCGCTCGCCCTAGACTGGTGAGCTAGGCGAGGCTTGAGGCTTGCCTGAGGTCACCATAGGCTAGTGATGCTCAAGCACGCCTATGACCAGTTGTTGTGGTTGTCGACCAATCAAGGAAGAAGAAAAAAGAAAAAGAAAGAAAAGAAAAAATTAAAAATAATTATAATTTTGATTTTTTAAAATATTTTCATAAGAATGAAGATTCGAGCGCAAGCGTTGAGTACCTATGCATGGCCTTTATAAACCTAAGCTTGAGTGCCAAGGACCAGAGCTGGAGTGTCAAGGACTCAAGCATAGCTTTTATGACCCGAGCTCGAGTGATGGGGCATAGGGCACGAGCACCAAGGGTTGGGGCCTAACCTCAATGGACTTGGGTAGAATTTCGAGTCCAAGCACTGATATGTAGTTATATTTTAAAAAATGTTTCTAATTTTTAAAGAAAAAAATCATTTTAAAAAAAAAATTTAAGACTAGATTTTTCGTTGACTATGAAAATATTTTTCATGGACTCATTTTCTTAAGCAAATCAATCGTCAGAAAATGAGGAACATATTTTCCTAGAAAATGTTATTCGTGAAACAATTGGAGCCTTAGTAATATTTCATTTTAGAATCGCATAACAAAAACAATGAGGTCATGTTTTGATAATGTATAGCATGTTAGGGTTGGATTTAGTTTGTTGTCTTAGGCTGCATTTGTTTTACAGAAAATGAATGATATGAAAAATATTTTCCTAAAATAATTAGTTGTATCACTTGAAATAATTAGTCAATGAAAAATATTTTTATTATCGACAACAATTTATATCTAAATATTTTCATACACGTCGTCTGTTCATTTTATAAGCATTGTAATTGATTTTTTTTTTAAATGTTTTCTAAATCATTTATTGTCTGTTAAACAAACGCTCCCTTAATATGGCATCATTAATTTATTCTAGGATGATAGCATCACTTCAATAGAATCGCATGCATGATTAGATTAGGGTTTCGCTCATAGGGTCATGTCTTAGGGTTTAATAATATGGCGGTGTATATAATTTGTCCGACGCCCTATCATTTCTGCATCCCACTATTAAGTACTTTTATCTTGTTCGGATTATGGGGTTACGTGAATGTTAATTGTTCCTGTGCAAAATTGCAATGCTTGCTCATTTAGATGAATGTGCCTAGGAATAAAAGAAAATGAGCAAGATTGCATGTTCAAAACATTTTCGAAATAAAGAGATAATATATCAAGTTAGACATAAATAATTCCCGTTCCTATAATCTTGAGTTCTTGGAAGTGAAACAAGCTCTTGCATTTCAGTCAACTTCTAACCAGCCTTAAATAAGTTAGTGACCACTCCAAAAGAAAGAGCAAAATTTTCATAACTAATTGATTCAATTAATGTCGTGATTGGTAGGATTTGGGAGAGTTCAAATCAAGCGCGAGCATCACCTTGTGAGAGGAACCTTACATGGACTTGGTAATTTATCAGCTCATCTCAAGGCAAGATTTCTAAAACTTGCTTGGCGGACACCCTCGAGCGGGTCGGGACAATGAGCATACAACATCACATTCTTTCCACCCCGTCTGGCGATCCATTCAAGCAAAATCAAAGAACTGACCAATTTCACTCCATTAAAAGAGAGATATAAATGTATGAAATTGACTCTCTTTATCTGTGAACCATTGGTACGGGCTTTGCGTAAATTCAACCTCAATTTCATTCACCAACCACTTGAAAAATATTATGCTCAGTTGAAGCAACAGAACTGGTGCCTCACTAACAGTACATACACAGTGTACGCAACATTTATTTCCCTACTGAGTTTGCACTTGAAAACCACATGTTCGACAAAGAAGAGAAAGCACGGAGATCTTACAGGCTACCTAGACGTGAAATTATGACATAAGCCAAGCCAACATACGTATTAAAATATTCAATGTTTAAATATTCTAGGAGTCAACGTGGCACCTGGAAGTTCTGTGATGTGAGTTCCACGAATGTCCAAGATCCTCAAATTCTGCAGTTTCTCAATGCTTTGAGGTAATTCCGCAATTGATGTTGACTTCAAGTCCAGCTCAGTCAACGATATCAACTTTCCGATCGAGTTGGGGATCTCTTTCAACAAATGACATCCTCATAATAACAAGTGTTGTAGAGACATTAGGGAGTCTATGGAGTCTGGAAGTTGAGCAAGTTTATTGCATTTTCTTAGATCAAGGAGAGACAATGTTAGATTGCCTACGGAGCTGTGTATGTGGGCCAACAATGCACAATTAAAGGCATTAAGGGTTTTGAGCTTCTTCAAAGAACCAATTGATTTAGGTAATTCTTCAATCCCTGGATAAGACAAGTCCAACTGAATCAACGACATGAGGAGTCCATGGACTCTGGAAAATTTCTAATCCTTGAATGAGATAGGTCCAATTGAATTAACAACCCAAGAGAGCCCATGGAGTGTGGTAATACTTCAAGATATGAATAAGATAGGTCCAATTGAGTTAACTACTTAAGGGAGTCCATGGATTCAGGTAATTTATCAATCTCTGAATGAGATAGGTCTAGTTGAGTTAACGACTTAAGTGAGCCCATGGATTCAGGAAGTTGAGCAAGTCGTGGACACCAAGAGGCACATAAAATCTCCATCTTCATCAAATCACCCTTTGATATTGGAATCTCTTGTATAGCTATGTCATTTATGAGAAGCTCCCTCAATTGTTCCATTCTACCTATTCCTATCGGTAGTTCCTCCAATCTCCTACAACCATTGATATTAAAAGAGATAAGGGACTTGATGTGCATGATAGAATGATGAATCGTTTCCAGATTCTCACATTCTTCAAGAATCAAAATCTCCAAGCTTTCGAAAGCAGACAAGTCAGGAGTGCTTCTCAAAGAAAGACAACCTGTAAGGTTGAGAACTTTGAGCTGGGTTGCCATTTGAAGAAAAAAAGAGGTACCTCAATGAGATTTTCCACTACTCTTTGTTCTTTTAGACTTTTTAAAATTCCTCAGAAAAACCCACGCTCCACTACTCCTTATCTTATGCTACCATTGCTATGATGCTCCACTACTTCACATTTGTTTTATTTAAATGTTTCTTAAGTAGTAGTGTTTGGCTATGTCACCAACACATAAATGTCTATCACAAAAAGAATGTTACGGACATAAAAGTGCCCTCTAGCACTCACAAAAATAACATATAGTTCACCCTCACAAAAATAATTATAAAGCAATGCACTTATTTTGAAGTAGCGTTAACTTTTGTTTCTAATATAAATTATTCTAACTATTCAAATAGTATTTCATGTAAAAGCAGTTAGAGCATTTGTGTGATAGTAACCGAATGATAGGTAAATAGTCGTAACTTTTCATTTGCCATTAAAGAAGATAGATATAGATATATAACAAGAATCGTTAAAAAGTCATACTTTTACCTGGGAGAAATTAGCCTAGAAGCCAAAAACAGTTTAGATTAAAAAAAATCACGATAGGCAAAATACTGTAATTATATTTTTAATAGATGTTAATTAATATAGTTTAAAAAGTTCTTTTTAGTATGTCCAATATTAAGCATGACTGGTTGTTAAGGTATTATCAATTTAAGATGTTAAGGTGCACAAGCTTCTGGTATATTTAGATGCCTATAAGCTCCTCTTGTATTTAGAGGAAGATTCTTAATTTGAGGAAGAATATTAAACCTTTCTGAATGAAAGAAAGGAGAACTTGGTGCGATTGGGACTTCAACAAAATGTGATTATTAACAAGAGATATGTCCTTTCTTCATCTTACCTTCAATGGATCCCATCCTCCCAAATCATTTGAAATCTCACTCCACGATAGATTGAGCACGATTAATATTTTTGGATGAAAATTGGCTGCTTCAAAATTCAAGGGACAACGCTCCCAATAAAGCCATCTTAATTGAGGAAGTAAATTTTGAAAATCTCTGATGAAATTCACACCACACACTTGAAGGTACCTCAAGTGGGCTAGTTCTTTAAATTGTTCACCTGTGTAGCTTCTTTTGTAGCCATATTTGTCAAGATGAAGGGCCTCAATCTTACAAGTGCCCTACAATTAGGAAACATAGGAGACAGTAAGATTTGAATGATGACATGAGACCAACTGCATATAAGAAAAGATATACTGATTTCATTTACTGATATACTATTATCGTGCAGGCTTCTCGCTTTTAACTTTGTGTAGCGGTAGATTTTGATTGCATATTAAATATCTCATCTGTATAAAAATGTAAGGCTAAGGAGGGTGTTTCGTGACTTATTCTCTTCCAATTATGCCCTTCACAATTTACACATTTTGAATTTCCCAAAAAAAAAAAAAAAAATAATAGAATGTCTCTCTCCATGCACACACTACTCCAAATATATCTATTATCCTTGATATGCGAAACAATGCAACTCTAATTCATATCCTTAATACGAAAAACAAGACAACTCTTACACTTTAAATGTATCTATCAAACTTGCCATCAAGGCATCCATCAAAATTAGAGAATCCCCATGGTAATAGCTAAGTGAAACAAGAATGTCATCCAAAAAGTACGCACATGTTTACATTCCTATTTTGTCATGTTTTTCCTCTTTGAGTGATTTTCTTTGTACTTGAAAGAAAAACCGATCATCGATCAAACGTTGTATAATTAATTTTTACTCCTCTTTTCGTCACTGCAGATGGTTGATGTTCTCTTCTCATGCGTTGTGAAATAGCAGTCATTGATATGTTTGATCAATTTGCCCATAGATTGATGAGATCTTGCTAATAGACACATTGGCTATGAAGATCGACTAAATTGATGTTTAAAGAGCTCAATCGTTATGTTTGGAGGATACAATTTCTCCTTCAAACTAGTATTCTTTCAGATGAGACGCTACTTACTTTTCCTTCAAAAGTTCCTTGTAAATTTATAGTGTTTTTTCAATAACTTCATAGATAACTTTCTTTTAGTTCTAATCAATGTTCTATATTGTTGATTAGATTTCCATTTGTGCAAAAATTTGCTTGCTGAAAAGCATCGATATAATATTTTTCAGTAATATTGCTACTTCATTATATTTTGCATCTCAATGTTTATATGTGGTACTTGTCAATTAAAGATGCTCTTGACATTTGCACGTGCTTGTGTGGTGCTTGAACAAATCATCCATATGTCATAAGTGCTTTTAGTTACGTCCATATTAACTTTAACACTAATAATGAAAACTCGTCGTCATATAAAATTCAAAACATTTTTTTTTTTTACATGACAACAAAAGTTAAATTTAAAAATATTTGAGTAAGCCATTGCTTTGAATTTATCCACGTCTTATTGATATTATGCAGGTTAATCTCATTAACAAAATTTGATCCGTCACTTTTTCGAGTAATTTATGAGATGATGGACAACATTCTCATATATATTTAATTAAAAAAATTACATTGGCTTAAATTTAAGTATTACAGGTGATAAGAGCTATCTCTAATGGTGTATATAATCATATTCCAATATAACGTTGTTAATAATCGTTATTATATGAATACATGGTCCTCAAACTTATGTGATAATCATTTTTTTTAAATAGAAAAATCGAAAGTATTCTTATCCTAAATTTGATTGTTGAATTGAAAATTATATTGTAATATATTATGTTGATATTACTTTGATGTCGACAGATGGTTGTAAATTTGTTTTCTATTTTTCTCACTATTGTTCTCTCATAAATTTCTAAAACCATTGTAAATGTAAGGTTACTTGATCACTAAAATATAAACTCCGATGATTCTCCATAAAAGAAATTCGTGTATAGTTTAGTAAATATGTTGTTAAAAATTTTAGTTGTGATAATTCTTTGACATTAAAAGGTTCGTCATCATGTGATTGAAGATGTATGTTTGTTAATATATGTCCTAAAAGTAAATTACAAATTATTATCGAGACCATATCATTGCAAATGTATAGTCTTGCAAAAATATAATATAATGTCGTAGATAAATTGATAATTTCACCACTAAATATTCTTGTGTACACATTTTACAGAAATCGTGACCTGGAAATTAATTTTTAGATATATCTTTATACACATAGACAACATAATAACAATTCTTCCATTAAATTTTCATGATCATGAATATTTCTAGGGAAGTTTTCATTATTCTTCTAAGACGAAGTCATTTAGTTTTGTGGTCTTGGTCAAAGTTATGATGATTCTTCTACTACGATCTTGGCCGATTTATTTATATTAACAATGATCGTCCTACATGATACTGTTAACATCAACGTCAGTAATTTCTAATGAAATTGTTATATTATCAAAAAAATTATTGTTAAATTGATCAAATTAAAATATTTATAATCAAATTTTTATTTTGATAATTTTTTACCGATATTACAGTATATTTTCATTGTCATGTCTCAAATCCGTTTGTTTAGTATTAGTTGGCGTTGGAGCTTGCTTTCTTTCTTTCTTTGCCGTGGGCCCCATTTCATTTTATTATCGGGGGTGACAAATCCAAGCGATCCCTCTTTCTCTCCCTACCACCACATCATCATTATCAGGTCGACATACTCTCTTTTTTTATTTTATTTTTCCCGTCATAAGGCCGATGTACCTTTTCACGTGCCCAATTTCTTTCGAGTTTCTTCTTCGTGCTCGTCGCATGGCTCTGACTATGTAGACGACATCCGTTCACCTACTTTTTTAACTTTTGGATAAATAAAATAAGATTCTCTGACGAAATGTTCCTGAAGAATCACCTCTCATGATAACACACGAGATTCTAGATAATTAGAAAAATCTCCTTTGCAAACGTTGGATTTGCTTCATTCTCCAAAAAAAGGGTCCACAGGAGCGCTTCCCCGTCATATATGTACTATTCACCATGGAGTATTTATTTTCATTTCTTCGCCTTAATGCCTTTGTGTTAAAAAGCAAAAACTTGTGCAAAATTTTTACAACCTTATTTCCTTATTGATAACTATTAGGAGATTAGCACAGGACAATTGGCGTAGTTTGAATGTCAAACCAAACCAAATTGTATAAGTAAAATTTGACGAAAAATGAAACCAATTAAATCATATCATAGTCAAGAATTAACCAAGCCAAACCATTTTTTGGGGATTGATTCGGTTTAGTTGTTGTTTCTTCTTTCATCTTTTTTCTCTTTACCTATTGTAACTTCTCACAACAAGTCATAAATTTCACACAAAATAAAAATCAAACCTATTTCGATAGGCTACTTCACATATAAATGGCAGAATTAATTGACAAAATGAATAATCCATACAATACGATTTCGCAATTTGATTTGGTTTCTCAAAAGTTGAAACCAAACCAAACCTCAAAAAATCGAGATATGATTTGAGGAAAATTAAAATTGACTTAGCTGACCAAAAGATTCTTTACGAGTTTCGAAGTATTTAGAGTTAATATGGAGATCATAAGATTGGACTAGACATCAACACCAATGGTAAGAAAAATTTTGAAACATTTGCTTCCGAATCGTGAACAGGACATGCTGAGGCGACAAGTCGAGGATTATTATTAGGAAGTTCTTGCTCAGAGCACCACTTAGCCAACCCACGCCTAATAAGTGGATTTATTGATTGTGCACCATATGAAAAAAAAAAAAGTGTTTTGAAAATGACAAAAATTTTTCACGTGGATGTCTAACTTAATAATAAGGGGCATTCGTCGATAAAATCCTTATTACAAAAATGTACACTTTAAATATTTGAATTTGACCCCATTTTCCATAAAAAGCAAATATGCAACTTCAGAGCAAATGCAACTTTCAAATTATAGTCAATAAAGTTAATGGCTTTAAAAATAGGGTTAATATTACGAAGAATCTCAAATTGGCTCACATATAACAAATTTACCCTAAGCCAAAAACTTCAAACTAGTATATATGTAATAAATTTATCCTAAACAAATTTTTTGACCACCAAAAACCTCAAATTGATATACCTATGATAAATTTATCCAAAATTAATTTTTTGACCCACTAAAAACTCAAAACTAATACATTTATGATATGAAAAATCACAAAACTAGTAGACATGTGATAAACAAGGATAAAACCCTAAATTAGCACACCCATCAATTGCAAGTATCATTTAACTCAGCAATTTGATAGTAAATCTAATGCAAACTAACGAATGGTAAATTTGTGATAAGCGTATCAGTTTAGGGTTTTTTGTGATTAAAAATTTAGTTTGAGATAAATTTATAATGAGTATATTGATTTAAAATTTTTTATGAATGTATGATATTGACTTTCTCTTTATCTGTGAACCATTCGTACGGGCTTTGCGTAAATTCAACCTCAATTTCATTCACCAACCACTTGAAAAATATTATGCTCAGTTGAAGCAACAGAACTGGTGCCGCACTAATAGTACATACAATGTTCGCAACATTTATTTCCCTACTGAGTTAGCACTTGAAAGCCACATGTTCGACGAAGAAGAGAAAGCAGGAGATCTTACAGGCTACCTAGACGTGAAATTATGACATAAGACAAGCCAACATACGTATTAAAATATTCAATGTTTAAATATTCTAGGAGTCAACATGGCACCTGGAAGTTCTGTTATGTGAGTTCCACGAATGTCCAAGATCCTCAAATTCTGCAATTTCTCAATGCTTTGAGGTAATTCCGCAATTGATGTAGATTTCAAGTCTAGCTCAGTCAATGATACCAACTTTCCGATTGAGTTAGGGATCTCTTTCAACAAGAGACATCCTCGTAATAACAAGCGTTGTAGAGACACTAGGGAGTTTATGGAGTCTGGAAGTTGAGCAAGTTTATGACATTTCCTTAGATAAGGAGAGACAAAGATGTTAGATTGCCTATGGAGCTGTGTATGTGGGCCAACAATGCACAATTAAAGGCATTGAGGGTTTCAAGCTTCTTCAAAGAACCAATTGATTCGGGTAATTCTTCAATCCCTGAATAAGACAAGTCCAACTGAATCAACAACATGAGGGAGCCCATGGACTCTGGAAATTTTCTAATCCCTGAATGAGATAGGTCCAATTGAGTTAACAACCCAAGAGAGCCCATGGAGTGTGGTAATTCTTCAAAATATGAATAAGATAGGTCCAACTGAGTTAACAACTCAAGGGAGTCCATGGATTCAGGTAATTTATCAATCTCCGAATGAGATAAGTCTAGCTGAGTTAACGACTTAAGTAAGCCTATGGATTCAGGAAGTTGAGCAAGTCGTGGACACCATGAGGCACATAAAATCTCCAGCTTCATCAAATCACCTTTTGATATTGGAATCTCTCGTATAGCTGTGTCATTTATGAGAAGCTCCCTCAATTGTTCCATTCTACCTATTCCTATCGGTAGTTCCTCTAGTCTCCTACAACCGTTGACATTCAAAGAGATAAGAGACTTGATGTGCATGATAGAATGATGAATCATTTCCAGATTCTCACATTCTTCAAGAATCAAAAGCTCCAAGCTTTCGAAAGTAGACAAGTCAGGAGTGCTTCTTAAAGAAAGACAACATGTAAGGTTGAGAACTTTGAGCTGGGTTGCCATCTGAAGAAAGAAAGAGATAGCTCAATGAGATTTTCCACTACTCTTTGTTCTTTTAGACATTTTAAATTTCCTCAGAAAAACCCATGCTCCACTACTCCTTATCTTATGCTACCATTGCTATGATGCTCCACTACTTCACATTTGTTTTATTTAAATGTTTCTTAAGTAGTAGTGTTTGGCTATGTCACCAACACATAAATGTCTATTACAGAAACAATGTTACCGACATAAAAGTGCCCTCTAGCACTCACAAAAATAACATATAGTTCACCCTCACAAAATTAATTATAAAGCAATGCACTTATTTTGAAGTAGCGTTAACTTTTGTTTCTAATATAAATTATTCTAACTATTCAAATAGTATTTCATGTAAAAAGCAGTTAGAGCATTTGTGTGATCGTAACCAAACCATTGGTAAATAGTTGTAACTTTTCATTTGCCATTAAAGAAGATAGATATAGATATATAACAAGAATTGTTAAAAAGTCATACTTTTACCTGGGAGAAATTAGCTTAGAAGCCAAAAACAATTTAGATTAAAAAAAATCACGATAGGCAAAATACTATAATTATATTTTTAATAGATGTTAATTAATTTAGTTTAAAAGTTCTTTTTAGTATGTGCACAGGCTTCTGGTACATTTAGATGCCTATAAGCTCCTCTTGTATTTAGAGGAAGATTCTTAATTTGAGGAAGAATATTAAACCTTTCTGAATGAAAGAAAGGAGAGCTTGGTGCGATTGGGACTTCGACAAAATGTGATTATTAACAAGAGATATGTCATTTCTTCATCTTACCTTCAGTGGATCCCATCCTCCCCAATCCTCTGAAATCTCACTCCACGATAGATTGAGCACTACTAATTTTTTTGGATGAAAATTGGCCGCTTCGAAATTCGAGGGACAACGCTCCCATTGAAGCCATCTTAATTGAGGAAGTAAATTTTGAAAATCTCCAATGAAATTCCCACCACACACTTGAAGGTACCTCAAGTGGACTAGTTCTTTAAATTGTTCACCTTTGTAGCTTCTTTTGTAGCCATATTCGTCAAAACGAAGGGCCTCAATCTTACAAGTGCCCTACAATTAGGAAACAGAGGAGACCGTAAGATTGAATGATGACATGAAACCAACTGCATATAAGACAAGACATACTGATTTCATTTACTGATATACTATTATCGTGCAGGCTTCTCCCTTTCAACTTTGTGAAGCGGTAGATTTTGATTGCTAAAGCAATCAATGCAGATTTTTGGTTGATATATCATTCTCTTTGCACATCTATTGAGTGCAAGATACCTAAGAAGGAATGGTAAGGTAGATTAATTATTCTCCTCTTTGAGTATTTGGATGTCCAGCATATACACATGTTAGTGAAGGCAAACTAGAGCCTAGAGCAAAATAAAAAAATTCATCTTTCTTGGTTATGTTTCTAGTGTAAAGGTTATAGATTTTGGAGTACTGATTTATTTAAGATTATTAGTAGTAAAGATGTTATTTTTGATGAGTTTGCTATGCTTCTTCCTAAGAATGAATCATATGTTCCTTGTGATGAAAATTCAGAAAGCATTGTGGAGAAGGTAGAGCTTGAAGCATTTTCGTTGCAAACAATTCAATCATTTACTAACAATATTGAGCTCGAAGAACCTAAAGAGGAATAATTTTTTGTTATCAAAGATAGACAAAGAAGGAAAATGGAGCCTCCATAGAAATATGGGTTCTCAAATTTTGTTGCGTATGATCTTTCAATTACAAAGTCGGTAGAGTATAGTTACAAAGAAGCTTTCTCTTTAAAAGATTCAACAAAGTGGTTAGTTGCCAAGAATGAACAGATGGAATTTCTTGAAAAATCAAACTTGGAAGCTTGTCAAGCCACCAAAAGAGAAGAAAATGGTACGTTGCAAATGGATTTTCAAAAGAAATGAAGGTATTCCTGGACTTGAAGACATCGGATACAAAGCTCGTTTAGTTGCTAAAGGCTATAATCAAATTGAGGGAATAATCTTAATGATGTGTTTTCACCTGTCATTAAATATAGCTCCATTTGGGTTTTTCTTGCGTCAATTGCTATGCATGATTTATAGTTGGAACAAAGTTGAAGTAAAAATAGTTTTCTTGCATGGTGAACTTGACAAGAAAATCTATATGAATCGACCAAAGGGTTTTCAATTTTAAGGTAAGGAAGATCATGTTTGTCTATTGAAAAAGTTTATATATGACCTTGTAATCGCCTAGATAGTGGTATAAAAGGTTCAATTTAGTTATGGTGCAATTTGGCTATTATAATAGCAAATACGATAGTTGTTATATTTGTGCAAACTTCCAAGTGCTCCTTTATTTATCTATTATTATATGTTGATGATATGTTGATTGCAGCAAAAGATAAATCTAATTTATAGAATTTGGAGGCACAGTTAAGCGCTGAATTTGACATTAAAGATTTAGGTGCAGCGAAGAATATCTTAAACATGGAAATTTGGTGAGACGGAAAAAGGGAAATTTTTTTGTATCTCTCCCTAAAAAACTAAATTGAAAAGGTGTTACGTTGTTTTGATATGAAAGAACTACTTCTCTTGCTATTAAATTATCAGCAAGTTTATGTCCACAAACTGATGAGGATATAAAATATATGTCACATGTTCCATACTTTAGTATAATTGGTAGCCTTATGTATGCCATTGTTTGTAGTCGACCCAACATATTACATACTGTTAACATAGTAGATATTTATCATGCTCGGGCAAAGTTTATTGGCAAGCTGTGAAGATGATTTTGAAATATTTGAAAGGTACTTCTGATTTTAGTTTAGAGTTTGGGAAAACTAGTGACAGTTATACTAAACATATTAATTCCGATTATGCTGGTGACCTTGATATAAGAAGTCTTTGATTGGGTGTATCTTTACTATTGAATGTTGTACAATAAGTTGGAAAGCTACTTTACAATATGCAATTGCTTTATCTACTATAAAAGCAAGGTATATAGTTATTGCAAAAGCAATTAAAGAGGCCATATGATCAAGAGATTTATTTGAGGAGCTCAGTGTGGATTATGGTGTGACTATTGTCCATTGTGATAGTCAAAATGTTATACATCTTACTAAAGATCAAATATATCATGAGCGAACGAAGCACATTGATGTTTGGTATTATTATATTCAAGACATTCTTTTCAATGGCTAAGATTGGTTACAGAAAACAATCTAGTTAATATGTTGACAAAGCCCTTGCCCGCTGCCAAATTCAAGCATCACTTGGATTTGGTTAATATTTGCGATGCTTGGATTTGGTTAATATTTGCCACAACAAAGTTTTACTCTAGTGGGAGGAGAAGATTTTGTTACTTATGTAAAATTCAAGCCAAGATGGAGGTTTGTGAGTTGTCTTGAATTATTTATGGGTTTGGGCCAATGTTAGGGCCTAAGAGCAATATAAATATTATTTTTCTCAAGTTATTACCTTAAGAATTTAAAACGGAAAGAGTCTTAGATTTTTTAACCACCTTTTGTAATAATTGAATTTTTATAGTGGATTTTACTTTTTCTCTCCCCATGATTCTTCTCAATTTTAATTTCATTATTGTTTCCACAGTTTTAAGAATATGGATGATCGAAATCTTGAGATTGGAGTGTGCAGCAAAAGCTAAAAGCTTTTGAGTGTTAAAATATCTAAGTAAAATATTTATGGCTCTATCAATCCAGTTTATTGTAAAATTTCAACTTTTTTCTTCTAATGCCTTATTTTAATCCAGAGGTCTTACTACAAAACATATGCCATTTAGTTGTACACATATTAAATTTTAGTTATATATATACAATTTCTGGATATTTCATTTATTATGTGCAATGGGCTCATATGTGACCAATAAGTACCGTTAAAATAATTTTTTTACCAAATAATAATATCAAAAAGATCAATATCATATTGGACTCAAATTTGACAAATACAGAATATTAAAAGATCAATAAAAAAAAGATATCCATCATCATAAAAAAAATATTATATAACATGCTTTAGAAATAAATTAATATAATGAAATTAGCCGTCATAGAAGAAAAAAAGTACATTTTTAAAGAGTTCTGTTGCATCACTACATATATTTGAATAATGAATATAACGAAATGTATGATAAGTAATAGCTGTTATCATTGAAAAGTTGTGTTGATACTCATTATGAGAAAATATTTTTTTCGTTTTACAAAAGTGATGATAACAGATCGATAAAAAATTATGTAATATGATAGCATATATTTAACAAATGATGATATAAATTAACTAAATATTTGCTAAATAAGGTACTCACTAAGAATTGAGAGATGCAGAAATAATTATTATAGCTTGATAGCCTATATTTAACAAATAAATGTTATCAGGGAATAGAAAAAATTATCCATCTTCACAAAAGAAACAAAATAATTGTTAGCAAATTCATAGAAATAAAATTATCCACTATTATGAAATGTCTATAGAACGAAAATAGTATATGTTTAGAGCGTTATACGAACAGTGGTGCATATATCATAGATGAATACGAAAGCCCCAGAGTAAATTTGATGATGTTAACTAGCAATTGACGATAAAGGAATTATTTGCACAAACTGCGAAAAATGAAGGACTACTTTGAGCGAAGAAAGAATAGATGGGGGACCTAATATGTACTTAATCAACTCGAAAAATACATGAACCAGGATAGCTAATCATTACAAATGAATTTCAAGTGAGTAAACAGGATTTCATATTCGATCTCATGGATATTTATCGAATTATGTGGAAAGCATGGTGGTCTCCTTTATCATAGCAAACAACTCAAAAGAAGTCAATACTTAGTAGAAGAAAAGAAAGAAAGAAAAGACCTCACAAAAAATCAAAAGAAGAATCCAAACATTTGCGTGTAACTAATATGTGGGAAAAGCATGGCCCCCCATAATGTCTGTGGAAAGCATGGTGGGCCTAGTTGAGCAGCAAAGTGTATGCAATTGTGTTTAATTGAAGCCCATAATGAGAAGGGCCAATTGACATGCTATTGATTAGAATTTGCTAGATCTCCTCTCTAGCCTATAAAAGAATAGGTTATACATTTCAGTTGTTTTAATTCCATTGAAAGCTACTATACTGAAATAGGTCATAGAGAGGAAGATGTGGCATTCCGATAGATCTTTAGTCTCTATTTTTCTTCAAGTGAAGTAATGGCTCAAACAAGTACGCTTTAATTCCGATGTGCTTATCAATCTCGGTGTTTTACAGTTATATATGAATCTGATTTCTCTTGATTAATAAGTTAAATTATGTGAATAATTTTTTACACTTGAGTTACATGTTCAGATCTCACCAAAACTGCTCTGAGTTGGGGTCATTTGCACAAACAAATGCTTGAACATAACTGAATCATGGGACTTGCTGAGTAGAGGCTTCAAGTAGATAGGGCTCCACGCTCATGCGTACGAGCTATGAAAATGACAAAAAAAAATCGTAGCTCCAGAACAGTTCAGTCCCATCAAATTTCAATTGTTACGAGGATATGAGATTGGATTCTTTGGAACACAAATCCGTCATTTACGGAAGCAATGTCCGTGTTTTTCGCAGTCCTCTAGCCTTTTCGAAGGTTGAAGCATTTTTTTAAGCTAAACGGGTTAATTCAATTCCATCGGGAGCTACAAGAAGCTTCAAAGAGGTTTCCTCCTCAAAATTTGTTTCATAGTCTTTTATAATGTCAAGGGAGATAATTCTGAAATTCTAATGTTGTTTAATATTAATGACGAGCAAACAAATTCTTTTCATTAGCCAAGAAGAAAAAGATATTGGTAGATGACTTAAGTAATTTTCCACTTATTAAGATGATCACCAAGCAAGGATTACTTAAAAGATTTAATTTCGGTTGGTGAGATAAATTTATCATTGCTTTCTAGAAAAACACCAGTAGTATATAAAGAAACTTCAGACCTGTATTCGCGATGACCCTATCGTAAGAGCAGAGTTTTACGAATTGAGCTATATCCCTCGAGCCAAATGAAGCATGCATGATTCTTTTTTTTTCCTTGGTGCAATTGAGCCATCCCCAACTTGACCAAAGAGATATCGCCTGTTAAGTAAATTGTTGCACCTACGATCCAACCAATTGTGAGAGAATCAATAGATTCCTTTTCTGGAGACTCATAGTTTAGAAATTGATAAATTGTGATATGTTATGCAAAACACACCAAACACATTCTTAGTTCGAATTCCAACAAAAGAATTTCATACCAAATGTGTGAAAAAAAAAATGGAAACTGAAAACAGTTTTTGTTTTCAATGACCTAAAGATGTTTTCTCATATCAAATGGGTAGTAAGTGAACTTGACTCTAGTTATTTCAATGAAGTTTCACTTGAATTTTTTTAATATGGTTATGAAGATATACTTTTCATCAACGGTCGTGTGAGCACTACAACCTCCATGGTCGTGGCGGCCGGGCTCTTCTCCAGCGGATGGATTGATTTTCAGAGAGAGAGGGAGCCATAGCCATGGAAGTCGCAACCTCCGTTGGAGATCTGCAGCCCCACGAGGCCAAGACCTTCATGACCGCGGGTCCAAATGAAGTATTTTTAATGTCTCTTGCAATCATATGCCTTACTTTTTTCTTTCTTCTTTTTGCCATAATATGATTTCTGAATCAGCCATATTTTTATAATATATTTTCCTAGTCTCCGCAATATGTTCTTTTCTTTTTTTTTCTTAAAAAAAGGTACGTTGATGCCGTGGATAAGGTTTTTTTTTTTTTTTTTTTTTGTGGTCGAAAATAAATTTTATTAGCTGAAACAAACATTACAACCTACTTGAAAGGCATCGAAAGCTAGAATGTCTAACAAGGGAGTAGGGGGTAAAAAAGCCTAAGTAGGCGGCAAAAAGCCATTGTTATGGGTCTTAGCAGCCCAATCCGCAGCAGAATTGGCATCTCTGAGGCAAAACCTAACGCACAAGTGAGTGAGACAAGGGAGCAAGGCAACGGCTTCGGCGAGCAGAGGACAAACCTCCCATGGCGACACTTCAAGATCGTGCCCCACTTCAACCATCACAAGGCAGTCGGACTCGATGATAAGAGGATCCATGTTCTTGTTGGCACTAATCAAGTGATGTAGGGCGAGACACAGAGCTTGAACCTCCACCTACAAAGCCGAAGATGCAAGTACTGTCTTCATGAATCCTTCTATCAGATTGCCATTCTGATCACGACAAAGGTAAGCAACTGATCTGTTGGTGCTTCCTAGCTGGAAAGCCCCATCGATATTTATCTTCAGGACTCCAAGATCCGGGGGCCTCCATGAGTTGTCAAGATCTGGACGTCTTCGATCTAGTCCGACCCCATGGACAGGAACGGGAATGATATCATCCATGCGAGCTTGGCTAAAATGCTTCAACAACAACGTGAGAAGGAGCAGGAGTCTGTTGGCAGAAGATGGACCGATTGTGTGACTTCCAAATCTGCCATAACAGTGTGGCGAGCAGCTTAAAACCAAGTAAGGTCTGCCTTTTAACAAATAGAGTAGCAAGCCAGTCCTCTATGCGATGAATATCTGCCGGTAGTATAGGAACACTAATCTGGGGGTGAGACCAAACCTGGGAGGTCCATGGGCATAATGTTCTGAAGTCTCTGGTTGCTGGGTTGAGTAGAGGGTACAGATAGGATCGGCACAAATTTTTTTGCAAAATAGGTTGTCCTTAGTGGGCAGGGCGTTCTGGCATAAAGACCAAAGGAAAATTTTAACTTTAGGAGGGATATGGAGTTTCCAGATGCTTTTCCAGAGGTGCTGTGGTGGTTGATATGATGAGATACCCTTTTTATAGTAGTAGTGGAAGTTGCATGTCGAATAACAGTATACGCACTTTTCACAGTAAAAGCACCTTGAGCTGTGCACGGCCAAATGATCTTATCTGAAACATAATGAGGTCTAATAGGGATCTTAATAATTTCTGCAATAGTCTCACCATCAAAGAGACGTTCCAGTAAATTCATATTCTATAGGTTAGTTTCTGTTTCAATCAAATCAGCAACCTTTTCACGTTCATGTATAGCAGCTAATCCTCCTATTTTACCTTTAGGAAGCCAGCAGTCCTCTCTAATATTGAGGCTAGTTCCATCTCCGACTGACCATTGAATCGTTGGTAAAATAGAATCCCGTCCAACTAGTATGCTTTGCCAACCCCAAGAAGATCGAGTACCTTTTGAGGCATTTAAGAAGTTCAGTGAGTTAAAATACAGACCTTTGAAAAGCTTGGCCCATAAAGAAGTAGGTTGTTGTAGTAGTCGCTAGGCCTGTTTACCTAACATGGCTTTATTAAAAGCCACATGGTCTCGAAACCCGAGTCTTCCCAATTCCTTTCCAGTCTTTAATACTTCCCAGTTTTTCCAATGGATGTCGGACCTTCGGCTATCATTTTGCCACCAAAAACGTGTTATCTTTTTTTCAATGGACTTGCAAAGTGAAACAGGGATTTTAAAGATTGACATAGCATATTGTGGGATTGCATGTACTACACTTTTAATAAGAATCTCCTTACCACCCTTAGAAATGATACTCTCTTTCCAACCATCTAATTTGGCATTGACTTTCCCGAGTATCCAAGCAAACATGTCTCGTTTAGATCTTCCCCAGTCCAATGGGATACTAAGGTATTTTCCAATTTTTGCTAATACCAGGATTCTAATTTCCTGTGCTAAGTTAACCTGAAGTCGGGTAGGGCAGTCTTTATTGAAGAAAATACCCGACTTATTCCAGTTGATGGCCTGCCCTGTAGCGAGACAATACTGACTTAGAATATTGGCTAGTTCGTGGCATTCTTGTATTGACCCATCTAGGAAGAATATAGCGTCATTGGCAAAAAAACAAATGAGTCAAAGTTGGACACCACATGTTTAGCTGGATACCCTTAAGATTTCCCATATGGAGAGCTTAATGGATGAGAGTAGTCAGCATATTCACCATTAGAATAAAAAGATAGGGTGATAAAGGATCTCCCTGTCGAATCCCTCGCGTCGATTGGAAGTATTTCAGCTGTTTGCCGTTAAATTTGACACTTATGGAAACGGTAGTGATGCACTGCATAATCCACTGAACCCAAGTATGATGGAAACCTAACATGAATAGATAGTTTTTGAGAAAATCCCACTCAACGTGGTCATACGCCTTTTTCATGTCCATCTTGACAACAGCCTGGAATTTTCTCTTTCTAGTTCTCATCTTCAACTAATGTAGAATCTCCTGCACAATTAAGATATTGTCTTGTATCTGATGGTCGCTTACAAATGCACTTTGTTCCATAGAAATGATTTCAGGAAGGAAAGGTTTTAGTCGGTTGGCGAGCACCTTGGAAATTATTTTGTAGGCATAATTACAAAGACTAATGGGTCGGTATTGATCTAGACATTTTGGGTTAGGGACTTTTGGTATGAGTGTGATAATGGTTTTGTTTAGTTCCGAGGGCATCATACCAGATTGAAAAAACTGCTGCACCGAGGAAAAATCTTCTTCTTCTAAGATGTCCCGATGATGTTGGTAAAACAGGTCATTAAATCCATCGGGACCCGGGGCTCGAGTTTTCCCCAGCTGGAAAATAGCTAGTCGAACTTCCTCTCGGGTAACAGCTGAAATAAGTTTCATATTCATATCATTAGTCACAACACACTCACATTTAGCAAGAATTGGCCCATAGTCGCGATAACCTTCTGATTTGTAGAGTTTAGAGAAGAATTCCAGCGTCATGTCCTTGAGGAGTTGATCATCTCGAACACATCTTTGGTTATCATCAAGCAGCATCCTGATTTTGTTTTTATTTCTGCGTTGAATAGTAGTGGTATGAAAGAATTTAGTGTTTTTATCACCTCACCGGAGCCAATTGATCCTAGATCGTATCGCCCAATACTGTTCCACCTGCTACCAAGCGTTGTGTAGCTGACCTTTCAACTTACTGACTAGCTGTTTATCGTATGAATTGTTGGTCTGATTGGTTAACAATTGTAGTTGCTGCTGTGAAGTTGCTATCTGCACATTCAGCGTTGTGTAGCTGACCTTTCAACTTACTGACTAGCTGTTTATCATATGAATTGTTGGTCTAATTGGTTAACAATTGTAGTTGCTATTGTAAAGTTGCTATCTGCACATTTGCTTGAGAGAAAGTGACTCTACTCCACTTCAAAAGGGCCCAACTGACTTGTTTTAATGTGTATGGCAAATTATAGCCCTTAGCTCGAGCTGAAGACCAAGCTACTACAATGACGTCCCAACAAGCCTAATGCTGCAACCAGTAAGCTTCGAAGTGGAAGGTCTTCTCTTTGCTGCACGATATGGCATCAATATAAAGCACCAGAGGACTGTGGTCCGAACCCACTACTGGTAAAGCGCAGACTTCAACCTCAGAGAAGGTGATCCTTCAGTTCCAATTGCAAAGAACCTGATCCAATCTCTCTTTAACCAAGTCATCCCCCTCGCGGTTATTCATCCACGTAAACGAGCATCCCTTGTTGTCGATATCCATCAGTGCACAATCATGTAGGACTTCTCTAAAGGATTGTATTCGAGAAAAATCAGGAGGTCTCTTACCTACTTTCTCCCATTGATAGGCAATTTCATTGAAGTCCCCCGCGCAAATCTAAGGTAAAAAGTTGTTAGATGCAATTCGACGGAGTGCTATCCATAAGGGTTGACGTGTGACGTGAGTGAAGAATTGCTGGTGCATGTACACAGGTCAGTCGCATAGGTGTTCCTCTCCCTATCTCCATACATATTGTATCGATAAAGTCAGATGTAGTAATTTCCACCTGTATAGTTATATTAGAATGCCAAAACATGGCCAAACCTCCAGCTATGCCTATTGGATTAATGATATAGGAGTTAGTAAACTGAAGTCGTCGCTAGATTCTGGAAAGAACCAGCTCTCTATTCTTCGTTTCCATAAAAAAAAAAAGTACATCTAAGCTCTCTTTGGTCACTAGGGCCTTCAGGGCTTGAACCGTCAGGGGAGAGCCAAGTCCCTGACAGTTCCAGCATAGGAGCTTCATTTTGCAACCGATGGCTTTTTCGAGCAAGCCACCTTAGCCCAATTCTTGACTTCATTAGCCATTAGGACAAGAGTATCCAGTAGTTGAATGTCTTCAAAGCAGTCCGAGCTGTGAGAGCACAAGTCATATGGATTGTACCTCTTGAGTTTCTTCACTATCCCTATCTTAGTAGCAAGACGTGAGGGTTTTGTTTTCTTGGCATTCACAGTTTGTTGAACCTTTTCTCGATGCCCTTTGTGCAGATCAGGGACCGAAACCGGTGCACCTCCTGCAGTAGCTATCAAGGGAGGAGACAAAGCAATAGAATTGTGCTTCAGGAATTACAGCAGCCCTCGTTTCTACAAGAGGTAAGTGTTGTTGCATTGGCACACTTGTGCCCATTGCTATAATCCAAATACTAGAGTCCTTTTCATGAGAGACCTGTTGGACACCTTTCATTTTTTATGAGATAGGGATCTTATCGATAGTCATTACATTCCTATGTTTTGTTACTGCAAGACGACTTGCCTTTTCAAGGACTTCTTCAGGAGGGGGTAGATTAGGTACTTTAGATGTTATAAAAGAAGGAGTTTCTGGGACAATGTCATATGTTTCGGCAGAGGGAAACCTTCTTTCATAGAAAGTCCGCCAGTACGAACTATTCTCCTTAACTTTAGCGTGCAACCAGTGACCGAAGGCCACTTCTCTTTACCTTCCATCTTACCTTCAGTGAAAGGTATGGTTTGACAGTACATTGCATAATGTCCCAATCGTCCACATGAATAACAAAAATGGGGAAGCCATTCATATTGGAAGTCTAGCCATAATGCTTTGATGTCGATATGAATCAATTGCCCTATTTTTAAGGGATCATTTAGGTTAATTTGACTCACTTTTGATGTTGTTCCTTCCTTGGTATCAACTTTTACTTCAAGCATCCTCCCAATGCTTCTAACAGCTCTACTTAACATATGAGCTATGCACCACTCTAAGGGAAGGCCAAATACTTGAACCCAGAATGTACATTTGGAAAAAATCATAATGGTGGAGTGGAGTATTTGGCTTCCAAGATTGAAAGATCACCAAATTACTAGAGAACAACCACGGACCTCCCTCTTCTACTCTCTATCTATCACTTTCTAACTTGAATTTAGCCACATAGATATCCATTTCCTGTTGAGTGATTTCTACATGACCCTCTTCTACTCTCTATCTATCACTTTCTAACTTGAATTTAGCCACATAGATATCCATTTCCTGTTGAGTGATTTCTACATGATATGTACGCCAAGCACGCTTCATTGTATTTTGGAAAGCTTGAAAATTAATAGAGGGGTTTGAGAAAACCTTACCGACTAATATTCTCTGACATTCTTCGATTTTATCCAGGGATGGCGACTCTTCCCAGATATCGATTTCCTGCTGTCGCGACCAAATTTTTCAAGTGTGAACCACCTAGAGTTTGGCTAATGGATTGTTAAGCCTAGACTTAACTCGAGCTCTCCCAAGCCCATAATAATTCGCGACTTAGGTTTGAATTGTTAACATGCAATTAAATTTTAACTAGGAGTCGCCACTAATCTATTTTTGGTGGGTCGATTAGAAACCCTAGTAAAGTAACGGGAGATTTACTTTACTCCTACGAACCAGAGACTAAGGGTACGGGGACTTGGTTACGTTAGATTTCTCTAACGCCCTTTCGGTACCTTTCTTTTTATTTTTGAAAAATGTTTGGCAAGTAATTTGGATTGATTTTAAATCTATTCCCTTAACATGTGAGGTGTTCATGCAGGTGCGCAAACCACCAATTTAACACCCAAGAAAGCAATTAAATATTGCAAAACATACCTAGAAACAACGAAAACATCTGCATTGTTAAATAAGAATTCACATCAGCAGCCCTAGATATGATTTCTAATTAACACGCAATTTCAATTTTTGTTTTCACTTTATTTAATGAAAATCATGACTTATTCAATGCATGTCACTATTCTAACATGAAATAATATGATAACATGACCAAAATTGTATGTCATAAATAAGCATGCAATCTATCCTAAAGCATGAGATGAATTCATTCTAATTCTTTTATATTTTCCATGAAATTTAAAATTAAAGAAATGCAACAATTAAATATGCAATCTAAATTAATCAAATGACCTAATTCTAATGACGGGTAATGCGATGCAATGACATACTAAAATGACACGCAACATACAATTTAGTATGCGAGTTATATGTCACGCGACATTTATTAAATGACTTAGTTTAATGACAAGGAAGTTCTAATTAAATGAACCTAATAAGAACTAAATGATGTACATTTCATATTTCTATTTAAAAATGCAAAAATGATCTAGCTAGATTAAAATTCTATCTAATTTAAACTAAGGATCAAGTCACATTAAATCCTAATTTAAACTAAGATATTATCTTAATCTACCATGCAATTTATCTAATATGCGATGACGTGCAAAGAATGCCTTAATTCAACATAAGAATATAGAATTTTAATCTAGCTAGATCATTTTTGCATTTTTAAATAGAAATATGAAATGTACATCATTTAGTTCTTATTAGGTTCATTTAATTAGAACTTCCTTGTCATTAAACTAAGTCATTTAATAAATATCGCGTGACATATAACTCGCATACTAAATTGTATGTTGCGTGTCATTTTAGTATGTCATTGCATCGCATTACCCGTCATTAGAATTAGGTCATTTGATTAATTTAGATTGCATATTTAATTGTTGCATTTCTTTAATTTCAAATTTCATGGAAAATATAAAAGAATTAGAATGAATTCATCTCATGCTTTAGGATAGATTGCATGCTTATTTATGACATACAATTTTGGTCATGTTATCATATTATTTCATGTTAGAAGGTGGCTACTGGGATTCGCTCCAGTGGCCACCTTCTAACATGGAAGGGGGAGGTGAGGGGTTCAAATCCCCACCTTCTCAGGAGGGATGGGGTGGGGACGCGTAAATTTCAGGAGTGGGTTTCGACTCCCACGCCCTGCAAGAGGCAGGGCAAAAATCTGAGAGTGAGTGTAGAGTAGGAATAGAGGAATAGAGTAGGATTGACCAAAAAAAAAAAAAAAACATAAGAATGCCCGATGGTTTTTTGTGTTTTTTTATTAATTTCGAAATTAAAATTTTCACATGCAATTCAAATAATGATAAAACTAACATCATAAATGAATGTGCTTTTTCTTTTAGTTTTCTTTTCCATGATTTAAAGTAAAATTCTTATTCTAAATATAAAAGATAATAACCAAACCAAACCAAATCTTAATTCAACATTTTTTGGATTTTCTTTGCAAAAATAAGATTGACTCAACCAACTTAATGATAGGAAATCAAACAAGATAGAATTGATATCTAAAAATCGACAAACCATATCTCGCGCATGAGATCGGGTTGGCCAACTTTAAATTAAATCGCGAATCGAATCTCGGGCTTGAGATTGGATTGTCGATTTTTTGAAGGGATTGCGAGAAAGATTTCGGGACGAAAATCGGATTGTCAATCCCTATTTCATGTACTATTTCATGTTAGAATATCAATCATATATTTAGGAATAATCCTACTAAAGAAAAAAATTAAATAAATGAAATAACATAAAAAGATAAAATAAGTAAATAAATAAACAAAAGAAAAAACTACCTAATTGATTTTCCTTTTTTTCTTTTGTTTTTCTGTTTTCTTTTTCCCTTCCCAAGCACGGATTGCTCATGGCAAGTCACAGCAACCGTCGTCGGTCCGGCAGGGGCAGCTCCGGCGAAGGGAAGGCACCGTGGGTCGCGGGTCAGGCGGGACAGGGACAGCACGGGCGAAGCAACCGGCGCTCAGGCATTGACGAAGGGGGCGTCTCGGCGTTGTTGGCGTCGGGCAGACCACCGGATCTGCGGCAGCGACTGGTGGAGATGGCTCGGCGGAAGGCTGCTGTGGGCGTCGCTCAAAGAGGCAGTCGCGAATGAGGCGGATCGGCGATGGTGCAGGCGCGGCGGTGCGGATCCGGCGCGACGGCAGCACTAGTGTGGCGGCGACACGAAGGCTCTGCAGGTGGAGCTTCGGATTGGAGTCGGGTTAGAGCAGAGGGCACAGAGCGGCTTCACAGGGGCAATGCCTCTCGATTGCGGATTGCAAGTCGTCGAGTGGAGCGATGAGGGTGGCGACGGACGCGGCACAGCGTCAAGCGAACAGAGACAAGGGCAACAGAGACGAGCGGCGCGGCGAAGAGGCAGGCGCGGGTGGTCGGGGCTCCGGCGCGGTGGCGCAGGTCGTCGGGGCTCACAGACGGAGACCGGCGGCTACGTCGGCACGGGGAAGAAGGCGCGGCTGTGGCACGGCTCGGGCCTACTCGCGGAGGGTGGAGTATCGAGCTTCGGGTTGCCGGGGCAGGGGCGCCGGAATCGTGCGGCAGCAGCTCGGACCACCGGCGAAGGGTGTCGCGGGCCGAGAAACTTCAGGTCCAGGCGTAGATCGGAAGCGGGGCCATCTGGTGTGGTGGCGCGGTGAGGCGGCGCCGGCTGTCGCAAGGAGGGCGGATCAAAATCGGATCCGGCAGGAGGGAGGCAAAAGTGGAAACAGTAGAAGGAAGGAGGTGATGAACAGTAAATGTCCAATCACCTTTACCTCATTTTACTTTTTTTCTTCACTTTTCCTTTCTTCCCTTTTTGTGCTTCCATTTTACTTTTTTCTTCACTTTTCCTTTCTTCCCTTTTTGTGCTTCTCTCCTTCTCTCGAGGACTCCACGGACGGCTCCCTAAAGCACCAAAACTCTTTTCCCTTTTCAGTGAGTTTTTTTTTTTTTGAGAGAACCCCTCCCATTCGAGCCACAAAACGAACGAAAAAGAAAGTTTTCTTTCTTGCTTTTTTTTTTTCCACCCCTCAACAAAACGGAAGAAGCCCCCCTTTTATAGAGCAAGAACAAATCAATATGTTCTACCAACGAAGATTTCATATATTGACTCAGCGATTGAAGCTAATCCGAAATTTTTTGAAGATTTTCCAGATAATTCACTCAAGATAAAGCTCCATTAACCAACTTTAAAATCTTTCGAAATCTCTATCCGCAACAAAATATTTTAGAATATTCCTTATCCTCCTTAATATTCCCAACGATTTCAACACCTATTGTTAAAGATAAGATTACAGTGCGATTTTTTAATTTCCAAAAATTATCATAATATCGCATCAAATCTTAAATTTTCACAAGATAATTAATTAAACATAACGACGGGCTTGGATTAATTTTCTTCATGGGCTTAGTCCAGCCTGTTAATTTAAAACCTAAAACCACTAATTTGACCCATCCACCACCGGTCCAGTAAATGCAAAATAAAAAATAAATGCTCCTACAACTAAATGCTATGCAATTAATTAATTAATATGTTTTTAGGGGTTAAAATTAATCCCTAATTTCTTAATGTGATAAATGACTAAACGGGTAGCCAAAATTTAGGTGTCAACACCTACTCAGACCATAATCAACTCAATCTGTTACAAAGGGCAGCAAGGCGTGCTGTCTCTTCCTGATCGTGATAGTCCATGATTAAAGTCCGAATTCAAAATTCAGAGGAGGTAAGGACTAGAGTTGACATGCAAAGAGTAATGGATTAGTGGCAATTTGATGGAGAGAAAGTTAACTAAACCAATAGAGTTTTCGGGGAAATTCGGCAAACAGGTAAGTTAACTGATAGACCTGCTTTTTCGGCAAACAGGTAACGGGCATAATTTTCAAGTGAAAAGGAAAGAGGCAACCGAATTGATGGCTGAGAGAATTGACAAATTCCCATTAATCTAGAGACAGAAGAAAATGAAACACCAAGATAGGTGCAACGCAGCAGGGAATTGGAGTGCACAGGGGTTTGACAAAGAGGATTCCATAAGAGAAATTACGGGAAAGCTCAAGTCGATTGACGAAAAGTCATCGCAGAAAGTGGAAGGGAAGCGTGTTGGTGAAGAAACACACAAAGAGAATCATCGAAGCAGAGAATTGGAGTGCACAGGGATGAGACCACAAGAGAATTACTGAAGATCTCGAATTGCATGGAAGAAAGAATCTGTACTGCGATTGAAAGTGGAAGGTGCGGGTGAAAACGCCATTGCAACACAGGAGGGAGATGGGGTTCGAAATGTTAATTAGGGTTTATGTAATGGAATCTTTAACTGTTCAAAACCAGTATTATCGAATTTGAAGTTGTTATCAACATTTCTTGCTTATCACCTAGAAATCGCACCTTAGACTCTGAGTATATCCTAAAACTGCTTTGTGTGAACTCTAGGACGTAAAATCATGAGTATTCCCTCTTAGGTGGGGAAGAAAAAATTACACTCGGGATTAAGGGGCCCTTCAAGTGGAGAGGGTAGACTCTACCGCACCTTGTAAGGGGGTATTTGAAGAATTAGTAGACCGATATAGTAGCCGCAAGTGCCGGCGAAGGTGGAGGGGGTGGGTGAAACACCCACTGCAAGGTCGACCTATGCTTTACATAATGTCTCTCAACCAACTTGTTGGCCTCGTAGCCCCGATTGAGAGACACTGTGTGAATTTGTTCGTACTTTTTGCTTGTACACCCATTGTAAGTGATAGATTTGCACAGTATCTCTCAATCGACTTGTTGGTCTTGTTATCAACATTTTTTTCTTATCACCTAGAAATCGCACTTTAAAAGGTGTAGAATACTTTTTAGCAAGATATTCAGTACTCAATTCTAGAATGTAGTTGCACTTTTCAATAAAAGTTTATGACTGTGTTGAAGAAATTCTGGTCATCAACGACAGCGAGGCCCCTCACCACTACCTAACATGTCCTTTGTTTAGGTGTCTATGAATCAAACAACTTTGCAAAAGGTGATCAGTTCGGCATGTTTATGATGGGAAAGTCCACTTTTGATAGATACAATTAAGGGTGTGCAAAAGAACCGGGACCCATCCGAACCGTTCAAAACCACCAAGAACCGGTGGTTCTTGAAGGAACCGGTCCAATTCTCGATTCCAATTTATGGGAACTAGTGGTTACCGGTCCGGTTCCTAGTTCCAATTCATGGGAACCGGTGGGTACGATCCAGTTCCGGTTCCATGGGTAGATCCGCCCACCCGGCATCGAACCGATTCTATTAAAATAATATATTAATTTTTAATATTAAAAAATAATTACAAATTAACAAACCCAAATCAAATAATTAAAAAAAATTAATTAAAGTGGGAAAAAAATCCAAAGCACACCAAATGGAGAGGCACTAATCTCTAGTCAAACCAAATGGAGAGATGCTTTTGTTGAAGCTAAAATGTCCAAAGTGCACCTTGACAAAATGTCGAGCAATTGGTGGGCATAAAGCAAGCTCGCCCATGCGAGGCCAGTCGGCGGGGCTGCAAGAGGAGGAGAAGAAGAATAGGTGAGGCGGCGAAGAACCAGCAATTTTGGTCAAAAACTAAAGTCGTTTTCCGTCAAGCCCTCGCCGGCCGGTCGCCGACCAAGGCCTTGGCCGGCGACCGGCCAAAAGAAGAAAAAAAATGGAGCTTTTGAGAAAATGATATTATTATTGACAAAATTCGAGCTTTTGAGAAAATGACCGATTCCATGGATCCACTCGGGAACCAAATCGGATCGGTGGTCCGATTCCCGAGTGGATTCATGTAACTAATGGGTGGATCCCGATTCCAATTTTTTGAAACTAGTCCTTAGCGAGTGGTTCCCGATTCTAGGTTGGGAACCACCCGCCCGGACCATGCACACCCCTAGATACAAATCCACAAAAGATGCCAAACAGTGCCCACATAGATGACTCACCCATGTGTTGGGAGGAAAGAGATGAAATTTTAGGGATGTCCAATCATACCAAGTCTACTTGAGAACTAGACCCGCCCACCCCGAAAATAGTCCGGAAACTGGTCTACATTAAAATCGGTCCGAGAACCAATTCCCAAAATTCAAAACCAATTTGAATTGATCTGATTTCCGGTTTCAAGTAAATGCCCACCTAGGAACCAAATCGACCGGACTAGTTTGGGAACTCGTTTGGAAACTGGTTTTGTAAGTTTAAAAGTCCAAAACCCTTTTTTCCCCAATTTCTAATCTTAGAATTGTCTTTTTCCTCTCGCACAGTGATCCTCCTTTGTCATTCCTCTTCCTCCCTCGTTGACTCACGGTTGCACCATCCATCGCATAGGATTTTTGCTTTGCCTCATGATGTTTGTTTATGATAATTAGTCTTATGGATCTTTAGTTTTTCATTTAGTCAAAAATTTCATGTACTATTTGATTACATGTGCATAATGATTCAATACAAATTAGGAGGATTACAATGTTCTCTCACATATTAATGTAAAATTCGAAGCCATATAGAATATCGGGCGGTTGCAAAACAAGTTTCAGTGAAAACAAAGTTGACCCTAAAATCTGACTAGAAAAATAGGGTGGTTCCAAAATAGAGTCTAGTGCAAACAAGGTAGGGTACTAGGTTCAAAAAAGAAGAACCGTTTATAACAAGGTCGGGTGCCCCAAAGTGAAAGTCAATATAGAGAATGCATGAAGGGGATGAAGGGGATGAAGAGGAGAAGAAGGAATAAATGATAGAGTAAAGTTAATGGTGATCTCTTAGTTTTTGGTTTTTCAGAAGATGCCCATAGATAAATAGAAAAAGGAGACCACACCGACGCTAATGGATGCAATTGTTCGATGATAACCTTTCAATTCTTATGTTATGAAATTGTTAAATGTTAAAGGATTACCATCACGAAAAACTATAAGCAGTTACATTTGTGATGTATTTATTCTAAACTAATTTTTTGAATCACCAAAAAAGAAAAAATCACAAGTTGATCCACATATAACATATTTCCCCCAAACTTATATTTTAGTCACCCAAAACCCCAAACTGGTATAGATTGGCATATTTACTCTCCATTAACTTCTGTCAATTTTTATTGTGAAATTGCCGAGCTGGAAAATATATGAAAACCTCTCTCTCTCTCTTCAATTAGCCCTAATTTGAAAACAAATAGGGCTCATTCTATTTCTCTCCCACAAAGCACTCTAATCCTTCTTCGTCTTCCCCTTCATCGAGTACACTCCTTCATCGTCGTCTTCGTGTCTGTTATTGCAATTGTTGTAAGCCTTCTCACCGGAGATTAAACATCGAAGTAGTCACGTCCTGTTTTGCTATACCTCTTAGCCACTAATCCTGCCTTACGTATCGTACAATCCGGTTTTCATTTTTTTATTTATAAGGCCCATATAGATCTTATAGTTCTAGTGTTAGGAGGAGGACTACTTGATGACATGTATTATTTTGCTTTTATCTCAAGATCCATCGCCATTTTCCACATGTGCATCCGGTCTAGAGTCTAGACTTGGCATCATTATAACCTTTTGATCATCCACTAAATCAATAACATAAGTAAAGAAAGGTCCCAAGACTTTTCTCGTCTTCTTCTTTTAGTCTGTCTAGGTAATTGTTTCTCTTTATCTGAAAAATAGGCTTTAAAATGAGAAGGATCTTGTTCAATTTTAATTTGTTTTCCTTTTATCTTAAGTGAAGGCTTTATTGGTATTGGGCTTAAGGCCCATCCGTCCAAGTTGGGCCCAGAAAGCCCGGCCCACGAGAATAGGGCCCATGGAAGGAGATAGGTATAAAAGGGAGGAGAGAGAGAGACATAACACCTGTTGGAACAATCAGTACGTACGCTTCCTTTCTCCCGCGCACTCTCTCTCTCAAAAAGAAAAAGAAGAAATAGTAAGGCTTCGGCAATTTCTTCTTCCCTTCATTGCTTAATCGGATCGAACAAGACCGTTTCTCTTCCTCTTGTCGGCGTTGGTGTTTAATCTGTGGCTAACAAGGTACGCTCGAATCCGTGGTGTGCTTTACGATCGGTGATACGTGTTTTCCCGGGCTTCGTCTTCCGCATTGATTTAGGGGTTCGATTCGGTGTCGAATCCGGTTTTCGAAGATCCGTTATTCCCAACATTAAGAAACAATTTCTTTTCCCAATTTTTTTTTTCTGTTTCGAAAGACGTAGTATCTTTTATCGTCAAACGCTCAAAAATTCAGCGTCAATTGCTTCAAAAATATTATTAGCATTGAGACCTGAAAATATATATGCTTTACTATTACATGCATAATCCATAGAAAGAAAGAAAAAAAGGTCTTTTGGCGCTTCACGTTGAATTCACTGTTCACCCTCTACATACTGGTCCCTCCAAGCATGCTGTCATCTTCCATTTCCACAAAACTGTTCACGTTCTAGTGGCACATCCAAGCCTTGAGGAACCTTACAACTTGTTCACCTATCTAGCCTTAGATACTCTTCACGTCTAATATCTTATTCACATTCTATGGAAGCAGAGCACTTCCAACCTTTAGACGAACTTGTTCCATACTTCATTTGCATTTTCGTTTGTGCATTGACATGCTAATTCTACACAACCAATACGCATATTAGTAGCATTAGATTATTTTGTCATTTTTAAAACTTCATAAGGAAATTTTTCACACATCTGGAAGTAGATTATTGTTTTTTTATTGCTTTTTATAATTAGAAAAATGATGTTGGTCGTTCTTATAGTTTCTTTCTTAGCACAAAACTGCAGAGCCTTTGAAATTTTTGTGCAATTTCAATAATAATTGGGGAAAAGTATCCAAAAAATCCTAAATCTATTGCATTTGTGCCAATTTAGTCATAAACCTTTTAATAGCATTAATTCAGTCATATACCTTTTGAGTTTATGCCAATTCTGTCCTAAACCTTTTAATGATACCAATTGAATCCTAAACTTTTTGAATTAGTGTCAAAGTAATCCTAAATGTTTTGACCTGATGCTAATTTAGTCTTTTCGACTAATTTTGGCCAAATATTGCCAACATGGACGCCAGCTTGTTTACGTGACACCACCGGTATTAATGTGGACAATTTAATAATTTTTCAATTTTCTTTTTCTTTTTTTCTCTCCTTTGTTATTCTTCTTCATTTGCCGGTGATCGACCACTGGCCAGTGGCCACAAGCAATGGTTGGCCATTGGCCACAACTAGGTGGGCTGGCCATTTGCCAAAACCAGGTGAGCTGGCCTTACCTAGCCATGGTGAGGCCAAGCCTCAACAAGGGTTGGCCTCGACAGCTCTAGCCTGGGCAAAGCCAACCCTTACTTGGATGAGGGCAGCCTCGGTGAGGGCCAACCTCGTTGGATTTGGCCTAGGGACTAGGGAGGCCGACCCTCTCCTGGGAGAGGGCGAGCCCCGGCTCCCCTGCTGATCAGGAGAAGCGAAGCTCCGAAGGCTGGTGATCAGGAGAAGTCCGAAGGTGCGACTGGGGGGACTGATTGAGAGCTGCCAAGATGCACAGCGAAGAGAGAGAGAGAGCGAGAGCCGGCGACTATGTCCACACGAAATTTAAAAGAAAAATTAAATTAGAAATTTATAAAAGTAAGACAAAACAAAACAAAATGATGCCAATGAGGAGAGAACGGCTGGGGATTCGTTCCGCCGGGTTGGCGAACTTCCCATGAATTATTTCCGATTATTTTAACGTTTCGTAAAACTACGTACGGAATCATATCTCAATTATTACGTTTTCGCAGGCAACAACAAAAAAAAATGTCTCAATTATTACCCTTCTACTCGGGGGCTTTCGTGCTTTCGTACATATTATTACGGGGCAGGTGATGCGAAAATGAGGTTTGTAATTCGGAATTCGGGTCAAAATCGAGCGTTGGTCAAACGACAGTCAAAAGTCAATAATTAGCGGGACTTTTGGACATGAGGCCCTGGCCGAGGAAAATGTCGCGAGGGTTGCAATGATCATCGATCGATAAATTAACGCCCCCTCTTGTCCATGGTATGAACGCGCGAAACGGTTAATCGTCGTGATCAAGGGACATTATAAGCACGATCTTAAATTGGGTGAATCTTATAATTTTCTAATTGAATATGACCGCTCTACTTTTGCTCCCAACAAGAAGACCTGTTTTTGTTGAGAGAACACCAGAAGCTTTGAATGGAATTTGGGATCAGGCACACGTCACTTGACTTTCTTTTTCCTATCAATACAAACACATAAAAGAAAACCTAACGAGCGATACTTGTTAAAGTTGTATGTTATTAGTGATTGGAGATTATGAACCAACTATACTATAATATCATGACTTAGACTAATTACATTGTTATATATAATACTGCATCACAACCTCAAATCACAGATGGAAAAAAATGAGATGTGATAATACGGTAGACGTCGTAGTTCATTAAGATGACGGTGTACTGGTTATGTGCTTCATTGTGAAAAAATAAACAAGAAGATGCATATAATAACAACGTTCAAAAGAAAAGATAAAACAAAAGATTATTATCATAAATAAAATAAAATAAAATAAAAACCCAAATTGATGCATCCATGACAAATCTACCTTACATTAGTTTCCATTGAATTTTACTGTCAAATTGCTGACTTGGACGATATATGATAATTGATGGGTGTACCAATTTGTGTTTTATCCTTCATTTGTTACAGATGTACTAATTTGATTTTTGGTAGTCAAAAAATTAGTTTGAGTAAATTTGTCATAAATATACTAGTTTTAGGTTTTTTATGGGATTAACCTAAAATCAAATACATTTTAGAAAAAAATGAAATGCAATTTTTCATTTAATAGGGGATATTCCTTTCAATTGCGGTACATAAGTTGCGTTTCTACAGGAGGAAAGAAAGATGCCACTTGAAGATGCCTTGATGCCAAGCATACATACAGACATAGGTCATTGAAAGGATCTCGGAGACCCACCAAAGCACGAAAGCTAGGATCTTTCAGAAAATGGATTCCTATTCAAAGAGTGCATAACCGCATGGATAAGCTCACACTAACCCGTCAATTTGGAATCCAATTCGGGATTTTCCTTGGGAGGTATCGGGAAGGAATTGAAATGGAATAATCGATTCATACAGATACAGAAGAAAAGGTTCTCTATTGATTCAAAGGCTGTACCTATGGGATAGGGATAGAGAAAGAGGAAAAAATGGAAGATTTCACTCACATAGTACTTTTGATCGAAAAATCAATCTTTCGTACCCTTCACTCAATGAGAAAACGGGTCAAATTCTACAGGATCAAACCTATGGGACTTAAGGAATGATGGAAGGGAATAAAAAAAGAAATCAAAAAAGAAAAGAAATAAAAAAAAAGAGAGGGAAAAATAATAAAAAAATAAGTAAATAAAAAGGAAGTAGAAGAACCCAAATTTCAAATGAACAAATTCAAACTTGAAAAGGATCTTCCTAATTCTCGAAGAATGAGGGGCAAGGAGATTGATCGAGAAAGATCTCTTGTTCTTATTATAAGATTGTGATTGGATCCGCAGATGTTTGGTAAAAAGAAGAATCTTCTCCTTTGAGAACAATCCAAAATAGAAAGTGTTCAATTGGAACATGAAAACGTAACTGAATTGGTCCTAGTTACTCTTCGGGACGGAGTGGAAGAAGGGAGGAGATTCTCGAACGAGGAAAAGGACCCAATGACTTCGAAAGAATTGAACAAGGAGCCGTATGAGATGAAAATCTCGATTCTGTAGAGTGGCAGTAATGGTGACTTATCTGTCAACTTTTCCACTATCACCCCCAAAAAACCAAACTCTGCCTTACGTAAGGTTGCCAGAGTATGATCAACCTCTGGATTTGAAATCACTGCTTATATACCTAGTATTGGCCATAATTCACAAGAACATTCTGTAGTCTTAGTAAGAGGGGGAAGGGTTAAGGATTTACCCGGTGTGAGATATCACATTGTTCGAGAAACCCTAGATGCTGTCGGAGTAAAGGATCATCAACAAGAGCATTCTAGTGCGTTGTAGATTCTTATCCAAGACTTGTATCATTTGATGATACCATGTGAATCGCTAGAAACATGTGAAGTGTATGGCTAACCCAATAACGAAAGTTTCGTAAGGGGACTAGAGCAAGCTACTATGAGACAAAAGATCTTTTTTCTAAAGAGATTCGATTCGAAACTATTATTTGTCCAAGGTTCAATATTGAAATAATTTCAGAGGTTTTCCCTGACTTTGTCCGTGTCAACAAACAATTCGAAATGTCTCGACTTTTTTTAAACAGGTCCGAGTCAAATAGCAATGATTCGAAGCACTTCTTCTGTCTGTATGTATGCCAAGCAAATTGTCGTTAGAATAATGTGAAAAAAGGGTACCTTTCTTATAGCTCTTTCGATGGTGATTAGCAAATGAAGTTGCAGTCTAATTTCTCGATTGCTGAAGGGTCACATCAGCTTCATTTGGTTTTCTCCATTCTGTTGGCTAGTTGACTCAGGTTAAGTTGAAACAGGTGCTATTGATTTGTTTTAGCAATGCCTATTGATGGTGGCAATTTTTAGGAGTTTGGCATACTGCTTACTGGTTACATGTTTGTCAGTGATTGGATATTAGGAACCAACTCCACTACAATAATATGACTTTGACCAATTATGTTGTTATATAATATCGCATCATTACCAAATGGCTTTTGTTCGTTTCCTAAGTAGAATCAGTTTTGTTTACCTGTTTAAGACACTGTCTCAATTTCCGAACCCAAAAGAAAAAAAACAAAAAAGCAAAACAAAACAAAACAGAGAGAGAGAGGGATGATAATATAGTGGACGTTGTAGTCATGAGTACGATGATTTACTGGCTACAGGGTTCGTCATGAAAGAAATTAATGGGGAGATGCGTAGAAGATTAAACATTAAATAATAAATATAAAATATGAAGCAAACTGTAGGAAAAAATGAGGCTCTATTTGTTTTGATAAAATAAATGATTTGGAAATATTTTCTTAAAATCAACGAATTGTTTCACTTAGATATAAATTATTGCCATTAATAAAAAATTATTAACTAATCATTTCAAGTGTTGTGATTTATCCTTTTTTAAAAAATATTTTTAAATCATTCTTTTTAAAAAAATATTTTCTAAATCATTCATTTTTGTCTAAGATGCCACTTGAAAATGCCTCTCAGTTGGGATAACGATGTGTGTCTACAGGATAGAAAGAAAGATGCAGCTTGAAGATGCCTCAATGCAAAGCGAAGATACAAACGACAAAGGTAGTTAGAACAATGTACTATAGATGTTTGCAAATTGACGTTAGAATAATGTAAAGAAGGGTGCCTTTCTTACAGCTCATTGACAGGGATTAGCATAAACTAACGTGCATATACTAGTTAAAGTTGTTTGTCACTAGTGATAGATATTCAAAACCAACTATACTACATTATCATGACTTTGGCCAATTATAATGTCATATAATATTGCATAGCAACCAAATGGTTTTTGTTTTTTTTCTTAGTAGAATCAAACGGGAAAAATGATGATGATGATGATGACGACGACGATGACGACGACAACGATACACAGTAATATGAAATAGTAATTCTAAAACGAAAAAAAAAAGAAATTATGGAAGTATATGAAATGCAAAATTTCTACTAATGAGATTCTGTGCAAGGATTTTGCAAAGGTTATGCAAAATGAATTTAAACCGAGGCTGGGACCTTCATTCACCAAGGAAAATATGCCTAGGAACTTGTAAATAAATGCAGTATAGAGAATTAGAAGAGGATGGACACATCCATGCCTCATTCTACCAAGCTGAACAAATATCAAAAGAGTAAACCTGTGGACCCAAAGTTGCATAGAACCATGCTAGGTTCACTCCTCCCCTTGATTGCATCTAGGCCGGATATAGAATGCACAACGTCTGTATGTGTGCTCGATACCGATCTAATCCTAAAGAATCATATTTTCATTGTTGCGAAGAGAATTATGCAATTCATTGAAACATTTCCTAACCTCGACTGATCTTGGTCGTGCTCACCTTCCATGAATGTCATCATTCTCTCGTTGCTTGGAGTGGTCCTTGTATGGCATACACACATGCCATTTCCCGTAAGGTGGGTGAGGCCGGGCTTGTGGGTTTGGCCTGGAGCAACACAATGGGCTGGTTCACAAAAATTCGCGATCTTACCTAATTTAATATTCCATGCGGACGTCCTGTTTTAAGTAAAAAGTGACCCTAGTTTCTGAAAACTTAAGAAATGAGAAGTCGAGGCATGCAGTATAGATGTTTTTGCTTAGGGGTTAAATTCCGATTTACTGGCGAATTTAAAATGAGAAGGAGACGTTGGGGCAAAACGGTTAGCTGTCAATAACGGATACTTTATAGGGTGACATTACACCATAAATTCTAGGGTGTGTTTAGAGGATATTTTCTTCCTTTGAGGGTGGAGTAAAAATAAATTGTAATGGAATTAAGATGCAGGGAAAATTACAAATAAAGGTTTGAAGTGCCATCATTTTGTTAAATAAGACCCGAAGTTGTTAAATTGTCTCAAATAAGGACTAAAGTAACTAAATTGTTTCAAATAAGGGCCTTTGGTAGGCCGGTGACTATTCTAGCCATCAGAGAAAAGGTATTTTGGTCAAAAAATTGTAACTATATAATTTTTTACTTTTTTTTTCCTTTTTTTTCTTTTTCTTTTCATTTTCTTTTCATTTTCCTTTTTTTCTTTTCCCTTTCCCGGCTATCACCGTCAATAATCGGCAAAGGTCACCCACCTCAAGTGACGGGTGAGGGTGTTCCTCACTAGATCCGACAAGGGCAACCCTTGTTGACACCAGGGAGGGCGGCCCTCACCAACCTTCGCCAAATCTAGCAAGGGTAGCCCTAGCCAACCTTAGCCAAGTCAAGGGCGACCATCACCGATGTTGGCGAGGGTGGCCTTTGTTGAAGTCCAACGACCTTCACCATGACTGACGATGGGAAGGGGCTAAGTTGGGAAAAAGAGAAAGAAAAAGAACTAAATAGAAAAAAAAAAATTAAAATAAAACACAAAAATGCCTTTGATCTGAGAGATTAGGCCCTTTTTTGAAACTGATATGCCTCTTTTCCAATACCGCTATGTTCCTTAAAGAAGAAAATGTGAATCAAGTTATGCGGCTTCTCTGCCTCTTGATCAAGTAGCTTCTCCTTTGTTAAGGCAACCATTCCTTTTCTATTTCCTACTAAGACTGCTACTAGGGGAAATGGAAAATTATTTTCTTCCACTTTGATTGGTGAACAACCAAACCCTTGGGAACCTTTTCACCCCCGGGATGTGATGAGTCGACATTAAGGTACCAAACGACTCTGTCAATAAGAGCTCTCAGGAGTCATCAATCTATTATCCCCGGCATTCCTTTCCTGGATCACTATGATTGACTTTCGTCTTTGTTCGACCAATCGGTCTCACAGTCAGGCAAGCTTATACCATTATGCTCATGAGTAGAATCTTGGCTTGAGCTTGCCTTCTCACACCTTCGTTACTCTTTAGGAGGCATCCGGTCATTTTAAACCCTTATTTGAAATGACTTAGCTACTTCAAGCCCTACTTGAGAAAATGGGAGCAATTCAAGCCCTTATTTGGGATTTTCCCTAGTTTTTACTAAAATTATCCAAAAGTTTTAAACTTATTCCACTCTTGCAAATTCAATCTTAAATATTTTTACATTTTACTAATTGAATCCATCAAGCCAATTTTGATTGGAATTCACTGATGCAAACCCTAGCCCAATGGCTAGTGCTAAAGTGGATAATTTTTAATAATATTTTTTGATTTATTTATTTATTTATTTCTAATTCTTTTTCTTTTTCTTTTTTTTATGGCTATGGTCAACATTGACGATGGCTGAGCAGGCTGGCCTCGCTTGCTATAGGGGAGGCCCAACTGAGCAAGGGTGAGCTCACCCAAGTACGCCTAGGCGAGGTTGGCCCTCGTAGGGCTCGTCCTCAACTAGGATAGAGTCAGCCTCTCCCAAGCCAAATATGGCAAGGCCAACCGGCCCATCCACCAGCAAAAGGAAAAAGAAAAAAAGAAAAAAATAATTCAAAAATTTAAAATATAATCAAACAATATTGTCTATGTCGGTGCTAACCATCATACGTGGCACTATTAGTGTCCATGTCAGTAATTTCAAGCCAAAATTAATGAGATGGACTTAATTGGAAAAAAAATGCAAAGGTTTAGAACTAAACTTGCATAATTGAAATGTTTATGACTGAATAGGCAAAAGCGCAATAAATTTATGACTTTTTGAATAATTTTCCTGTTTTTAAGATATTGGCCAAATGAAGTTTTCATTTGATCGGGCTCTAGTAACACATTAAATCGTATTTACTGAAAAAAAAAAAAAATCGGGCGAGCGAATGTTGAAATGTATCAGGGACATATCAAGGTATTGTGGTATACAAATTTAATAAGAAAAAGGAAGGTAGGGGTGATATTGAAACAACTCTAGCACAATCCACGGGTATGCTAACCGAAAGTAAAATGACTTACATGTCCAATCATCTAATAGCCATTAATTTTGAGCTTCCAATGCCAAACCAACATCTAAATTCATTTCAATTGCCATCCAATTTGAGAAATAGCTTGCAAATCTCGATCCCGTCAGATCTCACTATACCTCAAACTCACCAAATGCATCCACCCTCTCCATGGATAATGTCCAGTCGGCACGTTGCCGAGAACACCTAACGATTTGCATAAATCACCTTCTAGCTCTCAAAGACTTTATGAAGTGTAATCTATCTTTGATTATATGGATCGGTTTAATATAATCTTACTTTTGCCTCTAGGGAGCAAAAGATCATCCGTCTTATGGACGGAGGGGAGGAAATAGTTTAATCTTGCCGTTGGCTTGTGAAGGGAAGAAAGGCTACGGGGTATCTGAGATTGATGACAAATGGATGGTTAGGCCGACTTCCAGCGGGGAAAGCTAATTCAGTAGTTGATTTGGGAACGAGTCGAGCAATTGAAACAGGAGAATAAATGCAGCTTCTTTAGATAATCAAATTAAATTTCAAGCCGGTCGATTTTTTCGAAGTAAATAAAATGGATATCAGGTATCATCTGCTGACTGGTCCCGTCACTTTGATTTTCTGACGATGCCGTCTCGAGTCCAAACAGCGAACCCAAATCACACTTAAAATCAACCTCCAGCTCATTTAAACTCGCGATCAATGACTCTGGAAAATATCAATTCATATGTTTTTTTTTTTTTCCAGAAAGAGATAAGAAGATTTTTTTTTTTTTTTTCATCCTTGAGGTGTGTTCTCAAATATAGTCAAATCATTATGAAGCAAGAAGCTTATTTTATAATGCTAATTTGCTAAAGTGCCTTCCACACTAGGGGTGAGCAAAGGTTCAGGCAAAATTGGAACTGGCTCAATCAGCTCTATTCCAAGCTGATTTCAAGGAGAATTGATTTAAGTTCACGATCTCAAAAATTTCCAGGTTGATCAACACTAGCTTGATTCTCGATTTCGGCCTTTGAATTGGCAATTTTATCGAGAAATGAGACCAACCAAGGTGTCATAAGGAATTGGCTCACCCTGCTCGTGAGTCTCCTCAAGTAAATGATGTAACGTCTAGGATTTTGGAGTGCATTATGCCTTTGCCAATTCTAGTTTCAGCTATAGATTGTAACCCATCCTACCTTGTAAGACTAATGAACTTCAGCTTGTGAAAAGATCTGAACTTATTTTGGTATCATCGTAGTCGGAGTAGGTGACACCACTCAAGCTCTTCAGGTTTTGAAGTGGACGATTTATTGTACATGCCTTTTTCTTTTTTAAGGTCGTGGCTTTCTTTACTTGAGGGTTTTTCCTTCGTTTTTTCTGTTCTTCTGAATTTAGGAAGAAGTGGAGGATTTTTTTGAACATGTGGATCTCATTATGTCGATGAGTAATTTTTTTTTTTTTTGTTTTCCAAACATAAAAGAATCATGTACAAACTTACTTGAAATCTTAGTTTAAGCCCGCCCTGTTTAATAGTCTCGATATAGACGAATATTAGGAAAATAAATTGTCTCTTTAGATAAAGGAAAACAAGTTATAATTGAACAATATCTTTCTCTTTCTAAAGAATCATTTTCCAGACAAATTCTAGACCGGATGCGCATATGTGGAAAATGGCAACGGATGATGAGATAAAATCTATCAAGCGAAATAATACAGGGTCATCAACTAATCTTCCTCCTAACAATCGAACTATACATAAGGCAGGAATGAGGGCTAAAAAGTATCGTAAAAAAGGAGGACTTGATTACTTTGATGTTTATTCTCCGGTAAACAAGGCTTACAACAATAAAAGTAATGATGGCTTTTGGTTCTAAAGTAATTTGGTAATTCATCAAATGGACATTAAAAATAATCGATGATTTTGAACTAAGGGCGCAAATGATAATTCTTGTATTCTTGAAAACAATTTCTATGTAAAAATAGATTTTTCAATTTATATTCCTTATATGAGTTTTTAACAGAGATACGCATTTGATAACAACACAAAGTTTCTGTTTTTGAAATAGAAATTCATTCAATAAGCCTCAAAATTTCTAGGTAGTGGCTAGCGGGCAATAGCTAGGGTGAGCACTAATAAGAGTTTTTATTTTAATTTTTATTCCAGAAATAAATAAAAAATTAATTCTCATTTTTGTGACTTTCGAAGTTAAAAATTTGTCGTAGAAATAAAAAAAAATTACCAAACAAATTTTTTTCCAAACATATCCTTGAGAATAAAATAATAAAGAAACAAAATGGTTATTATTCGATCCCTTAGTATTTTTATTATTAAATGTTAAAAAATTCAGTGTCAATTGCTTCAAAAAAAAAAAGTATTAGTACTAAGATTAGAAAATCTATATGCTTCACTATTTGATGCATAATCCAAAAAAAAAAATGTCTTTTAACCCTTCACGTTGAATTGACTGTTCACCTTCGACATACTAGTCCCTCCAAGCATGTTGTCAGGCTTCTAGTTCCACAACCCTAATCACCTTCTACTAGCCCATCCAAGCCTTAAAGAACCTCAACGACTTGTTCACCCATCTATCCTTAGATACTCTTCACGTGTTATGGCTTATTCAACTTCTATGGAAGCAGAGCACTACTAACCTTTGGAGGTACCTATTCCACACTCCATCTATGTATTAATTTGTGCGTCGACAAGTTGATTCCACATAATCAATACGCATATTAGTAGTTTATGATTGTTTATCATTTTCAAAACCTCATAAGGGAATTTCTCACAAATCTAAAAGGAGATATATATATATATATTTACTTTGCATAATCAGAAAAATGATGTTGATTGTTCTTACAGTTTCTTTCTTAGCCACAAAACTGATAATTAGGTTTCAGAGCCTTAGAAACTTTTGTGCAATTTCAATGACAATTGCATCTCATTATATCCATGATGATCCCATTCATATCTTGTGATAAGAACTGAGTTTTTGAAAATTGTCTTTTAGTAATTGGTATTTGCTTACATCTATTAAAAAGTAATTTTTTTTTATTGAAAATCGAGTAATTTGGCAACGTTATCAATACGCTACTTTTGTTAGCTCTAGCTAATTGAAATCTATTTTAACTGTATAAGTTACGAGTGAAAGTTATCATGGAACAATAAAATATATAAAGGTTTAAAGAGCATTTAAACATTGAAAATGTTGCTCCCAAGAAATGGTGTTAAATAAATATGGATAATGTGGCATAAAAAAATCTAAAAAAACATTTTAAAAAATAAACGAAGGTAAAAATACTTGAATCCTAGCAGCACTCTACGTGCCGTTTGAATATGTTTATTATTGTTTTTCAATTATAAACACGAATATCATTATTTTAAGAAAATCATTCAACTTATTTTTAGTTTTAAATGTTTCTTAATTAAACACAACCTTTCATTACCACTTTGCGGAAAATCATTAGGTTTGAATATGTTAGATACCTATGACTTGATTGGTGAAACTATGCGTACTTAAAATTTGGCTAACCCATTGGATTAAAAAAACGTCAAGATTCTAACCGTTAATATCTCCTTCACTGGTAATGTATGTCGTTTCTCATCTTCGCATCACGGGCCATTTTTGCATCATACACCCGATGCACCCCTTCCACATATGAACCGTAGAGCATGCAAGCCTCATGTGAGACTCATCAAATCCGATGCTTTGCATTATTGGGCGCATGCGAGAATTTCCTTGGAAGCATCGCCGTCGCTGGAGCATCTTTAGCCTTTAGGTACTTTAATGTCTTCACTCCATTTACACAATGGTCTTGTTGATCGATGGGGCAAGCGATCGAACAAAATATAGACGGAAGAAGAAAAATAAATTGGATACCAGATTTACGTGGTTCAATCGTAAAGACCTACGTCCACGGGGAGAGCAGCAGCGAATTTCACTATAGATCAAGCGATACAAGGAGATTACACACTCAAGTCACTCAAACACTCTCTCGGTGTTTCCCAAGCCCCAATTACACCCAATAACGCACCCAGTGTTTAGCCTCGAAATTCCTCGAAAATAATCTCTTAATCTCACGAAGGAATTACACGCAAATCTTACCTCAAGATTTAATCGACTACAAATACTAAACTTCTTGGATGTAATTGCACGAACGAACCCACTTTCAAGCACTCGATAATTGGTGCTTCAAGTTTGCTTGCATCAACAACAGCGGAACAAGAACTCATACGGCGCTTCAATATGTGGCTTCGCTGAAGAGAGTCCCACAAGCAAAAGTTATATATATATAACCGCCAGAGAATTGCATGCATGGAAGAAAACCGAATAATCCAAGATTCGGTCAACAAAGAAGAAAAATTGACTTTCCTCTTTGGTTGCAAGCGGCGAGTTGGATCTTTGCTTCCTTCGTAGCCTTTTTTTTTTTTCAACTTTATTTCCTCTTCAGTAATTCCTTCGCGAGTCCACCAAATTTCGCGTTTTAGCAAACGCTCAAACTCGAGTCATATTTAAACAATCCCACCTTAGCTTGACGTTTGAGCCAAATCGCAATCGTTTCGCAAAATTCAAACTCTGCTGCTACTTCCTCATAGCCCCCGATGGGCTCAACCGCTACAGATATTATCCAAGTTCAAGCAAGCATTGCTTGAACTTCGCCATAACTGAGGATCTCATTAAAATACCAACTCCACATGCACCTTTAACTGCTCCACAAGGATTTTTCGACATAACCTCCTTAATCGCAGATAAAGCAAAACCATTGTTGCATTCATATCTGTCAGGAGATCAAATACGTACCTTGTTAATTTCAGCGAAGCATAAAGCAACCATTGGCTCTATAGGCTCCACCTCGCTATGAGCACCATCTATGTCGATTACTTTGTTAGTACTCGTACTCGCTACCTCAGGAGTTTCTGGTCGTAACTCCACCTCAAGCTGAACACCGTCCAGATCCGTATTAACATTGCTATAATCACTCATAGCCGAAGTACTTGAGACTCATCAAGGGTAACTTCTCCTTTGTTACAGTGTGAATTTATATCTGGGCACCACAACTGATCACCCCGCTCACCTTGTGCATAGCCATGGAATATGCATCTTGCCCTCCAATTGACCTTACCATCACTCACTCGAAAATAACATCGGCAACCAAACATTCTAATAATAGAATAATCAGCAACATTAACTGACAACACTTCTTCAGGAGTCTGCCATTCAATAGCAATTGATGGGGATCTATTCACTAGGTAGCTTACCGTACTTAGCACATCAACTAGGAATCTCCTAGCCATACCAGCACTAGAGATAATTTTTCGGGCCATCTCTAGTAATGTTCTGCTCGTCAATTCTGCAAATTATTGTGATTTACCGGCACTAGTGCAGTGTTTCACTATGCCCTCTTTCATGCAGAATTTATTTGTCAGCTCTGAGCAAAACTCCATGCTATTGTCAGTCCGCACATGCTTGATCAACTTACCAGTTTCCGTCTCGATCAAAGCTCTTGACTGCGAGATCCTGACACCAACATCAAACTTGTGCATTGGCACAAACACCCAGGTCTTCCTCGAGCAGTCAAAAGACTCTCGAGCAGATGCATCCGACGTCTTCACAATGAAATTTATCACTGTCTCACCTTGAAGTTTATACAGGCCATCGTGCTTAATTCCTTTCATTATCACCAGGGCACCTCGAACAATCTTCAGAACTCCACCTTTTGAAGAATACCTGCAACCAGCTAAATCTAGGGCACCCAAGGAAATTAAGTTCTTTTTCAATTTTGGAACATGCCTCACTCCAGTCAATGTCCTCACGATACCGTCATGCATTCTGATTTTAACATCACCAACACCACAACATCGCATTCAGCGTTGTTCCCTAACTGGATTTTACCACTACCCGTGGACTGATAAGTGATAAACCAGTTTTTATTTGGTGTGACATGAAAAGAACAACCAGAATCCATAACCCATCCATCAAGCGATGAATCATTAGTGACAGACAAGACATAATCGGCATTATTTGCTACAGTTGCAACATTATCTGCAGAATCAACTATAATTCCCTTACCCTTCTCATTTTTCAGCTTAAGGCAATCTCTTCTAAGATGCCCCCTCTTGCCACAGTTCCAACAGACAACATTAGCAGTTCTAGATTGACTATGTCTGTTCATATTAGTACTACCATTACCCATACGTGTTACAGATCTTCCTCTATTTTCACCTACTAGTGCAGTAGATACAGATTCGCCAGATTCTCTTCTACGAATATCCTCGCTCAGAATTAAATCTCGAACCCCATCAAACGTCAAACTTGTTGACCCAGAGGAATTATTAACAGCAGTAACGGTAGTATTCCAACTATCGTGCAATGAGGATAATAGAATCAAAGCACGTACCTCATCTTCAAAATCAATCTCAACTGAACTCAATTGACTAACAATCACATTGAATTCATTGATATGATCTACAACTGACGCACCTTCCTTCATCTTCAAGTTAAACAAACGTCGCATCAAAGAGACCTTATTGATCGCAGAGGGCTTCTCGTACATATCCGACAGGGCTTGCATCAAATCAGCAGTGGTCTTCTCCTTCAGGATGTTAAACGCAACGTTACGAGCCAACGTCAGACGAATAACACCCATAGCTCGTCTATCCAGCAAATCCCAATCAGCTTGCTTCATCGTCTCTGGTTTCTCCCTAAATAAAGGCAAGTGCAAATTCATCTGGTAAAGATAATCTTCAATCTGCATCTTCCAGAAACTAAAATCCTTCCCATCAAATCTGTTGATTTTCACTTTTACTTCTTCTGTCGCTATCGATTCGCTTCAACTTAGCCAAGCCTGGCTCTGATACCACTTATTGATCTATGGGGCAAGCGATCGAACAAAATATAGACGGAAGAAGAAAAATAAATCGGACACCAGATTTACGTGGTTCAGTCATAAAGACCTACGTCCACGAGGAGAGCAGCAGCGAATTTCACTATAGATCAAGCGATACAAGGAGATTACACACTCAAGTCACTCAAACACTCTCCCGGTGTTTCCCAAGCCCCAATTACACCTAATAACGCACCCAGTGTTTAGCCCCGAAATTCCTCGAAAGTAATCTCTCAATCTCACGAAGGAATTACACATAAATCTTACCTAAAGATTTAATCGACTACAAACACTAAACTTTTTGGATGTAATTGCACGAACGAACCCACTTTCAAGCACTCGATATTTGGTGCTTCAAGTTTTCTTGCGTCAACAACGGCGGAACAAGCACTCATGCGGCGCTTCAATATGTGGCTTCGCTGAAGAAAGTCCCACGAGCAAAAGTTATATATATATATATAACCGCCAGAGAATTGCATGCATGGAAGAAAACCGAATAATCCAATATTCGGTCAACAAAAAGAAAGATTGACTTTCCTCTTTGGTTGCAAGCGGCAGATTTTTTTTTTTTTTTTGGTCAGTAAGCGGCAGAGTTGGATACTGCTTCCTTCGTAGCCTTTTTTTTTTTTTTTCAACTTTATTTCCTCTTCAGTAATTCCTTCGCGAGTCCACCAAATTTCGCGTTTTAGCAAACGCTCAAACTCGAGTCATATTTAAACAGGTCTCATCCAAACGCTCTCAGGATCTTGGTACCCGTGAATCGCTATGAAGTCATTCTCCTCTTACCTGGTCGTGTAAACAAAAACGAGAAGAAAAGGGCACCTCTGCAATGAAGTCAGTCGCTACTCTGATCATGGGAGAATCACCCCTCATCTTGAAGTGAAAGTCATGGGGCCAATCTAGGAGGTCTACCTAGCAACAATCATGAATGTTTGAAGCATCATTGATGGAAAACAACACCACTGTTTCTTTTTAGGGCAATTAAAAAAATAAAATAGACAACCACCCCAGGAAAGCTCTTGTACCGTAAACTTTGCTGAGAATTGCTAAATCCAAGATTACATGAAATCTAAGAAAAACGACGGAGCTTAACTTTCGGCCAAAACATTCTACAAATATAGCGATGATACCAAGTATAGCTTAATATGAACACCACTAAAAGCCAAGCAATTTACATTTCACAAAAATGAGATCAGAACAGCAAGACATAGTTTCCCCTACTGAAGAAGAGTTCCTCTAATTTACACACACCTATACAAACGCACTCATCCAATCTTCACAGACAAGTACATCTTCTGAAGATAAGAGAGCCCATTGTGACGACGGCATGCTCAAAATCAAAAGCCAATCATCCTGCTAGATCAAAAATCCAAGTATCATCCTGACAAATTCTTCTCTCAGCACACTCAAATTCTCATAAAATCTGCTGTAGCACCAACTCTAACTACGAAATTCTGTAAGAATTATATCAACTTAATGACGTGCACTTATTAACGGTTCTGCCCCGATAAGAGATAAAAGGTCGAGGAGATTTCCTTTTCTTTCCCTTTACAAAGAATGTACATGATCTCAATGCCAAACAAGTAGTGCCAATACACGGCCACAAACAGAAGAAACTGCCAAATATGTATAATAGAAAATTTTGAAATAAGAAAATCAAAAGAAATCAGCTTAACAAGCAAAACATTGTTGGCAAATACTACTGCTACATGCTACTAGCTCTGCCTGGAGTAGATTTTGCAGACGATTTCATCAACAAGATCTCCAAATAGCTTGTCCTCCGGCTTCGAAGGCTTCATGGGGGGCACATATGATGAAGTGGACACCTGGTATGAAGAGTTCCTTAAGCTACTGTCATCTCTACTCGATAGCACATACATCCGCTGGTCAAGGTACTGAGCACCTTGTTGGCCATAGCCGTAGGCTGCCACTTGGTTGCTATACATTTGCTGGGGATATAAATAAGCCATTTGACCTACTTGCATTGGCTGAGGAACCATCCCCATATAATGACCTCCTTGGATGGGCTGAGGTGGTAAGTCCAACCATTTGGTTTCTCGGAACAACCTGGCTATTCAGCAATGGCATGTGGCCACCTGCGACTGGTTGCAAGTACATGCCCATCGCTCGCTCATTTCCCATTGGATAAGGTGCCTGGTGATGCAATCCACTCAGTGCAGGTTGTGCATGCAGGATGGCCACCTGTGAACCTTGCATTGGTTGGGGGTACTGAGTGCCCATCACCTGACTGTTTTCCACTGACTGAGCTTCCCAAGGGGGTGGTGGTAGCGAATCACTAGTTTGAGCACCTGCGAAACACCACAAAACTGTAGGCTCAACAGATTGTAAGATTGTTTGTTAGGAGTTCAGCTATGTCCACAAAGAAGAGGTCAACGCTCGCCCAAAGGACTTAAGTCTCATAGCAACTCAGTAATCTGTAAAAGAATACCAAGCATGCCCCTAGTACATGCCAAATAAGGTTGTACAGTACAAGCCAACCGACAAAATACGCATCACTAAGAAAGTAATGTCAGGTACTGATGAAGAAGCAGAAGTGCACCATAGACTGTCAGAAATGGAGGAATAGGCCAAGCACGAGAGAAGACTCAAGGTTTTCTTGTATTTCTATATATATAATTTACATTGTATGATCTCCTATTCATAGTACATTAAATGTCTAACTAAAGAAAAAGAATATTTATCAAATCAAATCCAATCACAGATTGACATAATTAAATAATCACAATCTCCTGTAATCTTGGATTGATTAATTACAATCTTCAGCTCGATTTGTGCATATCTCCAACACTCCCCCTCAAAATGACGGCTGATATATGTCCAAGACGCCAAGCTTGCTCAGTAGATATGCGTGTTGTCTTTGACATAATGGTTTGGTAAAGATATTAGCAAGCTGTTCCATTAGTTCCAATTCCATTTGTCTTAATTACCCCTTCTTGGATTTTGTCTCGAGTATAGTGACAGTCAACTTCAATGTGTTTCATTCTTTCATGAAAAACGGGATTTGCTGCAAGTTTGAGTGCTACGTCATTGTCGCAATATATGTTTGTTGGCCCTTTGACTTGTATCCCAAGATCTTAAAGTAAGCCTCGTATCCAAACTATTTCACAAACTGTCTTAGCCATAGCTCTATACTCGGCTTTAGCAGATGAAAGAGATACAATGGATTGCTTCTTCATTTTCCATGAAAGTAACGACTCTCCCAACTTGATGCAAAAACCAGTGACTGATCTTCAACTCATAGGACATGTGGCATAATCTATGTCACAATAAGCTGCTATTTCGAGATTGTAATCTCGTGAAAGGAGTAATCTAAGGCCTGGACATTTCTTCAAATACTTTATAACCTTCAAGGCTACATTCATGTGAGACTCCTTCGGACTACGCATCAATTGACTAAGTGTCTAAACTGCATAACATATATCTAGCCTAGTCATAGTGAGATATATAAGTTTCCCTACAAGCCTTTGATAGCGGGATGGATCTTTAAGCGGAGGATTGTCAATCTTAGACGATGATCCAACATCATAGTCAACAATAGTCAGCTTGATGTTATGATTGATAGGGATGACAGCCGGTTTACATCTGGATAAGCTTGCTTCTGATATAATCTTTAATACAAATTTCCGTTGACTAAGGGCAATTCCTAGCTTTGATCAAGCAATCTTAATGCTAAGGAAATACTTGGGAGATCCCAAATCTTTAATACGAAAGCTAGAATGCAAATGTTCCTTAAGCCTCTTGATGCCCAATTCATCATTTCCCATAATAAGTATGTCATCGACATATATCATTAGGTAGATTGAAGACGTACCTTTAGTCCAAGAGAATAGGGCATAATCTTGCTTGGATTGCTTGAAACCAATGGCTGTAAGGGCTGAGGTGAATTTTGTAAACCACTAACGAGAAGCTTGCTTGAGTCCATAAAGGACTTACGGAGATGACACACTCCAAACTCCCCCTGTCGCCGCAATCCTGGTGGAAGATCCATATATATTTCTTCATCAAGATCTCCATGAAGAAAAGCATTGTGGACATCCATTTGATGTAGTTTCTAGTCCCGGAAAGTAGCAACAAAAAGAAAGGAACGAACAATGACATCTTTGGCAACTAGAGAGAACGTTTCATGGTAATCAAAACCTTCACGTTGTGTAAAGCCCTTTGCCACAAAACGAGCCTTATAGCGTTCCACTGAACCATCAGCCTTATACTTGATCTTGTATACCCACTTGCAGTCAATTGGCTTACGATCAACAGGTAGTGGTACTATATCCCATGTGTGATTCTCTACCAATGCATGTAACTCAACTTCCATAGCCTTTTGCCAGCGTGGATCACGAATAGCCACATCATAAGATGATGGTTCCATTTCTTCGGAGATACGACTAATACAGCACATATGTTCCACAGATAGACAATCAAATGAGACATAAGAAGAGATAGGGTATGGAGTACCTGATGAGTTGAGAGATGCACAAACATAATCCTTTGTCCAAGTTGGGGGACGGGGGGTATTGGAGGAATATGATCAGGTGTAGGAGATGATTCTTCAGAAATATATTGAGGAGATAATTGTTTTGAATTAGATGTCTCTTCAATGGATACTGTAGAGCCCGGAGCTGAATATTTAGAGGCAGGTAAAGATGCTGCATTTGTTTTGATCACGGGAGAAGAAGTCGGAACACATATATATTGTGGACTGAGTGATAAATCTTCCTCAAATAGAAAATTTATATTTTGCTGATTTGAGCTTGAAGATTCATTGGAAGATATTTCATCTTGAAAAGGGAACACATCCTCATGGAAAACCACCTCTCTACTTAAGAAGAAATCACCTATCGATGGTTCAAAAACACAGTATCCCTTATGGAAGGTTGGATAACCCATAAAAATGCATCGTCTGGCTCAGGGACTCATCTTGTCATGAGGACCCAAATCAGCAGCATAACACAAGCAACCAAAAACTCTTAAATGATCTACTTCAGGTTTCTTTCCAAATAAAATCTCAAATGGGGTACGTCCATTGAGAACCCTAGTTTTCATGCGATTGATTAGGTAGGCTGCTGTGACCACACAATCTCCTCATAAAGTTTCAGGAATGAAAGCGTGAAACTTAAGTGCATGTGCTACTTCTAGAAGATGGCGGTGTTTCCGTTTAACAACCCCATTTTGTTGAGGTCTATAAGTGCATGTACTTTCATGTAGAATTCCATGTGAGGAAAATAAGGATTGACAATCATGACTAGAGAATTCTTTCCCATTGTCTATTCAAATGTGTTGAACAGATTTTCCAAATTGATTTTTTGTCAGAATGAAAAAAATCTCTCAAATGAGAAAGAGCTTGACTCTTTGATTGCATAAGGAAGACTCATGTAGCACAAGAATAATCGTCAACAATAGTGAGAAAAAAACGAGACCCATCACAATGTGGTGTATGATAGGGTCCCCAAATGTCTACATGAATTAAAGAGAAATTCTCTGTAGTATGGGACTTGCTTGTGAAAAAGGGGCACGTAATTGTTTTGCGAGAGGACAAATATCACATTTAAGATGTGGAAAGAAAGCACTGTGACCAAAACATTGATGAGAAATGATAGTTTTATCATTGGTAAGCAAAGTTACACAATGATTCCTTATTCACAAAAAAAATGGTAAATCAATATTTTTGGGAAAACTTATCCAAAAATACAACCCTTGTGAGACACTACCCAAGCCCATCAGTTTGCCAGTCAAAAGGGCCTGAAAAAGACATGTGTCAGAATTGAAAATGACTCGACATGAACTATCCTTATAGGCTTTTGACACTAAGATAAGATTGAATTCAAATTGAGGAATGTAAAGCACATTTTTAAGGGAAATGGAAGAGTTAAGATGTATTGTCCCTATTTTTCTAACATTTATAATATTCCGATTTGGAAGTTTCACGTTGGGAAAATATGTGCATGAGTATGAGAAAAGAAACTCTCGTCACAGATAATGTGGTCACTAGCACCTGAGTCAATGATCCATGCATCATGAGAAACAGAGCTTAGGCAAAATGAGGTACCTGAGAAGCCTAATCTTTTTTCAGAAACTTTCAGCTATTTTAGGGCCTTCATTATTTCCTGATACTGATTTTGTGTAATGGACTAGTTGATATTGTGCCCAGTGACTTGATTAACTGAAGATTCCTACTTTTCTTTATCCCTAGGTTTACCGTGTAATTTCCAACAGGTTTCCACCGTGTGATGAGGTTGTTTGCAATAGCTGCAATATAATTTGCCTTTTCCTTTAATATTTTCTTTTGGTGTGAAATTTCTTGGACCGTAGGATCCCCTAAAGGAACCGAAGCCATTGGATTCGGCTAGGGCATTAGATGAATAATGACCGTCAGATCTAAAGATCTTATCTGAGCCATCCACCCTAAAATTAGGGTTTCCTTCCTCCTTCTTTCTCTCATTCGTGCAATAGAAGCTTTCTCCATGGAACCCGAAGGGTTGATCCGCCAGAGAGAGGGCGTACGAGGAGCTGCCAACTAGAGTGAGGCCATATCCGGGAACGGCGAACACCAGTGAGAGGTTCCTGACCATTGATGGGCCAGATCCGATAGTCGCGAACGCCACTCCTTCTCCGGTTCGCACGAGTTCAGTCGCCGCCATCCTCTAGCTTTCTTCTTGGACCGCCAACTAGTAGATCCGCCAGAGCAATGGTGGCGGCTCCATTGCGAGCACTTGGGACCTAAAATGTGGGTAACTTTCATTTAAAATCAGCAAAAATCGAGTCGATTTTTCTCTGTCTCGAATAGCCCTGTACTGATTTAGGGTTTCCTCCGGTCCCTTGAGTCTCTCCTCGGCAGCCTCGAGTTCGTTCCAAAGGGTAGAGAGCCGGTTGAAACATGTCATGACAGTCTGATTTCCTTGTTTCAATTGGGTGAGCGAGAAAAGCTTGGCTCAATCAAGCTTGCCGTACATCTCTCGAATCACCTCCCAAATCGCCTTCGAGTCTTCAGTTGGTGGAAGTCTGGTGCCATCTCAAGAGCCAAACAGGTGCCGATTCACGTCCACAAGAGCTTATTATACCTGCGCCAATGCCGCTGCGAGCGTTCATCAGTCGGGAAGGGTACGCTGCCGTCGATGAAGCTTTCTTTCTCCTTGGTCACCAGCACCCGCTGGAGATCTTGAGCCCAGGTAGTGTAGTTTTCAGGTCCAGTAAGCTGCAAGGAAATGAGCCGTAACTCGGGTCCATCGCCCGACGACGTGTAGAACGGGTCGTCGGGTTCCGCTGGCTGCTGCTGGTTGGAAAGATGAACGGCAGGTATCCAGGTCCTGCATTCGGGTAGGGATTCCCTCCCTGACCCGTTGAAGATGCTTCAGGTCTCAGGCCTATGCCCATCGGGCCTGTTCCCGTCGGGCCTGTTCTTATTGGGCCTGTGCCAGTGCTCAAGAACCCTTCTCCAAATGTTTCGTATGGAACCCACAACTGAGCTGGCCCAATTCCCCACGGACCCTGAAAGGGAAACCACGGGACTGATGGCCATTGAGTTGGGCCGGAAACATTGGCTGGAGCAAGTGTCGGGTTGGCAGTATGTTAAGCCATTAAGTGGTCATCTTCAGAGGGGTCGACTAAGGCTGGATTCCTGCTCTAAGGTGAGTTTGGACTTTCCTCAACTGAGATTTCTCCTTGAGTATTCTTGGCCATGATGAATTCCTCTGCTTCTTTGTAGAAACTGATTTGTGAGAAAGGAACAGAGGCAATTCAGAGAGTTTGGTGGAAGCTAGTTTGAAAAGTATGGCTCTGATAACGTGTCAGAAATGGAGGAATAGGCCAAGCACAAGAGAAGACTCAAGGTTTTCTTGTATTTTTGTATATATAATTTACATTGTATGGTGTCCTATTTATAGTACATTAAATGTCTAACTAAAGAAAAAGAATATTCATCAAATCAAATCCAATCATAGATTGACATAATTAAATAATCACAATCTCCTGTAATCTTGGATTGATTGATTACAATCTTCAGCTTGATTTGTGCATTATCTCTAACATAGACAGGAGAGGGAGGTCGTTGCTGCTGCGTAATATGGCCATTCCAAACAGGAACAAAGCTTTGAGAATAAGGTGATTGATCATGCTCGTTCGATCAAATGTTTGGCATGTTGCCATTAGCATAAACCCCAAGTTGTGGAGCTTGCAGATTCTGCTGCTATTGGAATTGAGGAGTAGAAGGATTGCTTTGTGTAGTTGGATAGCCACTTGTGAAAGCTAGTATAAGCACCTAGAGGGGGGTGAATAGATGCAAAAATAAATTTCCCGAGAGAAGTGTGCAACACTAATCAACAATAGATTATGAAAAGGAAATTATGCTCTTATAAACAAATTAAGTTACGATCAAAGTAAAAAAGCTTAGGGAAGAGAATAAGAACACAGAGTTTATAGTGATTCGGCTTAATCCAAGCCTACGTTCACTCTTCCGCACTGACAGCCCACCGGCTGGATTTCACTATGAATCAAAAGAATTGTTACAGTATGGCTCTTCCTTGATTTCATAATGAAGAGACTCTGCTACATTTCCTCAAAGTCTCACAAAGATATTAATTCTCTTTTGAGTACAAGATTTCGCTCAATAAATGAATTGACTAAGAACAACGAGCTTCAGACTTTGGAATTCCTCTATCGCGCACACACTCGAACAACTGAAACGTCTTCCTTGTATACTCCTTCATGCCATCACACCCGTTGGCACTTACCAAAGAAGTTCTTCCAATCTACCCGTTCGACAGAATCAATTAGGAAGATTTCGAGTTATTTAAGGAATATGACGAAAGCCCACCAATCTTGCTCGCCCATACAATCAGGATCTAAGTTTCCATAAGTAGAACCTTCCAAGTATACTTTGCCAATCAACGAATCCACAATCTCTTAATCAATCTCAATTTGAATAATGGATTCCGACATGCTGTATCCATCTAGGAGATCTTCTCCAGTTGATAGAATCAAATCCTTAACGAAACATTCAATTCTGGATAAACTTTCTTCGACGGTCTAAAAACTGTCAATGAGGATAGACTTTGAGTCTTGAGTCTGACAGTTCGGAGGTTTTCAGACTTTGATGGAAGAGTCTGCAAGTTTTCAAACTAGACTGGTGAAAACGTTTTGTCAACTGCAAAACACTCAAGGAAGTTTTCTCCAACAATCTCTCTTTTTTTTATGGTGACAAAACTTTCCTACAAATTTGGATAACTTTGACCTGCAAAACAATACTCAAGCAAACATAAATATCTCACAAAAGATAATTGGCATAGCAAAGATAACATTAAAATCTGCATCCATAGAAAGTAGATTAGTCATGTAAATGAACAACTATCTTTGCCATGAAATATCAGTAGTACTTAAGATAAACAAACGTTTAAACAGTCAAATCCAAATCCAGTACAAATCCAAACAGCCAAACACAAAAGTAAAGTCAATCAACCACAAAAGTACGAAAGTCAAGAGTTACGAAAGTCAAGAGTTCAAGAGTTTAAATCTCAAATCTGCACGCATCTCTCCCGTTTTTTGTCAGCATTAAAAAGGTAAAGATGAAAAGAGAATGGAATTATGATTGCTTGGGAACATGAACAAGCTGGAAATCTCCCATTGACTAGACAATCCCTTCCAGCTTTTTCAAATCCTCCTTCAGTTGAGCCACATATCCACCCTTAGAATTTGCTTGCACTTGAAGCGTAAGAGCGTGTATTTGATCATGAAAAGAAACTAAAGAAGCTTGACCTGTATTCTGCAAGTTCTAAACTTCACATCCCAAAGCATAAATTTGGCCTCGCATCTCTGAGAGAACATTAAGCATTCTACGAAAGTCTGCTGAATTGTCAGTCTAAGTATTGACTTCTACTCGATTAGATGGTGTATTGGCAGATGATGGCAAATCAGCATGATCACGCAGATTGGGCGATGAAACCTCATGTCCTTCCTCAGGGAATTGAGAGGCATAGATATTCTCTAGATCTGCTGGAGAACGACTTACTCCTTCACTGGTGGCAGCAATTGAGGATGTTCTTCTTTTCTCAAGATCTCCCCCTGTTTCAATGCCTTCAGGTGGTGAGAAGTACTCCTCATGCTCAGCTTGTTCTTCTCTGGCCTCTTCTTCTTCTTCCTCAATCTTTTCCTCCTCTGCTTCTTTCTCCAATTCTTCTCTCTCTCCAGTCCTCTATTCGATCTCATCCTTGTCTTGTTCCTGTCTCTCCTCAGTCTCTAGAACATAACAACTTAAGTTCTTCAATGCAAGTGCAAAAGTGATGATATCATCCTCATCCTCTTCATCTTCCAAAATGAGTGCTCTTCTTTTCTTCGATAGAGCAGCCATGGGTTCCTTCCCTTTCCGCTTTGCAGTTAAAGAGACTGGGTGAGTCTTGACAGGGGTTTTAACCTTGAATTTCTCCAAAGCCTTGTTAAGTTCCTTCAGACGCATTTTAGAGACCATCTTTAGTCCCACCACCATTTGATCGCATGTTCGAACACAGATAATACGGGGAGGCTAAATGTTCAAATGTCTGAATAACTTGGTGACAAGTGCTAAGCAAGGAAGTTGACATTTTTCCTTCACCATCGATCTGTACATATGGAACATAATAGTGTGAGGAAGAGAGAACTTCTTGTTAGCGTTAATGGCATACATCAGCTTTGCCTTCGAGTTTGAAACATCGGTCTTCAAAGTTAATTTTGGTCTGAGGCAGTTGATCACTATCTTGTGAAGCAAGATATTTGAGGCATTCATCCTCAAATATGAAATATTTTCTTCCGTCGTTCTATCTCGAACAAGCTCTTATCGTTGCACGACCAATTGACACACTGATTGATTAATATTTCCCTCTTTCAACCCTAATCACATCAGCCAATGTATCAATGTCAACCACATATTCTTGATTTCGAACACTAAAAGAGAATCTATTCGCATCCAAGAAACTGAGATTCGAATAAAAGTAAGCAGTAAGTTCAGCATGAGCCTCTGTCGTTTCAGAACAGAACCATTCGAGTTGAAGAAGATTGAATTTCTCTCGCAGATTAACATTCAGAAAGTCAAGAAAATCAAAGTCTACACTTCTAGGGTTAATCACTCCATGCTTTAACAACTTTGAGTACAATTGCTTGTGTTCCTCCGAACGAAACAGATCAGTCCTCTTGCTTCGAATTTTTGCCGCAACACCCATTCTAGGTTTAAATTGAGTGTACATCCTATCATCATCTTTCCCATCAGGTTGACTCAGTCCTCCAACACGTGGATCACTTGGGATGTTTGCAAATGCTTCTTCTGCTGACCCTACAGGGGCAATTCCCAATCATTTCATTGTGCGTAAAAAATAAGTTTCATTTCAATACCCTTTGTCTTTCAGAAATTCATCAATGCAATTCAAAGGAGTACCACCCCTCCTCAAAGCACGGTAAAGCTTATACATAAAAGTGAGCTTTTGAGTTCTTACAAGTTTTACATCTTCGATGATTTCCTCCTCTTCCGATGTTCAATATTCCGAGGTCTAGAAGGAGAAGATGGACGTTGCTGAGAATGTTGTGGGCTATGCCGCTGTCTAGGAGATTCTTCTTCCTCGGTGAGATCAAAATGCGTAGGACCCTCACGCATTTGCCGTGGTCCCCTGTTCGCGATCCTCAAATACTTCCTTTGAGACCACATCCTTCACAGTTTTTGAGAGATTCCAAGCTTTTTTCACGAGAAAAAAGAAAACTTTTCGAGGATTAAACAAGAGAAGAAGATAGAAGTGGAAGATATGTGCTCTCTTAGGGTTTTTGTGAGTAAAACGAAAAAGAACCAACAGTATATAAGACAATCGAAGCGAGGCATACGGAACGTCATAAAAAAAGAAATATAAAGATGCCTTTTAAAAAATAACTGCCTTTTCAAAAAATTAGATAACTGTTATTTTAAAAATGACTTCTTTTTCGAAAAGGAAAGATTGCAATAATCATGGAAATTGAAAAATAGCATCAATCAATTACGGATAGATGATCGTACATTTTCAAGATTTGATCTGAGAGATAATTTTCTAAAATAAAAGTAACTTACAGTCGTAAATCTTGATCAACTGAGTCGAGGGTCTGTTTGTTTCACCGAAAATATTTTACCGAAAAGTGTTTTCCGGATTTTCAGCCGTTTGGATCTCTAAAACAGATTTGGTCAACGGAAATGACTTTCTCGGTCAACACAAATCTCATGTGTTATTTTAGGAAAACGAATTCTTCCGCGTGAGGAGATGAAAACACTTTCCCTTTTCAATTTTTCTCTGTCCTTTCACTTTTCCTTTCCAAATTTTTCAGAGGTACGCCGCTCTCTCCCTTCGTTCTTTCCCTCTTTCTTCTTCGGCTCTTCTTCAACGACACGCATCTCCTTCGCCATTGGAGGTCCAGATCTTCTTCATCATTGAAGGTCTCGGCTCTTCTTCAACAACGCTCAACACGATTCCAGGTTCTTTCGCTTTTTCGACGTCGTAGTGGAGGGAGAGGTGCTTGGAGACGAAGGCCAGCCGGGGGCTCCGCGACCTCGCCCTTCCGGTCGTTGCGGAAGGAGAGCTTGAGCTTGGCGAGGCCGTCGAGGAGCTTGCACGAGACCTTTGGAGGAAGACGGAGCTGTCGCTGTCGTACTCGGAGGTGACCGGAGGGCCGGCCGATTCGGGAACGAGAAGAGGATCCGCGGTCGCGCCGCGGCAGCCGGCGATCGTGGCGGCGCTCCGGGCCGGGGCGGAGGCGGCGGCGAGTATGGCGGGAGGAGGAGGCTAGGGATCGGAGGAGGGGGCGGCGAGGAGGTCGGGTCGGCCATCGGTGTCGTCGGGCTAGAGAGAGAGAGAGAGAGAGAGAGAGGGAGTTCGGTGTGGGTACAGCCCATTTTTTTAATTTTTTATTTGGGTTTTTTTTTTTTTTTGGTAATTTTGAGCGGAAAATGGATTTGATTTTGGATGGTTGTGCGCGAGCCGAGGGGTTCAAATTTGGGGGATCATTTTGCTGGAAAAGGATTGTTTCTTCTAAGATTTTTTTTTCTTTTTAAATGTATTTCTTTTATTTATTTTCCCAAATTTCTTGCCTTTTATTTAAAGAGAAGCACAACCTTTTGAAACATTCAAATCTATAATAAGAAAAGGAAAGAAATAGATTTTAGCTTGCTATTGCCGATTATATGGACAAATGGTGACGTTTTCCTCCTTTTCTCTCTTTTTCTTTATTTTCGCTTCATTTACTTCCTACTTAATATCATGAAAAAATATAAATTAATATAATATTATATAAAAGATCTCAAATCAATATAATTATTATAAATTAAAATTTTAAATTAATTTTTTTTCACAAAGAACCTCTAAACTAGTACATTTATAATGAATTTATCTTTCATTAATTTTTGTCAAATTAATTAATATTACGCATGAGAGGTGCATCCATCTAAAGAGAGCCAAATGCATTGAAGCGATTAATGATATCGTTTTGACTTGCTCTTGTAACCGGAAATCATGTCCATTTTTAAGAAAAAAATACGTGTATGAATTCAAGTTTCCTTTTCATTTTGTAGGTTCAAATTCTAGATTTACTAAATTGATCGAGAAAAATCCGTTTATAAAGTAACATGGACTCAACAAATTAATTTGGAAATAAGAGGCACACTATTATCAATTGTTAAATCATTTTTCAAATGCGATCCAAACACCAGAAAATACTTTCAGTTACGTATCACCAAACAAAGGAAAACTAATCATTTTCCTGGAAAATGGTTTCGGAAAACATTTTCCAAAAACATTACGTTTTCCGTGAAACAAACACACCCCGAGTGTCTTTAAACTTTCATTCCTGGATCTGAACTTCCTCAGACTTTAAGATATTGAGTCTTGAACGAATGACTTCAAATTAATTTTTCTCCAAAGGCTTTGTGAATATATCCGCCAGTTGATTTTTTGAATCAATAAACTGAATTGAAACTTCTCTATTTTGAACATGATCTCTGATGAAATGATGTCGAATCTCTATGTGTTTTGCTCTTGGTTGAAGAATTGGATTCTTGGTGAGATTGATTGCGCTGATGTTGTCACATTTGATCTCAGTGCATGAATCTTTAATTCCAAAGTCTCTTAGCTGTTGTTTTATCCACAGAATTTTGGACAACAACTTCCAAGAGCTACATATTTTGCTTCTGCCGTAGAAAGAGTTATGGTACTTTGCTTCCTTGAAAACCAAGACACCATCCTGTTTACAAGTAGTTGACAGGTCCCCGATGTGCTCTTTCTATCAACTCTGCATCCTGCTAAATTTGCGTCTAAGTATCCAAGAAGAGTAAAGTCTCCTTCTTTAGGATACCAAAGACTTAAATTTGAAGTTGAGGTAATGTATTTGATAATACGCTTTGCAATACTTAAATGATATTCTTTAGGGTCTGATTGAAATCTAGCACAAATACAAACACTAAACAAAATGTCAGGTCTAGAAGCAGTAAGATAAAGAAGTGATCCGATAATATTCCTGTATAGCTTTTGGTCAACTTTCTTTCATTCTTCATCTTTGTCCGGCTTCGAAGAACTTGACATTGGTATACCAATCTTCTTGCAATTCTCTAGTCCAACAAATTCTTTAACATATTTTTCTTGATCAATAAAGGTTCCCTCCTTCAGTTGTTTCACTTGAAGCCCAAAAAGAAAGTTAGTTCACCCATTATGCTCATTTCAAATTCATTCGACATAGACTTAGAGAATTTATTGTACAAATTTTCATTAGAAGATTCAAAAATAATATCATCAACATAAATTTGGACAAGTAAAAAAATTTTGCTTTCTCTTTTGATAAATAATGTAGTATCTACTTTACCTTTGACAAAGCCATTTTGAATCAAAAACTTACTTAGTCTGTCGTACCAAGCTTAAGGTGCTTGCTTTAAACCATATATAGCATTTTTCAGTCTGAATACAGAGTCTGGTTTCCTTGGGTCTTCAAAACCGGGTGGTTGTTTCACATAGACTTCCTCTTGAATAAATCCATTTAGGAAAGCCCTTTTGATGTCCACTTGGAATAATCTGAAATTCTTATGACAAGCAAAAGCAAGTAATAATCTAATTGCTTCTTCTTGCATATATCCCTTAGCCACGAGTTTTGCTTTGTTTCTTACAACTTTTCCTTTCTCATTCATCTTATTCCTGAAAACCCATTTAGCTCCAATGATGGATTTACCTTTTAGTTTAAGAGCCAATTCCCAGACATCATTGATACTAAATTGCATGAGTTCTTCCTGCATAACTTCAATCCAGCTTTCATTAGTTAGAGCTTCTTCTATGCTTTTGAGTTCTATTTCAGAAATAAGAGCCACATCACTAGACTCTTCACGCCTTTTGGATCTTGTGCGAATTCCTTCATTAATATCATCAATAATGAGATCTTTGGGATGACTGGACTTATGCTTCCAGTTGCTGATTGATTTGTCAGATTGTTGATCATTTTTCTCATTTGAATCTTCGACGATCATTTGTTGCTGGTCTTCTGAAGTCTAAGCTGCTTTTGAAGATTTAGACTTTGTAGAGTCTGGAGTAGGTTCAGATTCTTCAGGTTGAGTCTGAATCGATTGATTTTACATAAAATCTTGAAATTTGACATTCATCGATTCCTCCATAGATTAAATATTTTTGTTGTATACTCTGTAAACTTTGCTTGTGATAGAATATCCAAGGAAAATACCTTCATATGATTTTTCTTCAAACTTACCAACTTGATCAGTTGCATTTTTCAATATAAAATATTTACATCCAAATACATGAAAATACGAAACAATTGGCTTTTTTTCCTTTGAATAATTTATAGGGAGTTTTCTCCAGAATAGGCCTTAAAAAGACTATTAATAACATAGCATGTTGTAGAAACTGCTTCAGCCCAAAAACGAGAAGAAATATTACTTTCAATTAAAAGAGTTCTAGCCATTTCTTGCGAAGATCTATTCTTCCGTTCCACAACTCCATTCTATTCTTGAGTATAAGGAGAGGAGAATACATGCTGAAAACCAGATTTATCACAGAATTTAGCAAAATCTTGATTTTCAAACTCACTTCTATGGTTTGTCTGAATGCTTAAAATAGCGTACCATTTCTCATTTTGGACTTTCTTAGCGAATTTCATAAAATAATAAAAGGTTTTAGACTTACTTGCCAATAAATATACCCAAGTGAATCGTGAATAGTCCATCAACAATTACTATGCAATATTTCTTACCTCCAATGTTCTGAGTTCTGATTGGTCCAAAGAGATCTATATGTAGGAGTTGCAGTACATGATTAGTAGATACTTGATTTATTGGTTTGAATGAGTTTTTTACCTGTTTTCCCAACACACATGGTGTGCATAGATCAGACTTTTGGAATGACAGTTTGGGTAGTCCACGAACAAGCTTCTTTGTTGAAATTTTGGCTATTTGCTTCATGTTGATGTGCCCAAGTTTTCTGTGACATAGGTTTGCTTCCTCTTAAATTGAGATTAGACATTAGGTTTCATCTGATTTGATATCCAAGAGATAGATATTCCCATTTCTTCGCCCCGTGAAAGACTGAGAGGAATCTTTATTAGTTCCTAAACATATTTCTTCTTGAAAGTTAATTTTGAAACCAGTGTCGCACAGCTGACTGATGCTCAGCAAGTTGTAGTTGAGTCATTCTACTAAGGAAACATTACTAATTGTGAGACTTCCAATCTTCACAGTCTCGTATCCCACTATTCTTCATTTGATATTTCCTCCAAAAGAAACTTTTTCACCATTAACTTGCACAAGCTTTATAAAGCAGTTTGAGTCTCTTGTCATATGTCTCGAGTATTCACTATCTAAGTACCATTTAATATTTTTCTTGATAGTGACCTGCATTTAAAAAAGAAACTCGTGCTTTCTTTGGTACACATATTTTCTTGGGTCCATTGGTGTTAGTATAATATACTGTCTTTGCCCATACTTTCTTAACAAGTTTCCAAACCATAGGACATTCTTTCTCAAAATGATCTGAACTATTACACTTAGAACATTTAAGAGCATTGCGACCTACTGATTTATAAAAACTTTTTGGAAATGTTTTTTGTAAAAATCTTTTATAAGTCTTTGTTTAATTATTTCCTTTACTTTAGGAAAATCAATTAGAGGAATGGTTTCCACAGTCATTCCCAAACCAAATTTATTGAAATAAGGTCATTATGCTGAAAGAATTTCTTCAAATTTCTCATATCCCATGAAAAAATCTTTTAGAAATACTTGAAATATCATTTTTTAAGAATGTATTTTCTTTTGAAAGATTGTCTGCATTTTCTTTCAAAGTAATAATATTTTTGTCTAAACTCTTGACCTTTTCTTTCCAAACATTTTCCTATTGTTTTAGTGCAGAGTTTTCTCTTTTAAGTTTGGAAGTCCTTTTAAGAGGGGTTTTGAGACTAAGACACAATTCATCAATGTATCTAGAGACTTTAGTAGGGATTTTCAAATTACTTACCTCGATTTCACTATCTGTGTCTGAGTTTGTCTCGGAGTCTGAATATGAGTCTGATTGTGCCATTAGACAAATATTTGCATAATCATCATCATTTTCCTCACATTTTGTATCACTTCAAGTTTTTGCTTTAAGTGCCTTTCGATATTTCTCAGATTTTCCTTTCTTTTTCTTCAAAAGTGGATAATTGGGTCTGATGTGTCCATTTTTCTTGCATTCAAAGCAGACTACATCTTTATTGAATTCATCATCATCAACTGACTTAATCTGTTGCTTTTGTAAACTTTGTTTCTTTGGATTGAATCTCCTCCCCTTTCTGTTTAGTTTTATGAATCTTCTTATAATGAGAGCGAGCTCTTCATCATCCATATCGTCTTCAGAATCTGTGACATCAGAATCATCATTAGATTTTAATGCAATTGATTTCTTACCTTTAGGGTCTTCATCTTCGTTGATTTGCTCCACTTCATAAGACTAAAGAGTCCCAACCAATTCGTCAACAGAGAGTAGTATGATTCTTTGTGTCTCCCTTATTGAGATCTTTATGTGATTCCAATTCTTGGACAGTCCACGCAGTAGCTTGTGTACCTTCATGGGTCCAGAAATTAGTTGACCTTGGTATTCAAGACCATTCACAATTTCTATAAAACGACTAAACATGTCAATGATAGATTCTCTTGATTTCATTTTGAATGCTTCATATTGACCGAGCAAAATGTTGATTCTAGTTTCTTTCACTCGATCAGTTCCTTCATAGGTGAAACGTAATCTATCCCAAACTTCTTTAACTATTTCACAAGAAGATATTCTGTTATATTCAGTAGGGGATAATGCACAATATAAAAAATAAATTGCTTTTGTATCAAGAGCTTATCTCTTGGTTATCTCTTCTTGAGTCATTTCACTGGACTCAACAGCTTCTTTTCCTATTTCTGAGACAGGTGCAGTTTTAAGAATGATTCATTTGTCTACCACGTCCCATTCCAGAGAATCATTTGATCTTAAGAATGCCTTCATCTTGTTCTTCCATATGTTGTATTTCTTTCCATTAAAATAAAGCGGTCCGGTATTGCTTTGCCCTTCAACCAGACCTGGAGCCAACATACTAGCCATGGATCTTTAACTCTGAAATAAAACACTTGAATTTAAGTGAGTACACAGGCTCTGATACCAATTGTGAAAGCTAGTATGAGTACCTAGAGGGGGTGAATAGGTGCAAAAACAAATTTCTCGAGAGAAGTGTGCAACACTAATCAACAATAGATTAAAAAAAGGAAATTATGCTCTTGTAAACAAATTAAGTTCCGATCAAAGTAAAGGAGCTTAGGGAAGAGAATAAGAACACAGAGTTTATAGTGGTTCGGCTTAATCCAAGCCTATGTCCACTCTTTCGCATTGACAGCCCACCAGCTGGATTTCACTATGAATCAAAAGAGTTGTTACAATATGACTCTTCCTTGATTTCACAGCGTAGAGACTCTACTACACTTCCTCAAGGTCTCACAAAGATATTAACTCTCTTTTGAGTATAAGATTTCGCTCAACAAATGAATTGACTAAGAATAAGGAGTTTCAGACTTTGGAATTCTTCTCTCGCGCACACACTCGAACAACTAAAACGTCTTCTTTATATACTCCTTCATGCCATAACACCCGTTGGCACTTACCAAAGAAATTCTTCTAATCTACCCGTAGGATAGAATTAATTAAGAATATTTTGAGTTATTTAAGGAATATGACAATAGCCCACCAATCATGCTCGCCTATATAATCAGGATCTAAGTTTCCATAAATAGAACCTTCCAAGTATACTTTGTCAATCAACAGATCCACAATCCCTGAATCAATCTCAATTTGAATAATGGATTCCGACATGCTATATCCAGGCAAGAGATTTTCTCCGGTCGATAGAATCAAATTCTTAACAAAACATTCGGTTCTGGATAAGCCTTCTTCGACGGTCTAGAAACTATCAATGATGATAGACTTTGAGTCTTGAGTCTGACAGTCCAGAGGTCTTCAAACTTTGATGAAAGAGTCTGCAAGTCTTCAGACTAGACTGATGGAAACATTTTGTCAACTTCAAAACACTCAAGGAAGTTTTCTCCAACACTACTCTAGGTATTGATAGTATTGGGCTTGTTGTTACTATCCAAAAACACATCGAAAAGAACAAGTGCATTCTGTTGTGACTGAGATGCAGTTGACCATGGGTGTCCAACAGGCACTAGTGCTAGTGAAGTCTCTGCCTTAGGAGAGTTGTAGTCCTCTCCACTGAGAAGGTCCCTTTTTGGATCAAGTTTAGCTAGACCCTGTACCGGCACTTGATGTTGATCTGCAGAAAATCCCACTTCTTATTGCTCAATTGGCCAGAAACTGGTGTTCAATAGTTAAAAATTTAAATCAAGATCATCACCGATCCTCTAATAGTAAATTACTGGTACTTTTAGGTAAAATGTACATATGTACATGATTTTCAGTTTTACTTCCCTCTCCTGGGTGTTTGCTGAACTTGGAACTTATTTTGTATCTTATTATTAGTCTATTGAGGATATAACATGCCAATTATCAATAAGTGATTATACAGTATCACATCCACAAGAACAAGTATAATATTCATATTAACTTTCATAAGATAGAACAAAAATATAACAAAATTCAATTATTAAATATAATATTTTTACAAAGTCTGTAATTTAAATGGTCTTATTCTACCACGTAAATCTTTTCCGTCAGAATAGAATTTGGGTGAAGTCGTGATAACTTCATTTTACATTCTGTTATAGTAAATCCAAATTCTTATGTATACTCATGCTTATCCTGTATCGAATAAATTTCTTTCTGTATAACACTAACAGAACCGATCTTTGTGTAAATCTCAAGTAATAAGTGGAGAGAGACAGCAGGTGTTTAACCCAAAAAAATGGCTGCTCTCTTGTCAATCTAGACTAGCTTTTTAAGTATGATCCCTAGCGATCCTATGAGCAAATTGGGAGACATAGAAACGCTCGGAACTCAAGGACCGAATGCACAATGTTGGACAGCAATCTCCCAAAGTTTAATCAGCCTTTTAGACACAAAGTTTCAACAGCAAATATTTGAGATCTTAGATCAATTTAAGCCACAAGATAAATGTTTAGTGCAGCATGCTTCAATCATTTTGTACTTGCATATATATAATGAGCACATGTACAAGATGCAGGGGTACATTTCTCCCTTTCTCTCCTTTCTTCTTCTCTCAAGACCCAAATCACATCAATAGTACTACTAAGGATCTGCCTGGTAAAGCTGTGGGCCTGTGTCTGCATTGTAGCACATGTGGTGGTTGTGCTGTGAAGCACTGTAACTTCTATGTTTGGAATATATCCTTTACAGCTGCAACACCTCAAAAATGGGCAAGGCGGTTTTCTCGAAACTGTTATAAGTGCTGCAATTTTGAGGGCACTGCAGCAGTAAAGAATTTGACAAACAGCTCATAAAAGCTGCAGACACACCTTTTTCACAGTCAAATCTGCTGTGAAAAAGTTGCACCAGACAAGGTCTTGACAACTGGAGGATCAAAAGATAGATGATAAATTTCCACTACGTTTGTTTTGCGGAAAATACATGATTTGGAAAATATTTTCATCAATAGCTTGTTTTGATTAAAATAATTAGTAAACAGAAAATGTTCTCACTGTCAACAACAATTTGTATCTAAACATTTTCGTGGATGATGAAAATACTTTTCGTTTGTTCCTTTCTGTAAGCAATATAAATGGTCATTTTCAGCAAAAAAATTTCAAACCAGTCATTTTTCATGGAACAAACAAAGCCTCAATGTATAAATATCCACCAAGTTTTACCAAACAGCAGAAAATTTGTGAAAAATATCCATATCAACTTATCATAAGAGTAGCACTGCTCAGTTCACAGACTTCAGCTGAACTTCATAATTTTCCACAGAACAAGTATTTGGGGTTTATATATTACAATCATGACTAATGAACCAGCTACCTTTCATCAGGCTTTGTGCTGTTATCTACAATATCAAGTAGAGGACCTTTGACATCTGTCATGGTGCCAGAAGGTCCCGGCGGGGTTTTCTCAGCCTGAACTGAACTTCCAGAAGCAATGACTTCATGCTTGGTATCGAGGATATCTAGCCCTCGGTCCTCCAAAAGCTTCTCGCCAAGTATCTATCAAAATCAGTATCTTCTCTTTGACATGGATATTGGGCTGAAGAATCAGGAATACCATGAAGTTTTAGCCAACAGGTACCTTTCAGCATCCAAATGCATTAGAATTTCTTACCTTCTTCTTCACTATTTTCATCTCATGAAGAACTTCTCTCTCAGCTACATGCATATGAACAATGTCTCCACAATTCCTTATAATTGTCTCCAATAACTAATAAGACAAAAAAAAAAAAAAAAAAAAAACCGACCAATCTTCATTAGACAAAGATCCAACAAGCATGTAATCCAGGAAAAAAGACTTCGTAAGGAGATAGAGCAGAGTTCCTATCCATACAATATGCAAATCAATCTAGATACTCCATAAAATGAACAAACTTTTCCAAAGAAAATAAAGTGTAGGTATCCAAATGCAATTCTCAGTCAATACAACAGAATAACGTAAATTGCTCCCCTTTCTAAAATCTCCTTCCTGTGACTGAACGGAAACATATTGCACAAAGCAAACAAGGTTACCACATCACCTATACACTCAAATGACAAGATTTCATAGGATCAAGAAAACACTAAGATACGAAACTTCCACAGTAGGTATGTCAGATTATAAACAGTGCTTTAATAAAAAATAAGTTCATCCACAACGTTTGAAACCTCTAATGCATCTTCACTTTAGTGAACCAAACAAGTCACAGAATTAGCATAATAAAAAATTTCCCAAATTACTACAAGCATATTCTCGTACTCTGGACCTTTTTCAGCATTGAAAACTATTAGACTGCTTCGGGTGGCTCATGATTCTTGTTTGACTGGCTTCTGCTTCTCATATCTACTGTTTCTAGGCAACAACAGAACATGGATCTTCAAATACACTCTAAGGAACTCTTTGAGTAACTATTTCCTGATATAAGCATCCCAAGGCATTGAACCTCAAAATTGCAAAAGACACACCCACATAGAACCTTTCTTTACATTCATTAAAAACTTGTGAGCAGCTTTTAAATATCAAATTGAACTGTGATATCCCATAATTTGCTCTTTGTGAGAAGTTCAGTTTTTTATAGTCATAAGGTCACCATAATTGTTGAACATGAGCAAATATCCCTCTTATCTCTTCTTAGATAACCATTTATCCACTTTCTTCACCATTCTTTCTTCTCCTTAATAGCTGATAACCACTTACTAGATCCTTTTTCCTTCTATCCCTTCTTGCACTTACATATGTTTGTGCCCTTAAACTGGTATTAATTAAATGCATCTATTTCACCGCTACCAAACATTTCCTCAGAGCCAAAGCGGGACCAACACCTTATGGTTACTATATTGCTTCAAAAACCACAACAATAACACAAGCGCATTCGCAATGAAAATCTGGGTGAGGCACTGCTCCAGAAACTTTTGACTGCTGCAGCTTTGAGGGTGCTGCAGCTTTGAAGAATTTGCCAAACAGCCCAGCCCATAAAAGTTGAGACACACTTTTTGACAGCTGCATCTACCGTGAAAAAGCTACACCAAACAAAGTAGAAACATAGATGATGAACTCCTTTAACTACCCCAAGAAGACACCACTATCCTGAATAAATAACTATGAAATCTATACCAAACAGCTGAAAATTAGCAAACAATATGCAGGTCAACTTATCATGAGAGTAGCAATGTGACAGTTAACGGGACTTAGCTGAACTTCATATCTTGCTACATAACAAGTATTTGGGGTTTATATTCAGGAATCATGACTTATGAACCAGTTACCTCTCATTAGGCTCTTTGCTGTTATCTCTAAAATCAAGTAGAGGACCTTTGACATTTGGTGTGGAGCCAGAAGATTTTGGCCAGGTTTTCTCTAACTGAACTGAAGTTCCAGAAGCAATGACTTCGGGCTTGGAAAGTACATGCTGCAAGTAAAAAACAAAAATACATGCTGCGAGTCATCATTCAGAACTTCAAGCTACTCCTTAACCTAGAAGTAATTCATCCCTGGACTACAAGATCAAGTTGGGAGTAATAAGCCATCCTTCTTGTGAAATTTAACGTGTGCTTAGCTCACGAGTGCTAGAAAGAAGTCCCACATCTATGAGCTATAAAGTTATTCCACAGAGAGAGAGAGAGAGAGAGAGAGAGAGAGAGAGAGGAGTACAAACTTGCTTCAACCGAATCCAGCATAAAGTAAGCAATGTTAACTAAGAACCTCTGTTGAGTTTGGTGACCCCAGGGAAATTCATTCAAATACAGGAAGTCCATCATTGTTACTCTCTGCGACTGGGATTTATTCATTGTTCTCATCTTCTTAGCTGCACCAAAATTCATGTTGGTACCAGTTGTAAACAATCCCTGTCAGATGAGCGAGAACTTTTTCTTTTATTCTTTAGTAACTGCCACGAGTGATCAGATCAGATATCTTGCAGTTAGCCTTTTACAAGCTCAGAACTCATGCAACCGTTGGCACCTATATGCTCATGTGACTATACCCTAAAAGCTCAAGTAACTCATTAGATGAAAGTAACTTTCTTTTCCGTATTGGGTTCATAAACCCATTAAATTTCTAGCAAACATGAATTCCTCCTAATCAGCAATCAAAAGCAACCAAACACAGCTCCAACAGCAGAAGGTACAACACAAAAAACTTCTCCATACCTCATGAAATATCTCTTAAATCCCAGCCCTTCATCTAGAAAAACGCCATATATGTCCACTTATGATGCTAGGCAAGACTAAAACAAATGGACAAGTTGCACACAAAGATAGCAATAAGATGAAATATCAAAGGAAGCAACAGGGCAAGGCAGCCAAATGCGCTTGATTTTAGCTAAACCGATCTATGTCACTAGGAATCATAATTCTGTTGAACAATTTTCTATATATCCACATAAGCGAGATGGAATTACAGAAGGATTCATAATAAAAGGGAGATATAGCTGTTAAATCGACCACAGAAAACAGAGGCAACAGAAAAAGTGACTATCATGCGCACGCGCATATAATAGTCCAGTGCATACCAGATGGAAGCATCCACTTTGAGGAAGAGTTCCCCAGTTTCTCACACCAGCAACATGAATATGCTGAAACTAGTCTCATGAGCGAAGAAACGTATCTAAAGGTTTCATCTTTACTCACATTCCCGATCAACCCATAACAACTCTCTCTCTCTCTCTCAGGAGCTGAATGGAGACCCCTTCTCCCCTCTCTTCTTCTTCATCATCTGCTTCTTCTTCTTCTTCTTTGTCAGTGGTTCGTGTTTTCTTGGTTCTCGGTCTTCTCACCCCTTTTTCTCTCGACGAAGCCCCGATACGGTCAAGCCAGCGATGGTGGAGCCAGATGTGGCGCCGCATGCGGCCGATCATCTTTGACCGAACACCCCGTTGTAGGTGCAGAGAGAGAGAGAGAGAGAGAGGACGGTGACTGCAGCCCGGGCTCGGCGACTGATTCTTGCGAGAGCGGACTTCGACGAACAACGGAACTCGAAAGAATTCATTCGGAGTCCAACCCGGTTCTTCAAATGCAATCCTCACTCACCATCAACGTCAACAAGCTCGTACGTAGATTCGCCTCCCCCTCAACATCACTCGCGGCTTCATCTCACCTGTCCGCAGCGACGACGACGAGACCCCATCGTGAACAAGCAAGCACCGGAACAGAGCTGCCTAGCTTCCCACCCTCCCACTCTGCGACACTGTTCCAAAGTTCGCCCAGATCAACACCCACATCATCAAATCTGGTATCGACAGCGATAGGCACGCAGGAACAGCTTGATTACTCTTTATTTCCAGACGAGTACTGACATTTCGGAGACCCGGAGAGATTTTTGATAGCTTATTTGCCTAGGACGTGATTCCTCAGACTTCAACGATATCGTGGTAATGCGAGAATTCGCTGAAGCTGTTCTAGAAATTCTTGGGAGTAGAATTTAGCCTGACAGTTTTACTTTATCTGCGGTCATCAAGGCGTGCTCGGAGCTCCGTGGAGTGACGTTATGTTGGTGCTTGGGGTTGTTTTTAGGTTTGGGTTCGACTTCTATCGGCCTTATTTCCAGTGCTCTGGTTGACATGCACGGTAGGTATTGTTGTTTGAATGAAGCACGCAGCGTGTTTCATGAGTTACTTGAACCAGGGGTCATTTGTTGGACCTCTGTTTATGAAATCTAGTACGAGCTACTAAAGGGGCGAATAAATGCGAAAACAAATTTTTCAAAGTGGAGTGAATGATTTTATTTTTAAAGCAACTCTGTTCAGTAATAGGTTATGAAAATGAAATTTGACTCTAATAATCAAATAAAATTACGATCAAAGTAAAATAGCTCAGGGAAGAGAATAAAAACAAGGTTTATAGTGGTTCGGTTTAATCCAAGCCTACGTCCACTCTTCCGCACTGATAATAAGAGTTGTTATAGTATAGCTCTTCCTTGATTCCACAGTGTAGAGACTTTGCTACACTTCCTCAAGATCTCACAAAGATATAAACTCTCTTTTGAGTATAAGATTTCGCTCAAAAATTAAATTGACTAAGAACAAGGAATTTCAGACTTTGGAATTCTTCTATCGTGCACACACTCGAATAATTGGAACGTCCTTCTTATATACTCTTTCATGCCATCACACCCATTGGCACTTACCAAATGAGTTCTTCCAATCTACTCGTTGGACAAAATCAATTAGGAAGATTTCGAGTTATTTAAAGAATATGACGATAACCCACCAATCATGCTCACCCATACAATTAGAATCTATGTTTCCATAAATAAAACCTTCCAAGTATACTTTGCCAATCAACGGATCCAAAATCCTTGAATCAATCTCAATTTGAATAATGGATTCCGACATACTATATACAACCAAGAGATCTTCTTCAGTCGACAGAATCAAATCCTTAACGAAATACTCAGTTCTAGATAAGTCTTCTTCGACGGTCTAGAAACTATCAATGATGATAGACTTTGACTCTTGAGTTTGGTAGTCTAGAGGTCTTCAAACTTTGATGAAAGAGTCTGCAAGTCTTCAGACTAGACTGATCGAAACGTTTTGTCAACTTCAAAACACTCAAGGAAGTTTTCTCCAACAATCTCCCCCTTCTTGATGGTGACAAAATTTTCCTGCAGATTTGGATAATTTGGACTTGCAAAACAATGCTTATGGATATCTCACAAAAGATAATTGGCTTAGTAAAGATAACATTAAAGTCTGCATCCATAGAAAAAGAGTTAGTCCTGTAAATGAGCAACTATCTTTGCCAAGAAATACCATAAAATAAACAAATGATCAAACAATCCAAATCTAGTCACAACCAAACAGCCAAACACAAAAGTAAAGTCAATCAAAAAGTCAAGAATTTAAATCTCAAATCTCAAATCTACACCACATCTCTCCCTCTTTTTGTCAGCATTAAAAAGGTAGAAACGAAAAGATAATGGAATTAGGATTGCTTTGGAACACGAATAAGTTGGAAATCTCCCATTGACTGGACAATCCCTTCCAGCTTTTTCAAATCTTCCTTCAGTTGAGTCACATCTTCACCAGTGGCATTTGCTTGAACTTGAAGAGTAAGGACATGAATTTGATCATGTAAAGAAACTGAAGAGGCTTGACCTGCATTCTGTAAATTTTGAATTTCGCATCCCAGAGTATAAATTTAGCCTCGCATCTCCATAAGAACATCAAGCACTCTGTGAAAATCTGCTGAATTATCAGTCTGAGTACTAGCTTCTGCGCGATCAGTAGGTGTATTGGCAGATGATGGGAAGTCAGCACAATCACTTAGATTAGGCGATGAAACCTCATGGCCTTCCTCGGGGAATTGAGAGACATAGATGTCTTCTGGATCTGCAGGTGAGTGACTTAGGCTGCGCATGACAAAATTTCTGAAACAGAAATTGATTTCTGGCCAGAAATCAATTTCTTAATTTCTATTCTCCGGACAAGTTTCTAAGCAAAGAAACCCGTTTGATAACGACTCAAAATTTATATTTCTGAAACAGAAATCCATTTGATAACAGAACAAAATTTCTATTTCTAAGAATATAAATTGATTAGATAACAACATATGAAATCCTCAAATGCAAAATAATAATCGAAATAATACTAAAACAACATAGGAAATCCTCAAATACAAAATAATAGTCGAAATAATACTAATACATTACAAAAGTTGAAAAAAAAATTCATGGAATTTCCGACATATTGTTATCCATTGCCATTTTATTAGCAATTCTTTTTCTAATCGTATTTATTTGGTTTCCCTCCTCGGTCAATGTATTGTTTGCAAGCTCATCCTGCGTAAGTTCAAGCAAATATTGCGGAAGCATGAATATAGGTGCCATCAATGGCGCCTATATAGCATTGTCATTTTATAAATAAGATTATTAACAAAATAAAATTAATGATGTAAAGGAATATAAATAATTCTACCTTAAAGTAACATTTATGGTTAGCAACCAATCGGGGAAGGTCGATTTATTTTGATTCTCGAATTGAATCAGTCCAGTTGCTCATCCCTAATTTCTTTATTATTGCTCAATGAACCTTTAATGGCCCTTGCATAGTAAAGAGAGCTCTTGAATCTCTTGCCTTCGAATTAAAATTCAAGATTGTGTAACAATCTAATTATTTTGATTTTGCAAGAATTTTGAATTCGTAAAAAAATAATGTTAAATTTCTAGGCACTTTTTTTATTCATCTATTACGTAAGAACTTTTTCTTCAATCGGCCATGTGCGTGCCTTTTCTAGGAGGAAAGAGCCCCATTGTTTTTAAGTAAGCATTTAAGAACTTTGGTTATTTTTGAAAATTGAGGACCCATTCAATTGCCTTTCATCCTAAAGAGGAAGTTATCAAAAAAAATGCAAAAAAAAAAAAAACACGAGCAAAATAAGAAAAAGAAATTAGCAATAATTTGTGAAGTTGTGGTTATAAGTGAATTAAGTTAGTAAGAAAGCATAAGGTTTTTTTATATGGTTTGATTTCAGTTTCTGTTTCATTGCATTCAAGCGGTGAGAAGTACTCTTCATGCTCTGTTTCCTCTTGTTCACCTCTGCCCTCTTCTTCTTCTTCCGCAATCATTTCTTCCTCTGCTTCTCTCTCTATTGATTCTCTCTCTCCAGTCCTCTGTTCGATCTCCTCCTTGTCATGTTCCTCTCTCACCTCTGTCTCTAGAATAGAACGACTTAAGTTTTTCAAAGCAAGAGCAGAAATTGTGATATCATCCTCATCCTCTTCATCCTCCAAGATGAGTGCTCTTCTTTTCTTTGATGTAGCAACCATGGGCTCCTTCTCTTTCCGTTTTGCAGCGGAAGAGACTAGATGAGTCTTGACAGGGGTTTTGTCCTTGAACCGCTCCAAAGCCTTATTAAGTTCCTTCAGATGCATTTTAGAGACCATTTTCAGTCTCACCACCATTTGATCGCATGTTCGAACACAAAGAATCCTAGGAGGCTGAATGTTCAAATGTCTGAATAATTTAGTGACAAGTGCTGAGTAAGGAAGTTGGCCATTGTCTTTCAATACATGTGGAACATAATAGTGTGTGGAAGAGAAAAAATTTTGCAAGCGTTAATGGCACACATCAGCTTTGCCTCCGAGTTTGAAACATCAGTCTTTGAAGTCGATTTGGGTCTGAGGCAGTTGATCACTATCTTGTGAAGAAAAATATTTAAGGCATTCATCCTCAAATATGAAATCTTTTCTTCCACCGTTCTATCCCGAACAAGCTCTACTGTCGCACGTCCAATAGACACACTTAGGGGTGTGCATTGGACCCGGGAACCGCCCGGACCGCTCGGAACCGGACCGGAACCGCCCAGAACCCGCGGTTCTTGAGGGAACCAGTCCGGTTCCCGGTCCAATTGTTGAGAACCGGTGAGAACCGGTCCAGCCCGTGTTCCGTGGGCGGATCCGCCCGCCCGCCCACCCGGACCGGACCGGTACTATTTATAATTAAAAAATAAAAATAAAAATAAAAACAAAAGTCGTGAACGAAGCCCCCTACCCCTAATTCGCGAAGCCCTAATCGCATTTCTTCTTCTTCAACCTCCGACTCTCTATATTCCTTTCCTTCTCTTCATCTTCGATTCCACGGTTCCACGGTCCACCCCGAGTATCCACGCCGCCGCCACTGCTCCTCCTCCGCCACTGTCCGCCCCCGTCGCGCCGGTCACCACTCGCCAACGGCCAACCGCTGCTCCTCCGCCTCTGCAAGAACACTTGACCGAGCGGCGCAAGCCCCTTTTCCATCACTCAACAAGGTAAGAAGCCCTAATTTGCTTCTTATCTCTTGATTCTCTTCCGATTTCTTCCTCGTTTTTGATTATTATCTCTCTGTTTCTTCCTCAATCTCTTCTCCTCGTCTTCGATTCCTCACCAAGCATTCACGCCGCCGCCACTACTCCTCCTCCGCCACTGTCCGCCCCCTCGCGCCGGTCATCACTCACGGTTCCACGATCCACCCCGAGTATCCACGCCGCCGCCGCTCCTCCTCCGCCACCGTCCACCCCCATCCGCCACCACGTCCACCTCCCATCGCGCCGGTCACCACTCGCCAGCGGCCAACTGCTGCTCCTCCACCTCTGCAAGAACACTTGACCGAGCCGGCGAGCCCCTTTTCGCTCTTGAAAATCAGAATTTTTGGCGTCAAAATCGGTTCCATGGATCCACCCGGAACCGACTGGACCGCCGGTCCGGTTCCCGGGTGGATCCCGGTTCCGATTTTTCGAAACCGGTCCTTAGCGGGCGGTTCCCGGTTCTAGGTCGGGAACCGTCCGCCCGGACCATGCACACCCCTAGACACACTGATTGGTTGGAATTTCTCTCTTTCAACCCCAAACACATCGGCCAATGTATCAATGTCAACTACATAGTTCTGATCTCGAACACTAAAAGAGAATCTATTCGCATCCAAGAAACTTAGATTAGAATATAAGTAAGCAATGAGTTCAACATGAGCCTCTGTCGTTTCAGAAAAAAAAAAAAAAAAAACCGTTCTAGATGAAGAAGATTGAATTTCTCTCGCAGCTTGACATTCAGAGAATCAAGAAAATCAAAATCCACAATTCTAGGGTTAATAACACCACGCTTTAGCAACTTAAAGTACAGTTACTTGTGTTCCTCCGAGCAAAACAAATATGTCTTATTGCTTCAAATTTTCACTGCAACACCCATTCTAGGTTTAAAATGAATGTACATCCTATCATCATCATTCCCATTAGGTTGACTCAGCCCTCCAACACGTGGATTGCTTGGGATATTTGCAAATGCTTCTTCTGCTAACCCCGCAGGAGCAATTCCAAATCGTTCCATTGTGCGTAAAAAGTAGATTTCATTTCAATACCCTTTGTCTTTCAAAAATTCATCAATATAGTTCCATGGAGTACCACCCTTCTTCAAAGTATAGTAAAGCTTATACATAAAAGTGAGCTTTTGAGTTCTTATGGGTTCTGCATCTTCGATGATTTCTTCCTCTTCTCGATGTTCAATATTATGAGGTCTAGATGGGGGAGATCGGCGCTGCTAAGAATGTTGTGGGCTCTGCTGCTGTCTAGGAAATTCTTCTTCCTTGGTAAGATCAAAATGCGTAGAACCCTCATGCATTTGCTGTGGTCCCCTGTTCGTGATCCTCAAAGACTTTATTTAAGATGACATCCTTCACAGTCTTTGAGAGATTCCAAGCTTGTTTTGTAAGAAATGTGAAAACTTTTCAAGGATTAAACAAGAGAAGAAAAGAGAAGTTGAAGATCTGTGCTCTCTTAGAGTTTTTGTGAGTAAAACGAAAAAGAACCAATAGTATATAAGGCAATCGAAGTGAGGCATACGAAACGTCATAAAAGGAAAAATAAAAATGCATTTTCAAAAAATAACTGCCTTTTTGAAAAATTAGATAGCCGTCATTTCAAAAATAACTTCTTTTTCGAAAAGGAAAGATTGTAATAATCACATAAACTGGGGAAGATAACATCAATCAATTATAGACAGATGATTGTACATTTTCGAGATTTTATCTAAGAGATAAATTTCTAAAATAGAAATAACTTACAGTCGAGAATCTTGATCGCCTAAGTCTGAGGGTCTTTAGACTTTCAGCCCTGAGTTTGAGCTTCCTTAGATTTTAAGATATTGAGTCTAAAACGAATAACATCAAATTGATTTTTCTCCAAAGGTTTTGTAAATATGTCTGCCAGTTGATTCTTTGAATCAATAAACTGAATCGAAACTTCTCTATTGTGAACATGATCTCTAATTAAATGATATCAAATGTCTATATATTTTTCTCTTGAGTGAAGAATTGGATTCTTGATGAGATTGACTACGTGGTGTTGTCACATTTGATCTTAGTGCATGAATCTTCAATTCCAAAGTCTCTTAACTGTTGTTTTATCCATAGAATTTGTGAATAACAATTTCCAAGAGCTACATACTCTGCTTCTACTGTAGAAAGAGTTACGGTACTTTGCTTCCTTAAAAACCAAGATATTGTTCTATTACCAAGTAGTTGACAGTTGCCCGAGGTGCTCTTTCTATCAACTCTACATCCTACTAGGTCTACGTTTGAGTATCCAAGAAGAGTGAAGTTTCCCTCTTTAGGATACTAAAGGCCTAAATTTGAAGTTGAGGTAATGTATTTGATAATACGTTTTGCAGCACTTAAAAGAGATTCTTTAGGGTCTGATTGAAATCTGGCACACATACAAACACTAAACAGAATGTTAGGTCTAGAAGCGGAAAGATAAATAAGTGAACCAATGATATTCCTGTATAGCTTCTGGTCAACTTTCTTTCCTCATTCATCTTTGTTCAGCTTCAAGGAACTTGACATTGGTATATCAGTCTTTTTGCAATTATCCAGTCCAAACTTTTTGACAAGTTCTTTAAAATATTTTTCTTTATGAATAAAAGTTCCCTCCTTTAGTTGTTTCACTTGAAGCCCGAAAAAGAAGGTTAGTTCACCCATCATGCTCATTTCAAATTCATCTTGCATAAACTTAGAGAATTTCTTGCATAGATTTTCATTAGAAAATCCAAAAATAATATCATCAACATAAATTTGAGCAAGTAAAAAAATTTTGCTTTCTCTTTTGATAAACATTGTAGTATCTACTTTACCTTTAACAAAGCCATTTTGAATTAAAAACTTACTTAGTCTGTCGTACCAAGCTCGAGGTGCTTGCTTTAAACCATATAAAGCCTTTTTTAGTCTGAATATAGAGTCTGATTTTCTTAGGTCTTCAAAACCAAGAGGTTGTTCCACATAGACTTCCTCTTGGATAAATCCATTTAACAAAGCGCTTTTGACGTTCATTTGGAATAACCTGAAATTCTTATAACAAGTAAAAGCAAGTAATAATCTTATTGCTTCTAACCTTGCTACTGGCGTGTAAATTTCATCATAGTCTATCCCTTCTTCTTGCATATATCATTTGGCCACGAGTCTTGCTTTGTTTCTTACGACTTTTCCTTTCTCATTCATCTTGTTCCTAAAAACCCATTTAGCTCCAATGATAGATTTACCTTTCGGTTTAGGAGTCAATTCCCAAATATCATTGATACTGAATTGCCTGAGTTCTTCCTGCATAACTTCATCAGTTAAAGCTTCTTCTATGCTTTTAGGTTCTATTTCAAAAATAAGAGCCACAGCACTAGACTTTTCACGCATTTTGGATCTTGTGCGAATTCCTTCATTAATATCTCCAATAATGAGATCTTTTGGATGATTAGACTAATGCTTCCTGTTGCTGGTTGATTTGTCAGACTATTGATCATTTCCTTCATTTGAATCTCCGATGATCATTTGTTGCTGATCTTCTGAAGTCTGAGATGCTTCTGGAGAATTAGACTTTGTAGAGTCTAGAGCAAGTTCAGATTCTTCAGGTTGAGTCTGAATCGATTGATTTTGCATAAAGTCTTGAAATTTGACATTCATCGATTCCTCCACAGATTGAGTTTTTTTGTTGTATACTCTGTAAGGTTTGCTTGTGATTGAATATCCAAGGAAAATACCTTCATATGATTTTTCTTCAAACTTACCAACTCGATCATTTGCATTTTTCAATATAAAACATTTGCATCCAAACACATGAAAATACGAAACAATTGGCTTCTTTCCTTTGAATAACTCATAGGGAGTTTTCTCCAAAATAGGCGTTAAGAAAACTCTATTAATAATATAGCATGTTGTAGAAACTGTTTCAACCCAAAAATAAGAAGAGATGTTACTTTCAATTAAAAGAGTTTTAGCCATTTCCTGCAGCGATCTATTCTTTCTTTCCACAACTCCATTTTGCTCTGGAGTATATGGTAAAGAAAACACATGCTGAAAGCCAAATTTATCATAGAATTTAGCAAAGTCTTGATTTTCAAATTCACCTCCATGGTCTATCCGTATACTTGAAATAACATACAATTTCTCATTTTGGACTTTCTTAGCAAATTTTATAAAAATAAAAAAAGTTTCAGACTTACTTGCCGGAAAATATACCTAAGTGAATCGTGAATAATCATCCACAATTGCTAGAAAGTATTTCTTACCTCCAATGCTCTAAGTTCTGGTTGGTCCAAAGAAATCCATATACAAGAGCTGCAGTACACAATTAGTGGATATTTGATTTATTGGTTTGAATGAATTTCTTACATGTTTTCCCAACACGCATGGTGTGTATAGATCAGACTTTTGGTATGTCAGTTTGGGTAGTCCACGAACAAGTTTTTTTTCTAAAATTTTGGCTATTTGCTTCATGTTGATGTGCCCAAGTTTTTTGTGCCATAACTTTGCTTCCTCTTGAATTGAGATTAGACATTGAGTTTCATCTGATTTGATATCCAAGAGGTAAATATTCTCATGTCTTCGCCCCGTGAAAGATTGAGAGGAGTCTTTACTAGTTCTGAACATATTTCTTCTTGAAAGTTGATTTTAAAATTAGTATTGCACATTTAACCGATAATCAGCAAGTTGTAGTTGAGTCCTTCCACTAAGGAAACATTACTGATCGTGAGGTTTCCAATCTTTACAATTTTGTATCCCACAATTCTTCCTTTGCTACTTCCTCCCAAAGAAACTTTTTCACCATTAACTTACACAAGTTTTATGAAACAATTTGAGTCTCTTGTCACATGCCTTGAACATCCACTATCCAAGTATCATTTAACATTTTTTCTTGATAGTGACCTGCATTTAAAAAAGAAATTCAAGCTTTCTTTGGTACCCATATTTTCTTGGGTCTATTGGTGTTAGTGTAATATACGGTATTTGCCCATACCTTCTTAACAGGTTTCCAAACCATAGGACATTCTTTCTCAAAATAATCGACCTATTGCACTTAGAACATTTAAGAGCACTGCGGTCTACAGGTTTTACAAAAACTTTTTGGAAATGATTTTTGTAAGAATTTTTTGTAGGTCTTTGCTTAATTATTTCCTTTTACTTTAGAAAAATCAATTAGAAGAATGGTTTCAGCGGTCATTCCCAAATCTGATTTGTTGAAGTAAGGTCTTTGTGCTGAAAAAAAAAATTTTTTTCAATTTTCTCAGATCCTATAGAAAACCTTTTAGAAATACTTGAGATATCATTTTTCAAAAATGCATTTTCTTTTGAAAGATTGTCTGCATTTTCTTTCAAAGTAGTAACACTTTTGTCTAAACTTTCGACCTTCTCTTTCCAAACAATTTTCTATTATTTTAGTGCAGAATTTTACCTTTTAAGTTCGGAAATCCTTTTTAGAGAGGTTTTAAGATTAAGACACAATTCATCAATGTATCTAGAGACTTTAGTATGAATTTTTAAATTACTTACCTCGATTTCACTGTCTGAGTCTAGGTCTGTCTCAGAGTCTGAATCTGAGTATGATTGTGCCATAAGACAAATATTGGCATAATCATCATCACTTTCCTCACATTCGGTATCACTCCAAGTTTCTGCTTTAAGTGTCTTTCGATATTTCTCAAATTTTCCTTTCTTTCTTTTCCGCAGGTTACAGTTGGGTCTGATGTGTCCATTTTTTTTGCATTCAAAACAAACTACATCTTTATTGGATTTATCATCCTTAACTGATTTATTTTGTAGCTTTTGATAACTTTGTTTCTTTGAATTGAATTTTCTCCCCTTTCTGTTCAGTTTTATGAATCTTCTTATCATGAGAGCGAGCTCTTCATCATCCATATCGTCTTCAGAATCTGTGACATCAGAATCATCATTAGATTTTAATGCAATTGATTTCTTACCTTTAGGGTCTTCATCTTCGTTGATTTGCTCCACTTCATAAGACTAAAGAGTCCCAACCAATTCGTCAACAGAGAGTGGCATGATTCTTTGTGTCTCCCTTATTGAGATCTTTATGTGATTCCAATTCTTGGACAGTCCACGCAGTAGCTTGTTTACCTTCATGGGTCTAGAAATTAGTTGACCTTGGTATTCAAGACCATTCACAATTTCTATAAAACGACTAAACATGTCAGTGATAGATTCTCTTGATTTCATTTTGAATACTTCATATTGACCGAGCAAAAAGTTGATTCTAGTTTCTTTCACTCGATCAGTTCCTTCATAGGTGAAACTTAATCTATCACAAACTTCTTTAACTGTTTCACAAGAAGATATTCTGTTATATTCAGTAGGGGATAATGCACAATATAAAAAATAAATTGCTTTTGTATCAAGAGCTTGTCTCTTGGTTATCTCTTCTTGAGTTATTTTACTGGATTCAATAGCTTCTTTTCCTCTTTTTGAGACTGTTGCAGCTTTAAGAATGATTCATTTGTCTACCACGTCTCATTCCAGAGGATCATTTGATCTTAGGAATGCCTTCATCTTGTTTTTTTCTATATGTTGTATTCTTTCCATCAAAATAAGGCAGTCTGATATTGTTTTGCCCTTCAACCAAACCTGCAGCCAACATACTAGCCATGGATCTTTAACTCTGAAGTAAAACACTTCAACTTAAGTGAGTACACAAGCTCTGATACCAATTGTGAAAGCTAGTACGAGCACTTAGAGGGGGTGAATAGGTGCGAAAACAAATTTTCCAAAGTGAAGTGAATGATTTTATTTTTAAAGCAACTCTGTTCAGCAATAGATTATGAAAATGAAATTTGACTCTAATAATCAAATAAAATTACGTTCAAAGTAAAAGAGCTTAGGGAAGAGAATAAAAATACAAAATTTATAGTAGTTCGGCTTAATTCAAACTTACGTCTACTCTTTTGCACTGACAGCCCACCGGCTGGATTTCACTATAAATCAAAAGATTTGTTACAGTATAGCTCTTCCTTGATTCCACAATGTAGAGACTCTGCTACACTTCCTCAAGGTCTCACAAAGATATAAACTCTCTTTTGAGTACAAGATTTCACTCAACAATTGAATTGACTAAGAACAAGGAGCTTCAAGCTTTGGAATTCTTCTATCGTGCACACACTCGAATAACTGGAACTTTTTCCGTATATATTACTTCATGCCATCAGACTCGTTAGCACTTATCAAATGAGTTCTTCCAATCTACCCGTTGGATAGAATCAATTAGGGAGATTTCGAGTTATTTAAGGAATATGACGATAGCCCACCAATCATGCTCGCACATACAATCAGAATCTAGATTTCCATAAGTAGAACCTTTCAAGTATACTTTGCCAATCAACAGATCCAAAATCCCTGAATCAATCTCAATTTAAACAATGGATTCCGACATGCTATATCCAGCCAAGAGATCTTCTTCAGTCGATAGAATCAAATCCTTAACGAAATACTCAATTTTTGGATAAGTCTTCTTCTAGGGTTTATAAACTGTCAATGATGATAGACTTTAAGTCTTGAGTATGGCGGTCCGAAGGTCTTCAGATTTTGATGAAAGAGTCTGCAAGTCTTTAAACTAGACTGATGAAAACGTTTTGTCAACTTCAAAACACTCAAGAAAGTTTTCTCCAACACTGTCATCTCAACGTATATCGTATGAGTAGGCATTGATGTTCTTCTATCCCATGCAAGGGAACCATTTGAAGCAAGAGAACTTCACATCTGGAATTCTTATTGTAAAAGGGAATCGGAACGTGGGCCCAGAGTCAAAGTTGTTGACTCTGGGCACACTTATAATATTGATTTAGGAATTTTCTCCTTAGCGTGAAGCTGCTACAAATTCGTCAAAGCTTATGCAAGTAGAAGGAAAGAAGAGTGCGCGCGCGTAAGAAGCAAAACCGAGTGGGCCCTTGACGTGATGGGCCCTTGACCTTGGCACATATATATAAGAACATAATCGTTCTTTTCATGCGCGCGTTGAATTGTCAAAAAAAAGTTGCAGAAGGGAGCTGCGAAAGAGGTTTTCTTTCGGGCAGTTGTTGCACTCGTACAAGAGAAGGAAGAAACCCTATGGAGCCATGAGGATTCATAAGTCGCCCGTGTGAAGCTTTGATTAAGAACGCAAAGCCGTAGAGCGTTTTTGTTTCGAGCTTGAACGCACAGTAATTTTGTGCCGTGAGTTGGGTTTGGGGTTAAATTGGGGTTTGGGAAACACCGAGAGAGTGTTTGAATGACTTGAGTGTGTAATCTTCTTGTATTGCTTGATCTATAGTGAAATTCGCTACTGCTCTCTCCATAGACGTAGGTCTTTACGACTGAACTACGTAAATCTAGTGTCCGATTTATTTTCTTTTTCTGTCTATTTTATTGTTCGATCGCTTGCCTTTTCGCAACAATTGGTATCAGAGCCAGGTTTGGATAAGTTGAAGTGAATCGACGGTGACAGAAGAAGTAAAAGTGAGAATCGTCAGATTTGATGGGAAGGATTTTAGTTTCTGGAAGATGCAGATTGAAGATTATCTTTACCAGATGAATCTGCACTTGCCTTTATCTGGGGAGAAACCAGAGACGATGAAGCAAGCTGATTGGGATTTGCTAGATAGACGAGCTATGGGTATTATTCGACTAACGTTGGCTCGTAACGTCGCGTTTAACATTTTGAAAGAGAAGACCAATACTGATTTGATGCAAGCCCTGTCAGATATGTACGAGAAACCCTCTACGATCAACAATGTCTATTTGATGCAATGTCTGTTTAATTTGAAGATGAGTGAAGGTGCGTTAGTGGCAGACCATATCAATGAATTCAATGTGATTGTTAGTCAATTGAGTTCAATTGAAATTAACTGTTAGTAATTCCTCTAGGTCAACAAGTTTGACGTTTAATGGGATTCGAGATTTAATTCTGAGCGAGGACATTCATAGAAGAGACTCTGGTGAACCTGTATCTGCTACTTTATTATATGAAAATAGAGGAAGATATGTAACACGTATGGGTAAGAGTAATATTAATATGAACAGACGCAGTCAATCTAGGACTAGTAATGTTGTCTGTTGGAGTTGTGACAAGATGGGGCATCTTAGAAGGGATTGCCTTAAGTTGAAGAATGAGAAAGATAAAGGAATTATGGTTGATTCTGCAGATAATGTTGCAGCTGTAGCAGATAATGTCGATTATGTCTTGTCTGTCATTAATTATTCATCGCTTGATGGATAGATTATGGATTTTTGTTGTTCTTTTCATGTTACACCAAATAGAAACTGGTTTATCACTTATCAATGCACGAGTAGTGGTAAAATCTAGTTAGGGAACAACGTTGAGTGCGATATTGTGGGTGTTAGTGATGTTAAAATCAAAATGCATAATGGTGTCGTGAGGATATTAACTGGAGTGAGGCATGTTCCAAAATTGAAAAAGAACTTAATTTCCTTGGGTACCCTAGATTCAGCTGGTTGCAAGTATTCTTCAAAAGGTGAAGTTCTGAAGGTTGTTCAAGGTGCATTGATGATAATGAAAGGAAAGGAATCAAGCATGGAAACATGTATAAACTTCAATGTGAGATAATGACAAATTTCGCTACGAAAACGTCGGATGCATCTGTTCGAGAGTCTATTGACTGCTCAAGGAAAACTTGGGTGTTTGTGCCAAGGCACAAGTTTGATGCTGGTGTTAGAATCTCGCAATCAAGAGCTTTGATTGAAACAGAGACTGGTAAGTCGATCAAGCATGTGCAAAATGACAATAGCATGGAGTTTTGCTCAGAGCTGGTAAATAAATTCTGCATGAAAAAAGGCATAGTGAAACATCGTACTAGTGCCAATAAATCACAACAATTTGCAAAATTGAAAAGTAGAACATTACTAGAGACGACCCAAAAAATTATCTCTAGTGCTAGTATTGCTAGGAGAATCCTAGCTGATGTGCTAAGTACGGTAAACTACCTGATGAATAGATCCACATCAACTGCTATTGAGAGGCGGACTCCTAAAGAAGTGTGGTCAGGTAACATTGCTGGTTATTTTATTATTAGAATGTTTAGTTGCCCATATTATTTTCGAGTGAATAATGGTAAGCTTGATTGGAGGGTAAGGTGCATATTCCGTGGTTATGCACAAAGTGAGTGGGTCAATCAGTTGTGGTGCCCGGATATAAATTCACATGTTGACAATAGAGAAATTACCCTTGACAAGTCTCCGATAGTTATGGTTAAGAGTGTTTGTGACAGTGTTAATATGGATCTGAACAGTGTTCAGCTTGAGGTGGAGTTGCAACCAAAAACTTCTGAAGTAATGAGTATGAATACTAGTAAAGTAATCGACACAAATGGTGCTCATAGCGAGGTGGAGCCTATAGAGCCAATGATTGTTGTAAATGCTGAAATTAACAAGGTACATATTCGATCTCCTAACAGATATGGATGCAATAATGGTTTTACTTTATCTGCGGTTGAGGAGGTTGTGTCAGAAAATTTTTGCGGAGGCATGTGGAGTTGGTATTCTGATGAGATTCTCAGTTATGGCTAAGTTCAAACGAGGCTTGGACTTAGATAATATCTGTGGCGGTTAAGCCCATCGGGGGTTATAAGAAAATAGCAGCAGAATTTGAATTTTTACGAAGCAATTGTAATTTGGCTCAAAGTCAAGCTAAGATGAAGATTGTTAAATTATGACTCGAGTTTGAGCATTTGCTAAAATGCGAAATTCGGTGGACTCACAAAGGAATTACAAAAGGAGGAAATAAAATGAAAATGAAGTTTTTTCAATCTTCCCTGTAGTTACGAATTCTTATTGTAAAAGGGAATTAGAACGTGGGCCCAGAGTCAAAGTTGTTGACTCTGGGCACACTTATAATATTGATTTAGGAATTTTCTCCTTGGCATGAAGCTACTGCAAATTCGTCGAAGCCTATGCACGTAGAAGGAAAGAAGAATCCACACGCGTAAGAAGTAAAACCAAGTGGGCCCTTGACCTTGGCACATATATATAAGAACAGAATCGTTCTTTTCATGTGCGCATTGAATTGCCAAAAAAAAGTCGCAGAAGGGAGCCGCAAAAGAGGTTTTCCTTCGGGCGGTTGCTACACTCGTACGAGAGAAGGAAGAAACCCTACGGAGCTGTGAGGATTCATAAGCTGTCTGTGTGAAGCTTTGATTAAGAACGCAAAACCATAGAGCGTTTTTGTTTCGAGCTTGAACGCGCGGTAATTTTATGTTGTGAGTTGGGTTTAGGGTTACATTGGGGTTAAATTAGGGTTTGGGAAATACCGAGAGAGTGTTTGAGTGACTTGAGTGTATAATCTCCTCGTATTGCTTGATTTATAGTGAAATTCGATGCTGCTCTCCCGTAGACGTAGGTCTTTACGATTGAACCATGTAAATTTGGTATGCGATTTATTTTCTTTTTCTATCTATATTATTGTTCAATCGCTCGCCTTATCATAACAATTTATTTGCCAGAGATTTGAAGTAGTGATCATAGAGTCAACCATGCTCCAACCCATATAGCTGAGAATAGAGTTCCAACAAGGATCCTTGTGAGATTTGTGGAATGGGAAAAAGGGGATGGCAGCCTGGTTTCTCATCTCCACCGCTGTTCAAGCTGTGCGCCCAGACGCCACAGCCTTGGTGATGGTCATGATATTGTTGCCGAGGAATCTAGCATCTCATTTTAGGTCAAACCCATTTGTTGTCGCCGTTGCATCGATGTCTCACACTCATCTCGTTTAGAGGATTCCGAATCCAATCAATGGGCTAAAGTCAAGCATCACTCTTCGCTGTTTGAATTATTTTTTACGTCACTTTGTATCTCATTTTTTGTGTACTCATGTTTCCCGTACATTTCTGTTTCCTGTCCAGATTAAGTTCTCGGCTAACCTTCTCAGCAGTTGGCCCGGAGTTGTGCCAATACCGACTCAAGTTGAAGAGATAATGAGCTTGCCCATGTCTCTCCCCGACCCTCAGAAAGTGCATGGCTTCGTCTGGCAACTCAGAAAGCCTTCGGAATTGTGTAATGATCTGGATTGGATGACTCTAGGTGAGTACTTCTTATCTTTATCACTAATCTCGTTGTAATAGTCGCCACTTGGGGTTTTCTTTTGTTGCTGAATTCCTGGTATTGGGAAGGAGACACTTCCTTGCGTGTCCCTTCAAAACTTACGTTGGTGATGATGGTGTATTTGCGAGCATCAAAGAGTTGATCATGCTGAGGTGGTGTTTGATGTGCAATAAAATAATTAAAAGTCGATCCTTGGGTTATGATGAATAATAATAATAATAATAATAATAATAATAATAATAATAATAATAATAATAATGACGATAATGATGATGATGATATTAATAATAATAGTAATAGTAATAGTAGTAGTAGTAATAATAGATTGAAAAGATAAAAAGAATACCTAAATTGCATTTAGGTGTTCGTTGCTTAACACGATTTGGATTAGATTATAGGTTTGCACGTGTTTAGTGTTGAATAACGGGCGAAATGGTTCTCCGGGGGACCGTTTGACCCGCCCCCCTCAAATATTAAATCATAGTTGATTCGGGTTTGATGGTAGAATCACCATTGGTTCAAGTCTGATCGGTGAATCATGGTTGGTTTGGGTATGATGAGGAGTGGTTGAAACCCTTCGAGGTGTCCTGAGGTGGTCTTGAGCGGGTCCGGTGGAATTGGGTCGTGTTTAGGTCTTATTAGGTTGGAATTTGTGTCTAATTAGTATTGTCATATTGATTAGTGCATTTGATGTCATCTAAATGTTAAAATGTATTTGATTGGCGTGGTCATTCGTATTTAGTATGATTTCTATCTTTCATGCTTTTTTTTTCAAATGTGTTTCAGTGTGTTGTGCTCTGTCAATGCGTGTTTGGCATGTCGAAGGGTAGGTTAAGTGTCAAGTAATGTTAGGCCTTGGTAATAAATGAAAAATGATAAATTGAAAAGACAATAATAGACATTAAATAAAGGTTACGATCTTCTTTTAAAAAAAAAAAAAAAAGAAGAAAAGGTTGTGATCTTAGGGATATTGTATGTATGTTTAGTGATATTTCATTTTCGGATAACATTTAACAAGTAAACATAAAAAAATGAAGTCGCATTTCGATAATGAATAGCATGTTAGGGTTGGATTTAGTATGCTGTCTTGGTATGGGATCATTAGTTTATTCTAGGATGGAAGCATTATTTTACCCACCCACTGTGGGTGCGTTGGTTTGGGTATTTCTCCCTCTAATTGCGGAAGGGGGGAGGTTCGAGTCACCATGTGCACATCAAAGCGCGACTTAAGCGGAGCCCCGTGGGAGGTGGATCCCCACGCCAGTGCTCCCGGGAGTTTACGCCGAGCGCTCGCTATTAGGCAGTTCCTCAGGTCCCCCAAAAAAAAAAAAAGCATCACTTCGATAGAATTGCATGCAAGATTAGATTAGGGCTTAGCTCGTGGGGTTTAGTCCTATTTAAGAACATGATGGTGTATATTATTCGCCCAAAACCACATCATTTCCGCAGCTCATTATTATGTCGTTTTTGTCATGTTTGGATTGTCATGTTATGGTGTTATGTGAATGTTGAATGTTTCTATGCAAATTCCCAATGCATAGTTATGTATGACAATTTGATAACTATTCTATTCTTTAAAATAATTACTACTAAGAAATGTTTCTTTTCAATTAAGTTCCCTGAACCATATTCTAAACATTTAAAGATATTTGATAACTACCCAAAATTTCTTCGAAATAAAAATGCGTTTGATAAAAACTCAAATTTCTTTTAATTTTTTAATACTATTATTCTTTTCTTCTTTTCTTCTCTCTTTTTTTTTTCTTTTTCTTTTCCATCCCCCTTCTTCTTCTCTAACCGGTGGTTAGCGACCTCGCTAGAGCCTCCTTAGGCGAAGGCAAGGCCTAACAATCGCTTGGCCACCGACAAGACTCGACCTCACCCAATCGACACAAGGTTGAGTCTCGCAGCGACTGGTGACAAGACCAATCCTCATTGATGGCTAGGTGAGGTCAAGCCTTGCTAGTTCACTTGGGCACCGACGAGGCTTGACCTCACCCAATCGGCATGAGGTTGGCCTTGCCCTAGCCTTGCCCAACCGATTGCCAACCATGATGGGGCTCCGGCGACATGGCCATCAACCGACAATGAGGAAAAAGAGAGAGAGAGAGAGAGAGAGAGAGAGGAGAAGAGAAGAGAAGAGAAAAAATTTAGCTTGTTTCTGGAATTATCCTTGAAAATAAAGAAGCAACTTCTTTCTATTATTAATTCTATTCCAAATCTATTCCCAAGAACAAAAAGGTTCTTTTTTTGTTCCAAGAAAAAAAAATATAATCAGTTATTATTTTGCCAATGTCTGTTTAATAATGTGTCAAATAGTCTTTTATTCTCCAGAACAAAAAAGAATAAAAATCTGTTTGGTAACATTTTTATTCATGAAAACAAATTTATTTAGCTCCTGGGAATAAATTTGAAACAAAATTAAGAAATAGAAAAATATTACTTCTTCGTTCCCGAAAACAATTCCATAATTAAGCCAAATCATTTTTTTCTCTTTTCTTTTCTTCTTTTACTTTTCTTTTCTCTTCTTCTTCATCTAGACGGTGGCAAAAATATAATAAAATTATTTAAAATACAATAAATTTATATTAAAAATATATAAAATAAAATTATTAAAAATATAATACAATTATATAACGAAATTATTAAAAATATATAATAAAATTATAACATAAATTATATTAGAAATATAATAAATTTATAATAGAATTTAAAATACAATAAAATGATTTTAAAAATATAATAAATTTAGATAATAAATTAAAAGAGAAAGTATTAAAAATTAAAAGAAATTTTAAATCACAAAAAAATTAAAATGATTGTACAAAATGCATCTATTCTGAGATTTTGAGCAGTTATCAAACACTTTCAAATTAGGGATATGTAATATATTCAAGTCTACTCTATAATCAAATCAACCCACCCGAAAAACAAGTTCGGGAATAGGTTCCCATTGAAATCAATCTAGGAACCGATTCTAAACGGATACGAAAATCGGTTCCAAGTAAATACCCACCCCAGAACAAGATTGATCGGACTAGTTTGAGAACCGGTTTTGTAAGCACAAAAGTCCAAAACCTTATCTCTTTTTTTTTCTCCTTATTTCTAATCTTAGAACTATGTTTTTCCTCTCGCACGACACTCTTCCTTCATCATTCCTCTTCCTCGCTCACTTCCCTCCCTTGCCAGCTTAGCACATAGGATTTTTGATTTGCCTCATGATGTTTGTTTATGATAATGAGCCTTGTGACTCATTAGTTTCGTTTAGTCAAAAAGTTTATATAATTATTGATTACTTGTACTTAATGTTTCAATACAAATTAGAAGGATTATGTTATTTTCTCAAGTATTAATGTAAAATTTGAAGTCATACAGGATATCAGGCGATTGTAAAATAGGTTCTTGTAAAAACAAGATTAACCCTAGAACCGAATCGAAAAAACAAGATGGTTCCAAAATATGATCCAATGCAAACATGATCAAATACAGGGTCCAAAAAAGGGCAATCAGTTAGAACAGGATCGAGTATAAGATCTAGGTGTGGAACCTACCCACCCTAAACCCAATCACCCCTACTTCAAATGCTGCTTAGAATCTCGTCCAGATAATAGAATAAAAAAGAAAATTTTCTAAGTAAAAATTGTTTGGAGGAATAAAATGGTTACTAAACGTATCCTTAACAAATAGGCCCGTAAATGGATGTGCTTAGGAAGAGAGAGAGAGAGAGAGAGAGAGAGAGAAATTGCATGTTCTAAATATTTTCAAAACAAAGAGAAAATGTATCAAATTTGGCATTACCAAATCCCCGTTTCTTGAATCTTTGGTTCTTGTAAGAGAAATAAGCTCTCAAATTTCACTTAGCTTCTAATCAGCCTCAAATAAGTTAGTCACAATTCCTAAAGAAAAAAAAAATCGTGACTAATTGAGGTAGTCGATGTCATGAATGGTAGGTTTTGGAAGAGTTCAAGCCAAGTACGAGTGTCACCTTGCTAGAGGAATCGTACATGCTACCTAGTAATATATTTGCTCGTCTCAAGGCAACATTTCCAGAACATGCTTGGCCGCTCACCCTCGAGAGGGCAAAGACAATCAGCATCCAACGTCACATTCACTCCTACCCTATCCCGCGATCCATTCAGGCAAAATCAAAGAACTGAATAATTTCAATCCATCAAAAGAGAGGTGTGAATGTACGATTTCCACTTTTTCTCCATCTGTCAACCATTGGCATGGGCTTTGTTTATTTTCAAACTCAATTTCATTTACCAACCACTCAGAAAATATTATACTTGGTTGAAGCAACAAAGCTAGTGCCTCACTAGCAGTACATACGCAGCATTCGCAACATTTATTTCCCACCGAAGTTTGCACTCAAAAACCTCCTCTTTGACAAAGAAAAGAAAGCACAGAGATCTTAGGGACAATCTAAGCCTGAAATTATGACACAAGCCAAGCCAACATAACTGTTAGAATATCTAATGTTTAAATATTCTAGGAGTCAAGATGGCACCTGAAAGTTCTGTTATGCGAGTTCCACGAATGTCCAAGATCCTTAAGTTCTGCAGTTTCTCAATACTTTGAGGCAATTCCGTAATCATTGTAGATTTTAAGTCTAGTTCAGTCAATGATGTCAACTTTCCGATCGAATCGGGGATCTTTCTCAACGAGCCACATCCTCGTAATAACAAGCGTTGTAGAGACGCTAGGGAGCCTATGGAGATCGGAAGTTGAGCAAGTTTACGGCATTTCCTTAGGTCAAGGAGAGACAAAGATGCTAGATGACCTATGGAGTTGTGTATGTGGGCCAATGCACAATTAGAGGCACTAAGAGTCTCAAGCTTCCTCAAAGAACCAATGGATTTGGGTAATTCTTCAATCCCCGAATTAGATAGGTCCAGCTGAATCAACGACATAAGGGAGCCCATGGATTCAGGTAATTTTGCAATCCCTGAATGAGATAGATCTAGGTGAGTTAACGACTTGAGGGAGCCCATGGAATGTGGCAACCTTTCGATATTTGAATAAGATAGGTCTAGCTGAGTTAACGACACAAGGGAGCCCATGGATTTAGGTAATTTTTCAATCCCTGAATGAGATAGGTCTAGCTGACTTAACAACTCAAGGGAGCCCATGGATTCTGGAAGTTGAGCAAGTTGCGTACACCATGAGGCACATAGAGTCTCCAACTCCATCAAACCACCTTCGAATATCGGAATCTCTTGTATATTAGTTTCACTTATGAGAAGCTCTCTTAATTCTTTCATTCCACCTATTGTTGTTGGTAGCTCCTTCAGTCTCTCACATCTCCTGACATTTAAGGAGATGAGGGTCTTGATGTCCTTAATAGAATGATGAATCTCTTCTAGATTCACGCATTCTTCAAGAATCAAAATCTCCAAGCTTTTGAAAGCAGACAAGTCAGGAGTTCTTCTCAAAGATCGACAACCAGTAAGATTGAGAACTTTGAGCTCGGTTGCCACCTGAAGGAAAGAGAGGATAGTCGATGAGATTGGGATAATTATTCAAAAAGCCCTAAATCCATTATACATCAACCAATTTAGTCCTAAACTTTTCAATTATGTCAATTGAATCTTAAACTATTTGACAATTTGTTAATTTAGTCTTAAACATTTCGATTGTGCCAATTTAATCATAAACATTTTTTTTGTAGATTTGCCAATTTAGTCATAAATATATGATTGGGATAATTATTTAGAATGACTACATTGACAAATTATCAAAAGGATAAGAATTACATGGGCAAATCGTCAAAATATTTAGGACAAAATTGACAATGTTGAAATGTTTAGAATTGAATATGAATAGGTTATAAAATAGATTTAGAATTTGTTAAACAATTTTCCCTAATGATATTGGACCACCGCAACATGTGAATTTTCACTCCTTGTATATTGAATTTTTTTTTGAAATTCCTCAAAAATACCCACGTTCCACCAATTCTTTTATTTGGACTCTTAAAAGAATATAGAAATCTTTCTCGGTTCCCATGCTATCATTGCTATGATGCTCAACTACTTCACGCTTTTTTTTATATGGCACTTATGTAGTAGTGTCTGGCTACATCACCAGCATGTAAATGTTCTTTGAACATAACTATCGCAAAAAGAATGTCGAGAATATACAAGCGCCTAACCATATTTTCTTATTGCATCAGGCATTTCTTCCAATTTGGCTAAGTATATATGAACTGGTCAGCACTCACAAAATGACATAAAAATCGCACTCACTGTAACTGCTACAAAGCAATGAACTTGTCTTTGAAGTCGTGTACTTTTGTCTCTAGAATTATTAATTCTATCTATGACCATTCAAATAGTATTTCATGTAAAGTATTTGCGTGAATGTAACCAAATGATACCAAAATGAATGTAATTTTTCATTTCTCATGAACGAGGATTAATATAAAAATATAACACGAATAGCTAAAAAAGACAATACTTATACATGGGGAGAAATTAACCAAGAAGCCATAAACCATTTAGATTAAAAAAAATCAAGATAAAAATATCTATTGTAATAATATTTTAATTGATGTTACTTAACATAGTTAAAGCAGTTGGTTTTTTAAAGTACGACTAAACTCTATTGTTAAGCATAACTGGATCTTAAGATATCATCAACTTAAAATATTAAGGGGTATCAGCTTTTGGTAAATTTAGGTGCCTATAAATTACTCTTATGTTTAGAGCAAAATCCTTAATTTGAGGAAAGATATTAAGCCTTTCCAAAAGAAAGAAAGATAAACTTGATGCAATTGGACCTTCGACAACACGTGATTATTCACAAGAGAAATGCCTTCTCTATATCTTACCTTGAGTGAATCCCATCCTCCCCAGTCCTCTGAAATTTCACTCCACAACAGATTGAGCACAACTAACTTTTTCGGGTGAAAGTTGGCTGCTGTGAAAGCCAAGGGACAACACTCCCACTGAAGCCATCTTAACTGTGGAAGCAGGTTCTGGAAATCTCCCTTGAAATTCGAACCACACATTTGAAGGAATCTCAAATTGGTCAATTCTTTAAATTGTTCTCCAGTATAACTTCTTTTGTAGTCACATTTGTCAAGGCGAAGAGCCTTAATCTTACTAGTGCCCTGTAACAAGGAAGCATTGTCAACCGTAAGTTTTGACCATGAGATGAGACCATCTTTACATAAGCAAAGATATACTAATTTCAATATGACAAATAATTAATATTAAATCATATATGCCAAATAATAACAACAAAAGATAAATATCATAGTGCCTCATATTTGATAAATAACATGCTTCAAGGGTAAACTAATATAAAAAAATTACCAAACATAGAAGGAAAAAAGTAAATGTTTAGATGGTTCTCGTACATGGCTACATGTATTTCGATAAATAGTATAAGGAGATGTATAACAACGGATTGCTATTATGATTGAAAAGTGGAATAGATAGTTTTTTCATAAGAAAATGATATTCATATCAATTTAAAAAATTATGTAATATGATAATACATATTTAATAAATGATGATATGAATATTAACTAAATCTTTGCTAAATAAGATGCTCACTAAAAGTTTGAAAGATGTAAAAATAATTATTATAACATGATAGCCTATTTAACAAATAAATGTTATCGAGGGATCAATAGAAAAACATACATTGTCACAAAAAAAAAAATATTAGCAAATTCCTAGAAAAAACAAACCAATATTATGAAAAGTCTAGTGAAAGAAAGTAATATATGTTTAGAGGGTTATATCACACGTTTGTGCATATACAACAAATAAATAGAGAAGCCACATTAGCAAATTGAGGATGTTAGTTAACGGTGGATGACGAAGGACTTAATTGTTCAAACTACGAAAGATAAAAGCCTACATCGAGCAAAACAATAGATAGGGCACTAAATGTATTCTTAACCAAACTTGAAAGACGCATGAACTGGGAGAGCTAATCTTCACAAAAGAATGGAGGTTAGGTCTCGTTTATCATAACAACCAATTCATAAGAAGTCAATACTCAGTAAAAGAAAAAAGCAAGAAATGACCTCACAAGAACTCAAAAGAAGAATCCAAACATCAATCATTTGCATCAAACAAATATGCGGGAAAAACATGGCCCCAACAATTTATAGGTATCAGGTTTTCTCTAAAAGTGCTCAGTCAAACATTATGTTACAGTAAATTCTTGTTGCATTGAAGCTATCAAAAATAGTGTCCTCATCGCAATATACAACAAGAAAGTGCTGCTTAATAATGTTATAAAATCGGGAAAAATTTTAGGAACATCAATTATTCGAACAAGCTCTTTTGTTAGTAGAAGTGGAAAGTTTTAGGGTCTCGGGATGGACAAAAAATTTTATCTCAAACAAGAAAGAAAAGATGGACTCGCATCTACTAAGGCAACTAGAGAAAGCTCATACCTTTTTTCTGTCAAGCACGTCTGCAGCGTCCTCATAAATCCATAGTCTGCTACGCTCTTGAGGCTCCTTTATATTTTCTAAGTGAACAATATTAGTTCCAAAATCTCTCAACTGATCATGCATCATTAACTTGCCATCTTTCTCAATTTTAATTAGGGACATATGAGTCAATCCTTTAATCCCATCCCATGGATCAAAACCACAAGCCTCCCACATATAAGTCGGACTTTGCATAGATGATCCAACGAAAAAACATGCAATATCCAAAAATATATTTTGCTCACTATCATCTAATGCTTCGTAACTTATCCTCAATATCTCTTGCACTTTCAGATCAGACACTTCCTCTAATTTCTTTAATGTTTCCTTCCATACATTCAAGCTCTTTCCACGTAAAAATGATCCTATGACTTCAAGAGTTAAGGGAAGGCTCCCGGTAGTAGATACGACATTACTGGAGAAAATTCCATAATCTCTATCGGGGTAATCCTTTTGAAATGCATGTCTTAAAAATAAAATCAATGACTGATCGGAAGACAACTTTTTGAGTTCGTACATGTGGTCTGCCCTAGCCTTATTGAGAATGCTCTTGTTTCTAGTTGTGACAATGATTATGCTTCCTGCTTTAAACCAACTAATGTCTCCAGCCAGAGCATTCAATTGAGTATTGGCATCTATATCATCAAGGAGAAGGAGGACTTTTTTACTTGTAAATTTAGATTTGATGACATTGATTCCCTCTTTCACAGTAGACACATCATATGTATTTGATAGAATATCATTAATGAGCTTCTCTTGTAGGCACTTGATACCCTTGTGCAAAGATATCTCTCGAATATTTGCCACAAAGCTAAAATGTTTAAAATGACTCGAGAGATTGTTAAATAAGACCCTTGCAAGAGTTGTCTTACCGACCCCTTCCATTCCACAAATTATGATGATCTTCGTATCATTGAATTTAGCATCCGTCAAGCTCATAATATGTTCCACACGATCATCAATTCCAACCAACTCTACGGGAGCAATTGCTCGGGACTGCAATATCGTCATAACTTTTTCTACAACAATTTCAACCAATGCTGCTTCATTCCTGTTAAATAACACTGCATTTCAGCTATTGGAAGGCAATATTTTAAACTATTTTTCATGAAAGATCTATTTACAAGAAATTAAATGATGTTTCGGTGAAGAATAATGTACCCATTTTCAATCTCCTCCGATTCCAAGCCTCTCAAAAAACTGACTTCACGAAGCGCTTCTATCGATTTTTTTACTTCCATTTCATCCATATGATGTCGACGTGAATGGAAAGCTTCTCCAAAACTCCCTGTAAGATTTTGCACTTCCGAGGGAGTCACTTTGTAATATACAGGCAACACTATTAGCCCTCTCCTTCTCCTACATTTCAACATATGGACAAGCTCACGAAGGCACCATTTACTGGAAGCATAGTTCCGAGAGATAATTGGGATTGAGATCTTAGACTGCGTAAGACTCTTGAGAATCTTCGATTCAATCTCCTTACCCACAAAGAACTCATCGAAGTTTCCGAACGCGTGAATTCCTGCACGGACAAGAGCATGATAAAGATGATAGGTGAAACCCCTGCGGGTGTATGGCCCAATAAAGCTCAAGAACACTTCGCGATCATTTCCTTTCGGTTTCTTTGTTCTGCCTCCATAATCACTTTTATATGGAGAGATCCATGAGGAAGACGCCCTGTATATCTGATCTTCCGAGGGAGTGGGTTCTTTTCTTTTCATCTCGGGTGAATTGTCCTAACACAAAGGCAATAATAGAGATTGACGGAGCAGAGCCTCAAAAGACAGCAGAAAAAACAGAGAAGATAAATATGGAATCCCAGATCTGGGAACGGCAGAAATGTCTCTCGGAACTCAATCAGGATCTACATTCAAACATAAATAAAAACTCTCATTCAACTCGTCAGAAGAAAATAGAGCAGTCGAAACAGTAAACGGAGAAGAGCAAGGAACAATAGGTTACCTGAGGAGTGCTCAGACGACAAAGTCCCACAGTCCACCCCACTGCTGTGATCTCCGCGGATTCTCAGCTTTCCATTTTATATCTTCAACAAAATCGAAGGACTTTTGAAGTACGTGCTTGGCACGTGCTTATGTGGTAGGTGCGGATTCTCTCTACTAATAACAAAGAAGAGATAGTAATTTCTTCCGCAGCATTATGTGGTAGGTGCCTGGCACGTGCTTTTTCTAGAAATTAGAGATCCAGCTAACCTTCTTTTTTGTTTTTCGAATTTTGTTAGCGGAAGAATTTTTGAAGTACTATTAGAGTAATAATTTATTATAAATTACAATTTTTTAAAAATAAGTTACATAATAAATTATAATGATTTATAATTTAATTTTTTATGATTTATAATAAATTATTATTCTCATAATATATTAAATATTATCACTTAATTATTTTTTATTTTTTGTCAACAGCACACTTGACTTGCCTTGCTTTGTTCTTTTAATAAAAAAACATATAGGAAAGAAAACCAAAGAGCCCAATGGGTAATTATATTTTCTAAAAAGAGATTTGAATCCCCACCTTCTCGGGAGAGCTTGTGATGAGAATGCTGTAATTTTAAGAATAGGTTTTGACTCTCACGCCCTACAAAGAGGTAAGGCAAAAATCTGAAAGTGAGAGTTAGAGTCGGAATAGAGTAGGACCAACAAAAAAAAATTAATATAAATTAGATTTGGGTAAAGCCCATTCTCTTTTGCGGGATGCACAAAGTGAGAGTTAGAGTATGAATAGAGGAAGATCGACAAAAAAAAAATTAATATAAATTAGATTGGGGTAAAGCCCATTCTCTTTTTGCGGGATGCACGTGTAGGGTCCACGTTCGATCCAACTTATTATATCACTAGGGCCTCTTACGCCTAATGATGATGGCATGTGTCTTGATGTAGAATTGTTAAGAAGAAACTTATTTTATCATAAATCAGACGATGACCACCAAACTCATGCGGCTACAGCTATTTGAGGTTGATTGAAGATTAGACGCGGACATTTTGCCAAAGAGTCGAATCGAGTGAGACTCTGTATCCTAATTTGAAGAGAGCTACGAGAATATTATAATCTTTAGTATATCAACAACGGCGGAAGAATTTCCGGTACATGATTATTTAATAATTGAGGCAATTAATAATTGATTTATAGTTATTATGCAAGGCTGCGTATGTCCTTGTCTTTGGCAAGTTGGACGATAATGACCATCTTGTTTCCGCAACCAATTTTTAAACGAGATGATTCTGATCAATCCATCATTTTCCTTTTTCGAGACTCACAAGGTATTATTATAGCTAGCCTCTCCCGAGTGGGTGGAATTGCAGATTCATACTCGACAAATCCAAACTTTGTGATTGACATCCCGCCATAAAATGTAACCCATAAAATCCATTGCAAGTGCTATTGTGTAGCTCCGTAAATGAACATAATGAATATTGACCCCTTCTACTTTTGCTCCCAAGGAGACAACCCGTTTATACTGAGAGAACACCAATTGAGACTTCAGATCTGGCGGGACTTTAGACTTGACTTGCTTTCTCTGATTATATCACGAAAGGTTAAAAAAGAAAACTACCGAGCCAATCTCTCAGGCTCATCGGGCTTCTCGACACGAGTCAGTGACAAGTCCACGCCTGCTTTTAGTGACATTTGAGATCCAGCACGACTTGACTTGCTTCTTCTATTAATAAGAAAAGTTGGAAAGAAAACTAACGATCAATACTCATACTAACGTGATTACCAACCCCGAGCAGACGACACTCTACTTTGCGCGTGCCTGAAAAATATCTGAGTCCTTTCATCCACCGGTCCAAGACCCTCCGTGCCAATGGGGCCGCTGGGAGCCGGAACGGGCAATTATTGCATGCGTAACTTTCCCAACATTATGAGCCGGCAAATCGGTTGAAGAAAACTATGCGAGACACAAGTAGATATAATGAGCACAAGTATAAGATGCATTCGTAAATTTCTCCCTTCCTCTCCTTTCTTCTTCTCTCAAGACCTAACTCACATCAATGGTACTACTTAGGATCTGCCTGGTAAAGTTGTGGCCCTATGTTGTAGCACACGTGGTGGTTGTGCTGCCTGGTAAAGTTGTGGCCCTATGTTGTAGCACACGTGGTGGTTGTGCTGTGAAGCACTGTAACTTGTATGTTTGGTAATGTTATAGATGAAGCCAAATATTTGTTTTTAGAGGCTTTTTTGTCTTTTATATTAGATTTCCTTTTAGGTTAAAAGTGGTATATTTATATTAGCAATGGTAAGACCCTAGCCGTCAAGACGCTGAAAAAGGAAATAGAGAAGCAAGAAAAAGAGAGAAGAAAAAAGTGAGATTTTTCTTTATGGGGGTTCTCAATCTCTTTGTGTCCTGATCTTGAGAGAGATCATCGTTATATTCCAACTTTTTTCGAAATCTAGTGGATTCGCAAAGTGCCTTTGCACAAAGACGTACCCCAGGTTTGGGTGAACTTCAATAACAAATTTTTTGGCATGTTCATCTGATTCTGTTATTTTATTATTATATTATGCTTGGTGAATTGTTCACGAATGTTATTTTTCTGGAATCGACGTGCAATTTCTTAACAACTGGTATCAGAGCCTAAGTTGGCTAATCGAGAACATCGAGGGTTTTTCGGTGACGTTCGATTGAAAGCAAACAGGATGGTAAAAGATAAAATCAGAATCGATAAGTTCAATGGGGAGGATTTCGGATGGTGGAAACTACAAATAAAGGAAATCTTTATCAAAAAGATCTCTATGCACCACTTGAGGGTTGGAAACCCGGGATGGCGGAAGTGGATCCGACAGCAAAAGCCGGATGGAAAATTCTTGATCGAAAGGCATTAGGTGCGATTCATCTAGGGTTGACGAAAAAGACAGGATACCACATCGCGAAAGCAAAAATTGCAAAAGAAGCCATGGATATTCTAACAAATATTTATGAGAAGTCGTCCACATCAAATTAGGTATTTTTGCTGAAGAAACTAGTTAATATGAAGTTATCTAATAGAAGTTCTGTGGCAGAGCATATTAATAGTTTTACGTAGGTCACGGGTCAATTGGAATCCACAGGCATAAATTTAGATATGAAGATTCAAGCTTTATTATTTTTATGTTCTCTTCCAAAAAGCTACAATACCGCAGTGCAAGGAATTTTGAGCACCATGAAGGATGATTTAACTCTTGATGATGCTGTGAGTAGTATCATGAATGAAGAGATGTGAAGGAAAGTCTCAGATGGAGATAATTTTTCCGCATCTACATCTTCAACGGCACTCGCGGTGGAGAGCCATGGAGGAAGTAAAAGTAGAGGAAATTTCAGCAGGCGTGGCAAATCACAATTAAGGGGTAAGAAACAGGTTGCAAAAAATGAGTGTTGATTTTGTCACAAAACCGGACACCGAAGGTTTTAGTGTGAAGCCTACAAAAAGAAGTAGCAAGATGAGAATCAATGAGCTAATGTGGTTAACGATGAATCTTTGCTAGATAACTTGTGTTTGTCTGTAGGGTTTGACTTGACAACAGATAAATGGTTTATTGATTCTGGTGCTTCTTTTCATTGCACCTCGTAAAGAGACATATTTTATGATTATGCCAATGGAGAATTTGGACAAGTAGTTGTGGGAAACGGCCACATGTGTCCAATTGTTGGGAAAGGAACCATGACTATGAACATCTCAGGTGGAGGACGTCTAGTTTTGCCTAAAATTAGGCATATTCTAGAATTAAAGAAAAATCTGATTTCAACCAGTAAACTTGACCAAGAAGGTTTTGTAATAACATTTGGCTGTGGAGAGTGGAAGATAACCTTAGAGGTAAGAGTAGTAGCAAATGGAAAGCATACGGGTACACTTTACCTTCTCTAATGAGACAATATCAGTGATATGGTTGCAACTACAATGACTACAGGTAATTTATCTACTCTTTGGCATTATCGTTTGGGACATCATTGAGAAAAATGTGTAAAGCAGTTACACTTGAGAAAATTACTCCCAGGTTTGCAAAAAGTTGAGTTAGATTTTTGTGAGAGTTGTATTTATGGAAAATAGAAGGCTGTTAGTTTTCAATTGAATGGACGACAAAATAAATGCCAAAAGCTAGAGTTAGTTCATACTAATGTATGGGGACCTACTCAGAAACTCTCTTATGGTGGTAAGAGATATTTTGTCACATTCATTGATGATGCAACAAGGAAGACTTGGGCCTATGCTCTTAAAGAAAAATTAGAAGTATTCGAGATGTTCAGAATGTGGAAGACCAAGATAGAAAAAAAAAACAAGTTATCAGATTAAAACTCTGAAGTCTGATAATGGTGGTAAATATACAAGTAAAGAATTTGCAGATTATCTGAGTCGAGAAAGCATACACGGGTTAAAGATTGTTTCTAGAACTCCTCAAGAGAACGGTATAGCTGAAAGGATGAACAAGACTATTCTAGAACGTGCGAGATGCATGAGGTTACACGCAGGTCTCCCACTACACTTATGAGTTGCCATAGTTGATGCAGCTATTTATCTTAACAACAGAAGTCCATCTAGTGCGTTAGATGGAGAAATACCACAAGAATGCTGGTCAGGTAAAAAGATTAATTATTCACATCTAAAAGTGTTTGATTGTATTGCATATGCTTTGATTGACATGGGGGATAGGAAAAAGCTTGATGCTAAGTCCTAGAAGTGCGTCTTTATCGGATACAGTGGCGACGAGTATGGCTATAGGCTTTGGGATTATGAGAATAACAAAGTCATCCGCAGTCGCAATGTGGTCTTCCATGAAGAAAAGATGTACAAAGATCGTCAGACAGAGCATGAGAAGGTAGTAGAACCAGAGTATGTTGAATTAGACACAATGCCCGTGAAGATGTTTCAAGTAGATCAAAGTGCACTTGAAAGAGAGGTTCAAGATGAGCCTATTATCAATGAAGAGGTAGTTCAAGAGGAACGCAATGATTCGGAGCAGATTAACAACCCCAAATTACCTGTCTTGAGGAGGTCTACACATGTGAGAAAGCCAAAGGTAATTTTTGATCCATCAGCTAATACTATTCTGAGCCATGTCTTATATACAGATTAAGGAGAACCAGAGACTTACGATGAGGCAAAGGCAGACACGTCTCACTTGCAATGGGAGTGTGCTATGAAAGACGAGATGAGCTCGTTACTTCAAAACAAAACTTAGGAGTTGACCAAGTTGTCCACAGGTAAAAAAGCTTTATTAAACAAATTGGTGTACATGGTTAAGAATGAAGAAGATGGTAATATTAGATACAATGCGAGACTTGTAGTCAAGGGCTTTTCTCAAAAAGAATGGATCGACTACTTTGAGATATTTTCACCTGTAGTGAAAATGACATTAATTAGAGTTCTGCTGAATATAGTTGCAGTGGAGGATCTTCATCTTGAGTAGTTAGACGTAAAAACAGCGTTTTTACATGGTAACTTAGATGAAGAGCTATACATGGCACAACCTAAAGGTTTTGAAGTTAAAGGTAAGGAGCACATGGTATGTCGCTTGAAGAAAAGCTTGTATGGCTTGAAACAAGCTCCATGGCAATGGTACCTAAAATTTGATGGTTTTATGCAAGAAAAAGGATTTACACACTGTGAGTCTAATCACTGTGTTTATTTTCACAAATATGATGATTGTGACATTGTGTATCTATCTTTATATGTGGATGACATGCTGGTGGCTAGTTCCAATATGAAGAGAATTGTAGAAGTGTAAAAGATGTTATCATCACAGTTTGCTATGAAAAACTTGGGAGAGGCTAAGAATATTTTAGGCATGAAAATCATCAAGCACAGGAAAAATAAGAAATTGTGGTTGTCGCAGGAAGATTATGTGAACAAGGTGTTAAAGAGATTTAACATGGACAAGGCAAAACCAATTGCAACTCCTCTAACAAGTCACTTCAAACTTTCCAAGGATATGTGTCCAAGCACTCAGGCTTTGAAAGATGAGATGGCGGTAGTTCCATATACATCAGCAGTGGGGAGTTTGATGTATGCCATGGTGAGCACGAGACCAAACATTGCACAAGCAATGGGAGTTGTGAGTTGATATATGCAGAACCCAAGTAAAGAGATTAGAATGCAGTAAAATGGATATTGAGATATCTAGCAGGTAATTTCAATTACTCACTTTGTTATGGTGATACATCTCTAGAGTTGCATGGTTATGTGGATGCAGATCATTCGGGTGATCGAGATAGTGGTAAGAGTACCATTAGATATGTCTTTACAGTTGCAGGTATAGCAATGAGTTGGGTATCTCAACTACAAAAAGTAGTGGCTTTATCAACGACAGAGGCAAAATATGTAGCAATTACGGAAGCCTCCAAGGAAATCATATGGTTACAAGATTACATAGAGGAGCTACATCAAAAACAGCCAGTTAGTACACTGTGGAGTGATAGTCAAAGTGCAGTGCACTTAGCAAAGAATGTAGCTTATCACTCAAGGACTAGACATATCAAGAAGCGTTATCACTTTATCAGGTCAGCATTGAAAGATAATGAGTTAAAGCTACAGAAGATTGATGGCTCGAAGAATCCAGCTGACATGATGACCAAGGTAGTAGACAGAGAGAAGCATATTTTCTGTACTACTACCATTAGTATTACTCCATATTGATTGATGAGGAGTATCGTAGAGACACAAGTTTTTCAACTACTATTTTTTGAAAAAGATGGATACAAAGTTGCTTGGTGCTTGGGTATATTTGTCTTCAAGTGGGAGATTGTTATAAATGAAGCCAAATATTTATTTTTATGGGCTTTTTTGTATTTTCTATTAGATTTCCTTTTAGGTTAAAAGTGGTATTTTATATTAGCAATAGTAAAACCCTAGCCATCAAGACGCTGAAAAATGAAATAGAGAGGCAAGAAAAAGAGAGAATAAAAAAGTGAGTTTTTTCTTGATGGGGTTCTCAATCTCTTTGTGCCATGATCTTGAGATAAGATCATCATTGTATTCCAACTTTTTTCGAAATCTAGTGGATACCCAGAGTACCTCTGCGCGGAGATGTAACCCAGGTTTAGGTAAACTTCGATAACAAATTTTCTGGTATGTTCATCCGATTATGTTATTTTATTATTATATTATGCTTGGTAAATTGTTTGCGAACGTTATTTTTCTGGAATCGACATGCGATTTCTTAATAGGTAATATATCCTTTACAGCTCAACACCACAAATTTGGGTAAGGCAGTTATCTCAAAATTGTTATAACTGCTTCAATTTTGAGGGTATTGTAGTTGAAGAATTTGCCAAACACCTCATAAAAGATGTAAACACACTTTTTTCACAACCAAATCTGCTATGAAAAAGTTGCAACAGACAAGCTCTTAACAACTGCAAGATCAAAAGATAGATGGTAAACTTCTGCTATGTTTGTTTCACAAAAAATGTTTAATTTGGAAAACATTTTCATTAAAACAATAGATTGTATTGTTTAAAATAATTAGTCAACAGAAAATATTCTCATTATCAACAACAATTTATGTTTAAACATTTCATGGACGATGAAAATATTTTTCATTCATTCATTTTTGTAAGCAACATAAATGGTCATTTTCCACGAAACAAACGGAACCTAAATGTATAAATATCAACCAAGTTTTAACAAACAGCAGAAAATTAGTGAAAAATATCCAGATCAACTTATCATAAGAGTAGCACTGCCCAATTCACAAACTTCAGCTGAACTTCATATTTTGCCATTATTGGAGAAAACTTTCTTGAGTGTTTTGAAGTTGACAAAATATTTCTATCAGTCTAGTCTGAAGATTTGCAAATTCTTCCATCAAATTCTGAAGACCTCCGGACTGCCAGACTCAATACTCAAAATCTATCCTCATTGACAGTTTCTAGACCATCGAAGAAGGCTTATCCAAAACTGAATGTTTCATTAAGGATTTTATTCTATCGACTAAAGAAGATATCTTGGTTGGATACAGCATGTCAGAATCCATCATTCAAATTGAGATTGATTCAGGGATTGTGGATCCGTTGATTGGCAAAGTATACTTGGAAGGTTCTACTTATGGAAACCTAAATCTTGATTGTATGAGCGAGCAGGATTAGTAGGCTATCGTCATATTCCTTAAATAACTCGAAATCTTCATAATTGATTATGTCCAACGGGTAGATTGGAAGAACTCATTTGGTAGGTGCCAACGGGTGTGATGGCATGAAGGAATATATAAGGAAGATGTTCCAATTGTTCGAGCGGGTGCATGATAGAAGAATTCTAAAGTCTGAAACTCATCGTTCTTAGTCAATTCATTCGTTGAGCGAAATCTTGTACTCAAAATAGAGTCTATATCTTTATGAGACCTTGAGGAAGTGTAGCAGAGTCTTTACACTGTGGAATCAAGGAAGAGATTTACTATAACAACTCTTTTGGTTCGGCTTGGATTAAGCCAAACTACTATAAACTCAGTGTTCTTATTCTGTCCCCAACGCTCTTTTACTTTGATCGTAACTTAATTTGTTTACAAGAGCATAATTTCCTTTTCATAATCTATTGTTGATTAGTGTTGCACACTTCTCTTGGGAAATTTTTTTTTGCACATATTCACCCCCCTCTAGGTACTCATACTAGCTTTCACAATTGATATCAAAGCATGTGTACTCACTTAAGTTGAAGTGTTTTACTTCAGAGTTAAAAATCCATGGCTAATATGTTGGCTCCAGGTCTGGTTGAAAGGCAAAGCAATACCAGACCGCCTTATTTTGATGGAAAGGAATACAACATATGGAAAAACAAGATGAAGGCATTCCTTATATCAAAGGATCCTCTGGAATGGGATGTGGTAGACAACGGAATCATTCCTAAAGCTGGACCAGTCTCAGAAAGAGGAAAAGAAGCTGTTAAGTCTAGTGAAATGACTCAAGAAGAGATAACCAAGAGACAAGCTCTTGATGCAAAAGCAATTTATTCTTTATATTGTGCATTATCTCTTACTGAATATAACAAAATATCTTCTTGTGAAACAGTTAAAGAAGTCTAGGATAGATTACACATCACCTATGAAGGAACTGATCAAGTGAAAGAAACCAGAATCAACATTCTGCTCAATCAATATAAAGCATTCAAAATGAAATTAGGAGAATCTATCACTGACATATTTAGTCATTTTACAGAAATCATGAATGGTCTTGAATATCAAGGTCAACCAATTTATGGACCCATGAAGGTAAACAAGCTACTGTGTGGACTGTCCAAGGATTGGAATCATATAAAGACCTCAATAAGGAAAACACAAAGAATCATGCCATTCTCTGTTGACGAATTGGTTAGGACTCTTCAGTCTTATGAAGTGGAGCAAATCAACGAAGATGAAAATCCTAAAGGTAAGAAATCCATTACATTAAAATCTAATGATGATTCAGATGTCACAGATTTTGAAGACGATATGGATGATAAAAAGCTTGCTCTCATGATAAGAAGATTCAGAAGACTAAATAGAAAGGGGAGAAAATTCAATCCAAAGAAACAAAGTTCTCAAAAGCAACATACTAAGTCAGTTGAGAATGATGAATCCAATAAAGATAGTCTACTTTGAATGCAAGAAAAAGGGACACATCAGACCCAACTGTCCCCTTCAAAAAAAAAGAAAGGAAAAGCTGAGAAATATCGAAAGGCACTTAAAGGGGAAACTTAGAGTGATACAGAATGTGAGGAAAGTGATGATGATTATGCCAATATTTATCTCATGGCACAATCGACTTAGACTCGATTCAAACTCAGACTCAAATAGTGAAATTAAGGTAAGTAATTCAAAAATACCTACTAAAGTCTCTAGATACATTGATGAATTGTGTCTTAGACTCAAAACCTTTCTTAAAAAAATTTCTAAACTTAAAAGGGAAAATTCTGCACTGAAACAACAGGAAAATGTTTACAAAAAAAAAGTCAAAAGTTTAGACAAAAGTGTTACTACTTTGAAAGAAAATGCAGACAATCTTTCAAAAGAAAATGCATTCTTGAAAAATGATATCTCAAGTATTTCTAAAAGATTTTCTATAGGATCTAAGAAACTTGAAAGAATTCTTTCAGTACAAAGACCTTACTTCAACAAATCAGGATTGGGAATGACTGTTGAAACCATTCCTCTAATTGATTTTCCTAAAGTAAAGGAAAGAATTAAGCAAAGACCTACAAGAGATTCTTAGAAAAATCATTTCCAAAAAGTTTTTTTAAAACCTGTAGGCCGCAATGTTCTTAAATGTTCTAAGTGCAATAGCTTAGATCATTTTGAGAAAGAATGTCTTATGGTTTGGAAACCTGTTAAGAAGATATGGGCAAATGCCGTATATTACACTAACACCAATGGACCCAAGAAAATATGGGTACCAAAGAAAGCTTGAGTCTCTTTTCTAAATACAGGTCACTACCAAAAAAAATGTTAAATGGTACTTGGACAGTGGATGCTCAAGACATATGACAGGTGACTCAAATTGCTTCATAAAACTTGTATAAGTTAATGGTGGAAAAGTTTCTTTTGAAGGAAATAGTAACGGAAGAATTGTGGGATACGGAACCGTAAGGATTGGAAGCCTCACGATCAGTAATGTTTCCTTAGTAGAATGACTCAACTACAACTTGCTGAGTATCAGTCAGCTATGCGACACTGGTTTCAAAATCAATTTTCAAGAAGGAATATGTTTAGGAACCAGTAAAGATTCCTCTTAGTCTTTCATGGGGCGAAGACATGGGAATATTTACCTCTTGGATATCAAACTAGATGAAACCCAATGTCTGATCTCAATTCAAGAGGAAACAAACTTATGGCACAAAAAACTTGGGCACATCAACATGAAGCAAATAGCCAAAATCTCAGCAAAGAAGCTTGTTCGTAGACTACCCAATCTGAAAAACCAAAAATCTGATCTATGCACACCATGTGTGTTGGGAAAACAAGTAAGAAACTCATTCGAGCCAATAAATCAAGTATCCATTAATCGTGTGCTGCAGCTCTTGCATATGGATCTCTTTGGACCAACCAGAACTCAGAGCATTAGAGGTAAGAAATACTACCTAGTAATTGTGGATGACTATTCACGATTCACTTGGGTATATTTCCTAACAAGTAAGTCTGAAATATTTCCTTATTTTATAAAGCTTGCCAAAAAGATCCAACATGAGAAAGGATATGTTATTTCAAGTATACGGGCATACCATGGAGGTGAATTTGAAAATCAAGACTTTGCAAAATTCTGTGATGAATCTGGTTTTCAGCATGAGTTCTCTTCACCATATACTCCAGAACAAAATGGAGTCGTGGAAAGAAAGAATAGATCGTTGTAGGAAATGGCTATAACTCTTTTAATTGAAAGTAACATCTCTTCTCATTTTTGGGCTGAAGCAGTTTCTACAGCATGCTATATTATCAATAGAGTCTTTTTAAGGTATATTCTGGAAAAAACTCCCTATAAGTTATTCAAAGGAAAGAAGCCAATTGTTTCGTATTTTCATGTGTTTGGATATAAATGTTTTATATTGAAAAATGTAAATGATCAAGTTGGTAAGTTTGAAGAAAAATCAGATGAAGGTATTTTCCTTAGATATTCTATTACAAGCAAAGCTTACAGAGTTTACAACAAAAAGGCTCAATTTGTGGAGGAATCGATGAATATTTAATTTCAAGACTTTATGCAAAATCAATCGATTCAGACTCAACTTGAAAAATCTGAACTTGCTAGACTCTACCAAGTCTAAATCTCCAGAAGCAGCTCAGACTTCAGAAGACCAGCAACAAATGATCATCGAAGATTCAAATGAGAAAAATGATCAACAATCTAACAAATCAACAAACAATTGGAAACATAAGTCCAATCATCCCAAAGATCTCATTATTAGTGATATTAATGAAGGAATTCGTTCAAGATCCAAAAGGCGTGAAGAGTCTAGTGATGTGGTTCTTATTTCTGAAATAGAACCCAAAAGCATAGAAAAAGCTTTAACTAATGAAAGTTAGATTGAAGTTATGCAAGAAGAACTCAAGCAATTTAGTATCAATGATGTCTAGGAATTAACTCCTAAACCGAAAGGTAAATCCATCATTGAAGCTAAATGGGTTTTTAGAAACAAGATGAATGAGAAAGAAAAAGTTGTAAGAAACAAAAAAAGACTCGTGGCCAAAGGATATACGCAAGAAGAAAAGATAGACTATGATGAGACGTACGTGCTAGTAGTAAGGTTAGAAGCAATTATATTATTACTTGCTTTCGCTTGTCATAAGAATTTCAGATTATTCCAAATGGACGTCAAAAATGCTTTCCTAAATTGATTTATCCAAAAGGAAGTCTATGTGGAACAACCATCCGGTTTTTAAAACCCAAGGAAACCAAACTCTGTATTTAGACTAAAAAAGGCTCTATATGATTTAAAGCAAGCACCTCGAGCTTGGTACGACAGACTAAGTTTTTAATTTAAAATGGCTTTGTCAAAGGTAAAGTAGATACTACATTGTTTATCAAAGAGAAAACAAAAGTTTTTTACTTGTTCAAATTTATGTTGATAATATTATTTTTGGATCTTCTGATGAAAATCTGTGCAAGAAATTATCTAAGTCTATGCAAGATGAATTTAAAATGAGCATGATGGGTGAACTAACCTTCTTTCTCGGGCTTCAAGTGAAACAACTGAAGGAGGGAACATTTATTCATCAATATACATATATGTTAAAGAACTTGTCAAAAAGTTTGGACTGGAGAATTGCAAAAAAACTTATATACCAATGTCAAGTTCTTCGAAGCTGGACAAAAATGAAAAAGGAAAGAAAGTTGACCAAAAGCTATACAGGAGCATTATTGGATCGCTTATTTTCTTACTGCTTCTAGACCTGACATTTTATTTAGTGTTTGTATTTGTTCCAAATTTCAATCAGACACTAAAGAATCTCATTTAAGTGCTGTAAAGTGTATTATCAAATACATTGCTTCATCTTCAAATTTAGGTCTTTGGTATCGAAAGAAGAAGACTTCACTCTTCTTGAATACTCAGACGCAGACTTAGCCGGATGCAGAGTTGATAGAAAGAGCATATCGGGCACATGTCAACTACTTGGAAACAAGATGGTGTCTTGGTTTTCAAGGAAGCAAAGTACCATATCTCTCTAGGGCAGAAGCAGAATATGTAGCTCTTGGAAGTTGTTGTTCACAAATTCTGTGGATAAAACAACAGCTAAGAGACTTTGGAATTGAAGATTCTTGCACTGAGATCAAATGTGACAACACCGGCATAATCAATCTCACCAAGAATCCGATTCTTCACTCAAGAGCAAAACATATAGAGATTCAACATCATTTCATTAGAGATCATGTTCAAAATGGAGAAGTTTCAATTTAATTTATTAATTCAAAAAATCAACTGGCGGATATATTCACAAAACTTTTGGAGAAAAATCAATTTGAAGTCATTCGTTCAAGACTCAATATCTTAAAGTCTGAGGAAGTTCAGACCCAGGAATGAAAATCTAAAGACACTCAGACTCAGACGATCAAGATTTATGACTATAAGTTACTTTTATTTTAGAAAATTATCTCTCGAATCAAATCTCGAAAAGGTACAATCATCTATCCGTAATTGATTGATGCTATTTTCCAATTTCCGTGATTATTGCAATCTTTCCTTTTCGAAAAAGAAGTCATTTTTAAAATGACAGTTATCTAATTTTTTGAAAAGGTAGTTATTTTTTAAAGGCATATTTATATTTCCTTTTTTATGACGTTCCATATGCCTCATTTCGACTGTCTTATATACTGTTGGTTATTCTTCATTTTACTCACAAAAACCCTAAGAGAGCACAGATCTTCCACTTTTGTCTTCTTCTCTTATTTAATCCTAAAAAAGATTTCATCTTTCTTGTGAAACAAGTTTGGAATCTCTCAAAGACTGTGAAAAATGTCGTCCCAAAGAAAGTCTTCGAGGATCGCGAACAAAGGACCACATCAAATGCGTGAGGGACCTACGCACTTTGATCTCACCGAGGAAGAAGAATCTCCTAGACAGCAGCAGAGCCCACAACATTCTCAGCAGCATTCATCTTCTCCTTCTAGACCTCAAAATATTGAACATCGGGAAGAGGAAGAAATCATCGAAGATGCAGAACTTGTAAGAACTCAAAAGCCTGCTTTTATTTATAAGCTTTACCGTGCTTTGAAGAGGGGTGGTACTCCTTTGAACTACATTAATAAATTTTTGAAAGACAAAGGGTATTGAAATGAAACCTATTTTTACACACAATGGAACGATTGGGAATTGCCCCTACGGGGTCAACAGAAGAAGCATTTGCAAATATCCCAAGCGATCCACGTGTTGGAGGGCTAAGTCAACCTGATGGAAATGATGATGATAGGATGTACAGTCAATTTAAACCTAGAATGAGTGTTGCGGCGAAAATCCGAAGCAAAAGGACAAATTTGTTTCGCTCGGAGGAACATAAGCAAATGTACTCTAAGTTGCCAAAGTGTGGAGTGATTAACCCTAGACTCTAAGTTGCTAAAGCATGGAGTGATTAACCCTAGAAGTGTGGACTTTGATTTTCTTGACTCTCTGAATGTTAATCAGCGAGAGAAATTCAATCTTCTTCAACTCGAACGGTTTTATTCTGAATCGACAGAGGCTCATGTTGAACTTACTACTTACTTCTATTCGAATCTCAATTTCTTGGATGCAAATAGATTCTCTTTCAATATTCGAGATCAGGACTATGTGGTTGACATGGATACATTGGCTGATGTGATTGGGGTTGAAAGAGTGAAATATCAACCAATCAGTGTGTCTATTGGTCGTGCGACGATAGAGCTTGTTCGGGATAGATCGACGGAAGTAAAGATTTCATATTTGAGGATGAATGCCTCAAATATTTTACTTCACAAGATAGTGATCATTTGCCTTTGACCCAAATCAACTTCGAAGACTGATGTTTCAAACTCGGAGGAAAAGATGATGTATGCCATTAACGTTGGCAAGAAATTCTCTCTTCCACACACTATTATGTTCCACATGTATAGAACGATGGTGAAGGACAAAGGTCAACTTCCTTACTCAGCACTTGTCACCAAGTTATTCAGACATTTGAACATTCAGCCTCCCCGTATTCTCTGTGTTCGAACATGCGATCAAATGGTGGTGGGACTAAAAATAGTCTTTAAAATGTGTCTGAAGGAACTTAACAAGGCTTTGGAGCAATTCAAAGTTAAAACTCCTATCAAGACTCACCCAATCTCTTCAGCTGCAAAACGGAAAGGGAAGGAGCCCATGGTTGCTCCATCGAAGAAAAGAAGAGCACTTATCTTGGAAGATGAAGAGGATGAGGATGATATCACCATTTCTACGCTTGCATTGAAGAACTTAAGTCGTTATGTTCCAGAAACTAAGGAGAGACGGGAACAAGACAAGGATGAGATTGAACAGAGGAATAGAGAGAGAGAATCATTGGAGAAAGAAGTAGAGGAGGAAAGGATTGAGGAAGAAGAAGAAGAGGGCAAAGGAGAACAAGAAGAAGTAGAGCATGAGGAATACTTCTTACAGCCTGAAGGCATTGAAACAAGGGGAGATCCTAAGAAAAGAGGTACGTCCTCAATTGCTGCCACCAGTGAAGGAGTAAATCGTTCTCCAGCAGATCTAGAGGACATCTATGCCTCTCAATTTCCTAAGGAAGGCCATGAGGTTTCATCGCCCAATCTACGTGATCGTGCTGACTTGCCATCATTTGCCAATACACCATCTGATCGTGCAGAAGCTAGTACTCAGACTGATAATTTAGCAGACTTTCGCAGAGTGCTTGATGTTCTCTTGGAGATGCGAGGCCAAATTTATGCTCTGGGATGCGAAGTACAGAATTTGCAAAATGCAGGACAAGCCTCTTCGGTTTCTTTGCATAATCAACTACATGCCCTTGCTCTTCAAGTCCAAGCCAATGCCAAAGGTGATGATGTGGCTCAGCTGAAGGAGGATTTGAAAAAACTAAAAGGAATTGTCCAGTCAATGAGAGATTTCCAGCTTGTTCGTGTTCCCAAGCAATCATAATTCTACTCTCTTTTCATCTCTACCTTTTTAATGCTGACAAAAAGGGGGAGAGATGTTTGCAGATTTGAGATTTAAACTCTTGAACTCTTGACTTTCGTACTTTTGTGGTTGATTGACTTTACTTTTGTGTTTGGCTGTTTGGATTTGGACTGGATTTGGATTTGACTGTTTAAACGTTTGTTTATCTTAAGCACTACTAGTATTTCATGGCAAAAATAGTTGCTTATTTACAGGACTAATCTACTTTCTGTGGATGCAAATTTTAATGTTATCTTTACTATGACAATTATCTTTTGTGAGATATCCATGTTTGCTTGAGTATTGTTTTGCAGGTCAAAGTTATCCAAATATGCAGGAAAATTTTGTCACCATCAAAAAAGGGGAGATTGTTGGAGAAAACTTCCTTGAGTGTTTTGAAGTTGACAAAATGTTTTCATCAGTCTAGTCTGAAGACTTGTAGACTCTTCCATCAAAGTCTGAAGACCTCCAAACTGCCAGACTCAAGACTCAAAGTCTATCCTTATTGACAATTTCTAGAACTGTCGAAGAAGGCTTATCCATAACTGAATTTCGTTAAGGATTTGATTCTATCGACTGAAGAAAATCTCTTGGCTAGATACAGCATGTTGAAATCCATCATTCAAATTGAGATTGATTCAGGGATTGTGGATCCGTTGATTGGTAAAGTATACTTGGAATGTTCTACTTATGGAAACTTAGATCCTGATTGTATGGGCGAGCAGGATTGGTGGGCTATCGTCATATTCCTTAAATAACTCGAAATCTTCCTAATTGATTATGTCCAACGGGTAGATTAGAAAAACTCTTTTGGTAAGTTCCAACGGGTGTGATGGCATGAATGAGTATATAAGAAAAACGTTCCAATTGTTCAAGCGGGTGCTCGATAGAAGAATTCCAAAGTCTGAAACTCCTTATTCTTAGTCAATTCATTTGTTAAGCGAAATATTGTACTCAAAAGAGAGTATATCTTTGTGAGACTTTGAGGAAGTGTAGCAGAGTCTCTACACTGTGGAATCAAGGAAAAGCTTTACTGTAACAACTCTTTTGATTCATGGTGAAATCCAACCAGTGGGCTGTCAGTGCGGAAGAGTGGACGTAGACTTGGATTAAGCTGAACCACTATAAACTCTGTGTTCTTATTCTCTTCCCTACGCTCTTTTAATTTGATCGTAACTTAATTTGTTTACAAGAGCATAATTTCCTTTTCATAATCTATTGTTGATTAGTGTTGCACACTTCTCTCGAGAAATTTGTTTTTGCACCTATTCACCCCCCTCGAGGTGCTCATACTAGCTTTCACAGCCACATGACAAGTATTTGGGGTTTATATATTGCAATCATGACTAAAGAACCAGTTACCTTTCATCAGGCTTTTGTTGTTATCTCCAATATCAAGTAGAGGACTTTTGACATATGTCATGGTGCGAGAAGGTTCCGGTGGGGTTTTCTCAGCTTGAACTGAAGTTCCAGAAGCAATGACTTCATGCTTGGCAAGTACACGCTGCAAGTCATCATTTAAAGCTAATTCTTGATGTAGAAGTGCTTTGTCCCTGGATTACAAGATCAACTTGGAGCTAATAAGCCATCCTTCTTATGAAATTTAGCATGTGCATTTCTATTGACCACTAGAAAGAAGTTCCACATCTATGAGTTATGGAATTACCCTGGAGAGAGAGAGAAAGAGAGAGAGAGAGAGAGAGCTGGGGATATAAATTCACCTCAACCGAACCTAACATAAAGAAAATAACATGAACTAAGAACCTCTTTCTAGTTTGGCAACCTCCTAGGGAATTTTTCTTTTAAATTTCATTCAAATTCAGGAAGATCAACTATTATTGGTCACTCTAATTGTACTTTATTTATAATTCTCATCTTCTTAGCTACGCCAAAATTCATTCTTTCACCGGTTGTGAACGATTCCTGTCAAATAAGTGAGAGTTTCTTTTCTTTGATCTTTTATTTCCTCCCATAGGTAATCAGACAAGATATCTCACAGTCAGCCTTTCACAAGCTTGGTACTAATGCAACTGTTGGCACATGTATCCTTACCTTATTATACCCCATAAAACTACAACGTAGTGGATGAAAATAAGAAACCACACATAAATCATCTGCACTTGTCCTTTATATGGCATAGATAAATGAAATAAATTTTAGGGAAGAATATGAAATGTAATTTTTTTACATAGTAGAGTGCAATTTTTTTTTCCTGATGGTGCTTTTAATAATTGGTGGGCGTGCTTAGTGGATAAATTCCTCCCTGAACAAAAAACTTGAAATGCAGGATGTAATCAAGGCAAAGAAAACTTCGTCAGACATTCCTATTATCGAGAGAAAAGATAAATGTTCATTCAAAGTTTTTTGAGGATCAAGAACCCTAGCAGCAAAAGGATGAAATTATCGAGGTCCTAGATTTTTACTTGCTTGGAAGGAAAACATTAGAGTGAATGAACCAAACTTCCATTATTAGAATTAAGAATAGAAATTTTCTACCTCGGTCGGATTTCCTCTTCATCCGGAAATATATATATGGATTGGTCAGTGATTTACTTAGATTAAAAATGTTAAGGCACAGAACGATGGATCGATTTGTGCAAAGCCCATAAATCAAGAAGGGGGATCACACTTAAACCACCCCAAGAAAAAACCCTCTCGATATGCAGAGTGCTCTCTTACTGCTATGGTAGTTTAAACTTTTGCGATGCCCTAATTCCCCAAATTTCCAGCTTCATTCCGCTTGAATGGCAAAATTAAACACATCTCGTTGATTGTCTCGCCATGGACAATTCGCCCTAAAACCCTCCCTTCTCTAACCCAATTATTCGACCATCTTTGTTGTCGTTGGAGCTGTCCAGTGATGAAGCTCTGTCTTGCGCACCACTTTTCTTTGCATCGCTACTCTGTCCGATCCTCTTGGATTCCAATCAACCCTTCTCAGTTCATGCACGGACTGGATTGGCGCTGGCTTGCTTAACTCTGACTTGCCTTCTCTTCTGGTTGCCTGTATTTCTTCTTGGTCAGTTCTCAGATGGCTCAATTTGACGAATCCTAGGACCTGCGACTGTATGCGTTGTGCCACAGAAAGGGTAGGCTGTGGAATCAGCAAGGTATTGAGGACTGGGACGACATGCTACCTACAGATAAAATTCAAGAATGCAAGTTAACGTTGGTAGGTAAAATACATTCCAATCCTTCTATTAATCTTCAAGCTTTTCAAAATACACTCAAGCGGGCTTGGAAAACAGATCGAGTTGCAATTACCCAATGTGAGGGGGAATTTTATGTTGCTAAATTTGAAGTAGAAAATGAAAAACATAGGGTACAAGAGGGTGGACCTTGGCTCTTTTCTAGCAACTAGGTTATTTTTAAGCCATGGCTTCCAAATACACCATTGCACTGTTACGATTTCTTAACATGTGCATTTTGGGTCCATATATATGGTTTGCCGCTTGAATGGTACTCGAAGACATGGTTGCCAAAGCTGTTAAAAATGTGGGTAAGGTAATTGATGTTAAGCTGCAAAATAAAGAAGGAACTACGGTTAAAACTGCAAAGGTGTGTGTCGATATTAACCTGAGTGAACCTCTGAAAATAGGCAACTTATTCGCATTGTGAGGCATCCAATTTGGCTGGATTTCAGGTACGAAAGGCTCCCACATTTCTGCTATTCCTGTGGCATTATTGGTCATTATGCAACCTACTGTAAAGATATCCCTTTTACTGAAGCGAAAATGGAAGGAAAAGAAAAAATGTCTTACGGTCAATGGTTGAAAGCCGAGGTGAGAGAATTTAGCCCATATTGGAAAGCATTCTATGAGGAACAGCAAAGTACTGACATCGAGCATGTTCCAGAGACTCCTCCACCACCTCCTGTGCATCCAAGTTTGTTGCCTGCTGCTGTACAGAACTGGGACCTGCAACATTCTCCCATTTAGGGGAGGACAAATCCGATCATGGTGCCTGGTCACACATCTACCAATCTTGTCCTATATGCTCCCGAATAGGGAAAGAACTCTCAAAAACCAAGGCAATCAAATATTGGAGGTACCTATCCCAAGTCAGCTATTCCTTCTACAGAATGCCATGCTCAACAAATTCCGATAACACCATCTACCTCCAAAAAGCTCAAGAATATAAGACTGTCCATCATAACAACAGCAGCAAAGAAAATCAAGCGATATTCACCGTATGATTCACGCAGCGCAACAATAGACATCCTAGAAGACCGCTCTCTTATGGAAACCCCTATTTTACTGGCTACTTAAGCGGGAGGATGGGCGATGGCGGCTGGCCCTCAACAGCCACCTTTGAACAAATGAAAATTATATGCCGGAACTATCAGGGTTTAGGCTCCCCCCTGACAGTTCGAGCCCTTAAGGCCCTAGTGGCCAAAGAAAAGCCTGACTTGATATTTTTGATGGAGACCAAGAACCGGGAGGAGGTGATTACTCGACTACAACGTCAACTGAAATTTTGAAATTCGCATATTCTGAACCTTGTAGGTCTGGCTGGAGGATTGGTTTTACTTTGGCATGAGTATTTTGTGGTTGCATGATTCAAGCTAATCAAGAAATGTTTGATATGAACTGTGTGGATTCTCAGTGTAACCTTTCTATGCGACTAACATGTGTTCATGCACCTGCTGTGTGGTGTAACCTTTCTATGCGACTAACCTGTGTTCATGCACCTGCTGTGTATTCCATTCGCCAACTCTTTTGGACAGCACTTCAGCAGATAGCACACACCAACACTTTACCTTGGCTCTGCATTGGTGACTTTAATGAAATCCTGTATGTTTGGGAGAAAGTCAGTAAAAGACCACCTGACACCTACAAGATGTCTTCTTTTCGACACGTTGTCCAAGAATGTGCTTTGATGGATATGGCCACTAAAGGATGTGCGTTTACCTGGTCAAATAATATGGAGGGTGCTGATTTAGTTAAAGAAAGGCTGGAGCGAGCTTTCTGTACTTCTGAATGGCGTATTGCATTTCCCAAAGATGAAGTGTTTGCACTTCCAATAGTGGGTTCTGACCATACCCCTATCCTACTAAATACTAATGGCTGCAAAAGAAGGTGAGGTAAGTTTTTTACTTTTGAAGCTTTTTGGTTATAGGATAAGGAGTGCAGTAAAATTATTCATGAATCATGGAATTCATGACATGGACGACAGTACAATCTCTCACAAAGACTCAAACTAGTTTCACAGGCCCTATCTACCTGGAGTCACAAGAAATTTTCCATAGCCCAAAACCAAATAGCTTTTTTACATCAACAGCTACAAGATTACACTAACCTACCTCACACACGTTATGCTTAGCAGTCCATTACCAACATCAAAGCAGAAATAAACAGGCTATGGCAGCAAGAGGAACAATTCTTGGCAATGCGATCTCGCATTAGTTGGCTTAAGTGGGGGGATAAGAACACAAAATTTTTCCATGCCACGGCTATACAACGAAGACAATGCAATAAAATCTATATGTTGAAGGATGCAGATCAACAATGGATTCGGGATGACAACTCTCTCAAGCTCATGACTACACAGTACTTCACCAACCTTTACCAAACTATTGGTACACAAGATTATCAGCCCGTCATTGATAAATGCCTGACCGTGGTCTCCCCAGAAATGAATGATCAATTGGTGGCCGAGATTACCCAGGATGAGATTCGTAGTGCAGTTTTTTAGCTAGGGTCTACCAAAGCTCCAGGACCTGATGCTATGAATGGCTTATTTTATCAATTACATTGGGATACCTTGGGCCCTGATCTTTTTATGTTAATTCAGCAGTTCTTTACAATAGGGATCATGCCTACTAATCTGAATAAAACCTTTATCACCTTAATTCCAAAAGTTCCTCACCTAGAAAACCTAGACCAGTTCCGTCCTATTAGCCTTTGTAATTATGCTTATAAGATAATCTCCAAAGTGTTAGCCAACCGACTACAACCCTGGCTTCCAGCATTAATTTCCAATGAGCAGAGTGCCTTTGTAAGTGGCCGCTAGAGCCAAGACAACATATATATTGTGCAGGAAGTACTTCATCAGCTACGCACTCGAAAACGGGCAAAGAATTTTCAGGCAATTCTGAAAATGGATATGCACAAAGCCTTCGATAGAGTGGAATGAGATTTTCTCGAGTCTTACCTCCTAAATTTGGGTTTTCATACCACTTGGGTACGATGGATCATGCAGTGTATTACAATAGTATCATACAGCATTAAGTTCAATGGGGAACAATTAAACTATTTTCATCCAACTAGAGAAATCAGACAAGGGGATCCCCTTTCTCCATATCTTTTTATTCTCATGGCAAATGTATTATCAACTCTCATGCACCAAGCGATTCATATGGGCCATATTAAAGGTATTCAGATTAACAGGTGGTGTCCTATATTATCGCACTTATTTTTTGCTGATGATGCCATCTTTTTCCTTGATGCTAAGCTTCAGGAATGCCTAAATTTGGCCAATGTATTGAATCAGTATTGTGTAGCTACAGGACAGGAGATTAATCGGAACAAATCTGGAATTTATTTTACCAAGACCTGTCCTTATGCCTTACAGGAGAATTTGGCGAATGCCTTGAGAGTCCCGGTGTTAGTTAAAACAGGGAAATACTTGGGCGTTCCTTCCGATTGGGGACGCTCAAGGAAAGAGGTATTTCATTGGATTATTGAGAGAGTGAATAAAAAGCTGGATGGTTGGAAAGAACGTTTGATCTCTAAGGGGGGCAAGGAGATTCTTATTAAATCTGTCGTTGAGGCAATGCCCCAGTATGCTATGACAATATTTAAACTTCCAGCTTCCATTTGCATATCCATTGAAAAAGAGATTGCTCGGTTCTGGTGGCAAAATGAGGTGGCAAAATCAGGCATCCATTGGAAAAGATGGGATGTGCTTAAACAGAGCAAGAACCAAGGTGGTATCGGCTTTAGAGATCTCATGCACTTCAACAATGCACTGCTCGGAAAACAGGCTTGGCGGTTGATTCAAAATCCTATGGCACTTTGGAGTAAATTATTTAAAGGTATCTACTTCCATTCCCGAGATTTTTTACATGCGGATAAAGGGGCCAAACCATCTTGGGGTTGGCAGGGTCTTTTACTAGGTCGGAATTCAATCCTTCCTAAGCTTCACTGGTCAGTAGGTGATGGAACTAGGATTAACATACATGAAGATCGATGGCTGCCGCAAGGACTTCTGGTTGGCCTAGCAAACCAGGATGAACCAGCTATGGTAGGCGAACTCATTGATAGGCATACCAATGCCTAGAATATCCCCCTGCTTAATGAACTCTATGACGACACTACAGTTAAGGAAATCCTTGCCATCCCGATTAGCCCTTCTCATACAGAGGATAAACTGATATGGATGGAAATCACTCACGGCGTCTATACCGTCAAGAGTGGTTACATACACACCGGCCAATAAATCAGCAACAATCAGGATGGTGATTTGCATAGCCATCAATTCCCAACAGCTTTATGGAAAATACTATGGAAATTAAGCATTGCGCCCAAGATCAAATATTTTTGTGGAGTCTACTACACAATGTTCTACCTACAAAAGGTAATCTGTATCACAGAAATATCAGCCCTAACCCTTACTATGTAATCTACCATAATAGTGAACTTGAATCTGCCGATCACTTATTTCTGCGTTGTCATTGGACTAATGCCATTTGGTCAGACCCCAAGCTTCATTTACCCATTCAAACACAGCATTCACAGAGCCTAAATGAATGGATTTCAGATCTGTTTGTTCAAAATCAAAGTGTACCTAATCAGAACACCATCGCCTATGTCCTATGGCACATTTGGAAATCCAGGAACAACTTTATCTTTCGTCGCCAATAGGTGGATGCATCTCAGGTGCTTGACAGAGCTATCGCCAACGCTCAATCCGCTCTCTGCTCTTATCGTAACCCTGCAATGATCAGCCAACAACAAAGATTAGTACAGAGGAAGTATGGCGTCCTCCAGATCAAGGCAGTTTTAAGATTAACATCGATGGGGCTTTTCCGGCCACATCTTCTTAGGGGCTCTATGGCAAGCATAATCCGAGATCACAATGGCAAAATCATCGATGGACTTACCACAACCTTTCCTGCTTCGTCGGCTCTACAATCGGAGTTTATGGCCCTTTTGATCACTCTTAGCCATTTGCATCGCCTGGGCAGACACTGCGATCCACTGATCATCGAATCGGACAGTGCCATACCGGTTGAATCTGTCAACACGGATGCCCATCCGCCATGGGAGGTTTGAGCGATCTTCAACGACGCCATCCGTCTCCTTCGTGCTTGCCCAGAAGTTAGGGTTTGACATTGTAGAAGGATGGCCAATGAAGTGGCCAACTAGGCTGCCAAAAGCCATACGAATGAGGCCCTTTCGGAGATTTGGCCCATCCCAATTTCTCCCATTTTGTTAGATCTGTTAATAGTAGATGCTCTGCGGCTGTTTGGTTCAGCTTTCCCAAGGGGCTTTCAGCCCCGAAAGCCCCTTGGGAAAAAAAATTAGTGTTTGGTTCAGCATTTGGAGACCCCATTCCCCAAATGTTAACCTTTAGAATGCTGAAAGCCCAAAGCAGGTGGGGACCTGCTTTGGGCATTTCAGCATTCTCGGCATGCCGGCCCCTTGGTTTAATGAATTTTCGCCGAATGCCTATTTAACCCTCAATATTTCATTAAAAGTCTGATTTTACCCTATATTGAACAAAACCCTAACTTTTTTCACGTTTCCTCTCTTTTGCAGTGTTCTCCGTCGACTCTCTTCTCCTCATCTCTCTCTCCCTGCAACTTGCACTACTCCATCACGATTTGATTCCGAGCACCACTCCATCAAGGCCAAAGTTCGTCGCGACGAGCAAGCGAGATCTGATCTTCTACCCTCTTGACGAGCGAGCGAATCCAAGATTCGAGCAATCCTAGCACTTTGTCCCAATAGGCTTCGAGGAAGGCGAGCAAAGACTCTTCCTCTCTCTCCCTCTCTCTCTCTCTCTCTAGAACTGCATCCCTCACTTTCTCTCTCTTCCTCCCTTGGTGGGTTCCTCGCTATTCTTCTTGCCTGGCTGAGTCGCCGATCATCCAAGTATGGATCTTTCTTTTTGTTCTTGCTTGTTTGGTTCATGCGTCGAAATCAAGATCGCTTGTGGTTTCGGTTTATCGCGTGAAGATCTGATTTTGAACGCTCCGGCGTTGGTTTTGGTACTTTTTTAGGCTGCCCATGATCGATCGCCTCCTTGTTTTTTGGTGGAATCGGGTGTCGCGACTACGCGTATGTTGAGGCAGTGGTTGTTTAATCTTTTCGCTTGATGATTCACTTCGTTCGGCGGGGAACGTTCTAGGTTCTGCTTTTTGAAAGGGTGATATGTATAGGGTTGTGTGATTTACTGGCGGTATGTGGACGTGACCGCTTTGAGTAGTCCCTGATCTTTGGATCGTCTCTCACCCATTACTGTGATCGAGGTCCTCCTCTCGCGAATCGACGGCGGCGATGGCTCTGGCTCTGCTTCCTGCTCCTATGACGGCGACGGCTTTGCTTCTTGCTCTTGCGACGGCGACGGCGACGGCTCTGCTTCCTGCTCCTGGAACCGACCTTCTGACCCAACTGAAGGAACTCAAGGCCGAGCTCGCCCTCCTCCGCGTCGCCAAGGTCACCGGTGGCACCCCGAACAAGCTCTCCAAGATGTACGTCCCTATTCTTACTTCTTTTTTAGGCGAGTGACTCTAGGGTGTGCTGGGGGTGGGAATCGACGACCAGGGTTTTGGGTTTTTTTGCCTCAGTTATTAATTGGTGGTTGCTTTTTTTAATTGTTGTTGTTGGAATTCTAGAGATTGGTTCAGCACCAGCCCACCCAGTACCCGACGTTGGAAGAGCTGAGCATCGGGAAAATCAACTTCAAAGCTTTTGATCCGGGAGGCCATCAGATTGCTCACAGAGTGTGGAAAGACTAAAAGACTAAAGGTATGCCCCGAATGTGAGTTTGAGAGTTCATTTTGCACCTTTGGATGTTGCGCGCCGAGGGTACTTTAGTTGATTGTGAAGTGTCTACATTGTAGCCCTCACATAAGCTGTAATTGCTACCCTGGGCTTGGATTTTTATGCTCGTGAATGTTTTTTTCTTTCTTCCTTGATGATGACACATTATTAGAGTTGCTTGTTGCCAATGCTCGATGATTGTCCTGTTCTTGCTCTGTTTAGATTTCTACAGCTGTAATCTCGTCGTGAGTTTCGTTTTTTCTTTTTTTAATTTGTGCGGGGGGGGGGGGGGCGCTGTTGAATTTTTCTGGTTGTGCTGCACTACGAGTGTGTTGTTTTTAGCGTTACACATCCTTAAGCCTTAGCATTGTCTTGCAAAAAAAAATCTCTCGACTCTACTACTTTTTACCAATTTCATTTCATGAATTATGTGTTACTTTAAGTGGATGTGCCAAAAAAGAGACACTAATCTGAGTTTGAGCCTCAGCTGAAACTGTGTGGGCTTTGTTTGGGTTGCAATGTGTTTGTGCACATATACCATTATTGGGTTTTCGAATCTGTTCAAAGTTAGCTCATCCACATTGAGGTTCTCTTTTGATCATACTTGATTATTTCTTTAAGTCAATGAGAAATACGTTTTTTCTTAAACTTAGGGTTAAATTTTGGGTGTTGGTTTACTGCCTCGGATGCTTTGGTTATGAAAATTTTGTTTTAGGCTATGGATACAAAATCATGATTTTTTTTGTTTCTTTCACTAGCCAACTAAGCAATATTATATAGAAAAGAGAGGAGTGTACAAGATAGTCACAAGAACTATCCAGAAATTACAAAACCAAAAGTGAGAGTATCAGTGGCTTTAACTAGATGAACAAAAGGAGGATTGGGCATTTTTTATATTTAAAGGAAGGTTCCTTCTAGCTAGTTCATGGGCTGTCATGTTTGCTGAGCTTGGATTTGGCTACCAAAACATAGATGGAGATTACACTATTAAATCTAGAATTGTAATAGCTACCTCTCACTTAAGGGGATTCTCGGGATACTTCTGCTTTAATTACGTGATAATAGCTCCAACTTCCATCCTTCCTCCTCTTCTCATATCACATTTGTTTGTTTGTGTATATATACATATCACATTTGTTTGTTTGTGTCTCTTAAATTTATTATTTGTTCATGTCATTTACTAGTAGATGGGTTCATCAAAGGCATTTTGGAGCTCGGAAGATGTAGAGATCTTTTGTAACTTGTGCATCGAACAAATTGAAAAAGGCAATCGTCCTGCAAACAACAAAAGAGATGGATGGACAGTCATAATTAATAAGTTTGAGGAGCTAATGGACAAAAAGTATGATAAACAAAAAATGAAGAGTAAGTGGGATAACCTCAAGGAAGAATGGAAAAGATGGAGGTCATTGCTTTACAATGAAACTGGACTAGGATGGGATTCAAGGAAGAAAACCATTGATGCGAGTGACGAATGGTGGGAGAGTAAAATTCAGGTTTTCCTCACTTCTTTTTTTACTTTCATGTTAAGCTCGCCTTTAATGACACAACTTATGCAAATGTTTCATTATAACAAGCTAATCCAAAGTTTAAGGCTTTTAGGATGAAAGGCATACATCATGATCTTGAAGTAAAGTTAGATATGATGTTCAGAGATACAGTTGCTACAGGAGGAATTACATGGAATCCTACACAAGGTTTACGTGTTGATAATGATGTGGAGACCACACAACCTGGTATCGATGATGTTGTAGGGTCTACTGATGAAAACTTTGAGGATCATGTGGATGAAACCTTTGTTGAACCAATTGGAACTCAAACTCGTAAGAGAGCCACACAGACTTCAAAGATGCAAGCTCGAGGAAAGAAAGATAAGAAATTGAGCACAAGAGAGGAGCTTGGAACACAAATTAACAGGCTACTTACAGTTGTTGAGAGTAGGAGCACTACCAGTGCTGCATCCAAAGCAACCAGTTTAGTCGGTCCTTATGAAGACCTCATAGAGATATTGGATTCTATACCTGAGATTGTGGAAAACGAAGACTTGTACTTTTTTTCAATTTCTCATTTAAAGGAAAAGATTGACAATAGACAAGTTTTCATGAGCTTAAAGGATGATGCAAAGAAATTAAAGTATCTCAAATATGAGATGAGAAAAGAATCAAGTCTTCGTAGATAAGAGGATGTTAGCATCTTATTATTTTCATGTTTGAAACTTAGTCATTCCACTTGTTTCTATTTATGGATCTTTATTTGTAGCCTTTGTGAACCTAATTTCAATTAATGTTTGATATTAGAATTGCTTTCATTTGGTGTTCTCTTAATGTGATAGTTTGCATATATGTGATGGTTAATACATTGTTTCTTTTTATATTTTGTTACTTGAAACAGATATGGATGATTCACATACAAGGGAAAATCATGAGCAAGAGGAAAATGAATTAAGTGATCTTATCTCAGTCACTGAAGCTGCAATTCTTTATCAAGCGACCAACCTTTGCAAACAACCTTGCATGACCTCAACATATACAGGTTATGTATGGTTAAAAGAGTTGATGGGTGAAGATGCTAATCCGATAAGGTGTTACAATATATTTAGAATGCATAAGATTGTATTTAACAATTTAACACATGATTTAGTAACACGTTATGGCCTTCGAGGATCTAGGAATACTGATGTTAAAGAAATGGTTGGTATGTTTCTTCATATTTTAGGACATGGTATAGGCAATAGATTAGCACAAGAGCATTTTCAACGCTCTAGGGAAACCATAAGTAGGCACTTCAGCTTAGTTTTAGATAAAGTATGTGATATGGGAAAAGATTTGATCCAACCAACTGATCCAGAATATAGAAAAGTTCCAGAGAAGATCAAGAAAGATCGACGATTTTATCCATATTTTAAGGATTGCATTGGAGCTATTGACGGTACACATATTCCAGCGGTTGTACCTAAGTATGATCAAATTCGTTTTATTGGTCGAAAAGGAATAACAACTCAAAACATGTTAGCCATATGTAATTTTAATATGGAATTTGTCTATGTTTGGGCCGGTTGGGAGGGACAAGCTCATGATACCCGTATATTTTATGAAGCTATTGGAAGACGTGATGCACATTTCTCCATCCTCCTCCAAGTATGTTAGTCAATAGTTTAGATACATTCATATATTTAATTGACATATGTTGATTAAATTTACAATATATTTATGTAGGTAAATATTACTTAGTAGATTCTGGATATCCAAATCCAACTGGTTATTTGGGGCCATATAAAGAAGTTAGATATCATTTGCCAGAGTTTCGAGAAGGTCCTTCACCTACAGGATATCAAGAAGTGTTCAACCGTGCCCATTCCTCGCTACGCTCGACAATTGAACGAGCCTTTGGTGTATTAAAACAGAAGTGGAGGATTTTAACTCATATGCCATGTTATCCATATGAAAAACAAGTGCAAATTGTGGTAGCGGCAATGACTTTGCACAATTATATACGGAGAAATAAAATGACTGACATGGATTTTGAACAAGCAGAATTGGATCCTGATTATGGATATTCAGTTGACCATGATGATGCAAATGAAGAGGTGGGTGCTTCAAATTCGTATGTATCTCCGGACATGGCACGTTCACGTGATGAAATAGCCATAAGTTTACAAAGCCGTTGATGTTTATAATACTAATTATGACGTATTTCTTTCTCTTTTTTTTGGACATATATGACCATGTTTAATATCATGAAATGACTATTTCTAGTCAAATTTGTATGAGAGGAACTTGATTTTATTTTTCTTAATGAAGACTTCCTTTTTATATGCGGTGTTTACTATAAAAAAAAAAAAATAGCATCCACAATCCATCTCTTTATTATCCGAATAAGTTCACTTTTTTTTTTTTTGGCTATATCATTTTTATCTTTTGACAATCAATAGCCCAAATTTTTATTAATATACTAGGATGATAATTAATTAATGAATATGATTAATATTATAATAATTAGAAAAAACTATTCAAAGGTGAAAACAAACCTAAAAGAATCATTGGCCAAAAGTTGAGCTTTGCATCTAATCTATAATCAAATTCTTTTATTATAATTTTTAAATAAATTTACTAATATGTATCTTTTACATTATTCTCAATTTGAAAATGTAAAAGGTTATATAATCATTGTTTCTTTTTTGCAATTTTAAAAATACTAAAATTTTAAAAATTTTAATTTAGTCACACCAAAATGGCTTTTCAAATATATGTTTACCAAACAGTCTTGCATTTCCTTAAAGCATTTTTCAGTTATAGTTTACCAAACAATCTAGCATTTTGGAAAGCCCCTTTACCTCAAAGGTATTTGCATTCTCGCCAAGGGCATTTCTAGAAAGCTGAACCAAACAACCCCTCTATCTACACAATGTAACCCTTTGATGCGTTGAATGCAAAGTTCTTTTCTGATCAAAAAAAAAAAAAAAAACTAAGATGGACCACTTTCTTCTCATTCCCACTTAAAACTAATAAGTGCATTTTTCAAAAAATATTTTTCTAGATATTATCACTTATATCGCTAAAATAATTAACCTATGAATAATATTTTCATAATTGACGGTAGTTTATGTTTAAACATTTTCGCGGACAATTTTAATATTTTTCATTTAATCATTTTTGTGAGTGACATAAGTGATTGTTTTTAAGAAATTGTTTTCCGAGTCATTCATTTTCCATAAAATAAATGAAGCCTGATTTTAGGTTTCCAAAATAATGATGCATCATTTAGTCTGTTAAAATTATGATGCATCACTGCAGAAACTAAATAAATTATCCAAATTATTTGAACGATATAGATTAGCATATGTATCTTTCTTGTATATATTTGTGTAAATCTATGGGGAACTGTTATTCACTTCCCCGGCAAATTGGGTGTCTCGTGGAAAATCGTTTTTGTTTTTTTTTTTTTTTTTTTTTGGTATACAATAGAGACCTTTATTTATTTAGTCGGAATGGGTTCAAGAAATCACTGGAAGCACTGATTTTATGTGAGTTAAATGCATGACAATCATTAGATCATGCAGGTCTTAGATAAACTAAAGTTAATCGAGATCCGAGCTCATTTGAATTGGGTGAATCTTATAATTTTCTAATTGAATATGACCACTCTACTTTTGCTCCCAACAAGAGGACTTGTTTTTGTTGAGAGAACACCAGACTTTCGTTTGATTTCATTTTTCCTATTAATAAATATATATAAAAGAAAAACTAACGAGCAATACTCGTTAAAGTTGTTTGTTATTAGCAATAGGATATTATGAACCAACTATACTACAATATCATGAGTTAGACTAATTACATTGTTATATAATACTACATCACAACCTCAAATCACAGACAGAAAAAATGAGACATGATAATATTGTGGATGTTGTAGTTCGTGACGTGTACTAGTTATGTGCTCCGTTGTGAAAAAATAAACAAGAAGTTGCATATAATAACAACAGTTAGAAAGTAAAGATAAAACAAAATATTGATATCATGAAAAACCATAAATTGATACATTTGTGATAAATTTACCCTCCATTAGATTTCATTGAATTTTACTATCAAATTGCTAAGTTGGATGACTTATAGCAGTTGATGAGTGTACTAATTTGTTGTTTACCTTCTATTTATCATTGGTGTACCAGTTTGTGATTTTTTATAATATTAATTCAATTTAACGGAAATTAATAGAGGGTAAATTATCACAAAAATATCAGTTTGATTTTTTAATGGTCAAAAAATTGATTTGAGATAAATTTGTTATGAGTGTACTAGTTTGAGGTTTTTTGTGTTCAAAATTTTTTTGGGATAAATTTCTCACAATTATACCAATTTAAGATTTTTCATGGGATTAACCCTAAAACCAAATACATTTTGGAAAAAAAAATGAAATGCAATTTTTCACTTAATTGGGGGTAAGTTTTTTCCTAATGGTTCTCTTCGTAATTAGTTCCATCTACACAATCATCTATATGTGGAGAGGTTGATGAGAAAGATATTCCCTATATCGATGTTCTAAATGAATGGGTTATTTACTGTTATCTCGAGAAGACTGCACTAATACTAAGGCAGTAAAAGAGATTGATATTAATTAAATAGGAATTTGTCAATAAATGTCTGTCGGACATTTTGTTGATATGGAGATGAGTAATAGCTATTCATTTCGATTGCGGTACATAAGATGCGTTTCTACATGAGGAAAGGCAGAAGTGGTTAGAACAATGTTTTGTATATGTTGGCAAATTGGCGTTTAGAATAATGTGAAAAAGGGTGTCTTTCTTACAGCTCATTCGACAGTGATTAGCAAACGAAGTTGCAGTCTAATTTCTCGGTTGCTGAAGGGTCAATCAGCTTCGTTTGGTTTTCTCTCTTCTGTTGGCTAGTTGACTCAGGTTAAAAGTTGAAACAGCTGCTATTGATTTGTTTTAGCAATGTCCAGAGATGGTGGCAATTTTTAGGAGTTTGGCATACTCGTTACATGTTTGTCATTAGTGATCAGATATTGGGAACCAATTACACTACAATAATATGACTTTGACCAATTATGTTTTTATATAATATCGCATCATTACCAAATGGCTTTTGTTTGTTTCCTAAGTATAATCAATTTTGTTTACCTGTTTAAGACACAGACTCAATTTACGAACGAAAAAAAAAAGACAGGTAATAGAGTGGACATTGTAGTTCATGAGGAAGATGATTTACTGGTAACAGCGTTGTTATGGAAGAAATAAATAAGTAGATGCGTAGAAGAATAAACATTAAATAGTATATATAAAATGAAGTAAATTTTAAGGAAGAATAAGGCTTCATTTGTCTTTAAAAAAAATAAATGACTTGGAAATATTTTATTAAAATCAATTGCTTGTTATACTTAAAAATAAATTATTACTGATAATAAAAAAATTATTAACTAATCATTTCAAGCGATATGACCAATCTTTTTAGGAAAATATATTTTAAATCATTTATTTTTCTTTCAGGATGCCACTTAAAAGATGCCTCGTTTGGGGTACATACGCTGTGCCTACAGGAGAGAAAGATGCTGCTAGAAGATGCCTTGATGCGAAGCGCAGATACAAACAAAGGGAGTTAGAACAATGTATTATAGATGTTGGCATGTATTATAGATGTTGGCAAATTGACGTTGAAATAATGTAAAGAAGGGTACCTTTCCTACAGCTCATTGACAGGGATTAGCGTAAACTAACGTGCATATACTGGTTAAAATGGCTTGTCACTAGTGATAGATATTCTGAACAAACTATACTACCTTATCATGACTTTGGCCATATATAACGTTATATAATATTTGTATCGTAACCAAATGGTTTTTGTTTGTTTTCTAAGTAGAATCAAGTGGGAAAAAAGATGATTTTTATGATGATGATGATGATAAACATTAATATGAAAAAGTAAGGATAAAACGAAATAAATTTAAGGAAAGAATATAAAGCAAAATTTCTACTGATGAGATTCTGTGTAAGGATTTTGCAAAGATTATGCAAAATGAATCTAAACCAAGGCTGGGACTTTCATTCATCAAGAAAAATATGGTCAGGAACTTGTAAATAAATTCGGTATAGAGAATTAGAAGAGGATGGACACATCCATGCCTCATTCTACCAAGCTGAACAAATATCAAAAGAGTAAACCTGTGGACCCAAAGTTGCATAGGAGCATGCTAGGTTTACTCCTCCCCTTGATTGCATCTAGGCCGGATATATAATGCACAACGTTTGTATGTGTGCCCGATACCAATCTAATCCGAAAGAATCATATTTCCATTGTTGCTAAGAGAATTATGCAATTCATTATAACATTTCCTAACCTCGACTGATCTTGGTCGCGCTCACCTTCCATGAATGTCTTCATTCTCTCGTTGCGTGGAGTGGTCCTTGTTTGGCATACATACATGCCATTTCCCGTAAGGTGGGCGAGGCCGGGCTCGTGGGTTTGGCCTGGAGCAACATAATGGGCTGGTTCACAAAAATTCGCTATCTTGCCTAATTTAATATTCCCTGCGGACTTCCCATTTTAAGTAAAAAGTGACCCTAGTTTCTGAAAACTAAAGAAATGAGAAGTTGGGGCATACATTGTAGATGTTTTTGCTTAGGGGTTAAATTCCGATTTACCGGCGAATTTAAAATGAGAAGGTGACGTTGGGGCAAAACGGTTAGCTGTCAAGAACGGATACCAGCGGTGACATTACACCATAAATTCTAGGGTGTGTTTAGAGGATATTTTCTTCCTTTGAGGGTGGAGTAAAAATAAATTGTAATGGAATTAAGAGGAAGGGAAAATTCCAAATAAAGGTTTGAAGTGCCATTGTTTTGTTAAATAAGACCCGAAGTTATTAAATTGTCTCGAATAAGGACCTGAAGTGACTAAATCGTTTCAAATAAGAGCCTTTGGCAATCCCGGTGACTATTCTAGCCATCGGAGAAAAGGTATTTTGGTCAAAAAATTATAACTATATAATTTTTTACTTTTTTTTTTTTTTTTTTTTTTTTTTTCATTTTCTTTTTTTTTTTTTTTTTTCTTTTCCCTTTCCCAGCTATCATTGTCAATAACCGGCAAAGGTCACCCACCTCAAGTGACGGATGAGGGTGTTCCTCACTAGATCCAACAAGGGCAACCCTTGTCGACACTAGGGAGGGCGGCCCTCGCCAACCTTCACCAGATCTAGCAAGGGTAGCCCTAGCCAACCTTAGCCAAGTCAAGGGTGACCATCACCGATGTCGGCAAGGGTGGCCCTTGTTGAAGTCCAATGACCTTCACTATGACCGACAATGGGAAGGGGCAAAGGGGGAAAAAGAGAAAGAAAAAGAACTAAATAGAAAAAAATTAAAAAAAGGCAAAAATGCCCTTCGATCCGAGAGATTAGGCCCTTTTTTGAAATTGATATGCCTCTCTCCCAATGCCGCTATGCCCCTTAAAGAAGAAAATGTGAATCAAGTTATGTGGCTTCTTTACCTCTTGATCAAGTAGCTTCTCCTTTGTAAAGGCAACCATTCCTTTTCTATTTCCTACTAAGACTGCTACCGGGGAAATGGAAAATTATTTTCTTCCACTTTGATTAATGAACAACCGAACCCTTGGGAACCTTTTCACCCCCAGGATGTGATGAGTCGACATTAAGGTACCAAACAGACTCTGTCAATAAGAGCTCTCGGGAGTCATCAATCTATTATCCCCGGCATTCCTTTCGTGGATCACTATGATTGACTTTCATCTTTGTTGGACCAATCGGTCTCATAGTCAGGCAAGCTTATACCATTATGCTCATGAGTAGAATCTTGGCTTGAGCCTACCTTCTCACACCTCCGTTACTCTTTAGAAGGCATCTGGTCATTTTAAGCCCTTATTTGAAATGATTTAGCTACTTCAAGCCCTAGTTGAGAAAATGGCCCTCATTTGGGATTTTTCCTAGTTTTTACTAAAATTATCCAAAAAGTTCTAAACTTATTCCACTCTTGCAAATTCAATCTTAAATATTTTTACATTTTACTAATTAAATCCATCCAACCAATTTTGATCGGAATTTACTAATGCAAACCCTAGCCCAGTGGCTAGTGCTAAAGTGGATAATTTTTAATAATATTTTTTGATTTATTTATTTATTTTTTCTGATTTTTCTTTTTTTTTTTTTTTTTTTATGGCTATGGTCAACATTGACGATAGCCAAGCAAGCTGGCCTCGCTTGCCATAGGGGAGGCCCAATTGGGCAAGGGTGAGCCAATTGAGGGGAGACCTCACCCAAGTACACCCAGCCGAGGTTGACCCTCATAGGGCTCGTCCTTAACTAGGAGAGAGTCAGCCTCTCCCAAGCCAAATATGGCAAGGCCAACCGGCCCATCCACCAGCAAAAGGAAAAAGGAAAAATAAAATAAAATAATTCAAAAAGTTAAAATATAATCAAACAATATTGTCTATATCGGTGCTGACTATCATACGTGGCACTATTAGTGTCCAAGTCAACAATTTCAAGCCAAAATTAATGAGATTGACTTAATTGAAAAAGAAAATTAAAAGGTTTACAACTAAACTTGCATAATTGAAATGTTTATGACTAAATAGGCAAAAGCGCAATAAATTTAGGACTTTTTGAATAATTTTCTTGTTTTTAAGATATTGGCCAAATGAAGTTTTCATTTGATCGGGCTCTAGTAACACATTAAATCGTATTTACTGAAAAAAAAAATCAGGCTAGAGAATGTGGATATGTATCAGGGACATATCAAGGTATTGTGGTATACAAATTTAATAAGAAAAAGGAAGGTAGGGGTGATATTGAAATAACTCTAGCACAATCCACGGGTATGCTAACCGAAAGTAAAATGACTTACATGTCCAATCATCTAATAGCCATTAATTTTGAGCTTCCAATGCCAAACCAACATCTAAATTCATTTCAATCGCCATCCAATTTGAGAAATAGCTTGCAAATCTCGATCCCCTCCGGTCTCAATATACCTCAAATTCACCAAATGCATCCACCCTCTCCATGGATAATGTCCAATTGGCACGTTGCCGAGAACATCTAACGATTTGCATAAATCACCTTCTAGCTCTAAGACTTTATGAAGTGTAATCTATCTTTGATTAGATGGACCGGTTTAATATAACTCTTACTTTTGCCTCTAGGGAGCAAAAGATCATCGGTCTTATGGACGGAGGGGAGGAAATAGTTTAATCTTGCCCTTGGCTTGTGAAGGGAAGAAAGGCTACGGGGTATCTGACATTGATGACAAATGGATGGTTAGGCCGACTTCCAGAGGGCAAAGCTAATTCAGTATTTGATTTGGGAACGAGTCGAGCAATTGAAACAGAAGAATAAATGCAGCTTCTTTAGATAATCAAATTAAATTTCTAGCTGGTCGATTTTTTCATAGTAAATAAAATACCGATATCAGGTATCATGTGCTGACTGGTCCCGTCACTTTGATTTTCTGACTATGCCGTCTCGAGTCCAAACAGCGAACCCAAATCGCACTTAAAATCAACCTCCAGCTCATTTAAACTCGCGATCAATGACTCTCCCTCCACATTACCAAACTGCCGCTAGCTCAACATCCCAACAATTTTTAGAATTATAATTTCGGAACTACTGAGATCAAGCAAAAAGACCAACCGAAAGAGTGACAAAAGTACGAACCCTAACAAAGCAAAAACCATAAGACTAGAATGAGTGATCATATATTTGTAATGTACAAATAACAAACATAATGCATCTGAAAAAAAAAAAAAAAAATATATATATATATATATATATATATATATATATATATATAAATAAATATATATATGCATCTATTCTCCATGACTCTGGAAAATATCAATTCATATGTTTTTTTTTTTTTTTCCAGAAAGGGATAAGAAGCTTTTTTTATAATTTTCATCCTTGAGGTGTGTTCTCAAATATAGTCAAATCATTATGAAGCAAGAAGCTTATTTCATAATGCTAATTTGCGAAAGTGCCTTCCACACTAGTAGTGAGCAAAGGTTCAGGTGAAATTGGAACTGGCTCAATCAGCTCTATTCCAAGCTGATTTCAAGGAGAATTGATTTAGTTCACGATCTCAAAAATTTCCAGGTTGCTCAACACCAGCTCGACTCCTTGCTATCTCTGTGCCCTAATTTGCGACTACAACACTGCAAAAGAGAGGCAAATGGGATTGCAGATTGGGTCGCCAGGGCCCATGGCAGAACTGATCTGGCCCATAACTAGAATATATTTCCTCCCTCTATGTTGCAAAGTTTGGTAGACGTAGAAGCTATAGCTTCAGGATGTAACGCCCGCTTCCTTTGTAATGCTGCCTTTAAGTAATGAAATACCTATATTACTGACCCAAAAAAAAAAAAAGGTGTCATAAGGAATTGGCTCACCCTGCTCGTGAGTCTCCTCAAGTAAATGATGTAACGTCTAGGATTTTCGAGTACAATATGCCTTTGCCAATACTAGTTTCAGCTTTAGATTGTAACCCATCCTACCGTGTAAGACTAATGAACTTCAGCCTGTGAAAAGATCTGAACTTATTTTGGTATCATCGTAGTCGGAGTAGGCGACACCACTCAAGCTCTTTAGGTTTTGAAGTGGACGATTTCTTGTACATGCCTTTTTCTTTTTTAAGGTCGTGGCTTTCTTTACTTGAGGGTTTTTCCTTCGTTTTTTCTGTTCTTCTGAATTTAGGAAGAAGTGGAGGATTTTTTTGAACATATGGATCTCATTATGTCGATGAGTAATTTTTTTTTTTTTCCAAACATGAGAAAATCATGTAAAAACTTACTCGAAATCTTAGTTTAAGCCCGCCCTGTTTAATAGTCTCGAAATAGACGAATATTAGGAAAAGAAATTTTTTTTAGATAAAGGAAAACAAGTTATAATTGAACAATATCTTTCTCTTTCTAAAGAATCTTTTTCCGAACAAATTCTAGACCGGATGCGCATATGTGGAAAATGGCAACGGATGATAAGATAAAATCTATCAAGCGAAATAATACAAGGTCATCAACTAATCTTCCTCTAACAATAGAATTATAAATAAGGCAGGATTGGTGGATAAAAAGTATCGTAAAAAAGGAGGACTTGATTACTTTTATGTGATCAGTCCTAAGCATGACCTTAAAAGGCTTCCCGTTTCAAAGGATTCCCCTTCAGATTGAAAAGGGGTAATTCCCACAAGGCTCTCCGCCACAATCCCCCTTCAGGGGGGTAAGGATCCCACCTTAGATTCCCGCGATGCCTTCCCCAGTGAAATGCTTAGCGTGGTACAGGAAAATGAAAGGGGCTTCTCCCAGAAATGGGGGAAGTGTGGCGGCAGCAGGGTCATCAACTAATCTTCCTCCTAACAATAGAATTATACATAAGGCAGGATTGGTGGCTAAAAGGTATTGTGAAAAAGGAGGACTTGATTACTTCGATGTTTATTCTCCGGTAACAAGGCTTACAACAATTAGAATAATGATAGCTTTAGGTTCAAAAGTAATTTGGTAATTCATCGAATGGATGTTAAAACTAATCGATGATTTCGAATGAAGGGCGCGAATGCTAATTCTTCTATTCCTAGAAACAATTTCTATGTAGAAATAGATTTTTCAATTTATATTCCTTAGATAAGTTTTTGCATAAAAATACGCGTTTGATAACAACACAAAATTTCTATTTCCGAAACAAAGATTCGTTCAATAAGCCTCAAAATTTCTAGGCAGTGGCCAACGGGCAATGGTTAGGGCGAGTGATAATAAGAGTTTTTATTTTTATTTCTATTCTAGAAATAGAAAAGTAGAAAACTTTTAATTCTCATTTTTGTGGCTTTTAGAGTTAAAAATTTGTCGTAGAAATAAAAAAAAATTACCAAACAAATTTTTTTCTAACATATTCTCGAGAACAAAATAATAAAGCAACAAAATTGTTGTTATTCGATCCCTTAGTATCTTTTATTGTTAAACGTTCAAAAATTCAGCGTCAATTGCTTCAAAAATAGTATTAGTACCGAGATTAGAAAATCTATATGCTTTACTATTTAATGCATAACCCAAAAAAAAAAAAAGTCTTTTCACCTTCACGTTGAATTGACTGTTGACCTTCTACATACTAGTCCTCCAAGCATGTTGTCAGGCTTCTAGTTCCACAAAACTAATCACCTTCTACTAGTCCATCCAAGCCTTAAAGAACCTCTACGACTTGTTCACCATCTAGCCTCAGATACTCTTCATGTCTTATATCTTATTCACCTTTTATGAAAGTAGAGCAGTACTACCTTTAGACGTACGTATCTGTTCCACACTCCATCTACATATTTGTTTGCGCGTGATAAGTTGATTCTACATAATCAATACGCAAATTAGTAGTCTATGATTATTTTGTCATTTTCAAAACTTCATAAGGGAATTTCTCACAAATCTAGAATGATATTTATTTATTTGCTTTTTCATAATCAGAAAAATGATGTTGATTGTTCTTACAGTTTCTTTCTTAGCCACAAAACTGATAATTAGGTTTCAGAGCCTTTGAAACTTTTGTGCAATTTTAATGACAATTGCATCTCATTATATCCATGATGATCCCATTCATATCATGTGATAAGAGGTGAGTTTTTGAAAATTGTCTTTTAGTAATTGGTATTTGCTTACCTCTACTAAATAGTAACGTTATTATTATTATTTATTTATTTATTGAAAATCGAGTAATTTGGCAATGTTATCAATATGCTACTTTTGTTAGCTCTAGCTAATTGACATCTATTAACTGTATGAGTTACGAGTGAAAGTTATCATGGAACAATAAAATAAATAAAGGTTTAAGGAGAATTTAAACATTGAAAATGTTGCTCCCTAGAAATGGTGTTAAATAAATATGGATAATGTGGCATAAAAAATCTAAAAAAAACGTTTAATAAATTAGAAGATTTTTTTTTAATAAACGAAGGTAAAAATACTTGAATCCTAGCAGCACTCTATGTGCCGTTTGAATATGTTTATTTATTTTTTTAATCATAAACAAGAAAATCATCCAACTTACTTTTAGTTTTAAATGTTTCTTAACTAAAAACAGCTTGTAATCGCACCTGGCAATATATCTTTATTTAACATCATTTTCATTAAACGATGGGTTGTCACCATGCATATCTGGGCACTTGCGTACTTGAAATTTGGCTACACCACTGGATTAAAAAAAAGTCGAGATTCTAATCCTTAGTTTCTCCTTTTTCACGGGTAGAGTATGTCGTTTTTCATCTTCGCATCATGGGCTGTTTTTACATCGTACACCCGATGCAGCCCCCGCACATGTTAACCATAGGGCATGCGAGCCTCATGCGAGACTCATCGAATCTGATGCTTTGCCATTATCGGGCGCAGGCGACAATTTCCCTTGAAGCATCGCCGTTGCCAGAGCATCTTTAGGTACTTTAACGTCTTCACTCCGTTTACACAATGGTCTCATCCAAACGCTCTCACAGGATCTTCGTACCCGTTAATCGTTATGAAGTCATTCTCCTCGTACCTGGTCGTGAAAACAAAAACGAGAAGAAAAGGTCACCTCTGCAATGAAGTCAGTCTCTACTCTGATCATGGCAGAATCACCGCTCATCTTGAAGTGAATGTCCGTGGGTCAATCTGGAAGGTCTATCTAGCCACAATCATGAAAGTTTTAAGTACCATTGATGGAAAACAACACCAATGTTTCTTTCCAGGGCAATTTAAAAATATATATATAGACAGCGGCCCCAGGAAAGGTCTTGTACCGTAAACTTCGCCGAGTATTGCTAAATCCAAGATTACATAAAATCTAAGAAAAACGACGGAGCTTCACTTTTGGCGAAAACATTCTACAAATATAACGATGATACCAAGTACAGGATAATACGAACACCACTAAAAGCCAAGCAATTTACGTTTCACTAAAATGAGATCAGAACAGCAAGACATGAAGAAGAGTTCCTCTAGTGTACACACACCTATACAAACTCACTCATCCAATCTTCACAGACAAGTACATCTTCTGAAGATAAGAGAGCCCATTGTGATGACGGCATGCTCAAAATCAAAAGCCAATAATCATGCTAGATTGAAAATCCTGGTATCATTCTGACAAATTCTTCTCTCAGCACACTAATTCTCATAAAAATCTGCTGTAGCACCAACTCTAACTACGAAATTCTATAAGAATTATATCAACTTAATGACGTGCACTTAGTAACGGTTCTGCCCCGATAAGAGATAAAAGGTCGAGGAGATTTCCTTTTCTTTCCCTTTACAAAGAATGTACATGATCTCAATGCCAAACAAGTAGTGCCAATACACGGCCACAAACAGAAGAAACTGCCAAAATGTATAATAGAAAATTTTGAAATAAGAAAATCAAAAGAAATCAGCTTAACAAGCAAAACATTGTTGGCAAATACTACTGCTACATGCTACCAGCTCTGCCTGGAGTAGATTTTGCAGACGATTTCACTTTAGCCATATCAACGAGATCTCCAAATAGCTTGTCCTCTGGCTTTGAAGGCTTCATGGGCGGCACATATGATGAAGTGGACACCTGGTATGAAGAGTTCCTTAAGCTACTGTCATCTCTAACCGATAGCCCATACATCCGCTGGTCAAGGTACTGAGCACCTTGTTGGCCATAGCCGTAGGCTGCGACCTGGCTGCCATACATTTGCTGGGGATACAATAAGCCATCTGACCTACTTGCATTGGCTGAGGAACCATCCCCATATAAGGACCTCCTTGGATGGGCTGAGGTGGTAGTCCTACCATTTGGTTTGTCGGACCGACCTGGTTATTCAGTAATGGCATGTGGCCACCTGCAGCTGGTTGCATGTACATGCCCATTGCTTGCTCATTTCCCATTGGATAAGATGCCTGGGGATGCAATCCACTTGGTGCAGGCTGTGCATGTGGGATGACCACCTGCGACCCTTGCATTGGTTGGGGGTACTGAGTGCCCATCACTTGACTGTTTTCCACTGACTGAGCTTCCCAAGGGGGTGGTGGTAGCGAATCACTAGTTTGAGCACCTGCGAAACACCCACAAAACTGTAAGCTCAACAGGCTGTAAGATTGTTAGGAGTTCAGGTATGTCCACAAAGAAGAGGTCCAACCCTCGCCAAAAGGAGTTAAGACTCATAGCATGTCAGTAATCTGTAAAAGGATACCAAGCATGCCCCTAGTATGTAACAAATAAGATTGTACAGTACAAGCCGACAGACAAAATAAGGCATCATTAAGAAAGTAAGCTCAGGTACTGATGAAGAAGCAGAAAAGCACCATAGACAGGAGAGGGAGGCTGTTGCTGCTGCACAGTATGGCCATTCCAAACAGGAACAGAGTTTTGAGAATAAGGTAATTGATCGTGCTGGTTCGATCCCATGTTTGGCATGTTGCCATTAGCATAAACTCCAAGTTGTGGAGCTTGCAGATTCTGCTGCTGCTGGAATTGAGGAGAAGGATTGCTTTGTGTAGTTGAATAGCCACTCTGGGTATTGATGGTATTGGGCTGGTTGTTACTATCCGAAAACACATCAAAAAGAACAAGCGCATTCTGCTGCGACTGAGATGCAGTTGACTGTGGTTGTCCAACAGACACAAGTGCTAGTGAATTATCTGCCTTTGGAGAGCTGTAGTCCTCTCCACTGAGAAGGTCCATTTTTGGATCAAGTTTAGCTGGAGCAGCAGTGCCGTTAGAGGAGGAGGGAGCGGGAAGCAGCAACTGATTTAACGTAGACCCTGTACCAGCACTTGATGTTGATCTGCAGAAAATTCCACTTCTTATTGCTCAATTGGCCAGAAACTTGTGCTCAATAGTTAAAAATTTAAATCAAGATCATCACCAATCCTCTAATAGTAAATTACTGGTACTTTTAGGTAAAATACACATGTACATGATTTTCAGTTTTACTTTCCTCTCCTGGGTGTTTACTGAACGTGTAGCTTATTTTGTATCTTATTATTAGTTTATTAATGATATAACATGTCAATTATCAATAAGTGATTATATAGTATCACATCCACAAGAACAAGTATAATATTCATATTAATTTTCATAAGATAGAAAAAAAATAATAAATAACAAAATACAATATTTTTACAAAGTCTGTAATTTAAATGGTATTATTCTACCACGTAAATCTTTTCCGTTAGAATAGAATTTGTGTGATGTCGTGATAACTTCATTTTACATTCTATTATAGTAAATCCGAATTCTTATGTATACTCATGCTTATCCTGTATCAAATAAATTTCTTTCTGTATAACACTAACAGAACTGATCTTTGTGTAAATCTCAAGTAATAAGTGGAGAGAGACAGCAGGTGTTTAACCCAAAAAAATGGCTGCTCTCTTGTCAATCTAGACTAGCTTTTTAAGTATGATCCCTAGCGATCCTATGAGCAAATTGGGAGACATAAAAACACTCGGAACTCAAGAGCCGAATGCACAATGTTGGACAGCAATCTCCCAAAGTTTAATCAGCCTTTTAGACACAAAGTTTCAACAGCAAATATTTGAGATCTTAGATCAATTTAAGCCACAAGATAAATGTTTAGTGCAGCATGCTTCAATCATTTTGTACTTACATATATATAATGAGCACAGGTACAAGATGCATTGGTACATTTCTCCCTTTCTCTCCTTTCTTCTTCTCTCAAGACCTAAATCACATCAATAGTACTACTAAGGATCTGCCTGGTAAAGCTGTGGGCCTGTGTCTGCATTGTAGCACATGTGGTGGTTGTGCTGTGAAGCACTGTAACTTCTATGTTTGGAATATATCCTTTACAGCTGCAACACCTCAAAAATGGGCAAGGCGGTTTTCTCGAAAAATAAGTTAAAACTGCTGTAATTTTGACAAACAGCTCATAAAAGCTGCAGACACACCTTTTTGCCAAATCTGCTGTGAAAAAGTTGCACCAGACAAGGTCTTGACAACTGGAGGATCAAAAGACAGATGATAAATTTCCACTACGTTTGTTTTGCGGAAAATACATGATTTGGAAAACATTTTCATCAATAGCTTGTTTTGCTTAAAATAATTAGTCAACAGAAAATGTTGTCATTGTCGACAACAATTTGTGTCTATATAATTTCGTGGACAATGAAAATATTTTTCGTTCGTTCCTTTCTGTAAGCAATATAAATGGTTACTTTCAGCAAAAAATTTCCAAACCAGTCATTTTTCATGAAACAAATGGAGCCTCAATGTATAAATATCCACCAAGTTTTACCAAACAGCAGAAAATTAGCGAAAAATATCCAGATCAACTTATCATAAGAGTAGCACTGCTCAGTTCACAGACTTCAGCTGAACTTCATAATTTGCCACAGAACAAGTATTTGGGGTTTATATATTGCAATCATGACTAATGAACCAGTTACCTTTCATCAGGCTTTTGCTGTTATCTCCAATATCAAGTAGAGGACCTTTGACATCCGTCGTGGTGCCAGAAGGTTCCGCTGGGGTTTTCTCAGCCTGAACTGAAGTTCCAGAAGCAATGACTTCATGCTTGGCAAGTACACGCTGCAAGTCATCATTCAAAGCTAATCCTTGACGTAGAAGTGATTCATCCCTGGATTACAAGATCAAGTTGGAACTAATAAGCCATCCTTCTTATGAAATTTAGCATGTGCATTTCTAATGACTACTAGGAAGAAGTTCCACACCTATGAGTTATGGAATTACCCTGGAGAGAGAAAGAGAGAGAGGTGGGGATATAAACTCACTTCAACCGAACCCGACATAAAGAAAATAATGTTAACTAAGAACTTCCTTCAAGTTTGGCAACCCCCTAGGGAATTTTTCTTTTAAATTTCATTCAAATTCAGGAAGATCAACTGTTGATAGTCTCTGCAATTGTGCTTTATTTATAATTCTCATCTTCTTAGCTGCACCAAATTCATTCTTTCACTGGCTGTGAACAATTCCTGTCAGATGAGTGAGAGCTTCTTTTATTTAATCTTTTATTTCCTCCCATGAGTAATCAGACAAGATATCTCACAGTTAGCCTTTCACAAGCTTGGTACTAATGCAACTGTTGGCACATCTATCCTCACCTTACTATACCCTATAAAACTACAAGTTAGTGGATGAAAATAAGAAACCACACAGAAATCATCTGCACTTGTGCTTATAAATTAGATGCAAGTGCAAGTTATTAGTTAGATGAAAGTAACTTCTTCTTTTCTTTTCTTTTTTTTTTCCCTTTCTGTATCAGATCCATAAACCCTTTAAATTTGTAGCATACATGACTTCCTCCATATAAGTAATTATAAATACCCCAGCTCCAATGCAACAAGTATGACACACAATCTTCTCCATACCTAACAAAATAACTCTAAATTCTTGACCCTTCATCTAGCAACATGCTATATGTCCATTAAGCTACTGAAATGGACAAGTTGCACCACAAAGATAGCAATCAGATGAAATATCAAAGAAAGCAACAGGACAAGGCAATACGAACACACTGATTTTAGCTAAACTAACCTAGGTCATTAAGAATAAGAAATCAGTCAAGCAATTGTCTACTATAGTGTCCTTTTCACCAGATAAAACAAAACTTCATATCCACACGAGTTAGATGAAATACAGAACAATTTATTAAAAAACAGAGTTAAAACTATTGAACATCACATAATACAGAGGCAGCAACCAAGTAATGGCACATACGTAAAATAGTCCAGTGCAAACCATATGAAAAGCATTTTTTATCTTGAGGAAGAGTGAAAGAGTTCACTGTGTCTCATGCCAACATCATGAATCTGCCACTGCGTCTATAGTGCTCATGCTGGAACTAGTCTTATAAGCAAAGAAAACATATATAAAGGTTTCCTCTTCACCAACAAAAAAAAAAATGACAACCATTAAAATGACCCACCTATGGACATGGTAGCAAGAGTATTTAAACACAAAAAGGAAAGCTGGAGAAGATGATAAGCATCAAAATACATTCAGGAAAAAGGGCATATGAGCCTTACGATGTTGAATTTACAAGGTGCACCACTCTCTGTTTGTAGGTACGGCACTGGTCTACCAAGTCAACAATGACCTCCTGCCTAAGCCCCTGCAGATAAAAAAATTTAAAAAAAAAAAAAAAAAAAAAGGCCAATAAGATAACAACTGTAACTGCAATAGAAACACCACTGGATGGTTTCCAAATGAATGGAAAAACTAAAAAAAAAAAAAAAGAGTGAACTTCAACCTTACATTATTTCAATAAGATACTATCAGTTCCCACTAATTCAACTGCTTGATGCATAAAAATACATCCTCAATTAAGCATCACAAATTGAAAAATATACCTCCTTGTTCCCAGGATCTATGGCATTCAGCATTTCCGCAAGCACATCCATGATCCCCCGTGCATTCTGTATTTCTGTCAAGCTACACAAGAACATTAAGTTATGCCTGAAGAACCTCAAAGTATATGAAAGAAGCAAGGTGCTGCAAAAATGTCCTTTAACAGGATAAACTAAATTATCCCATTTGCCTAGGGCTACAATCCTTTAATCATCAGTGTACTAAAAAAGTACGTAAAACAATAATCAAAGTGTTCCTTTCAACAAAATCATACAGACTGTCTAAGGATCACAAAGATGGGACCTCTATGATACATACAAGCTAGAGGACAATAGTGAGCTTGTTTGAATTTGCTTGAAAAAAAAAATTATTATATGCAAATTACGTGTCAATATTTGCATATTTTGAAAAAAAAAAAATTCAGGTGCATCACGTTGACAAAAGTCAAATTGAGTAAGCCACAGAATTAAAGAAAATAAAAAGTACTCAACAAAAGTCTTACCAAACAAACTCTTGTCTTACAAAGAACAGATTTGCCACTTAGAAGTAAAGACGAATGTTAAGTTCCACACAGTAATGAAATACAAGCAGCAGGTTTAAAATTCTTTTGACATAAATCTGTAAGAAATGAAAATTTTGAAAGACAAGAGAAAAGGTATCAGCATTTCTACGTATAAATGCACCTCAATGTGGGAAACTCAGACTCAGCAGAAGACTCAGATGGCTCCGGCCGGAAATCAGCATTGCGGATATTTTGCGGGTATGATGAAAGAGGTTGTGTCTGTAGAGGTGTAAAAACAGGTGCAGAACCCTCTGCTCTCTGAGGGAACACTGCTCCTGCTCGCTGTATGAAAATGAGTGGACTTAGTGAATAATAACTAAAATAACATAACAACCAACAACTGTAAAAGGTAAATGGTATAGTACTGTCAAGACCTAAATAAATCATCCAAATCACAAATAAAACAGGTCTGTTCCCAAGAGCAGGAAAAATAAATACCAGCAACTCCTGGTAGGCAGCATAGTATTGAGGATATCTAGCCCTTGGTCCTCCAAAAGCTTCTTGCCAAGTATCTATCAAGATCAGTATCTTCTCTTTGACATGGATATCGGGCTGAAGAATCAGGAATACCATGAAGTTTCAGCCACCAGGTACCTTTCAGCATCCAAATGCATTAAAATTTCTTACCTTCTTCTTCACTATTTTCACCATCTCATGAAGAACATCTCTCTCAGCTACATGCATATGGACAATGTCTCCACAATTCTTTATAATTGTCTCCAATAACTAATAAGACAAAAAAACCCAACTGATCTGCATTAGACAAAGATATAACAAGCATTTAATCCAGGAAAAAAGAATTCGTAATGGACCTAGAGCAGAGTTCTTATCCATACAATATGCAAGTCAATTCAACTTCATAAAATGAACAAACTTTTCCAAAGAAAAGAAGGTGAAGGTATGAAAATGCAATTCTCAGTCAATACAACAGAATAACGTAAACTGCTCCCCTTACTAAAATCTCCTTCCTGTAACTGAATAGAAACATATTGCACAAAGCAAACAAGGTTACCACATCGCCTATACACTCAATGACAAGATTTCATAGTATCAAATAAAACACTAATATATGAAAATTCTACGGCAGATATATCAGATTATAGACAGTGCTTTTAGAACAAAATAAGTTCATCCACAATATTTAAAAACTCTAAAGAATCTTCAGTTCAGTGAACCAAACATGGGACACAGAATTAGCATGAAAAAAAAATTCCCAAATTATTACAAGCATATTCTCATACTCTGGACCTTTTTCAGTATTTAAAACTATTAGACTGCTTCGGGTGGCTCATGATTCTTGTTTGACTGGCTTCTGCCTCTCATATCTACTGTTTCTAAGCTACAACAGAACATGGATCTTCAAATATACTCTAAGAAACTCGATGAGTAATTATTTCCTGATATAAGCATCACAAGGCATTGAACCTCGAAATCACAAAAGACATACCCACATAGAACCTTTTGTTATATCTCTACATTCACTAAAAACTTGTGAGCCGCTTTTTAATATCAAATTGAACTGTAATCCCATAATTTGCTCCTTGTGAGAAGTTCAGTTTTTTATAGTCATAAGGTCACCACAATCGTTGAACATGAGCAAATATCCCACTGATCTCCTCTTAAATAACCACTTATCCACTTTTTTCAACATTCTTTCATCTCCTTAATAGTTGATAATATCCCTTCTTGCACTTACATACGTTTGTGCCCTTATACTTGTATTAGTTAAATGTATCTATTTCACCACTACCAAACATTTCCTCAGAGCCAAAATGGGGCCAACACCTTATGACTACTATATTGCTTCAAAAACCGCAACGTTAACACAAGCGCATTCGCAATGAAAACAGAAGTCCATTGTGCTTGCAAAAGTAAACCAAAATTTGCAAAACCTACCGTTAAAGCGAGGAGTTGAACCTTAGGATTCTTGCTTCCAAGACGCTTCTTTATGCCTTTAACTACATCCTTAGCTTGCCTGCAACCAGTGAACTCGTGCAGTCAACAAGGACTGAGTAAAGATTTTTCGAACAAGGGAAGCTTGTTAAAATTTCAATACTGAGGAAAAGAAGTCAGGCAGAAAGTCTCTGTATAGACTTAATCTATGTCAATTACTGAGTTTAATAGAACCAAACAGAAAGAAAGCAAATAATACATATTAGGGGTAGGGGAAGTTAACATTTGGAGGATATTGCAACCAAGAGTGCAAACATAATTAAACTTCAAATCTGGCCCTATAAGTCCTTAAGCTATGGGTGGGTGACCCTAGGAGAAGGTAAAGGGAAGGAAAAGGGTAATAGTTTCCCTTCTTTCCCTTCTCACAAGAATTTAACAATTTTCAAAATTTTCTATCCAAATATTCATTCTCCCCAATTCCCCAAACAGAGCCGTAATGTTTAGCAAAAGTAAGAGGTGTTGAAATACTTAAGACTTTGAATGATAACAAGGTTCTCGGAACCCTCGTAATTAAGAAAAATTCAATAATCAATATTAGATGAGAAGCTTCTCAACTCAAAGAGTTTGAACCGGACCCCCAATCCCCGACCCAAAGGAAACCCCGAAAGATAAAACTCAAAGCACGCTGCAATGGTTAATATCAGAACCTTGGCTAATAATTTTGAAGAGGAAAGCCCAATCCGTAGTTCAATTTATTTATCACCAGCTACAGTTTTATCACTATGCCATAAAATATTCATCTACATTTTGCTTTCTTACCATTTATTGTTTTCACCTTCTAGATGAAAAGAAAAATTCCAAGCAAATTCACTAGACTGCTAAATCAATTCAAAATTAAACCATCCCATCACAATCACATTTGACCTTTATGATTTTGACACTTATTATATAAAGCACAAGTCCATATGATTTACGACGTCAACATCTTCCTAGTTTCATAAACATTAACCCTGACAATGATCGATTAAGTTTGAATAGCAATGACTCGGGAAAATCCAATGTCTCAAAATCCCATAAACTTTCCCATGAATAGCCTAAACCTCTGTGGCTTGAGCAATCTTAGTTTCTTCACAAAGTAGCTAGATACAAGTGGGCAGGTCTTAGAAAGGGACCAAAACAGGTCCAATCAAAAGTAGTAAAGGGCTTTATTTGAGAACTTGTAACCAGGCCTTGTAGAGTGGAACAATGGAAACTTGGAGTCATTGTGGATGTCTGTTGCAGAAGCAATCAGAAAATGTTACGAACTCCTCATTACATGTCAATTAGGTATGCAACTCATCATGATTAATAATCTTTGGTTTCCCTGATAATAACAGCAAGCTTTTAATGGTTCCTTGCACCGAGATTCACATAAAAATCCAGGGAAGCCCCACAAAGACAGTTTTCCAGCTTTCTGGCCGGTAGGAAGAGTAAAGCATCCTAAACAACCTTTTCCTCTCCATCAAACCCACTGAGCTAAATCGAATCGATTTTCTCGTCCATTCAACTGAGACTTTGGGTTGAGACATAAAAATAAGTCACTTTCACTAAATCTAACGTTCACGGACTTTATAATTCCTTTTACACAAACTCCTCTCGAAAACCAAATAACTATTGTCCAACCTCTTGACCATCCGAAACTACTTCCACAGCTACTCGATCAAATAAGCAAAAAACAACTACGAAGAACCGATCGATTCCGAGCTCTTCCAATGCGATCCCCACGCGAAATTGATCTCACTCCATCCATCCAACTAAGACACCCAAGCATGGAGATTCAAATATTCCGTACCGGCACAATAAACACCCCCAACTACAGGCAAAATCCTTTCCGCACTAACTTTTCCCGACAACCAAAATAACTATTTGATCGAATTCCTGCTCCGGCGGAACTCGATCGAACACAGCAGAAAAGAGCAGCAGCACCAGAGAATGCTCCGGCAACAACACGACGACGGCGAGACTAGTCGCGTAGCGGGGGTCTTACCCGGGGTCGTGATTGAGGATGTCGCAGATCTCAATGTTCATCGCCCAATCCGGGCCGATGAGCATGTCGGTCGTGGCCCGCTCCACCATAGAGTTCACCATCGCGGCGGCAACAGCGGCGGCAGCAGCAATGGCCCAATCGAACCCGCCCGATCGGCGACGGCGACCGATCCCCAAGCTCGTCAAGGAAAAAAATAAAAAAATAATAAAAGAAAAAAACTCAAAAGCAAAACAAACTCCGGCGGATCGCGGCCCAATACGGCGACCCTCGGCCCCTATCTGAGCAACCTCCGGGCAGAATCACCGCCTTCGTCGCCGCCGTCGTCTTCAACCTCTCTCTCTCTCTCTCTCTCTCTCTCTCTATATATCTCGGTCTCTGCGTCGCCCCGTGAGATCGCGAGCTTTTCTTTACCTTCCGTTGAGGAATGATTTTTTTCCTTTTTTTTTTTTTGTTCTTCTTCTTTTCCTGCTCCCCCCACCCCCCTCTTTTTTTTTTTCCTTTTTTGGTTTTCGAACTGCTCCACCTCGGTACAGCGTTCAAACGAGGGTGGCGAATGCCGCACCGCCACGTGTCCAGGCGCGGTCCCTGTGCAGGGTTTACTCTGTCGAGGGCCGTTGATTCAGCCGACTTTTTGCATCGGACGGTCGGTGCGTTCCAGACGTACCTTTTTTATTCGTTTTTGTTTTTTTTTTTTTTTTGCGTTGCGGATCGCCCAAGCGGGCATGGGTGCTGCGCAAAGCGACAGGGTTCGCGTGGTCTCGCGGCGTAGTTAATTATGCGGGTTTCTTGTCTTTTTTTTTTGCTTAAAGCTAGGAAAATATGCGCGGATATGCAAAGGAATCGGCAATTAAAAAATGGTTAATACTCTAAAAAACTTCAAACTCGTACACTTGTAACAAATTTACTTCAAACTATTTTTTTGACCATCAAAAACCCCAAACCCAGATACCTTTGACAAATTTACCCCAACCCAGATTAACTTTGACAAATTTACCTCTGTTAGTTTTTGTTAAATTTTATCATCAAATTATTAAGTTAAATGACACGTAACAGTTGATTGATAAACCAATTTAGGATTTTATGTTCCTTTTGTCACCATTTACAATTTTTGTGATTTTTTTGTGGTATTAATCCAATTTAGCATAGGGTATATTTATCACAAATTTACCATTTTTTAGTTTTTTGTAGTCAAATAAATTAGTTTTGGATAAATTTGTCATAAATGTACCAGTTTAAGGTTTTTCACAGTCAGTCGGGGTAAATTTGTCACAGGTATAACAGTTTGGGATTTTTTATGATCAAAAAAATAGTTTTTGGTAAATTTGTCATAGTGTACCAGTTTTGGATTTTTCAGGGTATTAACCTAAAAGTAATTATTGCTTTCATCGCCGAATATTTGAATAGTTTAATTATGAAAAAACTAGAGTTAATGCTATGAAAAACTCTAAATTGATATAATTATGATAAATTTACCTCAAATTAATCATAAACCTGGCATACATGTGATAAATTTGTCATCAATTAGTTTCCATTAAAATTTGAGTTAGATAAAATGTGACAATCGATAGATTTATTAGTTTGGAATTTTACATTTCATTTCTCATGAATATATAAATTTATGATTTTTTATAATATTAATCTATCTTAAAGAAAATCAATGAAAAATGAATTTATCGCAGATATATTTTTGTAACATTAACTCGAGGTACTATCTATGGTAACTACACGATAGAAACAAATTGTGCTACGTGTGCATTAGAGCTGCGCGTGCACTGCAGGCGCACGAAAAATTGAATAATTATGTAATTGTCTCGAATGGGGAAAGATGATTTGTTTTTTTAGCAGAGGAAATGAGCCAGAGTGGATTATTCGGATAGCTGACGTCACCGTTCTAGTGGAGCAAGTGAATATTGAGCTGTGGATAGAAATTTTTGATATATTTTTCTTATGATTTTATGGAGGGTAGTTTTGGAAGGGGAAAAATGAGCCAATTGAATGTTTTGCCTTAATATAGAAGATAGACAGACATGTTTGGAAACTTGAAATTTTTTATTAGATAAAAGGAATTAGATTTAAATGAGTAAAATATAAAAATAGAATTATTACTATCGTAGCTATCCACTGCGATTCTTTGGAAATAGAAAATGCGGTTGCAATCCCTTAAGGTGCGTTTGGCGATCGGGATAAAATTCGGGATAGGATATAATTTATCATATCCTACGTTTCGTCTTCATTTCGGGATAGGATATAGTCGGATATAATGGGGATATAGATAGGATAAAATTATCCATGGGGGGTGGGATAAAGGTGGATATGATTTAACGTCCATAATAGGAAAGTTATTTTTCTTGAATAACAAATTTATTAAATTAACAAAATTGAAATTATATTTCAATATAAATAATTTTGAATTCTAATTTAATAAAATAAATATAAATATAGAAGTTTATTTTTAATTAATCTTATTTTAATTCTATGTTATAATAAACATTCAATCTATAAATTAAATATTTATATTTATTATATATTTTAGGTATTTTTGTATTTTAAATACGTTAGTACAGTTTACTATTTGATGAATTTTTATTAAAGAATGATGAAAGGGAAAAAAGAAATAATAATGAAAATAATATAAAAAAGAGGAAAAATAAAATAAATAATAAATAATAAATAAATTAAGGAATAATGTTACGAGATATTTTCACCATCTTCATTTATGAACATTTAGGTTCATTTATAATGATATGCCGTTTATATAAAAAAAATAAAAATGTACGTGATGTGAACATATCCGACTTTAATACTATGATTCATCAAACACCTGGGGACATAAAAAAATCTTAGGATTTCATATCCTATCCTATCCAATCCTATCCCGATTTAAATCCAGGACGACCAAACGTACTTAAAAAGCATTATCTTCTCCTTACTTTATATGCCAATTCAAGACAATAAATAAATTTGTCGAAATCAATTGAAATGTGTGTGGATAATTATGGCATACTGCTAATGAGAAGAAATTGTTATAATGAAGAGAGACTTGAGAGATTTGGTAATTAACCGATTCAAGAAACTTTGCAATTTTCTTAATGTAATAACCATTTTAATATCATCTGTAATATTAGAAATTAAATATATTTAGCTAGTGCAACAGGACATCTCAAGAACATGGTTGTGGAAATTATTGATATCTTTTAGCATCCTCAATATTGGAAAAAATAAGATGACTTTGTCAATTTTTTTTTCATTTCATAGGCAAAGTAAATTCATATTTTACGAGTCCATTCGTTTCACAATATGGTATTTTTGGAAAATATTTTCCAAGAAGTCATTTTTCAATAAATAATTATATTTTTTGTGGTCCGATTGAAAATTGAAAATGAATTTGAAAATATTTTTCTCTATTCGGTAAGGAAAATATTTTCCTTCGTACACCCTTTTTTATATTTTTATTATTTTTTAAAAATCAAATTTTCAGTTATTTTTTATTCTTTTCCTTTTCTTTTCTTTTATTCTTCTTCTTCATTAGTTAGTCATTGGCCACCGCCTCAAGCTGATGAGACTCCAACACGCCTATGGCTAGTCACCAACCACTGCTGTGACTAGTTACTAGCCAAGGCCAATGAAGAAGAAGAAAATGAAGGAAAGAGAAAAAAAAAAAATATAATATAAAATGAAAATTTGTTTGGTGAAAGAAAGTAAGATGGAACGAGTTATGGAAAATATTTTCCACTTTTAAAAGATAAAAAAAAATTTCCTTACTTTTGAAAGGTGGTATTTAGAAAATATTTTTAATGACTAGTTCATTTTCCATAAAATGAACGTTGGAAAATTCAAAAAAATGTTTTTCAAGAAGTTATTTTCCATAAAACAACGAAGCCTACAAAATATATCAATTTAATATAATATTAAAAGGAAATATTTTCTTATCGTGAAAGGGTATATTATTTAATGAGTTGTCTTTGTATGCAATTTTTTTTGGAAAATAACACAAATAGTTACTAAATTTTGGCTCAATATGCAATATGATTTATGAATGTTTTAGTTTGTTCAATATGATCTATGAACTCTTCTTTAATATGCAATGTCATCACTGAATTTTTTAATATATGCTTAATTTAGTACCCAAATTAAAGTCGTCATTGATATTGAATTAATAGAATGATAACTTTAAATACTTTTATATAATTTAGATATTACATTAGATATGAATCAAAAGTCTGAATACCATGTTAAATAAATTAAAAATTCATAAATTATATTATATTATGCAAAAGTTTAAGCTATCCTATTAGATAATTTGAAAATTCATCAATTATTTGTGCCGTTATCCACTATAATTTTTAAATTTGGACGGTCGGACGTCGACCTCATGGGGACATCCGCGGTACTTGCGGGAAAAAGGCGTCACTGTTTCTGGCAGAAACTTTCTGCTGCGCCCCTCTCTCTTTCCGGGTGAAAAATGGAGCCGGACAACGATCCCGACCGACGCGAAGAGACGTCGACGGCTCAGCATTGCCGGGTCGACGAGTCCGCCTTCGCTCGCGTGCCTCGAGCTCCCGAGATCCCAATTTACGCGGTACGCGACCCAATTCGCCTCGCCTCGCCTCGCTCCGCTCGTCACTTGTTTCGGGAGACATTGGGTTCTCGAGCTCTTAGTAGCCATCGTAATGTGGCTAACACGAGATGCACGCCAGCTGTTTGTCATATTGGCTGCTCACTTGATGTGGAACCTCACCGAGAAAGAAACGGATGGGAATGAGGGCCTGTCTTCTTCTTTTCTCTAGCTGTCTGAAAGTTTCGCTGGCCTTCGGCAATGGGTTACCAATTTCTCGGGATTGCTCGAATTGTGTCGGGAACTGGAAAATCACTAGTAAGTTTCGTGTTAGGTGGGAAACAGAGGATGTGAACGTAACAAAATCCAGTCGATATGCTATCCAAGTGTAGGAATTTGCGTAAGTTACGGTCAATTGTTCTAAAAGTTAAAGCGGTTAAATGAAGGTGTGGTCTGACATTTAAATTTTCAAACATTGCTCCTCACCAGTGGACTGAACTTTGATATAAGACTAAAACGTGAAGATATATAGCAAGAGAGGCAAATAGGGGTCCTGAAGGATTTGTGTTCAGACCTTCTACTCTGATTGAACGTAAAAATTTGTGGACCTATGTCAGTTATTTTAAAAGTTTAAAGTGATAGATGGAGGCAAGGTTTAATATCTAGATATTTTAAGATCAGGTGAGGTCTAGCTTGGTTGAAAATCTAGAAAGTTGTGTTTTATAAATGTCCATGAATGAGTGAACTTCAATGAGTGGGACGTGGCTGTAAATGAGAACTACTTGTTCATGGTCACTTTTCTGAGCGTCATTTGATGGGTATAATTCTTTGTCCAAAGCTGTCAAAACAATGATTGGAGCTCTTAAACCCAACAAGCACTGGCTTCATGCAGGTCTAGAACTCAACCACATCAAATAGATCTTTTCTTTGTTTGTTCGAAGATCGATGAGCATCTGAAACACAGTTATAGGATGAATATGCGCGACATAACTACGAGAGGCAGTATCAAGATTCAGTCCCCCAACATGTGCTCTCATACTAACTAGATATTTGTCCAATTAAGAGAAAAACCTGGATTTAGCATTCATCATGTTTCTTAACATCATTTTACTTTATCTACTTTCTGGCCATTGTAATTTTTTGTTGTGTTGAATCTGACTTTACTGGGTATTGCTACTATTTTCAATTTATGGAAGAAGTTTGCTGTTGCTTTGATAAAATAGGTGATGATTGCATGCAGTAAAGATCCCAGCCCAGTGAAGCTGAACCTGGGTATGGGTGTTTACAGGACAGAGGTGAGTCTTTCTTGCGTCATGTTAATGTTTTACATTTAAGTGTGGTGTGAAAAAGCATCGATATTCTGTCACTTGTTGATGAATCTGTGGTCATAAAATTGTTATTAGGGCTTTTCTCAATAGGAAAGTTGAGGGTTTGCTTAAAAATTTTAGTCATTTGGATGTCCTCATGACAAGCTACCATTAATGCCATTCAGTGCTTTTGTGACTGCAATAGATTAAATGCTGTTCATAATGGACTTTGGTTTCTTGTTGTCTGTATAATTGGCAAAACAGGATGGCAAACCTCTTCTTCTAAATGTGGTTAGAAAAGCGGAAGAGCTCCTTTTTAGTGACAAGTAAGGTGCATTTTCTTTATCTTTCATGATCCAATGGTGTGGAAGTGAACAACTATTTGCACATCTTTCAGGTCCGCTAATAAAGAATACTTGCCAATTACTGGACTGACAGAATTTAGGGAACTGAGTGCTAAGCTAATATTTGGTACAGACAGGTATGAAGGTTTGATTCTGCTATGGGTTCCTTAATATTGTTTCCAGTTGCACGATATCAATGTACAATAAATTTTTTATCAAGAATATGGTGTTGTGATTCTTATATAATTGTATTTGCTTATGGCAGTGGACTGACTTATTACAATATCAATTCTCAGAATATTGCATCTTACCCTATTTCAATGTGGGATCAAGCACTTAGCCCCCTGGATTTATTGCATTGACTATTAACTGTGATTTTACAACAGTTGTTACATCCTGTGATGTTTACATCTGTACGTTTGTTTGAAGTGATTTTTGGGCTCTAAAGTGGAAAGTTACTTATTAGAATTTAGAAGCACACAATGCTATATGGTAGCCATATCATTCACACAGATTCTGAGAGAGAGAGAGGGAGGGAGGGAGGGTGTTCATGAAAAAGATATTTCATCTCAGCTGTTGGATTGCTTGGCCATAATAAAGGGAATGTTTAGTTCTAACAGACATGTCAAATACATGCAAGAGATGGAAAATGGACACGGGTGATGATTGTCTCAAATGAAAGTTGAGCCTAGGAAAGCCCCAAGGGTTTGCTGAGTGGTTAATCCATGTTCACATCGCTGTGTCTTCCATCTAGAGTAACATTGTCGTGCCGACCACCCTGCAAGTGGAGTGTCACATCTGATGCATGTGGACAGGGGGTTCTGCATGCATCTGTGGTAATTGGTCCAGTCAGAAATTTTGGATACCTTGCATTACTAAAAAAACTAGAGGGGGGGGGTGAGGGAGCAAGGTAGAGAGAGAGTCTTGAGCCTGGAAGAGTGCTCCATTTAGTAAGGGTGCAAAGTCTGCACTACCCTCCATACATCAAGGATATAAAATGCATTTCACCCCATAATTTCGCCATTTTGAATCTGTGTTGAGGGAGAAGATGGGCATGCTTACCTATAATGACATGCTTTATGACAGCCCTGCAATTAAAGAAAATAGAGTGACCACCGTGCAATGTTTGTCTGGGACTGGCTCATTGAGGATTGGTGCCGATTTCTTAGCAAAATATTATTACCAGGTAAATGTTGGTTTCTCCAAAATCGTCATCTTCACTTTGCTCTAATGATGATTGGACATTGTTTTATGTCAAATATCTGATTTGTTTTGCAGTCCACAGTATACCTTCCTGAGCCAACATACGGTAACCATCCAAACTTCTTCATAGCAGCTGGGCTTTGCTTGAGGACTTACCGCTATTATGATCCAGTGACAAAAGGGCTAGACTTCCAAGGTTTTTGATCTTTTCCACTTATGACCTCTGCTTCTTGTTATAATCCATACCTCTCATTCTTTTTTGCAGGTGCAAATTTCTGTGTAATTTATTGCCCACCTTTTAGTGCAGGAATTTCTTTTAAGTTAATTAGACATGATACAAAGTTATGCTTGAACAAGCACATAAGTTCAATCACAACATGGACAACCCTACTTGTCCTCTAGGCCATTGATGTATCTCTTTAATTTTGCTTTTGTGTTCAACACCTGGAGTAGATGATAGAAAGTTATGCTTCAGCAAGCACATAACTTCAATCACAACATGGACAACCCTGCTTGTCCTCTAAGAAATTGATGTTTCTCTTTTATTTTGCTTTTGTTTTCAACACCTGGAGTAGATAGAAAGTCATGCTTTCAGCGAGCACATAACTTCAATCACAACATGGACAACCCTGCTTGTCCTCTAGAAAATTGATGTTTCTCTTTAGTTTTGCTTTTGTTTTCAACACCTGGAGCAGATGTTTGTTTACTTCACTTGTGTCATCTAACAGGTATCTTGGAAGACCTTGCTTCTGCCCCATTGGGAGCTGTTGTGCTACTCCATGCTTGTGCACATAATCCGACTGGTGTTGATCCAACAGTTGAGCAGTGGGAGGAGATCAGACAGATTATCAGATCAAGAGGGTTGCTTCCATTCTTTGATTGTGCTTATCAGGTTGGTGGTTCCATCATATTAATCTACGAGGGTTTAGTCAGATTCGGTTTATCTCTTTAGTAGTTCAGACCTATATGCACCTTAGATTACTGCAACATATTAACTATGGTCACTGATTTCACTTTCTACTTTTGTTTGCCAGTAGATATTTAATTATAGTAAAGTGATGCTGTTATTCTTGAAGCTGTTTGATAAGTGGAAGGAGTGACCATTTAATGTTTGTCTATTTGTTAAGGGTTTTGTAAGTGGAAACCTAGAAGATGATGCACAAGCTGTGAGAAAGTTTGTTGCTGATGGAGGCGAATGCCTTGTTGTCCAGTCCTACTCAAAGAACATGGGACTCTATGGAGAACGAGTTGGTGCACTCAGTGTAGTAAGTTAATCAAATTAGAATCCTAGAAATAGATGCCTGTAAATGTGGAACTGCCTCCTATAATTTACATCCTCTTTTGTAGAGCAGTGGAATGGCTTTCATGCTTTTCTTGTTATTTTGTCATACCCCTTATTCATGTTGTGCAGGTTTGCAAGACTGCAGATGTGGCAACCCGAATTGAGAGTCAGTTGAAGCTTCTCATTCGACCCATGTATTCAAATCCTCCAATTCATGGCGCTGCCATTGCAGCTGCCATCTTAAAAGACAGGTATAAAGTACCTCAACTTGTGCAAAGGTTATTTGTTTCACTTTATTCAGAAAAATAAATCAGCAACAAGACTGTATAACTAATACCTTAAGCAGTGGAATGTGCTTTCTCAGGAGGCGCTTTTATAACTCAAGAGTGAAATTCTAGATTTATAAATCAGTACCAATAAATTTACTTTGAATGCGTTTTATAGCTTTAATTCTTCACCTTGCTTTCTGGTCCAATTTGAAAAAGTTTAATTAAGGTAAAAGTTTGTTGATTGGAGAAAATTAGTTAAGATGGTCCTCAAGAAATTCTTGCTGGTCGAACACATTTGAAGTTTGAAGAGGAGAAAAGGAGTAAATACTGCTCAAGTGTCTATATTACTCATATGTGCAGGAATTTGTTCAATGAATGGAAACTTGAGGTGGAGACAATGACTAAACGGCTCACATGCATGCGGGAGCAATTATTTGATGCTTTACATGAAAAAGGTAGACACAAATCTGTGTGGGCACTCACGCACTTACCTGGTATTCTTTGTGTTGTTCTAAAACTAGAGAGCTGGTGGGAATGCCGGTATATTAGATCAACCAGCTTCATGTTGGAGTCCCACTTTGACCTCATCGTACGAGTGACATATGCCACTTGCAATGCAATTCTTACTTTGGCAATACTTCTTAGCATATGATTACTTGTAGTTTGCCAGTATTCTAAAGTTAGTTTTATGGAGGTTAATTGCATTCAATATTTCTGTTTCGTATACTCAAATGTTCAAGCACAAGTCTCCTTGCTGACAGGGACCCCTGGTGACTGGACGCATATCCTCAAGCACGTCGGTTTGTTTACATTCTCAGGGTTGAAAGAGGAGCAAATTGCTTTCATGACAAGGGAATTCCATGTCTATATGTCATCTGATGGGTGAGAGTATCTCTTCTACTTATAAACATAAATGACCATCATGTACATGATCTCATCACAAATTTTTGGCTTTAATCAGGAATACTTCAGGCATTAGGTCTGTGGCCATTGACATGGAGGTTTCCGTTTTCATGAATGTGCTATATTCTTAATAATGGAAGCTTGAATGAGGAATGTTTAGCAAAATCTTGAATCAGGGATGTTTAGCAAACTTCTTCACTATGAAGATTTATTTTCCTTTTTAATTTTCTTAGCTCCTATGTTTCCTCCTAATACAGCAAGGTTTAGCTGACAAACCAAAACACAAGAAATCAATCGGTCAGAAAATGAAAAGTTTTGCTTTCGGAATTGCGTCAATATCTTGGATCTCACATCAAGTCTTGTGCAGGAGGATCAACATGGCGGGACTGAGCGCCAATACAGTCCCTCACCTTGCAAACGCAATACATGCTGCTGTTACTCAGATACAATGACTAGTCCACAACAATGGCCTTCCTGGTTAGACTATCCTACTTATCCATCAAACAAGAAACTCGAGCTTTCGATGTAAATGCCTCTAGGGACACATCGAGAGATGTTCGATGGTTGTTTGGTACTTATATTCAGAGTTTGTGTCAATTATTACAAGTATATGGTGTTGCAATCTGATCTCCCATGAATTCGACAACCATGTAGGAGCTGGAAGAACAGTACTCTTAGCATTACACCATCTATAACCAACATGATGCTTTGCTCTTCAAGTAATGAAGATGCTGTGATAGTTTATAAGCCTAGAGAAAGGGGCTGATGTTATTGGCACCAATGATTATTTCCACTGTGGGGAACTGTGGAATCATGCTCAATAATGTTCTATTTTGTTTGCACTTTACCTAATGAACTTTTTGCCTTTTTCAAAGTTGAAATTATATAAGATTCTAAAGAGGAGTGTGAAAGTTTCTAGATGGCTCTATTAAAAAACTCGAAAGTGAAAGGGAAGGAAAAGCAAAAATTGGACCCCAAATTGACTAAGCAGCCCTCTTTGAAGACTTTTACCTGCTTTGACCGCTTGGGCCCATCCGTCTTTTCTTGATGCCCAGCGGATAATGCCCTTTTCCCTTACACGGATCCGAAAGGCCACATTGGACTCGCTTTGCTTCCCAAAAGGTAATCTTAACTACATGAAGCATTCCCAAATGTGGATTAATCTTCCGCGGTTTCAACCCAAATCAATCATTATTGCGAATTAACATGATTTTGATACCATTATCTTATATAATAATGGTTGATGCTACAATATTTCAATATACCTTAACCGTGCAAGGTGAACTAGGGAACCCATTCGGAGCCTCCTATGCTCATAAGAGTCATCATTGAAATATTCTTTTGTAAGCGAATCTCAACGATGGGTTTTGGTTCTAGACATTTATAAAACCAATCGGGTTTATTAAATTTATGTTTAGAATGATAAGAATTGTTATTCGAAACTTAATACATTATCTTTTATTTTTATCTTTTTTCCGATAGAATTCCATTTTCAGGAGAAGGGATCATAGCCGGTGAGGAGCAACCCATTAACGAGTCGTGGTACACATGCTAAACCGAATCCAATGATTACATTTTACGTGGATAATTTTGCGAAATTCAAAGTGAATTTTTTTGGAAAGAGTCCGGAGAAGGAATTTTTTTTTTTTTTTTTGGTCAGAGGAGAAGGAAGTTACCCGGGGGCAGTTTCGCCCCACCACCAGGATGGTGTGCGCCTCGCCTTTTCCAAATCCCTTTTCGACACGTGTCCCTCCCCCTCCATTTAGTCAACGTCTGGCCATTTCTCGTCTCGCTCCCCCCAAAAACACAGGGAAGAAAAGTCTCCTTTGATCACTCCCCTCTCTCTCTCTCTTTCTCTCTCTATATCTTCAGCTGCCTGCCGGCGGTTCCCCATCTCCGATCGACGGCTCCCGCTCAGCTCCGCCGCGATGAACCCGCCCGCCGCCGAAGAATCCCACCCCGCCCCGCCGGAGCCCTCCGGCTCCACCGCCGCCGCCGGGGGATCCGTCCCCGTCCCCGTCGGCGACGGCGACCCGCGCGTCCCGCTCCTGAACCTCGCCACCGTCAGCGTGAAGATGGACTCGGTGCAGCAGTTCCTGTCGCAGTCCCTCCGCAGCAACGCCCTACTGAGCAAGGACCAGATGGGCATGGTGTCCGCGGAGATCGCATCGGCGATCCACCAGGTCGTAGTCAACGGCGCCGCCCTGCTGGCCTGCTTCCAGAACCCCAGCCCCGATCCCGAGCCGTGGCGCGCGGATCCGAAGCTGCTGCCGCCGGCGCCGGCGGCCGTGAACCCCGTGGACCCGGCGGTGGCGAGGCCGCCGGAGGTCGAATTGAAGGACGAGAAGGACGAGCTCGACGCCGATTGCGAGATCGTGGAGCTCGACGCGGTCGAGCTACTCGCCGAGCACGTCCACTTCTGCGACATTTGCGGGAAGGGGTTCAAGCGGGACGCGAACCTGAGGATGCACATGCGCGCGCACGGCAATCAGTTCAAGACGCCCGAGGCGCTGGCGAAGCCCGAGAGGTGCGTGGACGCCCCTCGGAAGACCAGGTTCTCTTGCCCCTTCGATGGGTGTAACCGGAACAAAGGGCACAAGAAGTTCCGGCCTCTGAAATCCGTGATCTGCGTGAAGAATCACTTCAAGAGGAGCCACTGCCCGAAGATGTACTCGTGCAACAGATGTAACAAGAAGAGCTTCTCGGTGCTGGCCGACTTGAAGAGCCACTTGAAGCACTGTGGGGAGTCTAAGTGGAAGTGTTCCTGCGGGACCAGCTTCTCCAGGAAGGATAAGTTGTTTGGACACATGGCTCTGTTTGAGGGGCACATGCCTGCGGTCGCGGTTGATGATGAGGAGAAGGCGTCTGGGTTTGTTGCTATGGAGGAGGATGATGAAGATGAGGATGCCAAGATTGAGGACGAGGAATTGGCGTCGAATTCAGTCGACAGTGGTTTCTTTGATGGGTTGCTTGATGGGTTTGGATCGCTTGATAACTTCTCTTTTCAAGATGTCTTGAGTGGGATGGGCAATGGTATGCAGGAGTTTCCCAGGGTTTGACATTTATTCGGTGGATGAATTTATGTTTGGTGACGTACTTGCTTTGTTGTACACTTTATGTTCCTGTATTAATGTTGAATATGATTTTGTGTTTATTAGCGTCATTGTTATTGATCATTGTAGCATCAATACTTCCTGGTCGTTTCTCTATGTGCAATAAAGTTTTCATCTTTACTTAGCACGCCCTCTTAGAACTTGTGTTGATTGATTTAAGCAGGATACCATCATTTTACTGGAGTAATTAGAAGTGCCTGTATGAAATGAGCAAGCGGGCAAGTCCATTCCAAAGCAATCTCTTTGTTCGCGCTTATTCTGATCCATGACTATTGATTGAGGTGTTCCTCTTGATCTGCAGTTGCTGATGTGCCTGGAGCTCCCACTATCCCGATTTATGTGTTATACAACTAGCTTTGCCTTACTTGTTGCTTGACTGAGACATCGGGCAATCCAACTTGAGTAGCTGTCTGCAATTGTTAGCAATTTCTTCTCCTGTAATGGCAGTGGCTGTGCATATTAAGCGAGCAAGCTCTTAGCTGTTGTTTGATCGGAACGTGACTATGTCCTCTCTAGCCACCTGAAAGTTTTATTGTTTTTCAGCCTGTAGCCATCATTTGTCAAGCAACAATTTGCACAGATTACTCATATGGTCGGATCAATCTGCTATATTAAGCACATTCCTTAGTACTCCCTTTACGTATAAGTTGCATCTTACATGTGAAATTTGGTTAATTTGTGGGTCGAGTTGGGCTCGGGCGTGTTCTTGTAGAATAACAAGTCTGAAGTTTGGCTTTTGCTAGTCTTGTTCCTCAGAAGCTTTTCCGCGGCTTGCTCATTAATTGAAAAACAAGATCCTTTGTGTGTCAAAGTTTGGGCTTGGGTGGACCTGCCAAGCTGGCTAGAGCTGTAAAACTTTTTGAATGATAAATAAGATTTCAATGAGAAGGTACCAAGGGTGTGCCGGTACTGATACCGCTTCTTCCCAGTACAAGATGGTTTCAAACCAAGCAGATATGGGTCTGATAGGTATAGTTATTTTCCTAATGTAGCGATTGGACCTCAGGGATCCTAACTCATGATCAGGTTGAGAACTTAACCACATCAAATGGGAGAACTGAACCCTCTAATAGGAGAAATATTAGTGGAACGACTATAAGTGGAAGTATTACAATTCAATCCCCTAATAGTGCCCTCCTACTATTTAGCAGTTTGTCCAATCAAAAGACAGACATGCATTGTGTATTCAGCATGCTTCTTAAGATCTTTTTAGTTAAATGAGTTTCTGGCTATTATGGTCTTTTGTGTGTTGAGACCGATTTTGGTGGGTATTGCTACTATTTGCATTGCAGCTCATGGGTAGACGACTCTTGGTGTTGCTTTGATGAAATAGGTGATGGTTGCATGCGGTAAGGATCCTAGCCTAGGGAAGACGCAGTAAGGATCCCAGCCTAGGGAAGCTTACCTTGGACGGGTGTTTAAAGGATTTGAATTTTCCTTGTAGCATGTAAATCTCTTAAAATTGAGTACGCGGTGAAAAGTTGTTAATCTTCTGTTGCCTTTGGCTCCTCAGCCTACCCATAACCGTACTGTCACTGAACTGGTGTTAGATCTTTGTTCAACGAGAAATGTGGGAGGGTTCGTTTACATGTTTATGTTTTAGTCACTTGCATAGTTGCATGTCCTCATGACAAGCTATAATTGGTGCTATATTATTGTTTTGTGGCTGCTATAGATTAAGACTGATGTATAATGGTTTTCAATTTCACTTGCTCGTCAGCATTAAAAGAAAAAAAAAGAATAAATACTGAACTGACAGAATTTAGAGTATATGCTTGGCCAATTTTCATACAGATAAGTGCAGCAGTTGGAATCTTCTCTACAATTGTTTGCAGGGATTAAATGCTGCTCAAGCATCTATTTTGCTCATATATGCAGGTAATTGTTCTATGAATCGACAACTGAGATGAAGACAATGACTAACCTTCTCATAACATGCGGAAGCAATTGTTTGATGCTTTACATGGAAGGGGCTCCCTCCCTCACTCTCTCTCTCTCTCTCTGCCCCCCAAAATTCCGTACATGAACATGATATGGTTTTATAGTTCTGAAGTTACTTAGAAGGTAGGACTGCAGGCATTTTGGTTCTAGCAGCCTAAGTTCTGAATACTCAGCAAATTCCTGCTGAAGTCCTATCTTGGACCTCATTCTTGGTAATCTCTTCTAAGGTGATCATTACATTTGGTGGTACTTGTTAGGACACGGTTCCTTGCAGCTTCTGGGTGCATTAGCTTTAAGGTTGATTGCGTCTCTCTTTTCAAGCACCTGTCTTTGCTGCCGATAGGTACCCCTGGCGACTGCTGTATCATCTATAAAGCATGTTGGCAGGTTTACATTGTCGGGGTTGAATGAACAGCAAATTGCTTTCCGGGCAAGTGGATTCCATGTTTGTCTGTCATCTGATGGGTTAGAGGTTCTCTTCTATTTCTCATACAGATGTCAAATGAAGTTTGTTGTGCTCAAGCTTGTCACTGGAACTTTTGCTTTAATTGGGAAAACCCTTCACGCATTATGTTAAGGTTTATAAATAAATGTTCACCATGAGGTTTTATTATCTGCTGTTGTTTAATATTTCTCACGGAAGCTCGAATTGGGAACGTTCGGCACATTACACAGATGCTTTATATTTCAAACTTCCTGTTTACTTTCTCGAGAAATGTTCAGACTGTTTGGTGCTTAAGTTTGGGGGCGACATTGCCCTCTTGAAATGTATGAAGAAAGTGACCACGATGCTTTGTTTTGTTTTCAGTTCTTGTTGCTTCAATACGCCACGAGTTCTTCTCTTGAGCAAAGATATGTTTGCAAGCTTTTTACTGAAGTTATCTAAAGATTATTTGTAGTTGTCCATCCTCGTAGGCAGGTCGGGTCATTCGACGAACAGGAGATAGGTGAGCTATACCGATAGGATCATTCACTTTATTTGTAACCGAGCCTCTTGGTCGTGGAAGATATCGATCTCTATTTTCCTGTTCATGAACTCTCTGTAACAGTGGGACTACGCAGAAGGTGGAGTGAAGAGTAGAGCGTTCGGTATTGATTCATTCTATTATACGAGTGTATCAATTCATTCTTAAATTTTCCAATTTTGATAATGTAGTCCTAAACCTTTATATAAAATTCTAATACCTTTATATAAAATTCTAATGTTGTCTTTGTTGGTTGCCATTGGCGTGACAATTTATAAGTTGTGCATGTTAGCGTGCCATGTAGGATGGCCCATGATGATTAGACATGTCTGCAAATTTCGGTAGCAATTGGATGGGAGTACTACATTAAAATTTTGCATGAAGCCTTAGAACTGTATTGACAAAATTGAAATATGTAGAATTAAATTCAAATTCGATTTAACATTGACTAGGTAATTATTCCTAACTCTAATATTTATAAAATACTGAGTTTGTTGTCTGGATTTATAGTTAGAATAGAACTGGATAAGGTGTATTATGAAATTCAAGATTTCGCTATATTACATTCGCTATTTGATGATCCATAGTAAAAAAAAGAAAAGAATATTTTTTATATTCTATCATGTCTATTGTTTGGTATGATATCAATGTAAATAAACCTCAAAATGAACAAATTGTAATTGTAAGAAACTCACATGATTCACTGTTAAAAAAATTACAAATGCATAAATGAAAACTTCCATTAATCAACCATGATCAATCAATCTTTTAAACAATGAAGAGTTTTTTGAAGAGTTCCAAAGCCACGCGTTTGATTATGACAAAAATATAAACAAGCTATATCAACACCAATGAGATAGGTCAGCTAGCAAATGTTAAATCCAGTAAGAAAGAAAATATGATCAACCAATAGCAATACTAAAAAGTTTTGCCATTTTTGTTAAACCTCACGGTGAATCACAAAGTTATGAAGAATGAATTTTGACTCTCTCACTGCTCTTATGGACTTTTGACAAAAATTACGAAGGAATCGTAAAACTTCAACATGAATTAGAGATACAAAGGAGAATGAGACAAAAATGGCATTTTTTTCCCTCAAAAATCTCATTATCACTCATTCTTCCAAAATTAGAAAGCTCATATCCAATTTTGGATTTATTTATTTAAAATCTGAATTTTTCTACTTCACCTTTATTTATTGAATTATTTTAATTATTTTTCCATTTATTTATTTATTTATTCCATTTCATCATTCCTTAGAAAAATTTGTTAAATAATAAACTAGACAAACATACGTAAAATATGTGATAAATATTGGAACTAAATATATATGTATACAGATACATAATAAATATTATAGAGTAGGAAGAAATCCAAATATATAAATAAATTAGGAACAAATAAAAATAAAAAATATTTTTATTTTTTGTTTTTAATTTGATTTTTATATTAAAATTCAAAATATCATGTATATTTGATTATTATATTTAATTTTATTTTATTTAAGAAATTTGTTATTCGAGAAAGTTAACCTCTATTTTACGAATATAAGAAATCGTATTCACTCATCTCCTCATGGGAGACTGTATCTCCTTATATTATTATCAGGTCTTTGAGATGAACCAAGATAAAGTAATTTAAAGGGGAAGTGGAACTTCTTTAAGTGAAACCTCGAATTGCTACAACAGAGCTACGGGCACGCATATCAAATATATCACATGTACCGCCTTATCGGATCATCAAAAGTTGAGACCTAAGAAAAGGAATAAACAAATGATAAGAGCTAGTACAGAAGGCCGAAGAAGTTGAACGAGCATAAAATAGTCGGATCGAAAAAGTCGCAAACAAATAGAAAAATCACAAGGTCAGTATCATCACGGTCATCGAATGCATGGAAACCCACGAGAGAATCCATACAATCGATGCTTACGATGGTGCTGATCTATGTAAACCGAGCCTATACAATAATCTATTGAACGGTATTGGCGCGACATTTGTAATTTGCCAAATGCACATTAAGCCATCACTTCATGTCAATGTTTTGATTTATGTTTCAATAATCCTCAGTAATTTGGCATAAATCATGAGTGTTGATACTTAAATTTTGGCAACCCAATCATTCATTTATTGCATAGAAAATTTTAGTTTAATTTCTTAACCCCTAAACAAAAATGTTAAAATTAAATTGCATAACATATAATTTTAAAAGCATTTATTATATAGTTTATATTAATTGCATTTGCATCCAATTGGTGGATGGATGGGTTTGAATTGATGATTTTGAACCTTAATTTAATACATTGGACTAAGCTCGTGATGAGAGATAATTTGACCAAGTCCATCATTTCTTTAATGGCCATAAATATGCTTGCCAAATTTGGAAAAGTTGGCCAAAGTTTTGGAGCAACAAAGGTTTATATTGTCTTTATGACCTATAATTCTCGAAGATATTTATATATGCCTAGCAACTTGACAGGCAAATCGGCGAGGGACAATTCTGTCGATTGCGGGGGAGGACGCGAAAAGAAGAAAGGCTCTAATGTGGGTGAGAAAGAAATCTTGGCTGAGCTGGTGGATCCAAAGTGGACGAAAGGGGAAGAAGTTTATTGTTTAAAAGAGGGAAAGTCAGAAGAGAGGAATCAACTACACCTCTGACCGCGTTCTTTTGAGGTAAGAAATAATATATTTTGCTTTGAAATAGGAAAGAGGATCTCGTCTCTTTCCTGGAAGTCTTCACCTGCCCTACATGACTTATTACGAGAAGGGGGGTCCGAAAATTCTTTCTCAAAGCACAATAGAGAGACACGCAATAGAGACATATTGAAAACACGTGAGAGAGAGAGAAGAGAGCGAGAGGAGCTCTTGGTCACGCCTTGGCCAAGACATCTCGTTGCCGCGCTGCCCTCTGTTGCATCGTCATTGTCGCCGTTTGCTGCCTCGCCGAGCTCGACGACAGCAGACGATCCAATGCCCTCGTTGCTGCTTGCTGCTCCCGTGCGTGACAGGCACCAGTGACGACGGGCCGTACCAATCCTCCCAGCTGCTCCCTCACCTGAAGCTGGCAACGAAACTGCTGATCCGATAACAAAACTACAGCCGAGTCGAGTTTCACCGAACAATCCCAATTACATGTAGCTGTGCCAGAGATCTTTGGGTTTTGTGTCCGCTGGGAGGTTGTTAGTAAAGCGAAAGAAAATGGGAAGAATTCCATTTTGTGAGCAGGTGTGATCCCTGAGTGAGGTGGTGAAGAAGTCCGGAAGGAGCGGACTTAGATCATCCACAAGCAAGAATAAACCGGGTGACAAAATCCTGACGTGATGATTCGCTAGTCTTCTCGACCGCGCTGCAACACTCCCAATTGAGTCGTGCCCCGCGCCGTGATGAGCATCACTGCTGCCGTTGATAACCAGCCGCGAGTCACCCACCGTCCGCCACCACTGGCCGCCTCTCACTACTCGCTGTCCCGTTGAGGAGCCGATTGCAATCCCGGTCTGGTTGCTCTTCGTTCAAATTTGAAAAGAGTATCCTCAAATTCAGTGAGTTGCTTTAATATATTCCGCATATTTTGTTGCATTATTTGGGTGATTCGGTATATTCTGATAAATTATGTTAGATATTAGACATACTCTGTTGGATATTGAAATATTTTGTTAGATATTTATTTAAACAATATAATATCCACAAAATCCAAAAGATACCTCTTTAAGTTAGGAACAACCATTTGATTTTTAACTACGATACGATGCTCAAGTTACAAAAAATATTCTATCATATCCATAACTATTTAGATATGATCATTGATTCACCCCACATTTGAACAAATAAATCTTTCATCAATATTCATACCATTTGGATACAATCATCGGTTTATTTCGTGTCTTTATTGAGATAGATAACGTAAGATTGTGAATTACATTATTTAATTAACTATCTATCAATGGTTTGATTTCTTTCCTTAAAAAAAAAAAACCAAAAAAATATGTTTGAATTAGATTGGATTATTGCTAGAATATTGCTTGTTTTAAGCTATATTGCATGTTTAGATTAGGTTATTTATTTATTTCGAATTTTCAAAATAAAAAATACCAAAAACATTACTTTAGGATATTAGATTTCATTTTCCTTAATTAAAATTGCACATTTAATTATTGGGTGATTTTAATTTCGAATTTAATTAAAAAGAAAAGAAAACTTTAAAAAATCATGAATGTGTTACATAAAATTAGGTCATCCCTCGTGCATCATTTAGTCATTGCATGTTTAGGTATGTCGTCCCTTGCACATTATTTAGTCATTACATGTTTAGGATAATTTAAACATGTGACATATTAGGATAGTTGCATTAATAATTGTTCGTCATTAGATTTAACGTAATTAACGTCGCATGACATATAATTTGCATATTAGGTTGCACGTTGCATGTCATGTTAGTATAGATGCATTTTTGTACATCATTGCATTGCATGTAAATTAGGTTTCATTAAATAAGAGAATCCTAAAAGATTGAGTGACTATGTGCTAGTTAGAAATTATATCGAGAGCTATTGACATGAATTCTAAGCTAATATTACAGATACTTTCATTATTATGAGATAAGTCTTGTAATTTATTTATTATTTTATTGGGTGTTAAACTGGTGGATTACACTCCCACATAGTCATCTTATATTTTAGGGAGTAATAAAATGAACTTAAGCTATTTGATAAATATTTTTTTGATGAAAGGAATGATACGGAACGGACATTAGAAAAATCTAATGTAATCAAGTGCCCGTACTCAAAATCTCTAGTTCATAGGAATAAAATAATTCTCCCACATACAGTAGAGTCATCAAGATGTCGCGACCTAATCTTGAGTGCACCATCGAGTTCTTCCAAGTCTGTACCAATTCGCAACTTAGGTTTAAGTTTTTAACATGTAAATGAATTTTATCTAAGAATCACCACTAATTAGTTTATGTTAGGCCAATTAGATAATCGGAGAATTATTTTACTCCTACGAATCAAAAAACTTGGATACGGGGATTTGATTTCATTAAATTTTTCTAATGTCTATTTGTTATCGTTCTTTTCATGAAAAAATGTTTATCAGGTAGCTTGAATTCATTTTATTATCGCTAACATGTGAGATGACCCTACAGCTACGCAATCCACTAATTTAACACTCAATAAAATAATAAATAAAATACAAGACTTACATCATAGCAATGAAAGTATATGTAATGTTAGCTCAGAATTTACATCAATAGCCTTATATATGATTTTTAATTAGAACGCAGTCATTCAATCTTTTAGGATTTTCTCTTATTTAATGAAACCTAATCTACATGCAATGCAATGCAATAACGTACAAATATGTATTTATACTAACATAACACGCAACATCTAACCTAATATGCAAACTACATATCATGCGACGTTACTTAGGTGACCTAATCAATTGATGAGCAAATATTAATGCAACTATCCTAATATCTCACACATTTAAATGATCCTAAACATGTAATGACTAAATGACATGCAAGGGATGACCTAATTTTACATGACACATGCATTATATTTTATTTTTTTATTAAAATTTGAAATTAAATTTACCCAATAAATAAACATTTAATTTTAATTAAAGAAAAGGAAATCTAACATCCTAAAGCAACAGTTTTGGTATTTTTATTTTGAAAATTCGGAATAAATAAATAACCTAATTTAAACATGTAATCTAGCCTAAAACAAGCAATATTCTAGCAAGAATCAAATCTAGTTCAAAAATATTTTTTTGGGTTTTCTTTTTTAAGAAAAGCAATCAAATAATGGATAGATATTTAATTAAATAATGTAATTCACAATTTTACAGTATCTATCACAATAAGGACACGAAATAAACCGACAATTGTATCCAAAGGGTTATGGATATTGTTGGAAGATTTATTTGTTCAAATTTGGAAAGAGATAAAACAATGATCACATCCATATAATTATAGATAAGATAAAAGATTTTCCGTACCCGGTGTCATATTTTTGTAGTTAGAGATCGGATGGCCATCCAAGTACTTTGTTAAGTTAGAAATTAGGAGAGTTTCCTAATTTGAAGGGGTATCTTCGGATTTTGTGAATTATATTATTTAAATAAATATCTAACAAAATATATTAACATCTGACATAATATATCAGAGAATTGCAGAATATATCGAATCACTCATGACAATAAAATGTTGCAAATATACTAAAAATGTGCATCTTAATTCACTTTCCGAATTTGAATCAAACGCGATCAAACCGGGATTACAACCGGCTCCTCAACGTGGGAGCAGCAGCGTGAACAGCGCAGCAGCGAATGTCGTGGGTCACGGATGGCATGGCACGACAAAGTGATGGCAGCAGGTGGCAGCTCGAATCATGGTGGCGCACGCCCGATAGCCCAGGACCTACGGTCTTGTGGTGAGAGGTTCTCGATAATGGTCTGCTCGACAGTAGGGGGATCATTTGTGGCTGTTTTTGGGGTCTCGGCAAGACGCGGGTCATGGATTGATTTCTCGATATGGAGTAGCTCAGACTAGCGTCATCTCAGAAAAGCAAAGTAGGAGGCGTGGGGACAAGTATCAAGGTGCTTTGTAGCTTGATCATCGGGTCACCAGCGCGCACATTAGCCTGCAAAACGGATTGGAAAAACTGAGTGGCGAGCAACGAATCGTTGTGGCGGAATCACTACTGGACGCTCAAAGACTCGCTGAAAATAACAAGGATGTGCTCGATTTGACTAAGAGCTTGCTGGATCGTTGCGGTTGGTGAAACGGGGGCGGTGAGAGTCAGCTTTCAACGAGTTGCGAGACGTTTCCTCTTGTTTTGCTTCTATGGACTTCCCTCCTTGTTGTCGCTTGATTTTTTGAAATCACAGCCACCACTTCCTCTCTTTTCTCCGTGAGTATCTCCCATCAACCTATATACTGCGGTTGGCTGAATATGTGCATTTAAGTCACGGCCATGCTCTCTCTTCAACGAAGCTTTGCCTTGTGGCTGTGAATCTCTCTCTCTCTTCTCACGTGTGTGTTCTATGCGTTGTGAGATTTAATCGCCGAACTCTAACTTGTGAGGCATAACATCTTTTTTATAATGCAAAACCTAGGTTAACTTCAATATTATGGACTTAATTTAGACTTTTCAATATAATGGGCGGAATTAAGCTCAAGACCTATTTTAATTAATTCGCATGGACTGGAATTAATTAGATCAAATTAAATTCACTTTGGCCCATCTCCCTATGTAATTTTAGGCCACCATAAACCCCTAGTGCTAGCCAAATTTTGGCTTCTCTTGCATGCTCAACTTATCAAATTTCAAGCTCAAACTGTCCACCGCCAGTCCAATGCAATTAATGAAAATATAAACTAAATTACAAACACTCCTAAAATTATATGCTATGCAATTTAATTCTAATATTTTTTAAGGGGTTAAAAATTAATCCATAATTTTTCTGTAATAAATAAATGATTGAATTGTCAAAATTTAGGTATCAATAACGAGTCACAACCCGGTGCTTTCTTCTCAACTATGGAATATTTCGAATGAACAAAATGATGTGTCAAGTGAAGCGAACTATCAGCTGGTCCCCAAGAAAAGCAAATAATGAGAAACTAAGGGCGCGTTTAGTAACGATTACATTCCCCGAAAATTTCGATTCGACTAGAAATGATTATTTTTTATTCGCTCAAGGGAAAAAAAAAACGCGTTTGGTAAATGTCCAAAATTTTTTATTCTAGAATAGAATTGCATTTGATACCATGCTAATTGATTATGTTCCAAATTAATTTCTTTTAATTTTTAAATACTTTTAAATACTTTTTTTTACTTTTTTACTTTTTTCCTTTTCTTTTTTCGTTTTTTCGTTTTTGTTCTTTTTTTCCCTTTTCTCCTATTCTTCTTCTTCTTCATTTGGTAGGTCGCCGGACTGGTGGATCGGCTAGACGAGAGCCGGCGACGCTCACCGGAGCATAGTCGGCCCTTGGCGAGATCGGCCCTCGTCGTCGGCCGAGCCTCGGCGCGGACAAGGCAAGGCTCGCCCGGCCTCGCCGAGGCTCGACCTCCCGAGATCGGGCGAGGTCGAGCCTCACCCGGCCCCCCGTGGCGGGCCGGCCTCGCCGGGGGCCGGGCGAGGTCGACACGGCCACCGGTGAGGCTCAACCTCGCTAGATCTAGCAAGGCCGAGCCTCGCCGGTGGCTAGGCTTGCCTCCGGCGAGCTCGCCGGGGGCGGACGGCGGCCGGCGGTGAAAGGCGGTGGCGGGCGGCGGCGGACGGTGGCGGGTAGTGGTGGATGGCAATCGCGGGATGTCGGAAGGGAAGAAGGAAACTTTTATTGTTTTGATTCTTTTTTTGATTCTTGGACGGAGAATCATATATATTTTTTTTATTCTCAATTCTTTTCCCAATCTGTTCCCGAGAACAAAATTTTTATCAAATGCGATTCTCGTCCCAAACTGATTCTAGGAACAAAAAATTAGAATCAGACACTGTTTGGCACATTGCCAAACAGGCCCTAATTGTCCAACTTCATATTAGTTGGATTGCGGTTTGTCACAGATTGTTTTGTTGTACGAGGTTCACGCACCACACGAGAAATAAAGCGATCTATGAAATTAAATTTAAAAATGACCCACTATTGACTGTTTTTAACACTTTTTGGTGCATAACTTTAGTGAATTTTTCTGTATGTTTATTTTGTAGAAAATGAGTAATTTGAAAATTACTTTTTAAAAATAATTACTTATGCTGCTTAAAAATAAATGAACGAAAACTATTTTCATCGTTCACAATAATATTTGAATATAAACATTGATAAAAAAATATTATTCATTAACTAATTATTTTAAGAGATCGTGTTTAGAAAAATGTTTTCCTAATTATTCATTCTTCGTGAAATAGGTAAATCTTTCTACCTTATATCGACCGTGAACTTGTTGCAAAGAACATGGCTCATCTCAGCTGGCTCACCATCTCACGGTTTATATTTACTCTTGACTGAATTATTTTTAAAAAATGAAACAGAAATTTATGAGCAATGCCCTTTATAAAACAGTTTATGATTTTTCGTTTGTGTACGTATTTAGTTGAAAACGGACGTCCCATGAACACTTGGAATTTGGTGTTTTATTGATTCAGGGTTTCACTACTTAGACGGGTGCTATTCCTGCAAAAAGAGATTGCACTTGGCAATTACGTCATGAGCAACGAGAACTTCCCTTGAAACTGCGCGATGGAGTGATTTTTTATTTTTTTCAACGGTTTTGACTTGAAAGAATAGATTAGAATACTCTACTTTTGTCTTCTTTCTGCTTCCCATGAACACTTGGAATGGGGAAATTTGTAAAGTCAAGTCCCGATTCAGATTTGACTTTGGTCATCTCACAAATGTGCGTATTGAACCCTTTTGGTCAGATAAAAAGAAAATTTAATAATCAAAGGTCATACAAGGAGGATGAGATCGATTGAATAAAGCTGGACTGGGAAAACTTGTCGGTCAGCAAATACCAAAACGCAAACGTTGTTTGGCCGGTTCAAATAAGACATTAGCGCGGTAAAGCCGGTCTTAAATCTTGATTACTTCTCTTAGAGTTGAAACCTTCTCTTGCTCTAACGTGATATATAACAGCGTCATCGCGAGATTAAACCTCCATACAAGAAAATATAAAATCATGTCTAATTATGACTACATTAGTAAAAGAAGTTCACCTCTATGGTATCGCACTTTTGACCGCTAAAATCCTGCTCATTCCCGTCTTAGCTGCACGTATCAAGAGTGATCCGCATTCCAGGTAACCTAGCAATGGACTTCAAGGGTTTTAAAAACAGCGACCGGGAAATCAAATCTTGAATCTACTGCCGTGAAATTTCCGGACTGGAGACTTGCTCCTAGACAGATAAATGAATTTACATCTTGTTGATTTACACAAATGGTCTTAGACTTTTGACATTTACCTGTAGCGATAGCTTGTGTATGAAATGAATACCGATTCCCTCTGAGTCCAAAAATTATATACATGTTGATGTCCTAACAATTAGCACTTCGTGGAAATTATAATTTAATAGATTGAGAAATTGACAATTAATTTTGTAATGATACTTTATGATTGTAATTTTGTACCAATTTTTATTGAAATTTTGAAATTTGGACATACTGAAATTTGTCTTGTGCTAACAACCGTGCACGATGCGTCATTCTCGGACGTTGTGAACGTAATACTACGAACGAGACATTAGCTGTTCTACGACCGACCAATTCAAATTTTTTTAAGTCGTCTTCTTCTTCTTCTTCTCCAGCTGTGGCAGTCAAAAATCAAAATTCCGTGTCCAACGATCTAATCAGAAGAATCGAAGAAATACATAAAACTATAAACTGGTGTTTGCATATAAATACGAGAGGTAACTCCCACAAGAGGAGGCGGCCTTCGTCATACTTTTTGTTAAGACAAGTGACAAATTGTACCAAGATCCAAAAGAGCAGATAAAAAAGTGAGGAATATAGCTAAAAGATGAAGAAGCTCCTGAGAGTTGGTGTGATTTTGCTGTTCTTGGTGGGAACCTTAGTGTACCCAAATGAGTCGTGCAGGGTTCTAATTAAGGGCAAAGAGGAAAGCGTCCTTGTTCTCCAAACCTTGCAAAAGGCTCCAGAGCGGCCTCCTGGAAATCCTAAGAGCCACACCCCAGGCAGCCCTGGGCTTGCTGCAGACGCCACCAACAGTCGGGCCTTTGCCAGTCGAGCCATGGCCCCTCCACGTGTGGTTAATCCGATCACATTCCAAAGTCATGGCCAAGAGGAAAGCGTCCTTGTTCTCCAAACCCTGCAAAAGGCTCCAGAGCACCCTCCTGGGAATCCTGAGGGCTACACTCCAGGCAGCCCTAGACTTGTTGCAGACACCACCAACGCTAGGGCCTTCGCTGTGCAAAAGGCTCCAGAGCGCCCTCCCGGGAATCCTAAGGGCCACACTCCAGGCAGCCCTAAACCTACTGCAGACACCACCAACACTAGGGCCTTTGCCGTGCAAAAGGCTCTAGAGCGCCCTCCCGGGAATCCTGAGGCCTACACTCCAGGCAGCCCCAAACTTGTTGCAGACGCCACCAACACTAGGGCCTTCGCCGTGCAAAACACTCCAAATCACCCTCCCGGGAATCATGAGGCCTACACTCCAGGCATCCTTAGACCTGCTGTAGACACCACAAACACTAGGGCCTTCGTCGTGCAAAAGGTTCCAGATCGCTCTCCCGGGAATCCTAGGGCCTACACTCCAGGCAGCCCTAGACCTGCTGTAGACACCACCAACACTAGGGCCTTTGCCGTGCAAAAGGCTCCAGATCGCTCTCCCGGGAATCCTGGGGCCTACACTCCAGGCAGCCTTAGACCTGCTATAGACACCACCAACACTAGGGCCTTTGCCGTGCAAAAGGCTCCAGAGCGCCCTCCCGGGAATCCTAAGGCCCACACTCCAAAAGGACCTCCGAAGCCACCAACACTAGGGCCTTCGCCGTGCAAAAGGCTCCAGAGCGCCCTCCCGGGAATCCTAAGGCCCACACTCCAGGTAGCCCTAGACCTCCTGCAGAAGCCACCAACACTAGGGCCTTCGCCGTGCAAAAGGCTCCAGAGCGCCCTCCCGGGAATCCTAAGGCCCACACTCCAGGTAGCCCTAAACCTCCTGCAGAAGCCACCAACACTAGGGCCTTCGCCATGCAAAAGGCTCCAGAGCGCCCTCCCGGGAATCCTATGGGCTACACTCCAGGCAGCCCTGGACTTGCTACAGACACTACCAACACCAAGGCCTTCGCTGGTCGAGCCATGGCCCCTCCACGTGTGGTTAATCTAGCCGCATTCCAAAGTCATGGCAAATAGGAAAGTGTCCTTGTTCTCCAAACCCTGCAAAAGGCTCCAAAGCGCCCTCCTGGGAATCCTTAGGGCTACACTCCAGGCAGCCCTAGACTTGCTGTAGACACCACTGATGCTAAGGCCTTTGCCGGTCGAGCCATGGCCCCTCCGCGTGTGGTTAATCCGGTCACATTCCAAAGTCATGGCGCAATTGCCAATTGCAAATAATCGGAGCGCACCAAAGGACACTTATCAATGGGAATGTACGTGTGGTGGAAATAAAATTCCTAGAGGGCAATAAGTAGCTGCAAGTATAGAGGCTCATAGAAACCGATAATATAGTCATTTTGCACGAATAAATTGTATAAGAGTTTCGATGGTTAAATTCCATCTATTGCATGGAGTTTGTATCTTGGCGAAACATGTTTTGCTCATTTAATCGTCTAAGTCTTGTAGATCTCTTAGCAATTTTCTTATACATTGACGTTCTATCAACAAATTGGGAAGCATCCAACCGATAGTTTTCCAATATTGACGCCTAAATGTGCATGAAAATTACTAGTGACGTATGAATACTACTAGTAAATGAAGAGTTACAAATTTAAGTTGTTACTTTGCAATATTAAAATACCAAGAGTATTAAAGTTTAATTCGCTATTCATAAAAATTACTAATTACATGTGAGTATCAAGAGTAAATGAAAATTATTAGCCACATAAAACGTTACAAGGAGTAATGCAAGTTACTTTGATGTATATGAAAATCACTAATGACATATGAATATCACATATATATGAAAGTTACTGACCAAACAGTATTTGATACTTTCCTGTATTAAAGGTTATTAAAAAAATGAAATTTTCTTCCGTTTAAAAGATAGTCACTAATTATAAATCGTACTACTAGTAAGCGAAAAGATGTAAACACAAATTTTTTTTTTTAATATTAAAAATTACTGAACACATTGAGAAGCAGTGGTCACTTAAAAGATTAAAGTATCTTTCATATACGACGATTGAGCGAAAGAATAAAAAATTTATATGACAACTACTATCTACATTCAGGTTGGTTATCTTTATTGCGTTCTTATTTAGAGAACGTAAGGCACAAAGACAAGAAAATTATACGTGCCCCCAAAAAGAGAGAGCATATAATCATCTAACCTTTAATCATGTTGGTATCGCTGAGGAGCGCATAGGAACAATGGTACAGATGGGGGCTTGGTTCACATGATCTATTGACTTGTCTATATGGATTAGATGCACAATACCGATTCCATTCCTCTCACCATCGAATGCAAATAATTTCATATTCGGATTGCGCAATTTGTCTTGACTTGAACTTGCATGTTATATGAATCATGAGGTTATTTATTTGGTGTTTTATTGATTCAGGGTTTCACTACTTAGACGGGTGTTATTCCTGCAAAAGAGATTGCACTTGGCAATTACATCATCAGCAACAAGAACTTCCCTTGAAACTGGCCGATGGAGTGATTTTTATTTTGTCAACGGTTTTGACTTGAAAGAATAGATTAAAATACTCTACTTTTGTCTTCTTTCTGCTTCCCATGAACACTTGGAATGGGGAAATTTTATACAAGGAGGATGAGATCGATTGAATAAAGCTGGACTTGGAAAACTTGGGAAGACGTGATTTTATATTTTCTTGTACGGAGGTTTAATCTCGCGTTGACGCTGTTATATATCACGTTAGAGCAAGAGAAGGTTTCAACTCTAACATACTTAATCAAGATTTAAGACCGGCTTTGCCGCGCTTATGTCTTCTTTGAACCGGCCAAACAACGTTTGCTTTTTGGTATTTGTTGACCCACAAGTTTTCCTAGTCCAGCTTTATTCAATCGATCTCATCCTCCTTGCATGACATTTGATTATTAAATTTTCTTCTTATCTGATCAAAAGTGTTCAATACGCACATTTGTGAGATGACTAAAATAAAATCTAAATCGAGACTTGACTTTACAAATTTCCCCATTCCAAGTGTTCATGGGAAGCAGAAAGAAGACAAAAGTAGAGTATTTTAGTCTATTCTTTCAAGTCAAAACCGTTGAAAAAATAAAAATCACTCCATCGGGCAGTTTCAAGGGCAGTTCTTGTTGCTCATGACATAATTGCCAAGTGCAATCTCTTTTGCGGGAATAACACCCGTCTAAGTAGTGAAACCCTGAATTAATAAAACACCAAATAAATAACCTCATGAATCATATAACATGCAAGTTCAAGTCAAGACAAATTGCGCAGCTCGAATATTAAATTATTTACAACGATCGCTTCTCTTCTCCGGTTCTTCGAAGCTTTGAAGCTCCAACTGACGCTCGCATTTCTTCGTAGACCAATCTACCTCCCATGGCCAATTCAGATCTTTGATCATGTCGCTCGTGCTCCCGAAGGTCCTATACTCGGTCCCCGGTGACCTGCATGTGCTTCTAGGTCTCTGGACAAGGAAGGACGTCGTGAATGATTCAAATGCGGATCTTCTTGATGCTGTCTGCTGCGAGCTAATGATGTTACTTGCCCTGTAAGCTGGAAAACTGTTAGCAAACATCTTCATTCCGATGTGGTTAAATGAGCGAGAGATCTCCTCTTTCTTTGGTGACCCGTTAGCAGCATTTGCTTTATCTTTGATGATCTAATTGGGAGATTAACTAGCGTTTGCTGATCACTGGACTGACAGAATTTAGAACATTTGCTTGGCATATTACCATACAAAGATAGGCACGGCTGTTCGACTCATCTATACGATAGTTTGCAGGATTAAATACTGCTCGAGCATCTATTATACTCATCTTTCTTTGCCGCTGATAGGCACCCCTGGCGAGTGGCTTCCGCCGGTAAGAGGATCTCTTTTATATCTCTTATAGACGTCAGAAGGAGTTTGTTGTGCTCAAGCTCTTGCAACTGGAGCTTTGGCTTTAATAAGAGAAAATCCTTTCATGCATTATGATAATGTTTACCTGGAGTTTATTTTGTGTTTAGTCGTTAAAAATTATTGCAGAAGCTTGAATTGGGGATGTTCACTAACAAAGTACTGGACTTCTAAATCTCCTTTACAGCAACAAATTTTCACCATCCCCAGACACCGAATCGCAAGCATCAATCATGTGACTATCAGTGACTCGACGGGAAAAGTGCCAAAAAAGTACTAAACATTTTGTTTTTTTGCCGATTTAGTCCTAAACCTTTTTTTGATGCCGATTTAGTCTTAAACATTTTTACGTTGTGCCAATTCAGTCATTTCCGGCCAAAATTGATTGGAATTTGCTAACTAGACGCCGGCCGGCTGACGTGGCATGATCGGCGCTGACGTGGACTACTTTTAATAATATTTTAATATTTTTGAAATTTTGAATTTATTTATTTATTTATTTTTTCTTTTTGTCTTCTCATCTTCTTCCTCCAGTTGGTCGCCGGACCTCGACGACCGGCCGGAGGCAACGGCCGGCGAGTCGAGGTCGACCTCGCCGGCCACCTCGCCGGTGGCCGCGAGGGCGGCCTCGCGGCGGGCGGCGCGGCCCGCCCTCGTCGGATCTAGCGAGGCTCGAGCCTCGCCCGCCCGGCGCGAGGCCGCCCTTGAGGCCGGGTGGCGAGGCTCGCCCTCGCCGGATCGGGTGAGGGCGAGCCTCGCCCATGGTCGGCGAGGGCGAGCCTCGCCAGCTCGACGCGAGGAGGCGGCCGGATTCGGTCCTTGAGGTCTTACGGAACCGAGGCCTATCGTCGTCCTCCTCCGACACGTCGACGCCCGGCGGCGTGGAGGCAAGCTTCGCGGCGCCCACCGAGAGCGCCTTCTCAACGATTTTCAGGTTCGGGTCTTCGTTTGCTTCCTCCTCCTCGTCGTCGTCGTCGTCGCGCCACCGAGCGGCACCGCGGACTTTGGCTCGTGCTCCGCGTCGTCTCCTTCGCCGAGCTTCGCCACCGTCGGCTTCGCTCTCCTCCCCATGCTCCAAGCGCCGAGCTGGCGAGGCTCGCCCTCGCCGGCCATGGGCGAGGCCCGACCCTCACCAAATCCGGCGAGGGCGAGGCTCGCCACCCAGGCCTCGAGGGCACCTTGTGCCGAGCGAACGAGGGTGAGCCTCACCGCCCAGCGCAAGGCCGCCCTCGCAGCCACTGGCGAGGTGGCCGGCGAGGTCGACCTCGACCTCGCCGGCCGTCGCCTCGGCCGGTCGGCCGAGGTCTCGGCGACCAGCTGGAGGAAGAAGATGAGAAGACAAAAGAAAAAATAAATTCAAAATAAATTCAAAATAAAAAAATTCAAAAAAATTAAAATATTATTAAAAGTAGCCCACGTCAGCGCCGATCGGGCCACATCAGCCGGCCAGCGTCTAGTCAGCAAATTCCAGCCAATTTTGGCCGGAAAGGACTAAATTGGCACAACGTAAAAAGGTTTAGGACTAAATCGGCACCAAAAAAAGGTTTATGACTAAATCGGCACAAAGACAAAAGGTTTATGACTTTTTTGGCACTTTTCCCGTGACTTGACTGTTGTGCCGTGTCAAATTGTGTCAAAAACAACTAGGCTAGCTCAGTCGGGTAGCGATTTCAGCACGAAGATGGTGAAGAGAGCACCAAACCGATTACGAATTCCAGTTCTACACACCGAGAATGGCAGACCAGCGACCGGTAAAGCCGCCGGAGAAGCTCGTCCCTACAATTCACACGATAAATCACGAAACTTCCAATTACTTTCTCTCGCACCCCGCGCGCGTGCCGGAAAAAGGTGAAACCACACTCGATATCGTAAACATTGCGAAAACCGACATTCATTCGAATCGTAAACGGATCGAAGAGCGAACAAATTACAGCAAACCCTAAACACCCCCGCGGCCCCCAACGCCGGAAGAGACGGTTACCTTGGACGAAGCCTTGGACAGCTTTTTCTTCAGCGAAGCGGAGGAAGACGGAGGCTTCTTCCCCATTGCCGAGGAGCGATCGCGACCTGCAACGATAAAAGAAATGTGAAGCGGTGTTACCCCTAGCAACTCGTAATTTTAACATGTAGTAAGTAAGTTGGAACAAAAAAAAACAAGCATCCACTTATCTACTATTAGAAAACTCTTAACTTATATAAAATTACACATTTGACCATCTTAATGAATTTTCTTAATATGGCCATGAATTTCGATAAAAGAAATCAAGAGTTTTTGTGAGTAATAACGGATTCACGTGACTCCATGCTAAAAGCATCCATCAATAGTTACATTAGTATTCATACATTTGTAGTAACTGTCCTATATACTATGTCATAAAATATATCTACGGAGAGTTTTTTTTTTTTTTTTTTTTACCGAGATTTTGAATTTTCAAGTGATATAAGTGAACATGGATTGATTTTCCACCCAGCTCGCACGAACGGTTTCAGTTCATTCTCCAAACGCCTCGCGAGCGTGACCACCTCGACAGAGAAAGTTTAAATTGAAATTTTGCTCGCCATTGTTCAGCACACTACTCAGTGTTAGCTGGGTTCACTCCTATGTGGAGAAAGCCCAATGAGTTGCAAGCCTAAAAAGGGCTTGAGCCCATATAATAAGTTATATGAGAAAATAGGGTTTCTCACTATCTATATAAAATGAGAGTAGAAGAGAAAAGGAAATAGTAACAAGAGAAAAAGAGAAATAAGAAAATCGGGGTTTGGGGCGCAATATCCGATTTACATCAAGCTAACGTCGGAGGTCGATTCGTAGTCCGATTGAGCTGAAATTTTATCAACATGTTCGTGGCGCAATTTTATCGAATCTGAACGGTTTGATTTTCGTTTGAAGCTCCCTACATTAGGTTTTTCGTGGATTGATCAAAACCTGAGTTTTTGGTCAGATTTATCCTTGATCTCTTGTGAAGTTCATGTGTATTGCCAAGAATTATATTCTTGAGGTGTTTGCTGCTATGTACCTCTAGTATTTGCTAGAGAAGAACAATTTTATTGATAGTGAAGATTTTTCAGGTGGACTCCGGTCCCGTGGTTTTTTTATCTCCTCACATCGAGGAGGTTTTCCACGTAAAAAATCGTCTTGTGTTCGCGTGCTTGGTATTTATTTTACTCTACTATATCGATTCCTATTAGGTTTACACAAGAGGGGAGATTATTTTATTCCGCTGCGTTGATTCGATATTATTCGAATTATTACCGTTCTCCCATCGAGTGGTATCGAGCAAAGGTTATTGCTTGATTTTTCTGCCTTGTGTTGAACAATGGAAACGAATATGAGTAGAATGGTTACACTGAATGGTTCGAATTATCATATTTGGAAAGGAAGATGGAAGATCTTTTATATGTGAAAGATTTTTATTTGCCTCGTATTTGCGAGGAGAAACCAGAGAATAAAACTAATGTTGAATGGTCTATATTTCATCGTCAAGTGTGTGGTTATATCGGGCAGTGGGTAGATGATAATGTTTTGAACCATATTATTGAGGAAACACATGCACGCAGTTTATGGGATAAGCTCGAACAGTTATATGCTCGAAAGACGGGAATAATAAGTTATTTTTGATAAAACAGATGATGGCTTTGAGATATCATGATGGTACTCGTTTGATCGATCATTTAAATTCTTTTCAAGGAATTATAAATCAGTTGGCTGCGATGGGAATCAAGTTTGATGATGAGATACAAGCACTATGGTTGCTTGGTACTTTGCGGACTCATGAGAGACGTTTCGAACATTTTTGTCTAATTCAGTCCCAAATGATACAATTATCATAAATTTTACCAAGAGTAGTTTTTTGAATGAAGAGATAAGATAGAAGACACATGGATCATCATCTTTACATTCTTATGCCTTGATTGTTGAGAAAAGATGAAGAAGTGAGTCTTGAGGTCTGAAAAATAGAGATAAAAGTCGAGACAAAAGCAAGAGGTAAGTATAATAAATTTGCTAATGTTGAGTGCCATTATTGTCATCATAAGGGACATATTCGAGGTTTTGTCGCGATTAAAAAGGGACAAACAAAAGGAGAAAGGTAAAGAGAAGAAAAGTGATGATGACAAGTGATGACAATCGTGTCGCTGCACTTAAGGAAGACTTTCTCACTATTTTTGATGGTGATGTGGTAAATTTTGTTTCTCATGAGACCAGTTGGGTAATTGATAGTGGTGCATCCGTTCATGCTACGTCTCGTAGGGATTTCTTTACATCATACAAAGTCAGGTGACTTTGGATCTCGTGAAGATGGGAAACAATGGACTAGCTTAAGCTATAGGCATCGGTGATGTGTGCCTAGAAACCAGCAATGGCACAAGGTTATTATTGAATAATGTTAAGCATATACCTGATATCCGCTTGAATTTGATTTCTACGGTGCAAGTTGGATGATGAGGGGTATTGCAGCACCTTCGTAATGGTCATTGGAAACTTACCAAAGGTTCTCTTGTTGTGGCTAGAGGTGAAAAATATTCTTCGTTATACATTATGCAAAGTTGCCTACAGACAAAATTAATGCAATAGATAGCGAAGATGCAGCTGAGTTATGGCATAAGAGGCTCGGTCACATCGGTGAGAAGGGTTTGTCAATATTGGCCAAGAAGAAGCTCCTTTCGGGATTGAAAAGTTCAGCGCTAAAGAAGTGTGCTCACTGTTTAGCAGAAAACAGAACGAGTTGCATTTAAAAGCTCCCCTCCTTCAAGAAAGTCGGTATACTAGATTTAGTGCATTCGATGTTTGCGGTCCTATGAAAACAAAATCACTTGGTGGCTCTCTTTATTTTGTTACCTTCATAGATGATTTTTCAAGGAAAATTTGGATTTATACCTTGAAAACTAAAAATCAAGTGTTAGATGCTTTTAAGCAATTTCAGGCTTCAGTTGAGAGACGGACTGGAAAGAAATTGAAATGCATTAGAACTGATAACGGGGGAGAGTATATTGGACCTTTTGATGAATATTGCAGACAACAAGGTATTCGACATCAAAAGACACCTCCCAAGACACCTCAGTTAAATGGCTTAGCTGAGAGAATGAACAGAACATTGGTTGAAAGGGTAAGATGATTACTTTCACAGTTAAAGCTATCTAGATCCTTTTGGGGTGAGGCTTTAAGTACAGTTGTGCATATATTAAATCTTACTCCATGCGTTCCTTTAGAGTTTGATGTTCCTAATAGAGTTTGGACAGGCAAAGAAGTTTCTTATGATTATTTGCGTGTATTCGGGTGCAAAGCATTTGTGCATATTCCCAAAGATGAGAGGTCTAAACTTGATGTGAAAACACGAAAGTGCATATTTATTGGTTATGGACAGGATATGCTTGGTTACAAATTTTATGATCCGCTTGAAAAGAAAATTGTAAGAAGCGTAGACGTTGTGTTTATGGAAGATCAAATAATAGAGGATATTGAGAAATCGAAGATGATTTCAACACCACAAAAGTTAATGATAATCTGGTTGATTTAGATCCAGTTCCTCTTACAAATATTCCTACACAAAGTTGATGAAGAGCAGCATGAAGTCAATGTTCCAAATAACGAACATGTTCCCCGAACATGTTGAGATAGATAATACTATTCCGAAACAGAGGCTCAATTAGATGTTCCATTGAATGTTCCATCCGGAGATCCGTTAGAGACCAACGACCTTCCACCAGGTATTCTGAAGATGAGTATGTATTATTGACTCGATGCAGGTGAACCGAGTGTTATGCGAAGCAATAGAAGATGAGTACAAAAGCAATTGGTTCGATGCTATGCGAGATGAGATGCAGTCACTTTATGATAATCATACTTTTGAATTGGTGAAGTTACCTAAAGGTAAACGAGCTTTGAAGAACAAGTGGGTATATAGGTTGAAGCAAGATGAACATACTTTACAACCACGGTACAAAGCTAGATTGGTTGTTAAGGGATTCGGTCGAAAAAGGGTATTGATTTTGATGATATATTTTCTCCGGTAGTAAAAATGTCTTCTATCCGTGTGGTACTAGGCTTGGCAGCTAGCCTAGATTTAGAAATTGAGCAAATGGATGTTAAAACAGCCTTCCTACATGGTGACTTGGAGGAAGAGATATACATGGAACAACCCGAGGGTTTCAAAGCGAAAGGGAAAGAGGATTATGTGTGCAAATTGAAGAAAAGTCTCTATGGCCTAAAACAAGCACCGAGACAAGTGGTATAAGAAATTTGCGTCGCTTATGATAGAACAGGCTATAAGAAGACTTCCTCGGATAATCGTGTGTTTGTCCAAAAATTTTATGATGGTGACTTTATTATTCTCTTGCTTTATGTTGATGATATGTTGATTGTTGGCAGGAATGCTTTAAGAATTGAGTTATTGAAGAAGCAGTTGAGCAAGTCTTTTGCCATGAAAGACTTGGGCTCGGCGGCAGATTCTTGGCATTAGAATTACCCGAGACAGAGATGCTAAGAAGTTATTTTTATCGCAAGAGAAATATATCGAGAAGATCCTTCAGAAATTTTACATGGACAAGGCTAAAGTGGTTAGTACTCCTCTTGCTGCCCACTTTAAGTTAAATATGATGCAAAGTCCTACGACGATAAAGAGAAGAAATATATGGAAAATGTTCCATATGCTTCAGTTGTAGGAAGTTTAATGTATGCGATGGTTTGTACACGCCCGACTTGGCGCACGCGTTGGCGTTGTTAGTCGCTATTTGTCAAATCCAGGTAGAGAGCACTTTGGAATGCAGTGAAGTGGATTATGAGGTATCTTCGGGGAACTTCAAATTTGAAACTCAGTTTCGGGACCGGGAAACTTGAGTTAGTTGGATACACAGATTCCGACTTGGCAGGAGATATTGATACTTGTAAATCTACTTCTGGTTATTTGATTTCTTTTGCTAGTGGAGCTGTGTCATGGAAGTCAAGATTGCGAAGTGTGTTGCACTTTCTACAACCGAAGCTGAATTTATTGCAAAAGGATGAAGCTAGTAAAGAGATGCTATGGATGAAGAAGTTCTTAGAAGAACTTGGGTTCAAGCAAAAGAGGTATGTGCTATTTTGTGATAATCAAAGCGCAATTCATCTTGGTAAGAATTCATCTTTTCATTCTAGATCGAAACATATTGATGTTAGATATCATTGGATACGAGATGTTCTAGATGAAAAGTTGTTGGAACTCGAGAAAATTCATACGGATCATAATGGCTCCGATATGATGACGAAGACTCTACCAAGAGAGAAGCTTGAACATTGCCGTTTGATAGCAGGGATGGTGAATCCCTCCACATTGTCGTGAGGGGGAGATTTGTTAGCTGGGTTCACTCCTATGTGGAGAAAGCCCAATGAGTTGCAAGCCTAAAAAGGGCTTGAGCCCATATAATAAGTTATATGAGAAAATAGGGTTTCTCACTATCTATATAAAAGGAGGTAGCAAGAAGAAAAGGAAATAGTAACAAGAGAAAAAGAGAAATAAGAAAATCGGGGTTTGGGGCAATATCTCGATTTACATCAAGCTAACGTCGGAGGTCGATTCGTAGTCCGATTGAGCTGAAATTTTGTCAACATGTTCGTGGCGCAATTTTATCGAATCTGAACGGTTTGATTTTCGTTTGAAGCTCCCTACATTAGGTTTTTCGTGGATTGATCAAAACCTGAGTTTTTGGTCGATTTATCCTTGATCTCTTGTGAAGTTCATGTGTATTGCCAAGAATTATATTCTTGAGGTGTTTGCTGCTATGTACCTCTAGTATTTGCTAGAGAAGAACAATTTTATTGATAGTGAAGATTTTCAGGTGGACTCCGGTCCCGTGGTTTTTTTTATCTCCTCACATCGAGGAGGTTTTCCACGTAAAAAAATCGTCTTGTGTTCGCGTGCTTGGTATTTATTTTACTCTACTATATCGATTCCTATTAGGTTTACACAAGAGGGGAGATTATTTTATTCCGCTGCGTTGATTCGATATTGTTCGAATTATTACCGTTCTCCCATCACTCAGATGCTAAGTATACTCGCAGAAGAGAGATGTTAAGCGGTGTTTGGTGCTTAATTATGCAGGAGGCATCGCTCTCGCAAAACGAATCAAGAAAATGACTGCAATGAATTTAACAACCAGCAGGAGAGGGGGAAGACGATGCTTGTGAGAATCACAGTAGATCTCCAACCATGTGGACGTTTTCTCAGCTACATGCAACCTTCTTCGGCCGATGCCTAGGAAGTTTTCGAGAAGTCATTGGCCGATGCCCTAGGGTTTTCAAGAAACCTCCGGTCCTTCTCTCTCAAGCCATTCTGAAAGTCAGGTGATCAGTCTTGCGCCGATCACTGTATTCACAGGGAGTTCGACGGCCAATTGACATTGTCGGAGACGTATAATTTTTCACTGCGTGACCGGAGGTGCGTGGTGGCGAGCATGGATGCTATGGATGCAATGCTTTATCCATAGGACGCTTCTCCGACTTTTGTAAGTAATTATTAGGGCAAATGCAGTCACATCGACAAAATTCCAATGCGCTGCGACGTCTTTGTTTAGCTCCAATTTCTCATGAGGAAAATATTTACTCAATGTATGTTTTTTGATATTTCATTTCAACTTATCAATGATATATAATTATTTTTAATATAGTGGTGAGTGTCGAGATATTTCATTATTCTTTAAGCTTGAGACAAATTGAGAATGTTACTACAAATCGAGATGGTTTTGAACATCCCATTCTTATGAGCCATAATTGAGAATCTCTTTGACAAAGGCTAGAATTTGAGACAAATTTGTAAAACTAGTATGAGTTTATCAAGTTTATGTTTACGACAAGAACTATCATTCCAAACTCTGTTCACTATCTTTTTTCACTTTCTAATTTCTACCATTTGATTGGAATTATTTTCAGGAGATCGGATCATCACATGTCGAGGAGCTAGCATTAGAGAGTGCAATACATATTCAAAACGGAATCGAGTCGAATCATAACATTGAGCGGGTCATTTGTGAATTTCAAGTGAGCCTCGCTCTATCCAATTTAGTAGATATAACAAATTTAACAAATTATTCTCCTCAGACAAGTTCACACGTTGGAGAAATTATCGGTTGCTCTCGGATCACCACGTTTGAAGTTAGCCCAACCAATAGAACCTCCTTTTCAGCGGTGTGTTTGTTTTTATCTTCTTCTTTTTTGGTCTGAATTTGTTTTTCTTTTGAAGAAGTGGTTTTTTGACAATGAGTAGGTACATGCGTTGACAATTTTCATCATGATCGCCGCTTCACCGACATCGTTTCTCCTTTTCGGCCGAAACGTCCACTCAAGCGTCGTTTTCTTAGTGGTTGGGGCTTGATGACAATTAGCTGGGCGAGAAAATATTGCTTAGGCACCGCCCTCCTCGTCAGTTAAAGCTATCTCCATTCACTAATCGCTACGTGTTCGTCAAGAGTGCGATCACCTGCTCAGCGACCGCCGCCATGCTCGTTCGGTGCATCCACCGCCAATCATGGATTCTCGTTCAACGCCGCCAAATCCGCATTGTCGATGCCGAACTCGGTAGTTACCAAACTTCCAACCTTCCGTGGGACAACCGAGAGAATTCGTCGCCCACATTCAACTCACGATCAGAGCCTCGCAGAGCACGACCCTCTCGCAAAGCTCCAGGATTGGGATCGACGGAGTAGTCGATGGTCGCGCTTATTGGCCAGAGGCGGCGACAGCAGCGGCGCTCCATTTGAGGGAGGCGGGAGGGTATGAGGGTGAAAACGAGGAAGAGAAAGAGAGGGATGCGAAGGTGGAGGTTTAACAAGCGAATCATTTGGATTGAAGGTCTTGAACTTTCCTGGGAAAAATGAGGAGGGTCGAAGCCAAAGCTCTGATAGGAATGTCTCTGTGAATAGAAGTCAAAAGTGTTACTTGCAAAATGAAGCAAAGAGAGAATGTTGTTTTGAGCTTGCTTTTGGTTGGATTGGCTATGGCAATTTGGTCAAGTCATTCGAGATCAAATTGAGGAGAGTTTATGGAAATGAGCAGGTAAGGCCCCGTTTGTTTGCGTTTCTTTTTTTTGTTTTTAAACAGTTTTTCTGTTTTTTTGTTCCTGGGAACAAAAAAGGAACAGAAACGCGTTTGGGTGCGTTTCTGTTCCTTTTTTTGTTCTTTGTTCCCTGCGAAAAAAAAAAAAAAACAAGAAACAAAAAAACTTGTTTCTTGTTTCGAAAAGAAATGAGAAACACTTTTTGTTTTTTTTCTTTTTCTCTTAATTTTTTGTTCTTTTTTTCTTTTGCCGGTCGCCGGCCTCGGCCATGGCCGGCGACCGGGCCGACGAGGGCCGGCGGCCTCGCCCGGCCCACGGCGAGGCTCGCCGGCCCCCGGCGAGGCCGAGGCTCGCCGTCCCCGGCGAGGCCGAGGCTCGCCGGCCGCCGGGCGAGGTCGGCCTCGCCGATCCGGGCGAGCTCGAGCCTCGCCGGATCCGGGCGAGCTCGAGCTCGCCCGCCCATGGCGAGGCCGACCTCGCGCCGGCCGGGCGAGCCCGATCTCGCCCAGATCCGGCGAGGCCGAGCTCGCCCAGAGGCCGGCGAGCCTCGGCCTCGCCGGATCCGGGCGAGATCGGGCTCGCCAGCCGGCGCGAGGTCGGCCTCGCCCGATCCGGCGAGGCCGGCCCTCGCCTGGGGGCCGGCGAGCCTCGGCCTCGCTCCTCGCGGTGGCCGCGAGGCGCGCCGCCCGCCGCCGGGCGAGCTCGGCCTCGCTGGCGGTGGCCGGCGAGGCCGCGCCTCGCCCGCCCGGCTGGCGAGCTCGGCCTCGCCGGCCGGTCGCCGGCCATGGCCGAGGCCGGCGACCGGCCAAAAAAGAAAAAATAAAAAAGAAAAAAGAAAAAAAGGAAAAATAAGAACAAAATAAGAAAAAAATAAAAGAAATAAAAAAATTATCCAAATTTACCAAACATGTTTCATTTTATTTTTATTTCGGAATAAGTTTACCAAACGCCTTTTTTTGTTCAAAAATTGTTCCTAAGTAAACACTTTTTTCTATTTTCGTTCTAACAATTTTTAAACAAACACAAACAAACGCGCCCTAACGAGTAAGGGCTCTATGAAAAATATTAAATGTTATATATATTAAAAATGTTATTACTAAAATATTTTTATACAACACAAATTTAATAGAAAATTTTTATAATTTTTATAATATTTTTTAAAATTGAATTTTAATTATTTTTATTTATAAAAAAAATAATTTTTTTATTTTTTTTTGTATTTTTTTATAATATAATTTTTTAGTTTCCTTTTTTTTTTCTCTTTTTTGTTGTTCTTCTTCTTCTTTGGCCGGGTGTTGGTTGTCATGCCAGCCACCGGAAGGAGGAAGAAGAAAGAAAAAAAAAAAAAAGGAAAGAGAAAAGAAAAGAAAATTAAAATAAAAAATAATTATAATTTCAATTTTTATAATAAAAAAATTATAAATTTAAAGAGGTAAGAGAGAGATTATGAGATTTTGGTTGAAAATGGGTTCTAAATAATAAATCTAACCCATTTAAGAGCCACTTAAAACCCACGTATCTTAAATATTTACTTGTTAAACCCATTTTAACTAGTTTCTTCAAAAAATATAAGTGACCCATATATTACCAGTTTATGATTTAAATAGGTCATATATAGGTCTAAGACCCATTTTGCCACCTCTAATGGCGATCAATAGGTAGAGGAACATTATCTGACATGGAGGGCCAGGCCTATACAATATTTTCTCATGAGGGAGCACCAATAATTTTGTCAGCCTGTATCTCATCTTTCTTATGGCCGATATCTTTTGCCATGTTGGACGTCTAACAATAAGTTTACATGCCAATCTTTTATTGGTTGGGCTACGTGATGATCACTAACAATGTCGTCACGAGGTGGCCTAAATCTCACTTTCCCACCACGGGAGACTTACCACAACTTATGGTCATGTGATAGTTTTTTTATTGGTTAGGCTAAAAGATGGAGAGTGTTAGGACCATCAATGAGGTTGGTCGGGTGGAAAATAGTCCAATCCAAATTAATCGATTTAATTCATTCTAACCACCTCGTGGTCCATACAAATTCGTTGATTATATCCAACTCATATATCTAAAACACATCAATATTTAAATCATCCTATGAAAACCTACATCCTACCTACCAAACCAATCTTAAACTCTTCATGTTTATATGTTAATTTGGATAAATATCGAATGTCTAAATTAAAAATAAATTATCATGATAAGAAAAGAAAGTAAATAAAGTCAAAAAGTCAACAAAGATCTGTAGATTGAAATACTATAATGAACTAGGAAAGCGTGCATGTGTTGCGATGACACAAGCCGTGACCGCATGCTTTATTGATTCAAGCCAATCCAATCCCCTTTCCTGGTCGCCAAGTCCAATTCATCACTAAAATATTCAATAAGTGGAAGATGCATAACTTGTTAAGTGGACGACCATGACATCATCAAAATTATATAAACATGGTCTCATAAGATGAACTTTTCATAAAAAAAATGGGTCGAAGTTTATCTAAATTCTATCACTTTCAATTTATTAAGGTTCACGATTGTCATAATTGAGCTTGGAAAGCCACACACGATTCACTTTATGGCACTCCACATCACTTTATCTAAAAGTTGACTGTTGGACTTGAATGATTAAACTTTAAAAAAGGAGTATGAGGCTTAGTAGGCAAAAAAAAAAAAAAAAAATCTTTGGGCCTAATAAATCAAACTAAAATGCTTTGTAAGAAATTATTCAACAAAATCAACATTTTCAAATTTTTTAGCAAAGAATCATTGAAGGAAATCATTAGACCTGCCAACCATTTGTGAATATTGAGGCCAACAATCAACGGACAAACGATGAAAGAGGAAGGAGAGGTACATAAAAGTCATGGCAAGCCATCAAGTCATGAGAAAGAGAGAGAGATTGCAGAAATAGTCTTAAGAGTGGGTCGGGTTTAGGTAACTTCCAAACCCATTTAACAATTATATTTATTAGAGCTGTCATTCTGAATCTCATTTGTTAAATATCATCAACTAGACATGTTAAAATAGGTGACAAATCATTTTTTTATCTCTTGATTTGATGGTTTGAATTGTTTTACGAATTAGTTATGTTCTAGAAATTCGTTTAAAATAATAAAACTCATGTAATGGCCATTCTATGGGATCAAAATTCTTTGACTTTCTCTTTGCTCTCTTTGATTCTCATTTAATCTCGTTCCCTCGTTCACTAGATCGCTTTCTTCTCATTGTAAAAGTATGTTCACAATATGAGTCGGGTTAAACATGTATAAATTTATATCATATAAAAATGAATTGGATAGGTCCATGTGGATTTAATCATTTGCAATTCGAGCCCGACGCAGCTGTTAAGAAATGGAATTACGGCCTACCTTGGAAGTTCCGAAGAGGCGGCGCCGCTCGTTTTGCCATGTCAGTTTTTAGTCAACGTTCGGCCAGACCTCGTCTCGTCTCGATCCCCTAAACACGAGAAAAAAAAAGGTTTCTTTCTCTCTCTCTCGCCAACTTTTCCGGCGCTCGCCGTCTCCGATCGCGGCGATGAACCACCCCATCTCCGGCGCCGACCGCCCCTTCCCGCCGGGACCCGCCGCCGCCGCCGGCAATGCCGCCGCCGCAGCCGAAGACCCCCGCGTCCCGCCGCTCTTGAGCCTCGCCGCCGTCCGCCTGAGGCTGGACTCGGTGCGGCGGCTCCTGTCGCAATCCCTCGGCAGCAACACCCTCCTGAGCAAGGACCAGATGGACATGGTCTCCGCGGAGATCGCGTCGGCGATCCACCGGATCGTCGTCGACGGCGCCGCCCTGTTCAGCTCCTCCCGCGGCTCCGCCTCCGATCCCGAGCCGGAGCGCTCGTACCCGAAGCTGCCGGAGCTGCCGGTTCGAGCCCCGTGGACCCGCCGGCGGCGAAGCCGCCGGAGGTCGAGGTGAAAGCCGAGACGGACGAGGTCGAGCTCGAGTCCGATTGCGAGATCGTGGAGCTCAACGCGGCCAAACTCCTCGCCGAGCACGCCCACTTCTGCGACGTCTGCGGGAAGGGGTTCAAGCGGGACGCGAACCTGAGGATGCACATGCGCGCGCACGGCAATCAGTTCAAGACGCCGGAGGCGCTGGCGAAGCCGGAGAGGTGCGCCGACGCCCCACGGAAGACCCGGTTCTCCTGCCCCTTCGAGGGGTGCAGTCGGAACAAAGGGAGCAACAAGTTCCGGCCCCTGAAATCGGTGATCTGCGTGAAGAATCACTTCAAGAGGAGCCACTGCCCGAAGATGTTCGCGTGCAACAGGTGCAACAAGAAGAGCTTCTCGGTGCTGGCCGACTTGAAGAGCCACTCGAAGCACTGCGGGCAGTCTAGGTGGAGGTGTTCCTGCGGGACCACCTTCTCTAGGAAGGATAAGTTGTTCGGGCACATGGCTCTGTTCGACGGTCACATGCCCGCGGTCGCCGGAGATCATGAGGAGAAGGCGTCGGCGTCTGGGGTTGTTGCTATGGAGGATGATGGAGATGAAAATGCCAAGGTGGAGGAGGAGCAATTGGCTGCGAATTCAGTTGATGGTGGTTTCTTCGAGGGGTTGCTTGATGGGTTTGGACCGCTTGATGGCTACACCATTCAAGATCTCTTGAATGGGATGGGCAATGGTATGCAGGGGTTTCCTGGGGTTCAACATTAATCCGGTGGATGCATTTATATTTCGTGGATTGTTGTATACGATGTTTCTGTAATAATATCGTAGGACAATTCTGTCTGCGGTTGTGTTTGTTATCGTTACTAATGTTGATCATCGTAGCATTTGTGCTTACCTGGTCGTTCTTGATTTGCAATAAAGTTCCCATCTTTACTTAGCACACCATTCTAGAACCTGTGTTGATTGATTTAAGCTGGACACCATCATTTTACTGGAGTAATTAGAAGTGCCTTACACAACGGAATTTTCTGGTGTTGATTCAAGTGAGCAGGCGGACAAATCCACTCCAAAAGAATCTCTTTGTGCACGCTGTCTTATTCTCACGCGTGACTATTGATTGAGGTGTTCATTTTGATCTGCACTTGCTGAAATGCCTGGAGCTTCCTTATCCCTGTTTATGTGTCATATGACTAGATTTGCCTCGCTTGTTGCTTGACCGAGACATTGGGTAATCAAACTTGAGTAGCTATCTGCAATTGCTAGCAATTTTTTCTCCTGTAATGGTGGTGGCTATGCATATTCTGTGAGCAAGCTGTTCATTAAATTCGCTGTTGTTTGATCTGGGATCTCACCATGAATGAGAAAATCAGAACATGATTATGTCCTTTCTCTAGCTGTCTGAAAGTTTTACCGTTTGTCAGCATTGGGCTATCATTTGTCAAGCAACAATTTTGCTCAGATTACTTGTACTTTTGGAAATCAGTCTGATGTATATATCAAGCACATTACTTGGTACTCCCTTTACATGTAAGTTGCATCTTACATGTGGAACTTGCTCAATGTGTAGGTCAAGTCGGGCTAGGCAGTGCTCTTGTAGAATGACAAGTCTGATATTTGGCTCTGCTAACCTTGGTCCTCCGGAGCCTTTCCCAAGCTTGCTCATTGCTTGAAAACAAGAAATTTATGTGTCAAAGTTCAGGCTTGGGGGGACCTGTTGAGCTGGTTAGAGCGGCAGTTTTTTTGGATGGTACATAAGATTTGACCAAGAAGGTACCAAGGGGGTACTGGTACCACCCCTATACTAGTCGGCTTCAAAAAAGTGACCTCCCATAAGCAAGATAATAGAAAAAATTCTGCTGCTTGATTAATTTTAAATTGCACTGTGCCTAGGCGTCTTTCACAAAGTAGCGATTGGACCTCAGAGATCCTAACCCATGATTAGGTCTAGCACTTAACCACATCAAATTAATAATTGAAGAACTGAAACCCAGTAATAGGAGAAATGTTGGTGGAACAACTAGAAGTGGGATATTAGGATTTGATCTCCTGACTAGTGCCCTCCTACAAATTAGTCGTTTGTCCAATCATAAGATTCACATGCATTGTGTATTCAGCATGCTTCTTAAGATGTTCTTTTAGGTAAACTGTTTTCTGGCCATTATGGTCTTTTATGTGTTGAGACCGAATTTGGCAGGCTACTATTTGCAACTCATGGATTGACTCTTGGTGTTGCATTTTAACAAATTTAAGTTTAGTTACTTGTATGTCCTCATAACAAGCTATAATTGATGCTATATAATTGTTTTGTGGCTGCTATAAATTAAGACTGATGCATAATGGCTTTCAATGTCATTTGCCATCTAAGCTGGAAACATGAAAAAAAAAAAAGGGGTGGCAAACCTCTTCTTGAAGAGTGTTTAAATGACTGGAAGATCTCCTCTTTAGTGACCTGTAAGCTGCATTTGCTTGATCATTGATGATCTAATTGTTCGGAAGTCAACTACTGTTTGCTGATCACTGGACTGACTGAATTTACAGTATATGCTTAGCCAATTTTCGTACAGATAAGTACAGCAGTTCATATGCAGAAGCAATTGTTCGATGCCTTGCATGAAAGAGGTTTATAACAATCTCTCTCTCTCTTTCTACGTATGTACATAAATGTGGTATTGTTGAATAGTTCTGAAATTACTTAGTAGGTGGGACTGCAGAAATTTTTGCTCTAGCAGCCTAAGCTGCTGAATACTCAGCAGGTTCCTGCTGAAGTCCGAATTCGGACCTCGTTCTTTAGATGTCGTCTGGCAATCACTTCTAACACGATCATTACCTTTGGCTATACATGTCAGGACACAGTTCCTTGCAGCTTGTGGTTGCGTTGGTTTTAAGGTTTGGTTGCATAGTAGATTTTTGTATCCATGAGATACCTTTTCCATGTACTTGAACTTTTCAAGCACACCTTTCTTTGCTGTCGATGGGTATCCCTGGTGACTACTGTCACATCATCTATGGAGCACGTTGTCAGGTTCACATTCTCAGGGTTGAAGAACGAGAAGCAAATTGCTGTCAGGGCAAGTGGATTCCATGTTTATCTGTCGTCTGATGGGTAAGAAAATCTCTTCTATTTCTATTATAGATAAGGAACGGAGTCTGTTGTGCTCAAGCTCTTGTCACTGCAACTCTGGCAAAACACTTCATGCAATATGTTAAGGTTTACAAATGTTTACTGGGAGGTTTCATTAGTTGTAGTCGTTTAAACATTCTCACAGAAGTTTCCTGTTTACTTTCTTGAGAAACGTTCGACTGCAATTGGTGTTCAAACTCGGAGGAGATATCGCTCTATTGAAAGGGATGAAGAAAATGACTGCAATGATTCAACAACCAGCAGGAGAGGCAAAGACAATGCTCGTGGGAAATACAGTAGATCTCCAGCCAACCTTGTTCTTACATTTCTATTTACGCCACAAGTTCCTGCTCTTGAGCAAAGATAAGCTCGGAATCTTCTGTCCATTAGCAGCTTGCAAACCATATCACACGTCAACAAGCAAATAAACTGAGCCCATTCAGGAAGTCTGAAAAATTACATAAAACCAATTCTTGTAGATCAATACTGTCATAAGAAATTGAATGTTTTGACCTCACAGTAGAACCCACACAGCAAATGGTTGTGATGGTATCAATATATAAAGATGGAGTTTGTGTAATAATTTCTCCCCTTCGGAATTTGCCAAATGTACATTTGTATGTCACTTAAGATTAATGTTTTGATTAGTGTTTGTAGTTCAGCGAAAATTAGGGTTCATAATCTCGTGCTTTCTGCAGTGGAAAAATTCAATTTGATCTCAACAATCACTTCACTTTTAACATAGAACATGCCTCACCATCTCATGGTTTAATGGAAGATTCAAGCTACTCATGCATACATACACTCAATGACCCTTAAGGAAAACCTGATGTAGGGATGATTTGTAGTGAGATGTTGCCAACTTTCAGTTCTTTAGTGTGAAAATCATCGGTATTCACCGGTAGTAAGAAAGAAAAATATTCACTCCCAACAAGGGGTGAGGCTTACGGATATCGACAAGTAAAAATAAAGAACATAATACTACTACTTTGTGGCCCACAAGTGGATTATCAAGGACAGCCCTCATTGATGGAAGCACCCCTTGGCTACCATTTAGAGGTGAGCGAGTGGATTATCAAGGACAGCCCTCATTGATGGAAGCATCCCTTGGCTACCATTTAGAGGTGAGCATGTCCAGATTCTTTAAACCTAAAAACCTGGAACCTATCATCGTTCCTCATTTTTTGAAATTTGAATCTACCTAAGAAAACCTGAAACCAGAACTTAGAACCTGGAATCTACCATATCACAGATTCTAAGGTCGGTTCTAGGGTCCAACAGTTTTTTTCTTTACTTTAGTTAAACAAAACGAAAATGAACACAATAATAATAAACAAGCTTGGCATTCATCAAAGAGAATATATAATGATCAAAACTATCAATAAAAAAAAATGAATTATTGGCAAGGAATTCAACTAAATAGAAGTAGAGATGAATGAATCTAAATCACATACAAGTTTCACTTGAAACTTGAAAACTATCCATTTGAACAAATTACTCATTTTTTTGAAACTTAAAACATATCTTACATATTCTAGAACTTGGAACCTATCTTATTATAGGTTTCAAGGTTATCCAGTCCCACTTATATTATTATATGAACAATTACAATTAACTAATCATAACTTATATTTAGATACACAAAAAATATGAATATTAATAAAATAAAAATTTTAGTCATAAAATGAAAACTCGGACAAGTATTTTCAAATTATACATTCATTATCGAACATGGAATATCGGAAGATCACATTTAAAAACATTAATCAAGAAAAATATTAAAACGTCTTCCAAATTGTAGGTTATGAGTTTCGGATTCTAAATTTCAGGTTTCTTCAACTACGAATCTTGAACTTACTCGTTGAAATATGTTCCTCATTTTTTGAAACCCGAAATCTATTTGCGTACTTTGGAACCTGAATTTACATGTTCTTACCGATTTAATTTTCAGGTTCCAGTTTCTACCCTGATCACCCCTACTACTATCTACGACCACGGAGCTAGCCAGGTGGTCCAAGGCCCCCTAGTTTCGTCGCGAGACTCTAGCTACCCATGCAAATCCCACGTGCTCGAGCTGCGATCTCTGCCTCGCACGTACTGTAGAGAAACCGCGACATCGCTCGCGAGTCGCCGCATCGCCGTCCATTCTCGTTCGAGGAATGAATCGGAGGGCTGATGGATTAGGCTTTCATTCATTTCGATCTCTACCCATGTGATCACACGTGCACGAGCTGGGATCCTCTACCTCGCACATCTGAAGATACCCATTCGTATCTGCCACCTCCAAAAGAGAATAAAAACGATGGGGCGTTGATTTCGCAGGAAGACCACGCGCGTCCGCTCGCCGCATAAGCGAAGCAGCGGACGAGCGCGTGTACATACAGGTCAACTGTCTATATATATACATATATACATATATGTATATATATATATATATGCACACACACACAGATAATACGGTAACAACAAAAAATAAATAGAAGGATGACGGTCTCGATGTGATTTATCTAATTACATAATCGTGGACAACTGTATATTTAGCATTATTATTTTTTGCGTTTTTTTGTCAAAATATTTTTTGAATTAATAAATACCATTAAAAACTCCAAATATATACACATATGACAAATTCACTTCAAATTAATTTTTTTTAATCACAAAAAATCTCAAACTAATACATCCGTAACAAATTAATCCTCCGTTGGTTTTAATTAAATTTTATCGTCAAATTGTTAAGCTTAATAACACATATAAGTATTAGGTTTGACTCTACGTTTGTTATATGCGTATTAATTTAAATTTGTTTGTATTATGAATCCAATTAAACAGAATTTCAACGAAGGGTTAATCTTTCACAAAAAGATTAGCTTGAAATGATAAATTTATACAGGTGTATTACTTTTGATTTTTTCATTATCAAAAGTTTATTTAAAATAACTTGACACAAATACATTAATTTATACACACACTAATAACATAGTACAAAAAAAAAAAAAAAAAAAAAAAGAAGGATGATGGTCTCGATGCAATTTATCTAAATAAGTAATCGTGGACGGTTGTCATGAATATATTTAGCATTATTTTTTAAAAACATTTAGCATTATCATCTTTTGGGTCTTTTTTGTCTATATATTCTTTGGATTAAAAAATACCATCAAAAACTTCAAATAGATACATATATGTTGAATTTACTCCAAATTAATTTTTTAATTATAAAAAATCTTAAACTTGTACATTTGTAACAAATTAATCCTCTATTAATTTCAATTAAATTTTGCTGTCAACAAACACGATCAGTATTGAATTTTACTTTCCGTTTATTACATGCGTGTTAATTTAGAATTTTTGTATTATGAATTCAATTTAACAAAAATTCATATGAAGGGTTAATTTTTTGCAAAAAGATTAGTATGAAAGAACTTTGAATTTTTTCATTATAAAAAATTTATTTAAAATAACTTGACACAAATATATCAATTTAGATTTTTTCTTAGCATTAATTTTTTTTTTCTTGGTTCAACAGTTAACGTTTGTGTCCTTTTTTTGTCGTTTCAGACGGCATGGGAGGCAATGCCATCGAACGAATAAAAAGGTAAGCAGAAAACAGGAGAAAACAGAGGGAAGGAACCCACAGATTTACTGCGACCCACCGTCACCGTCGCCCGTCACCGTCGCTATTTATATGCATTTCGCCACCACCGTCGCCTTCCTCCACAACGATCGATCGCTTTTCCGGCCGACGAAACTTCGCGCACGCGGGACCGATCTTCTTCTTCGCCGCCGCTGCTCCTCCTCCCCATGGCCGATTCCGTCTTCAATCACGTCGTCCGCGCTCCCGAAGATCCTATCCTCGGGGTAAATCTCACTCTCACTCTCTCTCTCTCTCTCTGTGTCCCGCGTGATCTTCGTGTGTTTTTCGAGGGACGCCGGACGAGGAAAAGCGACGTCGCGTGCGGTCGCGACGATGCCGGCGGTTTTGATCTCCATTTCGCGATGCGTCCGGTCGGCTGCGGATCGCCTTTATGTGTCGAGGAGACTTGGCGGTATCGAGTTCGGTCGCGATGTTCGGCTGCGGCTTTTGGAGTGCTTTTTTCCATCTCCGGCGATGTAGTTCTTGATAGTACGGTTTAACGATCGAGAAGTCGTGCGAAATGTTTGATTTTGTGAGGTGTTTAGGTGCGTGAGATGCTCGACTGATTGCTAAGACTCGTTCGCGCCGCTGTTAGTTTTTCTTTTTTCTTTTCTAATCTAATGAGCGAGTCGAATGCGCCGAGACGCTGCTTGCTTTGATTTCGGCATCTTTGGAGTTCGTCTTGTCTTTACGGACGTGATACGCCGGGCTCTGAGATTCTGTTTCTGAACCTCAGCTCTGTTTGCTAAATTTCATCGTGTTGATCGTTTCTTTTCTAGACTTGTTTTGTCTTATGCGTCTTGACTGCGAAATCCTTGGCCTATTGTGCTTGAACAGGTGACTGTCGCGTATAACAAAGATACTAGCCCAAACAAGTTGAATTTGGGAGTCGGCGCCTACCGTACGGAGGTAAACTATCTTCCATCTATGTCGATATGATGTATCTTGTTGGACTTAAGACATTCGCAGGTGCAAATTAGATACCCAGTGTATGTGTTTCATGGGTATGGATGTTTTCCCCCCTTTTTTCTCCGTTCAACATCATATGAGGAAAATTTTCTGCCAATAATTTGCTTCTCTAGAGTGCAAGGTCATAGATTTTATTGATTCGAGCAATTATGATACAGCTCATTTACTTCAAACGGTCTGCTCGATGATTGTTGCTAGCTAGTAGCTTTCCATAATTATATAATGTCTGCCAGAATTCTTAAAGATGGGCAAAATGAAGGAAGTATGCTGAAAGCAGTAGCTTATCTGAATGCTTCTTTCAGAAATGTTGTGTGGGCAGAATTGATATATAATTGAAAAATAGTAGATAATATTTATAATTTGACCAAAAGTCAGTGGTGGCGATTGTGGGCAGTCCCTGCTAGAGTGTGCTCAGGTTCATGCACAGCAATGGATAGGTTTTGCTTCAGCATGATATTGGATAAATACAACTTGCTGCTTGGTGATTTATGCTCTTTTGCTGGTGACTCAGTGGGCATTGACAGCCAATAAGCAGTGAATCCTGATAGGCGCTACCTTTTGATATATGTTAGTTTGGATTGTCATCTCAAAACCAATCTTCTAAGGTTTCTGATAAAAAGATGGGTCTTTTTTTTCTTTTTATGAGTAAAAAGAGGGATCTTTGTGCTTGTTACTCAGCTGCATAAGTGACTCATGAGCTTTTGTTCCAGATTTATTAAAGTTGCAAAAGTGGTGAAATGTTTACCTGATCTCAGGGTTGACTTAGTGCCCAGCAAGTTGTTCTTCTTAATAAGAAAATTAAATTGTTGGAAGACTGCATAATTTCTATCCTGATGCAACCTTTAGCTGTCTATTTATGTGAATGACAGGAAGGAAAACCTCTCGTCCTTAGTGTAGTCAGACAGGCAGAGCAGTCTCTTGTTAATGATCCGTGAGTTGTCTGCTTTTATATTTTCTGTTTGTAATGGATTTTAGGCCTATCATTGTGATTTGTTGATTGTAAATTCGTTAATTCAGATCACGTGTGAAGGAGTATCTTCCAATTATTGGATTAGCAGAGTTCAATAAATTGAGTGCAAAGCTCATCTGTGGTGCCGACAGGTAGAAAAGTTAACTTAGCATCATATGTTAGACATAATTCGATCATTTGACTAAATTCTCATTGTAGTTTTACTTCCTTTGGGGGTTGCACCTTTTATGCTGTTGAACAGCCCCGCTATTCAGGAGAACAGGGTCACCACTGTGCAGTGTTTGTCAGGCACGGGATCACTGAGAGTTGGTGGTGAGTTTTTGGCAAGGCATTACCATGAGGTATAGCACTATTTATTTATCCATTTATTCATTTTTCACGGAATCAAAATAACTAGATTATACACTTACTAAAGATTCGTCTGTTAAAAACATTTGCTTGGTTTTTGTGCAGCGCACAATATACATTCCCCAACCGACCTGGGGGAACCACCCGAAAGTTTTTACTCTTGCTGGATTATCTGTAAAATACTATCGATATTATGATCCTGCAACACGTGGACTGGATTTCCAAGGTGAGTGGACTTCTTAGCTAGCCTATTACTAAGCTCTCTCAGTATATTCATATATAATCGCAGGCAGATATGCACATTTGATTGTTTTGTTGATTTCATGGATAGATTTATTTTTCTATAGTATAATAATCTAGTCTCTAATGTGTTGTAGGCCTGCTAGAAGATCTTGGGTCTGCCCCATCTGGGGCAGTTGTCCTCCTACATGCCTGCGCTCATAACCCAACTGGTGTTGACCCAACTGTTGAACAATGGGAGCAGATAAGGCAGTTGATGAGATCAAAACAGTTGTTACCTTTCTTTGACAGTGCCTATCAGGTGGGTTCTCTAACAGATTAATATACTTAGGATGGATACATCGTTTTGTATGAAACAACTGAAGAAATTCTTATCTTGGTTTAAAATTTTCTCTCTTGAAACCCTAGGGTTTTGCCAGTGGAAGTCTTGATGCTGATGCACAATCTGTTCGTATGTTTGTGGCTGATGGTGGTGAGTGCCTGGTAGCACAAAGCTATGCGAAAAACATGGGGCTCTATGGAGAGCGTGTTGGAGCCCTAAGCATTGTATGATCTATCCTGTCCTTTTTCAACTGTTGAAAACTGACACAAAACCATGTTTCATTTCCAGTAGATAATCTATTTGAAAGTTTGCTTGCTTGAATTTCACTTTCTAATATAGCTTACACTTTTGTAAGTGAAAAATGACAGAATGACTGATTTATTTTTCATGTCTATATTTGAGTTGAATATTGACTGCTGGTCCTGATGTTTGACCTCCCATTTTAATCTATAGGTATGCAAAACATCTGATGTTGCTGGCAAGGTCGAGAGTCAACTGAAACTTGTAATTCGGCCTATGTATTCTAATCCTCCTCTTCATGGAGCCTCTATTGTTGCCACAATCCTCAGGGACAAGTAAGGAGTTGATTTTTGTGCTGACACTACAAGTGCCCTGCCACAACTTGTATTTCAAATATTCTTTATATACTCAAAAGAAGTTGACCAATTTACTTCTCTGACCACTGATTTCTCTTTATTTTTCTTTCTACTCTGGTGGCTTGTACTAAAATACAGTTCCTCAAGTGTCAGTCCTTTTTTTCTTTTTTTTTTTGGTGGGAACTAGAAATATGGTTTCAGTCAAATATGTCTACCTCACATTTGCAGGGACATGTACAATGAATGGACTATTGAATTGAAGGCAATGGCTGACCGCATTATAAGCATGCGTCATCAACTTTTTGAAGCCTTGAAGGCCAGAGGTGGGTGCTTTTTTGGAGTTTTATGTCTGCTGAATTGAACTTGCTCAGCTATGTTGATGTACTGTTGTTTAGCTTAATACTCTTAGCTGTTTGGTTATGTCAGTCGTCGCTTCTGTGTGTTGTGCACTGCAGTTCTTCAATGAACCTAAATTAATTAAGTCAGCAAAACCTGTGATTTCTCCCTCCTTGTCTATCCCTTCCTCCTGAATGTGCACAATATGTCATGCATTTTGGCAGCCAAGCGAGACAGCATCTCATGAATTCCAGTGGGGCAAATGTCTCCACTAAGGTCTGACTTTTCTTTTACTATCATATACTTTTTTGGGTGGGTTCACTTCACATCTCTTTGCCCAATTTAACTCAAAACTCACTCATACTATAACTATTACTTGCTGCTTTTGTTTGCAAGAGGAATAATTTACTGATGCAATCAGATTATTCGACTTACCAAATGTGTTGATTTTTCCAACTACATCTTTGTTTTATAGGTTTATGGAATTTTCATAGTAAAATGCTTATATTTCGCGAGTTTACTCTTAGGGATATTATCTTATTATTTCATTGCATCTAATGCCAGTATCCCTGATCGATGCTCCTGCATTTACAAATATAGCTTCTCATATATTTTGTTGATGAAGCTGTAGTAGGCCTAAAATTGCCTGGTTTACCTCGGACTCTTTAAGAGTGAGCTGGTTGGATGAAAAAAATGTTGTACGCTGACTCTAACCAACACAGGGAAAATAGTTTAGAATAAGTATCTGTAGTTCCTAATTAGATATCTGAACCATTTTAAATATGTTTAAGCCTGCCTGAGTCAGGTATATTTATGATATTGATTGCATTTCACCATTTTTTATTTTTTATTTTTGGCATTTCTGCACCCTACAAGGCTCAAAGGTTACTGTTTTTCATAGGCACTCCTGGTGACTGGAGTCACATAATCAAGCAGATTGGCATGTTTACTTTCACCGGACTGAACTCGGAGCAAGTTGCATTTATGAGGCAAGAATATCATATCTATATGACATCTGACGGGTAATGTATTCTATACCCTGTTGGTCGGTTTCTCTTATACTCGACTATTCCTTCCGTTAGCAGTGCGCCATAGTTGCTTTACCAGTATGCCATCATGATTCCATACTTTTATCTTGTCTGGCACCTCCCATTATAAGAGCATTCTCATGCTTTGTTTTTTTTTTTTTTTCCTAGCAGTATGCCCTTTTCCACAAGTGCTTCCTCTGAAGTTTTCTTTGGTTATAACCACTGATTAACATTTAAACTACACTCTTCAACGTGAAACCCAACACTAGAACACGATTAGTATGCGCAAAGTCGAAAGGAAATCCATTTTTTTCTCATAGTTTTTTTTCTTATATTAAACGTGCAGGAGAATCAGCATGGCAGGTCTGAGCTCGAGGACAGTTCCTCATCTGGCAGATGCCATCCATGCGGCTGTTACCCGTGCTTCCTAAATGCTGACAAGCATGATTGTTGTAACCATGCACGTCCTCGACCGGGACGTGATTAGTTCATTGCAATTTTGCTGAACTCTTGCTTGTATCGGGTTTGAATAATCTGGCCCTGACGACGAGTCAGGCATTTGAAACGTCCTCTTTTGAGCTGAGAACCGGAATTTAAAGACGTGTTATTGGCAGAATATTAAGAATTCCCCGTCAATTTGAGGAAAGACTAAATGAGATGTGATGCCAAGTTGTTGGGTTGTGCATTCATTTTCTTTTCTGTCACGGTGAGTTCCAAGAGGAGACATCCAAATTTCCGGCGATCGAGGGCTTCCTACTCGCAGGAAGGGCAAGCCTGGAGTAGGATTTTCTCGTCCCTTGCAAGTTTACTTGCCTTTTGCTAGTACCGGTAGAGGTTGTAAATGGGGGGGGATAGACTTAAGTTGGGTTTGAGCAGGTCATAAATAGGTTCGATATAAATTCACTTATTTAACTCATATTAATCGATTTGTTTTCTATATATTATAAAAGACCTTTGTCCAACCCAACTCTGGACTAATCCACTCATTTTTTAAAATTATAGCAACTTAAGCATTTAACAAGTTGAAATTATATAAAAAAATAAAGGAAAAATATCTAGACAAACTTTGCGCGACTCCGTCCCTCCTTCTGCGCCAGCACCCTCCCGAATCGTCGCAGCTGCCTGGCCACCGGGTACACAAAGCTCTGCTCCCGATGAATCCCCATTTCTCACCTCCGCCCTCCGCAGCCCCCGGCTAAGCCTCCGGCTTGAACAATCAACACTCCGTCCTCCACAGACCTCGCCCTCGTTCCTCTGATTTTTGGCCATTAAAGAGACCCTAGATTTCAAATCATGAACAACCTCAGCAACAGGCATACATTGCTCGGTCAAAAGACTACTGAAACCTCGAAGCACGAAGCGCTAGCTAACACAGTGCCGTGATGGTACTCATATCCGTTGTCTTATTCGAATCAAAATAGGCTGCTCCTTCAACGCCTACTTCCGGCGCTCCTTCGCCCACGTCCAGCCCCCGCCCTTCTAATATCACCAAGCTTCTCCCGCTTTGTTGAGGACCTCCGCAAGAGCCAGTTGCTCCTCGAGCACAAAGCTCGTACGAGACACGTTGTCCCTCGTCCTCGTACTTAGGGGCATGATCTAATCCAAAAGCGCCCATTGTCAATTCAAAAAAGTGGATCAAAAAACTCGAAGCGCCAAACGAGAGGTTGAGGCACGAAAGGAGGCATCGAAAACTAGGCGGGAGGAAGAGAAGATGACGACTAGTTAGGAGAGAGCAAAGAGAGAGAGAGAAGAAAGTCAGCACCTTAGGGGGTGCATGATAAAAATTATTTCTGTTTGAAATGATTTTTTTGTTCGCATCAATTTAACGTAAACTGTTTGATAACATTCGAAATTTTTCATTTCGGAATAGGTTTATTCCGAAATAGAAATTAAGGAGAAATCGAAGTATAAATTTTCTACTTCGATTTCTCCCCTAACCCTATTTTTGTAATGTATTTCTATTATTTTGTATTTGGGGATTTACAATCTTTGCTTTTATATTGTGATAATGTATTTGATGATTCCTATCTCAATTCTTGTAATGTGATGTTCTACTTGATGATTTCCTCTTATTTGTAATGGTCCTTGTTACACTTCATAAAATTCGCCGATTTTATAAAAAAATTGCCGCAAATTATCCAATACACTTCTTAGTGTTTCTTTGTAAAACAATTGCTCGATATCGTAAACCGTGGCGGCGATCAACGTGACACACTAGCATGAAGGGGATTAGAATATGGTCGCCCGCCTTCATTCTACTAGAATTTTGGGAACCTTCTATCATGCTCAAGAGTAATGTATATTGATCTCTTTTTTTCTATTGTATGGAGACTATTGATAAGTATATTGTTTGACCGTAATTATCTATCTACGTGGATGCTAAAGAATTTTGTGTGAAAATTTAGAAAATTTGATATAACATCTCTTACTTTGTATTTTTTTTTTTTTTTTTTTTTTTGCAAAAGGGGAGACTTTACTTTAAAAAAAAAAATCATACTTTGTATTTGGGTCAATGATGTCATAAGCATATGAAATTTGTAAGAATGTACATCTCATTTGCTCCAAAAAAAGAAAATTTTGTTTTAAGAAATAGAAATTTTATTCAGTTATTAAACGAATTTTTATTTATTTAAATCGTTATCAAAATTTTTTTCGAAACTCATCCGTTATAAATAGAAAAATTCATTTTTTTCAAAACTATTTCGGAAATATAAATAGAAAAATTCATTTTTTTTCCAGAAACTATTTCGGAACAGTAAATAAATTTTTCTATTTTATTTTTAGGCGAGTTTCGAAAGAAAAAAATCTTTTGATAACGATACAAAATTTTTTGTTTTAAAATAGAAATTCGTTTGATAATGAGATAAAATTTCTATTTCTTAAAACAAAATTTTCTTTTTTTGGAGCAAATGAGATGTCCACTCTTACAAATTTCATATGCTTATGAACCCATTGACCCAAATACAAAGTAAGAGTTTTTTTTTTTTTTTTTAGTAAAGTCTCCATTTTTTGAAAAAAAAATACAAAGTATGAGTTGTTATATCAAATTTTCTAAATTTTCACACAAAATTCTTTAGCATCCACCTAGATAGGCAATTACGGTCAAACAATATACTTATCAATAGTCTCTATACAATAGAAAAAAGAAATCAATATGCATTACTTTTGAGCATGATAAAAGTTCTCAAAACTCTAGTAGAATGAAGGTGGGCAACCAAATTCTAATCCCCTTCATGCTAGTATGTCATGTCGATCACCGCCACGGTTTATGATATTGAGCAATCGTTTTAGAAAGAAACATAAAGAAGTGTATTGGGCAATTTGTGGTAAATTTTACAAAATCGGCAAATTTTACGAAGTGTAATAGAGCTTGTCATAAAGAACCACTACAAATAAGGGAAATCCTCAAGTAGAATATCACATTACAAGAATTGATATAAGAATCATCAAATACAACATCACATTACAAAAGCAAAGATTGGGAATCCCCAAATATAAAATAATAGAAATACATTACAAAAGTTAAAAACACAATCTCATGAAATATCTGGCATATTATGATCTCTTGCCATCTTATTGGCAATACTTTTTCTAAGCATATTCATCTTAGTAAAAAATTTCATGGAGAAATTATTTCGATTTTTGTTCCGAAATGAGAAGTAGAAAATTTTTATTTCGATTTTTGATCAAAATCTATTTGCGGGCAATCTATTCCGAAATAGAAAAACGGAATAGGTTTATCAAACGGATTTTATTCCGAAGCAGTGCGGAATAGAAAAATTGTTTTGGAACAGAAATTTGGTTTGTCATGCACCCTCTCAACAATTTCTATTATTTTGTTATCGAGAGAAAATTTGGAACATAAATTCATTCGGTGAAATTTTTGTTTCCGTGAATAAATTTTTATTGTTTTGTTCCCGTAAGTAGATTTGGAACAGATTCGAGAAATAAAAAAAAAAAAAATTAATTATTTGTTTCCAAAATAATTCTAAAATCAAGCTAACCTATTATCTCTCTTTTATTTTTATTTTTTTGTTTTTCTCCCCTCTTTCTTTTTCTTCAACTGCTAGCACGGCCACCGTTGCCATCATCCGCCCGCCGGTCCCAATGACCAGTTGGGCAAGATTCGCGAGCTTGTCGAGGCTCACCAAGCCAAGGCAAGCTTGCCGATGGCCGAGCGGACCTCGCCCGAGCCTCTCGACCACAAGCGAGCCTCGCCCAACTACGGCAAGCCTCGCCCAACTATCAACAAGGCTCGATCGACGAGGTGCGGCTTTGCCGAGGGCGGCGACGCTCCGACGAGATTGCTAGCCCTCATCCCAAGGCCGGCAACCAACAAACCTTGAAAAAGAAGAAGAGAAAGAAAAAAAAGTTATAAAATTATTAAAAATTCTTTATGAAAAAAAAAATATTTAAAATGTATAAAAAAAATAGTTGTATTAGAAATTTTGATAACAATACCAAACGCAATTCTATTTCGAGAATTGAAATTTTGGATAGTTATACCAAATAGCTTAAAATACTTAAAAATTGTTCCCGAAAATAGAATAACAAAAAATTATTTTTGATCAAAAATTATTCCCAAAAATAGAAGTATTATCAAACGTACTAAGGGGTTGAAAATGGATTCTAAACTAAACTTGTTTGGACTCATTCATTTTAGACCTTAAATTTTAATGTCCATAAAAAGTAAGTTCTTCAAATTTGAAATGACCATATTGACCCAATTCAAAAGAAAAATAGATCATATATGAATTTAACACCTATTGAGATTAAGAAACATCAAATTCATCTACTTTTTAGAGCTTTGTCCTTAGACGAACCCAACAAATGACCTGGCATGACTTCCACAATTGGATTCATTGAGGATGCAGTCCATTACATCTCAATGATAACATTTCAAGCATTGGCAATTTCCGTAGATGTACTGCATAGGAGTTTGGCATTCTTGCCCATTTATAGAACGACCAACTGACCAGAGGCAAGCCGTAAGCAAAGTGACCTGACTATGACTCAGCGTCGCAAGCCCAGAGAGGCGAAGAAGTGGTTTTACTGAGGAGCACATTGGACAATTCAAAGACCGTAAAGCTCCAACTACCACCAAGATAGATACCGAGAAGGATAATTAAAAGCTCAAAAACTCTGATTCCTTCAGTAAAAGAGTACAATAGATACAGACATTCTCGTACAGTTCTCGGCCAGAGTAACTTCGCAGCAAAAGAAGACAGATTGCCGGGAGGATCCAAGCAATTCTACAAAACCGGTCCAAAATTGTTTTATAAGTTTGGTCCTTCGACTTCCATTAGCCTACCTTTTGAGATTTGTTTGCACGGTTAAAGCCGGAGTCATTCCCTCTCGAGCGAGCATGCTTCCCACCTCTAAAATGTCTTCCTCCTCTGAGAGGAAAAAAGTTCTATCATTACAAGAGAGAGAGAAGAGAGAGAGAGAGAGAGAGAGAGAGAGAGAGAGAGAGAGAGAGATAACTGCGCCAGGTGCATACTAACCTTCCTCGTCCACCCCTAGCATCCCGAAATTTGTCCTGGCTACCACGAAGTAGGGCCCAGTACTCCTTTTCCACCTCACCTGCAAGAATGAGATTAGCAGATCGTACAAACATTGTGCAACAATTTGCAAATTATTGCATTTTCACCCACATATGTGAAAGTTTCACATCAGAAAAAGCTTAAGATCTAATGCTGATGAAAAGAATTGAGACCTAACAGACTATCGAAAAATTTGCATCTGCTCAGGCAATAACATCATCTGAAGAATTTACCAAAAATTGGAAAAGAGATCAATTGTGCAGATTTAAACAACTCAAAGATAAGTATCAATTAAAAACTTTACATCTAACCACAAGACAAAGATACCATCTCATCATGATGAGGTGTTGGCAAAGGGAATTAAGAAAAGGCTTTTAATCAAAGAGCATATCCAAGTCTATTTTACAGTTTAATACACATAACAAAGACTCGCCAACTTCACAGTTCCTATCACTGAAACTGTTAGTATTATACTTCCATAGGGCTATACCTTCAGTCTTGAAATTGCAGAGGAAACTTGAAATAGACTCTAACAAACATTTGTATCAAAAGGAAACTAGATGAAAACTCAATATGGTAAGTGGCCACAAATTTTTCCATGAGAATACCGTCATTAATGGAAGGAAACAAGCAGCACTAAGAAAAACGAAAGTCACTATCTACCTGTAACAGGTTCCAACGTGGCAATGTAGTTTTTAACTAAAAGACCCCCTTCTTCAGCAAGAACTGCCGCAGCGCGAGCTTTTTGAGCTCCTTCAGGTTCTTCAAACCGTATGTGACCTGAAGTATCTCCCATCTTGAAGTCAACATACTTCAGAAACACAGAACCATCACAAGTAGTTAGATAAACGGAATAAGATTACTACATCACTCAACAAAAGAAATTCTCCCGTTCAAGGAGCCACTAATTAGATGACCAAAGCATTATCAGGCTACCGGCCTTTGCATTTAAAGAAAGAAAAGGAAGGATGTCTCCAGCTTTAAAGGTAACTGAAAAGTACACACAATAATTTCCTCTTATTAATCACAACTAGATAAGCAAATCAGCGCATCTCCACAAACCAGAAAGAACTAGAGAAATGAGCGAAGTACCTTAACAGTGCCAAACCTCCCAAAGACACTCTTCAGATCCTCACGCATCACCACATCCATGTCCTTTTTAAAGGAGGTGGAAGATCTCTCCTTCTCTCCATCCTTATGTGAGGCACCTTCAGCAGACTGCTCTCCATTGTCACGCTCCTTTTTGCTACTCTCTAGACCATTATTTTCACCTTCTGTTGTATCTTTCTGCAGCCCGGCATCATCATCGACATGTTCTGATGCCGTCTGATCAGCTTCAGCATTGACATTCTCTGAAGAATCTTTAGACCCGTCAACATTTGACCCATCTATGTTATCACTTGCTGCTGGCTCATGAGTGTCATTTTCCCCAGCAGAACCTTCTTCTCCAATGCGCTTCAATGTGAATGCAACAAGTAAGCCTTTTGGGTAGCTGCAACCATAAGAGAGTGGATGTCATCATGCTCAATATATCTGAAGAACGTAGGAAATAGAAAACACAAACGTAACCTCTGCAGTCAAGAGGCAATGTCTTACTTCTGCTGTGGATCTGAATCATTCTTGTTGTTTGAACTCATGGGAGGAGCATTCTCAAAATCTTCCATCATTTTTGCTCTTTCAGCATCAAAATCCTTCCTGAAGGGCATGGAGGCATTAGCCATACATACAACAACATGACCTCATCCACAAACCCAGCACTATCAATTCAACAGATCCTTCAATACCACAAGACATGGGAAAAGGTGCTAACAGCTACAGAAAGGGATTTGCCATTCAAATTGAACATTACAGTACAACAGCCAGCTCTAGACCCTTAACTGTATCAAGCTAATGTCTCTTCTAGCAACTACAGTTTACCAAATGTGGATAGTCTCTCTTTTCCAGCAACTGGATTGACAAAAGATATGGAGACATGGTTAGGGTGCAGGATGCCAGAATCTAGTCACTCCTCAAATCTCAGGACTATGATTTTCCAACACCAAGCACAAGTAAACTGGCGAAAAGCTTAAGAAATTTTCCAGCGAAATATGTAAACTACAACGATAGCAAGAATACTCATCACATTTGCCCAACTTCCCAATGTTAATAGTAATTAGTCACTCATAAAAAGATCTCCTGACTATGATAATCTAACACCAAACAAGTAAAGTCCCGAAAATCTTACAAAAATCCTCTCCAAGCGAAGTATCTAAATCACAATGTTAGCACAACCATCCATCTCGCTAGCACAAATTTATTTGGGTGCAAAGAGAATGACAGTGCGATGTATCTTTTCACAAAGTGCCCAAAATAGTGCAACGATATATAAGGAAACTTCAAAGTTTCAAAACTAATTCAAGCTTTTTAAAACCCATAAGTTGGCTTCTTAAATAAGAAACAGACTGCAAATGGCACAGGTCAATTCCTCACACCACCAATTACAAACCACTTCATGCTTAGGCCACCCACTTGGGTCTTATCTGGTTCATGAAATTGTGAATTTTTCATGGCTCGGGATACCAATTTAAAGTGGGCTTCCTCATCATAGAATATAATAGGAGCTTTTACACTCTAGCTGAAAACTAGAATTGATAGGTTGTAGAAGCCATTACTGTCAAGTCAAACAGCACATCGAGCTCTACAGAGTTATCACAACGATCAACACTTGGGTAGTTTTTCCGAAATATTTATCAAGACATCACAAAAAAAAAAAAGTTCCACAGATGGTAAACTTACAGTGAACTAAGCACTTGCATTTCATTACTTGGTCCATCATAGACCATTCTCGTAATTATAGATATATAAAGTTACTAGAGCTTATGCTACACAATCCAATAGCATGGAAGGTAAACAAAGATCACTAAAGTAAATTCCCTCTGAGACACTGACAGAAAAAACTTACTTTGGTTTTAGCTCTAATTCAACTCCTGCATAAGCCAGACTCTCATTCAAAACCCTCTCAGCATCTTCCTGGGTTGAGAATTCAACCAAAGCTGTGCCACAAAATACCCTTTTGTCTGCAACATGGCGAGGTAACCTCACACTATTAACCTGAAATAAAGGGACTCAGAACCATGTCCACATTCACAAATTTAAAAAAAGAAGGGCACTATACATGACCCTAAAGAAAAAGGAAAAGGTAAACCCAATCGAATGCATCATAACTTATTTCTTCAAGCTCTAAATTCTACTTTGCCCTATATCTCACTATGTCTCAAAATATGGAAGATCTCAAACAGAACTAGTCAGGTTGGAACATCAATTAACTACATAGGCATAATAGTCACTTGGTAATCATCCAGCACATGCATAAAAGCAGATTTTGCAAAAATTCAGAAGGTCAAGTGCTATGCAAAGACCTGGAAGCCAAACTCTCACTGTAGTCAAAAGCGCACAAGGTGCACACTGAAGCGCAGAACCAAGGTAGGCTGATGATTTTTCACCTCTGTGATGTCTAGGCAAGGGCCTTCAACAAGCCAGATGCTTTTCTTGCCTAAGCCATCAGGTGCACAAGGCGCCAGGTGCTCACCTAATGCAAATCATGGGTTATGGAAACCCTAGGGAGTCTTTCTTTTTAATGACATTTATCCTTCTATTTCAAAAACACAGACGGAAAAGAGACCCAAAAAACTAAATTTATAGAATTACGTAATACTTACACCTAGAAGAAATTTGTGTTTGACTTTGTTTTCTTCTAAGTTTTATGAGATTATGGTTGGGTTACTTTTTCCTCCATCCCTACAGCTAAGTGCAGAGTTTTTTTGCACAACATTTATTTACACTTTTGATATTGTTCAAAATCTATATATATATATATATATATATATATATATATATAATTTATTCTTGTGTAAGATTAGATGCTAAAATATTTTGCCCAATTGCACCTTGCTTTGCTTGGGCGTGCACTTCTTTTTAGCCTTGCCTTAGCATTTTAGGTTGCCAGCACCTTAATTGTGCTTTTCACCTTAGACTACACTGACTCTGTAAGATAATCCAAAATTTTACATCCCAAATGGTTTAACCGTCCAAACCAAAACAGACTTGACCAAGCCAAACTTCCCAATTATAACCAGAGAAGGGCATAAGCTGCTCAAGTTATTTTTTAACATTATTGACTATAGCAGCTTTCCACGTGCTCAGGCAAAAGATAGGATAAGCATGCTGCTCTAGCATTATCTGTGTGTCCTAGAACCTTGCTCTTTCAACCACTCCAAACAGAAAGGAGAACCAGATAACCACCGAAAATAATCAAACAGGATCATGGAAACGCTCCTTATTCAACCAACAGAAATGAATAGATCTGGTAGAATGAATACTACATAAAACTCGGGAATGCAAATGTGGGAACCATGCCAAGGGATGAGAAATGCTAACTCCCAAAAGAGATGCAAACAGAGAAGTAGGAAGGCTGTTGTCACCTTTGCAAATTGAGCGAAAAAGGATTCCACATTTTCCAGCTTTACATTATACTCTAGCGGTGATGCAGCAATGGTTCTTGTATCTACTTGCTCGATCACCTCTTCAGCTTTCAATTCAGTGGTCCTACCAACTCTGGTCCCTGAGAGATTAAGAAAACGTAAATGACAGAGCATGTGCAATACCCTAGCATCACAAAAAGATTCTCTGTGATCCTACGCTTACAAAGGTCATTCTTTCCCTATCCAGAAAGTAATTTTAAATGCATCCAAAGCAAATCATATAGCTTCATATATCCTCATTAGTCAGCATGTAGGATCACAAGCAAACCTCCGATACCCCTCCCAACATCAACATGTACACTCAAGCTACTAAAACCTAGGGAAAGATATTCCAAAACCAATCGCAGCACTATCTCATTAACAATCTTACACACTAAAAAGACCCCACCACCCAAAAAAAAAAAATTATAACCAAAGGGTTAAATTGTAATGAAAAAGAGAGTATCCACAAAGAGGAACTCACCATCTTCGGAAATTTTAAGGAACTCAGACTTCCGAAGGACTTCAGCCACCGCCTTCACCGTTTCCTCCGGTATGTCTTCAGGCTTCAGGTTCTCCAACCCGAGATGGCCTCTCATCCGCGTGAACGAGCAAATCAACGCTAAACTGACCACTGCAGCACAGTTAAGCTCAACACCACGGACGAGCAGAGAACTCCCAACTCATCGAAACGACCAAACTCGCAGGCGCCAAAAAAGGAAAGGAAAAGAAAAAAAGAACGACGCGAACACGCGACCAGAGAATGCCATAAGCGGAGGAGGATACTCCCGTCTTCGCTCTCGCCCATCGTCTTCTTGAGAAAGTTGTCCCGCGGCAGATTGCTGTCGCTGAAATAGAACTCCACCTGCGCATTTCCGGGCAGATTTTCAGTAAGCGCTTTAGGCGAAGCGAGGCGAATCGAATCGCCTTTTCGAAACCGAAAAAGGCGGAATCGAGGAGCCCGTGCGAAGCGAACCTGGCGATGGACTTTCTTGGCTGCCTCTTCGTCCAGCGACGGCGACGCCATTGATTTTTTCTGCTTCGTTCGGTTCTTCTCGGCTGCGTGATCGGAGGAGGAAGGCGGAGGAGCTCGTCGACGGTGGGGTTTTGCAGGCTCTGGAGAAATGGAGGTGATTTTTATTAGGGTTTTAGGGAGCGGGTGGAGGAGAGAGCGGGGGCTTTCGGACCGGGTTCGCTTCCGAGCCGAGCGTAGATCCGGTTCGGTTCTCCATATTCCAGTTCGCTTTGGGATTTTTTCTCTTTTTCTTTTGGGAAAGCGAGAAAATAAAAGGAAAATGCAATGTCGCCCTTTTAGAGACATTTGTGGAAAGTTAAAAATATACTGTTCATTGTACCCAAAAATACAAATATCTTTATTGACTTTGTCCGAACAAATTTATATTTCCATGAAAGCTACATTAAATTTCAAATATCAATGTTGCTACTTAATTCGAGATCTTCAGTATTAAATAAAAAGCTGATTTTCAAATAAAATATCTTAAGCTACGTTTGGTCGTCCGGATTTCTAATTAGAATAAGATATGAAATCCTGACATTTTTTTATATCCTATCTATTATTTGGTGAATCGCAATATTAAAGTCAAATATATTCACATCAAATAATATGGATTTTTTTGACATAAACAACATATCATTATAAATGAACCTAAATATTCATAATCGGAGATGGTGAAAATCTCTCGTAACTTTATCCTTTAATTTATTTTTATTTTATTTTTCCTCTTTTTTTATGTTATTTTCTTTACTATTTCTTTTTTTCCCATTTCATCATTCTTTAATAAAATTTTATCAAATAGTAAACTGTACTAATATACCTAAAATATAAAAATACCTAAAACATATAATAAATATAAATATTAAATTTATAGATTGAATATTTATTATAAGATAGAATTAAAGTTGAATATATAAATTGAAATAAGATTAATTAAAAATATTTTTTTATTTTTTATTTTAAATTTCTTATATTAGAATTCAAATATTATTTATATTGAAATATAATTTTAATTTTGTTAATTTAATAAATTTGTTATTCGAGAAAAATAAATTTTTATTATGGACACGTTAAATCATATCCACATTTATCGCATCTCCCATGGGAGAATTTTATCCTACCTATTAGTAGCGACGAACACGCAACACAAACACATGACACGTTATTATTCCGACATATTAGAACACATTATTATTAAATAAATATTTTTATTTTTAATTAATTTGATTCAAATTCATAAATAAATAAATAAATAAAAAGAGTTTATAATGAATTTAAACTAATAATATTAATAAATCTATTCATAGAAAATTTGAAAAATATATTCATAATTAATGCGTACCCATATTTGGGAACATGTTTTTAACTTTAATAAAAATTATGAATGAAACTAATGACTAAAAAGAATAGAATCAACTTTATTTAAATAAATCTATGATATTCTATAATCATCAAAATTTATTATTATTTAGCATTCAATATTTTAATTTTTCAAAATCACTTTTTAACTCTTTCATTTATTTTCATAACAAAAATAATTTGCCGCTTAAAATTATTCCCTGAAAAAATTCCCAAAAATTATTTTCCTCTCTTTTCTCTCAAAACTCTCATTCCCAACCCGTTCCCCCGTCACCCCCCCCCCCACCCCCAAAATCTTCCCTAGATTTCTTCCCTGCTCTCTCTCTCTCCCCCTCTCTCCACGTCAATTTCTTCCTGCTCACAACACCTGCTCCCGCCCCTCCCCCTTCAGTTTCTTCCCCCACCCCACACCAGCCCCCTCTCCGGCCCCAATTTATTTCCATCGTCATGCCACCCCCTCTCCGGCCTCGGTTTCTTTCCATCGTCCCCCACCACCCTCCTCCTCTTCTTGCTAAAACCATAACAACGGCCTCTTCTTTCTACTCATCGCACCATGGGCAGGGTGATGAACTCATTGCCGGCACCCCTACGAAAGTCACTCAACCCCTCCTTGAAGCACGCCCACACCGTGAGGGGGGCCTTGCTGTTGCTGCAGCTGGTAGTGAGCTTCGCGGGCGCTGTCTCCATCACAGTCGCTTGCTGAAGGGCCTTTAGCCCTTCCTCTTTCGCAATTGAAACCTAACCGCCCTCGCAATTGAAACCTAACCGCCCGGCCCTACCTTGCCGTCTTGGCCTTACCTCCACCCTCCATCATCTTCTTCAACGATCCTCTCTCGACACGTGCATCGGAACGTGTGTCAAGAAAGATTGACTATGTGTCGGATCGTGGTCAGAAAATCCAACACGTGTTGACTCCATGTCCGAACATGTCCGAGCGTGTCGGACACATTAACACGTGTCGGACATCGACATGCTCAGACATGACATGGAAGCTCCGGCAACGTGTTCGAGTTTCATAACCTACCTATATCTCCTTATATCCGACTTTATTCTATCTTAAGCAAACACCAAACGTAGAATAAGATAAATCATATCTTATCCCGAATTTTATCCCGACTATCAAACGCGGTCTTACAATTTTAAAATATCTATGTTAAAGTAACTACAAATTAGATATATAACAATTATCGCATGTTTAAATATACTTTAGATCTTTGCTTAATCGAAATTTTGTTGGGGGGGCATTGACTTCTTTTACCTTGAAACATTTGATACTTTTGCAGCATATAAATCTTAAACACATATGTTCCCATGCTTCATTATTTTAAGATTTTGGTGGAGAAGTAAAAATTGCTTTTAACAGCCCTTTGCTATTTGACGATTCAAATCCTATGGTCGTTCCAAAAGTAAAATGGCTTGAGGTTGGGAAGTGGGGTCCGGCCCAAATTTTGAAGTGAACTGGGTTCACCCAAACCATTAAATCTTTTCAAACTCTTCACGTTCCAAATTTAATTTTTCTTGCCGTTTGGAAAAACTTATACAATGCATTGGATTTGATACTCGAACCACAATCAAAAGTCCGATTAGAATCGAGCTTTGCTTCCATTCTACATATTGCATATTTTTTATGTGATATAAACAGTAAAATGGTACGATGATGTCACATATCCAATCAAACGTCGTATACAAAAAATAATGACAAAATCGGATGGCTAGTTAGGGGAGTGTGTAAAATAGCTTTGAAGTTTGATAGGCCTGAAGCAAAGTGGGACTCTAAGCTGCGAATGCGCACAATCCACTCTTAAAATGATAGATTTTTTTTTTCCTTAGAGCTGCATTTGGAAGGGTAAGAAGCAAGCTTGCCATAGGAACAAAAAGACTGAACATGTGTTGCTTCTGATTCGGGGAGCAAAGATGATACGGTGGGAAAGTGAAGATTAACTTAGAACAAAGCATCACCCCTTTCATTCAGGTTCACTTGCCCCTAAGCTTCACTGAAGTATATTTTTTTTTCTTTTCATGGAAGATGGATACAGAACACAACGAGCACGAGATCGGTTATCGTGAGCTTCTATCGTCGGGGATGATCGGATCGATTCAAAATATGGATCGGGGTCTGGAAGATTACTAGGAAGACGGACGATAGTTAAGCTTTCGAAAGTCGAAGAAAGAGCAGAAAAGGTTTTCTAGAGCGATAGTGTGACGGAATCAGCAGATTCTGCAGCATGATCTGCAAAACTTCATGTATCGACCTCTTGTCGGAGTTGAATACATGGCAACCAATATTGAGAGCTAGTCACCAGAGCAGTCTAATGCATGCCAAACAAATACCATTAAGAAAGCAAGAAATTACTGCAGACCATGAAATACAAAGCCGCAAGCCAAACATTGCAATAGACAGCTACATGAACCACTATAAGCAGAGCAACAAACCGATGCAAACCAACACATAACGGATTCTGCGGTGTACTGACAGTAAGAAAGAAAAACGTATGTAACCAAGAAAAACACTGCCGCGAACCCAAAAACAAACACCAAACTAGTATGGCCAACTCTAGAAACAGCACTAACGTGACAACCAATAAAATCAAATAACAGGGGGCAGAAGGTGCCTGCAAATAGCAAGCTTGTAACACCTACAGCTGATATAAGCAGTTCAAGGGCTAAAAGCGAATATGAAAAAGTTAGGATTCAACAAAGACTCTTTTCCATACAACTCGCAGGACGACACAGCACAAGATGATGTCTCATCAAGTTCTACAACTTAAATATTCAATCCACAAAAGATCGACAAAGTTGAATCTGTTAGAATCTCCATAGGACACATCTCATAAAATCACTTAAGCCTTTCTGAATCCAAACACTTCCTCTCTGTCCCGAGTGCACCCAGCATTTTACTATCATCCACAGTAGCTAGTTCCATATGGTAGGGAAATGAATGGTTAAAGGATGGAGATCATTCATCTTTGAGGAAAGACTCCTTCTGGCCTAGGATCATAGCTGAACGGCTAAATTCCCTTGTTGAGAGCAAGCAACAGCTGACCACAATGCAGTAAAACATTCTCACATGAAGTCGTCCTCCAGTTCCTGTAAAGACTTGCTTGCAGAGGCAATTTGCTTATTAGATGTCATATTTTCAGCAACCATCAAACCCTTGTAGCTCCTTAGTTCTGCCTGCCTCTCTTTTTCCATCCTATCCATTTCCTCTCGTCGTTTCTGAAAAAATATTATACTCCATGATATAGAGCTATCCAAGAAGGCAAAGAAAATTTTATCCAAGTTACATGAACGCATTTCAAAAAACAAGAAGTTACAGTACCAATAAAACCACTAGCACCCCTTTTAACCCACCTTTCACAAAATCAATGAACTTGTGAAACCCTTAAAATAACATACAATGTGGACTATGACAAAGGCTATAAAGCCACTAAATCCCAAGCATGACAGATACTGTGCAACAATCAGAGAAAAATGCCAAATTTCTTTGCTTTTCCGTCAAATTAAAAATATTATACAAAGTTCAACAAATTATGAAGCTACATAAGAATCTGCATGTCAACATTTATATGGTGTGAAGGTTTCAGGTATTTCAGGTTAACAAAAAGTTTAAAGTGCATCTATTGCAAGTTTTAGATTAAGCAAAAGGTAGAAGTGAAACTCTATCCAAACACGCCCTAATGAAACAAGCATTGCAAAAAGAACAAGCTTCTGAAGACAGGAGTGTTCACTGGAAACTTTCCTGCTTTTAACACAGAATCCTTTGACATTGAGATGGAAAATATAGAATTATATCAAAACCTGAAAGGCTCTCTACCCATACGCCAAACCAAATATCTATCCCATATGCCAAACTCATGTAAGATCAAAACAAAGACTGCTGTAGTTTATTCACCACCCAACATGAGGTAAGCTGCTAAAATAAGGATTTCCAAAGCAGTCCATGGGGAGAACCACTATTAAAGTCTCTTCCTACCACAGTTCCCTATGTTGCAAGTATATCATACTGAAAGAGCATCAACCTAAATGCAGCTTCAATTCAACCCCAAAGAAACGTTCCTTCTTCAAGCTTCAAAATCAAAAGTTTCTATGACAACTGATCAATCTGGAGAAACTTACAGTGGCACATCAGCTTTGAGGGACAGATGTTACATCAATATACAATGATGACTGAGCTAAAAATAGCAGTGCAGGAAACAGAAGAAAAAGTCTTTATTCAAAAACAGAAAGGATTTACTTTATCTCTTAGCTGTAGCTTTCTTTCCGCTCTTTCAGCTGCATTGACTGCCTCACGCTCAGCTGCAATCATAACCAACATATCAAATAAGCAATCTGAACCAAAATGTTTATGTCTATGGCTGACAAGAAGCTAGGGTTGAATACCCAATAAAAAGGAAAATTCATACCATATAAAATATAGTACTCTATGGGGAAGAGTGATTAAACCTATACGTTGACCATAGAGATTTGACCAATCTAGATGTATTACTGAACAGATACTCCCAGAAATCATAAAGTAAGTGACAAACATAAATTACCTTTTAAGTCAGGTTTCCTTTCCACTTTTGTCCGATTCAGTCTATTGACAACGTCATTAAGCCGTTTCTCAACTCTCACGGTGCGAACCTAATAGATTGTTAAAAAGAAACAATCTTTTAGAATCAAATATGAACCCAGTTCAGAAAGAAAAAATAGCAAGTTCAACAAACAATAGTTTCAACAAGAAGTATACACAAACATACGGGTACAGCAAAAAAGAAAAAAAGTAAAAAGACTTGCCATTTTTGAACTGTGGAAACCAACTTGACCAACATCCATGGATGCTGTTTTCTTCAGATTTGCCCAAGGAGTATAAACGACATCGACGTTGTTCACCTTGTTGCCTATGGATACAATTGATGTGGGAACAGTAAGAAAAATTTAAAAAGGATCAGGAACAGTTCAAGATGTTTAACAGACATGCAAAATTCACTAACTCCAAGGAGGCCATAAATCTCAGATAAACAGTCTGTCCTTTAGTGTCTGATAGCTAAATGTAAAAAAATGCTTTGAGAAATAATACAGAAAATGATAGTGGTGTTGGTACAGTGACAAAAACTGCAGGACATTTACCTTGGATAGAATTTGCTTTGACAAGCTGAGCGCAGTCCTCCAGCACACCTTCACTAATATCATCAATTGTCTGACCTTTGTGCATTCTCAGATATACATGAGCAGAGGACATTTTATCAACATGGAACCTGCAAAAGACAAATTCATATGAAGAAAGTTTCACCTGGTGTTACCTTGATAAGAAAAGAAGAATCAGTTAGCTTCCTCTAAATTCATGGCAATCACTAGCTCAAACCACCCCATAAAAAAGTCAATAAATCTTCGAAAGACTCAGTGTTAGACTAGACAGAAAAACAGAAACAGTGCAGAGATCTCACTTCAGAATGAGTCATTAGCCAGGTAGTCACAAAAGACCAGAAACATAATGCATTTCCTTGAAAGTCATAGATTCAGCTAAAAGTACAACACGTGAATAAAAAGCCTTTCAATAACGTGCTTCGATGCTAGCAAAAGAAAGGGAAAAGGGAACACTACTCGATAGACTAGAAATTCTCAGCATAATTCTTACTACATACACAGATTAAAAGAGAGTTGCTAAAGAAAACAACAATCTTCTTGTCATTCAGATAGTTTGGCAAACAAAAATGCAACACCCTCTCCGCTGCAAGAACCTATCTTCTGATGCATAAAGGAGGAAATTGAAGAAGAGACATAATTTTTAATTCTTCAGCAGCATAATTGTCAACTACTTACTCAGTAATCAAAAGATGCAGTGAACAGAGAAAGCTTTAAAAAGCCAAAGATGGGGAAAGGAAACACAATAGCAAGTACACAAGCAGCCTTAAATCGAAACAAACAGTGACAAGCTTTGACATTTCATAAGATACAGTTTCCATTCAAGGCAACACAAGAGTGGCAATATGAAATGCCAAAACAAGTTTTAATCCTACCTATATCACCCTACTCATAATGCAAAAGGAGAACGTATCGTTACCTGCTTTTCCAAATTGACCAAGATTCCACTCCATTTCTTTTTCTTTCTTTTTAAAGTATCATGCTTTCAGCTTCTCTCTCTCTCTCATCCAATTCAATCCCTTATCCAAAATGACCAAGATTCCACTCCATCTCTAAATCTTTTCCTTAACTATCATGCTTTCACCCTCTCTCTTTAATCTGATCCAATCCAATTTCCAAATTGACCAAGATTCCGCTCCAAGAACCTTTTTTTTTTAAAGTATCAGCCTCTCTTTAATCTAATTACATCCATTTTCGAAATTGACCAAGATTCCACTCCAAGAACTTTTTTTTTAAGCATCAGCCTCTCTCTAATCTAATTCAATCCATTTTCCAGGCGACAAACAGATAGTCCACAGCCGATCGCGACAAATCGCAGCACTACAATGCCGATACCAGCGGGACCACGACCGCCAATCCCGAACCCCCTAAAAAAAATCCAAACTTTCGCCGCCCCAAGCCTTAATTTCACGAAATGCGATCCGAATTCGAGCGCCCCCCGACGATCACCGATCGACGAACAAAGGACGAAGCGGAGAGGAGACAAGGGAGGGGGGGGGGGGGGGGGGGGGGGGGGGGAGAATCGTACTTACCAGATGTCCTCGGGGAAGCCGTACTTGATGAGCTCCTCGTTCTCGTACTTGTCGAGGCCCATGAAGATGGTGTAGTCCCCCGCCTCCGGACGGGCCTTGAAGTAGAACACCATCGCCGCCCGATCGCCTAGGGTTTTCCGCGGAGGAGGAGGAGGCGGGTAGAGAGAGAAGAGAGCGCGTGGGTAGAGAGAGAAAGTCAGCAGGTTAGCGTAGGAAGGCAGGCGGAGGTGGGAGTCGCTGGAGAATCTGACCACTCCCTCCTACCTCTCTTTCTCTTGTCTTCTTCGCTTCGAGCTTCCCCTCTTTCTTTTGGGGAAATTGCAATTCCGCCCCTGTTCTTATCTCTATTTTGCAAATCGGTCCTCTAATTGATCTTTTCTTTTCTCTTGCATCCACCAACTTTTCTTTTTAAAAAATCAAGTGTTCTTGTTTTCTTTTTCTTTTTTCCTAATCTAACATACTCTTAACTTTCAACTTATTCTCAGATTTTTACGAGCGTGGGAGTCGAACTCTACACCTAAAATTAAACATCCCAAGTCATCCGAGAAGATGGAGAATCGAACTTGTCTTAAGGATTATATAATAACTCAATTAGTTACGCCTAATGAGATTAAGCTTGTTTAATGGCTCATATAGAATCGACTTAAATTTTTTGAATAAGTCAAAAATCCACCTAATCTAGCCAGTAAAGGAGGAGTTACTTAATTCAGTCGGTGGAAAAGTAATTGATGGGGGCCCCTCTAATGTTGCGTGAGTAGTGCAAGGGGGATGGTTTCAAGAAAAAGGAAATTAGAAACGGCGGTCAAAGTCCTCGCATCTTTTGTTCCTCTCCAGCTATGCAAATAGTACATCATCCTGGCAAACCACCTTCGTAAACAAAAGAATGTAAAGTCTCCGTTCCGCCTCCAGAATTATATCATTCTTAACAGCCCGAGACAATCCAAGCCAGCCAGCCAGCCTTTTTCGATCCTTGTCCGATACAGCAAGCTGGATCCCCACCTTTCCAATGTGCTGATTCAGCCGAATAAGGCTCTTCAAAAGAGGGTACCGGTTCCGAGCCGAACGGGTTTTTTCATTCATTCATTCATTCATAAGGGTTTCTCTTTCGACCGGAACGTGGACAGAGAAGGAGACGGTGATTATATTTTACTTTAACCTCATCGGATCGAACCATTACTCTAAGGTGACTCTGTCCCTCTTTCTTACGATAGAGTTCATTTTGTCCTTTGACAGTTGACACCATTATCAAGTTGGGGTTCATATCAATAAAACCTACCAATAGTGGTCTTTTTCCTATGTTTGATAAGAGATTAAATAGTATTAAGCTATTGATTTTAATTGTCATCGAATAATTTGTAAATTTTATCTTCAGCACTTAGGATTATCAACGGTTCAAGTTCAATCTTAAGTTTCAGCATTTGATTTTCATTTTTATCAAACAAGCCCTCACTTATACATTTACTGTGATTTTAAATTATTTTAATGTTCAGTATTCATAAATTGAAAAAAATGGCAACATTAATAAAATCCTATGAAAATTGGTAAGTCCTAAATAATCTTTGGTGAAAAAACATGATTAGCAAATTGCATGTCTAATATCAAGTCATTCGAAAGTTATCGATTCGGAATTAATGACATAAGTATCAACAAACGGCTCAAATAAGAGTCGGTGATTTCACTGGAAAAAAGGTCACTAACTCCCTTAAGTTAAGGATAATAATTTCCTATAAAAATCGGTAATTCAAAACTTTGCTAAATAACATAAGTCACTACAGTTATTAGTAATTTCTAAACGATCAAATAGTTGTTAGTAATTTATACACAATAACTAGTAACTTATTAACAAGTTTACATCATAAGGAATTTATCAGATTTTATTTTTCTGGGTAGTGTTATTTCCAGCCCCAATATAACTATATCTACTCCCTTTTACATTAAAAAAAACAAAATTACCCTCAATCCTTCAATTACAAGTTAAAATAATGGCCCCACTCCTTTTTTTCTATATTTCCTTTTCTAAGGATAGTTACCATGATTAAGTATTTCAGATATATATGTGTAAATTATCTCGCTAATAGTAAGGAAAAAAAATTTCAATACAATATAAATCTAAAAAGTCCCTTCTTCATCATTGATCTTATAACAATTTATTTATTCTTTTGTTTCTCTTATCTCAAAAGCTCACTTTCTTGGTGAAACTTTTATTAATTTCAATAGTCTAAAATATATATAAAGTCTCTTCATTTGCTATTTTAAAGAATTTATCTTGTTTCCTTATTATAATAACGAGATACTTTTATGCATGTAAGATGTTAAAGGAATATGGGACTACAGTAAAAACATTGTGCACAATGACGTATCTTTATATTTTTTTCATAAATAGTTTGTAGATAATATTAATTTATGTTAATCCAAAAATATTGATATTTCACTTAAATTTTCAAAAAAAAAATTACTTTATGCAATTTTTTGATGTAATTAAATTTCATCTACTTAACAATTTATCTATAAATTTAATCAACGACGAAACTAGATTTCTTGGAAATTTCTCTTTTTTGGACAAAGCAAATTCTTATGGAAGTAATATCAAACAATTAAAAAAAAAATAGCACCTTAATATACACGGAAACTCTACAATAAATAATTACTAAATATATGAAACTATTAATTATGATAAGTGAAACTTACATAAATATAGAAATACTAGAAAAAAGGAAAGTATATAAATTTGGGACCACCAATATAAATTGCAATTGAATGACAGAGGACAATTTTGCCTTTTTAGTGAAAATTGGATGGATTTAGTCATATAGAGGGTGAAATAGCGCCGCCCTTTTCTTTTTGCTAATAATATTTGGAAATTATCATTTAATTTCTTGTAATGAAATAGTAGTAATGGGTACCCTCGAATCTTTCATTAAGAGGTAAAGGACTACCGAAGTTTTCTTCCAAGCATCTCAATTCTAATATATGGAGAAGAGGAATCCTGCATGTGTTCAGAAAGCTAATCTCAAAATGAAACAATTCGTACTTCCTAGCTTAGCAATACCATACACACACAAACACATATTTCCCAGAAAAGGCAAGCCAGACTATTCCCCGAAGTTGCACAGGTTGTCGAATCCCATGTATTCATGGCGCTCGATCTTTCCGATCATGTTGGATAATCCGACCCCGCCTATCAAGAAGCGCAAAGAACCACAGAAATAGCGAGCATCGAATCAATGTCTTTGATCTCTCGGAATGACGGCAAGAGAGGATGAGAGAACGAATTGCGGAGTATTAAGATTGATGCTCACCTAGCAAGATGGCACTGACGAATATGGTGAAGGACAGGATGAAGATGATTATCGACGCCCTTCCGGTTATGATTATCAGCTTCCTCACGATGTGTTGCCCGACAAAGGCAGTGGCAGTTGCCACGAGAATGAAGTACAAGGCTGCGAGATAGCATCAGATAGTATCTGAATCAGGATCAATGACACCACATGTTATCACATCAAAGTTGAGTTGATGAGTAGGTTGAGCTTTTTTCGAGCTGAGCAGCTCGTTCAACTGCTCCCTCGGAAATAAAGGGTTTGCCCCCTCATTACAACCGATCCAGGCAGGGTCGCCGTGCCTGAGCCGGGCCCCTCCGACCTTAAACTAAGAGGGCTATTGGGTGCTATCCACCCAAGAAAAATATATGAGATAGCCGACACGGCGAAAGGCTGTTCGAGCTGAGCAGCTCGTTAAACTGCTACTACTCCCTTGGAAATGAAGGGTAAGCCCCAGGGGCTTACAGCCGATCTGGGCAGGGTCGTCGTGTCTGAGCCAGGCCCCTCTGACCTTAAACTAAGGGGGTATTAGGGTGCTATCCTCCCAAGAAAAATATATGAGATAGTCAACACGGTGAAAGGCCGTCGGGACCTAAGTAGGTCCTTAAAAGGCTCATGGAGGAAACAGGAGAACTGCCCCAAGGTGAGAGATCCCACGCTGTCCTCCTATTCTTTCTTTGTCAGGAAGACAAAGATAGATAGGAAATTAGGAGGCCTCACGGTGGTGAAGATAAGACACCACGCCAAGACTTCAGTTTTAACTACTACCAGGTAAGCAAGTATAGTAACCTCCCGCATATGAAGTGAGTGAAGTGAAGGTGGGTTAAATGCCCACAACTAGGTTGACGAGCCTTACGGCACCATCCTCAACCACAGGTTTGATTCAGATAGGATCAATGACACCACATGTTATCACATCGAAGTTGAGTTGTTGAGTAGGTTGAGCTTTTCGGCGTTTGCTTCGTCAGTTTCTTAAAATGGTCATTTAACAGTGCCCATCAGAAGCGTGAACGTACCGTAGGGAACCGGAAAACGTTTCAGCAGATAGTACTCGACCACAGACATGGACGAGGAGTAGGTCATTCCGAACGTGGCAGTGGCGCTCGAGACCTGCACAACCGTGCAAAGATTAGCTAACAGTTCATAGTAGTAATGTTTTCCTTCCGTCTAGAAATCAAAGCATGCCCGGCTAGTAAAAACTGTTCCCATACTGAAAAATCTAAACCAGATTTCTTCATCGGATTCATTATACTGACAAAACCACCCAAACGTCGTGCTTTTCTTGACTTTCTGTTCGATGTTTCACAAAATTCTTGGGAGGAAGTTCACAAGGTTCTTTAACAAACTCAGAGGTTCCGAAAGTTTTACCTCAGGGGGATGCCGAGCTCCAGAAATAGAGGACCCATGACAAATCCTCCACCGATTCCTAGTAGTCCGCCAATTATTCCGGCCAAAACGCCACAGCCGCAATACGCCAAAAGCTCTCGCACTTGCCACTTCTTACCCTTTTCTCCCTTCGATGCAATCACTCTCCATCCCTTGTACAAGCTGATCGCCTCGTATGCATACACGCCAATTGAAACTGGCACCTGCAAGTTCATGGATTTTTAGTCTAAACCAGATCGAAAATGTCTCCATGAGCATTTAATTTGGAGTATAAAACAACCGGCATTTTGCCATTATTTACTTTCGGCTTTTGCTAAAACACTTTGATTTCATATTCCACCAAACTTTACAGCAAATGGTTGCAATTTGCAACCACAAACTCTTCATTTTGTCATCACATTCACATCATGAACCATTATTGCGGCACATCTTTATTAAGTGGGTCAAACATATATGATTAGTGATCCGAAAGTCAGAGCACTAGAAACAAAAATCCTATAATTCAGGTTGTAAAGTACCACTGTTCATTCTTTTGTTAGAAGTGCAACAATGCTGGAATCGAGAGCTAAAGTTCTTGTTTCTATGAAAACAGAAATGACCAAAAGTACCTGTAAAAAGTTCAAAACCCAGTATGCTGTTGAACAGGTTGCTGTTTGGTTCTGTCAAAATATAATCCAGATTTCAGCACTCGCCGCACCATTCTCAAGAACAAACCGGTCTTCTGTGAAGCTAATATACTTGCCAAGAGAAGATGTGATGAGCATAAGATTTACCATGGAAATTTGCAGAATGAGATACGCGACCCAAACAAAAGTAATAAGCGCAACCTCCTTCCAGCGAATGTTCTCAAGTAGCGAGACCTAACAAAATCACCGGAACACAAGAAGGATCAAAGTTCAGATAATTAACATATTATACGTACTGATTTCAAACGGCCAAGGCTTTGCAAAACCTGCGTCTTCTTGGGCTGCTCGCCGCTTGGGGAAGAAGCCTTTGTTCCAGTTGGGCATTGCTATCGTCTTCAGCTAAATCAAATAAAAAGGAAAATGATTGGAGATGATGGTTATCTTATTGAATTGAACATAGTAAAAGGGAATGATTAGTGAACTCACTGCTCGACTCCAAACGTTTAGCTGCCTCCTAGAGAATCAGCATAGAGTTTGAAAATAATGAGGCCATGGTTAATAACACATACACCTTATGAAGCAATTCTCAGTAAAATGTCCTAATGCATTGTCGCAGCACTAGCAATTTTGGTTCCAGGAAAAACTACCTCTTTCAAAACGGTTTCCCTCCTCCAGGTTTCTAAGGCTTTGAAGAATGCTTTGGTTGAGGTGCCTGCGGACAAATCGAGGGGCGTCGTTTGGATCGAACATGGAAGAACAGATTGAAACATAAAGAACACTTACGTAATGTAAACAGTTACCCAGCGACAAGAGAATGATCAAGATCGTAACCATCCAGTCGGCGAATATGAGGTTGAATACGACACCTATGCTAATGCCGAGCATAAGCATCGGCTGGATGAGCAACACTAGATCATAGTCAATTAGAGGAATGTCGAGGGTAGGATGCCTCAGCTTGAGGTTGTACACGACAGTCGCGAGATCGCCGCACCCATGATCATGCCTGACGGAAACAACAATGCCAAACAGAAGTTCAAATTCAAATTGACATTTTCCTTCACCATTTTTTGCCCCAAGTTCTACTTTGGTTTCCGACTCTTGTGCAGATTCTTTCCAAGTAAATTAGCATAATCACTCGGTCCTGACTACTTACACTTTGATATGGCGGTTGATGATTTAGGGTCGAACCCGATAACCAAGCTCAGCATGGGAACAAAGATGCCGCCACCGCCAACGCCACCAACGCTCCCGAAAGCCGCTCCAAAGATTCCAATCACGGTACCGACGACAATCCGCCACCCAAAACTCATCTCCTGCAGTGGAAAGATTGCAAGTTAAGCTACTTCCCTTTGCAAATATATTATTTGAATAAACGTAAATTGAACGGACGAGTCGATTTCATGAGCAAAGTTTCTAAGTGGCCTCTACGAAAAAGTTATGTTCATGTAGAGAGACGCTTCAAACCACGGGTGAACAGTAAAATTACCGGCCAGACATGCTGATAACTAGATTGATTCAGCTTCCATAAGTAATCCACTGCTCGGAGAAAGTAATTGCTCTCCGGTTTTTCCATTTCAACGAGTCCCACAGACTCAAATCGGAGGCTTCTATCGGCTGAAACAAACACCATGGCCACTAGAACTTGGAACAGTACCATCAGCACTAAGCGAAAAGATTCCGACCGGGTGCGAAACAAAGGCATTGCAGTTTCTTTATCGGCTAAAGGAGGCAAATGTCGAAGGTGAGGCAGAGAACAGGATCTCCTGAAAGCGAAGGGTGGGGGGAAGCCGGAGAAACTATGAACGGGGCGAGAGCGATACGCAAATGTCAAAGGTGAGGCAGAAACCGAAGGTGAGAATCATTTTTCCTGAAGGAGTTACCCACCCTCCCTACCACGTTTTAATGATACGACAAGGGATAAGCCAAAAGGCTATCTTGGCTTCCCAAGAACGTGATTCACGGTACGGCCCTGGGAGCCACCTGCTCCATTGGGGCGGGAACCGAAACGAAAGGACCAAAGTTGATCTTTCCATTCCATTCATTAGCAAGGGGACAAACGCACTGTATAAGCTTTTTTTGGCGGGGAGCGATTCACGCAAAGGGGAAAAAGCTTTTAAAGCAAACCCCCCTCAAAAAGCAAAAGAGGAATCGTGCTTGACTGGAGATGATGCCGTGTTGAATTCGTCGTCAGGATTCTGAAAAGAGTAGGCGTGATGTCGCTGCCTATCAGTCGTGACTAGACAGCAAGGACTTCATGCACAGACAAGTGAGAATTCAGGTGTAGGGCAGCACTTGGAGGAGCTTTACAAGGCTGTCATATTCAATTTCGGGTTCGTTTGGGAAGGGAAAAGTCTCGGGAGGAAATGTAAAGATCATGAAAAATATTTTTCAAAATGCAAATTGTGTTTGATAAAATTATCTATAAAAATACATTTTGAAATATCTTTATGCAAAATAATATTTGAATAAATTAAATTTACAAAAACTTCAAAGGAAAAATAAAAAGAGTGTTAGCTGGCCAAAAGCTTCGCCGGTTATCGCTGACAAAGAGCTAATAGTTGCCGGTGAAGGTAGATGATCCGGCCGGCGAAGGTAGATGGTCCAACGAGGGGGAGGTGGCACAGCGAAGGGCAACGCGTCCGGCTAGGTCATGACCCTTGCCACGCCATCGCGAGACCCACGGCGCCGTGGAGGTCGTCGACGACCCAGTGACCTCCGCGACCCAAATCGGGTCACGAAGGTCACGGCGAGGTCACGGAGGTCGTGGCACACGACCCGGCGCAACCTCCGCGACCTCGCCGACCCGGATCCGGGTCGTGGCATGGTCGCAGAGGTCACGTGCCGCAACCCAAATTTGCGTCACGGCAAGGTCGTGGGTCGCACCTCCGGGTCGCCGTGACCTAAATCCGGGTCGCGGCGAGGTTGTGGGTCGCCGGAGGCCGTGGCGATAGACCTCGTCGCAACCTTCGGCGACCTCCGGCGACCTCCGGCGACCTCTGCAACCCAGATATGGGTCCCGGCGAGGTCACAGCGATCGACCTCACGGCGACCTAGGCTACCTACATGACCCAGATCTGGGTCGCGCAACTAGTTGGCGACGGTCACCAGGGTGCCGCGACCAAGCCGACCTCTCTCCAGCCCGTCGCTGACCCATCGCAACCTCACCGGCAACCATCCGAGAACTTGACGAAGAATATGATGAACAGTATATCGGGCCTTCTAAAATGCTAAAAGCCCAAGGCAGCCTTAGGACTGCCTTGGGCTTTCAATTACTTTAAAATGCCGCTTTGCATTATTAAGTGCGTTTGTTTGCGTTTCGTTTAAAAATTGATTTAGGGAATAGAAATAGAAAAAAGTGTTTTATTCTAAACAATTTTTTAACAAAAAAACACGTTTGGTAAACTTGTCCGGGAATAAAAATAAATAGAAACACGTTTGGTAATTTTTTATAATTTTTTTATTTCTTTTATTTTTTCTTTATTTTTCTTTATTTTCCTTTTTTTCTTTTTTCTTTTTCCTTTTTTCTTTTTTCTTCTTTTGGCCGGTCGCCGCCGCCTCGGCCATGACCGGAACCGGCCGACGAGGGCCCGGCGGCCTCGCCCGGCCCACGGCGAGGCTCGCCGGCCCCTAGCAAGGCTCGGCCCCGCCTTGGCCGGGCGAGCTCGAGCTCGCCTAGATCCGGCGAGGCCACCACCAAGCAACACCGAGCTCGCGGCCACCACCACCAAGCGCTCGAGCTCTCCCAGCCAAGGCGAGGCCAACCCTCGCCCAGTTACGGCGAGCCTCGCCATGGCTAGGCGAGGCCGCCCTCGTTGGTCGAAAAAAATGGCCGAAGAATAAAATAAAAAGAAAATAGAAAAGTGTTTTTACGTGTTCTTATATGTGTTTCGAAAAAAAAAAACACAAATTTTGTATTTCTTATTTTTGTTTCTTTTTTATTTATGGGAACAACAAAACATAAAAAGTGTTTAAAAACAAAAAAAAGAAACACAAACAAACAGAGCCTAAGAGACTTGCAAAGTTTTTTCTCAAACACTTTATTTTGGCCTAAGGGGCTTTTGATGGTCAAAGCCCATTCCAAAGCTGATTCCAAACGGAGCCTTCGACTCTGAGGTTTTCGAGTTCGGGACAAGGACGAGTTTGGCTACATCTCAGATTTCGCTTCTGTGCGTTCTCGGTTTCGTAGGTGATTTTGTATTCTACTATTTCGTTGGATAAGAGTATTGTATTTTCTTTCCATTCAATTGAAGGCTGGATGAAGCTGCAGGGACCTGTAAGGCTCATTGCTTCCTATTGGCGAACAGGGATAGGATCTTCTACGGTTGATCAAATTCTGATAAACCGAGCGGCTCGCCAGAATAGCACAATCCAACAAATTCTACAAATTTCGGGCCAAACAACAATCTTCATTTCCGTACCAAGCGTATAATCAGGAGAACAGAAAAAGGAACGGGAGTAGCTTTTTTTTTTTTTTTAACTCGATAACCAAAATTCAAAGGGAAAGCTTTTGCGGAGATCAAACGCAACCTTCACATGCATTGGTCATTTCAAGTTCTTCTTTTCATTGATTCTCTTAAGCACAAAGAAATTGATTCTCTGATTCGTAAAGAATCTTCTTACAAAAGATGACAAAAGTTGTATGAATCAAATCGATACATCGCAGTAAAATTCAAGTAGATCAAAAGTTAAAACGACTCTAATGTTTGATTTGGGTCGAGAAAATGCTCTAGTGCAAAGCCCAGAAGTGGCACCAAGCAAAGGCACATTTAAGTTCCCCGCAGAATGCTCTGTGCCCAGTACACAGACCAGGGACGAGAAAATGCTGGCAAAACAAATCAGACACTACGCATCATACTTGCAAAGGTTTTCGAATCCCATGTATTCATGCCGATGAATCTTTCCTATCATGTTGGATATGCCAACTCCACCTGACAAAACAAAAAACATATTTAAATTCCAAGGACGGTCTCGACAAAGGAATTGGAAGACAACAAGATACCAATGGCGATTTGAGTAGATTTTGAGTCTAAGGAAGAGCACAGATTACAAAAGAGGTACAGGTACTCACCTAGCGAGATGGCACTGACGAAAATTGTAAAGGCTAAGATGAAGATAATAAGGGACGCCCTTCCGAGTACAATAATAAGCCTTCGCACAATATGTTGTCCTACCAGAGCAGCAAATGTAGCGACCATAACAAAATAGAGTGCTGCATGACAGAGGGTAACGATTAATGCACAGAATCTTTTCTGCGTTTTTCGAATATTTGTAAATTAGTTTCGGGAAGAGTTTACAAGACCGTTGACTATTGAAACATTTCAGCAGGTTATAAAGATCTTATCTTAATTCCACGGTGCAGGAACTTACCGTAAGGGACGGGAAAACGTTTTAGAAGATAGTATTCCACAACGGACATGGACGAGGAAAAGGTCATTGCAAAGGTCGCTGTGGCACTGGAGACCTGCAGAAAAGTAACAGAAGCAAAAGGATGTAAGCAAAAGGCATGAAACGTGACAGAAGGAAAGGTCGCTGCGGTACTGTTGTCTCTGTTCTTACTACAAATCAGGTTGTCCTTAACCCCCAAAGCAAACACAGAATGGAAATTTGATATTCCAAGTATTTTTCAGTTTTGCAGCATCCCCAGATATCACTCAATCAAGGCATGCTTGCATTTGGCTTGTTGCAAAGACTGTGAACGGTTTAGTATATGGCAGTCCATCACAGGCACCTCTAGACCAGAAACATGTTGCTAGTCTGTACTAAAGCTTCTTAATCAATTTTTAATTCAGCCTGCATAGTACTTAAAACAAATTCCTACATGAATTTTGGCAGGACAATCCAAGTTATACTTTTGCATGCCATTCTAGGCCAGCAATATCAAGACAGTGGTTAAGACTTAAGACTAGTATACTAGAATCTAAGTCACATCATCTGCTATCAAGCTAGGACAAAAGAGAGGTCAGTGAACAAACAGTGACGTGTTGGGAATGATACAATACTTATAACTTGATCCAAAAAAAGAAAAAAAAAGGAAAAAAAGAAAAGAAAAGACTCACCTCAGGAGGAACTCCCAGTTCCAAAAATAGTGGCCCCATTATAAATCCTCCACCTAGTCCAAGTAGTCCTCCTACTACTCCAGCCAGGACACCGCAAGCACAATAAAGGGCCAATTGGCTCACCTTCAAACCAGTGCCATAATCGCCCTTGGAAGCGATTACTCTCCTTCCCTTGTATAAGCTAACTGCCTCGTAAAGAGATACTCCAACAGAAACTGGAACCTGCATAGGTTGGGTAATGCTTCAAAATTATTTACAACTTATAGGAACCAGTTATTTTCAGAACATGATCAGATAAAAAGTCAGGGGCCAACCATGTTCATGACTTATATCTACCTATCTATTGAAATTCCACTATCAAAACGTCAAAATTAGAGAAACAAACTTGTCTTAACGAACCTGTAACAGGTTGAGTACCCAGTATCCAATAGAACAAGTAGTTGTCTGAGTCTGTCACCAAGAATTCAATAATTGGTATTTGTTAGCCCCCATATCAATGCAGACAGAAAAATTTTCAGATTCAAAAAGTCTCAAGAGTTACTTAAAGCAAGAACAAAACCTTGGCAATCTGCAGGACAAGAAATGCAGCCCAAACAAAGACAAGAAGTCCGAGTTCCTTCCAGCAAACGTTCTCAAGGACTGTGTACTGCATCAGCACACCAGATTAGATACTTAAAAAAAACTGTTGTGCTGATTATAAGGTCAGCAAAGTCACCTCCGTCTTTTTCATGCCTTGGTGTGGGCTATTGCCTGGACCACCTGGAAGAGGCTTGTATTCCACTTCTGTGCCACCATTTCCTGAAGAACATGAAATGTTGATATGAAACCATCAAAGACATAGATTCCACAGAGAATATGTAAAACAAGCAATCTAAAAGAAATGCTCAGACTCACCAACAGAATTTAGTTTCTTCGCAGCTTCCTGTTGTCAGAAGCAATTACAGTTAAGGAGGTTAGCATGGAGTTTGGAAGCATTAAAATGGCTATCAAGCTCACAACTGCAAATAATTATGAAGATTCATTTAATGGCAGGAAACTTGAAACAATTTTTCAATCCTTCTACTGGAATGGTCTTACTCATAGAAAACTGTTTCGCCTCCAATGCTATTTGCAAATTAAGAATGATCATCTTTTAGCACAACCAGGTATTATCTTGGGTCGGACAGTTCAAATGCTTTGCATAAAAAAATGCGCATTACAAAACCAAATACTGAATCAAATACCTTTTTCATTAAGGTTTCCTTTTTCCATGTCTCGACCCCTTTTAAGAATGCCTTGGTGGAAGTACCTGCAAAGCACAAATAATTAACCAATGTTACTTCTTTGTGGAAAAGCTTAGTTCTAACCAAAATTTTGTCTTCGACGATACTTTACCCATGAAGAGAACAATTAATAAAACTGTAACCATCCAGTCAGCAAATATCACATTGAAGGCAACTCCTAAACTGATTCCAAGCATAAGCATTGGTTGGATGAGCAGTGCCAGGTCATAGTCAATTAAAGGCATATCTATTGTAGGATGCCGGAGTTTGAGATTATAGTAAACAGTTGATCCCGCAGCACCCATGATCATACCTGGCAAATGAGCAAGTAGCATATCAGAGTCTCCCCATTGCATGAAAATACCAGACAAATTATACTAACGACCAGTTCTTTTATGAAAGACAGCTAATTCAAGAAATCAATTGCCGGACAAAATTGCCTCCGTAAATAAAATAAAAAATGTCATATACTTCAAATTATCAAATCCCAGCAGATCAATTTTTTGCAATGAAACAGAATGATAATCAACTGAAGTACCCCCAAAAAAAAAAAAAAAAGATTTTGACGAAGGACACTTTGAAATCCCTTAGCTAAACAAATGAAACGTCAACACCATATTCAAGTTAAACACAAAACTTTAATCCACAGTAAATTCCCAGTAAGAGATTGACTCTTGCGTTTCGAAATCTTTTAAGTAAGAACGCATACTACCCTCCTTTCTTACATTTCGAAATAGCAGTAGCCGACTTGGGATCAAAGCCTACGATCAGAGTAAGCATGGGAACAAAGATGCCGCCGCCGCCCACGCCGCCTACGCTCCCGAAGGCCGCGCCGAGGAAGCCAACGATGGAACCGACAACAATTTGCCAACCGAGCTCCAACTCCTGTGCAGAGCACAACCCGTCATTCCAATCCGTCCCTAATCCACTACAAAGAAGAGCAAAAACGCACGACACACACGGCCAGATTGATCTGCCCGACGAAGCGAAAGCGCCGAACATCTCAGCGCTTCCGAGTTCCGACGACGCCGACATTGTCACGTTTCGAACGAAGAAACCGATCTCTACGCGTTCAATCGGCGTGAAAAAAGACAAGACAACCGCGACGACAAACCGTAAGCTCAAACCGAGATTCCGAAAATCCGAAATTTACCGGCCAGACGTGCTGGTAACCTCCTCCATCAGACTGCCACAGGAAATTCGCCGCTCTGGAGAGGAATCCCGGAACGGGCGGTCCATCGACGACGCCGGAAGAAGGCACGTCCTTCAGCTTCAAGCCCCGTTCGGCGGAGGCGAGCAGAAGAGCGAACGCGAGGTTGACGAAGATCACGGCCACGGATCTCCCGCCTCTCCATTGCGCTCCCCCAAACACAGCCATCCCAAACTATCTCCCTCCCTCCCTCCCTCCCTCGAGCAAGTGCTGCGAAATCTCCGAACCAAAAAGCACTCCACTCCGACAGCTCCCCCAACCGGCAGCTTCCTCGGAGACAGGACGGCGTCCGCTACGCGACGACGACGAGGAAAAAGCTGTCGGCTTCCGGTACGGACCGCGCGAAGGTGTCCGAGAACTTTCGGGCCGCTCCGGGCAATCCGGTACGAGGGGAGGGCGCGGGTGGCGATGGCGCGCGCGAGGTGGCGGCGGCGGCGGTGGCGGTGGCGGTCGCCGTCGCGGTGGCCGGCGGCGGCTCGTCGTCCGAGAACGCGAGGGATCGGCTTCGGGAAGAGCGAGAGCGCGAGAGAGAGAAGCGGCGCCGGAAGGCACGGACGGACGGAGAAGACTTTGGAAGGAAGGAAAAGCGAGAGATAAAGGGAGAAAGCTTTGGCCGAAATTTATGGGGATGTAAGAGATGAGCTATTCTGCAGGACTATATTTAAGAACTTCAGCAGCTATCTCTTCTCCCTCTCCCTCGAATTTAAAATGAGAAATGATTGGAAGACCATATTTGATTCAATATATTAATTTTTAAATTTTAAACCATAAATAATTATGAATTATCGTGAAATTCATAGTATCTATTGTACACATATTATCCGCTTTAAATACTAAATCCTTATAGCTTTATTCTTCTCGGAGCAATCTATACTATTCAATAAATGTGTATATACAATTAGAGGGACCAAGCCTTATAAGCTAATCAAAATTTGTGATTGGTAAGAATCTGTTATTTTTACAGTAACTCGAGAATTGTTATGCTAATAAAATCTATTGAGAAGTGATTTTGCTTTTCATCTCTCAAAAGGTAAGTAAATCGTGGATTTCTTCCTTTTTTTTTCTATTTTTGGTGATGATTTCTTCCTTGCTTCGAACTTTAATTTGCGGGATTTTGTTTACAAGTTACTGAGTTGTCATAATTTTATTCTTTTTTGTCCATTTTTATCCTTTTAAACTGTCGTGTTTTGATTCTTTCTCTCCAAAAACCATTCCTGCGAGCTTGACGATGGTCGTCGGATGTTCCACAATATAATTTGATTTTTTTCATTTGCTTATGATGTGTTTGGACTCGTTCGATTAAGCAATTTTGAATGCTTCTTCTGTTAATGCGGCATGTTGATTTACATTTAGAATAATGCCCATGACATGTAAGCTCAAGTAGAAATATTTATATAAGAACTCATATCTTAAATATTTTATATTACATACCCATTTAATCACGCGTGTTATGTTTCGATATCAATGTTTCAACACAATTGATAAACATTTTTTGTTGAGATTAAATTTAAATTTGATATGATTCAGACCAATAAATTAAGTGCGGGGATGTAATTGAGCAGGCGTAATAAGTTAGAAATTATACGAATTATTTCATCCACGTCAGTTAATTCCATCTGTGATTTCAAGGGAAGGATCACGTTGAATCATTCTTTGAAAAATTACGGACAATTGGAAAAAGAAAAACATATTAACGTTATCGTGCAAAAATTTCTGGAACTATTGTTCACGTGCTCTTTTACACTCCTGGGTAATTGGTAAAATGTCAATCTCAAAACGTTATGGTCGGTGACCGGTGGATCTTTCTTTGGACACCGAAGACACGAGTCAATTTCGATAGACGAAACTAATTTCCCTTTCGCTGCCCCCTTTTGTTTTTTTTGTTTTTTTTTTTTTTTCTTTTGTGTCGTGATTTGTCTTGTTTTCCTTGTCCTACTCTCTTGCGTTGATTCGAAACCACATCATTTTTTTTTCCTAATTTTCCTGTCTTGGATTTGTGATATGGGGCAGGTAACAAATAGAATTAATTTCTACGGTCTGCATAATTTTTTTGTGCGAGTTAGGGTTATCTTCAGATGGAGAAGTTAATCTTCTTTTTCTTTTTCTCTATGAAAACAGATACGTACATTCGAAATCCCAAAAATTCCTCTGGACCCAAAAAAAGAAGTCCTAAAGATTCATGGCAAAAATAATAAGAATTTTAGCAAATTTTCGAAAAAATTCGAGGAAGCTCTTAAGGAAAAATTAACATATTTTAATCGATTTTTATTTTCGTGATTCGGGATTCTTTTGCAAGATTAAAATTAGCTCAGAATTAATGTGGTATCGGGTGTATTAATTCAAAATTTTATGTGACGTAAAAATTAATTTAGGATAAATAGGATATAAATATATATATATATATATATATATATATATCGATTCAAGGTTTTATTTTTTATTAGCTAAAAAATATTGTGTTAAGTTTATTTATTTCACAAAAAATGAATGATTTTATAGATATTTTCTTAAAACCGATTATATATATTATTTGAAATAATTGATTAATGAAAAATTCATTATCAATAATAATTAATATCTAAAAATGTCCATGAACGATGAAAATCATTTATATTTATAAGCAATAGAAATAATTATTCTCAAGAAATTATATTTTCACGAATCAAATAAAGTTTTGAAATGCGACCAAAAAGTGAAAAAAAAAAAAAAAAAGTTTTGAAATGTCTCCATCATGGAAATGGCTTTAGAATTCTCAGGTCAATAATGAACTGCTGAGTTAATCACGCTGTCCGTCCGCATATCAATAAATGAGAAGGCGTCCCACGTTTCAATTCCCGCACGTGCCGCCGGCTCCCGATGCCGCTTCCACGTGGGTCGAGTCGAAAGGGTTGATTAAAGCCCCCTCGAGACCAACGAAGCTGAGGCACGTGTCTATTTCTCTTCTTTGTCTCGATTAATATTATTATTAGTGGTAATTACACAAATGATCTCAAAACTTTAACCCGATGTCTAATGCGATTCTTAAAATTTTAATTTATTAATATAATTCTTGAATTTTAGCTTAATATTCAACATGATTCTTAAATTTTTTATTTATTCAGTTGATTAATGCACAATATAATGGAAAATATTTAATATAATCCAAGATCTTCAATTAACTAAATGACAATATTGAATATTTTTATATTAAATTTAAATATATATCAAAAGTTCATGAATCATGATAAATAAATTAAAAATTTCAAGACTACATAATATTAAGCTAAAGTTGAGGGTCGCGATTAGACACAAATTAAAAGTTCAATAACTATAGTACATATTGAATTAAAATTTACGGCAACTAGGAAGCATTTATATAAATATCTGTGTGTGTGTGTGTGTAATTCACACGAGGTATTAGGTTACGTTAAAATTGAATAACCCAGTGCGAGCAATTCGGAAGCTTGACATGAGGTTAACCTAGATCGTGACCCCATGAAAAATTGACAATCTTATCATCACCGGCCTGATTGCCTCGGCAATTTTATTTTTTTGTGGGTTGGTTTTGGTGTCGCGATCACTTGAAACTCGAGCTCTGGTTCATCCCCCACGCCGATAATGCGCAGAACAAATGATAAAAACGAAGGAAAGGGAGGTCCCCAAATTGGCAGGGTATGGAGTGCCTGAAAAAGCGAAATTCATGTTCGCCACCTCAAAATGCTCCCCAACGATCGGAGAAATATCGCCTGTGGTCCACGAAGCATTTGAACCACATCAATTGTGAATTTGACTTTGAGTTTGGCAACCAAAATGTTGCGACCCGAACCCTATGCCGCATGATTTAGTACACGGCTACAATCTAGGAACCTAAATTTTATGAGTCCGGGGGCTCGGGAGGAAATGTTCCATAAATAAAATATACATGCTGAACTCGATTTTAAACCATCGGATCTAATGATATCCACACGAGATGCATCGCTTTTAACTTGTCGGATTGATTATTCCACGTATTGTTAGTTAATTAGGATCAATACCATGAAAAATTTTAAATTGGTGTCATTTACTTTAAACTAACTCCCAAATTAGTATACCCATAACAATTTTATCCTCCATTAATTTATCTTAAATTTTAATGTCAGATTACGAAAGTTAGAGAATATGTGGTAGTTAATGAGTGTACTAGTTTTGGATTCTATACTCCATTACTAATTTGTGATTTTTCGTAATATTAATTCAATTTGACTGAAACTAATGAAAAGTAAATTTATTACAAATATACAAATTTATAGTTTCTAATTATCAAAAAATTAATTTAGAGTAAATTTATTATAAGTATATCAAATTAGAGTTTTCCGTGATCAAAAAGTTAATTTACGATAAATTTATAGTAAAATGTATTAGTTAAAGTTTTTCTTTGTATTGACTCTTATTTAAATAATAATTTGTTGAAGACATGAGCAAAAGGACGAGGGCGCACTTCAGAATTGGAGAAAAGGAAAATGATAAGCCCGCGCCCTTATGCGAGTAGAAGAGGCAAGTGGGGCCGACGCGACCCACCGAGGGCACGTGGGACCCCACGTGACGGCGCAGAGCAATGTCGTGTCTTGCGATGACGATTATGACGACTAAGGACAGCTACCTGCGCATTAAGATAGGAAGATGCTGACTCGGCAGGCTGATCGATCGTGAGGATGGGAGTCTGGATTTTTTGGAATCCTGTGCATTAATTGTTCTCAAATCTCTTGTCGTTTTCTTAATCACATCTCTCTCCCTATAAATATCATGTGGTAGATTGGATGTACTAATAGAAAATGAGAAAGTCCTGATGGCAAAGAAAAAAATAATCTAACCTATAATGAGTAAATTTTACTAAATGTGTATCTATTTCGTCGAAGATAAATAATGGGAAAAATATTGCTCTAATAATAATTTTTTATATCGCTTGAATCTAGATATGGGAAAAAAAGTATTTTTAAAAATTTTCCCCATAAAAAATATGAGAAGAGGGTGGTGGAAGGTGGCCAAGCACTCTTGGCCAAGGAAAAAAGTGAGTTGAGATTTCTGAAAAATGGGGGAATAGTGCTTTCGAAAAACGGTAATCCGGTCTCAATGATTATTAGGTACCGCATAAACAGAAATGAAGAGATTATCATTAATTATTGAGATAATAACAAAAATTAGTGATCGAGAGAGAGGGCAGGTGAGAAAATCGCGGGTCAAAAATCCAACGATGACGATGCGAGTTGCATGTGTGGATGGCGGGCGATGAACAGATATTCTTGGTCCCCGGGTATCTACATCTCCACAAACCTCCATATGCAACGGATGAAATTATTATTATTTTTTTAAAATTGAATCAGCTTAACATGCTTAGCATAAATAAATAAATAAATAAATCATTTTAAACATGCGTAACAAAGTTTTTTTTCCCCTCGAGAATGGACGTGGAATGCGGCTCGAGATGAGCATGATTTTTATAATATATATCATTTTTTTATGCCAAGTGAGAATAAAAAAACGAGTAATTAAAGTCGCTATTTGAATTCAACGATGGTGGCTGCCTGCCTGATCCAGACAGTTTTGATTCTTAAAAGGTCCACTTGTACTAATTTGTCGTACTGCTAATTAATGTGGTTCTCTTGTCAATGTTCTTTTAGACTCATAAATTTAAAAATTATTTTTTTAAATAGTCTTTTTTTTTGTTTTATCAAACTTATGTTTAGATATAAATTATTAATAAATTATTTAAAGCAATATAAACAATCGCGTTTAGGAAATTTTCTTTTAATTTATTCATAAATGTACTAATTTTTAGAAATTATTTTTCAGGAAAATTAACTTTTTTTCTTATGCTTGACTGAAACTTGAAAAAGATTCAGAAAAAATTTCCTGTTATTTAGTAAGGTTATGATAAGAAAAATTATCAAAAAAATCATATTTTCTAATTGTTTTTTCATTTTTATGTATTATTTTCTTTTATTTTACCTTTTTGATGGTCGATTTCATTAACTAAGGATTTGAGTCTGAGTGCCAAGGACTTGTGCTCAGCTTTTATGGGCCTAAGCCTAAGTGTTAAGACAAGAGGTTGAGTGCCGAGGATCTCAACACGGCTTTTATGGACTCAAGCTTGCGTTGGGATGTTTCAATTCCTAGTCTAGTCCAATCCCACCTAAGAATTGAGAACTGGATTGAGAGGATTAGTTGTCAATTTTTGGATCAAGGATTAGACCAATCGGTCTAGTCCGATCTCATAAAATTGATTACTTAGCAAAAAATAATTAAAAAATAGAAATTAGTAGAGTCGTTACTATTTTAGGGTTTATTGTTATTTTTTAAGAAATTAAAAAATATATTTTTAAAAAAGAGTCAATCAAATCCATTAGTTTAATTTGGTCCAGTTTCTTTCGAAAATGGGAAACGATCATGAATTTTATGAAATTGAGAACTAAATCGATGCTTTCGGGAATCAAACCACATTGACTGATCTGGTCCGGTCTTAGCAATTCCTAGTTCGAGTAGTCTGGCATGCTCACCCCAAATCTTGGGTGTCAAAGCATCGAGTATGGATACCAAGGATACGAGGGCCAATGCTCTTGGGCTCAACCTCAATGGACACAGGCCCAGGTACTGGAAACTTGGTCTTGAATGCTAGGAATCAACGATAGAGTTTTCATGCTCAAGTGTAACATTTTGGATTGAATCATCCATATCTAGTTATAAAAGGAAATTATTTTTTTGTGAATTTAATTTTTTATAGGAAAAATTTGTAAACGATTCATTTTATTAAGCAAATTGACTACTGAAAAATGAGGAAAATTATTTTTTTACATGAAACAACCAAACTTTAATGTACTTTTTCTACCCAGAGCAGTTGCAACACGCCATCTCTTTTTTATCATGCAGGATCTGCTTTAGTGAATTATTGAATATTCTTTTGTTTCGCTTAGCCCTTTTCAGATGGCAACTCTTTGCCATAGTTGAAAGAAAGTTGGTTATCGGACCAATAAAGTAGATAAAGACGTGGATAAGGATAAAGATATATTGAAATAATATATTTTTTGAAAATTTTCAATTAATTTAAGCATTGAAAAAAATATTTTGATTAGAGAAAAATTTGTGAATTTAGCTTATTAATTTATGGGAAATGCTTATATTACCGTAATTAATATACTTTGAGAATAACAATCTATTTTGGATAAAAAATAAAAAAATTTAAATAATTAGAAATTATAATAAGGTTCACATTTTCAAGAATTTGTAGTTCACATACTATTATTCTAACAGTAATTCAAAGACCGTTATGCGAACTAAGCCTTTAAGTTATTATTCGACGATTATAATCAAAGGGAAAAATACAAGAAACCATATTTAATTTTTATTTTCTCCATCAAAATATGTTTCTCGCATTTTCCCTTTTATATATTAGCTACACATGATTTGCGAAATTTCTCAACTACTCCCACCCAAAAATAAAAATAAAAATTGCACGCGCCTGAATGGTCTACAGAAATCGAGCCATTATAATACATCTTCCCTTATATATCACATCAGATGCGTTTCCAAGTAAATGAAACCAGGCAAAGAACGCTTCTGAATAAACAAACTCTTCTGGAAGCCATATTCGTGACCTTCTCTTGTCAATTTTCTTTAGGATGTAATATAATATAATATAATATGATGGTGTAATTGGCTGTGAAAGATTACAGGAAATTTACATATATATGCAGGCAATTTGAGCACCACTACTGAACCATGTCCATAATAGTATATTTGCAGATTTCGTGTGAATCAAAATCCATAATCATTAGGCTCGTTTTATGCAACATGTATCCACAACATAACATAGTTTAAGCACATGTAATTAATTCTCAATAATTTTGGTAAAATTATTAAAAAAAATCTCACACCTATTATACTTGTGCCAATTCAGTAATAAATCTTTCAATTTGGCCAACTTAGTCCTAAATATTTTGACGATTTTTCAATTTAGTCATAAATCTTTTAACTGTACTAATTAAGTCCTAAGTATTTTGATAATTTGCTAATTTAATCCTAATTTTTAAAAAATAATTTGTCAATTTAATTCATTTGGCTAATTTTGATTGGAAATGACCAACATTTGGCTAATTTTGATTGGAAATGACCAACGTAACGATCCATTTAGTGCCAATCATGTTAGGTGGCACGGCCAGCATGCGAGACTGGCAAGTGGCAGAGGGAAAAAAGGAAAAAAGACGAGAGAAACGAATGAAAAAAAAAAAAAGGAAAGGAAAAAATTTCAAAAATTTTAAAATATTGTAAAAATCATCCGCTTCGGCATTAACCGTGGCACCTAAAACGATTGGTCTTGATGAATAGCCATATTAGTGATTTTCAACTAAAATTAGCTAAATGAACTAAATTAACAAATCGTTAAAAGATTTAAGATTAAATTGACAATATAACAAAAGATTTATGACTTAATTGACATAATTGAAATGCTTAAAACTGAATTACTACATATACAAGTTTATGATTGAATTGACACAAATACAATTATTTTATACATGTTTTGGTAAATTTTCCCCCGATAAATTGCACGAGCACATACAAGGACGCTAGGGTGTCGTGATCCGGGATTCATCCAAGTTAAGCATATATCCTATATTGTTGGCAGATGGATCGGTTTACAGTACCGACGAGCAAATTGCCTCGAGTGTTTCCCCCCATTGACGGCTAGGCTCATCTTGGTTTTTCCTCTTCCCTCCCATCATCCTCTTGGCGCAGAGGGCTTTTGCTATTGTCGAACTGAGGGTTGTCTTCATCTCTTATCGGCTTTCGGTCTTTTGCGTTTTCTCGGCCACCGAGGTTGGGACGAGGCGATGCTTCTTGGGGATTTTTCGCAGGTCAACAATGGCCGCCGCTCAGTTCCCGCTGTTTCGAAAAGACGAAGGTCAACATTCATTATTAATTAGCTTTGTCCGCATTTCAATCAACGAGGCGTTGAAGTTCAGTTTCCGCACGTGACACCGACTTCGATGCCGCTCCCGCGTGGGTCAAGAAGAAGGGATGATCAAATCCCACGAGACAACGAATCGAAACACGTTCCCGTTTCGAGTTCATAGTATCAAAAATCTCAAATTAATATATTTATAATAAATTTATTTTCATTAATTTTTATTTAATTTTATCATCAAATTATTAAATTAGATGACACATGACATTTAATAAAGAAAAAACTAATAAAAAGTTAATTTACTACATATATATTAATTTGGAGTTTTTGATGATAAAAAAATTAGTTCTATGAAAATTTATTATAGGGATTTTTATGAAGAAACTATTTTTAATAAATTTATTATAAATGTATAAATTTAATTTTTTTTGTGATAATAACTCTTTTTTTTTTTTTTTTTTTTTGTGGTTCGAAATTTTTATATTGAAGAATCATGATTGTAGCCTCATGACATGCTAACAGTTGGAAAGCCTTTTTATAATTCACATGAGACACCAAGGATGCCGCGATTAAATAACTCAATGTGAGTAGTTCAGAAGCTTGTCACGACATTAATCCAGATCATATGATTCTGCGAAATGTGGATGATCCTCTTATCACCAACCCGATGGCCTCGACTCTTTTATTTTTTTATCCTTTTGGTCGGCTTCGGGGTCGCGATCGCTCAACGGCTAAGCTCTCGTCCGTCCCCGACACCATTAATGCACAAAACAAAGGATAAAAAAGGGGAGGAGGTCCCCAAATTGGCAGGGCATGGAGCGCCTGGAAAAGCGGAATTCGTGTCGATCCTTTCAAAATGGTCACGATAATCGGAGAGAAGTCGCCCGTGGTCCACTCCCACGAAGCATTCGAACCACATAAATTGTGAAATTTATTATTCACCTTAACGTCGTGACGATATGTTCCAATCCGAATCCCTACAATCTACGGGTCTAAATTTTACTAGTCCGGGACTCGGAAGCAAATATTCTATAAAGCCAGTATACATGCTAAACTCAATTTGGACCATGGGATCTTATAATATCCACGTGAGATGAGCCATTGTTAATATGTCAGATTATGTTATTAACATATTGTAAATTTATACAATGGGAATGACTTTGAAGACGAGCAAAAGGACAAAACTATCTCTTCTAGACCACCTGGAGTGTCAAAATTTAGCACGGTGACATTTAAGTGCCAAAAGTTAAAAAATGTATATTCGAGTATCAAATACGGAACAAAATAAATCGATTAGTCATCAATGGCAAGAAAATACAACCAAAATGCTGATGTAACGTTTTTCTAGCTAGACAAGTGTAAAAACAAGGTCGTTTTGCATGCTGACGTGACTAAATATGCCAAAAACAAACATCGTTTCGCATGCTAGTATGGCTAGATAAATAAAAACAACGTCATTTTAATATAAATATCTATCGAAATATAATGTGCGGAAACGGATTTTACAATTTACATCAACACGAAATCATTAACAAAATAAAAAATAAATAATAAGAACACCGGAGATTTACGTGACTTGATTTAAATATCGATACCTATATTCACGAAAAAGCCAACAGCAAATAATTCACTATGATTAGAGATTCAAAATTTATAATCGCTCATACACTCAAGTATTTCTTATACTTAAATTTAATTTCAAATCTAAAGTATTTACAAATAAATAATGTAAACTTATAACACAACTTTTTTTTAGCCCTCTAGCACTCTACATATGTCCAAAGAAGAAACTCAACACCTTTGTCCTTTGTGTGCACGGCGGCTTCCTGGCGTGCAGCTTCTATCGCTTCGTGGGGCTCCTTTTTCTTCTGACGTGCGGCGCTCCTTGACCTTTTTGAACAAGCTCTTTTTTCTTTTTTTTTGACCCAGGGAACCCACCGCATTGGTAGCGGTAGGGAAAGAAACCCAGGCGCACGCAAGAAACCACCATCCACACACCCCGGCAAGACATCACGTAGTCAGCCTTCTCCTCCGCTAACGCGGGGCTTGAAACCAGGACCTCCATCGTGGAGTCCAATAGCCCTACCATCCACACTGCAACGATGTGTGGTTCAAGCTCTGCTTTTTATATGTGTCCAAGGTAAAAAAATTTGACTTGAGCTTACCAACTTTTAACTTCAACGTGAGCTAGGCTTCTTCTGCAGGTAAAAGTGAAACCCTCGCCTTTTATTTTATTTTCTATTATTTCATCTTTTATCTTGTAGTGACAAGTCAACTTTTTTTTTTTTTTTTTTTTTTTTTTGTGTGTCCAAAACAAAGTCCAATGAGGAGAAAAAACTTATTCATCTGACTTGTAATTCGCTTGGAGAAATCTTTTTCAATAAATTGATTTAATCAATTATTATCTAAATTCAAACTTGAAACATTAATTTAATAATATTAATTAAGTTTAATTTTAAAAAAGAGGAAGAAGACGAAATTTGTAAAAGGTGAGGGTTGAGCCCTTGCCCCTGCCTCTTCATCGTCACTAGGAAGGGCCGACGACAATGGGGGAATGGACGGCTGGGGTTACCAAGCCCTGGTTGATCGGTCTTGAGGGTTAACAAGCCCTTGGGTCATAGCTCTCCTCTAGATTTGGTGAGGGTTGTTGGCCTTCAACTAGCTAGGCTAAGGGTTGTTGCTCACTGGCCCTTCACCCCAGATCTAAGAGTTTACAGGCCCTCATCGTCAATCGAGCAGGGTTGCCAACCCCCGACGCTTCTCGACAAGGATGGGGAAGAGGCGATGAGGGCTTGGCCCCTTGCCTTTTGCAATCTTCATATCTTCCCTTTTTTTAAAAATAAATAATTTAATTTAATTAATATTTATATTATAATTCAAAAAAAGATAAAACAACATCGTTTTTATTTTTTTTATAACTTAGGTCTCTCACGAGTCACATATGCGAATTATATTATTAAAAAATACCACATAAGATTTTTGATTAGGTTGTCGGAATTAGCATTTAAGTATCTTAATTTTTTAAGAAAGTAATATTTAAATATAGTTTTGTTTTACGTTGTTCTTTTGTCAGAAAAAAAAAAAAAAAAAAAAAAGAAGACAAGTTGATAAGCTCTCGATCTCATGCGGGAAGAAGAAGTGCGTGGGAGGTGGGACTGGACCGCGAGCCGCCAGGACACGTGGGGGTCCACGTGATAGGACAGAGAGCAAACGTCGTGATAAGTGATGATGATTAATGATTGTATTTCCCACGACCACCGGCAGTTTACGACAGCTTTGCCTATGGATTAAAAATGGGAAGATGCTGCTGACTCGAGGGGCCGATCGTTGGGGATGAGCGTTGGGGATGAGCGTTGGTTTTTTTTGGAATCCTACTCATGAATAGTTTTCAAATCTCTTGTCGTTTTGGTAATCAACTCTCTCTCTCTCTCTCTCTCTCTCTCTCTCTCTTCATCATTTAAATTATGAAAAAATTATTGTAATAATTTGTTGTGTTTTCTTTTTCTAAATTCACTCGAAAAGGAATTAATCCCATATGCGGCCCATATAGATTTAATTCTGGATCAATAGCAGGACGCCAGGGTATCCTTATCAGTTAAATGGTTTAGAGAGCTTTGTCATGATGAATTCGGAGTGGCACTTGTTAAGAAAGGTCGAATCTGATGCATCCATAACATTTTTCGGGTGGGATTGATTATCAACCCATGTTTTCCTTGACACGTGGCGGAACACCATCCGCCGATATCCTCCCCTTATCTTACCTCCCCCTCTCTCTATAAATAGGGACACACCATTTATTGGAGGACAACACTTTACCTTGGAAGAGTTATGACGAAAATTTATCTACCAACAACATATCATGCACTTACGTTAATCCATTCATCAATATTACTTGTGTATGACCCTTTCCCTTACTTGCCAGAGGAAGCAAGTGTTAATCTTGGGTAAGCCCATCAAACAGGTAGGTTGATCGAGTTTGGATCGCGTTATAAATAATTGAGTCTAGATTGACTCATTTAACTCGTTTTAACCTATATGTTTGCAATGCAAATTTCTCGAGTCATAACTAATCCCATCCACTCGACTCGTCTCAAGATTCATTTTTAGCATTATTTTCTCTCTATATTGTTGCCTTTGAGAAGAACTTCATGAAGCAGGAGTTAGTGAGGGAGCTTAGGAGTTAGGTGGACAAGGGCATGAAGGTGGGTAGTGAAAGTCCAACCTGAGCCATCCATCAATCATGAAATGGATTCGAACTTTGGATTTGGGTTACATATAAATTGGTTCTTTGTACACTACATACCCATTCTCAATCGTTGTTTCCCACTCCATCTATGGACACTCTCACCACCCTCCGTGACTTCACCATGCGCGGCCACCTTGACAACTGTCTAACCAATTTAACCTAATTCTTTCGATATACCCACATCAACAAATCATCACCACATCATCAATCTGATCAAAGAAAATGAAAAGGCACACTTGGTCACGCAAGCAAGCCAAAAGAATGAAGACGTTACATCGGCCAAGACAGAGAAGGGGGAAAAATATACATTTTGAATGACTCGATCGTGCAAGTAATAATCGTCACGTACAAACAAAGCACGAACAATTCCAAGATTGGAGATTAGGACAACAATTCATCCATCAATCTCCAAAGAATGTTTGGAGAATTGTCAAACGCCCACATTTGCATATCAACAGCAGCAAATGAATTCAAGAGGACCTCCATTCAAATTGAGGATCAGCTACATTGTGTGAATTGCAATATTAGTCAAATTGCGGAGAACGGAATCGATTGAATTTGGCATGAATAATTGATAGCTTTTCAGTTGTGCATGTGATGAGGAAGATGACTACAGTGAGAAAGGATGTGAAGTCTTTGCGAGTCTAATCATAAGTGGGTTGACCACTTGTTTTCAAATGGGTAAGATCGATTCTAGCTGGATTTCAATATCCTAATTCCATTTTCAGTCGGCAACAACGATATTATGAAAGAATATTAAAAAGTCAGGAAAAGTTTTTTAATGCTTGACGTGCCTTCGGGAGAATGTTGGAGAATTGACTTTTACATTTTTACAAAGTTTTCTGATTATTTTCTTGTAAAGCAACTTCGTAAAACAGGAAAAAACCTTGCCTCGGAATGGTAAGTAAACTGTAACCAGTAGAGAAAAAAGCGACTCCTTTAAAAAGAACGAAAAAAAATTAGATGGTCCAATGTAGAAAATGTCCAATTTTATCATTCATCCTCCGACTCCGCCATCTTCCCAAATAGAGCAAAGTGATGATCTAAACCTAGCTCTCCATCATTCACCAAAAAAATAATAATAATAATAATAATAATAATAATAATAATAATAATAATAAAACCAGAAAAACAAAACCACCTTTCTAGCTTTATTCTTTACCGCTCTGCCGACCATGACTCTCTAACGTTACAATTCCTACCAATCCCATCGCCCTTTTCATGGAAGGTTTATCACTCTTTCTGTTCAAATTCTTGTTCTTTATCGCGTGACAACAGGACTTTGCCTCGTCTTCTCCTACATCGCCATTGCTATTGCTCGAGCTTGAGCTCGAGCTCTAGCAACAGGCACCGCCCTCAACAAGCCTTGAAAACCTCGCTTCCGATCTCTACTGAGAGAGGTTCGCGGCCCTTGACCCTTGGCAAGCTTGACTAGAGGCCGGTGAGCTAGGTTTGAAGCGAGGAGAACAACATTCGAGAGACGATAAACAGTTTCGGGAGTAAGGGCAAGATAAAATAGCCTCTCCATGACTAAATTTTACTAAGTAACTATAATCTACTATGGTGAAATCATGTTTGTTGAAACTTTTGTTAATTGTACATTTATTAAACAACACCGTATTGATGAAACTCTAAAATGGCAAAAAAGGTATCAATAAAAATGAACTGGCTAATTAGCATCGATTAATATGTATCAAGTGATAGGTTATGGTAGATATGTATTGGAACCTACTCACTTGATCAACAATAACGAAGGAACGCAACCTATTTTGATTTATCAGTAAGATCATAAATCACTCAATTAGTGCATATTAATGGGAAAAATTAATTTCTATAATCCTAAGATTTATTGTAGAAATTTGGCAACCACAGAGACACCTAAAGCTAGTTCATATGATATGATTGAACTTTTTTTAGAAAATAAATAAAGTATAAGAAAAAAGGGTGGACGGAAGGTGGGGCAAGCACTCTTGGCCAAAAAATATAAAGTGTGTGGAGATTTCTGGAAAAGAAAAGGAAAGAGAAGAAAAGGTAGGTCTTTTTATTTTTTTTTTTGGTCAGTGAGAAAAAAGGTAGGCCATTGATGATTACCTGCCGAAAATAGGCTCGTGGTGGCAATATTTCACATGGGAGATTTCAATGGTCCGTCCCCACAAATTAAATATGCTTTTCAATATGTGATTCACACCCGAAATGAGGCCTGATAAACCGGTCGAGATTTGCCGCCAAACTGCTCCTCATGATCATCGATTAAGGTTTCAATTAATACAGTGCTTTTGGAATTGGCTCTAGTGATATCCCGTCTCAATGATTATTAAAAAAAGGATAATGACGTAAATGATCTCTAAACGTTGATTTAATGTGTGATGTCGTTCTCAAACTTTTAATTTGTTCAACATGGTACTTAAATCTTAACCCAATATGCAATATAGTTCTGAACTTTTAGTTTGTTTAGTGTGGTTCATAAAGTTTCGACACATATTCAATTTAGTCCACATATATTCAGTGTTTTCTTTCCATTAATTCAACTTCAGGAATAACACTAGACATTTTTATATAATTCGATGACTAAATTGAATAAGTAACAATAAGTACTATAAATTTATGGATCATATTAAACGGATTAAAATTTTAGGGAATACATTCGCGACATCGGACTAAAGTTTATTGATCACATTGAATATATTAAAAATTCATAGATCACATTATACATCCGGTCAAATTTAGAAACCATATGCACCATTTTCTTTATTATATATTACAGCATGGACGGAAAGGAAGAGATTATCGTTAATAATTGAGACAATAAGAATGAGGTCGAGAGAGCCCGTGAGAAAATCGTTGGTCAAATCCCAGGATAAAGGTGTGAATCGAACCAACTTGCTCGTTCCATCGATGCAAATGGCATGTGTGGCCGGTCGGCGAGGAACCAAGATTCTTGGTCCCCACGCTGATCCGCCGGTCCACATGCAAAAGACATCTTTCATTTCAGTATTCTTTCTTTTCATTAATTAATCAATTCTGGACCAATAAGTAACCTAATCTCACCTAACAAACTCTGTATTATCTCAAGGATCGACGTGTAATCTAATGCAGCTTGAGATCAGCATGATTTTTATAATATTTGATTTTTTTAATGATTTTTTTAATGCCATGTGGGAACTAAAAAATTGAGTAATTAAGGTTGCCATTGGATTCAATGATGATGTGCTGCCTGCCCGCAGATCCAGACAGCTATGATTCTTAAAAGGGTTGGCTTACATTAATCAAAGGGGATTAGGGTTTGTCTTATTGCTAATGATTGTTCTTTAATGTGCTCTTCTTCTTCTTTTTTTATTTTTTATTTTTCCCAAGAGTAGTTGCATCGAACCATCTATTTTTTATATAATGCGGGATCTACTTTAGGGAATTTATTGAATATTCTCCAATTTTTTTGTAGCCCTTTTGAGATGGCAGCTCTCCTGTGGCCAATAATTGAAAGAAAGTGGGTTCAAATGTGTTGGACCAATGAAGCAGATAGAGATAAGGACAGGATAAATTGAAATAACATTTTTCTGAAATTTTCCAATTAATTTAAGAACCGAGATATATTTTGGAAGAAAATTAGATAAGGAAAATTCGCCAATTTCTTATTAATTTATGATTATATGATTATATATAATTATATAAATTAAAGGGAACATTACAAAATTTAATAATTAAATAAGCTGACGGCATCGATTATGAGATGTTTTAGAAATAGACAATTTTTGTGTAGTTCCGACATATGCTAAATAAATTTGTGGATTAGACTTCCGAGGTTTCTAGAGCTTGAAAAGCCAGTGAAATTAACCACGTGCGCTTTTATTTATGTCACCTAATTTTGATGCCATCACCACCACTTAAAAAAGGACACGTGGTGAATTCTCGCTAGACTTCCACCTCGTCGATGTGTTTTACTATATAAACGGCCCTAATTGGCGAACGAGCATCAACAGGCCGTGGGCCACTCAAGTGCTGTTGTGATGGGCCAGGCCCATTATCATTTGTGGCCCATGATCACGTATCATTTCAATTAGAACCAGCGAAATTGAGTGCACAAGAAGAGGATTGTAGCAGCCTTCACATATAGTCATTTGATTTCAAGATTGCAAACCCAAGTGAGTCTTTTCTCATTTTGGTGTATTCTTGATATTCAAAATTATAGAATATCATTTAATTTTTGTTTATTCTAACACCATTTATTTCATGAAAATAAATAATTCAAAAAACATTTTCTTAACAACGATTGGCTTTATTCCTTAGAAAAATTAATAGAAGAAAAATATTTTCACATCTACCAAAACATTTAGATATAAATTGTTGTCAATAATAAAAACAATTTAAGACTAACCACGTGGACTTATTAAGTTTCGTGGGTTTGGTGAAAATTGAATATTTTGAAAAATATTTTCCTAAAAATGATCGCTAACATCTCTTAAAATAATTAACTAATGCAAAATGTATCTTTTTAGATAATAAAAAAATTTATCGTCCGGTCATTGTGGCATCCCAAAATTCAAGTCATCCTCTAGAGAAATTAAAGCCTATAATTAGGTAATGAAATTACCTATGGTCTATGTGTTAGCCATTAGTTTTCTTAAGGCTAGGTGTTATTGTGCTTGTGTTTATGAATTTTGAATTTAGGACTATATGATAAATTAATAATTTATGCTTGGCCGTGCACTTTATAAATTAAATTTCAATAAATGAAATGTCATAAGACTTTGGCCATGTGGAAAATTTAAAGTTTAAAATATTTATAAAAGAAATTCAAAAAAAAAAAGGGAAAAAGAGGGTCAAAATTTGATTAGGCCTTAAGCCCAAGAGTGGAACTTTAATGGGCCAAGTTGGCCGGCCCATTGAAGCCCACAAGGGGGCTGTCGACCAGCCCAAGAGGAGGCCCAATAGTGGCCGGCCCAAGCCCAAGCCCAAAAGCCCATCTTGCATGTGTTGTGACAAGTGGCAAGAGGGGTGGCATGCATTGGGCATTGGGGAGGCAAGCTAATGATGAGGTTTAAGGGGGTATAAAAAGGGGAAGGAAAAAAGGAGAAAAAATAAAAGAGAATGGCTGGTTAGCCATTCGGCCAAGAGAGTGAGCCGAGAGAGTGAGATGCGAGAGAGAGGGGAGGCCGAGAGAGGAGAGAAAGGAGCCCGTTCGCCGCCGTCCGCTCGTGCTGTTCGTGAGGTCTAGAGGCAAGTTGGGAATCCACTTTCTACTCTTGCACCAATGTTTTCGCATGAACTGTTTGGACTCAGAAACTTGTTTGAGCTTGCATGTGTGTTTAGAGTCCGATTTTGGCTTCGATTTCTTCATGAAAGTTGTAGCTAACATCTTGAACTATAACATACTGAAATTTTGTGGAAAATGATGGAGATTTGCTAGATCTGGAATATTTTCGTATGAACTGTTTGAGTCAGAATGTTGTGAGAGCTTGCATGCATGTTTAGAGTTCGATTTTGGCTGTGATATCTTCATGAGAGTTGTATCTAACATCTTAAAATACAACATACTGAAATTTCGTGGAAAATGATGGAATATGAGGGGTTAAAGTTCTATTATACAGAGACCCTAGATCTGTGAAGTTTTCACTGACTTCTTGCTGAATTCTTGTTTGCATGTTGATTTCTGTTGAAGATTTGACTTCGATGTCTTCATGAAAGTTGTAGGTAACACCTTAAACTACAACATACTCGAATTTGAAGAGAAATGAACAAGTATAGCCTAGTAAATCGGCTAGATCTTGGAAACGATGATTCTGGTGATGTGTTCCGAGACACCCGAGACTTCATGGACTTAAATGGTGACCATAATTTGGTTATTTGACCTAGATCTCTTCATGAAACTTGTAAAGGACACCTTGGTACATAACATACTCAAATTTCAGAGGAAAAGAAAGAGAATAGATGAGTGAAATATTAATATTTCGGAGATGTGTATTCTGGACGACGCGGTAGTGGTTCCAGAGGTTTCGTGGGGTTGTATAAATTAATCTAAAAACATTTTGGCTTGGATTTCTTCAAGAAAAATGCACGAAAATGTGTTGAAAATCACCCTGTAAAATTTCGTAATTTTTGGAGGCCATATGAGTATTTTAATCGAATTTATTTGGAAACTGTGCATTCTGGTCATTATCCGAATATAATGTGTTATTTTGTGGAAATTGTGAAATTATGTGAAATCCAATTTGGCCATGAATTTTGTATGAAATTGTCATCCTATTGGTTTGTTTAGTGATTGTTTAGTCATCCAATTTGGCCTGTGCAGATATTGGATCGAAAGGAGCAAATTCTTAGGACAAAAAATATCCATTAGTTAAGGTGTTATGGCGGCATCATGATGTAGAGGAAGCCACATGGGAAAGTGAGGATCAGATAAATGAAAAGTACCCTTATTTATTTCAAGAAGGCGTGAGTAGTGCTTGAATTTCGAGGACGAAATTCTCTAAGGAGGGGAGAATTGTGGCATCCCAGAAATTCAAAGCCAAGTTATAAGGTGTGTTAAAGTCTTTAATTATGTGGTAAAATTTTCATGGCTTATGTTTTAGCCATTAGTCTTTTAATTTGATTATTTGTGCTTGTGATTGTGGAAATTTAAATTTAATAGATTAATAATCTATGCTTGGCCATATGATTTAAATTTCAATGAGCAAAAATATCCTAAGACTTTGGCCAAGATTGAAAAATAAAATTTATAAATATTTATAGAAGGAAATTCAAAAAAAAAAAAGGGAAAAAGGGGTTGAATTTTTTTGAAATGGGCCTTGGACCCATTAGCCTAAAGCTTGGTGGGCCAAGCTAGTCGGCCCATTAGAGCCCAAGAAGACTGTCGACCAGCCCAAGGAGGAGTGGCCGGATGGCCCAACTCCAAAGCCCAAGCCCAATTAAGTTTAAAAATAAAAATGACAAGTGGCAAAGGGGATGGGCATGCATTGTTGGGTTTGTAGGCAATCTCATGATTGCTAATCATGAGCTCTAGGGGATATAAAAGGGATGAAGAGAGAGAGATGGCCGGTTCCTTGCTCATTCGGCCAAGAGAGAGGGTGAGAAAGAGAGAGAGTTCGAGAGAAAGGGAGAGACCGAGAGGAGAGGAGGCGGAGCCGAGGGGTGCCGCCATTCGTTCGCCGTGTCCCGCCGCTGTCCGTCGTTGTTTGTTCATCTTAGAGGCAAGTGGAGTCCTTTAACTTCTCTTGCATGTTTGTTGTGGTGTTTGCATGTTCGGTTTTAGGTGTGATTTGTGCGAAAAACCGAGGTAAGAGTTGGTTATTTACAAACCGTGTGACTGTTCTTGTTCGGTTTGTTGAAGTCAGTTGCTTGTTCGAGCTTGCATGTGTGTTCGGAGTCCGATTTTGGCTTCAATGTCTCATGGAAGTTGTAGCTAACGTCTTGTACTATAACATACTGAAATTTCGTGAAAAATGATGGAGATTTGAGGGGTTAAAGCCTTGTTATACGGAGACCCCAGATCTGTGATGTTTTCACTGACTTCTTGTTGGATTCTTGGTTGCATGTTGGTTTGTGATGAAAATATGACTTTGTTGTCTTCATGAAAGTTGTAGGTAACATCTTAAACTACGACATACTAAAATTTTAAGAGAAATGAACGAGTATAGCCTAGTGAATCGGCTAGATCTTGGAAATGATTGATTCTGGTGGTGTGTTCCGAGACACCCGAGACTTCAAGGACTTAAAAGACGACTATAATTTGGTTATTTGACCTATATCCCTTCATAAAACTTGTAAAGGACACCTTGGTACATAACAGACTCAAATTTCAGAGGAAACTAAAGAGAATAGATGGGTGAAACCTTAATATTTCGGAGATGTGCATTCTGGACGATGCGGTAGTGGTTTCAGAAGTTTCGTGAGGTCATGTAAAATAATATAAAAATAATTTGGCTTGGAGTTCTTCATGAAAGTTGTGCGAAAATGTCTTGGCTATCACTCTGTAAAATTTCGTAATTTTTGGAGGCCAAATGGATATTTTAATGAATTTATTCAGAAACTGTGCATTCTGGTTGTTATCCGAATATCATGTGCTATTTTGTGGAAATTGTGAAATTATGAGAAACTCAAGTTGGCCATGGATTTTGCATGCAATTGTCATTCTATTGGTTTGAATTAATGATTTTTAATTTTTTTATGATTTTGGGAAAATCATAAATATTAAATGTAATATTTATTTATGAAAATAAATAAATAAAAAAATAAAATAATAAAAAAATAAAGGTGGATTATTTTATTGGCCATGAATTCTATTGAATTTATTATGCATTTTTATATGACAATGGTGTATGTATGATCATGAATTGTGATGCATGTGTGAATCATATGCCATGTAATAATGAGATTTAAATGGATAATGAATGTGGAAAACGATATGTGAGTAAGAGGATGTGGTGGAGGATGATGTCTGGTGGCCTGGTGGCGTAATTCCAGAGATTCCCTAGGAGATTCAGGATGCCCGGAATGTGGGGGGGCCGGAAGCCTTGTTGGAGGTCTTTGCCCGAAAGGAATACCTCGCAATGCCAAGATTGGGGTGCGAGATGCCTGGCTAGAAGGGTAAAGGCCGGAAGCCCTGTCGGAGGTTTATGCCCGAAGGGAATATCTCGTGATGCTAGTTGAGATGCGAGATGCCTAGAATTTGGGGGGCCGGAAGCCCGGTGGCCATGGGATGGCTGGAATGCTGGGAACCTTGTCGGAGGTCTTTGCCCGAAGGGATGATGAAATTGATAATTGAGAATGGGTGATGTGGTGATCGAATTTAAAAGATAATGATGAGAATTAAATGATGTGATATGATGATCACCTATGATACTATATGCATGATGATGATGAGATGTGACGTGGTATGATGATCACCTATGACATGGTATGCATGGTGATGATGATGATATGATACGCATGATGATATGCATAATGATATGCATGGTGATGATGATGATATGATGATGCATGAATACGTATGACATCAAAAAGGTAAGTAATGCTTGCCATGTATGATGATATGCATGATGCATTGGGTTGTTATTGGATTTCTCTATCTATTTAGTGGTTGTACTCACCCCTTTTGGGGATAACATTTCATATTAGCAAGTATGCCGCTACATGCCGTCACGCGTTGTACGTTTTATGGTCTACCGTCTGATGTAGAGGTTGAGTGTGCGGAGATAGATTGTCCCACTGTTCCCGAACTGACTTTTATCCGAATGCGATGTCTAGTGATGTATGATATCGGCCTGGCTGAGGGCCTTGTCATACAAGAGTTCATTTTTGTGCACGTTGGACGGGATGGAGCTATGCGAGGGATCTTTTGCCGCCACTTTACGCCCGATGCACCGGGTTGGGTGTGAGACTGCGCGCGATGTGTAAGAGCTGGATCTCTTTTTGATGTAGATAGTCGATGCTTTCAATGGGAGGGTTTTGTGCACGTATGATGTTAGGGGTCGAGGTTTCTTTTTTGAGATTTAGGTAGGACATGGCAGAGTCCTAACCTTTCTTGTTTTTGTACCGACCCAAAGGAAACCTCATCTTGTTATATATAAGTATGTAAGCAAAGCGTCAAAGTTGTTTATAAAATTTTAGCTGGTGTGTATTTGTATCATGGATTGGTAGGGGGATAGATGGGATGTTTGATTTGCTTCGCTATGAGTCGCGTTGGGACCGATCGTTTTAAAAAAAAAAAAAAAATGCGTGATTTGGCGACGCTTGTTTTAAATACAAGATAAAATCGGTAATAAGATATAACATCGCACACGTAACGACTTGCGTAACACCCAAAACCCTTCGCAGGTCGTTACCAGTGCCGATGTTACATCTTATTACCGATTTTATCTTGTACTTAAAACAAGCGTCGCCAAATCACAAGCATTTTTTATTTTATTTTTATAAACGATCGGTCCCAACGCGACTCATAGCAGAAGCAAATCAAACATCGCCATCTATCCCCTACCAATCCATGATACAAATACACACCAGCTAAACATCGGATTTTATAAACAACTTCGATGTTTTGCTTACATACTTATATATATAACAAGATGAGGTTTCCTTCGGTCGGTATAAAAACAAGAAAGGTTAAACTCGCCATATCCTACCTAAAATCTCAAAAAGAAACCTCGACCCCTAACATCATATGTGCACAAAACCCTCCATCGAAAGCGTCGACTATCTACATCAAAAAGAGATCCAGCTCTTACTCATCGCGCGCAGTCTCACATCCAACCCAAAGTGCATCGGGTGGCGGCAAAGATCCTCGCATAGCTCCATCCCGTCGAACGTGCACATAAATGAACTCTTGTATGACAGTGGCCCCCGGCCCAGGCCGATATCATACATCACTAGACATCGCACTCGATAAAAGTCAGTCCGGAATAGTGGGACAATTATCTCCGCACACTCAACCTCTACATCGACGTAGACCATAAAACGCACCACACGTGATGGCGGTAGAATGCATACTTGCTAATCTGAAATGTTATCCCCAAAAGGGGTGAGTACAACCACTAAACAGATAGGGAAATCCAATAACAACCCAATGTATCATGCATATCATCATACATGGCAGGCATTGCTTACCTTTTTGATGTCATACGTATTCATGCATCATCATATCATATCATCATCATCATATCATCACCATTCATCATCATTATGCATATCATCACCATGCATATCATGTCATAGGTGATCATCATACCCACATCTCATCATCATCATGCATACCATATCATAGGTGATCATCATATCACATCACATCTCATCATCATCATCATCATCATATACAATATCATAGGTGATCATCATATCACATCATCTCATCATCATCATCATCATCATGCATACAATATCATAGGTGATCATCACATCACATCATCATCATGCATCATTATCATGCATATATCATCATGCATATCATATCATAGGTGATCATCATATCACATCATTTAATTCTCATCATTATCTTTTAAATTCGATCACCACATCACACATTCTCAATTATCAATTTCATCATCCCTTCGGGCAAAGACCTCCGACAGGGTTCCCAGCATTCCAGCCATCCCATGGCCACTGGACTTCCGGCCCCCCACATTCCGGGCATCTCGCATCTCAACTAGCATCACGAGGCATTCCCTTCGGACAGAAACCTCCGACAGGGCTTCCGGTCTTTACCCTTCTAGCCAGGTATCTCACACCCCAATCTTGGCATCGCGAGGTATTCCTTTCGGGCAAAGACCTCCAACAAGGCTTCCGGCCCCCACATTCCAGGCATCCTAAATCTCCTAGGAATCTCTGGAATTACGCCAGGCCAGACATCATCCTCCACCACATCCTCTTACTCACATATTGTTTTCCACATTCATTATCCATTTAAATCTCATTATTACATGGCATATGATTCACACATGCATCACAATTCATGATCATACATACACCATTGTCATATAACAATGCATAATAAATTCAATAGAATTCATGGCCAATAAAATAATTCCACCTTTATTTTATTTTATTTTTTATTTTTATTATTATTTTTCATAAATAAATATTACATTTAATATTTATAATTTTCCCAAAAATAAAAATTAAACAATCATTAAATCAAACCAATAGAATGACAATTGCATGCAAAATTCATGGCCAACTTGAGTTTCTCACAATTTCACATTTTCCACTAAATAGCACATAATATTCAGATAACAACCAGAATGCACAGTTTCTGAATAAATTCGATTAAAATATTCATTTGGCCTCCAAAAATTACGAAATTTTACAGAGTGATAGCCAAGACATTTTCGCACAAATTTTATGAAGAACTCCAAGCCAAATTATTTTTATATTATTTTACACAACCTCACGAAACTTCTGGAACCACTACCGCGTCGTCCAGAATGCACATCTCCGAAATATTAAGGTTTCACCCATCTATTCTCTTTCGTTTCCTCTGAAATTTGAGTATGTTATGTATCAAGGTGTCCTTTACAAGTTTCATGAAGGGATATAGGTCAAATAACCAAATTATAGTCGTCTTTTAAGTCCTTGAAGTCTCGGGTGTCTCGGAACACACCACCAGAATCAATCATTTCCAAGATCTAGCCGATTCACTAGGCTATACTCGTTCATTTCTCTTAAAATTTGAGTATGTCGTAGTTTAAGATGTTACCTACAACTTTCGTGAAGACAACGAAGTCAGATTTTCATCACAAACCAACATGCAACCAAGAATCCAACAAGAAGTCAGTGAAAACATCACAGATCTGGGGTCTCCGTATAACAAGGCTTTAACCCCTCAAATCTCCATCATTTTTCACGAAATTTCAGTATGTTATAGTACAAGACTTTAGCTACAACTTCCCTGAAGACATTGAAGCCAAAATCGGACTCCAAACACACATGCAAGCTCGAACAAGCTACTGACTTCAACAAACCGAACATGAACAGTCACACGGTTTGTAAATAACCAACTCTTACCTCGGTTTTTCGCACAAATCACACCTAAAACCGAACATGCAAACACCACAACAAACATGCAAGAGAAGTTAAAGGACTCCACTTGCCTCTAAGATGAACAAACCACGACGAACGGCGGCGGGACACGTTGATCGGAACGAACGGCGGCACCTCCCTTGGCTCGCCTCCTCTCCTCTCGGTTTCTCCCTCTCTCTCGCGATTTCTCTCTCTCTCTCTCTCACTTTCTCTTGGCCAAAATGGAGGAACCGGTCACCCTCTCTCTCTCCTCCCCTCTTATACTCCCTAGAGCTCATGATTAGCAATCATGAGATTGCCTATAATCCCACCAATGCATGCCCATCCCCTTTGTCACTTGTCATTTTTATTTTAAAACTTAATTGGGATTGGGCTTTGGAGTTGGGCCATCCGGCCACTCCTCCTTGGGCTGGTCGACAGCCTTCTTGGGCTCTAATGGGCCGACTAGCTTGGCCCACCAAGCTTTAGGCTAATGGGCCTTGGACCCATTTCGAAAATTCAACCCCTTTCCCCCCCCTTTTTTTTTTTTGAATTTCCTTCTATAAATATTTCTAAATTTCAATTTTCAATCTTGGCCAAAGTCTTAGGATATTTTTGCTCATTGAAATTTAAATCATATGGCCAAGCAAGTCAACTTGATAAAGTCAGTTCGATCTTAGAAAGGGATCGAAGCATAGATTATTAATTTATTAAATTTAAATTTCCACAATCACAAGCACAAATCATCAAATTAAAAGACTAATGGCTAAAACATAAGCCATGAAAATTCTACCACCTAATTAAAGACTTTAACACACCTTATAACTTGGCTTTGAATTTATGGGATGCCACAATTTTTTTATAAAAGATATGAGCAATTATTTTGAAAAAAAATTGTTTTCTCGATTATGAATTTTTCACGAAACAAGAGTTTTGGAGGACTGTGATTTGCATATTAAACCAGCAGGATCATATAAGCAAGGAGGCCCAAAGAGGTCGATCGGGTCGGCCCGATTTATCTTGATGGGTGAGCTACCAAGTAATGGAGGCCCCCAAGGCATCTCAATGTGGCACAATCCAAAATGATTTAGCTTCGTCCATTTTTTTTTTTTTTTTCAATACAATTTATTTTGCATGCTCTTATCCAAAAGACTTCGTTCGTTTTGTCCTATCACAGTAGGGTGTTTGGCACGTTTTGAACACTCGATTAATTCCGACAAAATTTAATTTCGCTAATTTTCCAATGGCATGCACGATCTGTACTTTTGAAGTGACATTAAGAGAACGCCCAGTCATGATAATTTGGACTTACGCACTAAGCGAGAAAGGGGAACACGCTTATCACTTGAGCGAATTCCTAAAACACTTGGAATGAATCAATAATCAATAAAAAATCAAAATCCCAGATGGCTGCGAATTGATAAGTTAGAAGGAGAGAGATGTTTCCAAAAGCCGGTAGAAAGAACTATGACGCCACTTTGGCGCGCGTTGTGGGGGCGAATTGCATTTTAGACCCTCCAGATCGTGATATTTATAACGGATTGCCCCTGTCTTTTTTCATTTTTTTTTTTTTTTATAATGTGCTCCGTGAAATCTCGAAAATGGTGATTTTCTATTTTTTTATAGTTTCTCCCGTAAAATTCTTGAAAAAAAGTTGTCACGTCATTTCTAGCGTTGGCTCCGACCATCATTCGCATGACAACATCTATTTATATTTCTTTATTTATCTGTTTTTATGTTTTCCGTAACATATTTGGAATATAAATCCATTTGTAACACAATTTATTTTCTATTTAAAGCATTTCTATTCAAGAAATAGATTTTAGAAATCAATAATTAAAATAGATTTGGAGTAGAAATCAAAAATTTTCTCATCTTAAACTTTTATCACCGCCCATCGCCCATTGGCCACTTGTGGGACGTTGGACGTTCACCACTTGTCGCTGCTCGCTAACTGCCCGCCACCGGCCGCTGGCCGTTGACTATCGGCCATCGGACTCCGACCACTCATCGTTGACCATCGGCCGTTGAATGCCCATCAGTCGTTGGTCACTCATTGCCAATCGCGGGATGTCGGAGGCCTACTGTCGACCACTAGATGTTCGCCGCCGATCACTCGTCGCTTGCCATTGGCCGTTGGATGTCGGTTGCCTGCCGCCACTTGCCGGACTTCGATCGTTGGCCATCGACTGCCAGCCACTAGCTATCATACTTTGGACATCGAACATCGAACTCTAGATGTTGGATGCCGATCGCCGACTAGTTGAATGCCAAACTCGGGACGTCGGATGCTAGATGCCGACCCCTAGACGATAGATGCTAGACTTTGAATGTCGAACTCCACACTGCTCATTTGATTCATCGGACGTTGGACTCGACCATCGACACCAAATGTCACCACTCCTAGAAATATAAATTTTATTTTTTTACCAAACGAATTTTTATTTTAGAAATAGAAATTTTGAATCGTTATCAAACGTTTAATTTCTTAAAAATTCGTCAATGGAATAGAAATTGATTTTGTTTTAGAAATTTTGTCATGCGCGTCATAAAAAGGCTCGAGACGTTCTTCGGTGAAATTGAAAATGTTGAGGGCCAAAATTCCGAATAACAGTCAAAATCCGGGGCGAAAACGTAAATTACTCCAGCAGCGCGGGGCGCGTGCACAAAAAAAAAAAAGAAAACCGCGACTCGCGCTTTTCTTCCTCGTCCCTCTTCTGTCCCGTCGCCGAAACGACGGCGATGGCGAAGCTTCAGCTTCAGCTCCAGCTCCGGTTTCAGCTTCGGCAGCAACGTTCGCCGGCGCTCGTGCCGCCGGCTCCGTCCCGAGCTCCCATTCCGGGGCTTCGCCTCCGGCCTCTCTCGAGCTCTTCCGCCGCCTTCCCCGCCGCCCCCGCCGCCGCCCGTCCCGAGAGGCTCCGCGTCGTCATCATCCGTCCGGTCTCCGATCCCCGCCGCCGGCCGCCGTGTCGAATGAGCGGCTCGGGTAATCTCGACCTTCCTTCGGCCTTGAAATTTGCGCGGGAATGGTGGGTTCGGGTTGGAGCCGCGTTCTGTGCGGACTTCCCGCGAGCAGCTGGCGTGCCTGCTGTTGCATTGCGGCCGTTCGACTAAATTTTTGTTTTTTTTTTGTCTGCTGATGCTTCTGTAATGAACTTTTGATGTGGAGCGAACTTCTGGAATTGGAAGGGAGGTGTATGGAATGAACCTAATCATGTGTTTCTTAGATTTGATACCGCAGCTTGAGCTCGAGAAGCCGGAGCGGAGGCCGGTGAAGCGCGCGAATGGGATTTTCTGGATTATACTCTTGAACCTTGGAATTTATGTAGCGGACCACTTGTTTCAGGTACTAAAATAATCATGTTATCTCATTTGCGAAGTAGAATGGTGCCGGCTTTGATTCCAACTTGTTTAATGTTGCTGCTGATTGTGAATGCTCGTCGTCGAGTGGCGAGTTGAAAAGGGGTGGATTTTGTGATGTTGTGTCTGCAAATTACACGTTAGGGAAGTGCTTCAAGTCTCGGGGCAATTGCGGAGGCTCTGAAAGAGAGAACTAGAAAGTTCTTGGAAGCTGAAGTAGGTCTATCAGAAGCTAATCTTGGATATTGCGAAGGCATCTTAGGCCTTAGGGACACTTCTCTGGTCTCAGCATTCAGTATGGTTATGGAAATGTAATCCTAAATTAGAAGATAAAAGGTTGTCTGCCTGTGTATCAGAGCTTAAGTTGTTCTGTGGTTGCACAAGATGAAGTCTCTAGAGCTCGGAAGTCTAACACATGAATCAGATAAGGATGTTGGAACTTTAGGGAGGGGATCCTATTCAGGTGTTGCATGTCCTGTTTGGTTGTACCATAAGAAATATTGATGCGGGGTCTCAATTGATATTGATGCTCACCTTTCTGGTTTAAGAGGACTCTATTCCATTCCTTATCAGCACGTTACATGGGGTGCAGGCAGACTGATAAACTGATTTCTGTATCCTATCTTTGCTTTTTTAGGTCTGGGGAATCAAAAGTCTCTACTTGTACCACAATTGGCCTGCTTGGTACCAGTTTGTTACTGCAACATTCTGCCATGCCAATTGGTGAGGCTATCATGACAAGTTCCACTTACAGTAGTCGCCTTCTGAATTCATAAGTCTGATCATCGTGCCTCCTGTCTACCTCAGGAACCATCTCTCAAGCAACCTCTTCTTCTTGTACATATTTGGTAAGCTCTTAACTTCCATATTGGGATGGATTCCTGGCTTGGATTCATGCTGAAATATGACTACTCTTTATCTGTGGTTAGGTAAACTTGTTGAGGAAGAGGAAGGAAATTTTGCTTTATGGTTTTCCTACATTCTAACTGGGGCTGGAGCAAACCTTGTCTCATGGCTTCTTTTACCAAGAAATTCAGTTTCTGTTGGAGCCTCGGGTGCTGTTTTTGGGTTATTTGCCATTAGTGTGCTTGTGAAGGTGAGCCATAGCATCATGAGCTGATCAGCAATTTATCATTTGTGGAAATTTTTAACCCTCAATTTTTTTGATTGAAGATGTCATGGGACTGGAGGAAGATCCTTGAAGTGCTCATATTGGGCCAGTTTGTTATAAAGAGGGTAAGCATTCATTCTTCCAGTCATATTTTAAGCACTCGAGAAGACTGATAGGTTGAAAAAGAGTTTCTTGTGTAATTTCAGTCCATGTTTATGCTATCCCCGTGTCCTTGATAGGTGATGGAAGCAGCTCAAGCTTCGGTAGGGTTTTCAGCCTCTCTGCATGGAAATTATGCCTTACAGAGTATTAATCACATAGCGCATCTCTCTGGCGCTCTTATTGGCGTGCTTCTAGTATGGCTTCTCAGCAGAGTTCCGTCGGAATCTCCTAACCAGGATAAGTCGACTCTCCAGAGGAAAATGGATGGAAATTAAATATTCAAATGTGATCATACATGTAAAAGTTCCCCTTCTTGTAATTGTCTGATTGTCTCAAACTAGAACAGTCCTCATTCATACCTTCGATTCCTTTTACTTGCCAGTAAAATGTTCACGATGAACGGATCTTCACAAAGTGGTTGTCTACAGACTGTTACCCTTTTGAAGGTTCATTTTCATTTGTTTTGACATCTGTTGTGCACATGTATTATGTTAGTATTTTCTCCTTAAGTACCGAAATGCACACCTCCCATTTCCATTTCTATATCCGTCGCATTTCCTTGTAAATTACTCTTAGGCTGAAGCATCCACAGAGAAGAATACTTGCTAAAATGATATTTTGGGTAGGTTTGGTTGACCAAATTACTGATGCACAAGTGACGATAATGCTGTGTGGCTCGGGTGCATGGCCAATAGAACACATTGAGCTGCAAAAGGCATCTGGAAGCCAAGGATAACGAAGAGCATTCATATTCAGAAGAAAGTTTCGGGCTTTTGAGTATCAAAGCAAAATATATAGGAAAGCAATGCAGCTGATATAAGACTGTTCAGTCGACTATACGAGCGCACCGCTCTTAATTCCGCCAAAGATAGACCTAATGCGATACTAACATGTTGAGAGAGTTGAGGGCTACCGTTTGCACTGACTGACTGGCAATCGATATGTGCTAGGTCTACTAATTCCTCCAAAGTCATAATTTCGACTAATACTAGGTTACTAAAACTGTTTCAATAAAATGGATATTAAGACCGGTTTACCTATCCTTACCCTTGCAAATTTCATCATTCTGGCAACTTCTTGCTGAACAAAAGACAAAATCGCACGTATGCGATAATCCCAAGTAAAGCCATAAAGAATACTCGTGACATGTCACGTGCAATTGTACTTTTGAAGAAAAACAAATTACAGATAACAAAATGCCAAAAGTAAGGAAAACAATGAGCGAGACGCGACAACTTCTGCTTATGACCTCTTACATCTGACCTCTAAAAGATTTCAATGCTAAATCTAAACCAAATGGCGGTGGCCCATTAAAAGTACCAAGAGAATGTACTGAAATTTGCCTCAATTGTATAACAATGGCGATATCATCCTCTACAGGAAATGGAAAAACAAGGCCCCTATCGCAAGAACCTTCGCAATGTTTCTCAATTGAACAAATGAAGCTGATTATCCGTTTTTCATTGATTATGAAACATTTCAGATATGATTGGGGAAGTTTATAGCTAATTTGCACCCCTGATAAGGCATCGCAAGAAACGCTCTACAGTAGTACACGATGATACCGCTCATCTGCAGCCCAAGGGGAAAGGTACAGCATCATTCACTATTCGCCCTTCTTCTCGTGCAATTTGTTACTAAGACTTCCTCCTCTCTTTTATTTTTCACCCTTCCCCAACAACGATGGCAATTGAACAGAGCATAACTCCCTCAGAAGCAAAATATTGGATACATGGCAGACCAAGTTCATTGTACACCAAATTTGGACAAGGCCGACTGGAATAGAGTCGAGAAGGTCTGAGACATACTCTGGTCATCAGCTTTGATCTTTACTTGTGCTTTAGCTGATGATGTATTGACAATGCATTCCACCAGAAAATTTGAAGATTCTTCCGCTTTCTGAGCAAAGAAGAAAAACTTAAAATTAGGGGATTGACCACCTGATGCAATGCAGTGGATGGAATGGCCTTGCATGTGTCGAAGAAGGGCTTGGGGTGTGATCAATGCCGCAATTCCTTGTGGGCTTACTGAAAATTCCTGCCGCAGGTGATGATATGTCTATTAGAAATAAGAATCATAAAATAGCACTACCTACTTCTCAATTAAAGAAAAACAAACTGATAAATGTAATACTGTTGCGTGCCAGCTACCCTGGTACACTAGACTCACTGATGCACATACAGAAGGTTTCTTAGCGATGATTGTTATTTACTCAGTGCTGGTAAACGAATTGCAAACTAACTATATCATTAACAAAAAAATGTCAAAAAAGGTTCTGGGTACTTGATGAGTTGCAACATTGATAGCAAATGTTAATCCTGGCATACAAGATTACTTGACTAGATTATCACGTTAAACATGAAAGTTGACGACAAAGAATTGAGAACATCAATCAATAAAGCATCAAAAACCTGAGTTAAGGATATTGGTAGCTGCCGCCACTTCTGCTGAAAAGTTCCTGGATCTAGAACAGCCTTTGGATTAAGGCTCAGAGAAGGAGGTGAAGGGGCAGGTGCAGGAGTGACAGATAAACCAAGACCAAGTAAATCATCAATGGCCAAACTAGCAGCTGGCACATGACCTGATAGACCGGATGTTAAATTTACTAGATCTGATTGGATCTGTGACGCAGGAACAGATGCAGGTGCGTCATATAGAGGAGCACTATATGCAGAACCGTTGCTGCTCAGAGCTCTGCCATCTTCCTTCTCAGTCTCAGAGGTACTCAAAAGCAAATCCTTGTCATTTGCATCAACTTGGTGCGCAGGAACTACAGCATCTGCAGCATCTGCTCCAATGGATAAGTTACCAAGCTCATCTGAGAACTCAAATGGGCCACGATGCTCCTTATCCGTAAACATGTAAGACGGCTGCAAGCAATTAGAAAGGAGTTAATTTGACTCCCCACAGTAAATCCTAGTATAACAGGTCAAAGTTTGAAAGGATTCAACACCAATATAACTTAGACAATCAGATTCAAGAGAGAAACTTTTGATAAGAAAAGATTAACAGATAAGGAACCAGTATGAACAGAAAACTTCCTCATGAGAAAATACTTTGAACTCCCCCAGAACTTGGCGGGCACATGTAAAAATCTATTTTAGGGTAATCTGAGATTCACAATGAAAACAGATTGCTTCTTTCTGCATAGACCCAGACAATCTAAATGCAAAATAGATAAACACAAGTGACATTATGCCGGATTAAGCAAAAATGGATTGGATGGCCAGTAAATGAATTCGCTTAGCAGAATGTTTTGAATGTATGGAGACAGGAGAGTGAACTGGAAATGAAGCCAAAAGTCTAGAGAAATCATTTTTACAGCTGAAGGCTTCATTAAAGACTAGTTCATTTCACAATAAAGATTGGCCCTACATCTTTTCTCTCAACAGGCTGTAACTCCAAAAGGAAGAGAAAGCAAAGTGTCTGATCATCCAGGAATAAAAGAAATTTATACATTTCGCTCAGAATATAAAACGAATTAAGGCAAAATTTGATCAAAACAGGCCAGGCAGACAGTTCCAGCTCTGTGCTAGGCGCATATAATGGGAAAAGAGAATTGGAAGGAAAATGCAGAAATATCAGCAAATAATAGGTATCTTATACATTTGACATAACTGTACCGGAGGGAGGCAATAAAGTAGAAGTTCCTTAGAAGATAGAACACTAGTTACCTTCTGGTACACGACAGATAGACTGTTGAACTCATCAAATATCCTATCTTTGATTTCACTGCTTTGAGTATCAGCGAAAACCGAAACAGCTTGCTTGGGAGGGTTCACGACACGTTCTGCTACAGTTACATTGTATTGGAATAGCCTGTAGTAGAACAAGGCTCTATCATGAACATCCTGCAATGGGAGATTGACAACAATTAGCAGGTCAAGATTTCATCATCAAGCGTACTATGTCAACGCACAACTAACAATTCTCACCTGGTGAAAATCAGCAAGTCCTGCAGCTAATGCATCTCCAAGGGCCTTCTGAGTCTCTGGTGGCCTTTTGAAGAAGCATTTCATCACAGCTGTTAAGAGATGTAAACGGACCTGAGGGAATAAATGGCCCCAAAGGTTACCAAATGATATAGCTAAGAATATTAGTTTTAGATAATTGAACTTCGTCTGCAGAACCACAAAGTCAACTTTGTCTGTAGAACCACAACTGATTTGTGAGAATAATGCTCCTAGGAGACAGCATAAGCCCAAATGCATATATATGAGAGTTCTGTTACTACTCTGATGTTCTGCGACACTTTTCTTTTCAGAAACACCAAATTTTCAAAGCAAATTGATCTCTTTGTTCCTTCCTTGATGTAGGTACATTGAGAGTTTCAACTCCATATTTCCACTTCCCAAACCATTAGAAAGGAAAGCAAAAAGAGAAAAAACATTAGACAGCTTGTTCAAACTAGTGCACACTTAACAAGCAACAGACATATCTAGAATACACCAAATGCGAGAGACGATGTCTTGAAACCTGGTTAGTACACTATTATATGAAGTCAGCAACCAATAGGTATACCATGCAAGTTAGAACACTTCCAAGTATAAGAGAAGATATGAATTTGCTAATCGAAAAAGATAAATGATGATAATGAATCTACAATGCTTTTTCATGAGTGATCATAATAGCAAGAGGCTTGAAATTCCGACAGCATACAAGATGAGGTACATATTGAATTAGAAAATGCAAACTCAGATAGTTAACAATTGCAAACTGCCGCTACAATATATGTTTTTAATTCCTCCAAAAGAGAATAGACATTCATTGAACCATCGTGCAAAACCTAATCCATCAAGGGTGAGGAGATCCTTTGCCTTTTTACCTTGAGGTCACATCATTATAAGCCCAACAAGCCACAAGGAATGCTGTGGGCCATATAAACTAGCAGAGAACGAGACAATAATAGTGCAGTAAACCAGCGTCATATTACCTCAGAGGAGTGCTCATCTTCCCAATTTTCAATCAGGCTTTCCAATATATAAGGAGCATCATGCATATCCTGTGAATATTCCCCCAACATCCATATAAGAGCTGCCTTTGCCTTTGGCTCTTGGACATTTTTGGAACTGATATTTCCAACAACAGCAATACAGTCTTGGCTCCATTGAGGATATTTCCTTAGCAAATCTTTTACAAGAACCTGCACCACAATTGGACTCGGATCAATAAGGCCAATGTCACAGCCATAGCATGGACAAATTCTGATGAACAACTACCAGAGTCTCTGCCGTCACATAGTCCTTCTCCATTTCTAGAAACTGAAGAAGCCTATCCACAATGGCATTAACATCATACTGCTGAAGCGCAATCTTTCCAACAGCACGAATTGACTCCCTTGCCATAGGAATGTCAACATTCGCAGCATATTCACATAGCTCCGTCACTGAGATTGATTCAATAACACCAAGAATCAGTAAGAATCAAAAGATAACATGATATGATGTGCATATATACTGACAAATTTTCCCTCCTCCAATACTCCAAGGTGGCTCAGAGTGAGTCAACGTTGTGTTTACTCACCAATTTCATAAGTGTTGCTCTCATTTGCAACCGCTGTCAGCATCTCGAGCTTCAATTTCTTCACGTAAAATGGCTCATTGTATTGGCAGTAAAAGTGTTTGTAGTCCAAGGAAAATAAAATTGGTGCACGCATCACTAAGAGATGCAGATGGCTCAAAACCGCATAAGATTGCTCTGGACTGCCAGAGCTCACAAGCGTCAGCAAAGGGGCTTTAATACGTTCATAGACCTAATGAAGCCAAAAATAAAACCACGTTCAGGGCTAGGAACTGCAAATTGCTGAGCAAATAAATGATAGCCATGCAACCAACTTACAAAATATTCATCTCAAACATAAAAAAATATAACATGCACTTCCGTAGTGTACATATATAAAGCCTGCAGACATATCGAATACATCAAAATAGATTGGAGTTAGAAATAGAAAATGAATAAATCAAATTGGGATCCTGCCCACTAGCTTGAGAGCCATATATGCTATTTCGTCTATCTTCTTGGTAACTATATTATGTCTAGTCAGCACCTCTTTATTAGAAACTGATTTTAGTTTGTCATGAATGATGCGCTCACAAACATGACCAAAATCCAAGCAGGCTAGCACATCCAATATGTCATTTGGGCAACTCAATCTTTCAAGAACTAATGAGTCAGAGTTGCTCTTCAATTCTGGAAATTTTCAATAGGCAATGACAGCAAAATAACTGCTAGTACAATACCATATTTCCACATTTAACAAAGTTGCGATAGGCACCTGCTGATGAACGTCATTCATGGACAAGGTCAACTGTAGAAAAACCTTGATGGTGGCCAATACAACAGCACCATTAGCATGTTGAAGTCTATCTTCAAGGAGATTCATGATGTCAAATATCTCATTGTTATCTGATGGTACATACTTAGCAACTAACTCCAACACGAGAGATTGGGCCCACTCACTGAATTCCTTAATCCTGCATGCAACCAAACATTTACATTCTACTTATCTGCAATCCCACACTGTGAAGAGACTAATATCGCTCTAATGAAGTGAGCCAATTGCTCAAGGAGCAAAAGCATCATAATGCATCCTAACAGCATAATCCAGGCACGAGTTATCCTCTTAGAGAAAACATTGACACAAAACAACACAGCTATACAACAAGTTGCAACACATTAGTCATTGCGGGTATACAGATGCCAAATATGCCAATACTGAAAGCTTGCATTTCTGACCCCATAGAGAGTTTTCCATCCCAAAAATCCATATAACCAGGAACAAATTTACACTTGTCAGAAAAGGCCTGATAAAGCAGATCAGGCAATTCTATCAACGGCCCACTAGCAGTTATATGCTATTTTTATTATATTAAAAATAAAAAATAAAAAAGACAAAAATTGGGGGCTTATTTGAGCAATCATCATTTGAACTTACTTCTATGTTAACTAAGTTAATACTTATAAGTGGCATGCATCCTCTCATATTAGTTTCTGACAACATTAGAGGTACATCATCTCACGCTGATATTCACAGATACCAACTAAAGCAGGTTTATAGACAACCAAAACAGCTGGCAAGACCTCAGGCTACTGTCATCAAAGTACAAATTTCAATCAATTCTAGCTACAAAAGGAATTTGTACAAGAGTTAAAACATATGGCACTTGCAGATACCGATTCAAAAAGAAATAGATGAGTGGCTTGCTAAGTAAAGCTTCTCTCTCCCTCAATGCTTCCTCAGAGTTGCTTGCCTCCAAGGTCCATATCTCTTGCAATGCTGCCAAACAATTTGCAATGACCTAATAAGACAACAGTGTTAATCTCCTTCTGCAAGAGAATGGGAAAATACAACATATGTATAAAAGGAGGCCTTTGAGCTAAGATTGGGGAGACATGATCCCACCTGGGTGTCAGGATCATTTAGCATCAAACGCTTAAGCATTGCTGGAAAGTCCGCATCAATACACGTCGCAGCTGATATATGATACAGTTTCAGAATCCCAATCACTGCCACCGTTCTCACATAACTGTTACTATCCCTTAAACCTGAACCCAATGGGCCAACCAAGTACTCCACCAAGTTGGCAACTCTCAATGAGCACAAGCTTCGCAGTGCAAGCCCACGAATCATTGGATCCTCATCCTTGCAGTCCCTCTGAAGAAAATTAATAGTTAAAAGTGCGAGATCTGGATTGCCCTTGGCATAGTTCCCAACATAGAGATAACACATTTTCTTCAGGACTATATCTGAAGTTGCGGAGCACATGACCATTTCGCCGAAGACAGATGAGACATCGATTCCTACAGTCATGTAGGATATCACTTTCTTGAACAAATCACGCTTGGAGTCATCAACACCAGGAGCTCGGCTGCCAGCAAGCTGCCGGAGTTGTGATTTTAGATCCGAAACTTCACCTTTTCTGCCAGCATTTGGATTTACAGTTAGAAAAAGAAGTCCTCAAATCCTAAACACTTGTTGAAACAAAACCATCCTCAACATGACCATTAAATAATGCAAAAACCCAATAAAACTTCCTTCTTGTCAAGTGACTAAAATACTTATTTATGGGCTGTGTTCGAGAGGGCTAAATTATTAAGTCAAAACTGATAGCTAAAGCAAAAAAACCAATCACACCAAACAAGCCATTAGATTTTCTTTTTCACCTTTACTCACTGAACAGACCAATTGGGACTACTAAATCCTCCCGTTCATAGAAAGTGAAACATCGGAGCAGATGGAATCACCGAGATAGGAAAAATTTCAGTCTCACTAACTGGGCAATTCTCTTCTAGAGCTCCAGAAACTAATAGAAACATGAAACGTACCACAATCGTCCAGATTATGGTCATGCATATCAAAACCAGGAGTTCTAAGCATGTTCTTCTATCTCCATGCAAGAAACGCAATGCCGAGTAAATGCATATGCATCAGAACAATCAGAGAAGAGGACTCGATGACGAAGGCAACCGCAATCAATGACAAGTGGAACACTGAACTAAAATTGCCAAACTAGATTTTGTCGATCAACTCCAGGAAAACACATCATGCCGGGCCAGTATCGCTCCTAGGCATCTTCCGCTATAGCGATGAAGAACGCGACATCGAATTGCACTACGAACGACCGAAACCGCGACAATCACTCGAGATCGCAGCGGAGGCGCTAAGAAGCCGAAGCGATTTCCTCTTCCGAGAAGCCAAATCGAGCGCGGGACCGGGGCGAGGATCGGACCGGGGGAAGGACTCACCCGGAAGGTTGCGACGGCGACGGAGACCGCTGGGCCTGACCCGGCGGAGCCATGGCGGCGCCCGGACGCGGCGATTACGAGCTCCGACGGGGCGCCGGCGACGGAGATCCGGCGATCGAAGAGAGAGAGGGAGAGAGATCTACGACGGGCGAGCTCGAAGCGAGGAGGTCGAAGAAGAAGGGGCAGATGGATGACGGAATTCCTCCGTCGCGACGCCCCGTCCGTTACTGGCTTTTTCCTTGAACACGCTACGCTGAGATCGCGCTTCGCCGCCGTGCCGTTTTGGAAGGGAGGGGGGGGGCCTCTTCGCTAGTGGGAGGCTGACTGGGAGGTGAAACGACCCGCCGTTTCCGAGTTGAGCTTCGAGGCGACAATCGAAAGTATCAACAAATTCATCCGAAACTAATTTTTTAACAACGAAAAATTCAAAATTAATATATTTACATAAATTTATCCTCCGTTAATTCATGATAAATTAGATCGATACCATAAAAAACTACAAATTGATACACGTGTAATCAATGGAGGATAAAACTACAAATTGATACGCTCGTTAATCGTCACGTGTCATTTAACTTAACAATTTAACGATAAAATTTAATAAAGATTATCGTGGGATAAAATTATCATAAATGTATCGATTTTGGATCTTTCATAATATCGTCCTAAGTTGAAACAATATCTCGTGCCCTTTGAGTTTTGATATTGTTGCACGGTAGCCTCTGAAAATTTAAAATCGCGAATTATCCTTGAACAATTGCCAAACTTCGGTTTGCTGTTGCAGCAGCCGGTAAATGGGTATATGCGGGCGTGAACACGACTGGCCCCATAAAAAATGGTAATTCGTGAGGGTAATAATCCGTAAATTTTAAAAGTTGGGATGTTATTGTGCAATAATACAGTGTTCATGTGGGTAATTCAAAACTTCTAGAAGTTTAGAGCTTAATTAGGTGACTGCACGAAAATTTGGAGGGATTTAGAGGTAGGCTCGAGCTTTTAACGAGTGAATCTCTTATCGAAGGAGTTTGGGCATTGATCTAATGAGGCATTTGCTCAAATTCATCCAGTGAAATTATACTCGAAGAAGCACTTTATCATATTCACACCCCACAAAATCTTGATAATGTACCCATAGGAAAGCTCTAATTTATGGCTACAAGTACATAAGTTTTTCTTCCTAAGAATTAACAAGGAATTTGAAGGAAATTTACCATCCAAAAAAGTGTACATGTGTGTCAAATTAGAAAAATGTCTATATATGCTAAGGTGCTTTGTCTCGCTAAGAAATTATGATAAAGGAAAATATTTTGTAGGAAAAATGAGAAAAATGGTCATTGAACTTTGTTTCTATGTGTAACGCGGTCCATAAACTGTTAATTTGTTTGATATGATTTTTGAACTTAAGCCCAATATGAATATGGTCCCGAGACTTTTAATTTATTCAATGGGATTTTTGAAATTTTAATACATGTTTAATTTAGCCTTTACATTATATAAAAATATTCAATTTTGTCCTGAACTTGAACTAATGAAGTGACAGTATTGAACATTACATGTACCAAAAGCTTAAAGACAATATTAAACAAACCGAAAGTTTATGGATCTTATTATACATTTACCAAAGTTTAAGGACCAAATTGTATGTCATATAAAAGTTCAATAATCATTTGTGGCATCATCCCTATTTTGTATGGATATTATTTTCAAGCAAAATGATTGATTTTCATTTTTTTTGTGGTTTAGGAAAAGTGGTTTCTTTTTGCAAGGAGGATAGAATGTTTTGCCCGAATTTAAACTTTTTATTTTCTATCCATGAAAAGTACTTTATGTAGTTGAATTAATTTTCCCCATCCAAATATCGAAAAATCGGAAACAAATTTTTGAAAACAACTTTCCTTCAAATAAATGAACCCTACAGTAACAATTTCACGATAAAGAACAAAAAAAATTGTTTGTGAAAATTATTTTCAATGGATATTGTTAGCTTTTATTTGTTTGGTGGTTTAGAGAAAATGGCTTTCCCTTTTTTATCTAGTTTAATTTTACTGTTTTCAGTCAATAGAAAACGTTTTTCCTTTTCAATATATTAATTGGTCTTCTATCATTCAGATGCGGGAAATAAATGCATTCTCCCCCCAAAAAATACAAAAAAGAACGAATGCAAGTTTAGTAGAGGACGGATCCTCCATTGCTAACGAATGAAATTTGACTTCGACATTAAAAAGTCTTGAAACTTAATATTGTGTTCGGATTGCTCGTCAATTGCTTGATTAAATAAGAAGATGCTTGTGGTTTTTATAGGCAATGTCACCGTGTGTAATATATAACATGAAAGGTCAAACATTTTCTTATCTTTCATGCCGAACAAAACGTCTCAATGAAAAAGTCAAACATTTTTCTTAAAATTTTTTTGGACAAATGTAAGTAAAGTTTGACAAATCTTTTTGGGAGAGTTATCCAAAAATGTAATTACATTTTGGCGCGTTTGGTAACGTTTTGTTCAAAAATTGTTAAGGAACAGAAATAGAAAAAAAATGTTTGCTGGGATAATAATTTTTGACCGAAAGATGCATTTTGTAAATTTGTTCCGGAAATAAAAAATGAATAGAAACATGTTTGGTAATTTTATATTCTTTTTTTGTTTCTTTTAATTTTTAATATTTTATTTAAATTTTCCTTTATTTTTTAGTTTTTCTTCTTTTCGGGTGACTTCGCCCAACCACGGCGAGGAGCCTCGCCGGATCTGGGCTAGCTCGAGCTCGCCGAGCCATGGCGAGGTTCGGCCTTGCCAGGGGCCGGCAACGCTCCGGTGAGGTTGTCGACCCTTGACGGCGTCGCCAGCCCTCGATGGTCGGTCGCCGGCCATAGCCGAGGTCGGCGACCGGCCAAAGAAAAAAAAAAAAAAGAAAGAAAAGAGGAGAGAGAATAAGTGTTTCTTCAAAAGTGTTTTTGGAACAAAAAAATCCGTTTTTTTGATTTCTCATTTTTTTTTTTTTATTTCTCATTTCGAAATTTTTGGCACCGGCGCGAAATAGATTTTAATATAATCATTCTAATCAATATTGATTGAAAATCTTAACCATAATTTAGATGGTGAGAATTGAATGAGTGAGGCTTCATTTGTTTAGATTTTATGGTAATAGTCAATTGAATATTCATATCTAATGAGTCTTTCTTCTTAGGTTATGCTTTAGCGTATCTTGGCAACGACTCTATTTGGCTAACTATTTTTTTAATCATAAACTTCATATTAAGGCGGTAAAAATGGGTCAAATCATTAGGGTTTCATCCGATTTTTCTTTTATAAGGAAAAGAGATCTAATAAGAAATATGTTGTTTTTGTAAGAGTGTTGATGAAAATATAGATTTTGATAATAAATTTTTAAATAATCCTAGTGTTGATAATTTTGAAAAAAATTGGTGACGATTTTTGAACGGTGAGGATATTTTTAACAAAATTTGGAAAGAAATTGGAATTAGACTTGAAGTTAGGATTTTTTTAGGAGATTAGACTATTATAATCATGGCTATCATTAGACTTATTTGATTAATGTGAAATCAATTTCGGCAAAAACACAACGTTATATTCACTACAATTGAATTTCAATTTTTTTTTGCCACGTTGTTTATTTTTCGAAAGAAAATATTACGTAATAGGAAAAGCGTAAGCATGTAATATAAATTCCATGAAATTGTATTTTCAACTTTTCTAATGTATTAGTATTATTTCGATTATTTTTTGTATTTGAGGATTTTCTATATTATTTTAGTATTATTTCAAATTTTATTATTTTATATTTGAGAATTTCCTATGTTGTTATATTAATCAATTTCATTCCAAAATGAAATAGAAATTTTTTTTTATCAAAATGTTTTGAAATTTTTTATTGATTTAACAAAAACATTTTTTTTATTTATTTCGATTTTTTTAGCGTGACAAAATTTTGATTTCAAAACGGATAACAAATGACAAAAAATAATGATTTAAAAAATTGATCAATTTTTTAATTTCTTATTCATTAGGACAAGTTTCAAAAGCGTTTGATAGCAAAAAAACCCGTTTAATAACGACTAAAATTTATATTTATATTCTCGAAAACATTAATCCGTTTGATAACTTCAGAATAAAATTTCTATTTCTAGGAATAGAAATTAATTAGATAACAACATAGAAAATCCTCAAATACAAAATAATAGTCGAAATAATATTAAAACAATATAGGAATCCTCAAATACAAAATAATAGTCGAAATAATACTAATACATTACAAAAGTTGAAAAATATAATTTCATGGAATTTTCGGATAGAGTTGTGATGTCAAAAAAATATTATTATCCCTTGCCATTTTATTAGCAATTGTTTTCCATTACAAAAGTTGAAAAATATAAAGCGTATTTATTTGGTTTCCTTCCTCGATCAATGTATCGTTTGTAATGCTCATCCTACGTAGGTTCGTAAATGGATGAAAAGATGCGGAAACATGAATATGGGTGCCATAAATGGCGCCTATACAGCCTTATCATTTTATCAAAAACTAGTATTATACAAGATTATCAACAAAATAAAATTAATGGTGTAAAGGAATATATGAGAATTCTACCTTAAAGTAACATTTACGGTTAGGAACCAATCGGGGGAAGGTCAGTTTATTTTGATTCTCGAATTGGATCAGTCCAGTTGCTCATTCCTAATTTCTTTAATGTTGCTCAATGAACCTTTAATGGCCCTTGCATAGTAGAGAGAGACTCTCTTGAATCTCTTGCCTTCGAATTAAAATTCAAGATTGTGTAACAATCTAATTATTTTGATTTTGCAAGAATTTTGAATTCGTAAAAAAAATAAGGTTAAATTTCTAGGCATGTTTTTTATTCATCTATTACGTAAGAATTTTTTCTTCAACTGGCCATGCGCGTGCTTTTTCTATGAAGAAAGAGTCTCATTGTTTTTTCTTTTTGGTAAAAAGAAAAGAGCCCCATTGTTTTTAAGTAAGCATTTAAGAACTTTGGTAGTTTTTGAAAATTTGGGACCCATTTAATTGCCTTTCATCTAAAAAGGAAGTTATCAAAAAAAAAAAAAAAAAACACAAGCAAAATAAGAAAAAGAAAATTAGCAATAATTTGTGAAGTTGTGGTTATGAGTGAATTAAGTTAGCAAGAAAGCGCAATGTTCTTTTATATGGTTTGATTTCGGTTTCGATTTTTATTTCAAAAATTGAAAAGTTAAAAATTTCAATTTCGATTTCTTCAATTTTCTATTTTAAAATAGAAATGCATTTTTAAAAAAAGAAATCAAATGCATTATCAAACGGATTTTTCCAAACGCGTTCGGCGAAAGATAAACGGAGAAATCGAGAAACAGAAATTTTGTCACGCATACTTTATTTTCCGAAACAAAAAATCAAATTTTGAATAAAAACGCAAACAGACGCGTTTATTATTTTTTAAAAAACAAAAAAACAAAATTTATGTTCTTAAACAGAAAAAAGAAACGAAAACATGCAACCCTACCCTCCAAAGGCCTTTCGACCAATGGGATGTTATCAAAGCTTTTCTTATTTCCTATCTAATTCTCATTTAGTATTTGTCATGAAGAATCTCAAATTGGCACACCTATAATAAATTTACTTTAAATTAAATTTTTAACCACTAAAAATCCCAAATTGACATATTTGTGATAATTTTATTTTAAATTAGTTTTCGTTAACTAAATTAATACTACTAAAAAACACAAATTAATATACTTATGACAAATAGATGGAAAAACCTGTTATCAAGCTCAATAATTTGATGATAAAATTTAACGAAAATCAACGGACATTAAATTTATCACAAATGTATTGATTTTGGGTTTTTGTGATATTAATCCCTTAATAATTCAAAATTCCCGTTTTATCCCTCATTTCCCATTGCTAATTGCTAAAACATTGAGCTAATATTTAACCCCGACCCAAGGCCCACTTTCAATTAGACCCGTCAAATAAGTGGGTTGGGTCGAAAATGGGTCGACTCATATTTAACTCATTGACCCGTTTTGATCCATATTTATGTAGTGTAAATCAAGTGACTCATACCCGACTCGACCCATACTTGACCCGACCCGTATTGTTAAAATCTATTAATATTATAGGAAAACCCACTTATATTATATGCTAATTGGACTAAAACTTCAAATTAAATTTAAAATAGTAAATAAAATAAAAAAAGTAAAAAAAACCTATAAATTGAAATATTTATAAAGAATTAGACTATGCACATGCTTTTCTTATTTGAAGTGAACATACCATTGAATAACTAAAAATTGTAACATGAAATTTTTTTAACTAAACCTAAAAAAGCTCATTTTTATGATTTTTTTATATAAAAAAAGTATTGTTAAAACATTTTTATGCAATACAATTTTTTTAACAATTTTTATACAATACAAATTTAATGGAAAATTTGTATAATTCCTTTTAAAATATTTTTTAAAAAATTTTGAATTTTTATTTTTAAAATATAATATATAATAATTTTGTATTTTTTAAAATATAATTTTTAATAATAATTTTTTTTCTTTTTTCTTATTCTTTGGCTGACTACCAACCATGACGACGGTCGGTGGCCAGTCATAGGTGAGATTGAGCCTCACCCGATTTGGCAAGGCTAAGGCTCGACGGCTAGCGACAGGTGAGGCTCAATCTCTCCAATCTAGCGAGGCCAAGGCCTCGCCCGATGTCGGCGAGCTTGAGCCTCACTTGGCTTGTCGCTAGCCGTCGGCTAAGGAAGGAAGAAAAAGAAAGAAAAAAAAGAAAAGAAAAGAAAATTATAATATGAAAAATAATTATAATTTTGATTTTTTTATAAAAAAACATATTCAAAGTGGGTTTCCTAATAACCCATTTAGACCAATTTCTTTTTGTGCTTTACTTTCTCATACCCATTTCTAACTCATATTTCACTTTATCTATATATGACCTATTTAACTAAAAATGGGTCATAATATGGATTTATGACCCATTTTATCAGCTCTACTTTCAACGCCACAAGAAGAATCCGAAATCTTCATATATAAGAAAGGGCTGCCGGACGACGGAGAAGAGGCTGTGTTGCCGATCCGATGCTCTATTGGCGAGTCACTCTTCCTTGGTCTTGCTTACCCCTCCTCCTCTCCGGTCTCCTCTTCTTTTTCCTTCCTCGCATTTCTAGGGACCCATCCTCACCCTCTTCATATGCTGGTAAAGGACTACATCTATAGTTGACCACGTCAATCCAGTAGCTTCAAAAAAAAAAAAAAAAAGATTCGAATAGTCTGGCAACTGCTGCCTGTCGACGAGGAAGGCCTGGAAATCAACGCGAGGGGTTCGAACCCGGTCCGAATCGGGGCCTTCCGGTTCGGTTGCGGTCCGGAACTAGTGAAAGAGAAAGGGAGAAGGAGAAAAACCCAAACTGCCAACACGTGCAACGGTTGCCCGGGCCCTCCCGATTGGCGTCACGTGCGAGGGAGGGAGGGAGGAGGAGCAGAGCAGCAGCAGCAGCAGCAGCACCACCATCACCCCCCCTTCCTCCTCCCTTCCCCAACAGAAAATCTAGAGAGAGAAAATAAGGGCTTTCTAGAGAGAGAAAGTGGACATCTTCTTCCCCCCCCCAAAATCCCGGCACCGCAAACCCTAGGGCCCGCCCGCCCGAGGAATTTGGTGATCGTCTCTCTCCCTCGCTCCTCCTCGCCGTCTCTTCGACAGGTTCGACCTCCTCCTCTCTCTCTCTCTCTCTCTCCGGCGCCGGTGCTCTTGCATTGCGCGCCGTGCTTTGCCCCGTCTCGCGAGCAGGGTCGATTCGTCGCTTGGTTCTCGAGAGTCCGCCCTTCGACGGCCAATTGAGATCTGAATTGATGTCGTTTCGGTCGAGGTGTTGCGATTTGGTGATTGGTCTCTCCATTCGAGGATTGGGCACACACATATATATATATATTTTTTTTTTTGTTTCTTCTCGTCTTTGCTTTACATGCCATTAGCGTCTGTCTGGTGCCGGAGGATTTGAGTGAGCCGATAGAAGTTTTTCCGCTATTGAGTCAGCTTTTCGAAGGAACCGGGGAGGATTATCTTGGTCCGCCCATTTCTGTCGCGTACGAGGGTGCTTTTTATTCAATCGCAGGGATGGATTCTCGTTACTCAGCATTTGCCTCACAGGGATACTGTTAATGGAAGAGGAAAGGACGACCAGTGAGATTGGGGTCTGTTTCAAGAGAATGATTTGGAAAACATTTCCCTTAACACGAGTAGTTATATTGCTTAAGATAATTAGTCGACAAAAAGCTGTTTTCATTACAATAATAATTGATGTCTTAATATTTTTGTGAATGATGGATTAAAAAAATTGAAACTTTATTTATACATTGACTAAAGTTTAAGAATCACATTATTATTTTCTAGGGACAATGATTAATTTTCATTCATTTTGTGAATTGGGAAAAGTGGTTTCTTTTTGCAAGGAGGGTAGAATGTTTTCCCCAAATTTGAACTTTTTATTTTCTGTCCATGAAAAGTACTTTTCGTAGTTGAATTAGTTTTCCCCATCCAAATATCGAAAAATGGGAAACAAATTTTTGAAAACAACTTTCATTCAAATAAATGAAACCTACAATGACAATTTCATGATAAAGAACAAAAAAAATTACTTGTGAAAATTATTTTCAATGAATATTGTTAGTTTTTATTTGTTTGACGGTTTAAAGAAATGGCTTTCCCTTTTTCCTCTAATTAATTTTGCTGTTTATCAATGGAAAAGGTTTTTCTTTTTCAATATATTGATTGGTCTTCCATCATTCAGATGAGGGATAATGCATTCTCCCCCCAAAAAATACAAAAAGAATGAATGCAGGTTTAGTAGAGCACGGATCCTCCATTGCTAACAAATGAAATTTGACTTCGACATTAAAAATTCTTGAAACTTAATATTGTGTCTAGATCGCTTGTCAAATGCTTAATTAAATAAGAAGATGCTTGTGGTTTTTCTAGGCAATATCATTGCGTGTAATATATAACATGAAAGATCAGAAATTTTCTTATCTTTCATGCCGAACAAAATGTCTCATAATAAATTGATAAGAAAAGGTCAAACATTTTTCTTAAAAAGTTTTTGGACAAATGTAAGTAAAGTTTGACAAATCTTTTTGGGAGAGTTTTCCAAAAATATAATTACATTTTCAAAACCCTCCAAAGGCCTCTCAACCAATGAGGTGTTATTAAAGCTTTTCTTATTTCGTAACTAATTCTCATTCAATATTTGATTAATATCACGAAAAATTTCAAATTAATACACCTATAATAAGTTTACTCTAAATTAATTTTTTAACCATTAAAAATCCCAAATTGACATATTTGTGATAATTTTACTCTAAATTAGTTTTCGTTAAACTAAATTAACACAAATTAGTATACTTATGATAAATAGAAGGTAAAATGTGTTATCAAGCTCAGTAATTTGATGATAAAATTTAACAAAAAATTAACGGACAGTAAATTTATTATAAGTGTATCGGTTTTGAATTTTTTATGGTATTAATTCCTTAATAATTTTAAATTCCCGTTTTATCCCTTACTTTCCGTTGCTAACTGCTAAAATATTCGGCCGACATTTCACCCCAGCCCGAGGCCCACTTTCAACGCCGCTAAAAATAATAATAATAATAAAAAAAAAACGCCGCTAGAAGCATCCGATATCTTCATATAAAAAAAGGGTTAGGGCGCCGGAATTCGGGAGAAACATCGCCCGGAAAAATATCTTCTTCCTCTCCTCCGAAGACTCGGAGCTGTTCCGCGACGGAGGGACGGCGGAGGGACGACGGAGAAGAGGCGGAGCTCCGCCGGTCCGACGCTCTACTGGCGAGTCGCTCCTCCTTCGTCTTGCTTGCCCCTCCTCCTCTCTTTCTGGTCTCCCATTTTTCTTTTTTTTTTTCCTTTTTTTTTTCCGAACGTGATGTACAGTGGGAACTGCTCGTGCTCTTCGATTCTCTTCGTTCCTCGTTCGTTTTTTCTTTTTCGTGCTGGTTCGTGTCAATCCAACTCCCTATTGAGTAGATTAGACGATTGGCGGCTGCTTCTTTGGCCTCGGACTGGCGCGGGTGTTTGGCGAAGTCCCCTGTCGCGAGTGTTTGATCGGCGGTTTTGATCGCGGGGACGAGTGGGTGTTGTGGAATTTGTGGAAGTGGCGGTCGGTTTGTTAGTTAATTAACTGGGGTACGCAATGTCGCGCGCGCCGCCGAGGCTCGGGACTATGTAATGTTTGTTGTGTGTTGTCTGTTCTCATGCCGTATTAGAATTGGGTTTTCTTTCTTGCCCTAATGTCATGTTCGGTGGGAATTGTTCATTTTTTCTTTTCGTGCCGCTTTGTGTTCATCCAACTCCCTTTTGAGTAAGAAGATTGGCTGTTGCTTTGACCTCGGACCGGTGAGGGTGTTTTGCGAACTCCCCTGTTGCGGGTGTTTGATCGGTGGTTTTTGATTGTGGGGACAAGTGGGCGTCGTGGAATTTGTCGAAGCAGTGGTCGGGTTCTATAATGCTTGTTGTGTTAGTCCTCATGTCTAGTTGCACCGTTGTCTGTTCTTCTGCTGTATTGGAATCGGGTTTTCTTGCTTTTAGCATCCACGTTTTTCTGAGTCCCGGAAAATGGGCACAGTGCTGCTGCTTTCATTCATGTTCTCGTGGTCCATGTGGTCAGGTGGGAAAAGGTCTATTAGGAGAGCATGGTGGACACAAGCGATATTGGTTTCAAGTGGGGTAAAAAGAGAGGAGTTGGCGTAAAGAACCGAGAGATCAAGTATTATGAATCCTTCCATTTTGATGGTGTCGAGTACAATCTTTATGACGATGTTTACCTATATAAGGAAGGTGAGCCCGAGCCCTACATTGGGAAGCTCATAAGGATCTGGGAAACCCCAAATAAGACTAGGAGAGTGAAGGTACTGTGGTTTTTCCGTCCCTGTGAGATTGTCAAACACCTAGGAACTGAACAGCCGCTTGAGAATGAATTATTCCTGGCATCTGGTGAAGGTGTAGGTCTTGCAAATGATAATCCTCTGGTAAGTACTTGTTTTACATTATGATTGCAAATGCTGTCTTATACTTGATCAAAGTTGCTGTTTTGAAGTTTTCTACATGCTTGAGATCATTGCTGCGGCATGATTCTGTAGTTCTTCTTACATTATAATATCTAAGGATGTCAATGATCTTATCTATCTCATATGCCATTGATCAGCGACATAGATTCTATTGATAATGGCAAGGAGACATCTCATGGAGTGAACTTTTCTTTTGTGTAAATGTCTGTGTTAAGTTGAACTTCCAATTATTTAATGACACTGCTGTTTGTTTGTCTGATTGCCATATGAATGTCGAAAAGCAACTTGGAACAGCAGAATTCAGTCATTTTTTGTGCTTCCCATTACTTTGAGATCCTATAGTGTGATCGTCTATGTCAGGGCATCCAAATACTATTCAAGCGCATCATTGTACTTGAGTTTTTTAAAAAGTTAGCAATAATCCCACGAAATTGACATGGTATTAGGTAAGATTGTTTAAATTTCTGGAGGTTTCTCATTCACTACTCCATTAGGGGGAGCATTTTACTTGTTCTTGATGCTAAATTTCCATCTTTTCCACTACTTCACTCCAGTACATCTTCAAAAGTTGGACAAACCTTATAATTTTACTAAGAACAAAAGAAAAAAATTGAGCAAAAGCTTTGAATTCCCAATCTTGGGAATATTAATGCGATAAACATTAATCAAAGTATTAGCCAACAATTTTCTGCCCAGAGCCCCACCATTACTAGAGACCAAGGCTACTGAGCTTTTGACTCGTATGAATTTATTAATTTTTTTAACCATTGTATCATGCAACACTCATCATGTTTTCCAGTGCGGATTGAATTGATCCTGTTTGATACACCTATCGAAATAAGAAGAAAGAAAGAAATAACGAATTGAGCCTACTGAGTTTTGACGATTCTTTCATCATCTTTTATTTGAATGTTGGCCCTTTCTGATCTAGTGTTGTCACTATATTTTTTGGTTGAAGTTTTCTCCTCTTTTAAAAGTATTTTGGTTTATAATCTAAGGTGCCGTCCTTTTGATTGTGGAAAAAATCTCGAGATTAGTATCTATACATCACATTCATCACTATTCATGTGGGCATGAAGTAGATGCAGAAACTTTTTATGCCTTTGACTCCCTAAGTAATAAATAATAAACAACTGAATAGATTAAGCCTGTTCTTTGGCAAAATAGTAAAGGTTTTAATCTAGCTCGTCATGCTTCTGTAATTGCAACTTATAAGTTCAATCTTCCAATCAAGTTTGAGTTGCATGTAGAGGGATCTCTAAGGATATTTTTGCGAGTCTACCTTAATAAGGATTGGATGATTGACTGAAGCTGCTGCCCTAAATTTGTTCTGACTGGATGTGGTGAATTATTAGATGATCATTAAACTTATCAATTCCTGTCTGTTCTATGAGCTTTTACAGGAGACACAGAGGCAGCATTAGCCATTAGTTTGCTTGAAGTTAAAATTTAGCTGCTAACTAACAAATGTACTGTTATAGGAAGCAATTGCTGGAAAATGCCACATCATCTGCACTTCAAAGGACACAAGGAATCTGCAACCTTCACCTGAAGAGCTTCAAAAAGCTGACTTTGTGTTTTCGCGTACATTTGATGTTGCACGATTGAAAATAATGGATAAGATAGATGAAAAAATTGCTGGCACTGAAGGTATGTATTTTGCTTTTATATTCTAACATTGGATAATTTATGTTTTTATTATTATTATTTTTTATTATTTGATAAGAGAGAAAAGGAGCTTTCTCTAGGTGGTTCTGATACCTAGGGTTTATGGAAATTTCATTCTTAGTCATCACATGTAGGATCTTACTGTCACCTAGGTTTGATCCACCTTGATATAGAGCATAGCCAAAATGGCTTTTGTGCTTGACTTATGGACGAACTAAACATCTGTTAAGCTTACATAGATCCCAACAGAATTTTATGGAACCAGAATCTCAAAGTGGGCCAATATCTTCAAAGGCACATATAGCGCTTGCTTAGGTGATGAGGCAAGGCGGGGCATTGAGATTCTACCTTTGTAAAGTTTGAATGAGGCCTGTTTAATGGCACACACTTTTGGGGCTTTTGTTGTTAGGTGCTGTTCACATCTTTGCTCACTCGATGGAAAGGTGAAGAAGTAAAGAGCCCCGAACATAAAACAAAAACCCTTTTGTCCCTCTATCTGGAGTAGATAAATGCAATATGGGCCCCAATGGTGTAATTTTATTCAGTAAAATAATGGTAAACCTGTGAAGGCTGCCTCTTTTAGGAAAAAAAAAGACAAACAAACACTTCAGGGTTTATTTGATTAAATTGAAATTTTAAGTACTGAAATGTTCAGTGAGTGCTAAAAAGCATGAGTCAAGTTTGTTTGGTATTCATTTAATATTAAATTAAGTAGGGGATTTTATAAAATTGTTTTATAAAATTGTTTGAAAAGTTCAGTGAGTACTACTTTTTTATATTGCATAATAAACTTGCTCTAATTAGAAGTCCAATACAAATTTCCATTTGAGGATTTTTTTCAGTCTGCTCTATTCACATTTATGGTTGTATCCGTGAATCTATAATGACACTGCCTTGAAACTTTTGAGATAGGTACAACCACCTAAAGCAATGGAACATAAAAAAGGGATAAAAGATTAATAACCTCCAATTGTCATTGCCAACTTCATGAATATAGATGTAAATTGAAGTGTATGTGCACTGTTTATGCTTTGATAGTGCTTGGTCTTATTAAGTGGGGATATATTTTTAGATATCATTATTACTCGGATTAGTTGTTTCTCAAATCATCACGTTCCACTCTAGCATCTTTGATTGGATTGGGTTCTCTGAACATGACCATAACTATGCGCTTATGTGGAGCTTAACCCATGGTCTGGAAATGCTATTCCTTCTCCATGGACAATGCAAGTTGAAGGCTGCTCAATTCTGTCCAGGGGAGCAATGCAACACTATGTGACTCCTACGGTGACTAAAGCAATGTTAATGGACGAACATAATGGGTGTGAGAAACCAACATACATGTGGAATGAAAGGCATTTATCCAAAATGTGAGAATAGATGTATTTTAATTAACAAGTGACTGTTCTTTATCTCAGAGTAAAGTTATAATTTTTGGGAATTCTAGTAAAACTTAAAGATCCGCTAAAAGACAAATGGTCGCTAAAGCCAAGTCATAACTCATTGTGTTCTTCTCTTTAATTAAGTAGGTTTGTTCCTACTTAAGCTTGCAAGTGCTCTCTTATTGAGATCATTATATAGTGTGCTGTTTATAGAGCACACTGGACATCATTTATTGATGAAACCTTTAATTTCTAGTATGTAATAACAGGATTATTGGACAAAATGATAGAGGAGTACTTTTGTGTGTTAAAACATTTGAATATATATCATTTGATCAAACGTTTTTAATCATCGCAGTTAAGAACATCTTTAATAGAAGTCCCAATCGCAATGGTGTTGAAAAGGTTATCTGTCCCGACAAAGAGGATGAAGACCCTCACAATAATGCATTGCTAAGTGAGGCAATAGTTAAACCATCGGATGATCACAATAGGCCATTGAAGAAACGAAAATTGGATGCTTCAGAGATATTCTTGGGGAATGAGCTCAAGAATGATGAAGGCAAGTCAACTGATGCTGTCAGGCATCGGACTCCACTACAAAGTGGAAGTGCATGTGAGAATAAATTCAGAAATAAAAATCTCAATGAATCTCCAAGAGGAGAGAGAGGCCCCTTTTTGAAGCCAGAGGAGAAATTGATGGAACTCTCTCGTGGGAAGTTGGATGAAGTGTCCTATCATCAATCTCCTCAAAAGGATGACAAAAACAACTACGAAGCATTGCAAGCTCCTTTGCCAATTGATGTTGTAAGTTTGCAGTTGGATATTTGTCGATTGAGTATATATTGTTTGTTTATGCTTCAACAGATATACTTTTGCGGCCTAATTTGTCGAGGAGTGCTGTTATTGCATTTAAGAAACTTGCATTCCGTCTAAGAGATCCTCCAAATTCAAGTAAGATCATCAGTCAGTTGGAACTCATTGGCAAGATTATGGAGCGGGTGAAGCTTGTTTAGAATATGAAGGGTGCATTTGTTTCACTGAACATTTCATGATAAAGGAAAATTATTTCCATGGAAATCATTTTCAAGGACAATGATTAGTTTTCATCTATTTGGTGGTATGGAAAGTGAATTTCTTCTTGTCATGAGGGAAAGTCGTTTTCCCCCAACCTAAGCTTCTTGTTCTAAGTTCATGGAAAACTTTTTTCGTAGATCAATCAGTTTCCGTCATCCAAACATCGCAAAGTCGGAAAACAATTTATGGAATCAGTTTTCCTTCAAACAAGTGGACTGTAAATTGCAGATTGAATTTGACTCAAACATAAGAAATCCATGTTGGGTCAAATATAAATGGTTGAGCTGCATGCAAAGGAGTCTTGTCTTCCAATGGCTTGGAGCTTGTGAATTCTAAGTTGTTTGGAATTGTACCTATGAAATCTATCAAGCTAATATTTTGACGCCACCCTTGGGTGTAAGTTAGATTTGTACGAGATATAATGACATGAGAGGGGTTGTTGATATTTGAACCATTGGTGTGATAATTTGATGCCATGAGAATTAATCGTTTTTTCCAAGAGGTTAAGTTGTCAATCGAGGTAACAGAGGAGCATATATCAAGCTTTGATCCTAATAGGGCCATTGGTAAGGCCTTTTGATTGAAGTGGTACTCATGTTTTGTTCTGCCAGTCTAATCTAATACTTAGGCAATTGTGTAATGTTTTGGGATCTGCTATTGAGATACTAGTATAAGATGCAACCGGATCTATTATTGAGATAAAAGTATAAGATGCAACCATGGATCCAAGTGAAGGATGGAGTAAGCAGTTTGTTGAGATCATCATGTGGTTATAATTCATTTTGTAGGTGTGAATCATAGATAACACAATAAACTAATCAAACAAATATTCAATCATATGATTCCCTAGGATTGAGTTGGACACCTATGATCGTGATTGTTGGCATTAATTGTTGTTGTGGGGCTTGGTTGCCACCAATGGTTTTGGTTGCAAAGGAAATCCTTTATTGAGGTGTCACTTAGATGAGCCATCAACAAGCCTATAATGAGCGTCCAACAATTCCTTTGACTAATAGACTAGAGAACATCACCTTGAATGATATGATCCATAAGTTCTTCATTGATTCATCTTTCACTTTTGTTATTCGCAATTTTGTAGTGACTAATGAGCCTCAAATCTCTATTTTGCCATTTGATTTTATTACGAGGAGCCAAATTTTCTTAGAATGGAAAGTTCTACCTTTAGAATTAATTGTGGCCCTCAACTTGTGAAACTTTTTTGGAGTGAAGATTTGAAGAAAATTGTTATCCAACACTTTAGTCTCAAAAGTAGCTAGTAGCGGTTCACATATTTTACATTTGTTTTATAGTGTTACATTTCAATGCTTAGTCTTTAGGAAAATCCTAGATGCTTGTGGGAGAGTTTTACAAGATTTAGAGATGAAATTCCGGCTTTGTCTCATAGTTTAAATATTTTTAGTATTGTTACAATATTTAAATAATGAACAACGTCTTCATGTAACAGTTTAAGGTTTTAGAACAGTTAGCAGTGGTTTAACAAAATTTCACATGGTATCAAAGTCAAAAGCTCTTAAGTTTGAATCTTCTAGGCCTTTATTTGCCTCCCCATTTAAATATGTCCATGCTCAGTACTTAGATGATCGGACAAAGCGTGAAAGGGAGTGTTATAATATATTTGTCACAAGTATACTAATTTAGTGTCTTTTGCTAGTATTTGGGATAAATTTGTCACAAATGTACTGGTTTAAGGTTTTTGGTGGTAAAAAATTTTTTTGGTAAATTTGTCACAAGTGTACCAATTTGGAGTTTTTTATGATATTATCCTTAAATAATAAATCACGCATTCATCTAACAACTTAAGTTTTTAGAACAATTTACAATAATTCCACAAAATCTCACAAGTACAGTTGATCGTGGCCTCACAAAAATTCTTTAGTTTGATACTTGTGACTCTTAAGAATCATTTTAAGGTTATGGTAGACTTTGAGAGGAATTTTGTGAGAATTTAATTGCTCATATGTTTTCTTGTTCCAACTCTTCAATTGTAGGCATTCGTGTCATGTTTTCTTTTCCTTGTAGTCTCTCAACTAACTTCAATTTTCACTTTATAAATACTCTTACATGTTCAAACTTTTTGATAGGGGTATCATTTGTTTTTTCAAATCTCTTTTTAGGTCATTTGGGTTTTGAATTTTTTCTTGTTTAGGCTTTTTGGGTTGTGATAGAGATTTAGAGTAATGGCATAAAAGAATTTATATAGCTATCCCTGCTCCGAGGGACAAGGTTCAGTTTGTTGTTGGTGTTGCTAGTGGTGGTGGCGGCATTTCGGGTTTGTCTTCAGAGGTTGCGCAACAGCATGATATTTGTTTCACTATACATTCACATTTGTTACTTCATAATATCTTTATTTTTGTGGCCAATATAAGTTTTCTGAGATATCTATTTTTCAGTTATTCTACAACATTACTAACGTTTTGATTTACAATTCATATCTCAATTGAACACCATAGGAAGTCACACTTGGGCCATGCCCTTGTGGAATTACTAAGCTCCTTGTTTGGATGTGGCTGTGCATTTACTTGCCTTGGGACCTATGGCACATTGTCCATGGATATCGATTACTCGTATAACTTTTGTTCTCTATGATGGAGACTTTGTGGTCGTGTTGGACTAAGTTAATTAGATTGATAATGGGAAGGCATGAGGAAAGTCTTGCGCCTGATCTAATCACTCAAATTATCTTTAGTTTTGGTTGGGACGGGTCAATTATAGAGCAAAAAAATTCTTAGCGTATGCATATGACATGGTGTGCTGGACTTTGAAGTAACTTAGCTTATCATTTGATTTAGTTCAATTTTGCTGAGAAGAATTTGATGATCAAACCGGGCTGGAAAGCAGACTTCATCTCTCAAGGATGGACGACAATGTAGATTTAACTTCCTATCCGCTTGTGGGATCTAGGGTTGAGTTGGGGGTTTTACCATGGCTATTTTTTGACGATCCTTACCCCCTTTATTAGTGTATGACTACTACTTTTCAAGCATGGGAACAAATAATATGGTGCAGCTAATGACCTATCTATGTAATTCAAGAACCTGAGCTTGCCCCTTTCATTGGTGGGGGGATAGTACCATTGTTGCCTTTTTCCCTCTGTTATATTAGACTACAGTCAATAGGAATTTCCTACACATCCCATTCTGAAAGGAAGAATCTGAAAAAAAAAAAAATCTTTATACAAGATTGGGATATTGGATTGATTCATGAGAGAATGCTCCCTTGATATAACTCACTCTTTGGTATGCTGTGTTCAACCTACCATGGTCACTGCAAGCACGTTTTGTACTTTGTACAATTGGGAGGTCTAAATAGGAGAAGTTTTGGAAAAAGAAAGTTTCCTAAGAGTGTCTACGGTGGGATTCAAGATGATAGTCTGATCAAAGAGGAAGTTTAGTATTCCCCTCATCTCACCCAAACAAAGGTGGATTGTTTTTATTCAAGTCGAACCAAATTTAACCAAAGTGAAGTTCTAGCATCTTAGCTTGGTTTTGGATTTTAATGATGAAATAAATCGTTCAAATGCAGATTGAATAAAAACCAAATGGAAGTAATTGGTTTGACTTGAATGATTACTCCTTTCGGTTTAGTTTGATATTGGTTTGTAGTTTTTGGTAACAATTGATGGGTATATATTTTGCTATGAAAATCCCTCAAATTGGATAGTGAACACCATTAAAGGAATTTTTTGTTTTAAAAAATAAAATAAAATCAATGAACACCCTTATTGGAAGATTGCTACATGATTGTAAAGTTTGCTGCATATATTTAGGAGTCGAGGGTTTATTATTTTATAGTTATGTATCTTGTACATATGTTCGTATGTATGTACGTAAGTGAAAGAGCACTAGGGGCTGCATTCCATTTATTACCTAGAAGCTAGAAAAATGTCTGACAAATTTTATAAAAAAGACATTATCTAGAGGGCTGCCTCTTTAATGCCAAAATAAAGGTGGGAGGCCAAACCTTTGCAGCAGTTATAGAACTTTCCTCATTTTCAGTAGCCTGCCAATTAGAAACTTAAGGTTATATCATGTTTCTATGGATGCTAAGAAAGATATTATATGAGTATCAGACTTTGAGCTTCAGCTCATTGAATAGAGAGCGGATGGTGCTGTTTGCAGTATTTTAGGTTGCATGATTATTTGAAGATTAATGGATTGGCTCGGTGGTCCTCCCCTTAATGTGGTGTTTGGTTCAATTTTTTCTCTTTTTGCTGATGAGAAAAGCTTAAAAGAGTTGTAAATTGATATCACCAACCAAGGGAAAAATGGGATAATTTAAGGTGAGAAGAATGGTGACCATAAAATGGATGAGTTCACTTGAAGAGAGAAGAAACAAAATTAGTATGGTTAAAATGGACCAGATTAGTAGTTTGGAATTTGCTATGGGTTTCTGATGATGCGTAATCTCTATTTTTACAATGATCTCTTACATTTTTAGTCGTCATTAATTATTTCTTTCTTGGATTATTGAATGGTGTTTCTTTGGGGAACCTCATGTACCTTTAGTTCAAAATATTATAATTGGTGCAATATGATTAATTACCATTCATTTGTTATATGTTCCCTGGATCGAGTTTTTGATGTTTGCTTTGGCTTTTTGGACAGGACAAGAACACATGGTTCAAGGAGCCTGTAAGTACTTTCGTCCCTGTTGTCTATTGGTCTTTATTTCTCTGTATTATCCCATTTTTTGCTAGGTAAAGAGAATTTCAGGCTGAGGCGCCAAACTATAGAAGTGTTCGAAGTCAAAAGAGAGCTTATCAAGACCGAGCATTTACATCTAAGATTAAAACCCCTATATGCCAATATTGTGGAAGTTACAATTTTTAGTAAATGCTTGGACCAAGGACTCTTTTCGTTCAAAGGGCTCCCTTGATCCGTTCTTTCCAACCAGCCAAATAACAGAAAGATGATAATTGACTTTGATATAGCATAATGTTATTTGTAGTGCTAAAAGGGAAGCAAATATGAAGTTGAGTTTGATTTAGCATGCGAGTATCTTGTTGCCAAGAGACTAAAGCTTCCAAGTGGCCCAAACTCTCTTTCTTTTCTTTTGGAATGGCCTGGGGATGTAATTTACATGTCAGAATAATTTTGTTATATTCTGTTTTCAGCCTTTTGAAGAAAGAATGCAGACTGCATGTGAGCAAGGAACACTTGTTCTGCTTCGAAATTTGGATCCAACTTATGTCTCGACTGAAGTTGAGGTAATCCCCAATAATGCAAACTTGGAAAATCTTTTGTTGAGTTTGGTTCAAGCAGCTAGTCACAACCCCTGTCATCAGAGAAGCTTGTCTGGCTGGCTAAGCATTTGGCATCATTTAATATTCTAAGATCTCTTGCTAGTAACGCAAAATAACTATGAAGATCTTGTTCCACTTTTGCTTGAGCTCGAGACAGTAAACTGGCACAAATTGTACAGTTCTGAATGCTGTTACAAATAAGAAAATAAGGCACTTCTGAACTAGTTTTCTATGTTTGAATTGTCGAGAATTTCCATCTGTTTGCCAAGAGGGAGCTCGAAATTAAATCAGTTTGTTGTTCTGTTACCTTACGTAGCTAAATACTGGTATGAGGTCTCTTGCATATAAGATATTCCCGAACATGCATGTGGTATTGGCATTTGGTGAGATTGGGATCTTTCATAGTGAATGCATGAGGTTGCATTGATCTTTTAAGTTTGATTGGGCCTTATTTGATATCGTTTCTTTTTGCTTAAGTCACCACGTTAGCAGATGCTTCTCAAGTCACTATGTACTTTAAGGTTCTTTCCCATGGTTTACTCTTGTTTCCAAGGCATGTAGTCTAGCTAGTGGAACCATTTTTCAGGGAGTACTATCCATTGGGGACTTCCCATTCTCTTAAAAGTTGTGTCAAAGCCCTTTGGCCAAGCGATTTCTTTGACTGGATTATTCCCACTGCAGTTCGTCACTACAATAGTGTATAACTTACAGGATATAATTCGGCAAGGCTTGAAGGAGAAATGCTCAGCAAAGATGCTTCCACAGACTACAACTTCTAGCCCTCACTCTGGTAAGAAAAGCACAGAAATACCTGATTTTGTTGTATCAATTTTCAGTTGCAATATTGCAGTTAGTTAATGATTCGCCACTCTGAGATGTAGTTGTAATGTGTGAGGACTGGTATTTTTCCATCACCCTGACATAGGGCATTTCGGGATTGACTTTTACTTTTCCTTTTTTGCTTAATCAAGATCTCGCACCTCAATTTATTTAAATCTGGAACACCTGAAACTTTCATGATATTTAAAAGTTGACACTAGTCACATATAACTTGTTAATAATTTTTAAATGTAGGTAATATTTAAATTTTAGCGGGAAAGGAAAAAGGTTACGTTTTGCTTTCAATTAATTGTGAACAAGCATGGCTTTAATAATACTAAGTTGCTATGCTTGGATGATAAAGGATCCTCATACATGAGGAAATTCCACAATATCATGGTTGTTGCTGAAACAGCTGTGTTGGAAAAAGGCTGGATTACACAGCTGCAAGTTTTTTTATGGTTTTACCTATTTGCCTTTCTGTGGCCTATTTTTATTTTATATTAGTCATCATGCATCTAGCTGAGCTGGGTTATTGGGAAGCAGAATGTTTGATGGGCTGTGGAGTGGTGTGTTTGGATCTTAACTTTTGTTATGTTGGACCACTCTGATAGAAAAATCTATTCCAAATTGAATTTAAGATCAGCTTAACTCAGATTAATGGTACATATCTCATTTTCTCTTTCTCTCTCTCTCTCTTCCCTGCACCCACGCACTCACACTTTTCTCCCTGGTTGGCCTCTCTTTCATCCTCCTCTTAGCTCTGTTTGCTTCCTTTTGTTTTTTTCTTTTTTCCTTGCCTTCAATTTTCAGGCATCATTCTCTTTTAATGTGTCCACCGTCTGTCTTACTGTTGCTTGTGCTGTACCCTACCCTTCTAATAATAAAATATTTGTGTACATCTTCTGGTTTATTGTCATCAAGATACCTTTAAGGGAGAGCTAGTTTTCTGGGCTGAGAGTGAAGGGAGGTTATATGTATGGGTTGCCTTTATCGAGCAAATAGACCGGGGCACATCACTGTGGAGGGCCAATTTCTGAATTTTTTTTTTTAAAGGACCGAAGAATTTCAGTCGAAGATCATTGTTCACAGGTGTATTTGGGTCGGTGGTGGAGTTGCAAGGTGGAGTGCCATGGTTTGTTCTGGCATGAAAATCAAAATTGCTGCTTTTGTTGTTGAAAGATACAGGCATGAACAAGTAGTAATTTTGATGGATGTGAGTTGTAGTAATTTTGCGGGACGGGGTAGTTACTTCATGAGAAGATTTGGTCATTTCAAAGGCCAATAACAAGTTCAATAACACAAGGATTGTGTGGGTTGGGCTGATAACACAGGATGCAGAAGTTTGGACTGCTTACATCGTCATTTTCTGGCAGGTGCATAATCAGGGATTTTTTTTTAATCTCTCCCCAGTTTCATTTGGACTTTGCCATAGATCTGCGCAGTAATTATGGAGGTGAACATGTTCTAGATTTAGTTTAGTGCTTTTGGCAATGTCTGGAGACACATATCTTATCTTGAACTTTCTCCTGAGAATAGCCAACTTTAGTAATCATGGTCACGCTTTAGATAGTTGTTCATTAGGCGATTTGATGGATCTTGCTTTGGGTGAATTATAAATGGGGGAGTCCCAGTCATCTGTCTTTTGAGAGTGGGGCTTGAGCTTCAAATTACTTGTTGGATCCAAGTCGAAGATTGTTGGGGATGATGGATGTATTTATTATTCCTCTGTTAGGAAGGAGGATGGGGAAGACCTTTTCTCCATGTTGGTATTTTCCCTGTTTCTCATAGTTGAGAATCTTTGGATGGCGTGGGTAGGATTGATCCACAGAAGATTCTCGGGAGGAAGTGCTATTGCATATCATCTTCTCTCCTGCTGAGTGTAGTGATTTCCAGGTGAATAGGCATGAATCTCGAAGAATCTATTTTGGATTTTCCATCTTCAAAGTCAGTGACATTGCCAATCTCCTTTGCTTGACTTTATTGAACTTGTTTGAAAGTGTAACCACAAAAGGGTCAACCGCTTTGTTGGATTCTTTTCTTCATTTATTGACTAAGTGGTCTTCCAACTGTGATGACTTGAAACTTGAATGGATCTAAGGCAATAGGTCTCCTTATATCAGCACTTGCAAATGATACTGAGGTTTGTAAATTATGCTGTAGAAAACAGCACGAGTTATTCTTGCATGATAGCAATGGCACTATGGTGCAGAACATTCTGGCAGTTACTTAATGCTCTCTCCTAGCTCTTGGTAACTGAAAAAAGGAAATGTAGAATCTGTTTTCTACAACTTTGTCCTTTGACTATCTCACTTTTGGTTTGATGTTGGAATAGTTGTGGTAGTCCCAAAGTGGGAGCATGCCTTACAGGTCTCTTATAAGTAGGTATCATAGATAGATATCCCTTATTCTGCTGTATAGATGCTAGCTTTTTACAACATCTTACTTTTTGACAAGATCATTTGTTTTTTAATTAATAATATCAGTTTCATGAGGATGATTGCTTTTTGTCAGGTCTAGATTTGTAGCACTCTTGGTACAAATAGTTACACAACCATATTACTCAAAAAGAAGTGTTTAATTTGGCTCAATCAATTCATACTATATCAATTTGAACCGAGGCTTTGGTTTGATGACCCCTTTTTTAGGGCTTAGTTTGATGTGTATAGCGATTTTCTTTCAATTTTTTTCTTTTTTGAATTCGTACATTTAATTGAGACAAATGAGGTGAGAACATCCCTTCCATTTAAACTTTATGTCGATGTAGTTGTACTTTACAATTATCCATTAGGTCATTGCTGTTTTTTACTTTTGGATAGTAAATTTCTTCTGTTAACGGATGCTTCATGTGCATGCTTGCTTACTTTTGACAATGTGAATTGGGAGATAGGTCAAGCTTTTGTGATATTCAAAACTAAGGAAGCAGCAAAGACAGCCATCAAAAAATTAGAGACTGGATGCTTGGTGCTACCTGATGGAAGGTATGTATGAAGATGGTCCTTTTAATTTGGTTGTCTACTTTTTCCCCCCTTTTTACCATTTTAGAAATTTAATTTTTAAAGGTGCCAAGCCATGTGAAAGGACATAATGTTAGTTTTGGTAATGCTACAAACACCAAACTTCTACTAATACATCCATAGTAAATAACATGGCTGCCAATGTTACATGTACCATGTCATTTAGTGTGTGTCGAGTTAGCAAGGAGAATAAGGAGTGGAAAAAGGAAACAAAATGCTAATTGGCCAACAATAATTGAACGAAAATGATGTTTCCTTTTCTACTATTCCTACTTCCTGAGATTCTAGATTGGAAAATCCTTGCTGCCATTGAGTGCAATAACACTTCAAAGCCTCCATTACTTATTTACAAATCTAGCACAAGAAGTAAAGCAGGAGAGATTCATCTCATTGTTGTTTTCTAATATTTTTCCAGCTTTGTTACTTCTGGTGCTTCCTAGGGTACATAATCTCAAATGGAGAGAGGTTAATGCAAAATGTCAGGAAATTCAACTAAGTGGAGCACTATATCCACTAACTAAAATATTTTAGGACTAATTTCCTGTGAGGGCTTTCTTTTCTTTTTTCTTCCTCTGATTTGAAGGTTATGAGCGATGTTGTGTAGCCTAAAAATTAGGCTTTGGCAAAATTCCTTAGAAAACTTTAATGTTTACTTTACTCATTTAATTAGCCGAACTCATCATCATTGCACTCGATTAACTATGTCCTTAGTTATTAATATTTGAGAAAATTTCAACTAGTCCTCTAAAGTGGGACTGTTTTCTCAGAAAAGTCCCCAAAGTGGATCTTGTCTCAATAAAGCCCCTGAAATGGTCTCAATCAACCCTTCAGCTCACTGGTCGACCAATTTTTTGCTGGGTGACGAGCATTTGTGTCTCACGTGGCACCTTGCAAGCCATTGCCAAGGGCATTTTTGTCCAGAGGCATTTTCTTTTTTTGGTTTTTTTCTTTTTCTTTCTTCTTTCTCTCTGTCATTTTCCTTTTTCTTTTAATCCAATCTATGAAGTGTCTTCATCTTCCTAACCATGCATCCTCCTCACGCCTCCCATCTTCTTAGCTCTACATCACCTCAATCTCTGTCTTCAACACCTTCATCAGCCTCCCCCCACTAGAGAGCCTGTGAGCTTCGCATCCTTGCACAGGCTCTCATGGGACTCAGCAACGAGAAGCTGGATTGATTTGGGGAGGACATCATCCATCGACACCTCTCACTTTATCAATCTCCTTCAAAGTTCCCCCTCTCTTTCCCTGACTGCCGACCTTGCCTTCAACGCCATTGACCTCATCCGGCATCGCTGTTGATAACAATTCCAGCACCTTTAGATTGAGGTTGATCCGAGCCCTAGATTCATGATCTACTGGGGCTCAGGTTGAGCATGAGCGAACTGAGACCTGATGCTTATGCTTGATTTGAGCTCCAGATCTCGGGCTCATGGTCTTGCTGTCTAGTTGTCAACAATGATCACAGCGGCAGGTGGAAAGAGAGATGGACATGGAGAGGGGCAGAAGTAGTGTGCACGGGGGGAGGGGGGGTGACAATGGGGCATAGTAGGGATGGCAACAATGGACAATGAGGAGGCGTATGGCGAGGCAATCCTATGACGATAGTGGCAGTTGGCGACAAGAAGATTTGATGTCCTTGGCAAGCTCTGGTTAGTTATTTGTTGTGGATTTGGGGGTGGGAAATGTAGTTCTTCTTGCAAGTGATTTCACTTCGACCATATGGACAAAGAACTCAAGCAGTTGAGGGTGGTCGCTTTTCCTCTTTTGAGCTCCTGCTTGGCAGTGCTTCAAAGCGTACTTTGCTGATTGAGGGTTGAAGGTGGCCAGCCTTGCCCTTGGGGTCCTGTTGCGGTTTTTAAAGCCGAAGCCACTATGCACCATCATCTCAATAGCATGTAGGGCTTTCTTAAGTTTGCCGAGATGGCAAAGGCAGGCAATCAGCGTGTCAAAGGTGCTCTTGCGGGGGATGCAGTGGTTGAGGCAGGATAGGGCATGGAGGAAATCGTTGAGGGTGGAGAGGGAGGTCTTGGCATGAGGTTGTGGAAGGAAGAATAAACAGAGAAAAAAAGAAAAAAAGAAAAGAAAAAATATTATAAAAAAACAATCCTGGTTGAAAATGCCTTTGGCCTTTGGCTGGAAAGTGCCACAAGATTCGCATGTGCTCATTGGCCAGGGAAGAATTGGTGGGCCGGTGAGCTGGGTTCTGGGGGGGGGTAATTTTTTACCAAGTCACCCACTTTTAATGGGCTTCTTTGAGAGAAAGTTTAGTTTGGATACTCTTTTGAGAAAAGGACGACTGCACTTCATGGGACCATTTGAAATTTTACCTTAATAAGGAGAGAAATGGACTTGATGCTCTTTAATTCAACTTGTTGGAATTTCCATATATGGAGAACACGTCTTAAAGCAATCATTGACCAATAAATTCGTGATGTACTTCCCATGCAAAAGTTTAGGTTGACTAGCACTAAGTGAGTGTATGGAAATGATGGTGCTGTTCTAACTAATAAACTGTTCATTGTATATGTTTAAGGTCCTTCTTAATGTCTACAACTTGTTGAAAAAGTGTCATTGTGCGTCAATTGTCTTGCAACTTAGCACTGGCAAATATGCTAGAACGGGAAACATGTTTTTGCTCTAATAGGTTTTTCCTTCTGTCTTTTGCTTCCTTTGTCTACTCTTTGTTGTTAATTATGGCAGCTTGGGATGGGACTAAAATTTTGCTGAAAATGTTGGAAAAAGGAGTTTGTGCACTAATATATGCCATAAAGCTGTCGAGCCATTTCAGATGAGATGCAATAGAAACTCAAATTTAGTTACTTTGATATTATTGGCTCCTTTAGGTCCATAATCTTCCCCGCTAGTCTATTCCCGTTAATTGCTTCTGTGAACATTGTAGCTAAATCTTCCGTACATGGTCTGACATTACACATACTAAATTAGATGGTTGTACATAGGCTGCCTGTCACATAAAATTTATCTTTCAATAAATGATTGGTCCTTGTAGGGCTACTCTGCGTTAATGTTAGCTCCAACTATATCTTTGGTGAATTGAGTGGTTGGGGCAATATAGAATTAGTAGTGTCTGGCATAACTTAAGTTCATGGAAATTTCCAGGGGGACTTGAAAATGCAGATTACTTGCTTGGCCAATGTAGGTCTTGATCAGGTTGTCTTTTTTCATTTACCCATTTAATTTGGAAGACCAGTCGACAAATGTACCTCTTTACAGGTTTATCTTGAAGTGCTTTCTTAGCTATTTTACTCATCAACAAGGGGCAAAAGTGTGACAGAAGCTGCTTTGGACCTTTTGCTGCAAGAATATGCTTTTGTGTATTTTCGATGTTAATAATGCTCTCTCTCTCTCTCTCTCTCTCTCTCTCTGCTTTTGAAAACTTTGCCAGACCTCTTGTCGGCTGTGTTGAGACTCCTTGCTCTCCTGGGAAGCAGTCAGCATTAACTGGCCATCTTGTAATTAGTAATCCAAAGCAGCCACAGACTCGGGGGATGGTATGTTCTCTTTCCTCCACTTCTCTCTCCCCCTTCATTATCAAGTTCCTGACTGGGCACAGTTGGACCTTTTTCTTATATTTGTGGCTCTTTCACTTTCTTTCAAGCAGAAGGAAGCTGTATCTACTTCGCATTGTTCACAGCCTAACACCATAGTATATGATATGGCAATGGAGTGGTGTTTGCTACAACAAAAATCAGATTTTGTTTTGGATAAGTTATATAAGGTTTGTATTTTCCATCTTTCAGGATGAGATAATTTCTCACCCTAGTATTTCTGAGGGTAACTGTTTTTTTGTGTATCCTACTGATCATGTGTTATACTATGCTGATGCTTCTTAATTTTGTTTCCCTTTGTTATAGCTACAAGGGGTGGAATTGAAAAAAGTCAAGGCCCTTTTAAAGTCCAAGTGATGTATAGTGCCATTCGGCCACTGAATAGGCAATTAGAGCTTCAACAAAAGCAAAGGTTTATATTTAGACTACATTTTATCCTCAATTGTTGCTTTACATGTGAAATTTTATTCAGTAGCATGGTCTTTTTGCACTTAAATTTAAAAGGACTGTTTCTACTGAACAACGTGCCTCTTGTTCTTGGTTCTAGACGTATGGGTTCGTGTCCCACTGTCTGTTTGCACCAATTGTCTTATTCGCAGAAAACTTATCCAGACCAATTTATGTAAGATACAATTTGCTCAAGCAAGAAAGCTGCCTATTATCTTACCCTCTATTTCAATTCTGCTTGCTAGAGCTTTTACTTTGAGGCTCCTCTTTAGCTCTAAAGTGACCTAGAAGTGCCACGCACCCCTTTCAAAAATCTAGTCAAACTTTCTTGGCTTTGAGAAACTATAAGTTATCGGTATTTACTATTTAAGTACAAAAGAACTTTACTTTAACGTGATGTTCTATGATATTTACCAGCATGGTTTTGCATGATTGGAATGCCCTTTATGCTCAAACTTTAATTGATTTGCTCTTTTGTATTTGTGCAGAGGAGAAGCAGAGGAGATTTTTTGGCATTTCTGCTCCACTATTTAGGCAGATTTTGGTAAGAGGCAAATGTAAAAATGCGCTTGGCTATCTGGTTGTAGGGATGCTGGGGAATTTTGACCGGTAACTTAGGTAATTTTCCAATCATCTGGCAACAACCGCTGTTTCTGGGCTTTTAGAAACCAAACCTTTCGCTTCTCCTCCTATAACGTAGATGTGTATATACTTAGTCTACTCTTCCTGGTTCTTTTTTGGGCTGGTTTTAACTGTTCTTCTCCATATGAGGCGTTTTTGTGATGTTGATTTTTGGAGTCCCTCAAAAAGTCATTCCTTGAATGGATTGGTGGCAATTAAGGCTTCAACAAAAATAGACTTCAGCTAAATTCTGGAGTTACCACGTGTTGCGTTGCGTGATGAGAAAATTCACTTGCGTGACATGTTTATGCTGTAGATTGATGAAAGCTCCTTCACACGGTGCTGTCTGAATTGAGGAGGAGAATAGCGCAAGTGATGTAACTTTCGTGTGGCATTTACTTAAATATCACAACTTTTTTTTTGCGCTTATTTAAGTATTACATCATAGTAAAATTATCACTTGAGCGTCATTGCCGGCAGGGCATCCAATGTGAATTTTTAATTTCTTTTTGATTTTTGATTTTTGATTTTGTTTTTGTTTTTATTTTCCTATTTTTTAGGGCCGGGGTGATAGACACCAGCAACCTTTGCCTAGATTGGATGATGCCATGATGGCTGCCCAAATTCGACGAGGGCCTTTGCGTCCTCACCTACAATTGGTGAGGCTACATTGGCTACGTTTGGGACTAGCTTTCCCAAGTAGCTTTGGGTGTCCAAAGCCCATTGGAGCAAATATGGGGTGTTTGGGAACATTTTTGAAACCAGCCTTCAAGAATTGCTGGCCTTCCAAAGGCCGAAAGCCTAAGGTAGGTTAAGGGCTGCCTTGGGCTTCTAGCATTCTTGGCATGCTGGCTAATGGTGTAATTAAAATATTTTCTTCCCAAATTATCTTTGTTGATTTTTCAATTTTTGAGTTTTGCCCTCATTATTCATCTTCTCCATAAGCAATTCTCGGTGACCGTCACGCTCGCCGCACCGCGACCTCCATGCGGAGGTCGTCGGGGCTGCACGACCCATTTGGTCGTAGATTTGGTCGCGACGAGATGCGGTTGCGATCAACCCATCTAGTTTTAGCGACTAGATGCAATCACCAGCAACCATCGCGCCCGTCGCGACCCTCAAGTTCACATGACCCATTTGGTCGCAAATCTGGTTGTAACCAAATGCGATCACCAGCGATACTTGTTGAACCGCAACCTTTGCACGGAGGTCATCGAGACCCTTATCGAAGGCTCGCGCGACGACCAGATCTGCAACTAGATGTGTTGCAAGGTCACGACCTCAGATCTGGTCGCCACGACCCTCCGACGAGGGTTGCAGCGAGGATTGCCTGACGCACTGTGACCTCCGCCAAGGCTGCGCTGTGACCCTTCGACAAGGGTCGTAATGACTAGATTCGATTTGTGATGCTTGTCGAACCGCCTACCTCTGTCGGACCGCCTGCATCAAATTGCCCGCCCTTCACCAAACCGGCTGCTCCTCGTCGGCAACTACTTGTTCTTGGTCAGATAACTATTTTTTTTTAATGAATAATAGAAGACTTTTGCAAATATAATTTTTCAAAACACCATTTTACTCAAAATATATATATATATATTTTATGATTCAGGGAAATCGTAAGCTGACAGCCGGTGAGCAAATTGTGGGACCCACGGAGGAACTCATCACCCCAAGCGGGTAAGTCCACTTGCGATGTGCTGGAATTCGAACTTCTCCCCTTCATGAGCGGGAGAAAACCCGAAGTCAGCAACGCTACTCATTGTGGTGGTATTTTACTCAAAATACTTCACAATAGACATTTGCAATATAATTTATCAAACACAATTTACATTTTGGAAAACACCTTTAACTTAATGGCCTTTGCATTTCTCCAAAAGCCTTTCCAAACACACCTATTGTCCTTACCCTAAGTAAAGGCTACATTGTCCTTACCCAAGGCATTCAGTGAAAAAGGAGAAAAAAATAGAAAAGAAAATTAAAAATTTTAGATTTTAAAAATAAAAACAAAATAATATTGAAAATTTGTTTATGTTAGCACCGATGAGATGGAGTAAGACAGTCGACGTCTAAGTGAGTAATAAAAAAGTTTTGACACTCAAAAAACGCTATACAAAAGTTATGATATTTGCATTATTATTATTATTACCTTGTATAAATTGGCTCAATTTCAAGTGTTGTGATTTTAAACCTATAATGCGGTGATTAAGAATGTCAATGGTTTGATTCAGATTGGGTTTTCAGGAGATTTGAACTAAACCAAACGATAGAATGAGTGTTTGAACCAAATTGAATGGAATATAACTCAAACTGAAAATTTCATTCGGTTTGCATTTCAATTTTGAGATTACATTCTTTTTATTCTTTTATTTTTATTTTGCGAGCAAGCCATTTTCCTCCATACCACTTGAGCACCTACCATGCAGACGTATTGTGCCTCATCTTCTCCATAATCTCATCTCGTTACTAGAGGTGAACGGGCTGATGATGGTTGGTGACTTGTTTGGTGATGGACTTGGAGCCTTCATAAATCTTTTAATAGTACTTTGATTTATAGCCAATTCAATTTTTCTAGCTAATTTTGATTGAATATTACTGACTTGATTGCCAATCGATTTGCTAGCATGATTAGACACTAATGTGAATATTTTTTTAGTAATATCTTAATGATTTTTCAAATTTTATATGTATATTTTTTATTTCATTTTTTTTTTCTTCCATCTTCCTCCCGTTGATTGCCGATGTCCAACGACCGACTAGAGGCAAGGCCTGGTGAGGTTGGCCTCGCCAATCACTGGCAAGGCTCGAGTCCTCGCTAGAGGCTACGTAGTCATGGTCAAGGCATGACCTCATCGGCCGGCCATTGCCTCTAGGTAGTCAGGTCTAACAATTGATTGGAGGAAAAGAAAAGGGAAGGAAATTTTTTTTTTAAATATATATTTAAAATGTTCGCATTAGTGTCGATTATGTTACATAAGTCTTAGGAAAAGTGTTAAAAAAGTTCTAAACCTTTTGCATTTGCGACAATTTAATCATAATTCTTTTTTTGGTGCTAATTTAGCTATAAACTTTTTAAAGTTGTGTCAATTTAGTCCTTTCTGGCCAATTTTGGCCGAATTTTGTTAATTGGAGGCCGATCAACTGATATAGCCTAATTGGTGCTAATGTGGATAACTTTTAATAATTTTTTTATTTTATTATCTTGATTTTGATTTTTTCCTTCTTCTTCTTTCTCTGGTCGCAAGGTTGATCTCTTGCTAGTGGCCACGAGGGCCGCCTCAAGCAAGGTTGGCGCGGCTCGCCCTCGCCGGATCTAGCGAGGTTGAGCCTCGTCGGCCATGGGCAAGGCTCGACGAGGCCACCCTCGAGGCTTGGGTGGCGAGGGCGAGCCTCGTCGGCCCAACGCAAGGCCGCCCTCGAGGCCTGGGCAACGAGGGTTGAGCCTCGCCCATGGCCGACGAGGCTCGACCTCGCCAGATTTGTGCGTGAGGCCATTCTTAAGGCTTGGGTGATGAGGGTCAAGCCTCGCCCATGGCCAGTGAGGCTCAACCTCGCCAGCCGAACACGAGGTTGCCCTCGCGGCCACTAGCAAGGTGGCCGGCGAGATAGACCTTGTTGGCGATTGCCTTTGGCCGATCGCCGACAACCAATTGGAGGAAGGAGAAAGAGAAGAAAAAAAATAAAATATTATTAAAAGTTATTCACATTAGTCAACCGACGTCCAATTAGTAAAATCCGATCAAAATTGACTGGAAATGATTGAATTGACACAACATAAAAATATTTATGATAAATTGGTACAAATACAAAAGCCCCATAAGTCTCCAAGCCAAAATTAGCATAAATGATTCAATTAATTTTATGTTAAAAAGTTTAGGATTAAACTAACATTGATAGAATTGCCTAAGGACTTTTTTAACAATTTTTGTATAGAAAAAAATGTACCCATCACAAACCTTGTAATGTATTTGAACAATTCAAACTTGACTATATCTCATATTTCGAAAACTTGCTTCCGATGAATTTCCACCTCATGAGTTAAAGAAATTTTAAGCGCAAATTGCCAATCAAATCAAACATCTATATTGATATATGAGTAACATACCAATGTGTTGCGTTTTCACGATTTGTTGATGTAATCATTAGAGAATGAATTTGCATCCTTGCATTACTCTCTGAGATATATAGGCAAAGTGTGTGAACCCGTTTCATGCAAAATTTCTGATTTTTTCTCACTTTTGCTCTCCGACTTTCCCTTCGAAATTTGGAAATAAATAATACCATGTTAGTTATTGTAGATAAATTATGGATAAACTATATAAAACTCTTCAGATGTCATTTAAGTTTCAAGAAATAAAATGGAAAAACTTATGGAAAATTTTAGTAAATATGCAATTATTTTTAAGGATATCAATTTTATTTTTTTGCAGTTAAAATGAATTTATCATAAGAGTTAAATTCAGTTTAAGATAAAATTTATGTACTTGCTAAAACATATATATATATAATCCTTTCCAAGGCAAGTCACCACCATCACCGGCATATCCCTCGCTCGCGTCAGCACCTTCGTCTTCCTCAGAAGCGGACCGGCCAAAAACCCTAATTTCATCGTCCCGTTCGCGAGCGAGCGCGCGCGCGCGATTTCCCCCAATCCCTATCGATTCGCGTTGCACATACGCGAGCGCCGGCCGGCGATCCTCGAACACGCGCCGTCGCGGTCGCGGTGGGGGAAGATCGGCGGTGGTGTGTATAAATCCATGGAGAAGGAGCGCGTGAGGAAACGGCCTCGGCTCACCTGGGACGTACCGCCGGCGGTATCGGAGGTCCGTCGAGGGAAGGGGGGGGGGGGGGGGAGAGCTAGGGTTTCTGAATCGGGGGACTGGGTTTGTCTCGAGGTTTTGATGGGATTTTTTTTTTTTTTTTTTTGTGTAGGCACGGGACCGGTCTGGTTTGGCGGGTAATCAGCTCTCGGAGCGGCACCCGTCGCCTCCGAAGAGGGACGACGACCGCGAGGGGCATTACGTGTACAGCCTCGGCGAGAACCTCACTCCGAGATGTACGTTTTCCGTGATCCGATGTCTGTCGTGTTGCGCTTGCCGTTTTTCCGTGACCGTGATTCGTTCCTCTGGTTTTATGTCTGCTTCCTCTCTTTTTGGAGCTTTGATTGGAGGAGTTTTGTTCCTCTGCACGTTCAACAAAGCATTTTTTTTTTTTTTTTTTTTGGGTATGTCTTGGTTTTGCTTGCGAAGTGGTTGTTATCTGCGTCTTTCATCGTTCTGTCATCTCAGTCTTTTTCGTTGTCTCGGCAAAACCACTTGTTTTGATGGGTGATTATGTATTGGATGGTTATGTTAGTCGAATGGGTCCATTTGCTCGGTTCCACAACGCTAGCTCAACTTAATTTTTTTGGCCCTTTTGGGTATTGTGAAATGAGGTCTCAGTGTCTGGTCTGTTGTCTTTCAAGGTCCTCACTTTGTTGATTTTGTGATTTGTGCTGTCATGTCTACTTATATATTCAATTTGGCTAAGTTCTGGATTTTGTTATTTTTGGGATTGCTCTTCTTCTTTACATAAAACAATTGGGCGCCCTTGAAAGGAAATTTGATATATTTGTCGTGAGCCTTCTTAGATTCGATCAATATGTTGTATCGTTGACTACAAATCTATCTGTGATTTGAGCAACCTTTTCAAATTATATCTCGAATTTTATTTAATCCTACGGACATCTGGTGTACTTTTACTGAATCTGGAGTTAAGTCTTTTATTTGGTGGCACTGTCTCTTAGTGGCTAGTCCTAATTTCACATGCAATTTTGATGTGCAACAGATAAAATACTCAGCAAGATGGGTGAAGGTTAGCCTGTCAAGAGCTCCTGCTGTCCTCAAGATATTTGTTATTGAGATTCTGCTTGCATCATTCAACATTGTGCTAGTGCTGTAGGCACATTTGGGCGTGTCTTGGAATGTTGGGATCGCCAAACACGAGAATATGTGGCTGTTAAGGTTGTCCGAAGTATAAGGAAGTATCGCGATGCAGCAATGGTTGAAGTGGATATACTTCAACTCATTGCCAAGAATGATAGGGGCAGCTCTCGGTATTATTTATGTGGTTTTGGCTTCTTGAATTGCTGGATCAGATAACATGGTCTAATTATGTGCATCTTCATTGCTCTGGACAGCTGTGTTCAAATTCGGAATTGGTTTGATTACCGCGATCACATATGCATAGTGAGTAATCCGATTAACTTCTGTTGTTTTTATAGCTAATTTTGTTCTTTCCTCATGAAATCTCTCTTGAAACACTCTTTTTAACGTCCAGGCTGTGTTCTCATTCTTATGTTTAATCACAATCATAACTGAAGTTGGTGATTTTTGTGTCCATGTGCTGATATCAAACTTGGGCATCTGGTTGAACCTGCCATTCTCGTGTGCTAGTAGTTTATCAATAACCATATTCATTCAATTGGAAACTAAACAGAAACCCTTTTGTTGGATGCATTTGAATGGTGTTATCAGGTGTTTGAGAAGCTTGGACCAAGCTTATATGATATTCTAAAGAGAAATAGATATCATCCATTTCCTGTGGATCTTGTTCGAGAATTTGGACGTCAGCTTTTGGAATCTGTAGCATGTCTGTGGATTATTCTTGGCTTTTGTTTTAGTTTCTTGTTCCAGTATTGTTCTCATAAATATTCCTCCAAAAGCCTCTTGCTTCACCTGGTTGCTTCCCCAGGTTTATGCTTTCTAACTGCTGCTATATGTGACATAGCGTCTGTGCTTTATTGCTTTGAGCAGATATGCACGATTTGCGCTTAATTCACACTGACTTGAAGCCTGAAAATATCCTTCTTGAATCTTCTGAATCCGTTAAGATTCCTGATTTTAAGGTACACGATCTCTTACAAATTGGAAATTGTCTTAATTAGGATAATTCTGTTTTATTAAAATTGTTGGATCATACAGAGGACGACCTCAGGTGCAATGCAGTATCGGTGCTTGCCCAAGTCTAGTGCCATTAAGGTGATTGATTTTGGTAGTACTGCGTATGATAATCAAAATCATAGCTCCATCGTTTCTACGAGGCATTACCGAGCACCGGAGGTTATCCTAGGTAACTGGCCATCCACACATAAAAGTGTGCTTCCCCTGCTGTACTTGATTACTTTTGACGGTTTGTGTTCTGTTTCAATAAAGATTTTCATTTGATGTTGGTCTAGAAACTCCTAAATCCATTGTCTAAAAATATTTGATGTTGGTATAGAAACTCTTAAACTCATTCCTGTTGATTTCTTAATGGAAGGATATAATGTAGTAGTGATTGTTGTAACAGAGGAAATTTACAAAACTGTGACTATTGGGTTCCGTTTAAGAGCTCTGGTTGCGAGTGTCCTCTGTGTTGGTGTTTGGGAAGTCACCAGTTTGAGGGATATAATGCTGTGGTTCATTGCTGAATTGCAAGTTGTATTGCAAGTTGTCTTTCTTTTCCCAATCATATTAGATATTCAATTTATTGATGTTTTTTCATCTGTTGTGTGTTGCCTGATTGAATGGATGATGGAGTTATATGATTGAAAGAACGGATTCTATTGAGTGATCTAGGGGGTTACTAATTTTTCCATTCTTATTATTTATGGCCTTGGACTTTTTCCAAGTACCTGTATGCTAGCATCTGGAAAGTTGTCGCCTTGAATTCTGATGGGAAGCTCTATAAAACTGATATAAAGTGGAAAGAAAGTTAAGATTAGCTTGACTTACATAGTGTAAGAACTGGCTATAGGATGGACATCGTTCTCTCTACATGACATTTGCCACTGTGCAGCCCAAAGCCTACTTGATTAGTATTAGGTCAATTTAATCAGTGCAATGATTGTTGATGTTTCTTTGAGTTTGTGGAGTTATTGGTTAGGTTCACATTTCAACTCTGAGTTTTTGTTTGGTGTGTGTTTAAAGTAGTGAATCAACGAGGTCTTTTTTATGCCTGAGCAGTTGGTGCTTGGTTGTATTTGTGGGTCAGGATTCTGCTTGTATGTTTGTGGTTATCAAATAAAATTGACTGTATCAGATGCCATTATGGTCTGTCAACATTTTAAGACTCACTTCTATTCCTTTCCTTTTCTTTTTTTTTGTTTTTTTTCTGGGTGTCTTTTACAGGTTTAGGATGGAGTTATCCTTGTGATTTATGGAGTGTCGGATGCATACTTATTGAACTATGCACGGTTAGTCTTGTTGTTCCAATTGTAGCTCAGATATCAAATCTGGTGGAGGAAGTCCTTTAAATTGGACCTGTGTTCTCAGGGGGAAGCTTTATTTCAAACCCATGAAAATCTTGAGCATTTGGCAATGATGGAGAGGGTGTTGGGACCTCTACCGGAGCATATGATTAGAGGAGCCAAGTAAGTTCCTCATAACCTGTAATCCGTGTAGTTTTATTTGGTTCAATTGTTCCTTGGTAGACGTGTCTTTAAATGTCAAATTTTCCCCTGCTAAGAATGAGTTTGTGTAACGAGAGATGTTTCTCAATGTTTATCCTGTATTTAAATTAAAATTCCTTTTATTATGTTGGCAGCAGGGGAGCTGAAATGTATTTTAGACGAGGATCACGTTTAAATTGGCCTGAAGGCGCAGTTTCAAGGGAGAGTATTAGAGCTGTGAAAAAACTCGATTCTTTACAGGTTTGCTTTTGTCCATTCTCCTTGGAGTTGTGGAAATTGATTGATTGACTTCCGCTGATGGAAATTTTGCATGGTTTTGCTAATTTCATTTATTGTACTGTGGCAGAACCTTGTAGCTCAAAATGCGGACTCCTCAAGATCTTCTCTCACCGATTTGTTGCGGGGTTTATTGAAGTACAATCCATCAGAACGGCTCACTGCTCAAGAAGCCCTAAAACACCCCTTTTTCAAGGATATGGTCTGAGGTGTGTCGCCGCTGGTGTTCTACACTAAAGCTGCTCAGACTAAGGAGTTTTCTCTGTGCATCTTGTGAAAACTGGTTGGTCTGGAGCGGAAAAGGAACCCAAGAGGCGGTTGCCCTGGCTTTGTAACATTAGTGCATTTGATGTGCCTCTTTTTCTATGGCTACGGCCTAAAAGAAAACTCCCTCTTTCTAATGGGAAAAGGTTGTGCTGTGGAAGCATAGAATTTTGATCAGGAAGTCGTGTTAAAGGCCGTCAGGAAGATAGCATGACTAACTCTAACCCACGGAGTCAATTTAACAGAAACCCTCGTGTTAAGTGTAGTTGCTGCTTATTGAGAGTACATTGTAGTCAAGCCCGGTCCTGAATTATACTCAAGACTCGTTCGACCTCGGGGCAGAGTGACGAGTCGAGATTGAGTGGAATGGTGTCGGTCACAGGTAGGATGAAAGTATAATATGTCATAAACGAGTTTAGATGGAATGACAGTCGAAGATCTGTTATTATTTTGAGGTATATGAAAATTTTCTCAGGTTGGACTTGAGCAGTCAGAGGACTATCATAACGTAGAATGCGACGTCTAACATAAAACCCAACATTACTAAGTTGCATACGGCAAAGTCACAGTGTAGTGGCATCTTGGCGTGTCTTAAATTGGACACACTTCGAATCTAAGTATCTTTTACTTGTGAAGATATTACTGGGATGAAACAAAGTTTGCTAATTCGATGTATAAAGTGGTCTCTCGTCCTGTTATGAGATGACGCCTTGCGCATGGCCTATCATATACAACTTAACAAAAGTTATAGTTAGAATGCAAAGTAAGTATTTTCTCACATAAGCAAGGTTATTTTTAAGCTCAAATCAACTAATTTTGTGGTGCTGCTTGTGCCGTGTCTTGATGTCTACTAACTTTCAAGAAAAGTATAAAAAAAAAATTCTAAATTTATTGTATTGTGTTAGACCAGTTGAAATTGAATTAGTACCAATGTGAAAAATTTAAGACTAAATTGGTCTTATTAAAATATTTATGATTGAATTTGTATAAATATGATAACTTTTATGATACTTTCCCCACGAACCTTCAAACTCATGACATGGGGTTTCAAGAATTTTTTACCAAAGCTAATAAGATAGGGGAAAGTGGGTGATTTGAGCAATGCCTAGTTTTGATAATTTGTAAATTGACAGTAGGAAACCTTCTTTCACTATGTCAATAAAGATAAATTAATTATAGCTCTGAACAAGATGCGTAAAAATCTTGCCCGACGATTTTTATCGAAAAGGGAAAAAGGAACGACCAATTCAATGGGAGGCACACATGCATTTAAGGAAGTCATGATATCAGTAAATGACATTGATAATCTTCTCGGCCAGAGGAGAAAGACGTTGCATTGCGTCAGGCTCAAATTACTAAAAAACGCAAGAAGGAAAACGTTGTGGCAGAAAATTGTCAGAAGTGGGATTTGAACCCACGCCCTCTTTCGAGGACCAGAACTTGAGTCTGGCGCCTTAGACCACTCGGCCATCCTGACTGGAGCGAAGAAAATGTCCCATAAAATTAATTAATTTGATTCATTTAAGTTAATATCCTCAATAAAAGAGATTAAGGAAAGGTGATTTCAATCAAAGAGGCCCCGTAGACATGAGCCGATATTCATAGGACAACTTTCAAGCATAAAAGAGGATTCCTGCCTTCCTCATGGAAATTTTAGCCTTTCGATTTTTCCTAAAGCGCTCATTTGAGCACACGTAATTACAGGAACAATAGACAACTGGTAATATGATTTTGATTAGAGCAAGCAATCTGTTGTGGGAATTTTGAAAAAGGGTCAAAAATATTTGAGCTCCACAAATGAAGGCTAGGTAGCTGAGTTCGAGGTCAACTTTATAGTTCTTGATATATTCCACCAAAGAGAGCGGCTTAACACCCAGGACTGGGAATCACGAGCTCAATTAGATCCTAGATACCTTATTAGGGCTCAACAAAATTCAAGTATTAACAAGCTCCCACTCAACTGCATCTTGATATCAAAATAGAAACCATGAACTACATAAATTATGATGAATTCGAAATGCATATAGGCTGAACTTGAATAATTTTCATTTGCACTAAGGCGAGCTTCGAAGGAGGCAGCTTACCTGAAGAGCAAGAAAAACAACTTGCTGCAAAAGCAGCCTATTTTACATCGCTGCTTGGAAGTTCTGCTGCTATCCAACATCAACGACATCACATTATGGTTTACATAAGAGGATAAAAGAGAAAAGATACGGTATCCTACCATCACTCATTTGAATGTTTGTTGTTTGAAAAAGACGGTTGGAATTCAATGTGATATTTTGCATATATCGATTACCAAGCAAGAGCCCAATCTTCTCTCGGAATTTTCCCCCCAAAGCCACATGGCAGCACGCAACGAACTAAATTATGCAAACCATATTACAATAGGCAAAAAACCACTGCTGACTCCATCGGCAGTAATATCATGAACAGTTACTTTCCTTTTGCAGAAATTAAGAAAAGATGTCCTAAATCATTGTCCTGTCCTGGTAAGAGGGTGGTCAGGGTTGAGGGAACTTTCTCAATCGTAGTAGAAAGAATCCACAGAAAATTCTGCAAAAACTGACCTCCTCTGCCTGGAGATAATATGTGCAAAAAGGCGCATCCTGTCATCCATGTACAATGAGACAATTTCCTTGCTACATCGCAAAATTCAAGGAAACTAATGGGCCTTGCACATAACCTGACTCGCCTAATTGTTACATTTCGGAAGTGTCATCCTCACTGTCACTAACCACAGCAGAGTCCAAAATGATCTTGCTGTTGGCGTTCCCTAATGGGTTTTCATCATCTGAATCTGGTATAATAGCTGAGTCTAGAGCAGAGTTTCTAGTGGGTCTTTGACTCAGCAACTTCTTCATGTGCAACGTCCCCATTTCCTCAACTGCATGAGCAGCAGCTCCAGCTAACCTTTTGCTCCAGCGCGATCCAGCCACTCTATGAGCAACATGAATTTGCCTCTTTGGATGATTAATATTAGAAGGAGAATTGATTGTGCTACCAAGGCAGTCCTCATCCGAGTTTTTTGACCTACTGCTATCATCATCAATGTTTTTTCCATCATATTCCTCATCCGTGTTGTCATTTCTAGCTCCTTCAAGCCTGTTAATCCGAGTCTCAGAAACATCATAGATATTGATTCTATCGATCCCTTCGTGTGAATGTGTACCCTCATTGTGGCTATCATCCTCTTTACTAAGCTCACGATGCTCGTACTGTTTCCTTTGATCTTCAGCAGTCGACCTACTGAACAACAGATTATGTAAATAGCTGGTGCGAGAATCTGTACATTTCTTATTTGGCATCAGCTCTATGAGACTGAGAATGCACATCAGCTTTGTATGAATGAAATGCATAACGCATGCAAATGACAAAAAAACATGCTTTGTCAGAAAATAAGAGTAGACTGCCCTATGGTTCCACTTTTCAAAAAGTAGCTCACTTCCAACTCCTATAGCAGTTTTAGCAACCAACGATCTGGCAGAAATACAACTTTTTTTTAGTGCAGCAACATGATAGAGCATTTATTGTCGTATCATTCCTCGACTGGCATAGCCTCTATCATTGTTCTCACTGCTTTTCTTGTCGAAAGCTTAAAGGTTCTGAGACATTCAATGCAGACTATGCAAAAAGCAGATATGTCATGCCCAGAATGGTCTTTTGCATTTATACTTCAAAAAACTAACATAGTGGCTCTAGAATATCCAGGCCGCAAGCCCCTACAGTCTACACTTGTGAAGAGCACTACTTAGTGGTGACACAACATGATCGTAAGGGAAAGATACTAATGGTACCAAGATCTACAGAAACTATGATGTTCAGCTGCTAAGCCAGTAAAAAACCCAAATCTAGAGATTCCCTGGCGACACCTGACTTTAGAAGGAGAGAGTCAGTTGTATTCCATAAAGTATCAAAAGCAATTCAGAGAACAAAATCTTACTGTGTGACTTGTATAGCCTCATTAATGGCCCGATCATACTCCTCTGCACATGGAGAAAGTTGGTTTAAACTTCAAAAGCCAAATGACACCAAAAGTTCTGCCCAAACAATAGCAAGCTAACAGGTTGTAATTGAAAATCCATCATACCGAATGTGTAACTTATAGGCCGACGATTCCGGCAGGATCGAGGATGAGCAACTGCATAGGAACTCCTAAAATTATCTAGGAGCATCTTTTGTTTTTCTTTCCGCTTGAGAGCTCTTTCTTTGCTCTGTTTCAAAGCTAACTGATTCAGGTTTATATGATGAGAAAAAGTAAATGTAGACAAGGGAGATAAGGTAAACATGAAACTTGGAGATCGAGTTCTTTCCAACATAAATAGTCATAGTAACAAAAACAGGGCTGCATTTACATGAAGACCTTAGTAACACTTGCCTTTTTTATTTTCTGTAGGACAGGTATTATATCAGATTCTATGATTCTACTGACGGCAACTTCAGCTACACCTTTGCTTGATGCAAGTGCTTCCTGTCATTGTTAGCATGAAATGGGTGATTCGTAGAAGCTTAAACTCCCTAAAAACTAGAAAATCCAGAAACTACTATCACTTCCTTACCACAACTTCAGAAAACTCATCAAGATTAGTGGCAAGTGTTTCCCACCGAAACATTCTGGATGGTAGAGGTACACAGCGTTCATCCCTGTTGGTACCCTTCAACTTGGGAATACATACAGCCTTATATAGCCTGTACCCACCAGTTGCATTTCCATCGTACCTACGTGACCATCAGAGGAAACATCACCATTTGTCAAACCACACATAATTAGGTCCAAAGAACACTCTTAGTTAGCAGTACCAGTAAGAAGTTCCATTTCCATGACTAGCAAGCTTTTCTTTGCGAAAACAAGATATGTGAGTTCCATCTTTAAGGGCGTTGTTTATGTAAGACACTGCATCGTCTTGCTGCATGACATTAAAGTTCAGTAATGAGTTAGTAAAGCTGATAGAGAAGAAGACACTCAGAAAACTCATCTACAAAGTACAAAATTTTGTTAGGTTCAGAAAATCTATTTGATATCAAGTGTTTAAAATTCAGAGTCACAGAGCAAAAAGCTTTAGATATTTCAATAAAATTTCCATACAAGAGCATACAAAGATCATCAGATGTATACAGAGCGAAAGGGAGAGAAGAAACATTACAATGGCTCGGAGTTCACATAGAGCTTTTAGTAGAAGTAATCGACCGACCGGATCAAGGTCTTTGTACTGAGATATTTCCTTCCTGATACAAGCACATAAGGCCACTTAAGCCTATATATTTGAGTTTCAAGGAAAATTAAAGCAATCAAATAGATGGCCCGTGGAAAATTACCCATTAGCCAGCGTTAATGGGATATTCCCCTCAGCAACCTGAAATTTGGTCAGTCTCTCGTGGTCATCTACTCATTCAGGTACTACATGGGAGAACCAAATGCAGAGAACTAAAGAATTAAAAATTAACTTACCCACTGCCACCATGGGTCCAGTTTCTTACAGAGTACAGTCACCCATGCATCAGAACCATCCAATGCTTTGCTAATAGGCCGAATTCCCTGCTTAGAGTGAATGTTATGCTAATTAACTAGCACCAAATACTGAATAGAGTCCAACCCATAGAAGGATGAAAGAGATAGTTGGCAAGTTAAGATATAGACAAGGCAAGCTAGTTGCTTTATCCTACTCATTAAAATGAAAAAAAAAATGCCATGCATTTATTCAGATTACATCGACATCAAATAAGCCACAGAATTGACGAATCTTCTGGGCAAACTAGATAACAAGCTCTTGCTGACATTCCCATGACAATCACAACTATAACCTGCTCTTGGGAAAACTGTGAGTAGACCATACCTCCAAAAGAAGTTCCAGCCAGCACCAAAATAATCTAAGATTAGCTTAAAGAACGACATTCACAGGTGCGTGTTAAATATTCGACAGACTTTTATCTGAATAACAAGAGTCCAGAGAAAGCAAATTCGCTGCGCATATTTGCAGAAAATGAAGGTCAAATTTTCCTGCAGAAGTTACTAGATTTTTTTTAGTTAGCCTGTAAAACTTCTTTTCAAGCGGATGCCAGCATCCAAGATTCCCACCAAATATTAACCTTAAGCTCGTTTTGAAAATTGTTTCCCTCTTAAAAGTTAGGCTTTTCATGTCTAGTTTGACCCCCGAAAGTAAAAATTCTAGTTTCTCCTCTAAAGCAGCGATCGTTTCTGAGGAAATATCGCACCATCCAGATAGGAAATCCCAAGCATGTGTTGATAAATGTAACAGAGCAACTGGAGGCAACAGACTGAGTACAGACAAAACCATTTCCTAGCCGAGACGACAAAGCTGAATAATCGTAGAAGCTACCAACGTAAGCGCAGGGTCATGACTGTGTAAGAACCTTCAAGAGCTTGATGTGTAGCTGCGCGATGGAAGAGTTCGACCTGATCAGACCTCCTTCAATCTCCTCGGCAGACAACTTGAGATCATTCCCGATCACAGGCTCGAAAACCTGCAGGCAACGCAAACGATCATCATCGAATCGACGGCGAACTTCAAAAGCATTCCGTTTCCGCTCCTCGTTCCGGAACCAGGAGCGATCAAAGCGAAACGTGAAAAATCAACGAGAGCGATCGGAGCGCGAGACGGCCTACGCTTAAGAAGTTGAGAACGGAGGCGAGCTCCCACCGCTCCCGCAGCTCCCGGAGGACCTCCGGGCCTACTACTTCTCCGCCGCCGGCGTCGTCCAGGATCGACGGCGTCGTCTCCCTCTCGCGACCGTCGGCCTCCGTTCCGCCGCCGCCGCCGCTGGCCGGAACCCGGCGTGGTCGAGGCATGGCGACTCTCTCCGGAGCGAAAACACCGCCGCGACGCGGAGGAGAGAGAGAAGCGATGAAGACTACTTCTGAGCGCGGCGGTTCGTGCTCGAGAGAATGGAGGTAAAATCATTTCGGTTTCCCGCCTAAAAGCATTAACCACGGTTAATACATTTTCACCACGGTTAATGCTGAGTACACCATAAACACAGACATGAGTTAACTAAAAAAAAATCTTAGCTGGTTTGTTCAAATTTAAATCTTAAGAGTCGAAACTATGCTGATGTGCATATTTATGAGTCGATAATTGTAAGTAGCGAAGGTTAGAGATGTTTCAAATTTCAAAAGAAAAAAAAAAAGTAAAAGTGTGTGTGCAATAAGATTTCAATTAAATGAAAATGTAAAAGTCAATTTAATTAAGTAATTTTCTTAAGCAAGCTCTACTATAAAGTGATTTCCGACAACTTCATTATAATGTTGAGTAGAAATTTGGTCTTATTATATCCTATTAACATTTATAAATTTTAAATATTATGATTGAATTAGTAACAAAACATTGTTTTAGATAAACCTACGGGCTTTGAAATTTTATCCAAGCCCACTCAGCAGGTCTAAAAAATCCAGCCAGAGCCATCCATCTTATGGGTGTTGCCAAGGATTGTCAATGCATTTATCAGGTCTATTATAAAATAGATGATCCAAATTTGAGAGTCGCCTAATATGTGTAGGTGATTATGTAAAGATGAAGGTTGTAATCGAACTTACCGAAAATGATATACGGTAGTTTTTCCTTTTCCCAGCAAATTTGGATCGGATTTTTTTATCTATTCAATGTGCTTGGGACAATGCTTTCGTTTTGAAGTGGACGGTCGATTCATTATTGTCCCAACCACGTCCAAATCTACACTTGCGAAAATTTATGAGCCCGTATACATTGTTGTATCTTCACTGGCACTTGGTTTAAAAAAACAGGAAATAATGTGCTCGATATAACAAACACGTGAAATAATCGAAGTAAATAACCAATTCTTTGACAATGTAAAAGAAATTATTGACCACGAATTGGTTAAAGTCGTTGAAATGGGAATCAAAATGATGTGGAGTTTGAGCAGCTTTGAAATTTTTCAGGAGAGAGACACAATTGACGTTCCTCAAAGCCAACACTTTCGCTCGTTGTTTTTTCTGTGCAGCCTTTGCATCATTCCGATGCGCATCCAATTCTCAAGGCGTCATGGGCTAAAGGTCTTTTAGGGAAAATAGGACTGAAAAGGTGACTAGACCGATCGGAAATAACTTTGAATTTCGCAAGGTCTAAAGTTTTTTGGGGGTGCTCTAGAATATATCTCGAGGGCATGGTGGAGAATGTTCACTTGCTCTAAAAATTCTTATGCTCAGCGGGGTATGTGATAGATAAGGCGATTGCATCGTGTGATAAGGGAAAAAAAATATATGGTGATGATTTGATGGGTTATGCTTATGTATAGGGGTCATCTCACAAATCCAATTCAAAAAGAGTACTATAACATTTTTGCCCAATGCTACCATTAAATAAGGAGAATATATATGTTAGTGATTTGAGGAGTCTGTTGGGAAAATATGGCTTCAAATTGGGTAGAACAATAAAGACGGATATTCAGAGTACTCAAGATTGATTTTGAGGCGTGATATCACATTTTATTTAAAAATTTATTTACCCTACAACGTTGCTAATGGTTACCGGCAAAAATCCTCCAAAGATACAACAAAATCTCGGATGAGAATATTATATAGCAATTATAATATTTCTCTAGGGTTTTTCCATGAAACAATTTGAAAGAATAGCCATAGTTTTTCAAATAGAAAGCTCGAAAAAGATAAAAATGATCACTCTCGTTTTTTCCGAAAAATAACAAGTATATATATAAAATAATTTTGCAACTTTTCGTGAAAATTGCCAAAAAATGAAAAGACACGTCATTTAGAAAAATTATTCGGATAAACAAATGCGACTCTTCGGAAGAAGTCGAAAATCGAACAATTATAATCCTTGGAAAAATTGCAAACCAAATAAGTAATTTTCAAATGTTGTATCAAAAAAACACAATTCGGTATAATAGTTTTTTTTTTTAATAATTTCTAATTTTCATTTTATATTTTCATTTTCAAAAATTCTCAAATTAAAAAGCAACATTTGAATTTATAAAAATTAATAAATTAATAAATTAATAAATAAATAACAATGGATTATTGCTAATTAAACCGTGGGCGTGCAAGCGTGCTAAGTATGCCAAAATCGCGCACCTGCACGCGGGTATGGTAAGGTCTAACCCCACCCAATCATTCCTTTAAGTATTAAAAGAAAATCTCACATTTTTAAATTGGTCCACTCTCTCCCACTTTTCCTAGGTGGGACAAGGAAAAAAATTAATTTATTTTGACAAACAAACCTCCAATAGGGTCATGCATACATATATACATTTATACGTTGGTCATTATTCTATTCGTAATATCCCATAAATACTAACATGATGAGAGTACAAGAGCATTCTCTACATGACATTTATCTCTCTTTTATTTATCACTAAGTCCGGGAGAGTATCGCTTTTTAGATGGAGCCGATCTCCGTTACTTGTGGAGCTAACGGTTTGGATTTGAGAGAGAAAAGATCGGGCTTCTAGTCTAAAATTGACTAACCATGGTTAATTCATTTTTACCACAACTAGTATTGACTTCGCTATTATCACAGTGTCCAAACACAATGATGAAATGAAGCTTCTAAGCCGATATATATATTTTATTTTTTAAAAATATTTTTTTTGGATTATTATTTTTTTAGACATAGCTAGAGCGTTAAATGGGTGGGTTGGGTCGGGTTAGGGTCGCATCATTAATGGTCCGACTTAAATTGATCCATTAACCCATTTATGACTCATTTATGTTTAATGTAAATTTTTTGACCCAAACCCGACCCGACTCATATCCAACCCATACTCAACTAACTCAATTAATAAAATATTTCATATTTAACTAAATTTAGAAAAATTTATTCCTATGTTTTTTTTTAAGATTATATTATTAAAATACTTTCAAGCTTTTTATATATATATATATATTTTAAATTGTATTGCTAAAATAGTTTTATACAACACAAATTTAATGGATTTTTTTTTTATAAATTTTAAAATAATTATTTAAAAAATCGAAAATTAATTATTTTTTAAATTAAAATTAAAATTATTTTTATTTTTATTTTTAAAATATAATTTTATTTTTCTCTTTTTTCTTCTCCTTCTTCTTCTTTGGCCGGCCATCGGCCACGACAACGGATCGCGGCCCGGCCACGTGTGAGCCTCGCCCAACGCCAATGAGCTCAAGTCTCGCTAGATTTGGCAAGCCTCGAGCTCGTTCGACACCGGGGAGGCCTTCGCCTCGTCGGATCCGGCGAGCTCGAGTCTCACTTGGCGGTCGCCGGCGGCCGGAAGGAGGAAGGAGAAAAAAAAAAAAAAAAAAAAAAAAGAAAAAAAAAAAAAAGGAAGAAAAATAAAAATTTAAAAAAAAATTATAATTTCGATTTTTATAAAAAAAAAAATTTATAAAGTTAAAGAGGGAACGAAGAGATTATAATGTTTTTGTTGAAAATGAGTTTTTAACCCAACCCATTTAAAAACCCACTTAAGACTCACATATTTTAAACCTTTAATTGTGAAACCCATTTAACCATATTTTGTTATAAACAAGTGGTCCATTTTAACACCTCTAGGTCTAGCAAGGGCTGTTGGCGAGGGTCGGGACGCTCTCACCGAAGGAGAGCAACTTGAGGTGTCAATCAAGCAAACGACGCACCCAAAGAGGCAAGGAAGGCAAGATCCAGCTAAAGCACTGTGATTGAAAGCTGATCGAGAAAGGAGAAGATTCTCTTAGGCAAATCAAGGTTGTTTCCAACGATGCGAGCCACACCAAAGAGTTAGCTTGCCAGTGCAGATGAGAAGCAGCAAAGCCACCACAAATAGAGAAGCCAATGGAGGGTTACAATGTGACAAGGTGGAGGATACAAAACACGTGAAGGCCAAAAGAAGGGGCCGAACGAGGAGAAGAAAGGAAGACAAAAGAGAGGTTTTTCGCAAGCCAGCAAGATGGGTAGCTTTGCCTCTTGTTTATCCCATTCTCCTAAATAGAGTTTTTATCTTATCATATCAAATGCTTCCTCTTTCTCTTCTTCTCCGTCTTTCTCCGCATGTGCCTTAGAGCGATTTGATCAAAGCTAGGGATTCGATTATGAGTATATTGCGAGTTTATGAGTAATGTTGCGACCTCTCTCTCGCCTAGAGCTAGTGAAGGCTATGATGCCCTTGCCCTCTGTCGGCGAGGGTCAATTGGCGGCCTTTGCTAGCCATATGCAAAAAAAGAGGTAAACAACACAAAAAAAGAAGGAAAAATCGAAAAACTACAAAAAATATTAAGGTATTATTAAAATATGTGAACATTAGCGTTGCGCATGCTACATAAGATCATCATAATTTTGATTGGAAATATGTTAAATGGACTTAACCAATACAAATGCAATTTAAAATTAAATTGGTTAAATTAAAATATTTAGAACCGAAGTAGTATCGATGTGATAAGGTTTTCTTTTAGGTATTTTTTCCTAGATAATATGTAGGGAGGAATTTAGAAAAAAGACATCAAGGGGCCGACAATAAATAAAAAATCTTGCTTGTTTGCCTGAATTTAAGTATAAACTAAAATAATTTTTTTGTTAATAATTGTGTGTTATGAAAGTTACGGGTATTTTGAGTCAATAAAGTAAAAGGGTATGAGTTGAAAGATTTTGGTTGATAAAAAAAAGTAAAGTCAATTAAACATGTTATATATATATTTTGAAAAATACAAAATAAAATTTCCAACCTAATCATATATAATGATTTGATTACAAAATATGAAAAATATATTTATAAGTTAGATGGACGATGACAAACGTGATAGCAAGTAATTTATAGAATTTTATTGGATGCATTTCTTTTCAATGCATCATAGTTATCAGTTGGTATATTGTAATTTGATATAATAAATATCCTTTGGTGTTTTGGTATATTCATCATGTGATGAGATCGTTAATTTAATATAATGATAAGAGATTACACTCACAAAATTATGATCTCTGTATAATTCACCAAAAAAAATAAAAAAATGGAGATGATGTGGGCCTATCCAATTCTTAAAATTCCTAATTTTTAGGAGGGAAGAGGACGAAACAATGACTTCCAACTTAAAGAGTATTTTGGGCCTACCCACTCCAATTATATAAGGCCTTCACCATTTTCCTGGGAAGGGGCTGAGGCCCACGGGCCTTTTGTGGGCCCGATCTGGACGATCCGGATTAACATCCAATGGATACAATTTAATATGTTTTCATATATTATTTTAATGAAAGTAATTTATACTTTTGTTAAAATGTTCTTACATTAGATTATATTTTATGAGGTTTATATTACACTCGGCTTGGCCCCATCCAAACATGTCAATATATTTAAGATTTGGATAATGTTAAGGCAATACATTAGGCATCGCAACAATATATCGGATTACAATACCAAATCAAGCCAAATTCAATCAACTTGAGTATCAAAAGACATTGAAATATGATATGGATAAAATTTGGCCAATGCCTGTGTTGGTTGGGACATAAAATTAATAAACTGTTTCTCTACGCTTGCCGATCCATGGGCTACAAATCCATTGAATTTCATTTCTCTACAAATTTGTCATCCCAATCCGAGCTCATTCCAACTCTAAAACATAGTTGGCTACTGCTCAAGTTTGTGACATCCATTTGAGTATTGGTGAGCTATAATAAAGATTTTGCGATCGCTCAAGCTTAAGGCAACTAAACGAAAAGGTTCATTCGACAAAAAAAAATAATTTGAGCAAGCTCGAGTATTCAATAGTAATTGAATTCGATATGTTTTTTCAATTTTTTGTAGCCGCATCCGCATCTACGCACATGACATTGGTCATGTTGTTGGATTTGGCTGGATTCTAATGAAAATTTGTAGGACAAAAATAACTTGATTTTAACTTATCAGTGGATAGCTGAGTTAGTTTGGGATTTGGGCATTTCATCGTAGAGGTTTCCCAAGTTGAAATCCTCGCAACTACTAACACGTCTTAAATTTGGATCATGGTGGTAGGTCCTGTGCTAAATTGTTGCTTGGTCTGAGGTGCGTCGTGTTATATACGGGTTATGTGTTACCGATTAGCGTAAGCGAAAGGCGAGCCGGACAGATCCTCGATTACAAAACAAAAAAAAATTAATTTTATAAATTAAATTTTAATATTTAGAGAACAACGGATATATAGAGAGCTGTAGAAGTTTTAAAAAATAATAAAAAAAAAAGATAAAAAAACAAACCAGCGCACTACATTGCAGTTTCTCCGAGTACCGGAATTTTGTCGGGGAGGGGAGTCATCATCATCTCCTTCGAATCCACTCCGAAATCCTTTTCTCGCCTCCAGGATTCTCGAGAAAATTTCGACCCCCGCCCTCAATTTTCTCTCACTTTCTCGCTCGCTTTCTCTCTCTCCCCGCGAATCGAACGCTTCTCTTCTCTCGCCGCCCCTCCGGAAATCGAAATCGACCTCGCCGTCGATCGCCATGCTCGCTCCGCCTCCGGCCTTCCTCGCCGCCGCGGATCGCCGGACCGTCGATTGAGCATATCGCGCCGGATTCACCTCCCCCCTGCCGCCCCCCGATGGAGAAGGTGGACAAGGAGACGGGGCTCCTCCTGCGCGTGGCCGCGAACCACCTCCACCTCGCCCAGTTCGAGCCGCTCCGGGCGATCCTCCTGACGCTGCGGGCGAAGGACCCGGACCTCGCGCTCGACGTCCTGCAGACGATCGTGAGCCGCGCCGGGCGGGTGGAGCACGTGCTGTGGTCGCAGTCGTGCCCGAACCCTTCGCTCCTCGCCTACATGTGCGCGCTCGAGCTCCTGCGGTACGAGAGGCCGCTGACCGCGTGGAGCTTCGACCCCGAGGCCCTGCGGCTGCGCGTCGAGTTCCTGTTGTACGTGCAGAGCCTGAGCGACGGGGTCGCGGCGAAGATCCGGATGGACGTGGACGGCCGAGGTGGTGGGGGGAGTGAGGGTGGTGATGATAGCACGTGGAGCGAGAGCAGAAATGAGGATCTCGGGGACGTAGATAGGAGATTGAATGATTGTGGTAGGGTTTTGGGTGTGTTGTTGGAGTTAGGCGTAAGGAGGTTGAAGGCGGATGTTATGGAAAGCGAGGGTGTCGATAATGGTGGCGCAGAAGGCAGCGTGAGTGCTGGCACGTCCTCAATTGATGAAGAGGAGTTATCGTGTTTGGGAGCCATAGTTCCAGAATATGCGGAAATTTTCGATGCGTTGTGTTTGAACATACAGAGGCAACGGCAAGGTTGCGTGGTTGATGAATCTGGCTTAGCACTGATGGTGCATAGGCACGGGAAGACTCGGGTGGGTTTGTTGTTGGAGGAGGAAGATGTTAAGATTATGGGTTTGATGCAGAAGAGCATTCAGTTAGCTCATTTAAATGCAATGAAGGAGTGTGTCAGTGATGGGAATGAGGAAGGTGCAATTGATCATGTTCGTTTTCTTCACCTTGACCATGGAGTAGATGAAACGGAGTTCCGGTATGTACTCTTTTTCTTCCAGGAAGCTTAGGTGTTACCTTAGAGGTGGACACTATTTAATCGGTACCATACAAATTCTATGTTGACAGTTGGAGATTTATGTGTTTATTAAAGTTTCGTTAGCTAGCTGTAATTATCTGCTCTACCCCTTGTCTTAACTAATGTCCAGGTGATGTGCAATTCATCTCCAGATTGGGTGAAGTTGCTGTTAGTTGGTGTATTAATTTGATAATGTCCAGATAGCCATATCTTGTCTGGTTCTGCTTTAATGGTCCGTTGGACCAGGAGTTAGAAATACTCTCCTTTGGTTCTTCCTCTTATAGGGACGAAAAATCATGTTGGGTATGTAGATGAAGCATGTCTGACCATGTCTGTTGGGACAGGAACTGTTTGGATGCTCCCTGGATGCTAGTTGATGAAAATATCACCATTCATATCTTTTCACGTTCTAAATGAAAATCTTTGTGAACAACAGGCCTTCTAATTGGAGTCTGCTGTAAAGATCCTAATATATGCCAGGTTCTATATAGCATCCCATTGTTAAAGAGATTGAGATATTTAGATTAGGCCCTTTTTGTGAAGGTAGTAGTTTAGTCTCTTGCATTTCACCATATCTCATTTAAGGTGCCCCTTCATTGTAGAGTACCATCTGATCCTAAAGCTTTTTAATACACTACTCACATCATAGCACCTAGATAATGGTAGGACCAACTTTCTCCTAGAAACACCCAATTTCAACTCTGTATTGTTATATTATTGGTATCAATATCATTGCTACTAAATGTGCTTATTGAACAGCCTCATCTCTATTGCGGTTATCTATAATAAGGTTCAAAGTAAACCCCCATGATTGAGTCATTGAAAACTTGAACAATTTTTTCTTCTTGTTATTGAGCTTTATCTTGTGCAGGGGTGACCTCGAATGTCACACAAGATTCTGATGTGCAATTTTTGCTATTCCTTATTCCTCATATTGAGTTGGCAATATCTTCATCATTCTTGACCTTAAATAGATTAGATGTGCAGTGAAGTTGATCACTATTCCTAGATCCTAGTCCTTGCTGCTAGTTTTTTCGTTTCTCATTCATATCTTCTGGTGCTTTACAATGCTATATTTTTAGGCTAATACACACTAAATCCTAACAAACAAAAAAAATAAAGGAAAGAAATTTAAAAAAGGAGAAAAACTAAAATCCCACGATTTGTGGGTTAACAACTATAATCCCATGATGTGTGGGAATTAGAATATAAATCAAGATCACTATTTCGCCTCAACACACCCCCTCAAGCCGGTGTATTACTTCCAAGCTTTGGAAATTAGCTCATGAAAATCCATTCTGTCCTCAAGGAACATTGATCAACCTTCTTTTTTCTTGATTGACAATATGCGTCATGGAGTGGTATTTTGCAGATCTTCAATCCTAATAATTCTTGCCCTAAAAATCCTCCATAAATATGATTGGAGATTGGGAATGCAGTGAGATTTGGGCCTCTCTTGAAAAGTTTTTTTAAGTGCTTCCATCTCTTCTTCATGGCATTCCTCCATTCCTCTTTTCGTGACAAGGTGTTAGGAACAGCAATTGTGTTTAAACTCACAATAAAATTTCTGTATGATGATGATAACCTATCAAGGGACACATAATTTGATAGTGGATATACCGGTTTCTTGGTACACTCTCTTGTCCCTTTTCTTACAAAGCAATAGGTAAATCAAGATCACTCTCGTGTGTATTACTAAGCTGTTCATCCAAAGGAGATTCGTAACTTACTGTTTTTTCATTGACAAGATTTCGGAGTGGTATTTTGACCCGCTCTTGTGTTGGAACGGCTGTCCTCCTTGAATACACCCGAGAAAATCTCTTAGAATCATAAATATGAGTTGGACTAGTGGGAATAGGAAGAGACAAGGTTGGTATGTGGGACTAGTTGACGAGTTTTGGTTGATAGGGACATTAGATGATAAATCTAAGTTATCAATGACACCAAGGTCCTTATCTTCCATGACTGAAAAATCCCCTTGAAGATAAGATTGTGAGAAATAGGGTTTATTTTCAACAAAAGTGACATCGCAGAGAGATAAAATTTTTTAGAAGGAGGATGGTAACATTTATAGCCTTTTGTGTTTGTGAGTAACCAAGAAATACACATTTGATTGCACGAGGATCTAACTTTCCTCGTTGATGATGATGAATGTGGACATAGGAAGTGCAACCAAAGACTCGAGGTGTAAGACCATTAGATGTACGAAGGTGAGGATAGAACTGAGAAAAACTTCCATAGGGGTTTTGTGGTCTAATGTACGTGAAGGTAGTCTATTGATCATGTGTGTAGCTGTAAGAACAGCTTCTCCCAATATGCTTTAGGAACTTGTCCGTGAAACATTAAGGCACGAGTTGTGTTAAGGAGATGGCCATTTTTCCTTTCAGCAACCCCGTTTTGTTGTGGTGTATTCACACAAGATGACTCATGGATAATGCCTTCCTTTTGAAAATAAGGGGACAACACTTGATTAAAGTATTCTCTACCATTATCCGACCGAAAGACCTTGATCTTGACCCCAAATTGAGTTTGAATCATGGAATGAAACGAAGGAATAATGTTACTCACATCAGATTTATGTTTGAGTAAGAAAGTCCACGTGATCCTAGAGCAATCATCAATTAGAGTGACAAACCAGCGAGCTCCAGAGATGTTTGGAATCGTGGAAGGTCCCTGATGTCACCGTGGATTAAGTCAAAAGGATTAGAACTACGGTGATTGCTAATAGGAAATGGTACACGATTATGTTTGGCTAATTCACAAACATCACAATGGAAGTCTTTAATATTCAGATCTTTAAACAATGATGGAAACATAATGCTCAAGACTTGAAAGGACGGATGACCAAAACGAAAATGATGAAGCCAAATTGCTTCTTTATTTGAAGTACTAAGAAATGACATAGACAGATTATTCATGATTCTTCTTGTAGTGAGAGGTGTCTCAAGGTAGTACAGCCCATTTTGTTCCTTAGCAAGTCCAATCCTCCTCTCCGAGTCCCGATCCTGAAAATACAGTAAGATGGGTAAAAAACAGCTTGACAATGAAGATCTTTTGTGAGTTTCTGTATTGAGATAAGATTGGCGAGATAGTTTAGGGACATGAAGAACATCTTTAAGGACAAGATCAGGTGTGATAGGAACATTTCCAACCCCCGCAACAAGAGCAAGAGACCCATTTGCCACAATAATCTTCTTATTGCTAGGACAAGGTGTATAAGTGCTGAAATGGGATGAGGTGTGAGTCATGTGGTCGGTAGACCCGAATCAATAACCCATGAATTACCGAGAGTGCTAGTGAGCATGCACTAAAGAGGTTTATTAAGAGACCCTAACAAACCTCTTAATTTCTCAATTTCTTCATTGCTGAAGGTTGCTTTTCCCGAACTTCTTCTTGACCAGCTTTCTCGCTTAGGTGGACTTGAGGTCTTGGTTGTGTTGCCCGATTCACCCACTCTCGGCCTGGAAGTAGTTGGCCTACCATTCAATTTCCAGCATTGTTCTTTTGTATGTCCGGGCTTCTTGCGATGAGACACACCACAAGCTGTCCCGATTGTCTTTCCTTGGCAAGTCACCCTTTTCATCAACCTTTCTAGTTGTAAAGGCTGACCCTTCTACAGCTTGTGGTTCTAGCATGACGGATCGACGGCTTTCTTCCGCTCGAATCAAGGAAATCGTTTCCTCCAATGATGGCACTTCCTCCTTGCCAAGTATTTGAATTCTGACTTGATCAAATTCAGAATTAAGCCCGGCTAAGAAATCGTAGACACGATCCTTTTCAATAAAACTCTTTAGAATAGCCGCATCATCTGGACACCGCATCTGAAATACTCGATAATGATCGAGTTCTTGCCATAGGTTCTGCAGAGAATTAGCATACTGCAATCAGCCTCTTACCTCCTTGCTTTGTCCCACCGGTTTTCACCTTAATTTCATACACTTGGGCTGCATCACGAGCCTTTGAGTACGTCCGTCGAACGGAATCCCGCATCTCCTTTGCGGTTGGTAGAAACATACAAGTGTCGCTTATGGTTGGTTCCATGGAATTCCATAACCATGACATGATCATGGAATCAGCCTCATCCCACGCATCAAAATCAGGATCTCCTTTCTCGGGTCCTGTCCCAAGTAAATGGCTGAGTTTTCCTTTCCCCTTCGATATGTCTTGACAAATTGTGACCACTTGAGGTAGTTCTTCTCATTCAATCTATATGTTGGCCTGATATTCTGAAGATCACCTGTCATGTGTGTTGAGGCGACCTCCTCGATTGGTTCATGGTAGGATTTGTGGCTTTGGATGTGGCCATTTTGGAGAGTGAATGTTAAGAAGAGAACAAGGGCAATAGTGCAGCAATGAAGACTCGCAATTGAAATCCAGAAATCTGTTTGTTCCGGAGAATAATAGACAGCAACGAAGGCGAAAAAAACGCAGCAATGAAAACTGCAATTTTAAATTCAGGAATCTAGCCTAGAGCTCTGATACCATGTGAAATTTTAGATGGAGAGAAATTGTTATTCTCATTCATATCTTCTGGTGCTTTACAATGCTATATTTATAGGCTAATACACAGATAAATCCTAACAAACAAAAATAAAGGAAAGAAATTTAAAAAAGGAGAAAAACTAAAATCCCACGATTTGTGGGTTAACAACTATAATCCCATGATGTGTGGGATTTGATTAGAATCAAATCAGAATAAAAAACCTCCTAGAAAATCCTATGTATTTATAGCAATATAATATCTATTTACAGCTCAACACATATATATATTTTTAACATCTGAAAATTATTTTGTACCCCTTTGGTTGCTGGTTTTGCTTAGTACTGGTTCCTCCTTAATACCCCTTTTGTTAGATTCCTATTTTCAATTTTATTTTGCTTGGTAACGGCGTTAAGTAAAAGGAGTATCTTTTACAACTCTGTCCTGTATAGATTGTCACATCATTAATACAATTTTTGTTTCTCATAGACAAAGTGAAACTGAATAAGAGCTGGAGAAAGAGCTCCTGTGGAAAATGCTTTCCGTATCCAAAGAATTGGACAAAGAATTGTTTGTAGTAAACCAAATTAGGTGTATATTTCTCCTTATTTGGTTTTGAAATTTTCGCACTTGACACTTCATATTTCGGCACCATTTTCTAGGTAGGATGTAAGACTTGGGGAAAGTTCCTTTCTTTGTAGTAGCAGCAGCAGCAACGACACTGATGACAAGCCTCATCCCACCGAGTGGGGTCAGCTACACGAATTCCATTCTGCATTTGGTGTTTGATTTTTTAACCTCAGTCAAAGGTTGTTTGGGGGGTTTGGGGCATTTACATATGCTGGTGGGTGATAGAGTGGAGGAGGCTTTGTTGATGTATAGATTTAGTAGGGAGTAGAATATTTTGCTGGCGTTTGGTGATTTTAGCACAGTATTTAGTTAGACTTCTTTTGCTGTAACTTTTATAATTTATTATTTATTGCTGAGAGTTGAACACTTTGTGATAAGTTTTTGGGTCGGTATCATCTGGGGCATAAATTTAGCTTTACTTATAAAGCCGTTATTTCTGTTTAATGTGACCCTGTTTTGCGGAGTTTGGATTGGGGGCTTATAAGCATTTTTTGACCCTAACGCTGTCAGATTATGACTGGTAACACTGGAAAAAGTTTCAGTTTACTTAACAGAACATGTTTAGTGGGATCCCTTCTTTCCAGATTGTTTGATAATAAAAAATAGCTTTTGATTTTTGGAGAACAATCGGGCTTCCTCATTTCCAGATATTTGAAAATTAGAAAAAGCTTTGGAGATATGGAAAAAATAAAATGCTCTGGTATTATATGCCAACTGAAATGGAAAATATCAATGTTGTGAGAATTATTCTGGATTTCTTCATTTCCAACAAAAACTGGACTGGAAGTTTGAGGGATTCTGAAACATGATAAATTGAAATTAATATACTTAAAAATCGTTTCAAGAAAAGGGAAATTGATAACTGAAAACAGATTTCAGACAGTTTTGGGTAAAATTGACACTGGGAAGACTTCTCTACATCTTAATGCACACTCAAGTTTTCTGTTGTCTTTTAGTCGAAAGTCATATTTTGGAAATATTTTTGACGATTGCCCTTAACTGAGGAAAAGGAGCTTTAGTTTTACTAACTGTACAATTTCCGAACTTCTGCATGTTTCTTTTCTTCTTTTACCTTTTCAATGACTAATCTTCTTTCAATTCTTCTTAATGCACTCAAACTTCTAATGTCTTGATAGTGTGGTATTACAAGATCTCCTCAAGATGCTTTTGTCAAGAAAGGGAGGATCTTTTGACTCTTGGCTTGCTATGCGGGAAAAGTTGCTTTCCTTATATGCAAAAGCCCTTGCAGCAGACTGCCCACATCTTGTTCAAATGATTCAGGTGCTATTCTTTTTTCTTGGTGATGAATTTGGTTGCCTTGGGCGACGGGACATTTGGAGTTGAAAACCATGGGGTTTATCTTAACTGGATTTGTTGATTGAGAAGCTTGAATTTGATTTATTTATAAGCTGATGGTTGGATGAAATTAAAAGCATCGGGCTTGAAACTCTATAAATTGTCCCCTGGTAAATTGTTGGCAATAGGATCTTGGGCGTATGCAACTTTCTCTGTTCAGGGTTATGCTTAGGATGGGTTGTAAGTCGGTGTTTCTGGGACGGTGAATCTCAGTTCTGTGGGCTAATTACTTGATTGCCGTGTTTGACTGTCAGATAAAGCTGGTGAATTGTGTCTACTTAATCAGATCTAGTTTGAACTGGCCTGATGGCAGAATTTGATTCAGTTGCAGGCCATGATGATTTGATTGAATTAGCCAATTTGATATTTTGGACATTCATCCTAGCATTGTCTTGCTTTATTATGCCAGTTAGATTGTAAGATGTCTTTCTAGTGAAAGAAAGTTAATTGGTTGTGTGTTGATGCAGGTTATTCAGGATGAGTTGCTTTCTGAAGACATTGAGAAGTACAGAGCACTTGACAAGCAAATCCCGCTACCCCTTGATTGTTTTGAAAAATATATGGAGGAATCTGCACCAGACATGGACGCAAATGCTAAGTCCTCACAATTGAGAACGACCGTTAGTGCTTGCATGCGAGACATGTACCACTATGCGCGAGTTTGTAGGTTACATGTACTTGAGTGTGTCATGGATACAACTATATCTTTGGTGAAGAAACAACAGCTCGAAGAAGCTAGCAATGTACGTGTCCAGTCTTATCTTTAGCTGAATACGTGAGTACTGAATTGAATAGCTAATCTCTGTCATATTTACTTGTGAGTTGGTTATACTTGTAGCCTGCAGCTATGACGCATATGTGGTGTTAAATCATGTTCGCTTAGTCTTATTTACATATGTCACAGGTTCTTTTACTGTTTCCCGGGCTTCAACCACTAGTAGCTGCGATTGGTTGGGATCTCTTGCCTGGTAATACGTCAGCCCGTAGAAAATTGATGCAGTTGCTGTGGACGAGTAAATCACGAGTGATCCGTCTGGAAGAATCAACTCTTTATGGGAGTCAATCGGATGAGGTACTCTTATTTATCGTTTATCTTTCTTTATTTATTTTCTCAAACATGTATATCTGTGTCCTCATATCAAATGCGTATTTGTATGTCTTTGCATTTTGGCAGGTATCTCGCGTGGAAAATCTTTGTGATTCATTATGTTATCAGCTTGATCTTGCTTCCTTTGTTGCTTGTGTGAATTCTGGTCATACATGGAACTCAAAGTCCTCATTACTGTTGTTTGGAAAAGAAGATACTACATCTATGTCTGAAAATGCTGATTTGGACCCCTTTGTTGAGAACTTTGTATTGGAGAGGCTTTCTGCTCAAAGTCCTCTGCGGGTAAGACCATCTCTTGGAGCCTAGGCACCAGATCTTTTAACCGTATTGCAGTTTCCATATTCGATGAGTGGTCTATGGAGTTTAGATTGAAGTGTACCAATTATTTTTCCTTTCATTATTTACTATATTCTGCAACTTTGATTTTTAGCATATGAAAAAAGAAGTTTCTGATCTTATGGACATGCCCGAGTAAACAAATGCATTCTGAATGGGTTGATATGATGGTCATCAGTCTGCTCTTGTTTTTTTTTTTTTTTTTTTTTTTTTGCAGGCCTTTCTAGAATTTAGGATTCATATGATAGTGCATGTGCTATTGTGCGCTTATATGTTTGTCTTAAATGCTGTTCTTGCTAATTTGGGCACAATATTTTCCGGACAGGTCCTGTTCGATGTGGTTCCTGGTATCAAATTTCAAGATGCTATTGAATTGATAAGTATGCAACCCATTGCTTCTACTACTGCTGCCTGGAAGAGGTATATGCCTATGCTTCTTTAAATCAAGATTTTACAATAATTTAATTTTAAATCCTCATTGTTGTTCTTAGACTTTCAGCTTCGGCGATGTAGAAACTGATGGAAAGACTATTCGTTAGCATAAAACCTTAGCATCAATTGGCTGATTAGCACTCGCGTAAATGAATCTTTCGTTGGTTTGCATGCAAGCACATTGTTAGCATTGCTGCTAAATGCTGAAATGGGTTCCACTTCTTTTGGCCTATATAAGTTTCAGTTAATACTTATTTTACTAGTATGGTTCCTTAGACACTTCGAACAACTATTGAACTTAAATCTGTCTTGGTTCTCACAAATGATGTTCCATTTCTGCGTGGTAAAAGAATCTCTCCTTTTGGTTTTTGTGTTGAAGAATGGTCTAATTGCAGCTCATTATATACATTTCTGCCAATTCTTGCTTCTTGTGAGATTTTTTGGGGTCATTTTAAGACCTTTTGTGCGATCAGCGGGTTTGTTATGTTAGAATGTAACATGTCTGTAAAGTGGGCTCTGTATTGATATCTTCAGTTAGATGAATTCTGGCGTGGTCCATTGGATCATTGGTGTCTTTTTATAATTTTTGCCTCTATTTGACAGCAAAGTGTACTCCCTCCGTATTGTGTGGTTTTTCTGTTTTCAATGTGGTTTAGAGTATTCTATTCAACTTGACTTGCTATTTGCAGTTTTTTCTTTACCTAATACCATGCAAAACTTATTGATTAAAGCAAACTGTGAGGGGAACTTGTTTGTTCTTGTTGCTATATCAACTGCCATCTGCAAATTTATGAATAGTCACTAGCTTGTGAGTTCACGGTTCCATCCTGAGATGCATATTAACTGTTTGTAGGATGCAAGATATTGAGCTTATGCACATGAGATATGCTTTGGAATCCACTGTTCTTGCTCTTGGAGCGATGGAAAAGACTGTGCATAATGAAGGAGAAGATCATGGACAAGTGGCACTTCATCATCTAAAAGACTTGCGTAATCACTTGGAGGCGATCAAATATGTTCCACGCAAGGTCATCTGATCCTCTTTTTCTTTTCCCTCTTTCAATATCCTTTCTCCTCATTTTATCCTGACGATCTTCTGGTATGTGTGAATTTAAAACCTTCTTTTAGTTATTTGTGCCTTGTCATTGCTTTCAAGCATATATTTTGAATCTCTGTTTTTTGTTCACCACTTCTACCAAACATCTAAGTTTCTATTTGATGTCAAAGTAAACTCCCGTGGGGCCATATGTCATTATAAAAGTATGTGGAGTGTGCTCTTGAGAATGGATTTCCTTGTTTAGGTGGGTTTGGGGGATGTGTCAGATATGATTTGTTGTTAGAAGGATTCAGTACAAATAGTTTCTTTAGTGACCGAGATATGTATCTCTCTCTGTCTCTCTCTCTCTTTCTCACCCCCCCCCTTCCCTTTTTACAAATATCAATTGCACAACATGCTGATTACGTAATCTTCTCTGATGATTCTTTTTGATTCTTGGTCCTCATATAAGCTGGTGTTCCACTTTCCTCAGGTAGGAAGAATAGATTGTAAACTAGAGAAAAATGGTTACATAGAAAGATCCTTTGCTGGTGCTTGGGAACTAATTTTCTAGGGAATTTATTTGTGTCAAAAGAAGCAGATTGTGGAGACAAAGCTTGTTTGAAATTAGATCACTGTTGGCTCTGCATGCTATCTCTTTAGGGGGAACTAATTAGTGCACTATTCATAGTGCGATTCGTTTTTAAATCTTTTAATTAATCAATGAAGTACTAAAACTTTTTAGAATGGTGCAATTGAGGGATTCCAACTGGTTCAGCCAGATTTGTCTCCAGAAGTCCGACGATTTTTCAACTGAAAATATCCTACTGGCTAACAAGATGTGGGGAATGCTAATTATCCATATCTATTTCACTTAAACATTGCCGATTCTAATTACTAACCAATTTAGTTGGAACCATATATTATAAATTAAATTGCAAAAATCCCTATGCCTCATTTGAATTTCCACTTTTCATGATTGTTACACACTTTCCCTAATGATGAGGAAATGAAACGTGGTAATCATCTCAATTAAGTTTTAGTTATCTCCTGACAGCCAAATAGGACAATTTTGGAGAGATATATGATTTTTCAAACACAAGTTCCTGCCAAACCTCTTGGAATTCCACATTGCATCTTTAGGAAATTTTCTGGAGTTAACTATCCAATTGAAAAGAATTAGGACTAAGTTGCATTTCCTACTCAGTTTTTTGATTGCTCTATGTAGTGTTCTAGCTTTAAGAAAGTTCAGTGTATTTGACTTCTATGATTCTGTTTCTCACCTGTTGCACAGTCCTGGCTGAAGATGTGCTTTTATTATTTAATAAGGCGGGGGGTGATAATTGTGGTAGTATCAAGCTTGTAAATGGGATGGTGGTGATTTTTAATGTCTACATGAGTTTTTTCAATGCTTTTCCTCTGATTTGTATAGCTTCTTATCGTTGACATTGGTCATTTAATTTGTTTGTAACCCTTACGCAATATTAACATTTTTTAATGCAGATACTTATGATAAATGTGATTATCTCTCTTTTACACATGGATAATCTCTCTCTCAATTTGACACATTGTGTGTCACCAAAAGGCTATCATGGATCGCCTGATTCATGTGCTGGGGAGCATACTGACTTTACTGCTGTTGAAGGGGCAAATGAGACTGTTATATCATTCACTGGATTTCTGCTTGATATATTACGTCGAAATCTACCATCATCTTTATCTGAGCAAGAACATTTTATGAGTGACGGGTTAAGTACTGAAGGAAAACAGGCCTTGGAGTGGAGGATCACTATGTCTAAGCATTTCATTGAAGATTGGGAATGGCGATTGTCTATTTTGCAGCAGCTTCTACCACTCTATGAACGCCAGTGGAGTTGGAAGGAGGCACTGACTGTGTTACGTGCAGCCCCATCCAAACTACTCAACCTGTGAGCCTGTGTTTAACTTTGTTTAGAAGCATTTAAGCAGACTGGCTCTCATTTATGTTCAGGCGAATGGCTGCTAACATATAGTGATTATGAAGGTTACTGTCAACAGGAATCATCCCTATATTTTTGTATCAATATTGGGCTATTTGAGTCAGTTCCAAGAAGACTGAAGCAATCTAAAATTCATTGAACAAGCCATTTTTTTTTTTTGCCTTAACTGTGACATAGAAGAGGTGTTGTTGGCCATTTGCTTCTAGTGTTTGGTACCAGGAAGAGAGATTTGTGAACATGCACGTACATAAGAAATAACACTACATGTCCTCGTCTGAAAATGAGATGAAGTCTGGTAAGAAGGCCATAGTATTGCTTAAATTTAATGAGACATCTTTAGGGGCCCCTAGATAACATCTACATCCGTTCCAGCCAATCTTGGCCTGGCATTTGGTGTGAACTTTTTTTTCTTTAGAAATTGAAATGTGGTAATTGGCTTGGGCTGATAAGAATGCTGTGCTTAGGGAGCATCTTAAAATTTTCTCGGGTTTGACATGGACTTAACTCGCTTCTCAAATATGAAGGTGCATGTGATTACAGATGTACTATCTAGATGCTGTAGAAGCTTGATTGTGAAGCTGGGCGATAGGGGAAAACTTGAAATATGTGCCTTTTACTTTATGCAAGGAATCTAGACTACTGCCTGATAACATAAAGTTCTACAAAAGTATTGTCTTTGTTTTCCACCATCAGTATTTGTTTTTCTTCCCTCTCCCTCTCTCTCTCTCTTTTTTTTTTTTTGGGGGGGGGGGGTGGTGTTGTTTAGATTTAGATCTATCTTCTGGTGTTAATTTCCCTTGGTTATCTTTAAGAACTTTTTTAAACTGAGTCAGAGTAGCAACACTGCCCTATGTTTGTTTGGTTGTCTTATTGGTGAGAAAGGTAATCCGCCTTAGCATACTAAACATAGTTAAATGACTCAACATGTTTGGTTTCTATTAGAAATTTCCTGGTTGTAATTTCTTTAAGAAAGTATTATTCTCTTGGGGTTTGATTATTTCGATTTACTTTTATGCAGCTGCATGCAGCGGGCTAAGTATGACCTAGGAGAAGAAGCAGTTCATAGATTTTCATTGTCTGCTGAAGATAAAGCTACCTTGGAATTGTCAGAATGGGTGGATACTGCATTCAAAAGAGCATCTGTACGGTCCACATTGGTCACTTTATCAATTGTTGATACTAATTTTGTTTTTTTTAGGGGTTGGTTATAAATGGACACATATAGGGACAGAGTAACTTTCTTGCACGAGGCATTGCATGTTATTATGTTCTTTTTTTGGTCAAATCCATCACATAGAATTGCTGTGGGGTTTCTATCCACTCATTATAGAGATTGGTAGAAAGGCATAAGGACAGACAAGAGGGTGGTCTGGATGGATTGGGTAAAGCATATGACAAAGTTCCAAGATAACTTTGGAGATTCAATAGAAGAAAGGAGCATGAATTGCTTAAGCACAAGCTCTGAAGGATGTGTTTTATGGAACCATCATTTTCATCGTCCATAGGGTCAAAAAATGGTCAAACTGTAAATCCTTAATGTTTTACTTTAGTAATGGATGAGCTCATTAAGAATATCCCAGATGATGTTCCTTTATGGGTGCTTGCTGATGATGTAGTGCTGCGAGATTGAACTCGGGTTGAAGTACATGGGGAGCTTGAAATATGGAGAGAGTGTTAGGACTAAACGTTTCTTTTTAAACTGGTGAGATATGGTGCACATGGGGTGTCAGTTAAGTTTCAGGCTGGATGGAATGACAGGATGATGGAAAGTGCAGAAAGTGAAGGCCCAAAGAGTGAAGGTTTTCAATAGCTGACTTGATGTGAAATGGACAGAGAAATAGATGGATTATCTTACCCATTGATATAAATAGACTGGATGTAATGGAAAAATGCTCACCTTATTTATAGACTGTGAAACCACCAGTGTGGAAAATTCTAGAGATTTGGCAATAAACCCTGAGATGCTTAATGGTAGGAACAATTAGGCAGTCAAACACCAACACTTTCACAAAATGAGTGTATTGGAGATGTGGATGCTTAGTTGGGTGGGTGAACCCTCGAGAAATAATAGGATTATTAATGTATGCATTCAGGAAAGGATAGGGGTCATTGAAATTGATATCAGATGGGAGAAGCTCGTTTATGGTTTAGTTTGGGCACTTAGGCTTCTGGGTGTGCCATTGACAAGATGCTAGTATATGATGGGGTTGCAAATTGAAAGGGATAGGGAATCATGTGAAAGAATGCGGAGTAAAGACTTAAGAGTACCTAAACCTTATGGAAGACTTGATATGGAATGAAACGTGTAGATATAGAAGAATTGTATAGTGGATGCAAACTTAGTTGTATAAGAAAAAATGGAATAACTTAGAGTGTCTACATTTACACAGAGTTAGAGGAGACACTTTAATTTTTACTTTTAAGGTGTTAATTTATTTATTAAACCTTGTTTAACAGCAATGTTGGTGATTGGTGATGATGTGTCAGTGAATTGGAAGTTGCTTATGAAAGACTGGCATTTTAAAGATTGATTGTCCACAGAGACTATCCTGTTCAGCTAAGGGTTACCAACCAAGCCAAGTATATAAAATAGTTCCATAGAGAGTGTGCTGCAGTTCTGGCGAAGGTAGATTACTGTAGGAGACTTCTATGAAATTCTTTCCTTGTATTTGGGAATATAATAAAAGTCCTTAGGGTAAGGAAGTTCAGAAAACAAATTTGTCTGCAGGAAAAGTTTGCTTTTGGCATTTGCTGATTTTCACTATACTGGCCATCTATTTGGGCATACTTGAACCAGTACGGTGACAAGTTTACCCTTGGAGTTCTATTTTCCATTTGTAAGATACAATTATATGATTGAAGCACAATGCTGCCATCTGGTAGGAATGTCTAGTGATCAGCGGCGCTCATTTTTATAAGGCTTTTGTGGAGAACTTTGGCTTCTGCCATATTTCTGCTATATAGACCTTCTGTATGAGTCATTTCTGCTTTGACTTTCTCAAGCAACTTGCTTGCCTCGTCCATTTCCTTTCAGTGGTGTCATTTAATCTTGTGAATTTTTCTATGAAGTTGAATGTGCTGAAAAACAACATGTTGGAGTATAATATCAGTCCATTTTACCCCACTTTATTTGTATATATCGGCACTAAAGCAGGTTTGTGGTTTGGTATGCCTGAGTACTATACTTTTGTTGCCTCTACTTGAAAGGCTATTGATTCTAAAATGAACAATCCATGTGGTACAATTACCTTAAGTTCCTATTCCAAATAATGTTTTTTTTCCCTAGATTGTTTTGGTGGTGTCCATTTCTGATTGAAATTTGTTCTTCTTAGGTAGAAGATGCTGTTTCTCGTGCTGCTGATGGAACATCCTCTGTTCAAGATCTTGATTTTACGTCGTTACGTTCCCAGTTAGGTCCTCTGGCTATAGTAAGTATGAGAAGGACTGATTTCATTTCAGTGGTCATGTCATTCAGAAAATCCTAATAATGGCAACAATGTGCAAAGAATGTTTTACGGCATTGTGCCTGACATTTCTCATATGCTAACAGATTCTTTTATGCATCGACATGGCTGCAACATCTGCAAAATCTGCAAATTTGTGCCTAGAGCTTTTGGATCAGGTAAATTTTGAAGCTCAAATTTGATATATTGACCAAAAATGTGTCTGTTTATACCGATTGATTATGTACACGCCCCTTTGAGATTTTTAATGTTCAAGGAAGAGCTGGTACAATTTATAAATAAAGGCTGTACTTTTTGCTTGGACTCTTGATGTCATTATTTGAAGATTTGTTGAGTGACATATATCTAATCTAGAGGATGCAGGTGGAGGTTTATGCTTTTACAAATTCAATTGTTCTTGGTCCTACTTGTGTTAGATCATGTCGAATGCCAACTTTTCTCACTGTTGCTTCAAGGGAATGTAACAGGGCTGTGAATTTGCTCACTGGCCAGTATCAGAGTTCTTGCATGCAGTGCCGTAATAGTGTTTGCCAGGTCTATTATCAAGTGACCACAGCATATGCAGGCCCCAACCAGGTTTTTCTACCTTGTTTCAGGCTCAAGTTATGCTGTCTGAGATATATCCAGGAAAGTCTCCAAAAGGTGGCCCTACCTACTGGGACCAGATTCATGAAGCGGGAGTAATATCTGTGTCAAGGCATGTGCTCAAGCGTCTCCATGAATTCTTGGAACAGGTCAGGTTTAAATTTGTTGAGTCACAAGTAGACAAAATGTGAGAAGCAATGTTGGTTACTGCCCTTAGCATATCTTCAGAAGTGACCAAACCATGTAAAATGCGAGAGTACCATGTAGTTATAGTTTTTACCTTCTTTAGTTGTTAGATTATATAAAGGATATGTTAACAAGTGCCTCAAGTGCACTTCTTAAGCAACCCATTCATTGGCCCCGTGTTATGCACATCATTGCCTTGAAAATTGGATTATCCGAAATAAAGTATACTCAACGAGTGTCCTAGGGCCACTTGTTAACATGGCCCTAATATATACATATATGTATGTACATATATATATTGCCAGTTAATTTCCTATGTTAAAATTTTAGGTGAAGGTTTGCACAATGTAGTTCTAAATCTGTGGAGGCCCAATTCCCTACATGATCCCTCAATATACCATTGTGTGAAAAAGTAATTTTGCTTTGAAAGATTGAACTGTACTGTTTACTATTAGAGAAGTTAAATGATGCTAATTATTGGCTATGTGATAAGAAGTTCCATTAAAAAGGTTTTCTGGGAAAAGGCATTCTTGTAACTCATATTTCCTCAATTGTAAGCATTGTGGGGAGACTGGATCTCTGGAAAGGGGGTGAAGTTGTTGCCATAGATGTACTCCCAAGAAAAGGAACCAAATCATTGTGTAATCCTTATGATAAGAAAATTGGAACTGGGGTACAAACTTGTGGGTATCAATTGCAAACAGGATGGTATCTATGGCAAATCTCTGGGCTTGGACGAGGTTACTCTCCACTTATTTTTCGAAGGTAAAGAAAAAGTGGACAGCAAGGGGTGCAAAACCACATAAAAACAGAGTTTAAAGAACCAAAAAAAGCTCATGCTAAAGAGAAAGGCATAGGCAATGTCAATCAATGCATTTACATTGGCAAGTAATTTCCCTACACTTGTGGGATTTTGGGCCAATTTTCAATTATTACAGAAACATAATACTCCTCTTCTTCAAAGGTTCTCTTGTTCCTCTCTTTCCAAATTAATGAAAACAGCTGAGAGAAATTGTGGAAATCCTTCTCTTCTTGCTGCTTGTCAATTGAATGCAGCCCATAATTTTTCCTCAATAAATTCTGCTATAACTCTGCCTGGTTCATGCATGATTAGCTGGATAAATCATTCTCCTTGAAGGACCATGAACGAGAAGATGCCTCATAATTCTGGCTTTTTCGGATAGAATAGGAAGAATCAATTGACTAGCACCTTGCCTCTTTTATACTGATTAACTAAGGCGAGAATCCATCGCAAGATTACTTCTAACACAAGAAAAAGAGACTGTAGCTATTACTTGTGACATAGAAAAGTACTCTTGTTGGTATTCTTGACTTTTCAAATATCATTTCAAGAAAATACTGTTACCAGTATGGACTTTCTTGTTGACAGCCTCTAGGTTGACTTCCACATAAAAGAAGTTCTTTCTTCCAATTCCAAAACAAGACACCCTTGGAGGTGGGAACAATCTTCAAAATCATAAAATAAAGGTTAACGATTAGCAAAGCTTCACACTCCCAATCTTGAGCATGTCCCAAGATATCAATCCCTCAAGTGATTCTTCCATCATTGAAACAACATCTCAAGAAATCAGTCCCCTGCAAAAAGACTTGGAAAGTGTTATTTTAATGCTTCTTTTCCAGACCAATTGTTCAGCTTAACATAGATGTAAATTCCATTGCTCACTCTCACATTTGATTAAAAGAAACTTCCACCAATCCTCCTCAAGATGATGTAGGCCATGTGTTTATCCCCTGCTTTTTGAACCCATCTTGTTTTTCTCGAGGACAAAATTTGCAACTTTCAAGGACAAAAAGATTGATCATTTTTGATGGTGGTGATCGTTTTTTATGTGTATCCCTGTGGCCATTTGCCAAAAGGAGACTTATTAAGTAACAAAGGCTTCACTCCTCAGTAAAATCCCCAATCCCCAAAACACCCAAAAAAAAAAAAAAAAAAAGAAAAAGAAAAAAAGGAAACCCCCCTGCACATGTACAGAACAAAAGATTGCTTGATTGCTTTCCAATCCACCAAATGAAATTACATGTTACATCTGTATCACCCCATGAAAATGACTCTGAATGAGATGACTCCTGACCAAGAATAGGGAATCTGAGAGATGTGAAATAAATTGGAATTCAAGGGTTGCTGTTCATAATAGGTTTGTCTTCTCATTTTGAAAGGGGAGGTCTATTACAAGCTGTCAACTTGTTCCCAGGTTCCTTGACAATTGGCTTCCAACTTCGCTAATTCATGAAGCTAGCACCTAAGGGAGTCCTAAGTTAGTGTTTGGGAATAAAACTTACGCCACAAAACTTAGGATGATGAAGTATCATTCAGTCCTTCCCCTAGTGAAATCATTTGCTCAAATTGATCTTGAGCCTGGCAACCGCCTTAGTACATGGGATAATGCTTTACTAGTATAGTAACTATTGAACATTTGGATGGGGTTATGAATCAAGTAGCTGTTGAAGATGGAAATATCCTTTTCTTTTCAAAAGGGGTGGATGTGGTTGCTGATGCTTAGGTTTTCATTCTGTGGATCTTCATTGTTGGGGCAGTTGCTTGTAGACTTGTTAATAGTAGAAATTGTAGACAATTGCTATGAATGTGGTTTGCATCTGATCTCTCCTGCTGCCTTTCTATTACTGTAGAGTATAAGCGAGCAACAAAATATAGTTGTCCAGCAGTCATAAATTGGGGGAAGTTCATTGCTTTTGCAGATGCTGAGACTCTTGAGAGTTTTTTACTGTGTTTCCTGTATGCTCGAGAGATACTAATTCTATCTGAATTTCACGAATTTCCATCTTCTGGTACCCCTTATTTTTCCAAACCAAGGCCTTCTACACTTGTCAGGGCATGTTCTGTTTGGACATTGCTTATTTTACTCTTGTCACTGTGTGATTCTGTTGATTGAAGTCTTGAATCTATATGGGATCTGCCTGCTTCTTCCACTGTTTTTACTGGGGGAGCTTCAGAACAAACATGCTTGATGATGTTTTCTTAAGCCAACTATGAGAAATGGATTTTAGGATGCAATTAAACAGATCCTAGTTTTGTTTAGCTCTTGCAAAGTTGGTGGCCATCGTTTTCACATTTTGCATTGTGCATCCCTGTTTTATATCTCCAATTAACATCCTCATTTTTGGAATTAAGTTATAGCTATAACATGATTTCTACCTGTACGATTCTGATTGACCTTTGGGTTGCATAATTTTTGTTTCACACCAGGATAATCCTCCTGCTATTCGGGCAATTCTGTCCAGGGAAATTGTCATCTCATCATCTAAGGATTCTCACCGACAAGGGCAGAGGGAGCGTCCTCTTGGTATGTTACATCAGATGATTGAAGATGCTTACAAGGGCAAGCGACAGTTTCTAAGTGGTACATTTTCTTTATATGCTGGGAGTTTGCCAACATCTTTTTTGTGAACTATGACTTTATTATTCTTTTTTCTACGTTTAGGCAAGCTATATAACCTGGCAAGAGCCATTGCTGATGAAGAAAAGGAGGCCAATTCCAGCAGAGAGGGAGCTGTATCTGCTGATCGTAAAAGTCTTTCACACCTAAATAAGGATGGAGTTCTTGGCCTTGGGTTAAAAACTGTCAAAGAGACGTCGCTGAATTCAATGACCACAGAAAAGAATTTGCAGGCTAACAATTATGATTTGAAAGACACTGGAAAGAGAATATATGGCCCTTTAACTTCCAAGCCAACGACATATCTTTCGCAGTTCATACTACACATTGCTGCAATTGGTGACATAGTTGATGGGACGGACACAACTCATGATTTCAACTTTTTCTCTATCGTCTATGAATGGCCTAAAGATGTATGTCTTAGTTTTTTATTTTATTTTTTTCAAAGTATGGGAATCTATGATTTTGTTCGTCTCTGTGTTCTCATTCAGGAAAATACAGTATCTAATTGCTTTTTACAGTTGGCATTCATTCTGATTACATGTGATAGCTTCTGGTTCATAATGCATGTATTGTCTGTGGTTTCTTGAAGTTCCTGAAAATTCAAACTAAGAATATGGTGCGGTTCTCCTGTGAAAAGATTTTGTATGGTACGGAATATCATTTTGGAACCCTGAGAAAGTCTTTGTTGTGGCACACTGCACGGGTGGGAATCCCCAAAGTTTGTTAAGACCACATTTATTGAACGTTGGAGATATATGTACATATTTTATCATCTGAAACCTGCTTCTCTCACATTAAATTTGTGAATTAATTTACTTCCCTGGCACTGAATGTGCAAGCTGAAGCCGGGTTGTGTGCATACATATCTCTAGAAACTCTAGAGTTTAAGCCTTCCATTAAAAAATAAAACATTTCTGTCTTCTTTTTTGTCTTTATCTCATCTTGGGTAAATTATGCTTTAGTAGTCTTAATATGTGAAAGCAGCCACCTGTCTATTTTATTCTGGCTAGGAGTTTGTTTTAGTCTTGCTAATTTCAAGTATCAGGTGTGAGGTGATCTTCTCAGAGAAGTGTTACTACCGAACTTGCTTAAGTAAAGTGATGGTGACTATTCTAGGTGGTAGGTTTCCACATCATGAAAACAATCTTAATATAGTACTCGATGAAGACTCGTGTTTCAGCTATTGTGGAAAGTCAAATTTACTCATTTGCTGGAAGATTATTCATGAGTCGTTTTCTTTATTTTCAATTTCTTCGTCTGATGATTAATAGTGACTATTGAATTATGGCTTTGCTTCATGGTAATTCCATAAAAATCTGGGCAAGATATGGACTTCATTGATAAGTTAAACTTCACAATCACAAAGTACGCATCTGTTTCCCTGCAGCTTTTGACTCGTCTGGTGTTTGACCGCGGAAACACGATGCAGCGGCAAAAGTGGCAGAGATAATGCGTGCTGATTTTGTCCATGAAGTAATTTCTGCCTGCGTGCCTCCAGTTTATCCACCGCGTTCTGGCCGTGGATGGGCATGCATTCCTGTTTTTACTATGTTCTCTAGGAGTCACTTGGAGAAAATTCTCACTCCCTCTTCTAGAGAAGCTAAGGGCAACTCCTTTAATTGTTCCCCTGGAGCACCTGGCTTGCCACTATTCTCTCTTCAGTTGGATATCATAAAACATCTGGCAAAAGTTTCTCCCGTAAGGGCTGTAGTAGCATGTTTATTTGGGAGCAGTATCTTATACAATGGCAGCGACTCTTCTATTTCCAGTTCCTTCAACAATGGTTTACTGCAGTCATCTGACGCAGATCGTTTGTTCTATGAATTTGCTCTTGATCAATCTGAAAGGTAATGCAGTCATTGGTATCTTATTTTTTTCCTGATTTCCATTGTTAACTATATTTTGATGATGTATAGATTTCCAACCTTAAACCGTTGGATTCAGATGCAAACCAACCTTCATCGAGTTTCAGAGTTTGCTGTGACATCTGAGCGAACAGCTGATGATGGCAAAGTTAGGTTTGAGCAGAGAGCTGCTATAAAACGAGCCCGTGAGCATGACAGTGACACGGAGTCTGAACTTGATGAAAGTGGTGGTGGAAGTAGGATCCCTATCGGTCTGACAGATGTCAATCATCAAAGTGGGGGACCTGCAGAAACCTATGATGACTCTCTAAAGTCTGATCGTACCGACTCTGACATGGCGGTGCATCTTTCATTTGACTGGGAGAATGAAGAACCTTACGAGAAAGCTGTTGAGAGGTAGTTTCTCCTTTTTCACTTCTTTTAAGTGCATCCCTAGCTTGCTTATAGTTGTCCTTTATGGACTTATGTGTCTTCTTTATTGGTCAAAATTCACTTCTATAGAATTGAATGATTTATAGCATGATTTAGTTAGCTAGACTTTTTACTGGAGGTGATTACATCAAGTAAGCTTAATCTTACTGAGTAGTGTCAGCATACTCTGAAATGATTCAGTAGAAAAAAATTGGGTCAGATTAATTACACTACACTATATGCATTCATAGCCTTTGTGCTATGATAGTATTCTGCAGATGTATCATGGTTTATGTGACATTAATCCAACTATGAAATGATGCTTTTGTGCTGAAATACACAATAATTGTGGTTTCTCAGTTTCCTTGCCTTGTCCATTTAGCTTTACCATCGAATTCGCTTATTATATATGTAATAATGGTGCTGCCCAGTACCTCTAGCAGTATAATACTTGCACTTTCAGGTCTGGTATATGGAAGCACTTGATTTTCAATAAAACATCCCTTCTCCCACACGATTTTTGAACTTACGGAATACTTTTCTTTTAGAGTAAATTGTTTACACGTATAAATACATGCTTTTAACATATTTCATATATTTTCATTAGTCAATTAATTGGGTGACATGTTAATTATTGTAACTATACAAAAATTTATCAATGCATGTGAATAAACAGAATATCTGAAATATCGTGAGATGGCGCAGAGTAGTAACAAATACAATTATAAGTTTTTGTTAAAGATTTTATTTTAAATAGATCAATTTTTATGTACAAGTTCTTGTCAATGATAATATGATTGGTGTAACCTCATGATGGCACGGCGCCATTTCTTTCACATAGTCTTAAGGAAGATTATATAAATCCGTCCATATCTCACACAAAGTGTATAATCACTAACAGAGCTTAACACCACGGAGTGGAGACCGTGTTCTTGGGCAAAAAATATGTCACAAAACTGATTAGAGAACCCGCAGCAAGTAGAAAGAGAGAAAGAAGGAAGAGAGAAGGAGGAGAAAGAGAATGTAAAAGAAAGAAAGAGAGGGCTGTAGTTTTCTGTAATCACAGAAACCCTACACCCATTGTATTTATATTGAATATAAATTGTATATAACAATAATATCCTTATGTAAGTAAAAAAGGAAATAAAACTCTGATAATAAAGGAAACTTAATAAAGTAACTTAACACTCCCCCTCAAGCTGGAGCATATAGGTCGCCTATGCTCAGCTTGGAACAACCAGCAACAAAAAAGCAAGATGAAATAATGCTTTGGTAAACATATCAGTAAACTGATCTCTAGAGGCAACGTAAGAAAGTAGCAACCAGCTTCTGCTTCACATCATATGCTTAGTTTGCTCTTGAAAAACATGATTCCTAGCAATATAAATAGCTGCTCATATCAATAGGTTGATTAATCGAAAATCCAAGCTCCTGGAGAAGAGATTTCAACCACAACAATTCGGCCACAATATGTGCCATAGCACGATATTCAGCCTCTTAGTTTGTTTCTTCCTATAGGTAGTAGAGCCCAATCAGCAATCATAGTAGTAGTCATAGTAGTCGCAGTAATAGTAGCAGCAACGATAGTAGTAGTAGCAGCAGCAACAGTAGCAACCGCAGTAGTAGCGGTAACGGTAGTAATAGGTAGCAGCAATGGTAGTAGTAGCAGCAGCAATGGTAGGCAGTAGCGGTAGCAGTAGCAATAGCAGCAACGGTAGCAGTAGCAATAGCAGCAACGGTAGTAGTGGTAGTAGCAGCAGTAACAGCAGTAGCAGCAACAACAACGTAGTAGTAGCACCAGTAGTAGGAGCAACGGTAGTAGTAGGAGCAGCAATGGTATCAGAGCAGGTCTAATTACCTGATTACTTGATCCTATTGCTGGTTTGAGAGTCCCCTAGGGTTGGTGCACAGCCACCTAAAGCTGTAATTTTTATCGGTTTTCTCTTTGATTAGAGAACCCGCAGCAAGTAGAAAGAGAGAAAGAAGGAAGAGAGAAGGAGGAGAAAGAGAATGTAAAAGAAAGAAAGAGAGGGCTGTAGTTTTCTGTAATCACAGAAACCCTACACCCATTGTATTTATATTGAATATAAATTGTATATAACAATAATATCCTTATGTAAGTAAAAAGGAAATAAAACTCTGATAATAAAGGAAACTTAATAAAGTAACTTAACAAAATACATCTTATATAAAGTGTCAATTTGAGTTGCGCTGATATTTGTAGAGAGAGCCTTCATAAGGATTCATAGTCTGGACGGTGTTTATGATCTTCCCCTTTTGTATATTCAAATAACATAACTTAGCTTCTTTTCTGTTGCAAATCAAACTGCAATAGTGTTGGATTGTCAATTCAAATTAAGTTTGGCTGGATGGTTTTGTAGTAGACCTGATTGGATGAGGCAATCAAGATAGTCAAATATATAGGGCAAGGCATGTGCAAGTCATCTGCAAATTTTGCGCTTTGTAGGATTGTTTTTCTTTTAAAGGTCAAAACATCACGTAGGGTTGTTAATTTCACTTTATATCTCAATAAAATTATTGAGTTGAAGTGAAGTGTCTTCCCTATTTTAAATGTGGTAGCAGACATAAATTGGGGTGGTCTGTTATTAGTAACTCGAGTTTTATTTAATGGTGCTCTAGTGGTATAAAATGCTGCAGGGATCATTTCAAAATTTCCTACATGGAAACAATCTTCATATTACGTATGTTGTGCTGATAGCGATCTATTGCATCTTCAAACATGTCTCATTGATGAGTCTGTAATTTATAACAGAACTGGAAACGCAGCCTTGCTGTGCACATTGTTTCTCTTCTAATATGTTTCTCTCCTTTTGTCTTCAAAGATTTAAGACATCATACTTGTTTTTTCAACTTTTACTTTCTCTGTGTTTCCTTAATTCTGGATACGATGAAATTGTGAAACTTGTGATTAATTGTCTACAAGTCTGATTAGTTAACTGCATTATCCAATCTTGTTGGTTAAATATCTTGTGTCAGTTCTAGAGTTTTCAAGATTCAAATTGCGATTCCCTTATTTTTTATTATTTTTTTCCTATTCTCAGAAACAAATCATGATCTGTCTTTTACAAATTTTGTAAAAGCAATATATTTTTTTTATTTCTGACATTATTATTGTGTGTTTGGCCTATCTTTTGCCTTATGGGATGCCAGCTGTAGCGGCACATCTATTAATGAATGACTGCAACAATGTCATAAAGGAGAAACATATCACATGACCTGACTACAAAATATGATGTGAGGGTGATGTTATAAAACATCACATGTAGCCTTTAAAAAGAAACAGGCTTAGATGCTGACATCTGGGTTTTTTTTATCCTTTGCTTTCAATAACTCTCTTGTGTAGGTTATGTCGCTTGGAGGATAGAATTTTGACATTTTAATTGGGTCTTTATTTTGCTCTATTTGTATGTATCATTACAAATATTAATTAATTGGTGGCATGCCTTTTAGCTTTATATCAAGAAGTATGAACATATTTGCTTGATGATAATTTTAGATGGATTTATGATATTTTTAGGGATAAGTCCATATCTAATTATCTAACTTGCAGCATTGTTGCAATTAAGTCAAACTTTTAATTGGTGCAATTGAGTCCTTTAATTTGTCTGATTTGTGTAACCAAATCCTTTAGTCGTTTGCACAGTTAATTATGTGTAAATGTGGAAAAAGAGATACATTTAAAAATTCTTAATAAATCAGCTTAGTAAAACATAAGAAAAAGAAAACGAAAAGCAAGAAATAGAAGACAATGTGCAGTGGAGACCTACAGCCGTCGTCACCAATGATGCTGGAGACTTGTGGCGGTGCTACCACTCCATCTCCTTCACCACTGGCTGGACCTACCAGCATAGCCAACGCCTCCATGGAGATAAACATTGACAAGATGGGTGCGATGGTGATTATGGATAATGGACAATCTTCTGATTGAGAGGACCTCCGATCCTGAATTCCACATTTTTTTCTCCAATTGAGAGTCGAGGACCCAGCCTTGAGTATATAGCACCAAGAAGGAGGTTCAAACTAATATGTGGTGGCGAATATGTTTGCCAAGCCTGATGAGCTCAAAAGGATACTCTGTGGTGTTGGCTTTACATGGTGTGCAATAGGAGGAGTTGATTAAGCTGGATTATGTAAACTAAATGTTGCTGGCATTTGCTCAAATTGATGAAGTTATGGTGAATCATGTGAAAATTTTCAGCGATTGCTCAATTTTTTATGTGACGTCATGATGTTCTAGCATTCTAGGCAAACTGTAGTGTCTGTGGACGATAGAGGTTGACTTTGGCAGTGGCAGCACTAGGATGCGTTACTAGTGTTAATGGTAGAGATGGCGATTCCTGCCTGGCAGCAGTATCACAATCTCTCCCTTTCTCCCTTCGCCTTCCCTCTTGCATTATTTGTTTTTCTTTATTAAAAATCTTAGATAATACCATGTCAGCCACCATGTTAACATATGATTAAATGTGTTGGCAAAAGGGCTTGATGTACTACTCATAAAAGTTAGAGGATTCAATTGCACCAATTAAAAGCTTGAGGACTTAATTGCTGAAACAGTGCAAGTTACAGTGCTAAATGTGGCCTCATCTCTATAATCCAATTTTGTATTGCACTTAGTATGATATTCTACTTATGATTTTATCACAGGTTACTTTTGAATCTCACCGATCTTCTTCTACAGATTAATTGATGAAGGAAAACTAATGGATGCTCTTGCTCTATCCGATCGTTTTCTATGTAATGGTGCCTCAGACCGCTTACTTCAGTTATTAATTGAGCGTGGTGATGAAAATCATTCAATATCTGGTCAAGCACAAAGTTATGGTGGCCACAGCATCTGGAGTAACAGTTGGCAGTATTGCTTGCGGTTGAAGGATAAACAACTGGCAGCTAAACTTGCTCTTAAGTATGTTTAGGGCCAATAAGACTTTTAATGTAGATGAGCTGATTGATAATGTTGAGTTCTCGATATTTCAAAAATAGCCGTACATAGTCATTGCCAATTTTCCTTATTTGGTCATTCGCGTTTGAATATTTTCTATCAGGTATATGCACGGATGGGAACTCGATGCCGCCTTGGACGTTCTCACCATGTGCAGCTGCCATCTGCCACATAGTGACCCAGTCAGAAACGAGGTGGAATTAGATTTACTTAGTTTGATCTTCTCCTATAGGCGGAACTTGTTTTATTTTCACTTAAGAATTTGTTTTCATGATTCTTCATCAGCACTCTTTTCAGCCTCGAGTTCTTCTCGTGTAACAAGTTTGTTTTGATTCAGATTTTGCAAATGAGACAAGCTTTGCAGAAGTACAGTCATATATTAAGTGCTGACGATCATTATAGCAGCTGGCAACAGGTCATTTGTCCTAAACTGATTCACTCAGATTGTTTAAGAGTAATCAAAGTGAATCATTGCTTGATTAATAATTGTAGTTGTTTAGATACTTAGACTTTCAGATTACTCTGGTTAGGTTGAAGCTGCGTGTAAAGCAGATCCGGAGGGCTTGGCTCTTAGATTGGCTGAAAAGGGGGCTGTTTCTGCTGCTTTAAAAGTGGCTGAGAGTGCTGGTTTATCGGTAGATATGCGGAGAGAGCTACAGGCTCAACAACTTGTGAAACTTCTAACAGCAGATCCTCTGAATGGTGGGGGTCCAGCAGAAGCCTCACGATTTCTTTCCTCCCTACGTGACTCTGAAGATGCTTTACCAGTGGCAATGGGTGCCATGCAGTTGTTACCCAACTTGCGGTCCAAGCAGCTTCTGGTAATCGCTCTTGTTTCTTTCTTGCTTGTATGTTTTACAATTCCATGTTGTCACTTGGGTACTAATTTTGTTTGTTGATATTGTGGAGGTTCACTTCTTCCTGAAGCGGAGAGATGGGAAATTGTCGGATGTCGAGGTCTCCAGGCTTAACTCTTGGGCCTTAGGTCTCCGTGTTCTTGCTGCCCTGCCACTGCCATGGCAGCAAAGATGTTCTTCTCTGCACGAGCACCCTCATCTTATTCTTGAGGTTCTCCTTATGAGGAAGCAGCTGCAATCTGCGTCTCTGGTATTTTACTTCTCAAGAAGATGATTTTCAGATGATACTTATTTATAGTCTGCATCGCAAATAAAAAGCCTAATCTTAGGGGGTGAAAATCCTTATCTAGCATTGAGAGAGAGTTTATCATGGATGAATGTGACTGGTGATTATTAGATTATTTTTACCTCTCTGTATCTGATGATGGAATCATGTTTTTACAGATTCTTAGAGAATTTTCTTCCTTGAGAGACAATTCTATGGTTGTCACATATGCTGCTAAAGCTATTGTGGTCAGCATAAGCTCTCCTTCCAGGGAACCTCGCGTGTCAGTTTCTGGAACTAGGTCAAAACCGAAAACAAGAGCAGGTGCTTCGACGAGGTCATCTTTTTCGAATAGTTTGAGCAACTTGCAGAAAGAGGCCCGACGAGCTTTTTCTTGGGGTCCTCGAAATGCGGGAGAAAAGAATGCTTCAAAAGATGTTCAACGGAAGAGAAAGAGTTCAGGATTATCGCCATCTGAAAGAGTTGCTTGGGAGGCAATGGCAGGTATTCAGGAAGATTCATTGACTTCTCTTTCTGCTGAGGGGCAAGACCGACTTCCACCTGTTTCGATAGTTGATGAATGGATGTTAACTGGGGATCCAAGTAAGGATGAAGCTGTCAGATCATCCCATCGGTATGAAAGTGCCCCTGATGTTATTCTCTTCAAGGTAAGTGTCTTTGATAGATTATTTGATGAGTTTGTGGATCCAGGGGGCTTTTTTCATTATTGAAATTGCGGAAAGCCTTAGTAAAATAGGCCTCATTTTGCCAGTGCCAAAAAGCTGAAAATAAGGAATCTGGAAAATCTGGGTTGAGGTAGGAGCGTCTCAAATGCACATCCAGAGTGCCTGTTTAGTGAGCTTGAAAACAGATCAATCAATCTATCCATGTTAGTAAAGTTCAGGTTTTGAGGAGTCAAATCTTATGGGACCATTGCCAACTAATCTAGAAACTTATGCTGCTAAATAAAGGCGTGATTTAATATTTTTAGATGTTCTAAGACTCCTGTAAATTGGCCTAGCAAGGGAGAAAAATGTGTTTGAGGGTTTTTATTTCTCCACATGCACAGAAATTCTTCGTCAGATTTTGACTTAATAGCTGCTTCGACCATGAGCGTCCACAGAAAAGCCACAGTAAGTGGGTGTTTCTAATTTGAAATTTGACCTTGAAGAAAACTATTTTCCATCCTCTAGCTTCTCTGATGATAAGTTCCTTCTCTTGGTACACCAATTCTTGAGTTTCATTAGGATCCACAGCTACCACATGCATGTCTTAAACCAAAAGATAAGATGGATGTAACATGTTGTGGACTCGTCTTGTTGAATAGACATCTTGACTAATCCTGTAGAATAGCAACATTATCCATAGATGTGGCTAAGAGAGAGAATATAGTATACTGGTGGTTTTCTTTCTGTGATTCTTCTATAGTGCATTGACTGTTTGGTTTGGTAATACATTTGAAATTGTTTAATTATGCACTTTTGCTTAGCTGTGTTGAAATCATCAAGATCTTCTATACTTTGAATAGACGCTTGTTGCGAACATATAGTGTGTTAAAGGTGGTAAACAGATCGTTTGATGTCACTTTCTTGCATCTTTCTTCTTAACGGAAATTTTGGATCTAATGTTTTAGGCATTGCTTTCATTGTGTTCGGATGAGATCGTGTCTGCCAAAAGTGCTCTTGAATTGTGCGTCAATCGGATGAAAAATGTGTTAAGCTGCCAACAGTTGCCTGAGAGTTCATCCATGGAGACAATTGGACGGGCATATCATGCGACAGACACATTTGTGCAGGTTTGCTCTTTGCTTAGTGAAGGAAAGAAGTATTTAAAATAGAGGAAAAAGTTCCATATCTTTTGTAGAGGAAAGTTACTTAGTATTATTCAATAAACTTTAATATATATACATCAAAACTAAACCCTAAAAGTGGTAAAGACTAATTTACCCTTCTTACTCCTAACACTCCCCCTCAAGCCTGGAGCATAAATATTAATCATGCCCACTTGTTACAAATATGTTCTATCCTCCCATTACCCAAGGACTTAGTAAAGATGTCTACGCAAGTTGTTCACCGATTCGAACATGACCGGGAAGAATTACTCCACTTTGCAACTTCTCTCGGATAAAATGACAATCAACCTCAATGTGTTTTGTTCTCTCATGAAACACGGGGTTGGAAGCTATATGCACAGCAGCTTTATTATCGCACCACGAGTCATGGGTACTAAATCTTTAAAGCCTAACTCGTCAATAACCTGTCGAATCCACACTAATTCACACGTCACTTGTGCCATGGCTCGTATTCGACTCAGCACTAGAGCGAGCAACAACACTTTGTTTCTTACTTTTCCATGATACCAGATTTCCTCCGACTAAGGTACAATATCCAGTAGTTGATCTTCTATCATCCGGAGACCCAGCCCAATCAAGCATCGAAAAACCTTCAACTCTGTTATGACCATAGTTTTGGTAGAGAACTCCTTTTCCGGAGCTTTCTTCAAATACCTCAATATCCGAATAACTACATCCCAGTGAGATGTACGAGGGGAAGACAAAACTGGCTTACTACACCGACGGGAAAAGCAATGTCCGGTCGAGTAAGCGTAAGATAATTCAGCTTACCTACCAGTCTTCTATATCTCTCAGGATTATTAAGAATTTCTCCTCCATCAGCAACTAATTTAACCCCTTGTTCCATGGGTGAATCAAGAGGCTTTGATCCCAACATACCTGTCTCAGTGAGCAAATCCAAGACATATTTTCGCTGTGACAGAACAACACCTTTTTGTGATTGTGCCACTTCGATTCCTAGGAAATATTTCAATTTTCCTAAGTCCTTAGTTTGAAACTGTTGCTGAAGATAGGCTTTTAGTTCATTTATACCAACCAAGTCATCTCCCGTGATGATAATATCATCAACATACACAATCAAGAATAGTTTGCCTCCCCTTGATTGTTTATAAAAGAAAGAATGATCATTTCCACATCTTGATAGCCCAAAAGACAATACAACCTTAGAAAATCTTCCAAACCATGCTTGTGGAGATTGTTTCAAACCATATAAAGATTCTTTTAATTTGCAAACTAGTCCAGACTCCCCCTGAGCAACAAACCTCGAAGGTTGCTCCATATAAACTTCTTCATGAAGAGTGCCATGCAAGAAAGCCTTCTTAACATCAAGATGAAACAAAGGCCAGTTATATGTTGTAGCAAGAGAGATCAAAATATGAACAAAAGTAAGTTTGGCAACAGGAGAAAATGTGTCTAGATAGTCAACCTTTGGCAATAAGTCTTGCTTTTAAACGAGCAAGAGAACCATCGGAGTTGACTTTTACAGCATATACCCATCGACAATCAATAGCAGTTTTGCCTAGAGGAAGTGGTACTAAGTCCCAAATTTGATTAATCTCAAGAGCCTTTAATTCTTCTTCCATTGCTGTCCTCCAACCAGAACTTTGTAACGCCTCAGCAACAGACTTGGGGATGGGATATTGTTCAACAGTAGTTAAAAAGGCTTGAAAAGTAGGAGACACAGAAGAGTGAGAAATAAAATTTGCAATAGAATGTTGAGTACAAGTATGTGTACCTTTGCGATGAGCAATAGGAAGATCAAGATCAGATACAAGAGGAGGTACAGCTAATGGCGGATCTGGAGTTGAAGTCGACGTAGTAGTGACATGAGGAGCAGGGGGAGCAGTAGTAGCATCACGATGACGTCGTGTATAAACCTGGAGTGGAGGTGGTTTCTCTGTAGATACTGGTGAAACATTGGGAATAGTAGACTGAATGATGGTGAAATACAAGTCTTCATCTAATTCAGACACATCAATTGGAACATTATGATAAGGAGTGGATTCAAAAAATGAAACATCAGATGTTAAACCCTAGGCTCTGATACCATGTAGAGGAAAGTTACTTAGTATTATTCAATAAACTTTAATATATATACATCAAAACTAAACCCTAAAAGTGGTAAAGACTAATTTACCCTTCTTACTCCTAACATCTTTCATTAAATTATGTTAATCTGAGAAATCTTATACGAAGGCACTTAAATGTAAGGTCAAGGTGCTAGCTCTCTCAGCTGGCAGTCCTTTGTTGGTCATACCATTTTTTGGGAGCTATTGCTTCTTTCATCATGAATTGGTTCAGGGAGCATGACTACTGATCACTGTTGTATAATCCCTTAATTGGACAAAATGGCACAACTTTGTGTGAAGTTGTAGTACTATAATTGAAAGTACATCTTATCCAGGTTGAACTGTAATAACCGTTTCTTATAAGCAGGGATTATTCTATGCTAAATCTCTTCTTAGAAAGCTGGCTGGGGCTAGTGAGTTGTCTGGCAATCCTGAGAGAAATAAGGATGCAGATGACACATCATCAGATGCTGGTAGCTTGAGTGTAGGCAGTCAGTCTACAGATGAGCCCTCTGAACTTCTTCTGCAGACGGATATATGGCTTGGACGTGCCGAACTGCTTCAGAGTCTCCTAGGATCTGGCATTGCTGCTTCCCTTGACGATATTGCTGACAAGGAGTCATCTGATCGTCTTCGAGACAGGTTAATTGCAGATGAACGGTATAGTATGGCTGTCTACACTTGTAAGAAGTGCAAGGTAATTTCTGTTTCTGCAACATAGTCACGTGTTGTGCTATTTAGACTAGTTCAATGGTTAAATATGTCTCCTCTTGCAGATAGATGTCTTTCCTGTATGGAATGCTTGGGGACATGCTTTAATTCGAACAGAACACTATGATCAAGCTCGAGTGAAGTTTAAGTACGTTTTCCTTTTGAAAAAATAGTTTTATGCGAATATAATAATTTACACATGTTTATCAGTTCTGATATGCATCTTTCTCGCTCTCTCTCCAGGCAAGCACTTCAGTTGTATAAGGGTGATACTACACCTGTCATTTTGGAGATCATTAATACCATTGAAGGAGGTCCGCCTGTTGATGTGTCAGCAGTCCGTTCAATGTAAGATGTGTAATTGACTAGAAGTGTGTTACATGTGTTGAATGCTGATCTTCTGAGGATACTTGTCAGTACATTGACCAATCCAGTCGCTTTGCTTTTGTTTGCTTCCCTTGCCATTCCTTATTTCACCTTCTTCCTTATGGTGTCCTCTTCTATCCTTTCTTTGGCAATTATTCTTTCTCTGCTATCCTTTTCTGGCGGAGCCAACAAGTGAATTAGAGGTTGAGCTGACATATGTGGAAGTTGGAAGCCTTTCTGGGCTTGATTTTCAATAGGTTCAAGCCCCCGGTTCTGATGAAGATGGCTATTCTTTTCATTCCTTACTTTTCTTTTGCTTAGTAGTGTGTTTTCTTTCCTGGTGGTGATTTGAAGGGGTAACCTGCTCTCTAATTAGGCAAGCGGCACTTTTTCAATTTCATGAGTAGTATATATGGGAACTGTAGCGAGAGCAAGTCCTTAGATATACAGCTTTTAGGTAGTCTGGAGGTCCTCGTGAAACTTGTGGGCATGCTAGGAGAAATCTTCTATGCTGCCTGGGTGGGGTGAGTTGGTTGGCTTCTTCTGGAGGCTTCGGACAGCTTTCCATTTGAAAAAGGGAGGGAGGAAGCACGAGAGATCCTCATGGCAGACTTCTTTATGGAGGTCGAAGGTGGTTTTAGAGATTTAGTCTTCTGTAAAAGAGCTGAGGTGTTGAACTTGTAGAAAATCTTTTTGGTGCTGTAAACTTGGTCCACATAGGGAAAGGCTTCTCAGTCTGCCTTGGAGAGGTCAACTGGTGAGGTTTAGGAGACTAAGTGCTTCTCCTTGATGGCAAACTTTCCTTATGTCTATTGGTTGAGTTTTGGCCAAGGTAGGGATGGCAGTCTTACCCTCCCAAAACGAAGACCTGAATTGCTTGGCTAAAATGTGGCAGCTAGACCTGCCATCCATGAGTTTTGGGGTGGAGGGGCAAATTTTTCTGGCTCACATGTGGAGCAGGGATGGATGAGGCTGTTTTTGTCCCTAAACCTCCCTGCTATTTTTTACTCCTGAAGACCTAGTTTCTTGATTTTATTTTGGCATTTTCGGCAACATATGTATCTTTTATTTTCCATATCTTGCTACTAAATTTGTGATGAAGACCTTCCAAAATAAATTATCACACTTTATTCTTCTCCCTTAACCATTTTACTTTTGTGCTAGTACCTAATTTAGTCGGTTTGCATATTTTCTATAAATTGGTACCTTTGGCTTTGAGATTTCTAGGCTTTGCTATTAATTGGAGCGAGGGTATCTGCATGCCCCATGGGGTTGGGGCGGGGTGGAGAAATTTGCCCAGTGTGGGGTGTGGGGTGGGGATGGGGCACCTCTAATGACATCCCTGCCCATTGCTATTCCTAGGCCAAGAGAGGTTGGTTAATGACAAGATATCTGTATGTACCATTGGAGAATATGCACAGGGTTTAAATGCTTTCCCGCAGAATATAAGTTAATATCTTGGATCTTGATCCTAAACTATCCAAACAACCTAGGGTCATGTGCTTCTTGAGCATGGCCTAGTTTTAAGTGAGGATTGGTTGTGGGTGTTTGGATTTGTTACTCATCAGAACCGTGCCCTGATTCAGCCCTTTTGCAAGTGATCTTGTGGTTCTGTTGGGTGTTAATCTGAACATGGCTCTTTTGCAGATGAATTTTTAAGTCTGGCTATGAGTGTAGGAGAGTTATGGATTCTGAGATTAGACTGGGTCAATTATTGATCGTTTGATTTATCTTCCTTGCAAATCAAGTATGGGCTCAAGAGTTCTGGTGACTTTTAATGCAAGAAGTGGATTGTTTAGATACAAAATGGCAGTGTCGTATCATAATAAGAATGGCTCCTTTGTTGTGGTCAGCAAAGGAATGAGTTTATTCTCTGAAGGACGTGAAGGTAAATGATTTTTATTCTTGAAGGCTGGCAAAGGAAAGAGGTAAGGAATGCACTTGAACTTGAAAGCTTGCCTTTTCTGTCAGCAGCAGGACCACTCAATGTTAACATCAAAGAGAGGAAAGAACTGGTCTTAAATAGGTCTATCCTGTTCAAAATTTTTAGTAGCTAGAAGAAATCTAGTCTGTATAGGCATATTGAACTAATAAGATATAAGAGGGGTGGCAACGAACGAACTTGGTTCTGACAAGAGTTGGAGTGGGACAGTTTCATGATCACACTGAGAAGAGTATTTAGTTGAAATTTTAGGGGTTTAGAATTCCTTCAGTTGTGCCTTTCCCCTTGGGTGTTTATGGGGTTTGGACACGTGGAATGGCCTTTGGATCTTCCAATTATGGTGAAATTGTAAGATGGAAGTACGGTCAGTAGGTTATAAGGAGCAGGGGAAGATTTATAACATGTGGAATGAGACAATGATAAAGATCTTGTTATGTAATAGAACACAAAAAATATGAAGGATTTATGTTTCGAAGCCACATGGTGGGATAAGGTTGAGTTACCTGCATTTCTTTTGGAAAATGTGCTGTCATAATTTGCAGGATATGTTTCAGATTTTGGTGACGGAGTTTTCTCATCAGTAAGTCTGGAAAGTTGTGAGCACCTGTTTTGTGGGCGGATCATTTGGTTTAATATAGGACTGACTCTGTGCCAGCGGGATTTCACTAAGTTTCTCTTCTTGCTTTCTTGGATTATTTGGAGGGAGTGCTTGGTGTAGCTCCAGGATCCTGCCCTTAAATTCTTGTTTGGGAGTAAGAGAAATGTAGAGATCGTAACCTATTCAAACATGGACAGGATGCCTCTTGCTTTTGTCCTTTTCAATTTGTGGTGGATGTTTTAGGGATTTGAGTGCATGTCCTTTTAAGGGTTTAAATTTCCTCCTTATTGTTAAGATGAAAATTTATTGTTAGTGAGAACTGTTTAAGTACATCCTAACTGTTTAAATACATGCTATCCAAATTTATTGAATAGGTTATGAACATATATTTCTTGCATTGTCTTTGGATAAAATTTATCAAGGAAGTGAACTTTCCAGCTCATCTTGTGTTTTGCTTCTATTTAGACATGTTTAGCACAATAAATGTGCTTTGTACTCTTAAACTCTGTTCATGTTTATGTTATGATTCCCTTTCCACATTACAAAATTGAGGTTACTTCACATGCTTGCTGAGACAGGTTGTGAATGATGGATTTCTAATTGCAGGTATGACCATTTGGCTAAAAGTGCTCCAGCTATATTAGATGATTCACTTTCTGCTGATTCCTATCTTAATGTCCTGTACATGCCATCTACGTTCCCACGTTCAGAGATGTCTAGACGTTCATCAAACTCTGCAAATGACTCTGATTTCCTGGATTTGGAAGAGGGACCCCGAAGCAATCTAGATAGTACTCGGTATCTTGAATGTGTCAATTATCTACAGGAGGTAAACTAATCTTTGACACATATGATCTGTATCTGGAATGCTTTAATTATTCATAGGATGTAGACTAGCCTTTGATATTTTATGCGCTTTGGCGTGATATTGACTTTGCTCTATTTCTCTTAGTTCGCACCCTATGCGGGCTTTCTTAATGCAAATTGTCTGATAATTATTTGCATGCAGAACTTATGTATAGATGTATATGGAAGATTTATTGGTGCAACTCATCTGTAGATTCTAGCAGAATATTTCTAATTGAAGCTTTTTTTGTGGGTTACTTGGCTCTGGGTATATTTTGTATGTGGAAAATTGTCTAGACACCTATTGGTTGGGGCATTTGCCAAGTGGCTATGTCAATTTGGCAATTTAACTCTTTTGCTTGTCATATTTGTGGAAATAGCCCTGTTGTTGATCTTCATTTGAGATCTTTAATTAAGTCATCTAGATAGTAACTTCAGCGTATGCCTTGTCAAACAACTCCACTAGAAATCGCTAAAGTGAAGATGAACAGAAGGTTCAACTTCAAATATTAAAAGTACAAAGTGTGTATGGACATGTTATCTTCCTTAAAGCTGTCATTAATTTTCTGGTTCATCCTTGCTTTCTTCCTTCCACTGAGAGCTCATGACTCTATGTATATTTTTTTGAAGTGCAGTATGCTCCGCAGCATTCGCTTAATTTTATATTTAGGCATGGCCATTTCAGGGACGGGTGTATGTTATTCTTTCCACTGGTTGATGTTCCTACACCCGCTCACCCTTCAGGCCATGGTGTTGTTATTTCATCTCCACCTCCACAAAGGCCAGATCATGGGACAATTGATGATTTGTGTGACTACTGCATTGGCTATGGTGCCATGCCTGTTTTGGAAGAAGTAATTTCGTTGAGACTCTCATCAAGTTCAAAAGATGTGGTCAATCATACAGAAGCAGCCCTTGCTCGAATCTGCCTTTATTGTGAAACTCATAAGCATTTCAATTACTTATACAAGTTTCAGGTATAATTTACTCCTTGTGTAGTGAATTCTTTGGACTTGGTGCATGCTTGCGAGAATATAGTCCTTTTTAGATGGTCAAGCAAATAGAGTGGCAATTTCATGTTATGCTGTCTATTTCATTAGTGGCAGTTGGCTTATTTTGAAATTCTTTATGTTTTTATTTATGATTTAGTAGCACAATATTGTGAGCGTTAGGAACCCCCATGACCCCAAAAACAAAAATGTAAATGTTAAAACCTCAATTTTTTTTTACTTACATGCAGTTGGATTAACCATATGTGTCTTTTTAGCATACTGTTAACTTGTGGAACCAAAGGGTAACCATTAATTGGAAAAATGTTACTCCTTTTGATCCAGACTTCAACATGACATTCATGTTATTGGTGGTAATTAATATAAACGAGATTTCTAGGTGTGATTATTGCTGTTTACTATAAATTTTTGTAACTTTAGAGGAGATAATCATCACTTTTGTCCTGTCGGTTGAGAAACTGTGTTTTTACTTCCACAATAAGATTTACCTTTGCTCTTACATAGAGTTTTTCAATTCCACTAAGTATTTTTGTGAATATAACATAAAATATGTCTGCTTTAAATTGATTTTTTACATTGTGAGGCTACCTTTGTGTCAGTGATGATTATATTTATTGCCCTTTGTCCCCACTCCCAGCCCACATGCCATTGGGCTAATTTGCTGTGGTTAGGTTTGTCTTTTTGGCTCCAAACACTTCTTGGGGTTGTAATTATGGTTCACTTCACAAGTTAATTTCACTTCTCTCTGTGATTCAGGTTATCAAGAAGGACCACGTTGCAGCTGGGCTTTGCTGTATTCAACTATTCATGAATTCTGCCACGCAGGAAGAAGCCATCAAACATTTGGAGCATGCTAAGGTATTTTCTAGTATCTAAAGTGTGTTAGCTTTGTTTCACTGATAACTCTGGGCCTTTGTGCTTAGTGTAATCACTTGTAAAAGATAAATGCTAAGGGATTTTCTCATACTAGTTCCAGTACATTTGATTGTCATTTGGCGCTATCAATTTCTTCATCAAATGTGAGAATTCTGCTGCTGTGGAGAAATAAACTCAAAAGAATATTGAAGTAGAGAAGATGGGGCCAACATGAAAGACAACCTTAACCTATGAGCAATTTAACAAATTGTAAAATTCTGACAGGTGTGGGTGTGTTGGACATCCTGGTATACAAAGTAAGCAAGATAAATAATCATTTAGCAAAATGTACATACAATTCTATTGATGTTCAATGATGATGTCAATATGTTCTCCTTTGGTATGTTCAAATTGTCTGCCAGACAACAGCTATTGAGGCTGTACATGAGGAAAAATGTTGCCGACATTGTTTTTCTCTGATTTGGCAGGAAAAGATGAGTAAGCTGGTTATGTAGCTTAAACTTGGTTGGCGATTGGTGTTCTTTCTAGTTTGAATGAATTGTAGACTTACTAGAAAGATATCTTTCTTATGAGTAATCTTGACCTGCAATTCATTTATGATGTAATTTCCTTCGACATGTAGATGCATTTTGATGAAGGTCTTTCAGCGCGACATAAAGGTGGAGATTCTACTAAAGTTGTCACAAAGGGCCTGAGAGGAAAAAGTGCTTCCGAAAAGCTCACTGAAGAAGGACTTGTCAAATTTGCTGCCCGTGTGGCAATACAAGTAAATAATTATCATATTTGCTTTCTAGTGGTCTCTTTTCTCTGCTCCTCAAAAGCATCTGTACTGGCAATATGGTTACCTATTTGAAATGGTTTTCCATTGACACATTGAAATGCTCTGCAATAAAATAGGATTCTCAGTTGGAAAGTTCTTGAATGACAGAGAATGTGCTGTTGCACCATCATTTCTGTGTGAAATCATAATTGAAGCTCGATGTGTACTTACTAGTCGATTAGTTCTTTGAATCTGGGTCTGTGCAATGTACTTTAGAAACCTTTTCCTCTGTGCTTGTATATGTCCTCTCTTTTTCTGCCACATGTGCTTAAAAGGGAATGGATAACTCTTTTAGAGATAATTAGCACCTGAGAACTGGAAAGAAATATTCAATAACTTGTCCTTAGCATTTATCAGACTATATAACGTACATAATTTGATGTTAAAAGAGCCTTCCAGTTTGAAGTTTCGAGCTCTTTTTGGCAATTTAGTAGTCGATCAACTGACATCTTTGCTGTGGATTAATAATCTCCCAGATGGATGTTGTCAAATCATTCAGTGACTCAGATGGGCCCCAATGGAAGCATTCTCTTTTTGGGAACCCAAATGACCCTGACACGTTCAGGTTTGTTCCTTCTTCAGATGAAAGTGCTCAAACCAAAATCTAAACATACTGTCCTTTGAAGAAAATATGTTTTCTCTTATGGAAATTGGGAACTTTATTTTTTGTCTGGTTTGGAGCTTTGGATAAGTCCACATTCATACTCATGGATGTATTACATTTTATGAAGAGAGGTGTTGTTGGAAAAGTCGTAAAGCTGCTCTCTCCAAAGTTGTCTAAATTTGAATGACATTTCTTTGCCTAACATGTCAGTCCATCATAATTATATAGCTGTGAAAGCTGAATATGCAACAGCAATCCTTAGACCTTGCCTGCATTTAATTAAGACTCTCGTAATGATAAGTAAAATGTTGCATATTTTAGACCTAACTTTCCTGATTACTTCTAGGTTAATATCCTGAAAAACCCTACAGTGGTATACCTGTAACAAATTTATCTCAAACTATTTTTTTGACCACTAAAAACCCAAAATTGGTATACTTTTGATAAATTTACTTCAAACTGATACACTTGTGACAAATTTATCTTTTGTTAGTTTTCGTTAAATTTTACTATAAAATTATTAAGTTAAATAATATGTGACAGTTGACTGGTATACCAATTTAAATTTATCTCAAATTATTTTTTTGACCACCAAAAACCCCAGATTGGTATATCTTTAACAAATTTACCTCAAACTGGTACACTTGTGACAAATTTATCCTCTATTAGTTTTCGTTAAATTTTAAGTTAAATAATATGTGACGGTTGATTGGTATATCAATTTGAGATTTTGCACTCCGTTTGTCACAGTTAACAATTTTTGTGATTTTTTTGTGGTATTAATCTAATTTAGAGGAGGGTATATTTGTCACAAATTTACTAGTTTTGGGTTTTTTGTGGTCTAATAAATTAGTTTGGGTAAATTTGTCATAAATGTACTAGTTTATGGGTTTTTATGGTTAGTCGGGTAAATTTGTCATAGGTGTATTGGTTTGGGGTTTTTTGTGGTCAAAAAAATAGTTTAGGGTAAATTTGTCACAAGTGTACCGGTTTGAGGTTTTTTAGGGTATTAACCCTTACTTCTAATATGTTGGTTTTGACTTTTAAATAGTACTTATCCTAAATTTTCCATTTCCTGTTTGTATATATTGAAAGTTTTCTGGTGTTTTGTGATAAGTAAAAGTCTAATTGTGAGTATCACAAAATTTAGAAAAAGTAAAGCTTAAAACCACTCCATACAAACCAATGAGAAATAGTTACTATGAGGCTTGTCATTTGGAAAGTGAAACATATCGATATGTCTTGAAAGAGAGAGACTTTATGTGATGTTGTTATCTCTTTATGAATTGCAGGAGAAGGTGTGAGATTGCAGAGACTCTTGCTGAGAGGAACTTCGATTTGGCTTTTCAAGTGATATATGAATTTAACCTCCCTGGTAACTAAAAATGACTTCTTTTGGCACAAGCTGTCTATATAGTCAAGTGTACTTTAGTCGTGTTGCTGAGCTAATACTAATATATCATACAGCCGTGGATATTTATGCTGCGGTAGCTGCATCACTTGCGGAAAGGAAAAAAGGAGGCCAGTTGACAGAGTTTTTCCGAAATATCAAAGGCACTATTGTTTATGACGACTGGGATCAGGTGATATAATGTCCATCAAAAACATGATAGCATGGCACTTAGCTGGTTTAAGTTTCCAAAGCAGTTCACATAAAATGTTAGGGAAACATTCATCAGATGCAGCTATTAGGGCATAACAATGATTAATGCTAGTGCTGACATTGTTAAACTTGTTAGGAGAAAGTCAATGTTGAGTTTCAAACACTTTAAGCTTCTCCTTTTTCTTTCTCAAGCTATTTGAAATTCCCACTTGATTTTTGGGGATTTACCTGTTATGTTTACTAGAAATATGCAATTAACGTGGTACTGCTGACCTGGGTGTTGAAGGTCAACAATACCATTGCAAATCCTTTGGGTGATTTGCTCAAGTTTTATGTGTTAATTTACAATTTTTTGCAATGCTTTCTTCTCTTGTATTCTGCAAAATCTTGTCAGAAGATGAGTAGCAAAGCCTTTTCTATGTCATCTTCATCTCAATAAACATTATCTTTGGAACATTTTGTAGGTGTTAGGAGCTGCCATAAACGTATATGCCAATAAGCACAAAGAACGTCCTGACCGTTTGATAGACATGTTAACCAGCAGCCACAGGTATGATTTAGTTTGTCTTACCATGGACTTTATCATGGATCTCTTATGTGTTTATGGAAGACAGAGAAATCATGGCAATTTTTATGAATAATACACTTCATTATTCCTAGTAGGTGTAGGTTTCTTGTCCCAATGTTGTATATATCATGTCCTTTAATTGCTTTTTCCTCTAGGAGAATTATCTGGTAGTTCGAAAAGCAAAGTTGAGTTAACCATTTACTGGAATAGAAGGATGTTTGGCAATAATCGGAAGGCTACTCATATAATGGATAGAAATCTCTTCCAATGAAGATGTGAGAGAAGATGTTAACTGATCATGCAAGTGGGGACGCGTGAATTGTTGCATTTTGTTAGGATCCAATGATCTGTTCTTCAGCATGTTAGGTAAAAATTAGCCTTTTAGTGGGGCTGGGTTGAATTATTGTTAAAATGTGGCGTATCCATGTTGGGCATTATTTTGGCTTATTAGTTGCTTCGATTTGATGATATAGCTGATGCAGTTATTCATTTCTTTATCTTTTTGAGGGTTTTGACAATAGTCCAAATTTAATGATTTTGCTAACAGAAAGGTGCTGGCTTGCGTGATCTGCGGTCGCCTCAAAAGTGCATTCCAAATTGCTTCACGGAGTGGAAGTGTTGCTGACGTGCAATATGTAGCACATCAGGTTATTTCCCTTCTCAATTTAGGTTAAAAGTTTCCAATAATTTATACCTGTATCCTTGTCAAACTTACAAAACCAAAACAACACTAGAAAGTCACCTTTCTAACCGATAGGCCTAGTTTTTTCTCATTTCTAGTTGTTTGTTCTTTTAACCTTGGAAATGTTAAAGACGTTTTTTATGGTAGTATTGCATGGCTGAAAAATAGTAACATGATGGTGATTCATGGGTTATAGTACACCGGACATTCTGGGCTTTGATCATCTTCTGATTGCCATGTTGAAACTTGTGAAAAGGATCCTGGCATTCTTTCCTGATGCATTGGTAATAATAGGGAAGAGGATCTCTCCTTACAATCGATATCCTATCTAGAAATGCAATGCTCTTCAAAGGACTTGTAGGGAGCTGACACATATTCCATTCCTTGGCTGACTCATGTCCCACTTCAAATTTCTGTTCCTTTCCCTTTTTTTCCTTCTTTGACAGATGTAACATACTCATCATATTTTCAATGCATTTATTTAAAAATAAAATTAATTTGTTCTTTAGTTTAATATGGACTTTCCTAATTTGTGTACAACCTTTATGGACTTTTGACCATATTGTCCTTTTTCTTAATTATCCACTCTATATTGGAAAAAAATTAATTTCCTTGAAAGTTTAAGATTGATTATTTCTTAATCTTAAATGATTTTTATATATATCCTGTTAGTGTATCTACCTATTATCATTTTGTTAGAATCAAAGTAACATTCTGGGAAATCTGTTGATCATCTCTTTTTTCATTGTGAGTTTGCTTTCAAGCTTTGGAATCATATCCTAGTCTAAGGTGGCATTGATGATGCCAAGTCATGCCATCCATCTTTTTAGCTGTTGGAATGTTAACAATAGAAGGCTCAATTTCTAAGAAGTCTTAAGGGTGCTGTACCACTTTGTTTCACATGGTGCATTGTGAAGGAATGCAACAGACGATTGTTTGAGGGTTTTGGAATCCTCTGTTGCTTCTGTCTTGAATTCTTTTATTTGGCTTTGGACATCTTGCTTTAACTTCTTGTAGTCTTGTGATGTTGTTTTCCATTTTTTCCTTTTACGTTGATGATGTATTTGAATTTTTTATTCTAATAAAATCCTTTATTATCTGTAAAAAATAAAATAAAAAAATCATGGATATCTTAAAAAATAGCACAAATAAGAAGCGTGCATCCTTTATTTTACTTCTTCCATATTGCTACAGAATATCACAGAAGCCCAAATATAATTAACTAATACTGACCCTAGAGATAACTTTTGTAATAACCAACCCTATTTAGGAGGATTTTTAAAAATTTCCTACATTTGAGAATCCTTGTAAATCGATATTGCATTACCAAAGTTCAAGAAATTAACAGAGAAGATTTGATAGACTAATTGACAAAATTAAAAGTGATTCAATGAATACCTTTAAACTCAATGAAACTTCTGCAATCTAGATATTGGTGCCTACATAATAATTTTCCCCTTATCCCAATTGGATGAAGGACAATGATTACCAAAATCAGTAGAAGAAATTGAAACTATCATTTCGCAAAGTAAGAATGATCACTTTTATTGTTTAGAGTAGCAATTCGATCTTCACAGTTTAAAAAACAAGGGAAGGAGAGCTTCTGAGTCAATGGTTATTTTTGCTTCTCGTATTGTTTTTCGCCTTATTGAGTTAAACTGATATAAGTTTAAAAAAAATGAGATGAAAGGTATCTAATGAAATCAATAAGTGACACTGGAAGAGCTCTTGTTACATATCATTTTATTGGCCGGTAAAAGATCATGATATAAATTATCTTCAAAATGTGGGGGAAAAAAAGAAGGATGATGAATAGCAATTAAAATTGGTACGAGAATACATGCATGCTGATTTTGCGCTTCTTAAAAAATTGTTAATTGCATTCTTTGAAAGACATAGTTCAGTCTAGATCTTCCTATGCAGAGCACAGGTTTTCTTACTCATGTCCAAGCATTTTGTTACTAATCACTGATCCGTGTGTTGCATCTCAAACTTCCTTGTCATTCCTTTTTCTATGAGAAAGGAGGTTTTGACGTAGAGGCACAGCTACATGAATCCCCTTTCGTCCATGTTTCAAAGTGAATTCACTTTCTTCACTGACCTTGATTTTGTAACTTACAATTGGTACAAATTCCAACAATTCAAAGTTATCACTTACCAACAGTTGCCGTTGCTTGATGCTGTGCCTGCTGGTATTGTTGATGAATTTGTGAGAGAGCCAGTTATTCTTTTGGATCCTGAAATGCTATGCCGACTCTTTTCTGCAGGCATTACATGCAAATGCTCTCCCTGTGCTTGATATGTGCAAGCAATGGTTAGCCCAATACATGTAACTTCTAGCTCATGCAGATGAGGGTTTAATCCAGTTGCTTTTGCCTAATGCTTGCACATCTGACGGGCTTGCAACTCTGTGAAGAGCATTTCAGAATATTAGGGCCATTATGCTCATCAGAGTACTGGTATTCATTTGAAAGCATGCTATTACTTTCGTTTTAAGTCTGATGCGATGATTTGAGGAACCGTCCAAGTCTTTTCAGGTAAAGAAAACTTGTGATGGACAACCATTTTATTGGGAGGCCTGCCATGGGCAAAGCATCTGTACGTGGGACCTATGGAACTGTACTTATGCTTCGGCATTGGGAATGTCCGAGCAGATTCAAATTTTTGCGGGAAAATGTAATTAGACGGAAAGACATTATGAGGAGCTTTGCAACTTTTGGACTCAGTGAAAGCTGTATTGCTCGTGCGACTTGATGATCAAACATTATATATATACAGTAGCTGCTTTTATATTGAAATAATCCCAGTGCCAAATATAGTGACGGTGTTTGGCTACATGGTGGGCTTGTCTGAAAAAGAGATGATGCCAGTGGTGTGGAAATATGATTTTGTACAGATGGCCTTTTCAAACAAGTCGGCCTCCTGAACCTGTTTGTGTCACTGCAGTGTTTGGATTTTGTTTTTGTTTATGGGTCGAAATTGGGGTGTATGGTTTGATCGCTCGACTTGTTTTCCTTGAAAGAACGTGCATGAGACATAATAAGAATGCGGCTGCTTTATTTGAAGAAATAAAGCTTGTTTTGATCTCCTCACTTGCATTGTGTTGCGAAACGGGTTACATTGTTGCGGATAATCATACAGCCCAATTCTTGGGATATCCATTGGTTGCTCCATTTTGGAGACTAAATTGAGTTTCCATGGAGGCAGAAGTGGTTACGTTATGTATGTTTGTCGGTTTGGATTAACTTTCGGTGTCTTTCCTGATTGATTCGCAAAGAATTGCGATAATATGATCTAGGGTATAGGGGCATGAAGCTGGAGGAATGCGGCAGGCAGATCCTGGTTTACCGTCATCGTTCGGCATACACTGGATTTCTTTGTTGTTTGTTTCACGTTACGAGTGAAAAGGTAGCAAGGAACAACTTGACTTATCGGGAACAGAGCTGGTAGCCGAAGTCCTCCGTATGCATTGCTTGTGATTGATGCTATTTTGCAGGGCAGCCAAAAGAAGATGTGAGAACTGAGAAGACAACGGATACTTCTCCGAGGAAGGCATTGACTTCAGAAGTCCTCTGATTGCGGCCGAGCATGGAAGACTCGATCTTTAAAGATTTCTTCGGCAGAGAACGAATGAGAGCTTTACCCCCATTAGAAGGCAGTATCTTGAGCTAGTATAAGTAGGACTACGATAATTTGAGGTTTGGCGGTTCAAATAATTCACCCGCGAACTCTAAAAGGTTTCACTGCAAAGGGGAAATCTCTCCATGGCAAGAACATGATAATGGTGGGATTGGAGAAGACAAGGAGACATATCGATTGTTGGTAGTTTGTTTTTACAAACAAACTAAAAGGTGTTTTGTCCCATGTCGAAAAGATATAAATGCGGACATGAATGAAATTTGGCACTAATCAACGGCTATTATTTTATTTATTTATTAAAATTCAGGTTTATGTTTATAAAAGATTAACCATAGTGTTTTATTAGAACAATACGACTCTTCACAAAGGAATTATGATTATGTTGACACATATTTTTGACAACTTAATCAGTTGTTAATTGCATAAAAAATAGGAATCGACCTCGATCCCTTGTATTTTGCATATTAGTTGCATATTTCTTTCATGCGTTATTTAAATTCATAGATTTGTATTGAACCGGTGACGGATAGATTTAAGTGAATTGTCTCGAACTTAACTGATAAACTAGGTTGAATTTATAAGAGCATAAAATTTTGGCCAAGCCAGTAGAACACTAAGGGTAACATTTCTATTTTTCCCGATTTCTGTTCTTTTGTTCCCCGGAACAAAAAAAGAACAAAAATTCGTTTGATAATGCCAACTTATTTTTCTATTATCTGGAATAGAAAAGTGGCTGGGGAATAGATTTGGAATAGAAACGTAAAAAAAAAAAGTAGCTTTTTGTTTCCGGGAATAATTTCTAGAAATAAGTTTTTTTTTCTTCTCTATTTTTCTTTTATTCTTCTTCCTTGTTGCGGCCACTACAGCCGCTTGCCAACCGTTGGCCACCACCTGCCACCCGTGGCCATCGTCGGCAGGCAATTGCCGACGACGGTTGCTGTCGCTTGTAGCCCACTGGCTGCCGCACAGCCCACCGGTCGATGACCACCACCATTCGCCGTGATCTGTCATTGTCGCCAATCGCTGCACAACCACCGCTGTCGCTACACGACCATTGACCGTTGCCGCGATCGCGTCGTAGGACCGTCACCCACAACTCATTGGCCACCCCCTCCCGTGGCCCATGGGTTGTGGGCAACAATCCTGCGGTCGGCAGGAACGGTTGGTGGTTGTGCGACGGTCGTGCGACGACAGCGGCGACGGCAACAATGGGATCGGCGACAGCGGCGATCATGCGACGGTCATGCAACGGTTGTGCAATGCTCGTGCGGTGCGTGCGGTGGTCTTGCGATAATCGTGTGGCGGTCGTGCGGTGGCGATCGGCGGTTTGTGAGTAAGAAGAAAAAACAAATAAATACAAAAATTTATAAATTTTTACCAAATGCATTTTTATTCTTTTTTTATTCCAAGAATAGAAATTTTGTATAATTACAAAATGCCTTATTTTACTCAGAAATTGTCTCTGGAATAAAAATAGAAAAAAACTATTTCTGAAAAGAAATAGTTTCCTGGAATAGAAACGTTACATGCACCCTTAATCACCCCTTGTTTATGGCCTTATTGAAGCCAAACCTTAAATCAGGGCCTAAACGTAAAGAAGTTAATGGCCAAAATCATGCCATATCAATACACTCGATCAATAAGAACACTGACAGAATGCCTAAATAACCTCTTCGACCATAAAAGTCACAAAAATACACTTGACTCATGAAATTCATAGATAGAATGTCTAAAATGCTCATTGATGGACGGAGATTAAGTGGAAATTATGACACGTGGCAATAATCGTTGAACTCAAAACATGAAAGGAAGTTGAAGCTAAGTCTAGAAAAACTCCATCAACCAAGAAACAACAATAATTAAAAGATTGTTAGAAGCATTCCCACAATAGCGTGCAAGTCAAGATAGAGTTAGAAATTTTGTGGAAGAATATGAGGATGTAGGATGGAATCGTCCATTGAAAATTGGGGAACAATTAAAGACGAAAAAACTCTCGGCATCATCTACAACATAGATATATCTCTGAAGACAATTCAAGCACTTTCAACATAAATCGTATAGCACCAATCATGGAGTCCTGATTTAAAAAAAAGATTGTGTTGGATTAGATCTTCCATTAGGTTTTGAATTTCAAATTCGAATTAGGTAGGCTTTCTAAGTTTAGTGTTTTTCTTTGAGTATAAAGGCTTTCTAGTCCATTTGTGAGCCTTTTTTCCCATTACATTCCATTGAGAAGATGGTGTTCAAATTATATCATCGAGCAAGCATGACATTGAAGAATGTAAGCAACCTACTCTAATTCAATGAAAGCTTTTTTTTTTATTAGACTGTGATAAAGTCCTTGAGATTTCAAGGCATGTTTTTGATTGATTTAAAGTCAGATTTGGTATGCTAAAGAGGCCATGAATCAATTTGATTGGGTTTTCATCAATGAAACCACTGAGTTCTTAGCGACTACGACAAACACGCTTAACAAGCCTAGAGCAAAATAAATAATTTGGCTCTTCAAAATATAATCAGTATTCAAGCAAAAGAAGCGGAGAGAAAATGGAAGATAGAGTTGAACGAGCTAACATACCCTATGTTCTTGGTGTCCCATCCCTTAAGTCTAGTAACCTCCCTGAGTGCCTCTTCCCAGTGTCACACAATCCCAACCTCACGTGTTTGTTCATGCAAAGTTAATGCATCTCTATATACTTTGGTTTCAAGCTTCACATCAGAAGGTTCCATGTCATAGAAAATGGGCATAACCTCTAGTTCCTTGATTTTCCTACACTCCATCATGTGCTCCAGCTTGCGCAAGCACCAACTACTGGAGGTGTAGGCTCTAGAGAAGATGGGAATGCAGATTCTCGAGTCATCAATGACCTGAAAGATCTCAGGACCGATCTCTTCACCAGCATCAATCTCTTGCTTGTCTATGAAAACACTGATGCCCATATCTAATAGCGCATAATAGAGGGAATCCGTGAAGTTAGCGCGAGTATCCAGTCCTCGAAAACTCAAGAACACATCGTACTCAGTTCCAATTGAGCCATGGCTTGTGGATCCTGTTCTTTTCATCTTTAAGTCTAAGTAAACCTAAAATTAGGAAGGCAAATTGACGTTAATGTATTGCTCTAGAAACGTTATATCAAATCAAATGTGATGATTAAGTTTTCTTTTTTGGATAATTTATAGTAAAGTAATATGTCTAGTTAATGGTAAGGGAATTATTGTTAGGCGTAAGTATCCACATACTTTGGTTTCATAAATGACATATAATAAAATAGAACGTAAGGAGGTAATCCTGATCATAGAGTAGTTTTCTTAAGACTTATTTTTTTGTGCTTTTTAGAAAGCAAAACTGTTCTGATCAAAAAAAAAAAAAAGAAAGCAAAACCGTTTTCTTTGTTGTTAAAATTTAAAATGTTTATTGAAGTATAAGAAAATCATATGTAAATTACTTATCAATTTTTATGTGTTGTGAAAATATATATATTTCAAGGGAAAAATGTATAATTGTGTCGGCAATAAAGGTTTAATTAAACGACCAGTAAAACATAAAACTCAGCGATGTAATCTCAAAAATAGGTTTTTATTTTTTTTTTTTTTTTTGTCTTATGCTAGTGGAAGGATAAAGCTGGAAATCCACTATCGGATTGCCAATTGCCGCTAGTCGTCGCACGACCGCCGCTTGCTGCTGCCGATTGCCAACCACTGACCGGTGCCCATAGCCCCCGACCGCTGTCCCCTCCCGCGACTGGTGGCGGTAGGCTACGGTCGTGCGGCAAGCGGGCAGCCATCGTCCGGTGGTCGTGTGGCTGCCGTGCAGCGATTGAGCGGTGGTCAGTGACGGTCGTTGATCGACGGGGGTGGCCGGTGGGCTGTGGGCGGCGACGATAACGATTTTCAACAGTCAGGGGCTGCGGCTGCGGCAACGATGACGATCACCAGCGGTCGGGCGACGGCAAGGAAGAAGAACAAAAGAAAAAGAAATAAGAAAAAATGGACTAATTTCTATAAATTGTTCCTAGGAACAAGAAGTTACTTTTTTTTTTTGTTTCTTGTTTTTGTTCCAAATCTATTCCCCGGCTACTTTTTTATTATGGAGAATAGAAAAAGAAGTTGGCGTTACCAAACGAATTTTTGTTATTTTTTTGTTCCGGAGAACAAAAAAAACAAAAATTAGGAGTTGGGGACGGCCGAAACTAAACTTGCTGGTCTAGTTCAAACCCGATTCTCATAAGAACTAGCTAGGTTCACAAGTTCAAAACATAAGAACCAACCATTTAGTTTGAATCTATGACCAGAGCCGTTACAAACCAATTTGAAATTTATGGTTCGGCCGGTTTTGGTTCGCGATCAGTTTGTCATCTTTTCTTTGTTTTTTTTTTTTTCCCCTTTTTTCTTCTCTTTCCCTTTTGTGCCAGATTTGTTTGAATTGTACATTTTTACACACTGCAACAGACTAATATTTACTTTCGACCAAAAAAAAAAAAAAATAAACAGACTAATATTTACTACGGATAAATTTTATTTAAAAAAAAAAAACAAAAACAACGTAGGAAGGATAGGATGAAGCAAGCAGCTTCTGCGCTTCTAATCGACAAACAGGGAGAGTCAAATTATGGCGGTCTTACCTGCAACATCCGTGGTGGAAAATCATGTGACGGATCATCATGGCGAGGCGACCTCATATTAGTAAGATGTATATGTTACCAATGTCGGTTGGTGGACGCGCATCGAGAACTACACTTGCATATTGTAGTTTTCATCTATTTTGGTGCCCTCGAAGATATACTTCCTCCTCTTCTTTCTTTTTTTAAGGCCGATATGGCTTTCTTTTTCTTCTTTTTTTGACAAAATAAATCTACAAATATTTGCTCTTTCCTCAAACCTGTTTCCTTTTCCACTTTCAGATCTGATTTAATTCCTATTTGTTTCAATTTAAACAACTGGTCGGTTTTTGTTTTTCAGATTTGAACGGAAGCTTGAATAGACCCATTGAGGGAATGTGTTCCGACTAATCCATGTTGGTAATTTGTTTATAAAACAAATGAAGATGTGCATTGTCCCACATCGAAAAGATGTGAATGCGCATGTGAACAAGATTTAGCACTAACCGACGATCGTTAATTTTATTTCTTGAAAATTCGGATTTATTTTTAGTTAATTTTTGTTGAAACAGTGCAACTATTCATAAAAGTTACGATTTTTTTTATTTATTTAATTTCGAATTTTTTTTTATGTCTTTTCAATATAACCTTTGAAACGTACTTGTTCACGAAATGTTGTTTTTGTTCTTTTGCAACCTTTTGAAGGGTTGCCTCTATTCGAAAGACAAAGATAAGTACGTTTGTTTTGAGATCAAACATATATCTTCTTCCATTTTTTCATTTTCTTTCGAGAGAAACTATAGTCATTGTTTCCAATTGTTTCCCATGAGAGACCTGGAGAATTACTAGAATTGCTATCTAGTATTCTCATTTGAGACTTTGTTGTATCATGGAAGAAATTTGCCGGTGACCATTAGCAACGTAGTTTTAAAGAAAGTGATATCACGCCTCAAAGTCCGACTTGAGTACTCTAAAGATCCGACTTTATTGTTCTACCCAATTCGAAGTATATTTTCCCAACAATTTTAAGGATTTATTTGTGCAAAAATGAAGTTAAGGATGCGGTTGATGGTGGGTTAAGCAAAAGATGTGCAAAACGCAAATGGAGCCCTCTTCTTCGTTCCATGGACAAATCTCTCTTTGGTCATTATGGCATTCATCCCACTCATGGTGGCAGGGGAGGCTCTCTATTTCTCTCTTGAATTTTCTCTTGTTTTTTTTTCATATGTCCATTTTGGTTCTGTCATAAGTCAAGATGTGGTGAAACAAGATCGCACGAGGAAGAGAGGTGAAGTTGCTCTCGAAGCCATTCACAATGTAGAGTGCGCTGACCAGGATGTGGGACTTAGTCGCCAGGGGAATATGGATCATTTTTTTTTTGGCTGCAGCCTTGGCCCTCATTATTGCCGCGCTTTTAGAGATCTCAATATTATATTATTTGATGGCATCAGTATTCTTAGCACTGAATGGGAACACCGCAATGTGTCTTCGGAATGCGTCTCTTGGTTATTTTGTGCATTGGTGCAGGATATCTTCTTTGATGGGGAAACGGTGGTTCATCGGGGAATGGCTCGTTTATCATGCATGAATTTGAGTGCAGCGCTGGTTCATCTACGACAACAGTAGCGAGGATGACGTAGACGACATAATCGAGTCCCTTGCCAACGTCGATTACAACATCTCGAGGCACGTGTGGCGGTAGATTTAGACGCAAGAAGCCAGGTCTGTTCTTGGATGACTTACATGGACGCCGATGATCATCGCTCATTGCATGAGAACCTGAGGCGACTGGATCTCAATTGAGATCTTTTTGTTGGCCGTGACTCCGATTGTCAATGATAACCGAAGCCGGATCATGCCCTCATGGAACAGATCAACACGCAGGAAGTCATGATCCATTCCGATTTTCTTTGCTTGAACCTTCTTTGGATTTAGTAGCGTGATCAGGATTTTGCTTCCTCCAAAACAAAATCATCCTTGTTACGAACGAGTGAACAGAAACGATATACACTCCAATGAAGGCAACGATTATGAAGAGGTAGGAGGGAGTTTGGAGGAAATCGACGAGAAAGCCACTCCAATGTTCCATCGGTCTAAGCCACCAATGCCCTCTACCCTGATTCTCTCCCAAAAAGGGAAACAAGAATTTCTTCCGTCCCTCTGCGAAAATGGCCTCCCTTTGCCTTGCCTCCTTCACGCCTGATTCAGTTTCGCTCACTTTTCACGCGCACAATTGAAGTCTCTTGTTTCCACGCTTCAAATTGGGATCCAGAATTTTGATTCAAGCAAAAAATTTCACTGGCGGCAGAGCAGAACGGAAATCCTGATGGATATCAGTTGATACAAAAAGATGTGCATTGGAGGAGACTTCGAATTCTTTGGCAAATATATCGAGTGATCACATGCCAGATGACACTCCACGTTCTTCACGAGGTTGCCGGGGACCTTGGACTGGTGGTTCTCGTTCACCTGGGAGATCAACGGGAACATCTTGAAGGTGCTGTCAATATACTCGGATTTGTCGGTCAATTTCTCTGGTGTCGTGCGTCAGTGCCGCGACCTGCAGAACGCTGCTGGCGGAAGGAACGGCAAGAAGCTGGAGAGCTCGGAGGCCTGATTGCGTTCATCGATTGGAGAGATGGTTTATCAGTAATACCAATCCTCCTTAAGCTTGTACTTCTTAGTCAACTGATTCGACCTTGGCTTGGTTTCTTCTAGCCGCGTCTGGTCTTGCGAAAGTGAGTCTTAGACGTTTGGTTGTTCCTCACCTGATCTCACTTGATCTCTTTTATCTCATACCTCTACAAATCCTTACTTCTTCCTCATGTTTCTTCTTCTTCTTTTCTTTTTTTATTCGAATTATTGTTTAATTTTCTTTTTCTTTTTTAATTCAAATTATTTTTAATTTCTTTTTTTCTTTTTTCTTTTTTCCTTTTTCTTTTCTTTGTTTCCCATCTTCTTCTTTCTTAGCTAGTCGTTGGATCAGGTGAACCTCAAGCTTGTTTATCTCAAACTCGCGCTTGTCGAGCCTCGAGCTTAACGCTCGCACTCGCCAATCTGGTGAGCAGAAAATATTTTCCTTATCGCACACTGGAAAATATTTTCCGAAACATTTTCAGGTTTTAGCCGAATATCAGAAAATATTGTTATTTTCTTGAAAAATGACTTCTCGGAAAATATTTTCCGGAAATGGTTCATTTTCCGCGAAACGAATGGACCCGTCAAATAATATTAGTGGCATCATAAAATATTTTTAGGAATTCTCAAATATTAGTAATATTTTCCCAATAATTATCTTTAGAAAGATTATAATTAAGCTTACTGGCAAAAGATATATTGTCTTCTTCCATCTTTTCAAAAGCTTTTCTGAACTTTATGACGGTGTCTAACATGAGGTAAGTAGAGTTCCATATAGTGGCAACATCAATAATAATTGAACCCTTGTAAGTGATCCTTTCACTTTTAATGCAAGATTGAAATGCTTTGACTTTTGTGGGAGAATTCCTCACATACCTAACCACATTTTGGATATGTGCAATAGAGTCAAGTACTATAGTCAAGCCATTTTTACAATTAAATTTAATATAAGAGCCATGCATCTTATCTGCAAAATACTACCATATAATATTAACAATATTTATTTTAAAGTTTTTTTTTTCAAATAATCAATTGTAACATTGTTCGAACTAGCATATTATTCATGGTGATTGTGGACATTTTTTGTTTTTGTTTGTCTTTTCCTATTCTTCACTTGTAGATGCTTTTCTCCACTATTTTCTCAATCTCATTACTCTTGTGACTTTGCATCACCATATAATTGATAATTCTTTTGTTCAACTTCCAATTTCATCAATAAAATATGTAGTGAGACATAGAAAATTCAAGTTTTGAATGGAACTCCATGTATCCATTATGAGTGCGATCTTAGAATCAATCTTTTCAAAGAAGTCTTCAAACAAGTTCTTTCATTGAAATACATCTTCATGCAATCTTTAGCTATTGTAGAACATGAGAAATGTTTGAAGAGATGTTGTAACTCACTGAAAAATTCATAAAATCCAACATGCTCAACTAAGGAAAAATGTTGTTCATTTCACTAGAGCAAATTCTAATTTTTTTTTAATCAAACGACCATGTCGATAAGACACTATCAGTATTAGAATCTTCTATTTTCTTGCTAACTATGTCTACATTACATGATGCAAAGAATCTCTGCCTCTTATCTACATGACGAGGAAACTTCTTGTCCATGGTCAAGTGCTTCCTCATTGCAGAAGTACTGTTAGCAACACGGTACTTACATACAGACCTACAATGAATGCACTTCACTTGATTCTTATCCTTATCATTGATTCTCGTATAATGATTTTAATATTTAGATGTATATTTCTTATCATGAGGAGTGTTAAAATATGTCTCGAGTTTAAGCCCGAAGTGAATTACTGAGTTTTGAAATATAAAATAAATTGAAGCAAAGTTTTCTTCAATTGCTTGCGGAATCCGAACGATGAAGTCCACGCTGAAGAAAGAAGCCTCTACAGTGAAGCCCATGCATATGAAGCCCTGCACGTGAAGATTTGTTAAAGTGGTGGGCCCAAGGTCAAAAGTTTGACCGTGGGCACACACGCGCACTCAGTATTACAGGGATGGGCTGATGGATAAATAAAAAGGGAAAGCTCTCTGCTTGCATGTACGCGTGAATCCAACGTTGGTGGGCCCATGTCAACTATTTGACCATGGGCACATGATTTCCTTCTTTGGCGTGCGCGTGAAGTCGGTTTAAAAGATAAGAAACCCTACGAAGCGGTAAAAAGACCTACGTATAAAAGGAGAAGCTGCATGCCACCGAAGAGTTAGTAGTTGATCGAAGCGCCGTTCTTATTTTGAGTGCCATGGTTTTCTCTGTTTGTGAGAGACGTCCGTAGGTGCTGGGTGCTTGACTTTGGGTCTTAGTGTTATTTGTGCTGTGAAGCTTATTCGTGATTTACATCCAAGAAAGATTGGTGTATTGGGTATAATTGGGGCTTGGGAAACATCGATAGAGTGTTTGAGTGACTTGAGTGTGTAATCTCCTTGTATCGCTTGATCTATAGTGAAATTCGTTGCTACTCTCCCCGTGGACGTAGGTCTTTACGACTGAACCACGTAAATTTGGTGTCCGATTTATTTTTCTTCTTCCGTCTATATTTTGTTCGATCGCTTGCCCCATCGCAACAAGTGGTATCAGAGCTAGGTTTGGCTAAGTTGAAGCGAATCGATGGCGACAGAAGAATTAAAAGTGAAAATCAACAGATTTGATGGGAATGATTTTAGTTTTTGGAAGATGCAGATTGAAGATTATCTTTACCAGATGAATCTGCACTTGCCTTTATTTGGGGAGAAACCAGAGATGATGAAGCAAGCCGATTGAGATTTGCTGGATAGACGAGCTATGGGTGTTATTCGGCTGACGTTGGCTCGTAACGTCGCGTTTAACATCCTGAAGGAGAAGACCACTGCTGATTTGATGCAAGCTCTGTCGGATATGTACGAGAAGCCCTCTGCGATCAACAAGGTCTGTTTGATGCGACGTCTGTTTAACTTGAAGATGAAAGAAGGTGCGTCAGTTGTAGACCATATCAATGAATTCAATGTGATTGTTAGTCAATTGAGTTCAGTTGAGATTGATTTTGAAGATGAGGTACGTGCTTTGATTCTATTATCCTCATTGCCTGATAGTTGGAATACTACCGTCACTGCTGTTAGTAATTCCTCTGGGTCAACAAGTTTGACGTTTGATGGGGTTCGAGATTTAATTCTGAGTGAGGACATTCGTAGAAGAGAATCTGGCGAATCTGTATCTACTGCTCTAGTAGGTGAAAATAGAGGAAGATCTGTAACACGTATGGGTAATGGTAGTACTAATATGAACAGACGTGGTCAATCTAGGACTGCTAATGTTGTCTGTTGGAGCTGTGGCAAGAGGGGGCATCTTAGAAGAGATTGCCTTAAGATGAAGAATGAAAAGGGTAAGGAAATTATGGTTGATTCTGCAGATAATGTTGCAGCTGTAGCAGATAATGCTGATTATGTCTTGTCTATCACTAATTATTCATTGTTTGATGGATGGATTATGGATTCTAGTTGTTCTTTTCATGTCACACCAAATAGAAACTGATTTATCACTTATCAGTGCACGGGTAGTGGTAAAGTCTAGTTAGGGAACAACGTTGAGTGCGATGTTGTGGGTGTTGGTGATGTTAAAATCAGAATGCATGATGGTATCGTGAGGACATTGACTGGAGTGAGGCATGTTCCAAAATTGAAAAAGAACTTAATTTCCTTGGGTGCCCTAGATTCAGCTGGTTGCAGGTATTCTTCAAAAGGTGGAGTTCTGAAGATTGTTCGAGGTGCCCTGGTGATAATGAAAGGAATCAAGCATAATGGCCTGTATAAACTTCAAGGTGAGACAGTGATAAATTTCGCTACGTAGACGTCGGATGCATCTGTTCGAGAGACTTTTGACTGTTCGAGGAAGACCTGGGTGTTTGTGCTAAGGCACAAGTTTGATGCTGGTGTCAGGATCTCGCAGTCAAGAGCTTTGATCGAGATGGAGACTGGTAAGTCGATCAAGCATGTGCGGACTGACAATAGCATGAAGTTCTGCTCAGAGCTGATAAATAAATTCTGCATGAAAGAGAGCATAGTGAAACACCGCACTAGTGTCAATAAATCACAATAATTTGCAGAATTGATGAGCGAAACATTACTAGAGACGGCCCGAAAAATTATCTCTAGTGCTGGTATGGCTAGGAGATTCCTGGTTGATGTGCTAAATACGGTAAGCTACTTGGCGAATAGATCCCCATCAACTGCTATTGAATGGCAGACTCCTGAAGAAGTGTTGTCAGGTAACGTTGCTAATTATTCTATTATTAGAATGTTTGGTTGCCCACATTATTTTCGAGTGAGTGATGGTAAGCTCGATTGGAGGGCAATGTGCATATTACATGGCTATGCACAAGGTGAGTGGGGTGATCAGTTGTGGTGCCCAGATATAAATTCACCTGTTAACAGCAGAGAAGTTACCCTTGATGAGTCTTAAGTACTTCTGGCTAGGAGTGATTATAACAGTGTTAATTCGGATCTGAACGGTGTTCAGCTTGAGGTGGAGTTGCAACCACAAACTCCTGAGGTAGTGAGTACGAGTAGTAGCAAAGTAATCGACACAGATGGTGCTCATAGCGATGTGGAGCCTATAGAGCCAATGGTTGCTGTAACTGCTAAAATTAACAAGGTACGTGTTCGATCTCCTAATAGATATGGATGCAATAATGGTTTTGCTTTATCTACGGTTAAGGAGGTTGCGTCAGAAAATCCTTGCGGAGCAGTTAAAGGTGCATGTGGAGTTGGTATTCTAATGAGGTCCTCAGTTATGGCGAAGTTTAAGCGAGGCTTGGACTTGGATAATATTTGTGGCGGTTGAGCCCATCGGGGGCTATGGGAAAGTAGCGGCAGAGTTTGAATTTTTGCGAAGCAATTGTAATTTGGCTCAAACATCGAGCCAAGGCGGAGATTGTTAAAATATTTCTCGAGTTTAAGCCCGAAGTGAATTACTGAGTTTTGAAATATAAAATAAATTGAAGCAAAGTTTTCTTCAATTGCTTGCGGAATCCGAACGATGAAGTCCACGCCGAAGAAAGAAGCCTCTACAGTGAAGCCCATGCATATGAAGCCCTGCACGTGAAGATTTGTTAAAGTGGTGGGCCCAAGGTCAAAAGTTTGACCGTGGGCACACACGCGCACTCAATATTACAGGGATGGGCTGATGGATAAATAAAAAGGGAAAGCTCTCTGCCGCATGTACGCGTGAATCCAACGTTGGTGGGCCCGGGTCAACTATTTGACCATGGGCACATGATTTCCTTCTTTGGCGTGTGCGTGAAGTCGGTTTAAAAGATAAGAAACCCTACGAAGCGGTAAAAAGACCTATGTATAAAAGGAGAAGCTGCATGCCACCAAAGAGTTAGTAGTTGATCGAAGCGCCGTTCTTATTTTGAGTGCCATGGTTTTCTCTGTTTGTGAGAGACATCCGTAGGTGCTGGGTGCTTGACTTTGGGTCTTAGTGTTATTCGTGCTGCGAAGCTTATTCGTGATTTACATCCAAGAAAGATTGGTGTATTGGGTGTAATTGGGGCTTGGGAAACACCGAGAGAGTGTTTGAGTGACTTGAGTGTGTAATCTTCTTGTATCGCTTGATCTATAGTGAAAATTTCGCTACTCTCCCCGTGGACGTAGGTCTTTACGACGAACCACGTAAATCTGGTGTCCGATTTATTTTTCTTCTTCCGTCTATATTTTGTTCGATCGCTTGCCCCATCGCAACAAGGAAGACAAGAATCAAGTACTTTCTTTGTGCTTCTTCATTTTCATCGCCAAACAATTCTGATTTCGTGATCGGAGTCATCTCTTCACATCCCTTCACCTCTATTAATGTGTTATCTTGATATATTAACTTCACACATACATAACAATAATAGAATATAGTTAGATTTTTTTTTTAAAAGATCAAACATTTATAAAAAAAAAAAATAGGCAAACAATTGAATTATCAACCACATAAATGCTTGAGGGCCAAGTTACCTAAACTTCCTTAAGTCAATAAACAATGAGCAAGAAGGACTAAGATGACTTAAGGAAGTTTAGGTAACTTGGCCCTCAAGCAATAACAGTTATTTTCACGACATCCCAGGCGCGTCGCCATCCCATTTCTTTTTATCTTTTCATTAAGCACATGGGAAAGCATACATATAACACCCAAACAACAACAAGCAGCCAGGAAAATAACCACTTGCAAACACACAAATACAGTGGTTATATTTACAAGTCCTTTTGTTATAGGCCGTTATATTTACAATCATTATATGCTCTCTGCTCAAAAAAGCCGAAGTAAATCTTAGCTCCTTTGTCAAGACTACAACTCCTCCATACCTACAATTATGAAAATAACGGGGTGAGTCATGGACTCAATAAGTAAAATCTCTAATTCTCTATAAGGAGGTACCTCATCATCAAAATCTAGTAGGTATACCACTCATAATGCAATGTCGGCAGATCAATAGCAAATTTATTGCTATCCTCAACTATATGTAGATGTACATTACCGTATACTTCAATGCATGCTTACCTTCAACATATCAATGAGTTCATCAACATATCATGCTTATGCATATACCAGCACTCATGCAAATTCATTTATCATTGTCTTGGCCCAACTAGGCCCTCCTAGCTCAACCGAGACATCTAGCTTCAAGTTAGGCATCCTGGCTCAAGTAGGGTATCTCGACTCAACCGAGGCATCCTGGTGCTAGCTCACTAAGGCATTCAGGCTCAACCAAAGCATCTTGGCTCAACCAAGACATCTTGGGGCTAGCTTACCCAAGGCATCTAGGCTCAAACCCAGGCATCCTGGCTCAACCAAGGCATCACATTCAATGAACGAGGCATTGCCGCCAACTCTATGTGGTGATGGACGCTTTTTCCTCTTTAAGTGTATCACAAAAGTGCACCACACAAGCCGGTTTTTCATCTTTTATCTTAACTGACGTATGCAAGGCCCAAGGGCATGCTCATTTAAGTGAGTGTGCCTTGGCTCTTAACATCATGCTATATGATATGTCGAGCACAATTCTTGATTCGTGGCTGAGCCGCACACTTAGGTCGATGTCTGCACCAAGCAAGAATTGGAATCGGCATGCTTTAATGCCGATCTAATGCCTCACATTTTAGGCCATCGTGACTTGACGTCTATTCCAAGGTGAGCGAACCTCGACCTCGTCCTGTGGTGTGAACACATTCAAGCATGCAACGTGAGCAAACCACACAAAAGAATATTACAACGTGCACACGGCTTACATGGGTGAGCACACCACTAAATTCGACGATGTAGGCTATTGCCCTAGCCAAGAGTTAGAGATTCTACTTACCTTTGATGAACTATAGGTGGTTTTACCAAGAGAAGGCCGTCTGATGATATGGTGGGCAAGCAAGGCCGAGAAGAGAGAGAGGGCGACGGTGAGAAGGCGTGAGAGAAAAGAGAGTGTAAGTGAGGGAGGATGTGGCATCCCAAAATTCAAAACCAAGCCATAAGATGTGTTAAAGTTCCTAATTAGGTGATAAAATTTCCGTGGCTTATGCTTTAGCCATTAGTCTTTTTAATTAGATGATTCTTACATATGATTGTGAAAATTTAAATTTGATAGATTAATAATTTATGCTTGGCCATGTACTTTATAAATTAAATTTCAATAAATAAAATAAGACTTTGGCCAAGATGAAAATTGAAATTTAAAATATTTATAGAAGAAAAAAAAAGGGGAAAAAGAGGGTCAAAATTCGATTGGGCCTTAAGCCCAAGAGTGAAACTTTAATGGGCCAAGTTGGCCGGCCCATTGAAGCCCACAAGTGGGCTGTCGACCAGCCCAAGAGGAGGCCCAAGAAGTGGCCGGATGGCCCAAGCCCAAGAAGCCCAAACCCAATTCAAAATTCAATATGACAAGTGGCAAAGGGGAAGGCCATGCATTGGTTGGTTTGTAGGCAAGTAATGATTGTTAATCATGAGGATTTGGGGGTATAAGAAGGGAAGAGAGAGAGAAGGTGGCTGGATTTCTTTTGGCCGAGAGAGAGGGTGAGAGAGAGAGAGAGAATTCGAGAAAGAGAGGGAGAGGCCGAGAGAGGAAGGAGGCGGAGCTGAGGGGTTGTCGCCGTCCATCAGCCGTGTTCGCCGCCCTACGCCGTCGACCGTCCATTCTAGAGGCAAGTGGGAGTCCTCTAGCTTCTCTTGCATGCTTGTATGTCGTTTGCATGTTGAGTTTTTGGGTGTTAGATGAGAAAAACCGAAGCATGGATGAGTTGTGTGTGGAGGGTGTGACTGTTCTTGCTCGGATCGGGTGAGTCAGTAACTTGTTTGAGATTTAATGTGTGTTTAGAGTCATATTTTGGCTTCGATTTCTTCATAAGAGTTGTAGCTAACATCTTGAAATACAACATAATGAAATTTCGTGGAAAATTATGGTGATTTGAGGGGTTAAAGTCTTATTATACGGAGACATCAGATCTGGAGAGTTTTTACTGACCTCTTGCTGGATTCGTGGTTGCATGTTGGTTTTTGTTGAGAATATCACTTCGATTTATTCATGAAAGTTGTAGGAGACATCTTAAAATACAACATACTCAAATTTGAAGTTAAATGAACAAGTAAAGCCTAGTAAATCGACTAGATCTTGAAGACGATGATTCTGGTGATGTATTCTGAGATACCCGAGACTTCATGGACATAGATGATAACTATACTATGGTTATTTGACTTAGATATCTTCATGAAACTTGTATAGGATATCTTTATGTATAACATATCCGAATTTCAGAGGAAAATAAAGAGAATAGGAAGGTGAAATCTCAATATTTCGGTGATGTGTACACTCGACGATGCGGTAATGGGTCCAGAAGCTTCGTGAGGTTGTATAAAATAATATAAAAATAATTTGGCTTGGAGTTCTTAATGGAAGTTATACGAAAATGTCTAGGCTATCAATCTATAAAATTTTGTAATATTTGAAGACCGTATGGATATTTTAATCGAATTTCTTCGGAAACTGTGCATTCTGGTTTTATCCGAATATTATGTGCTGTTTTGTGGAAATTGTGAAATTGTGTGAAATTCAATTTGGCCATGAATTTTGCATGAAATTGTCATCCTATTGGTTTGTTTAATGATTGCTTGAATTTCTATAATTTTGGGAATTTATAGATATTGAATTTAATATTTATTTATAAAAAATATAAAATAAATAATAATAATAAAATAAAATGGATTATTTTATTGGCCATAAATTCCATTGAATTTGTTAATAAATAATTATACATTGTTGCATGTATAATGAGATATTGGTGTATGTATGACATTGAATTGTGATGCATGTGTGAATTCTATGCCAAGTATGACTTGTTTGATGTCGCACCATATGCCATGTTAAATTGAGATCAAAATAATGGTAAATGTGGATAATGATAAGTGAGGAAGTGGTTGTGGTGGAGGATGAGGCCAGAATGTATAGAGATGCATTGTCGGAATTCCCTGGGAGATTCAGGATGCTCGGAATGTGGGGGGTCGGAAGCCCTGTCGGAGGTTTCTGCCCAAAGGGGAATGCCTCGTGATGCCAAGATTGGGGTGCGGGATGCCCGGCCAGGGAGTGTAATTGCCGGAAGCCCTGTCGGAGGTTTCTGACCGAAGGGAATGCCTCGTGATGCTAGTTGAGATGCGAGATGCCCGGAATGTGGGGGGCCGGATGCCCGGTGGCCTGGGAGGCTGAATGCCGGAAGCCTCGGAGGTCTTTGCCCGAGGGGATGATTAAAATTAATTATAATATGTGATGATGATAATGATAATGATATGCATGATGATATGCATGATAATGAAGATATGCATGATGATGATGATGATGATGATGATGATGATGACGATGATATGCATGATGATGATATGCATGATGATATGCATGATGGTGATAATGATGATGATGATGATGATGATGATGATGATGATGATATGGCATGATGATATACATACTTGATATGATGATGCCATGATGATGATGACGTGAATGATGTGATGATGTCATAATGATGATGACGTGTATGTTAAGATGATGATACACATGTACGTGTTATGACTATGATGATGATGCATGATAGTATGTGCATGGCTTTGAGGTAAGTAACGCTTGCAATGCATGTATGATTTGCATGATGCATTGAGTTGTTATTAGATTCCTTATCTGCTGAATGGTTGTACTCACCCCTTTGGGGACCAACATTTCAGATTAGCAGTATGCCGCTTCCTGCCGTCACGCGGGGTACATTTTACAGGTTACCGTCCGACGTCGAGGTAGAGTGTGAGGAGTTCAGTTGTCCTTCTGTACCTGGACTCACCTACATACGTGTGCGCTGTTTTGTTACATACGACATAGGCCTGGCTGGGGGTCCAGTCGTTCAGGAGTTTGTCTCTGTCCACGTTCGCCGCGATGGGGTGATGAGAGGGATGTTGCTGCCACCACCGCCTGACGCACTGGACTGGGTGTGAGACCTGTGCGCGACGAGTAGGGGCTGTGTTTTTTGGGGGTTAGTTAGCCGACACTTATGATGGGAGTTGAGCTCATGTGATGTAGAGGGTCGAGGATCTTTTTGAGGTTTTAGGCTAGACATGGCAGAGTCCTAGCTTTTCCTTGTTATGTATCGACCCGAAAAGAAGTCCCATCCTGAAAGAATATGTAAATAAAGTGTCGTTGCTTGTTTATAAAAATCATGGTGATTAGTGGTGTGTATTGGTATCATGGTTGGTAGGGGGATAGATGGTGATGCTTTGATTTGCTTCCGCTAATGAGCCGTGCTGGGACCGCTTTAAAAAAAAAATGCCTGAAATTAACAACACTTCTTCTAAGTATAAGATGAAAGGGTAATAAGGTGTAACATTGGTGCTTGTGGCGACTGCCGAAGGGTTCGGGGTGCTACAGAGGAAGTAGAGATGGTGTGGAAATTAAGGGGAAATGCCTCTATTTATAGGCAAACCCCTCATACTTTCCCTTCCAAGTGGACCAATCACATTTCTTTAGATGGACAACCTAGGATGAAGATGTAGCGAGCTAAAAGGATGGGTGGCAAGTCTAGTTCCTAGGGCGGACACTTGCTCCTCTTTTTATTAGTCCACTTAAGGGATTGAGTCATCATGGAATGATTTCATGTAATGATTGTGGGGACACCTAAGCATATGACTCACTTATCTCATTAATTGCCAATATTTCATGCAATCATTAGGTTTAGATGTGTTCACATTAGCCAACTTACTATCCAAGTTTATTCTCTTTAACACACTAAGCTCCAAAAGCATTTAGTGCATTCTTATCTTCAAGCCAAGAAATTTTTAGATTAGCTTGCTCCTCAAGTTGGGCGTGCAGCCCCTTTCCCTTCCAAGCTGGGCATGTGACCCTTTTATCCTGGGGTGAAAGACAGTTTCGAGTAATTTCAGAAATCAGTATCGTTATCTTATTAACTGGGCTTGAAAAATTATAAAATCTTGATATATTATAGAGAAAACCTCAACAAATTTTTTTCATGAGGAAACTTAGCCAAATTCGTGCTAAGTGCAGTAATTCAATGAACACAACATAAAAATTCGTCTTTCAAGTAGATTCAACAGTTAGAGAGAGACTTATTTCAAAATTTAAATCTTCACAAAACTCTTTCAAATTTTAATATATCGTAGATATGGATGTCATTAAAAACTTTTGTGAAGGAAAAATGTCTAAATTTGAAAGGGAAGATTTTATAAGAATTTGAGAAAGTAATTTGATTACCATTTTTATTATCTTGGGTAGGTTCTATACGGTAATTGATTGGGCATTCGTCACAACCATTTCACCTCAGAAAAATAAAATTTAAGTATGTTATAAATTAAAATGTTTTAAACAACTTTCATGAATGAAGTGTCTCCGAATTCAAAGCACAAAGAGCTCTATAAAATTGGAAAGTAGGAAAGGTCCAGCAGTTTCAAAAAATTGAGAAGTCAAAACCTATGAAATTTAAGGTGGCAAGTCTATGGAGGAGAGATGGTGCCCCTAATGGTCTTCCAGGACCATCCTTCATTAATTACTTGGCTGATGATTCATCAAACTTTTAAAGTTAAAGTTGGAGAAATCTTCTTGAAGTGTTTTGAAGTGACAAATCGTTTCCATCGTCTAGTCTCGAAGGTTTGCGACTCTCGCTATTTAAAGTCCGAAGACCTCCGGACAGCCGACTCAAGACTCAAAGTTTATCCTCATTGACAGTCTCTAATCGTTGAAGAAAGGTTATCGAATCTGGATGTTTCGTTAAGGGCTTGACCTTATCAACTCGGAGAAGATCTCGTGGCTGGAAAAGACACAACGAAATTCCTTGATTGATCGTGATTGACTCCAAGATTAAGGAATCGATGATTGCCTGAATATTCTTGGAAGGTTCTACTTATGGAAACCGAGATCCTGATTGTATGGGCGAACATGATTGATGGGCTATCGACACGTTCCTTTAATAGCCAGAATGATCTTCCTAATTGATTCCGTCCAACGAGTAGATTGGAGGAATTCCTTTGGTAAGTGCCAACGGGTATGATGGCATAAAAGAGTATATAAGGAAGACGTTCTAAGTTGTTGAGGTGTGCGCGATAGAAGAATTTCAAAGTCTGAAGCTCCTTGTTGTTTAGACAATTCCTTTGAGCGAATACTTGTATACAAAAGAGAGTCTATATTTGTGAGAAACCTTGAGGAGGTGTGATAGAACATTTACACAGTAGAATCAAGGAAAAGCAGTGCTGTAACTTCTCTTTTGTTCATAGTGAAATCCAGCCGGTGGGCTGTCAGTGCGGAAGAGCTTGGATTAAGCCGAACCACTATAAACCCTGTGTTCAATCTTCTCTCCCTTACTCTTTTTACCTTGATTGTATTTCATTTTGTCAATCAATAGTGAACTACCTTTCTATCATTTTTTTCCGTATTTCGATAAATTGATTGTGTACCTATTCACCCCCCTCTAGGTGCTTATACTAGTTATCTCAATTGATATTAGAGCTTGTGTACTCATTTTGTTTGAAGTGTTTTACTTCAAAGTAAAATATCCATGGCTAGTATGTTAGCTCCAGGGCTGGTAGATGGGCAAAGCAACACCAGACCGCCTTACTTTGATGGAAAGGACTACAACATATGGAAGAACAAGATGAAGGCGTTCTTAAGATCAAATGATCATCTGGAATGGGACGTTGTAGAAAAATGAATCATTCATAAAGCTGCATTAGTCTCAGAAAGAGGAAAGGACACTGTTGAGTCCATCGAAATGAGTCAGGAAGAGATAATCAAGAGACAAGCTCTTGATGCAAAATCAATTTACTCTTTATATTGTGCTTTATCACCTACTGAATACAACAAAATATCTTCTTGTGATACAGTCAAAGAAGTCTGTGATATATTACACATTACTTATGAAGGAACCGATCGAGTGAAAGAGTCAAGAATCAACATTCTTCTCGGTCAATACGAAACCTTCAGAATGAAACCAGGAGAATCTATAACTGAAATGTTTAGTCGTTTTACAGAAATCGTGAATGGTCTTGAAAATCAAGGTCAATCAATTTCTGATCCCATGAAAGTGAACAAGCTACTGCGTGGACTCTTCAAGGATTGGAATCATATAAAGACCTCAATTCGAGAGACCCAAAGAATCATGCCACTGTCTGTCGATGAGTTGGTTGGGACTCTTCAGTCTTATGAAGTGGAACGAATCAAAGAAAACGAAGATCCTAAAGGTAAGAAATCTATTGCATTAAAATCTAATGATGACTCTGATGTAACAGATTCTGAAGACGACATGGATGATGAAGAACTTGCTCTCATGATAAGAAGATTCAGAAAGCTGAATAGAAAATGAGGAAGATTCAATTCAAGGAAACAAAGTTTTCAAAAGCAACAGACCAAGTCTGCGGAAGATGATGAATCAAACAAAGATGTAGTCTGCTTTGAATACAAGAAAAAAGGGACACATCAGACTCAACTGTCCTCTTCTGAGGAAGAAGAAAGGAAAAACTGAAAGGTATCGAAAAGTTCTCAAAGCTGAAACCTGGAGTGATATGGAGTGTGAAGATAGTGATGATGATTATGCCAACATATGTCTAATGGCACAATCGACTCGAATCAAACTCCGAGACCGATTCGATTTGATTTAGAAAGTGAATTCGAGGTAAGTAATTTCAAAATCCCTATTAAAGTTTCAAAATACATTGATGAATTATGTTTTAGTCTTAAGACTTCTCTTAAAAGAATTTCCGAACTCAAAAAGGAAAATTCTGCTTTAAAACAACAAGAGAATGTTTTGGAAGAAAAAGTGAAATGCTTAGACCAGAATGTTTCCTCTCTCAGAGAAAAGTAAAGATAATCTTTTAAAAGAAAATACATTTTTGAAAAATGATATTTCAAATATTTCCAAAAGATTTTCTCTAGGATCTGAAAAACTAGAGAAAATACTTTCTGTTCAAAGACCTTATTTCAATAAATCTGGTTTGGGAATGACTGCCGAAACTATTCCTTTAATCGATTTTCCTAAAGTAAAAGAAATGATTAAGCAAAGACCCACAAGAAATGCTTACAAAAATCATTTTGAAAGAAACTTTGTAAAACCAGTAGGTTGCAATGCTCTTAAATGTTCAAAATGCAATAGTGCAGATCATTTTGAGAAAGAATGTCCTATGGTTTGGAGACCTATCAATAAATTTTCGGCAAAAACCGTATATTAGACTAACTCAAAAGGACCCAAGAAAATATGGGTACCAAAGAAAGCTTGAGTTTCCTTTTAAATGCAGGTCACTATCAAGAAAAATGTGAAATGGTATATGGATAATGGATGCTCGAGACACATGACAGGAGACTCAAATTGCTTCATAAAGATTGTTCAAGTGAATGGTAGAAAAGTATCATTTGGAGGAAACAGCAAAGGAAAAATAGTGGGATTTGGAACTATAAAGATTGTGAACCTCACAATAAGCAATGTTTCTTTAGTTGAAGGGCTCAATTACAACTTTCAAGATATCGAGTCATTTGTGTGATGCTGGTTTTAAAATCAACTTTCAAAAGGGTATTTGTTCAGGAACCAGTAAAGACACTACTCAGTCATTCATGGGTCGAAGGCATGGAAATATCTACCTTTTGGACGTGAAACCAGATGAATCGCAATGTCTAATCTCAATCCAAGACGAAGCAAACTTATGGCACAAAAAGCTTGGGCATGTCAACATGAAGCAGATAGCCAAGATCTCAGCAAAGAAGCTTATTTGTGGTCTACCCAATTTATCATACCAAAAGTCTGATCTATGTACACCATGTATATTGGGAAAACATGTAAGAAATCCCTTTAAGCCAATAAATCAAGTTTTCACTAACCGTGTACTGCAACTCTTGCATATGGATCTCTTCGGACCAACAAGAACGCAGAGCATTGGATGTAAGAAATATTGCCTAGTAATTGTGGATGACTACTCACGATTTACTTGGGTATATTTCTTGGCAAGTAAGTCTGAAACTTTCTCTTACTTTGAAAATTTTGCTAAGAAGGTTCAAAATGAAAAAGGGGTATGTTATTTCAAGCATAAAAATAGACCATGGATGTGAATTTGAAAATCAGGATTTTGCCAAATTTTGTGAAGAATCTAGTTTTCACCATTTGTTCTCTTCTCCATATACTCCAGAGCAAAACGGAGTTGTGGAAAGGAAAAATAGATATCTTCAAGAAATGGCTAGAACTCTCTTAATTGAAAGTAATATTTCTTTTCGATTTTGGGCCGAAGCAGTTTCAACATCATGTTATATTATCAATAGAGTTTTTCTAAGACCTATTCTAAAAAAACCCCTATGAACTATTTAAAGAAAAGAAGCATATTGTTTCATATTTTCATGTATTTGGATGCAAATGTTTCATACTGAAAAATGCAAATGATCGAGTTGGTAAGTTTGAAGAAAAGTCGATGAAGGCATCTTCCTTAGATATTCAACCACAAGCAAGGCATACAGAGGCTACAATAAGAAGACTCAAAAAAGTGGAAGAATCAATGAATGTCAAATTCCAAGATTCTACACAAAATGAATCCATTCGACTCATCTCGAAGAGATGAACTCTTCAGACTCTACAAAGTCTAAATCTCAAGAAGCAGCTCAGACTTTGAAGGATCAGCAACAAGTGACTGTTGAAGATTCTAGTGAAGGAAGTGACCATCAATCTGATAAATTAACCAACAACTGGAAACATAAGTCCAGTCATCCCAAAGATCTTATTATTGGCGACATCAATGAAGGAATACGCACAAGATCCAAAAGGCAAGAAGAGTCTAGTGCTGTGGCTCTTATTTCTGAAATAGAACCCATGAGCATAGAAGAAGCTTTATCCGATGAGAGCTGGATTGAAGCTATGCAAGAAGAACTCGACAATTCGAGTTAATGATGTCTGGGAGTTGACTCCTAAACCAAAAGGTAAATCAATTGTTGGAGCTAAATGGGTTTTTAGGAACAAGATGGATGAGAAAGGAAAAGTCATAAGAAACAAGGCTAAACTCGTGGCCAAGGGATACACACAAGAAGAAGGGATCGACTATGACGAGACTTATGCACCAGTAGCAAGGTTAGAAGCAATTCGTTTATTACTTGCATTTGCTTGTCATAAAAATTTCAGGTTATTTCAATGGACGTCAAAAGTGCTTTCCTAAATGGTTTCATCTGTGAGGAAGTCTATGTGGAACAACCACCAAGGTTTGAAGACCCAAAGAAACCAGACTCAGTATTCGACTCAAAAAGGCCTTGTATGGCTTAAAGCAAGCACCTCGAGCTTGGTACGACAGATTAAGTAAGTTTTTAATTCGAAATGTAGACACTACTCTTTTTATTAAAAGAGAAAGCAAAAGTTTTCTACTTGTTCAAATATATGTCAATGATATCATTTTTGGATCCTCTAATGAAAGTCTGTGCAAGAAATTCTCTAAGACTATGCAGGATGAATTTGAAATGAGCATGATGGGTGAGTTAACCTTCTTTCTTGGACTTCAAATAAAACAATTGGAGGAAGGAACTTTCATTCATCAAGAAAAGTATGCAAATGATCTTGTCAAAAAGTTTGGACTAGACAATTGCAAAAAGATCGACATACCAATGTCAAGTTCCTTGAAGATAGACAAAGATGAAGAATGAAAGAAAGTCGATCAAAAGGCGACGGGAGTATCATCGGATCACTTCTTTATCTTACCGCTTCTAGACCCGACATTTTGTTTAGTGTTTGCATTTGTGCAGATTTCAATCGACCCAAAAGAATCTCATTTGAATGTTGCGAAGCGTATTATTAAATATGTTTCATCAACTTCAAGTTTTGGTATCTGGTATCTAAAAAGGGGAGACTTTACTCTTCTTGGATATTCAGACGCAGACCTTGCTGGATGCAGAGTCGATAGAAAGAGCACCTCGGGTACTTGTCAACTACTTGGAGGTAGGACAGTGTCTTGGTTTTCTAGAAAGCAAAGTACGGTAGCTCTTTACAAGACGGCGAGTATATAGCTCTCGGAAGTTGTTGTTCGCAAATTTCGTGGATAAAACAGCAGCTAAGAGACTTTGAAATTGAAGACTCATGCATGGAGATTAATTGCGACAACACCAGCGCTATCAACCTCACCAAAAATCCAATTCTCCACTCAAGAGCAAAGTATATAGAGATTCGACATCACACTATGTTCAAAATGGAGATGTTTCAATCCAATATGTTGATTCAGAGAATCAACTGGCGGATATATTCACAAAGTCTTTGGAGAAAAATCAAATTGAAACAATCCGTTCCAGACTTAACATTTTAAAGTATGAGTAGATCAAAATCTAAAAACTTTCAGACTCAGACATACAAGACTTTAACTGTAAGTTAGTCTTGGTACGACCATCAGACTGTAAGTCTTTCTCTCTCTCTCTCTCTCTCTCTCTTGAATCTTATCTTGAAGAGGTACAATTGTCAGACTGTGTTTAAATTGTTGCTATATTTAATCGACTTATTTATTGCATCGTTTCATTTTCAAAAAGGAAGTTATTTTTGAAATGACTATTTTCACGGAAAAAGACAGTTATTTTGAAAAGGCATTTCTTTATTTCCTTTGTGACAGTTTGCTTATCTCTCTTTTTAAACTGATCGTGCACTGTCGATTCCTCTTCACTTTACTCTCAGAAACCCTAGAAAACATTGATCCTCCATTCCCGTTTTCTTCCCTTGTTTAATCTTCAAAAAGTTGTCATCTTTCTTGGAAAAGTCAAGCAAGGAATCTTCCAAAAAAACTGAGAAAGATGTCATCTTCAAGAAAGTCTTCGAGAATCGCAAGCAGGGGACCATGGCGAATGAGTGAGGGGCCTACGCACTTCAATCTCACCGAAGAAGAAGTGTCTCCAGAATAGTACCGAGCCCACAACATTCTCAGCAGCGTCATTCTCCTCCATCTAGTTCTCAAGGCGTTGATCATCAACAAGAGGAACAAATCATTGAGGATGCAGATCCAGTAAGAGTTCAAAAGCCCGCTCATATTTATAAGCTGTATCGTGCCTTAAAAGCAACTCGTACTCCCTTGAATTATGTCGATGATTTTCTTAAAGACAAAGGATATAGGAACGAATATATCTTTCTACAAAAAATGGAAAGTTTTGGAATTGCTCATAAATGATTGGCTGAGGAAACTCTTGCGAATATTCCGAGTGATCCTCGTGATTGGGGACCGAATCCTGTAGATGAGAATGATGATGACAAATTGTACAGTAAATTTCAACCGAGAATGGGTATTGCGGTTGAAAGTCGAGGAAAAATGGGAGATTTGTTCAGATTGAAGGAACAAAAGGAGTTGTACTCGAAATTGCTGAAATTTGGGGTAATAAACCTTAGAAGTGTGGATTTTGATTTTTTGGATGCTGTGAATATGAACTTGAGGGAAAAGTTCAGTTATTTTCAACTTGAAAGGTTCTGCTCCGACACTACAGAGGCCTATGCTGAACTAACTGCATATTTCTATTCAAATCTTAGCTTTTTGGATGCAAATAAATTTTCTTTCAGTGTTAAAGATCAAGACTATGTTGTCGATATGGATATGCTGGCAGATGTGCCAGGAGTTGAAAGAGGAAAATATCAACCAATCAAAGCTTTCATTGCTTGGGTCACACTGGAACTGGTGAAGGACATGAAAACAGAGGAAAAGATCACCTACTTGAGGATGAGAGCATTCAACATCTTGCTTCACAAGATTGTGATCAATTGCCTCCGACCGAAATCAACCTCCAAGATCGATGTTTCAAGCTCGGAGGCAAAGCCGATGTATGCCATCCTCACCGGGAAAATGTTTTCTCTCCTCACACTATCATGTTTCACATGTATAGAGCGATGATGAAGGACAGAGGTCAAGTTCCTTACCCAAACCTTGTGACGAAGTTATTCAGACATCTGAATATTTAGCCTCCGCAAATCTTTTGTGTTCAATCGTGCGATCATATGGTGGTAGGACTGAAGATGGTGACCAAAATGCGTCTGAAGGAACTGAACAAGGAGTTGGAGAAATTCAAGGAGAAAACTCCAGTCAAAGCTCATCAAATCTCTTCTTCAAAACGGAAAGGAAATGAGCCATTGGTTGCTTCAAAACCAAAAAGGAGAGCTCTTATTGTGGAAGATGAAGAAGATGATGATCTTACCATTTCGGCCATAGCTTTGAAGATACTTAGTCGCACTGTTCCAGAGTCAATGGAACAACGTGAGAAAGAAGGCCAAGAAGAAGATGAGAAGGAAGAAGAAAGAGCAGTTGGTGAAAAAGAAGCAGATGAGAAAAGACCTGAGGAAGAAAGAAGAGAAGAAGGAGAACATGAGGAACACTCCTCTCCACCTGTAGGCATGGAAATAGGGGGAGATCAAGAGAAATGAGGGAAGTCCTCATATCCTGATGCGAGTGAAGGAGTCAGTCGATCACCTGCAGACCCAGAGGATGTTTATGCCTCTCAATTTCCAGAAGAAGGTCATGACGTTTCATCGCCAAACCTGCAAGATTATTATGATATGCCATCATTTGCAGAACGTGCTGAAGCTAGTACGCGGACCGACAACCCATCCGATTTTCGCAGAATCGTGGATATTTTAATGGAAATGCAAGGTCAAATTTATGTCTTGGGATGCGAGGTTCAAAATTTGCAAACTGCGGGTCAAGTTTCTTCATGTTCATTGAATGATCAAATCCAAGCCCTCTTTATTCAGATTCAGGCCAATGCCAAGGGTGAGGAGATTGCACAATTGAAGGAAGACTTGAAAAGGATGGAAGGTATCGTTCAGTTTATGGGAGATTTCCAGCTTGTTCGCGTTCCCAAGCAATCTTGACTTCATTCCATTTTCATCTCAACCTTTTTAAATGCTGACAAAAAGGGGGAGAGATGCAAGATTTGAACAACTTGATTTTTAGTCGTGGGGACTGTTTGTTGGAGTGTTTTGATGTTTGAACTTTGTTTGTTTGATTTTGTTTTTGTGTCTGGATGAGAACTGAACTAGACTTGGACTTGACTGCTTTTATTAACTATCATTGGTATCTTATGGATGGCTTTATTATGGATGGCTTTATCACTTATTAGACTAACCTATTTTCTGTGCTTGCAGATTCTAGTGTTATTCATTTAGCCATTTATCTCTATAAGATATGCATATGTGTTTGAGAAATGTTTTGCAGGTCAAAGTTGTCCAAATTTGCAGGAAAGTTTTGTCACCATCAAAAATGGGGAGATTGTTGGAGAAATCTTCTTGAAGTGTTTTGAAGCTGACAAATCGTTTCCATCAGTCTAGTACGAAGGTTTGCAGACTCGCTATTTAAAGTACGAAGACCTCCGGACAGCCGGACTCAAGACTCAAAGTCTATCCTCATTGACAGTTTCTAATCCGTTGAAGAAAGGTTATCCAGAACTGGATGTTTCGTTAAGGGCTTGACCTTATCAACTGGAGAAGATCTCGTGGCTGGAAAAGACACAACGAAATTCCTTGATTGATCGTGATTGACTCGAAGATTAAGGAATCGATGATTGCCTGAATATTCTTGGAAGGTTCTACTTATGGAAACCGAGATCCTGATTGTATGGGCGAACATGATTGATGGGTTATCGACACGTTCCTTTAATAGCAAGAATGATCTTCCTAATTGATTCCGTCCAACGAGTAGATTGGAGGAATTCCTTTGGTAAGTGCCAACGGGTATGATGGCATAAAAGAGTATATAAGGAAGACGTTCTAAGTTGTTGAGGTTTGCGCGATAGAAGAATTTCAAAGTCTGAAGCTCCTTGTTGTTTAGACAATTCCTTTGAACGAATACTTGTATACAAAATAGAGTCTATATTTGTGAGAAACCTTGAGGAGGTGTGATAGAACATTTACACTATAGAATCAAGGAAAAGCAGTGCTGTAACTTCTATTTTGTTCATAGTGAAATCCAGTCGGTGGGCTGTCACTGCGGAAGGGTGGACGTAGGCTTGGATTAAGCCGAACCACTATAAACCCTGTGTTCAATCTTCTCTCCCTTACTCTCTTTATCTTGATCGAATTTCATTTTGTCAATCAATAGTGAACTACCTTTCTATCCTTTGCCAAGAATTGCTTCCGTATTTCGATAAATTGATTGTGCACCTATTCACCCCCCTCTAGGTGCTTATACTAGTTATCTCAATAACTTGTCTTCGAAGTCTCAAAGTAGAGGAAATACTGACCTTAATCTAATAGGGACACGTGGACATGTGATTCACCTAATTCATTAATGGCTTATCATGATGACTATACATCTAAGCTTATGAGTCATCTTCTTTCATTAATTACTTAGGACACCTAAGCCTCCATACTCATCACCTCCACTTAATGCATTTGACTCTTGTTCTTCAAGAAGATTGGCCTATCTAGCTTAGCCTTCTAATTGGGACAAAAAAAAGAGAGGTCGACATTGAGGATGTTACATCCTCGCTCTCAAACTCTCTTGCTTGGCTACTCTAACGGTCTCTCCACCTCCTTTGAATCTCTCTAGAAATTGACAAATCCTCTGAAGAAGCTCTTCGCTCTTTTCCTCTCCGGTTCTCCTTCTCTACTAGCTCTTTTTCGGCTAGAACCCTGTCGAGCTCTCTCTTTTCTGTCAAGATGAACAAGAAAGGGGAAAAAGGAGGAAACAAAGCTAAATTAGGGTTTTAGAAGTTTTGGATTTTGGAGTCCCGGTTCTCGGATTCTGGTTCTGGTTTTGATGCTCAATTCCGGTTCCAATTTTGGTTTCAGTTCCCATTGAAAATAGGAACCAAACCAGTACTTGCTGATTCCTTAAAAAAAGGGAAGCGAGAACCTACCTGTCTGTATATAGGATAGGGAAGCACACCGGACTTATTGGTATGGTTCTTTGATTCCTGGTTCTACCTTAGATTGCACTAATCTTTATTGCATTCTTGTTGCTAGTCCTCAATTGACTCAATTATTTTATTTTATTTTATTTTGGTATTGGTCTTGAGTAATTATTTGACGTGCCCCATCATTTCTTTGTGTAGAAACCCACTAAGCATTTGGTTTCTCATGTAGTTTCTGACATGTATCAATAGTGTGGTGTGGGCACTTGCCATATTCACAATATTTACTTTTAGATTTAAAATTTTGCCCATTAACCTTCCTTGATGATGGGGCACTTTGTGGACTATTGGATGCCTTATTAGCTGGCGTGATGTGAACTGATGAGAGCCATTAGATTTTTTTGGAGCTACCAATACAACCTAGAGGGGGGTAAATAGGTTGTTCAAGAACTAGGACAAACATTTGCAGAAGAAAACAAGTTCAATTTCAAACATTGACAAAAACAAATTGCAGAAATCAAGTGCGCGTATTGCTATTTAACAGGTGGTGATGACATTGAACATGTAATGTAAATAGTGAAGAGATAGAATATACTGCAAGTACAAATATATACTGGTTCGGATTTATCTCCAAGCCTAATCCACTCCCAACACTAACAGCCACAACAAGGCTGGAATCCATTAGTAATCTTTAAGATAAGTTACAATAAGCAAGTACTACCTTTTCAGTAGATCACACTACCAAGACTTACGTATTGCCATCATTCTTGTACACTTGCTCTTATAGCTCTAGGTCATGTTCAAATTTCATATTTTTCATGCATTCTATGGGCAGCTTATCAAGTCAATCATCATGCATCATTTTCTAGCTTGCTTATGACTGATTTTCACGCTTTTATGATTGTCACTATTCGACCATGAATTCGATCAACTCAACATTTTTTTAGAAAGTCTTAAGATACATCTTAACTTTTCCAATGAACACCAATTTTGCATTATTTGCATATCATTTGACCTATTTTGTATTTTTGTCAACTTTACCTAGAAATCCGTTTCTAGTGAAATGCGGAATGCTTGCTTTGCTTTTGTTGAGTCATATCTATTTTTATTTTTTTTTATGAATTTTTCGATAGAGATTCTAAGGTCAGGTCCTTAAAAGAAGTTTGTTCATCTTTCTCTTGTCTATATTGTGATAAAATTTCAAATCTTTTAGACTTCATTTACTAGGACAAATCATTATTGATATATCATGATTCCTTGCTGTCCTATTAAGTTTATGATGTGATGTTATGTGTTCTTAAATTTTTATAAATCTTACATAGCTCATCCTAAGAAACTCTCTCCATGAAAGTTATTCCTCGTGATGTGTTTGATTTTTGTAATTTTCTTGGAGTCAATTATTAATGGGTTCCACTCCAGTTGCTTTGATCTTTTTTGTCCTGTTGGATAATTTCTATTGTGATTCTTTGCTGTGATTTTCTTTTAGGATTTTTCAGGACATCTTGTAGGCTGAATTGAATTTACATGTTTTCACGAGTTTTGATCTTCACTTTCTGAACTTCGTACACAAAAATTCTTGAAAAATAAAAAGCCTTGTACCGTGTTTTTCAGACCTTTCGAATGTGCAACAAATCTGAAATTTCATATTCTAGTTGATTTTTGTTCATGTGATGCCAATGTATGAAAATATCGTTCTTGGAAAATGCTTTTGCATGGATTGGATAGTGATTCGATATTGATTTTGTCTAAGTTTGAGTCATATTCAAAATGTTTGCAAAGCTTGATTAGTGTGCCCATTGATGAACCTAAGTTAGCCTTGACAATTAAATGTGCCTCATAGTTGTGATTAAATAGTGTCACCCTTTCATCCAAGCTCTCATATTTCACTTTATATCCAAATTTCCAAAATTCTGCTTTTGGCTTGGCGTTGAGGTTGCCTAGCTTTGGACAGTATTTACGGTGCTTGCGAAGCTTGTTCAATGTGCCCATTGTTACCCCCGAGTTAGTCTTGACGGCTAAATGCTTTCCATAACCATGACATAACTTCGCTACGTCATTGATGATTTTGTTAATATCCATTGTTCGATCCCTTCTCAAGTGATTTTGGGCATCATTTGAACCTGTTAGGCTTTACTATGTTCATTTTTGTTAAACACATGTGTTTGTATTTGGCGCTTGACGATTGAATAAGTGATCTAGTGTTGGCTCACTAATCTTGCTTGATTGATTGAGAACTAAGGCCCAATGGTCTATTTGCATGTTAATTTCAATTATGTATGTGATTTTTAGATGTATGCATAGATACAATGCATGATCTTGTGGGATACCTTTGGGTCACATTTAGAACCTGTTCTAGTGACTTTTTAGTGTTGGTTGCCACGCGAGAATACAAATAGTGACCAACAGGTATAAGTCATAAAATAAATGGATTGGGTAGGTGTCCCAAGTGAATCATTGCATGAATCACAAAAGCTAATCCTGAGGCCCAACTTGATCAATTATGCATGCTCATCTAGTTTCTTGATTGTTCTTATTTGTTTTATGATTGTGATTGCTTTTGTATGTTTATAATGATGACTGTTTCTTTCATTTTGTAAGTATTGAGCCTTAGTATTAGATTAGAGTAAGTCCATGGAGGTGATGGCCCCCAAGACATGAAGATAATGAATGGTAGATATCCAATCCGACCCCGTTTTTTACTATTTGTTCCCCAATATATGTTTTGGGTTGTCTCGTTATATATAAATGCCCAATGAGTTGCGGGTTTATTTCTTTCAATTTACTTTTTGTTTAGAATTGCATGTTAAATTTACCATTTTTCTTAAAGTGCTTTTGGGTGTTTACTTATCGTACCACCTTTAAATTTCAAATTGATTGCTTTATTTCTTGTTCTCTTTTAATAGAAATAGAATTGCATGAAATTAATCATCCACGCATGATCACCTAATTAGTTTCATTGGCATGAAAAAGTAAAAAAGACACGTATGGACACTTTAGGAAACACTACAAACTGTTAGGTATTGAAAAGGCACTAATAGAAATGTTAATGTAACCCAAGTCTCCGAAGCCTAGAATCTCCAGTTGCATAATATCGAAGGACCACTCTGATCCTCAATTGGGTTTTTTACTTGACCCTAAAAAACGAGACTAGTGACGACTCCTAACTTTTATTTGGGTTGTCTTAAACAACTCATAGATTAATAAATGAATCCGTTATGAAGCGTATGGGTTTTGATAAGATTCACCGTAATTTAGCATCCTCAATGTGGAAATCTTCTAGATGATGAAGTAATGACATCTTTATAGATGAGAGTACTATTGAGAGGGCTAACAGTACTCCTAAATTCGATATTTACATCCAATCTCTTTTTCAAGGTGTATTGTTCGTGTGGATGCGAATCACGACAACTCCCTATCATGCAAGGTACAATCTTGGGAGAGCTCACGACCTTGATCAAGGGAATGCGGTCAATCTTGAAAGAAGTGATGACATCTTTTGGGATACGTACCGTAAGAGAGCTCCTATGGTCAAGTACCCCTAAACTTGACCTATTTCTTCTCCTGCCAAGGGACACGATCGGTCAGGTCGCGACACCTGGAAAAGTCTTTGGTCATCGGATAGCAAGACCTTTCTCTTTGATCCCCAGATGAGGCTTAAAAATCTGAACTTTGACACAGATACTCGTCCCGTTGAGGCAGCTAAGTCGCTGCCAAAGAATTACGCATTCCCTCATACCCGCTTGAAATCTCCCCTTTGCGATACTAGCTCCGATGTTGCTTTTGAGATTGGAGTAGACCCTCAAGATACCGAACCCTTTGGGAAAACCGGATCGTGTTCTCTGAACCTTTGAGCTTCTGCTTCAGCTACAGGAAGATTCTGGAAGTGGGAAAAGATATCTACATGTACAGGTCCAATAATCGTACTACTATGCATTGCGATCTTTATTTATAAATTGTGTATAAGTTTCCAGAAAAATGGAGATCTTTTATATTTTTAAAGCATGCATAAAGTTTGAGTGATTTTCTAGAAAACGCCCTGAAATTCCATGATTTTCTAGAAAACGCTCTATAATTCCATGTTCAAAATAGAACAACTTTATTTTGAAAATTTGAGACAGTTCAAAAGTCCTTTTATACAAAATCTCTAATTTTTTAAAATGTTCATTGTGGTCTGATTTAGTAGCCTGTAAAATTAGAGGTCTTGATTGCAAGATTGAGAGGTCCTCGTGTGCAATAAATCGAACGAAGTCTGTTTGGCCTTCGAAACTGTTTTTCAACTGAGTCTTGGGCGAAAGGAAAAATCGGTTGGTTTTTAGCAAAATTTTAAAACATAAAAGCTGTGGAGGACACATTTTCCTAACTGCCTGTGAATTTTGGTGTACTTTTGAATGTAATTGATATTTTTCTCGCATTTTTTGAATTCACGGATCAAAACCGGGTCAAATTTGAATCACTAAGTCTTTCACGGGTTAGAACCAGTCCGAGTAGTCTTCATGAATTTTTGAGTGGACACTCTAAGCTTTCTAACCATGCGTGAACCTTTGTGATTGGACTTCGTTTGATGGGTCAATCCCATTAAAACCGATTTCGTCCGGTTTGGCAATTAAACTATATAAGGGACCCTTTCATGGTTTTTTTTTTTTTTGGTCGAATACCCTTTAATGGTTCACTCACTCTTGTTTGATTGAGAATCAAGGTCGATGGACCTATATATATACCAAGGGGGCTCGAAATTTTCCAGATTTCTCTCTTCTTCTCTCTCTCTTTCTCTCTCTCACTTGTAAACCATCTTCTCTTCCATCTCCATCCTCATCTCTTCCATCTCCAAGCTCTCTTACCTTGTATCCCCTGGTTTCAAAGTAAGTTAGTTTTATATACACAGTTTTTATACAGGGTTACCAACTTACATGATAGTTGGTTAACCTTTTCTTGTAATACAAACATTAATACTCCCTGTAGTGTGGATTACCGCCCTAGTGGATGACTTGATGCTTTAGTTTCTGCATCCTTCAATACATGTAATTTCAACTTTTCAGCTTTATATAATACAAGTTTATACCACCTTCATGGTTGGTTTTTGTTTATGCATACTCTTACTTTATATCTTATATATTGCTTTTGGTCTTTACATTATTTTTAATTATATATATGTTTACTTTAATGTCTATGCATGTGATTTTTAGATGTATGGATAAATGTGATGCATGGCCTGGTGGGTAGCCGCTTGGGATTGATTAGATCCGAATTTAGGGATTAATTGATCTTTACCATCGTTATGTGAATGCAAATGGTGGCCAGTTGTCATTAACCATTAATTAATCAATCTTTGAAGATGGTGGTTTAAGACCGATGAGATGATCTGTAGAGGTGGTGGCTCAAACTCTTGAACATGGTGGTTTAAGACCGATGTCCAATCCAGTCACGTTTTATAATACCGAACATGTCTCGCGTTTTCAATCGGTTCCATAATAATTGCCCGACAAGTTACAATTTTCTTTCACTGCACTTACAATAGCTTGTTCTTTCCTTACATTGATTTTTTATTATCACAATGTCTTTCTTTATGTTGTGGGTTTCACTTATTGAAGTTAAGATTAGAAATAGCCTGGATTTTAAACGAACCCACCTACAAGCATGTCGCATGATCGCTTAGTGAATTTTGGACCTCTTTACCATGAAAATGATAAATACAAATGCATGGTCACTTAGATAACATCCCAACAAGTTTGGTACCGAAATGGCATTAATAGAGACGTAAGTGTAACCTAAGTTGCTAAACCCAATAATCTCTAGTTCCGTAGAAATCAAGAAGAACCTTCCACTTTTCTATTGGGTATTTAGCCAATCCCTAAAAATGAGGCTAGTGGTGACTCATAGATAATATTCAAGGTGTCTAAAAGAACTCTAAAATCAAACTCTTGTCACACAAGATATGGGCTTGGAAGAGCCCATGTTTATGATTGATAACCCGTTTGCAGTGTTAGCAAATGATGGTCCGTCCGAATTTGTTGTTTGTACGAACCATTTGGGCTATCTCATAAGCAATTTCCTCTAAACCCCCAATGCCTGAGGGGTCGAAACCCCACGCGACGGACAAGGGTTGCGACGTCAATAGCTCTGCTAATTAGGGGTGATCGAGTCCACGGTGGGTAAGGTCTAGACCTGGACCCTGTACCCACCCCTGTTATAACTGGTTCCCATTTTCTGGACTCTATACCCGACCCTATTTGTATTGAATCCTGTACCCGACCCATCATGTTTTTCCGATCCAGTTCAAGGGTCAATCTTGTTTCCACTGGAACCCATTTTATGATCTCCTAATATCCTACACGACTTTCAATTTTATATTAATAAGCGAGAAAATAACGTAATCATCCTAATTTATATTGAAACATTAAGCATTGGTAATAAATTAGTACATAAACTTTTTGACTAAACAAAAGATTATAATAAATAAAATCATAAGGCAAAGAATTAGCAACAAACATGAGTCTAATATTAGTCTTATTCCCACAACAGTTACATGAAGTTGCTCATTTATGCAAGCATAAATCCTCCTACAAATAAGAAATTAGGCGAGCCAATTCATGTAATACACAAGAATTTGGTGGTGGCAAACACCCTCCATCCATCAGACGGTGCGAGAGAGAGCCGGTGAAGGAGGGAAGCAAGTGAGGAAGAGGAATGACGCCGTGCATGTTTGAGATAGCCAAGAGGAAAAATATCGTGTGATTGTGAGAATAAGAATAGAAATCAAGACCACCGGCCGTGGTGGCTCCACTGGATAAGACTCTGCTGATCCTCAACGAAGAGGTGAAAGGTTCAAAACCCAGGGGAGGCGCTAGGTGTATTAAGTGTGACTCAGGGGTGGTGGGTCCTCCTGCTTAAGTGTCACTTGGGGGTTTACGGCACGGCTATCGGCTATAAGTCGGTTCCTCCAGCACCAAAAAAAAAAAATAGAAATCAGGAGAAAAAAAAAAGCGTTTTGGACCTCTACTTACAAAACCAATTCCAGAAAACTGATCTAGGAATCGATTTTCGGGTGGGTAATCACTCAGAACCTTTTCCCGGACGGGTTTAAACTGGTTCCCGAATCGGTTTCAATGGAAACCGGTTCTCGACCTTGTTTTCCGGGTGAGCCGGTTCGGGAACCAGGTATACATGGTCCAATTGCACACCCCTACTGCTAATTTCGGCAAATTGACTAGGTCATACATATACCGAACTGTGAGTTCACCTATGTCTTTTATGATATCTGAGATTCTCATGAGAGTCAGGATCCAATGGCTGAAAATTGACATGCTTATTCCGGATGATTTTCAGCGTGATAACAAACAAGAAGACCGGTCGCTTTAATTTTGACTGCCCAAGATTAATGCAAGTGGATCACTAGATTACTCTCGGATCTCTGGTACAACGTAATGGGAATCAATATGATGTTTATATGTAACCCAGGTAACGGAAATTGTCCCTTTAGGGAAATGATAGGCTTTTTCGTGTTCCTCGTTTAGTTTTATTGTCATAATAGATCATATGATGTTGCCGGTTATAAGGAAATCAAAAGGCGTAATTTAATTATATTGGGGTGATGCAAACGTTAATGTACTGAGTATATATGTCTTTTTACCAGATGTCCCCGGATCCGGACATTGGTGACTTCAATTGGCGAATGCCGACATAGGCTATTGGCCCAAATAAATATTTACTTTTTCAAGCACAAGTGCGGATTGGGGTCACTTGGGGCAAAGAGAGTCAACACGGAACCTGATGGTAATCATACGACAACGCAAATTGTAGCGGCCACTTTCCTTCTGAAGGATTCAGGAAATCGTCCAATTTCCTCCACCTTCAATATGTTGATGCCAACTTGATGAACAAGGATGCAGACAATGCTGTAACGATGGCGACGAACCCTGAATACTATGAATTGCAGATCATGGGTAAGACTCCCCAATACGGGGTCAATGTCTTCAACGGTGGTCCTGGGTTTTCAACTCAGTGTTTGAAGCAGTAAATTAAAAGACCTCCCTGGGCCATACATTATGCCCAAATAGTTTTGAAATGGTGTCCGGAAGTTACCATCTTTTATTGTTTTTGGAAGTACAATCACATTGCTTTTATATGCATTGTCGGTTTACGATTTCAGTTGACGAGCTAGCATTAACAGGAAATCAGTTGTGAGTTCCCACCAGAGCCCCGGGAAGTTCATGTCTTAGCAGATCTCCCTTAAGAGATGGCATATTATGTCTAGAACGTTAATTTCTTCCGTGTTTCAATATTAGAGGGGAGTAGATTCTCAGCAGAAGCTTTGCAGCTTTGGCTATTTTTTGTTGCATCTTCGTGCATTGTTAACGTGTGTTTTTTTTTTTTTTTTTTTTTGGATATTGGAGTTTCATTACCATTTTCGAAGAAGGAAGGAATTAAGAGTTCTTGCCCTTTGCCACTGAGGCAATTTCACTCATTACCCCATATATATATATATATATGTATGTATAGATACTTGCCATCAATGCGACATTTTGATTGCCACTCCAAAATGAGAATCTTTTAGACGTACAAAAATTGATTGGTTTTTTTTTTCATATGTGGAAAAAAATGAGAATAGAAGGATAGGGCGCGCATATTTTTATTTTTGTTCCTTTTATGTTCCTGGGAACATAAATAATAATAAAAAGTGTTTACGTTCCGGGAACAATTTTTGAATAAAAAAACGCGTTTGATAAACTTGTTCGGAAATAAAAAATAAACAGAAACATGTTTAGTAAATTTTATTCTTTTTTTGTTTCTTTCAATTTTTTAATATTTTTATTTTATTTTTCATTTTTTCCATTCTTTTTAATTTTTTCTTTTTTCGTCCGGTTGCCGGCCTTCGGCAGCCGGCCGATGGGGGCGGCGCCTCGCCCAGCCACGGCGAGAAGAAACGTTTCTTCAAAATTGTTTCTAGAACAAGACGTAAGTTTTTTTTGTTTTTTTTTTTGTTCTTTTTGTGTTCCAGAACAAAAAAAAAAAAAAGAACGCAACCAAAACCGTTTTGTTCTTTTTTTGTTCCCGAACAAAAAAACAAAAAAGTGTTCTGGAACAACACTTTTTAGGAAGGTTTCCATGCAGCCCCATAAATCCTAGATTACGAAATCTTGAACATTTCCTTTCATGTGCAAAAGCCAAATCCATACTTGCCGAAAGAAGATTCATTTTCTTCCCTCCAATTACCAAATCTCGAACATTTCCTTTCACGTTCAAAATCCTAGTCCATACTTGCCGAAAGAAGATTCATTTTCATCCTTTCGATTACCAAATCTTGAAAATTTTCTTCCTTGTGAAAACGATATTCCACGGGATGCTGTCAATGATGATTACCGGGATTTAGATTTGAGGTCTACCAAGGGGATGTGATTTATGTGTATATAAGGAAGAACATTGTCTTGTCTCATTTTCAAAAACACTCTGTTCTACAATGGCAATCGTAAGTCCACGAATGCACCTCTCCAAATGGTTGGTTTTGGTAATAAGTATTATCAGTATGATAAGCAATGGGCGTGCTCGAGCGAGAATCCCTGTATCAAACAAAGTTACAGGTTTCGAGAAGCCTAAAGGAACAGTAAAAACCATTGAGGTCATTCCTAAACTCTACCCATTGCTCTTTCAACTTTATTTTTTTCTTTTAATTATGTTCCCTTTGCTAAAATAATTTATGAGAACTTACTGCAGAGTCATGAAAGTGGTGAAGTGATCGATTGTGTTGACATTTACAAGCAACCCGCTTTTGATCATCCGCTTCGCAAGAATCACACCATACAGGTTTTTGTTCCCTCACTTGCCCCGGTATTCTGTCCAGTGCTGCTCTTGCGAAATTTGTAGTTAACAGTAGAAAGTGCAGCGATGACGGTATGAGTACCTTAATGATGAGGGCCATCATAGAGCAATTCTAGGAGAAAGATATTTCGATATTAGAGGTTGTCTAAGAAATTCTGGTTGTTCTAAGTCGGAAGAATTGTCATCCGACCTTATATATGTTCGCCCACCTTATTTGATAATCGCTGAAGCTGGCACGTTTATGAATAGACGAACCCAAGCTCCAATCGGAAAGCGAATGAAGCGGGATATGTGAGAGGTGCATTCCGTCAAGTTTGGTGGAAATACGGTAAATGCCCTAAAGGAACGGTCCCCATCAAAAGAGTGCAAAATGGTACCACTCGTCACGTTAAACGGTGGACTTCACGCCTGAAGCGGCTCAATTTGAGCGAGAATGAATCCGATGATGAATCCAATGATGATGGTGGTGAACATAGAGTATGTGCAAATACATCACAATATCACTTATTGTGGCGTTAATTTTCAGTTGAGTTTTCGTTTATGTGCTGATCCTTAAAGTTCACTTCCTTAAGAGTTTGTTGTATATTGGTCAGTACGCCATAACATTTATGAGCGGCGGCAAGTACATGGGAGCTCAAGCATACCTTAATTTGTGGAAACCTGAAGTAGTGGACGATGAATTCAGTTTGGCTCAAATTTGGCTCACAGCAGGCCCTCGTGAGGAATTGAACACTGTGGAGGCCGGATGGATGGTAAGAACTAAGAATGATTGAATCCAAATATTTTAGCATAAATGGCATTCTAAATGTGTAGATTTAGAAGTTGAGAATTTGTTTTTTTATTTTAGGTTAACAGACAACGAAGTGATAGCGGGCTCCCAGAGCTTTTCGTATTCTATACGGTGAGTTCATAACTCTTCTGACAGCTTACGATTCACCAAGCTTTCATAAACATATTAAACATTGACATGCTTTTCTTGGGTGGACTTTAGGGTAATGGCTATAAGACAGGCTGCTACAATACAGATTCAAATTGCCGTGGATTAGTACTAGTACCTAGCCAATTTGCTTTGGGTGCTGCGATTGAAGAAGTTTCCACCTATTATGGATCTCAATATGAATTAAAAATAGCCTTGGTTAAGGTAATGGAACAATCTTCTAGGTAAATATACACTGGATACTTTCGAGCCTTCTGTCTTATAACAAAAATATTTCAGAATCAGCTTAGTGGATCGTGGTGGCTGCAAATTGAGGACAATAGTATAGGATATTGGGAAAATGATGTCTTCACTCATCTAAATGGCTATGCCGATCGAATTGACTTTGGCGGAGAGGTAGCCAGGAAACAAAAGGGTCCTACACCTACGTCAACGCAAATGGGGAGCGGCCATTTCCCTTCTGAAGGCTTTGCAAAGGCGGCCTATTTCCGCAGTATTAAATTCTGGGACGACGGATTAAATATAAGAGACCCGGAGAATCTCATGAAGGTTGTGAGTAAAGCCGAATGCTATGATGTCAAACGGGAGTACTTCGACGCCACATATGAAGCTCATTTCTATTATGGGGGCCCCGGACTTTCAGCTCAGTGTTCAAGTTATTGAACATATGATAATATGCTCTTTTTTTTTTTTTTGATTATTATTAAATAAGGCTCTATCAAATGTTAGTGAGCACAGCAATGCTTTTGAAGGAATCACTGCTTGGTGGTTCGATGTACTTAATTTACTTAAAGTCACTTATGAACCGATAATCATTTTGAAAAGAGAGTATATTGGTCATAATCACGGTTTTCAATTACAGCTCCTCCTTTTGAATAAAGTACCTGAAACGGTTGGAATGAATGGAGCAAACAATCACAGCTCAGTAGTATATCTCTTTTAAACGGATCAAATATTCACTATGCATACTTATAAAACCATACTATAAACTCAATAATCCCTAATCCGATAGATAATATAAGCACAACTTTAGATATAAGTTATTTCCTTTCAGTAGATGTTCATACTAATACGATCAAAATGAACAGTGAAATACGCGTTCACATTAAAGGTAAAATACTTAAATACTCATTATTCTCAAATTTATTTCATATATGCACAGTAACTTTATACATATTAGAAAAACTCATTTAAAGCAACAACATCAAATCATAAGTTAATGAGCTATACCTTTGATCAATTTCATATCGGATATCAATGGTCTGTAATATCAACAAATTTACTTGAAGAGTTATGCAAATCGACTCTTATTTACTGCATAAAAACCCTCAACTACTCATGTTCTTACTAACACGTTGAGTGAGATCATTGATCACTTTATTTCAAATTTGTTCATCTTGCATCACGGGACAATTAACTCCTAATACACCCAAGACAGGATTCATAAGGTCGTCATATTAAAATGATCATTGTGCACTTACAATCGCAACACTAAGATAAAGATCAACTTCTTTGAATTCCAACCTCAGTTGTCTCCGAAGGCTAGTTGTCTCTAGCATAAGTGGTTTACAAACTAGAACTTATCTTTAATCCACAAATCTTAATAAACAATTTATCACTTAAAGGATCATCACTTAATATTGAATGCCCATAACTTCCTAGATAAGCAGGATAAGAACTTATCTATTTTTCATCAAATTCAAGGAATCTCCAATTCTCAAACATAAAGGTTCATCACTTGCAACTTCTGATTTAAGCACTTGCATTACATCATAATTTCAAACAATAATACAACTGAAATTGACCATGCCTAGTAGTTCCACGAAGCTCTTTAACCTCTTCTTTGTTCCAGGTAGATGAAGGTTCTAGTTTCGACAGATGCACAAGGGCTTCCCTATATTGGACCATGAGTTCTTTAATATTTTCAAAACTTATAACTTGCAAGATTCAGGACCCAAACTTGGCATGTCTATTTTGGATAGCTTATAGGTTGATGACCATGAAGACACCGGTTGTTACAATCTTGAATGTCCTGGGTTTGTGCAAATCAATTGTAACCTGCCCAATGCCCCAGCACATAGGCTCGAGTTCACAAAAGCTGAGCGCGGGATCCAGGTACTCGAGCTTGGATCCCAACATCCAAGCCTGGGTCCACGAAGACTGTGCCCCGGTCCATTGAGGTTGGACCAAGGACCCAAGTGCCCACATTGAAGTCCATCAAAGACTAGGCCCTAGATCTCAGTGTCCATGCCCTAAACCCTAGTGCCTTGGTTGAGGTCTATCAATGTTGGATCTGGGGTTCTAGTGTCCATACCCGGATCCCCGGCTATCCGCTCGAATAGTGCATGTCTATTTAGAAAAATAAAATTAGATATTCAATACTCAAACAATGAAAAATATTATTATTAAGTTTCAGTCAAACACAAGAAATGGAGCCAAAATCTCTCTCTTGGAAGACTGAACTACTTGATTTACTGCCTTAATTAAAAAAGCAGATATGCCATTTGTCCACGCCATCAGAAGTTCTTTTCTAGTCCGGCCAGATATGCTTTCATATACGAGTTTTCAATTTTATTACTTTTCCGTATGTTAATAAAAGACAATATTTATGTTCAATCAATGCAATGAATACAGACGAATAATACAAGGGGTTCTCATGAAAAAAATTGTTGTGTTGACGTTGTTTCATTGCGTCTTCGGAAAGTAAAAGCTTCTGACTATTTACTCGAAATTTTTCTATTTAAAATTGATTTCTTTTGCTATGCATTGGACAAAAAAGAGATGATTTTGTCAAGCGATAGAAGGGCGAAGAGATGAATTCATTCGACCAAAAAAAGATTGATGAATTCTATCTTTTTTATTATCACAGATGGGTTGTAGGACATAAACGCCCATATTCCTGGAGTCAACCTATGCTATATGCACGCATAGACGAAATGAACGATGGAATAAATGAGAGAGAGAGAGAGAGAGAGAGAGAGAGAGAGAGAGAGAGAGAGGAGTGCAGTACAAGTGTTCTCACAAGCACAAGAGAGAGCTTGAGAAGAACACGTTTTTAGCTGCATTTGGATCTCCTTGTTCATCTTCTTCTTCTTCTTAACATTCTCATCTCTGGAGAAGTTCGTGTAGGAATGAAAAAAAGAAAAAATAGAATGCCCAGGTGGGTTCTTTTGTTTTTCACTCTCTTTGCTCTTCCCTTTTGTCTAACATATTATGCTATAAATCTTCTTGGAATGTCCAGATGAACGATCGAAGGTCCTTATTAGGGTGCACGAGGTGTGGAGTTTCTGGTGTTCTTGTGGTAACTGCATTTCATTTGCGAACCTCATAGCTATAAGGGAAATGACTAAGAAGGCGCAAGTTTATTCTAGATTATGACTTTTTTGGGTTTGATCTTTTCTACCGTCAAAGCCATGTGCTATTTCTGGGAATTATGGCGAGAAAATATTTTATGTTGGTTGAAACTTTTGACCATATTTCGATGTGCTTTCCTAATAAAATGATCTTTTCATCTATCTGTAGCGTAGTTTCGAATGTCTCACTTCTTCAACCCCTTCACAGTTATGTAAATATTATTGCCCTTCACATTTAGGAAAGAGGGCCAGGTCAGTGTTGCAAGATCACCAGATGGGTCAAAGAGCAGTTGCTAATCCTGATTGCGAGCTCAATTTGAATTCTAAAAGTGATGCGTTGTTCAATATCCCTGGCCGATTTGAGTGTTTGGCCCCTAAGAAACTATCGAACTCTGACTCAGCCAATAGTCCCTATCGCTTATCTTGATTTCTAGGCATTCTCAACTCTGACCAAACCTAACAAGTCCCCTAGATCATCTCATCGTAAAGAAATTTGGGCTAGTGACAAAGTAGGCTTAAGCATTGTAGATTCTCTTCAGGATCGTGCTAGAGCATTGCCTGGAAAAGTTATCAAGTCATTGAATAGCAAGACCATTCTTTTCGGTCCCCAGATGAGGCTTAGAAATTTGAATTTTGAAGCACATGCTCGTCCAATTGAGGCAGCTAAGTCACTGCCAGAGACTTATGGGCTCCTTCATACTGGTTCAACATCTCCCCTCTGTGATAATTAAAATGATTGAAATTCAGAAGTGATAGAGCTCATAGGTGAAGTGCTCTATATGCATACATGTGACTGACACTATTTTGCAACGAATTACAAGTGGAAGGTAGTAAGGAACAACTTGATTATCTGTAATAGAGCTCTGTTAAAAGATGATCCATTTTTGGAAAGTCCTAGAAACTGTTGGGGAAATTTGATTGTTGAAGAAGATGGAGAAGTAGTAATAGACTCTTGATACTTTAATATGTGATGCTGATCATTGTCCTTGAGGTATTATTTACCCCCACTATTGTTGCTGACGACAGAACAAATATACCTCTTGGACATACACCAAAGCCGCCAAGAAACGAATTTAGCAATTACTTGAATTTCTCTTGGAATTTCTCCTTGAATGTGTCAAGATTACGTGTATGAAAAGAAATGAAGAGAGAGTTTTGAAAAAGAAGCATTTATGAACGATTGTGGTTATTAGAAATAATATATGACTTGACGTCTATTTAAAAAAAAAAAAAAACGATCTACACATCTCTTGGAATTAAGTACCATATCTCCAAATATCACCACTCTTCATTTCAAGAATAATTTCTTCATAACTACCGATAACTTTCCTTTGGGACAAAATGTCACCTCTTTCCATAATTAAGAGTCACGTCTTCTTTGATTAAGAGTCATGTATTCTCTGATTAGTCACGTATTCTCTTAAGCAAGAGACACCTCTTTTATAATAATAAACTAGTTTAACAATCTTCCTCTTAGTTTGTTATCTACATTAATTTACATAAATTCAAACACACAAGAATATATTTGTTAAAATTTGAGCCTTCAATTAGTGCAAATAATTCCATTAACAAAATAAGTGGTAAAAAAAACTTTGAACTATGATTCCACTTATTAATCAAATTATCATGCATATGAATTTATGCACGTTTGATTAGAAATTTCCTATGCCTAAGCACTTTTATGGCCTTGTGCTCCTCTTGCAATCATGACCATTTACAAAAAGTTCATTCGACTTTTGTCAGAAGCAGTGCCACTTCTTATGCTCATATAGGTGATGTTCCTAAGTTTGTTACTTTAGCATTGCCTTGTTAAAACCTTAAACTTCATTAAGAGTGTTTTCTTACACTCATCCTCCTAACTTTCCATAAGTACTAACCTTGAGCCCTGCTACTCGATCACTGTCAAGGTACAATAGCTTGTTGTTACCCATTTAACTTTAATAATTTCGTTAGAAATTTTAAAGTAGGGTTCCACTATACTTGACTATTATTAATTGGCCTAAGACCCATTCCCTTTGTAGTACTACTTATTAAACCTTTCGAGAGTCTCTTAGTGAATGGATAAGCCAAGTTATCATTTACCCAAACATAAATTACTAAAATAAATCCATCGGTAATTATTTATCTGATATACTCATGTTGCAATCTAAAATGTCTAGAGTTCCTATTGTACATTTTATTATTTTCCCTAAACATAGTTACCTCACTATCACAATGTAAAGAAATAGTTGCCATTAGTTGTGGCCACAACTCTATATCCAATAACAAATTTTGTGGCTATTTAGCTTCTTTATCAACTGCCGATAGTGGTATAAATTCAGATTCTATCGCTGAATGTGCTATATATCTTTGCTTCTTTGATACCCAAGAGACTACACCATTTACAAGTTTGAAAATCCATCAAGATGTTAACCTTTTATCAATCATGCTAGTTATCCCACTAACATTTAAATATCCTTTTAGTACTGCAGGTTATCTTTCATAAAATAGACCATAAATGCATTGTTTTTCTTTAAATAACCGAGAATCTACTTGAAGCCTTCCAATGCACAATACTAGGATTACTAGTAAATCCGGATAATTTACACACAAAAAACGCTGTTCCGTATACACCTCATCTTTTAATTTACTATTTAGAAAAGCCATTTTAATATCCATTTGATGCACATGCAATTCATAAATTGATGCTAAAGCTAATAGAACTCTGATTGATGTAATTCGAGCAATTGGTGCATATATATCAAAGTAGTCAATTCTCTTTTTCTACTTATAACCCTTTGTCACTATCCTTGCTTTAAAGGTTCGTAGCATACCACTAGGATTATACTTTCTTTTGAATACCCATTTGCATCCGATTGGATTTGATTTAGGAGGCAAGTCAATTGACGTACATATATTTTTAGTAACAATGGAATCCATTTCATCATTAATTGCTTCTTTCCAAAATTATGCATCTCTAGATGCCATTGCCTTACTAAACGTCCTTGAATTTTCATCCAAGTAAAAGGACATGGGTGATTTATTCACAACCTTTTCTCTATCTCCTTCTACTAGAAGAGTTACAAAATTGGAACCAAAATCTTTCAATTTTCTTCACTCTATGACTTCTCCTTGGTTCACTTGAAGAATCAAAATAGTTTTCTTTTAATTGACAAAGTATTGGTTGCATAAATTTTTATTTGTGAATATGTTGAGGCATCACTTTAATCTTTAAGAAGCTTGTGTTCAAGAAATTCAACATCTCTTGATTCCACAATAACATTCGATTTAACACTTAATAAGTGATAAGTTTTAGAATTTCCAGCATATCCAACAAACACACTTTTTAATGCCCTTGGTCCTAATTTGGTTCGCTTAGGATTAGGAATTCTATAGTACACAAGGCATCCCCACACTTTAAAGTATTGGATATTCGGTTCCCTTCCTTTCATCTGTTCGTACGGAGATATCTTAACTTTCCTTGAAGGAATTTTGTTGTGAATATGGCATACAGTAAGAAGTGCTTCTTCCCAAAAAATTATTAGCAATTTTGCTTGTAAGATCATTGAATTAACCATATCTACCGAAATTTGATTATTTCTTTCTGCCAATCCATTTTGTTGTGGTGTATAAGGCACACTTACTTGATGCACAATACCATTTTCCTAACAAAATGCAAAAAAAATCTAATGAGAAATATTCTCCTCTGCGATCACTTTCTTAGAACTTTGATTTTTGCATCATTTTGATTTTCAACTACAGCCTTATCTATCTTGAACTTATCAAAAGGCTTGATCCTTTGATCTCACTAGGTAAACATGAGTATATTTAGAGTAATCATTGATAAATGTAATAAAATAATGATTTACACCTCTAGTTAATACACCATTTAATTCACAAATATCAGAATGCACCAGTTTAAGTACTTTACTTGTAAACATATTTCACAATCATTCTTATCTAAATTGTCACATGATATCATACCAATTTTATTCATTAATTTCAAAGTACTATATCCAACACTTGATAATCTATTATGCCACAAGCAAGATGACTTGAGCATATAAATAGAGATGATATTCTCATTATACTTAACTTAAACATTCCGTTACATGAGTACCCTTTACCAACAAGTATCCCATACTTAGATGGCATAAGCTTATCAACTTGTAAGATAACCTTTATTCCATTCTTGCACAACAAATTTGTTGATACAAGATTCTTATGAATATCAGGAATGTATGGCCCATTAATCGAAGTCAATTTCTTTCCAAAAGTGAATTGCAATTCAATTGTGCCTGTCCTAAAACAATTGCAATATTGTGACTTCCCATCAGCACTTGCTGTTCTTTTTCCATAGGTGTATAAGATTTGAATTGCTTCTCATCATTGCAGATATCACAGTTATATTGGAATCAAACCACCAATCCTTTGAATAATTCATAGTTGCTATGTTTAATTCAGTCACCATCCCAATTTGCAATTGAGAGACCAAAGCAACTAATTCGTTGATGTTTTGCTTCACAATATTTGTTGTGTCAACCTTTTGCTTTTTCCTGTAGTGACACTCCTTCTTGGAGTGCCCTTTTTTACCACAGTAAAAGTAGGACTTGTCCTTCTTGAAGGTGTTGTTGTTGCCATGCTTGTTGATGTTGTTGGTGTCAATGAATTTTCTCTTGTTCCCTTTGTATTTTCTTTGTCTCTACTCATGTTGTCATTCTCAACAAAATGCACTTTATTTGCAACTCCTTTCACATAATTAGCCTCACGTTCTTGAGAACCTTCCTCAATTCAAGTATGTTTTATCAAATTATTTATGGTCAGGTTCTCGATTGTATAAATAAATTTCTTTCAATAATCATTCTAAGTTGAAGGCAATTTTAAAATAATTGCAGCAACTTGAAGATGGTTAGAAACTGCAATCATAAGGTCATTAAGTTTGGCAACATATATTTGTAATTCCTCCACTTGCTTAGAGATGTAATTTCCATTAACCATGATAAATTCAAAATATTTTAGAGCAATAAATCTAGCAGTTCCTTGTTTGTCGGTATTGTATTTGGTTTCTCAATCTATCAATACCTTGTTCATATAAAAAAGTATTGAGAATCCTTCCTCGGCACCTCTTTTCCTCATCCTCGTGCCTTTTCCTTATAGCTTTAATATCATCAGAATCATCATCTTTTGGATTAGGGATAGCGGGTAAGTTGGGGTCGAGGATGTAGAAGTACATAATTTAGATAGAAGAAGAATCATATTATCCTTCCAACGGATGAAATTAGTTTCCTCATAAGGATGGATTCACAATCTGTCATGATTGTGAGCACTTGATACAATTGATGTCTCCATCTTTATAACAATTATACCTTAAGATTGTTGGAGAAATTCAATTGTTAAAGAAGATGCAGAAGTAGTAATAGATCCTTGATGCTTTGACGCTTGATGATGATTACTGTCCGTAAAGTATTATTTGCCCTCACTATTGTTGTTGCTGAGTTTAGAATAAATATAACTCTATGATATACACTAAAGCTGCAGAGAAATGAGTTCAATAATTACTTGAATCTCTCTTGGAATTTCTCATTGAATATGTTAAGACTGCGTGTATGAAAAGAGAAGAAGAGAGAGTTATGAAGAGGAAGCATTTATGAATAGCCGTGGCTATTATAAATAATATGTGAATTGGTGTCTATTCAAAGAAAATCGATCAACATATTTTTTGGAAGTAGGTACCTTATTCCCAACCATCACTACTCTTCATTTCAAGAATGACTTCTTCGTAACCACTGATAACTTCCTTTTGATCAAGAGTCATGTATTCTCTTAAACAAAAGACACCTTACCACTTTTATAATAACAAACTATTTCAACACCTAGAATTAACCAGCACGCTTATGCAATATTCAACAAGCTTGTAGGGGAAGTCTTCCACATGCAATGCTTGTGATTGACACTATTTTGCAAAAAAGCGAAAAGGAAGATGTGAGGAGTGAGAAGACGATGAAGACTCGACAAGAAAGGCATTGATTTTAGCAGCCCTTCGATTTAAGCTAAATAAAGAAGACTTGAGGTTTTAAGATTTCTTCAGTAGAGAACTAATGAGAGCTTTACCCACAATAGGAAAGGCATTGTATCGAGCTAGTAGAGGTAAAACTATAACGATTTCTGGTTCAGTGATTCAAATAATTCACATGCTAACTCTAACATAATTTATTAGTTTTTTGAATTTTCCTTTTTTTTCTTTGCTTTTTATGTATTTTTCTTCTCTGCCAGTGCGAGTCACTGACAACCCTCATCAGCCGTGCAACCCTTACAAGACTAGGCAAGGGTTGCCTCCCCAGTTTGGTGGGGCCGAGAAGGCGAGTGAGGGCCTTTGTGCCCTAGCCGATTGCACCCTAGCTGACCACACCCTCACCCTAGGCCTTTGTAGCTAGTGGTGCGATGAAGGCCTTGGGTGAGGCCATTGCAACCTCGCCAACAAAGAAAAAAAATATAGAAAAATAAAAAATAAAAAAACAAATAAATGAAAATATTATTAAAAATATCCACGACAAAACTGTCCACATTAGTAATTTCGGTCAAAATTAGTCAGATGAACTAATTTGGCAAAATGAAAATTTTTTTAGGACACTATTAAAAAGATTAAAATATTTAAGACTGAATTAACAAAATTACAATATATCTAGACTTTTTGGACAATTTTTCCTAATTTGTCTCGAACCCAAAGAAGGTTTTGAACATAGAAAAGCTCTGAAAGGTCTTTCCTTTATTGTGTGCACTTTTGGCGTGAAATCTGGATGGTTTAACATCTTAGAGCATCATCTATGTACATACAACCATTACACTAAAAAATGTCTCATGCTAAAGATCATTTATCAACTATTTGGACAGAATATACGAAAAGTATTGATTTTAGTCAGGAGAAAATTCATACAACTATAAATTTCACTGAAGACATGATATCGCAAATGGACAAACATCATTCTATCAACCATGTTCCTCCCTAATTGTATAAGTGAAAGCAGCCCTGCACTTGTGCAAACTTTCGCCCTCTCATTTCGGAATAAAAGCGCAATTATTTTCATTTGAATGACTCTCCTTCTCAAATAATATCTATATCGCGTGTCTTGACTTCATTCGCTTGTAATGCGTTTTACAATGAGTTCATAGTAAATTAGACAAGTTTATATGATTGTGTTTAAATCGTGCAAGCCCCATTTTCACTGAATTATTTTGTGAAAAACCCAATCTGATCATAGAACCTTGCAGAGACACCTAACAGCATGTGTTTTGCCATATTAAGAAATCTTCAATTAATTTTAAGAAGAAAAGGACAAATGGGCGGACAGATTCTCCTACCCTAAACCTAAGATAAGGTTTTATGCCAAGTCCGAAAACAAACAGATCATTTCCCTCCTCTTTACTCAATCCTCTGCGCAACCCTGACAATTATATTGCAATCTAATTAACTAATTTATTCATGTGATGATTACTAAGTGCTTAAGTCATATATACATTAGCATATAGACCATATCTTAGACTAGGACAATGTGCCGGTGCCTAGCGCATTAAAATAGTGAATTGTCGATTATTTTTGCAATTTAATTCCCCCTACGGTTGGAATTTTTCGGTACTTGTGGTGGGGTTAAAAAGTACTTGTGGTGGGGTTAAAAAGCTTTATTATAAAGAAACAGAGCAGAAGTATTTTTGTAATTCGATAATAAAATGAATTGAAATTGGGGTTAATGATTAATTAGTATGATGTCATTCACTTTTTGTCAGGTAGATAAGTGGCAACGTCAGACCGCTAAATTATTTTATATACGGAAGGAAAAAAAGAGGAAGCCAAAGTCCAATGTGAGTGCAAGGGTAAATTTGTTGTTCACTCTTCACACCCCCCCATCTTTTCAGTGGCCCCATCTCATTTCTAAATTCTTCATTCAGTGAACACTCATAAATAGACAAATGGATGGAATAAATTCTTCTGTCCTCTAATCTTATATAATATATAAATATATATGTATGTGTATGTGTATACGTATTTATGGCAATATTGACTTTCACTATTATGCAGTTGGGCTATAATTGCTTGATTTCTTTCTTTCTTTTTTTCCATCCATTTGGAATCTAGTGCTCTTTGTTTTATTTACATTTGGGTCTCCTTACCTTTTCTAGATCATGTTAATATAAGGATAATTAATTCAATTTACCACTTAAGATACCATGACATTCAGAATATAAATCTAACTATGTATCCTAAGGAATCTCAACTAATTACATCCTTTTTAAGTTTAGATTGCATCAAATGATGCGTCAATCAAATGGCTTTGCTTTCGAGAAGCTGCACAAATTCTAGTATCAGAAGCTCACTAGTTATTATGGGAGTATTCCCATCTGTGAGTTGTGCTATTCCATTCTTTTTTTTAGCTACTTTTGCTGATCTAAATTTTCCAAATATAGAAAATAATCAAGAGAAGTTAATGCCAAATCACACACTAAAAATGTAATTATCTTCGATGTCAGTATTTGTAAAAAATGAAAAACGTAATGTAATTACATCTATAAATTATCACAGCACCAAAAGCACTAAACCTAGTAAAGAATGAGTACTGTTTTTTTGGGGCTTGAAAAAGAATGAGTACTTCACGGCCCACATTTCCAGTGGTTTACGTCAATTAAGAAAACGTAATATATTATACTATTAGTTGTGCTATTCCATTCTATTTTTATATTTAGTTACTTTTGCTGATCTAAAGTTTCCTAAAACACTAAACCCCAGTAGTTTTATAATTCAATCTACCTCTTCGAATTAAACACCAAAGCACATTTAGTTAGCTTTTACTGAACAAAACAAGTCTTCTTTTTGCTTCAATCAAAAACCGGTTGCGCACGCAAGGACTACGAAATTCATGAGGAACTTACTTGCTAGAGCTCGCCTTTCTTGAACATAAGATCTCAACGGTTCAGCACCCAACCAACTCCTTGGTTTTAAATATGAATGGACATTCACCGGAATAAATCTAGCTCTCTAATTCGTTCAAAGGCGGGTTATTTGTGCTAAGAAGAGCAAATGTGGTATTTGGGATAAAAGTGGAACGTCAAATTAGGTAATGCTCTTTATGTTCTTGCCGTGACTATTGAAGATGAGTTATTGTAGTATATAAAAAGTGCAAAGACCATGAAAGGGGCCTAGGATAACTTGGCAGCACTGTTCGCAAGGACCAATGATGCGGGTTACAATGATTGGAGGATTAGCTCCTCTCAACTTCACAAGAAAATGTGATAGTAAGTCAATACTTTTCCAAAGTTAAATCTATTTGTGGAGAAATTTTAAAGTTAGATCCTCAAAATGCCATCTTTGAGACAAGGATGAGAAGAATAATAATTCATGGGTTAAGGCTGGAGTATAATAGTATTGTTACGGCCACCCATGGATGGGAAAATGAGCCAACGTTGATCGAGTTGGAAAATATACTAGAAGAGGCCTTAGATAGATAAATGCCTGAGATCTCAATTAAAGAAGATGAAAGTTCCCTCTTTAGTAATAAGCGAGGGCTTAAGGGCAAGAGTAGATATGATGATGGCACTAAAGATTGCAAATGAAGGGTCGTGGAAATTGGAAGAGGCAACAAGAATGGAGAAGCACTCAGCCAGGAGGAGCTCGTTGAGATCACGATGATAGCGATGATGAAGACAAGAACAACGGAAGATGTAGCAAACAGTGCTACATTTGTGGCAAGGGAGGACATATTGTTGGAGTTTGTTGGAACAGGCAAGAAGGAGATGCCATCACTTCCTACAAGAAGGAGAGAAAGCGAAGAACAATGAGACTTTTAAGTGCTTGTTGGATTGAAGGATCGAGAAAATTTGGCAACCGCTTGTATAGTTGAGTCAAATGATTCAACAATTCCTATCACGTCCTTGAAGAAGAGCAAGCCAAGGGAGAACTCAAAGAAGCAACTAATGACACTAATAAGGACTTGTGAGAAGGAATTTCAAGAGATGCGGGAGATGATAAAGAAGCTGAGAGTGGAAAACGTGAAGATGGAAAAGATGTTGAAAATGAGAGATAAAATGCTCAAGGAAAAAGAAAGGAGCTAGAGAAGTTCTGATGTGAGTTTAAGAAGTTGCATAAGCTTAAGGAAATCAAGCCCACTATGATGTTTCCAATTGGTCAAACTAGGAGAGACAATAAACACATGAAGGAGAAAAAGAAAGGTTTCTTAGAGAAAAGGGGGCCATCCCGATCTTATATCCCACGATGGGAGGATTGATGGAATAAAATCAAGGAGAAGAAATCCTTTGAGAAAAAAGGATCAAGATGTCTCCATTGAAGTGCTTTGTATGGGACTGAATCCGTTGAAGCATGAAATGAAACTCACGAATGAGACGGTTGATCAAATAAGTTATAATCTCAAAATTCTTACTAAAGATATGTCGAAGACGAAAGACTGAATTGAGTGAAAAGAAGGAAAATGAGACTAAAGCACAAGTTGAATTGACACTGCAGAAACCCAAGCTTCATGAAACCTGATGGAAAGTCACAATAGGAGAAGCAACTGAAGATAGAACCATAGAGCCATCCACATATGAGAAAGCTTCGCAAGGGGCAGAATGGAAGAAGAAGTTGAAGAGTTTGAAAGCAATATTGGCACGACTACTATATCTTAATTAAGAGAGAGTTGTCGGTGAAGGGGAGTGTTGGATCAATTAGCCCCTGTCTCTAGATTATTCTTCATCTTGACAAGTTCGGCCCTCTCTCTCTCTCTCTCCCCTTAGAATTTTCTAGTAAATGCTACTAGGTTGTTTGTGGTAGGTAGAGCTTGTGGCTATAAGGGTCTGCATGACAACGTTTCTGTTTCTCCCAATTTCTGTTCTTTTGTTCCCCGGAACAAAAAAAGAACAGAAACCTGTTTGGTAAAACATTTGTTCCCGGGAACAATTTTTAGAAGTAACCTGATTTTCTTTTTTTAATTTTATTTTCTTGCTGCGACTACCGTCAACCGCCCGGAGCCACCGCCGTCGCCGTCGGTCGCGCCGCCGCCGGTCGCCGCTGGAGGCGTTCGCCGCCGCCGCCGTCGCTGGTTGCCATCCGCTGTCGGTCGCCGGCGGCCGTCGCCGGCCCGCCAGCTGCCGCCGCCACACGACCGCGACCGCTGCCGACCGTCACCGCCGACCGCCGCGGAAGCCCATCGGAAGCCGGCGGTCGTCGGCGGCCGATGGGCTTCCGGTGGCGGTCGGTGGTGACGGTCGGCGGCCAGCGGTCGTGCGGTGGCGGCGGCTGGCGGGGCGGCGGCGGCGATTCATCGGCAAAAATATAAAATGAATAAATACAAAAAAGAGATTGTTGTGTTACCAAACACATTTCTATTCTTTTTCTATTCTAGGAGTAGAAATTTTGTGTCGTTACCAAATGGGTTCTTTTACTCAGAAATTGTTCCCCGGAGCAGAAATAGAAAATAATTATTTCTGAAAAAAAAACTCTTCCCGAGAACAGAAGCGTTGTCATGCGCAGCCTAAATTGTCCAATACGAAAGATGGAAGCAAAAATCTCCCTCGTGTCAAAGATAATTTGTTGAGAGAGTCGGTGGATGAAGGCTATAAATAGCCTAGCCTCATCCACCTGAGTTCACGCCTCAAATAGAAGGACAGGGGTCTTGTGTAATAAGTGGTCTTCAAGTGTGGTGTGTAGAGTGTGCTGAGTATGTGTGAGAAGTGAGTGATAGTGGTGTCTGTAGCATGTTTAGTGAGTGGCGTGAGTGTGAGAGTCTATCGTGTGCTTAATAAGAGTGGTGTAATTAAATGGTTTTGTAATATTAATAAAGTGTTTATTATATTTATTATAGTCACGCTTTCGCAACTCAACATGTAGTTTGGTATTATTTTTGTTATGAGTAAAGTTATAGCTGTTCTAAAAAGTGTTACTTTTTTTAGCTTTAATGAATCGATAACACTAAATGAAAATATTTTGGGAGGTATCTATTTAATATCGATCTTAATAGTAAACACTAATCTTTTGACATGTCGTACCTTTCAAGTATGACATTAATCAATGGTCTTAAAAGGAAGAAAACATTACAAAACAAATGGTCTAGCAAGAGGCCTTCACTTTGCATACAACTAAAATATTACGGGTTGCAAGTACAATGCATTCTTTTGAATGTGCTAAATTAAAGTGTTCTCGTGGTCGCTTTACAAAAATAAATAGAAAAGTGAATAATAATTTAGAACTATTTGTCGGTGATGCAAGTGTTGATTTTGGAGGAAAAAGGTTACCCTACGTTAAACAAAAAAAGAAAGGAAGAAAGGGCAATTGATTAAGCTAGATACACTCAATAGCAAATAATTAAATGAACAAATAAACAAATAAAGCAAGAAACACAGCATGTGACTCACGGGGTAGTTGTTCATCAGAAGCATCGGGTCAAAAAGCAATTAAAAAAATATTTAGAGTTTGGGACCATAATTAACCATGTTCACCAATTAGAACTTCGGTGATTTCATACCTAAGGCAAGGAAAGTTGAGGGGTATCCTAACATTAAAGTTTGTGTGATTAACGCACATGCGAACAACCCCTTTTATAAAAATTGAAAAATGTTAAAAGAGAAATCCTAGGTATTTGACAATTTGTGGAGTCTTATTAAATATACTTTTTTTTTTTGTTAGTCCTACTCTATTCCTACACTACACTTACTCTCAAACTTTTGCCCTGCTTCTTGCAGGGCGTGGGAGTCGAAACCAACTCCTGAAACTTACGCGTCCCCATCCCATCTTCCCTGAAAAGGTGGGGATTTGAACCCCTCATCTTCCCCATTCCATGTTGGAAGGATGGCCACTGAGGCGAATGCCAGTGGTTTTATTAAATATACTTTGAAAACCCCTGAATGAATGTGTTTTTGGTCGATTTCTAAACTCTCTTAAAGATTATGATATCCACTTTTAATTAGCATTATTAATACCATGGGGCTGTTAATAAGATGCTAAAATATTTTTGAAAAATCAACTATTTGCTCGACCAAAATATGCTCATGGACACTACTAAATTGATTTTTCAAAATAATTATGAGGCAGAAAAAAGATTTGTGGGAAGGCGTGATTGGCATTGATCATAGCTGATAAGCAATTCAAGGCATGAGGCTGAAAGTGGCGCTTATTTTCTCTTTTAGCAGTGCATGAAATAAAGCGAAATGCATCATTAAGAGTCAAAGTGGCTAGGACCCACAAACCATTTTTATTGTAGAAATAAATTCTTACTATCAATGGCATTTCTTGAACGACAAAATCTTTTGCAAATTTTTTAATTTCTTTGGGACAACATTTAGCAATTGGCAAACTTGATGTTTCCCTAGTTTGCTTGTGTTGAAATTTGATTGGTTCTTGAATTACTTATGTGTGAAAATGCTAACTATATGTTTCCCAAAATGATATTATGATTACTCGTTATTCAAATCCCTTATATTTTTGTGTGATGTGCTTGCATATATAATTATGCATGACATAAATACAACTAATTCTTTAGAGATCAATTTTCATTAATATATATATTGTGGCATACTGTCATGTAGATGCCTATAGCAATATCATATATTGAAGTGAAAGCTACATTATTGAAATTATGGAGCTAGTCCATTCTCGGATTTGTTGATATAAGCCGATTCTATTTAAAATAAGGGAAAATGACTTCAACCTTTTTGTCTCATTTAAAAAAAAAAAAAAAGAATAACTTATAGAACTCATGCATGGCAGGATCTCACTGCTTCCCTTTTTTATGTTAAAAAATGAAAAGCAAGAAAATAAAGCGTAGAGAATTGTTTGGTGAAAAACTTTACCCATTGGCTTCCAATCCTTTCAAGAAACTGACTTCACTGAGTGCTAGCTTCCATTTCTTTAAAATCGCCCGGTCAGAATGCCTCTCATGCATACGAAATGCGTCTCCAAAACTCCCGATTTGACGACGCACGTGAGTTGGTTCCACTTTGTAAAATATAGGCAACACTAGATGCCCGATGTTACTACTCTGGCACTCCATTATTTGAACCAGTTCATTTAGGCACCAACTGCTCGACCCATAATTTAAGGAGATAATGGGGATCAGGATCTTACTGTTCTTGATGGCTGCCAAAAGATCTGGCCCAATCTTCTTGCCATGGCGGAGCTCGTTATCATCTTTGAAAGCATGAATTCCAGCATCAGCAAGTCTGGTGTAGAGGTGATCAGTGAAGCCTTTTCGAGTATCTAAGCCTCTAAAGCTCAAGAACACCTCGTAACGGTTTCCAGTTTCCATGGCCGACGAATTAGATGCACCATTAGTTTCTGTTAGAGACAAACTAGATCCACCAGAATTAGTTTCTGTTGACGCAGTCAACAAATCAGATGCACCAGTAATAGCATCTTCTGCATTTCTTCGCACACTAGTTCTCTTCTTATTGAGAAAATGGAACGCAAGCCCAAAGAGGAGGATCAGGGCCACGAGCCCGGATAAAGAATGCCCAAATGAGATGATGCATTTCGTCTTTGCTCTGACCCAACCCTTAATTTTTCCTTTCAGGTCTTATTGAAAAGAAAACCAAACTGCCTCTTAGAAACACAAAATGCCTTGTTGTTGCCCGTTCTCTTTATTGGTTGGATTTATATAATTGAACCAGTTGGCAACCGGAACCGCAGCAATAATTCAAACTTGTCAAGCTGCATATATATTAGTAATTCATTGACTGGGAACAGTAACCACTTGCTTATAGTTGTTGCCTTCTTCTGGTGGAAATCTCAATGCACAGGAGAATCCAAGGCAATACCTGCCTATAAAGAATACAATATGTGAGAAAATTTCGATGCAGAAGAAATGAAAAGAACTAAAACCAAAAAAAGAAGACAAGTGATGCTAAAATCAGATAATAACATTCAAGGTTGCATCGTTGATAAGTTGAAAAGTCAGGACATTTTTTAAGAAAATTAAAATCCCATGATACTTAGGGTCTCAATGGTTCTGTTCGGTTTTCCATGATACCTGAACAGAACCATATGGACGTGTGCTTGTATTGACCCAAATGTGACCGGAACCGAATATAAAGGGGTCGGGTTGGGTTTTGGGTTTCCTTTTTCATTATTTATTTATTTATTTATTTATTTTTTTTGGGGGGAGGGGGGTGCTATTTCAAACATATGCCCCAATTAAGCATAAAATTCCATTATAATCGACGATAGATCTTTCCAGACAACAGAGGTGAAGTCAAACACATTTTTCTTCAATCACAGACAAAACTACGCATAGTAGTAATACTGATCAACATAAAATTCACTTGTGACAAGATATTCCTGTCAGATTGAAAGCAAATCCACTAGAATGGCTCTCGTGTTCATCCTTTTTCACTGAATTGCCAAAATAGGAATTACAAAAGTATTCTACTTTTTCCAAGACCTCATGCAGCAAACCAACTCCCTCTCTTCCCCATGTCAATCGCATTACTGTTCTTCATGTACATGAAAAATGAATTTGAAAATTACGAAACAACTTTGCGTAAAATCAAATGATGTCACTGTTTAATGGTTAACATATGCAAAACAACATATATCAGCTTCATGGTGCAAAATCTTCCCATTAGGACAAGCAAACATTAACTAGTTTCTCAGAAACTAAAAACAGAACAGTAAAGTCTAATTTGTAACTAAAATATGTGCGGGATTAGCTAGTGTTCTTATATTTACAAGAGAATTTAAGATCTAAAAGTGCATCCACAAAAAGAATAGCAAATTCAAATGAATCTTCACAAAAAATAGAAGCCAATTTATCAAATTCCACAAACATAAATCGATTAATAGTTAACAGAAAAAGACGTTGCAGTTCACAACGCTCAACAGCACTTAGGGATATGCCGAGCTAAATCAATTCTTTAGCAAAAGTCTTTACAGATACAAAATTAGAATCGAAACAAAATACAGAACAAAGTTTCGCCCTTATTTTTCAGAAGTTTTATGCTCAAACAGACAAAAAAGAATCAAAAGGAGACAAAATCTAAAGGCCTCACTAATCAGCCTAACAGCCAAGGGCCAAAAACTAGAGTATAATTAATTTGGCAAAATACAGATAAGTACATTCTGCCAAAGCCTGAGTATCTGCCTTTGTGGAAGTGGTATCAATACAATATTAAAGCAAATCAAACGTCACCAAAAGACAAATATTTTACCAGCTTTATACGCTTCATAAGCCAATAGTGGTGTCTGCATTCACAACAAGAATTTTCCCAAAATCATCAACCCAACCATGGACTAAAATTTATTCTCTGAGGATTCCAAACATCCTCTGTTGTCGAGAGAGAGAGAGAGGGAGGAAGGGAGAGTTCAGGGTTAACTATGTGCTTGAGGATGAGTTATGGAAGGAGTGAATTATTTTACAGGATTGAAGGGGATCCAAAGAACACAAGACATTTATAGAACTGTCGCAAAACCCAAAATGAAAAAGGACAAAGTGCTGGGACCGTTTGTTAGAACACCGATCCCACTATTCTAATGCCGAACAGCTAAAGAAAGATGCTTATGTCCCGATAAACCCAACTGAGAGTGCTAGTATGAACACCTAGAGGGGGGGAATATGTGTATAAAATAAACATTGGCAAATATATGCGGAATAAAATAAACTTCGAGTAAAATAAAGGAGTTAAGGAAGAGAATAAGAACACAAGATTTATAGTGGTTCGGCTTAATCCAAGCCTACGTCCACTCTCCCACGCTAACAGCCTTCTTGGTTGGATTCCACTATGCAATCAACAAGATATTACAACTTTGAGTGCAAACACTTAGTAGTAGATCACACTATCTCACTAAGTCACTCTTTTGGTATTTCTCTCACGATCATAAACGTTTAAGCTCTCCAAAGACAAGTGTATGATCGAAGGTCGCTCAGACTTTGAAATTATAAATTCTACGCTCTATCTCTTATTTGATCATCGGTCCATGATCTTCTTAAATACTCCTCCACTTCCAAACTACCCGTTGGACAGTATCCCGGAGAATCGTCTTCCAATATACCTATTGGACAGCTCTGTATCTAGAAGATTTGGTAGCCGTTGAGTGACAAAGGTAGAATCCCAAATTGATTCCGATCACCCATACAAACGAAATCTTGGTTTCCATAAGTAAAGCTTCTTCGTATAGAAAGTTCTTTTCTTCAAGATCCAATCGTCAATCAAATAGATTGAGTCAATCAAATTAATCTTGATGTGGAATCCAAACCAGATCATTAGCCGTTATATGATTGGGCTTGAGTTACGTTCTGTCGAATCTGGATGTAAAGTCTAAGAACAATAGACTTTACAATCTGAGTCTGTAGACTTTACAATCTGGGTCTGAACATATCTGCTTCTGAACAGATTTAGCTTTAAGGTTTGTACCCAGTTCAGCTTCAGCATAGAGTATATCTTTTGGTTCAGCTTTAGCATAGAATCTGTCTTCTGGTTCAGCATTCACGTTCAGTCTGGAATTAGTCAGAATTTACAGACTTCTGATGTAGAATAGACTTTGACACTAAAGTCTGGTAGTCTTCAGACTTTGACACAGAAGTCTGGAAATCTTCATAATATACTTCGGATATATGTTACGTTCAGTCTTCCGGCCGTCTTCAGACTTTGACAATATCCTTTACATGTTCTATTATCTGCATGGTCTATTACTAACCATTAAACATGTTATTAGCCTTTGATTTATTTTGTCATCTTCAAAACATCATAAGGGATTCCCTAACACCAACAAGACCAGAAGAACGAAAGGAGCACTCGAAGATGAGCCAACCCACAGAGATTTGAACGCATACTTACAGATTTATCATATCCACTTCGACGGAGGCTTACAAAATCAAACATGAAGAAATCACATTTCGTTCATCAATATGTCTGATTAAAGCTTGATCATCATTCCCTTATTTAGTTCTGCTAACCTACGTACAGTACATATGGTCGCTATCTACTACGCATCTGCAGCAACAATGCGACAGAGACATCGAGTATCCGCTACGCTGCAGGTGGACAAAAATATTGGAACATTTGAACTACTTCCCCAAAGAAAATTAGCAGAATCATACCTGTTCTTACCAGAAAATAGTGTTTTGGCTTTGTTTGGCCGTGCAAGTGTCAACTTCCTCGCTTGTACATACCTATTTCCACCCGAATGCTCACTCGCAAGCTCTGGAACTGGCACACCGAGAACAAGGCGAGTCCATCAGCAATCAGTCCGGAGAAAATAACAACCCCATTAGCAAGCAATGGAAAAATTGAAATCAAATCCGTGAAATCAAAGGTGAAGCAGGATAAGAAAGATGAGAAGGAAGAATCGATCAAACCTCGAGAGAAATCGCGGGAGAGAGTATCAGAGAATGCTGCGAACGAATGCGAAGCTAGGGTTTGAATCGCGAATTCTATGAAGGGAGAGATGAGATGGAGATAAAAGGCGACGGGTAGCCAAGCCAACGGAAGATCCGAGCGTTCTAATGCATGACAAAATATTTAAATAATTAAGGCGCGTTTAGTAAAGATTTTATGTTACCGGAAACATTTCAAAATGATTCCAAAATGATATTTTTTTATTATGTTTTTGGGAATAATTTCTAAGTATTTTAAACTGTTTAGTAAGGCCCCGTTTGTTAACGTTCATTTTTTATGTTTATGAACAAAATTTCTATTTTTTTTCCAAGGAACAAAAACAGAATAGAAAAGCGTTTATTTGCATTTTTGTTCCAAATCTATTTTTTGTTTCCAAGAACACATTTGGAACAAAAACAAGAAACAAGAAACAAGAAAAACATGTGTTTTTCTTGTTTCGGAACAATTTTTAAGAACAAATTTTCTCTCTCCTCTTTTTTTATTCTCTTTTTATTATTCTTTTCTTTTTTATTTTCTTTTTTCTTTGGCCGATCGCGGCCTCGGCCATGGCCGGAACCCGGCCGTCGAGGGCCGGCAACCTCGCCGAGCGTCGCCGGCCCTTGGCGAGGCTCGGCCTTGCCGGCACGAGGCAAGGCTGGGCAAGGCCGTTGGCCCTTGTCGGTTGGTCGCTGGCCATGGCCGAGGCCGACGATCAGCCAAAAGAAGAAAAAAAGGAAAAAGAAAAAAAAGAAAGAAAAATAAGAAAAATAAATAAAAATATTAAAAAATTAAAAGAAACAAAAAAAGAATACAAATTTACCAAACGTGTTTTTGTTCATTTTTTATTCCTAAAACAAGTTTACCAAACACCTTCTTCTATAAAAAATTGTTCCCCGGAGCATAAATAGTTTTTTCTATTTTTGTTCCCTAGAACAATTTTTGAATGTAAACGTTACCAAACGCGCTCACGGTCCAAAATTTCTGATTCTAGGGTACCGTGCTCATTGATTCTATTTCAAATCAATTTTTTTTAAAATTTTTAAATATCTTTTTTTACTTTTTTACTTTTTTTTTTCCTTTTTTCTCTTAATCATCTTCTTCTTCGGCCAATGCCGAGGGTCGGCGACCTCACCGGAGCATCGCCAGCCCTCGGCGAAGCCGGCCCCTCGTGGCCGAGCCTCGCCGGTGGCTAGGCCGACCTCATTAGGGTTGGGCGAGGCCTATTTGGCCACCGGGAGATCTGGGTGAGCCTCGCCAAGGCTGGGCAAGGCTCGCCTGGCCAGCGCGCGAGGCCCCTTTGGCCACCGACGAGGTCGAGCTTCGCGGTGGCTGGACTTGCCTCTAGTGAGCTCACCGGACTAGTTGGCGGCGAACGGTAGCGGACAATGACAACAGCGGTAGATGGTGGCGATGGACAACGGACGGCGGCCATAGGATGGCAATCAATGAAGAAGAAGAAAGAGAAGAAGAAGAAGAAGAGTTGGTTTTGATTCTTAGATTTGTTCCCGGAACAAGAATCAATTTTTTTTTTATTCTTGATTTTGTTCTAAATCTACTTTCGGAAAAAAAAAAATAGAAATTTGTTCCCAAGAATAAAAATTTTACCAAATGTGATTCTGTTTTCAAACTACTCCCGGGAACAAAGAATTAGAATCAGTCACTATCGGAAATAGATTGTTGGTACAGTAGGACGAAATTGTATACATATCTTCATGGAAAGTCGAAACTATTTCAACATTTGAATTTTTTTGTAAGATTTTTTATAACTTACCAGATAAAGAAGATTAAAACTTTAAAATTGAATGTGTGGTGGACAATTTAGAATATAAATTCTTTTTATGATTATTAATAGGAATATTCACAAAAAAGTTACCAAGTGTTTAAAGCTTTCTCAATTTTCTAATCTCTTCTTTTGGCTTGAATTGATCTTCTTATATAGTATTTACTCTCCAATCTAGCCGTTGGATAATCTTCGAAATGATCGAATAATTGTTGAATTATTGGACACATTCACAAGAGACTCGGTCACACATACAATCAAATATTCCCCGTAATGGTTAGGTTTCCCAAAATGAAGTTGGCCACTCCAGTTAATAGTCTATTTCTCAAAAATAGATAACAATTGATTTGATTTAGCTCCAGTTTCCTTTCCAGAATTCCAAGCCTTCAAGATACTTGTTAAATCTCTTTTGACATGTAAAACTAGTATATATATATATCAAATTGGTAAACACATGATAAAATCACTCGTTGATATTGGTAAAGAGAAGTACATTTATTGGCGATAGGGTGATTTCATCTGAACTTCCCCCTAGAGGTCACCAAACGAACTACCGTCAATTGGCCTTCCTAAGTACATCAATGACTAAGAAATCATTCAGTTTTTTCACCTTATTATGGTATCTCCAAGTTTTCACAAACTTCTCCTTCTCCTAGACTTGTTTATCCTTCACCAGGTCCTTCCAACTCTTTGACATCTTTCCACTACCTATCTTGGGTGCTGTGGATGGTAATAAAGCTTTCCTTATGTCATCACAACTGGAAATAAGTAATCTCTGCTTTTATCAAATAATAATAAGAACTATATGATTATGTCAACTTCAAATATAGTAAGAAGTTTGCCTAACAAGCCTGTCATTTTTTTTTTCATTTGTCACGACCTTCCCATATATGAACCATCAAAGGAAAACTAATGGATTACTAAACAAATATTTAGTGTAAACTCTCCCAAAACCATACCAATTGCAACTTTGAGATCTTTTTTTGGGGGGGGGGGGGGGGGTTGAATTTTGAGATCTTGATTTAATCCATTAAACATGCCCATCAATTTAATTTAAAGTCACCACTAATTTATTATGAATCAATTGAAAACCCAAGTAAAATGCGAAAATTATTTTACTTTTGCAAACAAGAGATGTCATAAGAATAAAATTTGGTTACGCTAAATAAATCTAATCCTTTTTCTGTACATTTTCTTTCAAAAAGATGATGTGCAATCACTCTTTGATAATTTTGATCCTAAACCACTAATATATGAGACAACAATGAATCGAAATCTAACTTGTCATCAGGATCTCTAACCGCTACTCGTGCTAACGTCCTTTTTATATTAGAAAATAACAGAATGCCCTGAGGAATAGTTCGCTTAAATAGGCTGCTTTAAAGCAACGAAAAGTCACTAAAAAAGTCTTGAAACTGGCTAAATGACAGAAGATGTTCTCCTCATATATTTTTCTCTTGTGAAGTGAATACATATCTTTTCATATTCTTCCTTTTTAAAACTTATGGTGTTCAGAGGCAAAAAGAGTAACTCTCCAATCGAATAATTCTACTGTAAAAAACAACTTGATGCACAAACAAACCTTGAAATTGGAAATCGAACAATTGAGGGGATCATTAAATGTCACAAAGCACATGAAAGATGTGGATGATACTTCAATTTTGAAAATAGTTATTTTGCTAGCAAATATGAGGTAACAAAGAGAGAAATCTTGAGGATGTAGAAGTACTAAATCGAGCTATCATAGTAAAGGAGCGTAATGGCAATAATGAGCTTAAGAAGCTCGCAAAAAATTGATCAATGTAAATTTGCTTTTCTCTTTCTTTCTTATAGCGAGATTTTCAATTTGTTTTTGTAGGGAATCATGTTCTCTTGTATCATTTGTCATCCTTTTACCTTTTTGGTTTGCTATCTGATGATTTATATGTAATGGGCTCAAGGCTCGTCCGCCCATGCTGGGCCCAAAAGGCCCGGCCCACGGGAATAGGGCCCGTGGATGGGGGAAGGTATAAAAGGGAGGAGAGAGAGAGAGAAGACACCTTTTGGATAATTCAACGTACGTACGTTCCTTCTCCCGCGCGCTCTCTCTCCCTCCAAAAAGGAACAGTAAGCAAACGGCGACATTGTCTTCCCTTCAAGGTGTTATCGGATCGAACAGGGCCAGATTTTCTTCCTCCTATCGGCGTTGGTGTCTAATCTGTGGCTAACAAGGTACGCTCAAATCCGTGGTGTGCTTTACGATCGATGATATGTGATTTTTTCGGATTTCGCTTCCGCATTCGTTTTAGGGGTTCGATTTAGTGTCGAATTCGGTTTCTGAGGATCCGTTATTCCCAACATTGGTATCAGAGCCCTAGTTCACGTTTTTCCCGACCCCTTTGATGTTTTTTGATTGAATTTTCGCAAAAAAATTTTGGCCGTACGGTCGGGGCATGAAATCCCGACACCCGAGCACTGTTCATTGATTTTTTTCGAGTTTTCGTAAGTGAAATCGATTTATGAACATACAGGGTGAAAGAGGACGTTGAGGTGAGTTTGGCGACATGTCGTGCGCCGCCGGGCGACACCGCACGCGCCCACACACGCGGCTAGAAGCGGCTGTGCGTGGGCGCGACGCGCCTAGAAGCGCTGGCTTTGCCAGCGCGTGTGCCACACGCGCCGGTGGCGAACCGGCATGTGCGCGCCGGTGGCCGGCGAATCGGCACGCGCCGTTCGGCGGACCGACGCGTGCGTGCGCGTCACCGTGACGTCACGGTAACCGCCGGGATGACGTCATCGGTGACGTCATAGCCGACGATCGTTGGCCGGCCGGCGACCCGACCTGACGATGACCCGACCCGAACCGCGACGCCCGGCACGCGCGCGACACGTGCCGGCTGACGTCTGCATGACGTTAACCCGCGCACGAGCACGACACGTGCGTTCGGTTCGCTCGAACTAGCCTGACCGGCTCGACTGGTCGACCGGTCCGACGTTTGACGACCGTTGACCTCCGACGACCGTTGACCGTTGACCACCATTGACCGTTGACTTTGACCGTTGACCCGAAAAAAAAAAATTGTTTCTTTTTCAATTATGTCTGTGTGGGTTAGAGGTAATCCATTTTTTATTCTGCATTTATTGCATGAATCATGAAAAATTATGTATTTTCCATTTTGTTTATTATGGATTAAAAGTGATCCATTTTAGTTCTGCATTTGTTGCAGGAACTATGATGCGTTATGCACGGATACCTGTAATCCCGAGAACGGACAAAGGAAGAGCTAGACTGAAAAGACTGATGAAAGAGTTAGCTGATTATTGGTGGCTTGATGGTGATTTAGTATCACATATGGTCAAGGTCAATCAGATGATACATGAAATCATCTGGAATGGTTATCTTATGCCGGATTTTAAGAAGGTGCCGACTTTGGTGAACACTCTTCCACCTGAATGGCAAGCAGTGTTAGGTCGGCTATGGGAGGTCAACATGGTCCCGGGTTATAGGATGCTAATGGAAGCTTTTGTAAGAGAGCACTATAGGATTGAGTTAACCAAAACTTCAACCCTTAGGTTGAGCGCTACATGGCGCAGAGTAAATGCGCCTTGGTGGCGACATGAGAGCTCTCCAAAAGTTTTTCCATGGTTGGCAAATGTGCCTTCAGTTTTCTCAGATACTTTGACCGATAAATTAGAAGGGACTTTTCCTATTTATTTCTATGATTAATTATGTAATGTTTACTGCCTGATTGTTGTTGATGTAGCAACCGACATTTTAGTTGTATTATGTGAAAGCACTGTTATTCTATTGGATGTTAGATAATATTTTCTTTCTTTTACTGCTGGTTGTTGTGGGTAGTAAGATGTGGGTAGTATTAGAAGTTTTTGTAACTTCATAGAATTTATTTGCATAAGACAATTATATTAATAATAATTTTGAGTTAGGATTTTTGGAGGATGATTGGAAACATAGTGACCTTTTGATTCTGAAGCCTTACTTGAAATTATTCATTAATATGATGGGTCTGTGCAAATATGGATGCATAAATGACAGTTATCAATTATTCGTGCATGTATGTCTGATGTGTTCAGATCGATGTTTTCAGCAATTAAGAACGTAATTGCTGATATGAACGGCAACAATTGTGAAATATTAAATATGAAGATTCAATATGTGCTGGAAAAACAAGTAGCATTAAAAACTCTTGACCATGTTATGGAAGATCTTAAGGATGCCATGCACCACCTTGAACTAGTAGAGGACCGTCTAACGGCGTTTGAGCCGAAAACGGACATTTGCAATGCTGGTTCTAGCTCAGAAAGGGCTTTGAGCTCTAAGCACAAGCGTATTGATTCGTTCAATATGTGGGAATGCAAATGATCAAGTCCTTATTGCAAGAAATCAAGAGTTACCCAACACAAGAGAAGAAAACGTTCTCAAGTAAAGAAAATGTCAAGCGTGAGATGTTATAATTGTGACAAGAAAGGTCACTATACTCGCAACTGTTGTGAGCCGAAAAAGGTAAACACCTCTTGTACATTTGAGAACTTTGCTTATGTGTCAAGTTCTGTATTAATGGCCGATTCCAATCCTTTGTGGACTATAGATTCAGGATTGACAGACCATGTACCGAAGGATAGAGAATCCTTCGTGGAATTCTGACGATACCAATTAGAACTAAGTGGATCTATGTGGGAAATAACTCCAGAGCTGAAGTTAAAGAGATTAACACCTGCCAATTGAACATGCATGGTGGACGCACCTTGATGTTCTAAATGTTTCGGAGATTTGTCGAAATTTTGTGTTTGTTTTGGTATTGGTTAAGCTTGGTTTTAGTGTGAACTTCCATAATAAATGTGTAGATTTGTATTTGAATACAAACTACTATGGTAATGGTAACTTTCTGGATGGTTTTATTGTACTAAATGTTGACTGTGGTGATGTCAATATTTGTTATTCCCTTTTCACGTCTTCTACTTCATATGATAATGATGTGAGAGTGTGGCATGCTGGACTTGGTCATATGGGCCAACAACGCATGGATAGACTAGCCAAGGAGGGTTTGTTGGGTAACGTTGAAAAAGTCGATTTGCCCAGATGTAAGCATTGCCTAGTAGGGAAAATGACAAGGAAACTATTTGGAAAAGGTAAAAGAGCTGAATTTCCTATGCATATAATCCATTATGACGTCTGTGGTTCAATGAATGTGAGAGGAAGGCATGTGGCTGTTTGTTTCATCACTTTTATAGATGATTATACTCGATTCGGATATATCTATTTGATTTCTCATAAATCTGAAGCATTATGTTGTTTCAAAAGGTTTAGTGAACTTGGTAGAAAATCAATTAGACAAGAAAATAAAAGGATTGAGATCCGATCGAGGTCGATAATATTTATCTGATGAGTTCAGAGAATTATGTGATGAAAAAGGAATAGAAAGACAGTTGTCTATTACATATGCTCCTCAACAAAATGGTGTTGCAGAGAGAATAAATAGAACCCTACTGGAATGGTTAGGTCCAAGATGGCGCATGCTAACTTACCTATCACTTTTTGGAGTGATGCGTTGTTAACTGCTGCCAATATACTTAACCGGATGCCTTCCAAATCAGTTATTTCCACTTCATATGAGTTATGGACAGTTTGAAAACCAGACTTAAGTTTTCTTAAGCCATGTGGTTGTGCTGCCTATATTCATGAGTCTTCTCACAAGTTTGGGAAATTAGGTCCCAAAGCAAATAAGAGTATTTTCATGAGATACTGTGAACACTTAAAATGTTATGTGTTCATAGGTGAGCAGGAAAGTGGGAGTATAACTGAATTTGAATCACAGGATGTCACATCTTTAGTGGATGAATTTCCTAAGAGGGGCGAAATAAGGGAAAATTACTCCATATTTGAAACCTTGGATCAAGATAATGATGTTAGTGGAGTTCGTCCAAGTGGGAGTAATATGAGATGTGATGAATTGAATTCAACTCATTCTCAATTGCAACCACCTGATGTGACGACATCATCATTACCTAATCCAAGTGGGAGCATGATGGGAAGTGATGTGCTAAGTGTACAATCTCCCATACGGTGAACAAGTCGCTAAAGTATTCCCCGTCGATGTTTTGACATTGAAAGGGAAACTTTTATGGTTGCTCCACAAGATGAGGATGAGCCAAGAAATATTAATGAGGCTCGAATTGCCTAATAAGGAAAAATGGATTCATGCAATGAAAGAGGAAATGGAGTCAATGAAATCAAACCAAGTCTGGGAACTGGTTGATCTTCCAAAAGGACACAAAGCTATTGGGAACAAGTAGGTTCTCAAAATAAAGCGAAAGGCTGATGGCTCGATAGAAAAGCATAAGGCTCGCCTTGTGGCGAAGGGGTATAATCAACAGGAAGGAATTTATTATGAATATACGTTTTTCTCCTGTAGTAAGATTTACCTCGATTCGCATTATTCTGGCAATAGTGGCTAATATGGATATTGAGTTATATCAAATGGATGTAAAGACTGCTTTCCTCAATGGAGAATTAGAGGAAGGAATATATATGGAACAACATGCTGGTTTCATAGTGAAAGGCCAATAATGAAAGGTATGTCGACTTTGGGGGTCGATATATGGCCTTAAGCAGTCGTCAAGAAAATGGTATATGCGTTTTCATAATACCATAATGGCATATGATTTTACAATGATAGATGGGGATCATTGTGCATATATCAAAGGATCCAAGGATCAATTTGTGATCATATCATTATATGTTGATAATATACTAATTACCGGAAATAATATGGAGTTTGTTAATAATACCAAGAGTTGGTTGTTTTCCAACTATGAGATGAAAGACATGGGTGATGTTGCATACATTCTTGGAATTAAGATTTCAAGATTGTAAACCCATAGACACTCCTATTACAAAAGGTGAAGGATTAAGCCATAGACTATGTCCAAGGACTCCACAAGAGAAGGAACAAATGAAACATGTTCCTTATGCTAGTGCTGTTAGAAGCTTGATGTATGCTATGATGTGTACAAGACCTGACATATGTTTTGTAGTTGGAATGGTGAGTAGATACCAATCCAATCCAGGTCTAGCACATTGGAAGGCTGTTAAAAGAATAATGAGGTATCTAAAAGAGACTGCTGATTATACGCTGAGTTATTAAGGAAATGATCTACAACTCAAAGGCTATTCTGATGCTGATTGGGGAGGAGATTTAGATGAAAGAAAATCTACCTCTGGGTTTGTTTTTCTTACCGAATAATGGCACCATATGTTGGAGCAGTAAGAAACAAAAGTGTATAGCCTTGTCCACGATGGAAGTTGAGTTCGTGGTATTATCAGCATCAGTATAAAAAGGTGTTTGGCTTAAGAGATTTTTTTTTGGATCATTTAAGTGTTATTGGAAGTGCTGCAAATTAATTGTTGGTTAACTGTGGTAGCTAAGCAGCAAAAGAGTACACTAAAGATCCAAAATATCATGGCAAGACCAAACCTATAGATACCAAGTATAATTTTGTTATGGAAATGATTGCACGAAAAGAAGTGAACTTAAAGTACATACTACGCATAGAATGGTAGCAGATCCTATGACAAAGCCAATACCTAGAGATGTGTTTTTGTGGCCATATGAAATCTTTAGGATTGTGTAGAGGCTGATGTACTGAATATTGTTATTTCCCTAAGTGTTCACATTTGATGAATTTATGTTTTCATCATTAATGCCTATGAATCTTTTTTTGATCTTTATGTATCTTAATGCTCAGTGCATTACTTTAAGTTGAGAAGTATGTCGGACAGATATAAGATTAGCCCACTCACACGGGTAATCGCATCTATTTACTGTGTGATAAATAGAGATGTGACTGTTTTTAAGCTTATTATCTAGGTGATAATCGAGAGCTCAAGCTTAAAACACGTATGTCGCATTAACTAGGTGTTAAGATGATGATATAATACTTATTATGTCCGAAAGTAAAATACCCAACATATTTTACTTTATCTGTCTAAGATGCCAGATGTGAGTTTTGATGAATTTAGTGAATGAGTAGATACGTGAACTCAAGTTAGACATTGGGTATGTCTGAACTATCATCTGTACGGTATTGAAAGTATAGACATGCGCTCCATGGGAAATGAGTTAATACCATAATATGTATTTCATACTACGTATGCATGAGTCGACCAATAAGAGTGCAAAAGTTTGATCTCAACTTTTATGTCGTGTGAGACTCTTAAGGAAAATAGTTCATCAATTTTTTAGTCCCCTCATGACTCTTACTTATTCTCAAGATTTCTATTTAGTGTTTGCTATCTTAGGATGTTGCCAATGGTCATGAGTGATTCGATCTAATGGGACATTTCTAGAAAAGCAAGCTGAACTGAAATTGAGAATTTGAAGGAAAGAGGAAGATCAATTTTGGAGAATCACATTGTAGTTTTTTGTATTCACCGGTTAACCAATTATGACTGTCGTTGGGATAATCATAATTGTGAATACAATATATATATCATTGTTTAAAAGAGATCAAGAGATATATAAATGTGATCGATCGACTGCATACTAAATCTACTCAGGATGTGACACCCATTATGAGCTGCTATATATTCATAGTAGATGTATAGCAACGAGCTCTCAAAGTATGCTGGTCGCACGGATTATTCACCAGTATGAATGTTGAAGAGAGGTAAAGAAAATCCTGTTCAGCCTATCATGTGCAAGTGGGAGATGATGATTTATATGTAATGGGCTCAAGGCCCGTCCGCCCATGCTGGGCCCAAAAGGCCCGGCCCAAGGGAATAGGGCCCATGGATGGGGGAAGGTATAAAAGGGAGGAGAGAGAGAGAGAAGACACCTCTTGGATAATTCAACGTACGTACGTTCCTTCTCCCGCGCGCTCTCTCTCCCTCCAAAAAGGAACAGTAAGCAAACGGCGACACTGTCTTCCCTTCAAGGCGTTATCGGATCGAACATGGCCAGATTTTCTTCCTTCTATCGGCATCGGTGTCTAATCTGTGGTTAACAAGGTACGCTCGAATCCGTGGTGTGCTTTACGATCGATGATATGTGATTTTTCCGGGTTTCGCTTCCGCATTCGTTTTAGGGGTTCGATTTAGTGTCAAATCCGGTTTTCGGGGATCCGTTATTCCCAACACTATCTTTGGTTACTTTACTCAACACAAGTTTTTCTTGCAACCATACATCAACGATTGACTTACCTAAGGTGCCTTACTTTGTAAGTATTAAAAGACATACAGTGATTTTAAAGTCAATGGCAACATCCAACCAGAGTCGATTGAGCCCTCGAATCCTCCAGTCAAGTCACGCCTGAACAAGTTTGCATTTGCTTGCGCCATCGTGCCCCCATGACCCCCATTTTTCTCGGTGGACTGACTATAATCGAGCAAAAGGGAGCTTGTGGCCATCGTGCCCCCATGACCCCCATTTTTCTCGGTGGACTGACTATAATCGAGCAAAAGGGAGCTCGTGAAGGCCACAACAGAGCAGGCGATGACATACTTCTTCCGATGCCACTTCACTGGAGGATGGAAGTCCTCAATCAACTAGGGTTGGACATTTGCCATCAACTTTAAAAAATCACAAAATATGTCTTCCAAGACTTGCAATGTAAATCAATTGGCAATTGAGACATGTCAATCAGTGGTACAGCTGCAAGAGAAGCTCGTGTTCAGTGAAGTAAGGAAAGACAACATCCTAAACTACATGAACTTCGATTTAAGCCTAGCACTGAAGCTCATTATTGAGACCATACCAATGAATTGGGAACTCTACTTCTTTATTATTATTTCATGTTTTTATGTGCAAGAAACTTCTGTCCTTTGTTTGTGAAGAAGCTTCTGGGAACTTCACGGATTGAGAGAAGATTTTCTCTCCGTTCTGGTTTGAGTGGCCTCGGTTCAGTTGCAGCTGAGCCTGAGACCGCCACCGCCAACGGACAGTTGGCAGTAGCCACGGCCTGAGGACATCAGAGAAGGTAAGGAATCAGAAAGCGAGGACATGCAGAGGCAACATCGAAGCACAAGTTCAGATCCATACAATCCTGACGGCATCAAAGTGTGTTTAGGCTAACGTTAGATCCTAAATCGGCATCGTTTATTCTTCTCCGACTTCGGTCAAATAACTCGGGCTCGACCTACCAGAGCAGGGATGCAATAATTACCAAGGAGATGGAGTAGATGGTCACGAACAACGGTCGAACGAAGAACTCAAAGTCCCGGAAGCATCTCTGCCGGTGGTGGGCGACCCGGAGGAAAGAAATCTCGAGCGAGACTACCGTGTTGTGGCGAACAGATAGGTGATGGAGGTCTGCAAAATCTAAAACAAACCAGGATGAGCTTTGTAGGAACTCTTCTTGCTCTGGTGTTCTCTCGGCTGTGAATCGGATCACCTCGGCGCCCCGGAGGCAACATCGAAGCACAAGTTCAGATCCATACAATCCTGACGGCATCAAAGTGTGTTTAGGCTAACGTTAGATCCTAAATCGGCATCGTTTATTCTTCTCCGACTTCGGTCAAATAACTCGGGCTCGACCTACCAGAGCAGGGATGCAATAATTACCAAGGAGATGGAGTAGATGGTCACGAACAACGGTCGAACGAAGAACTCAAAGTCCCGGAAGCATCTCTGCCGGTGGTGGGCGACCCGGAGGGAAAGAAATCTCGAGCGAGACTACCGTGTTGTGGCGAACAGATAGGTGATGGAGGTCTGCAAAATCTAAAACAAACCAGGATGAGCTTTGTAGGAACTCTTCTTGCTCTGGTGTTCTCTCGGCTGTGAATCGGATCACCTCGGCGCCCCCCCCCAAAAAAAGAAAAAAGAAAAAACGAATGCCCCTCAAAAGTCTTGGTCAGTTAAGACGAGAGCGCTTTTCTCGGTCGCCCACTCTACGCACGCCTGTCGCTATCGGTTTGGCTTAGTTTGTGGTAAAGCACTGTTGTCGTGATAAAATTTTAAAATTGAGAAAAACACGCGTACTTTTATTTATTAAATTGGATAGTATAAGCTTAGTAATTTTAAAAGTTGCATTGTACTAATTAAATATTAAACCTTACATTGCCCTACTAATTAAAGAAAAAAGAAGAGAAAAAGCTTTTTTGTTTTTAAAGAAAAGAGAAATAGTAGGTTTACTTACCAGAAACGTCGAAGAATAATACTTCTTATTAAAAAAAAGGCTTTTTTCCTTTTTATTTTTATTTTTATTTCTAGTCTATACATTTTAACGTACTAGTACATAATATTTATAATCAGTAATAAGGCTTCTTCTAGTACTAATAGCAAAATACCATTTTTAAAAATTATTTAAATAATTGATTATTGGAAATATATTGTTGGTACAATATGCCGGACTTGTGTACAGTGTATACGTTGAAAGTGAAAACTATTCCAATGATGGAATTTCTTTTGCAAGATTATTTATAACTTATCAGATAAAAAGGACTAAAACTTTAGAATTGAAATACGTGGAAGGCAAAGTGAAATCATTAATTTAGGCATTTTTCTATTGATAGGAATATTCACAAAATAATTATTTGAAGATATTTTGGGATAGAAAACTATTGGAATTACTAAAAAGCGTAGATATTAATTTTTAGCAAGCTAAAGAGTTTCAAATATCAACAATTACTGTAATTTTTTTTCTCATAACCAGACAAGGCATATCCACAATTGATAAAAAAAATTAGGATTATGGTATTCTTTGCACGTCATTACATATTAAGATATTGACAGATAGGTGATGACGTAACACATCATGTGTTTGATTTAATGACCCTAACGTACAATCACTAAATGGCATGCGAATGATGACATGACATGTGGTGACATAGGTGATGACGCAGTACGTGACATGGCATTGATGACATGGCACGATGGTATACACAATGACGCAGCATAAGGACGTGGCATGATAATATGGGGTAATGATGATGTAGCTAACAACATGCCCATGATATTTTTGGTTTTTTTTTTTAATTCGTAATTTTAAAGTGCCCTAATTTGAACATGCAATTTGAACTAAGAAAAAGAATCAAATCCATCCTAAGATGATTTTTTTGGTTTTTTCAAAAAACGGTGGTCGTCCGAATTAAGGGTCTCACTTAACCCACATGCGTAATTCTTGGGAATTTCAAATTAAAAAGATTGTGATAATCTGAAATATAATGCATTGTCTCACTGGTTAAATCTTTAGACACAATAGTTATCAACTAATAAGTCAAAGTAATTAAAAAAAGAAAAAAAGATCCAAAATCTTTACTGATAAAATTAGTAATTAAATTGACTATTACAAACAATGCATTAACTGGATGATGCATAAAATCTCAAATATTGCAATTAGATAACAAAATCAACCTAAAATTAGCGATTAAAGTTTCAAATCAAATTGGATAAAATCGTCACCTAATTTGGGCGCTCGTAATCTTCATCGGAATCGGACCGGATCACAGCTAGGCGGGGCAAGACATGTCTCGGAAAAGCAAGGAAAACCGAAAGACAACATAAGAATTCAAGGATAGCAGGAGTTATCACCAACCAGAGGCGACAGCAAGTCTTCCAGAGGTCCAAGTGGCGGCGTGTAGGAGCAACACCACCGTGAACCAGCAAAACACAGAATTGATTTGGCTCAAGTATGCTTGCTGCCCTCCCCCTCTCTCTTTTTCGTTTCTTTCTCCTCGGAAGTCCCGGGGTTGGACTCCAACTCGACTGAAGAAAACATGCAACAAGAAAGATCCAGTTGTGGCGGCTAGGCAAGGACGATCTCACACGTCGAGGATCTCAGCGTGATGTGGAGGCTTGCAGCACGTTAGATATCCACCAGGATCACTAGGAATTCGCCAGACGACCTGCAAAACACAAAGAAAACAGGGCAAGCTCGAAATGCTGGTGCAGTAGCGTCGCCTCGCGGTGGCACGTCTCAGCGTGTGGGTCATGTTGCTGCTTGACTCTCGGCCACAATGGTGGTGGTGCTTGCTCAAGGCGACGCTGTAAGAGTTTTCCTAATGTGGACTACATTAATTAATATTATAATTTACCGTTTTATAGTTATTGTAAAATGAGATTTGGTTTAAGGTGAAATAGAAGATTTCTTAATTAGTCTAATATGGGATTAGCTGGTATAGGCCGAGTTGAGCCTCGCCCGTAATGAGGGTGCCTAGTTGGAAATAATATAAATAGTGTTTAAGTCTCTCCTTTAATTTTAATTCTCACATGTATTTTCACATAAAGTGCGTTAACCAAATGCTAAAGGGTGATGGGGTTATCTCATTGAGCCAGTGATACAAAAGGCAATAGAGGAGAAGGACTTGCGCGTGGAACATCGGTTTTCCGCTTCCGTTTCGAGAATGATTGATCCCAAAATAAGTGGGTTAATCTTTCTACTCATTATATATGTTCTTGTTCTGGTTATGGAGATCTTGGAGTTGTACGCGATTTGCGTCCAACATATGGTATCAGAGCAACCATAATTCTAGAACTCGAACACATATAATTTTGCCATAATTTGAGATTTTCGAGATTTTTCGTTCAATAAAAATTAAATTAAATTATATATTCAAACTCGGCTTGTCGAGGCAATCAGATTCGTGGGCAACGCATCACCAGGGGAGGCCGCACACACCCCCACGCACGGCCACGCACTGCCAGGGCATTGGAGACGTGCCCCACACGCGACCACGCACCTTCACATGCTCCCACGCGGGGGGCGAGCCTTGCGCGTGTGATGCACACAGGTGCTGATTTCATGATGACATCAATGACCTGAACCCAACCCGATCAACTAGTCGGACTAGACGGTTGGATAGGATGATCGAGTTGGGAACTGGTCGGACCGGTTTTGACCGGCCTTCTTTGCCCGCATGTGAGCTCCACACGCCACGCACTCAGGCGGTGCGTGCGAGCGCGTGGAGGCTCTGATCGGCACGTGGCTAGCGACGTTGGATTTATATGATTACCCTCTATGTTATGGTATATTTATTTTATATATTTGATGATTTTATAGATGTGAAATTACATACAAAATCCTAAATACGCGTATTTTTAGTGTATTTTTGCATATTTTTCTTGTATTTTATGTGATTTTGGAAATATAGGTGTTGGGTTACTAATATGTTATCACATAAACATTATAAATATGTGACTCATTAATAAAAATTAAACTTTATTGTGAATTGAAGTTGGCTTAATAAGATATAACCATTATGGGATAGTAATTGAACTATGTATTGAGGTGATGAAAATGGTAAAAGGTTATGAAATTTTTGTTGCTCAAGCATACTCTTTTACACGCATCTTGATGCATTTTTTATTTCTTTGTGATAACCTTTACATGATGAACGTCTTAAGAACTCATGACCAAACTAATTATACTACTCAACACATCTGCTGAATGTGTCATGTCAGTTAAATTATTAGATGATATACCTAAAATTAGTCACTGGTTCATATTTATTGTTAATAGTTACAATGATGATTTGTTACTTAAAAATTGGCTATTAAATCAGCCGTTGACCTTGGAGACATTGTTTATCTTATGAAACTCATAAGCAATAGCTGATCAGCTGTCAAGCTTGTCAATCTAGAGTACCCTGTATTGCTATTGATGTTAACTTGTGAGAAATATTCTAGATCGGCATTCTTTTTATGTTATTTTGGTAATCTATAATCGAGGTGCATAAGAGATGCTTTCTTTTATGTTATGAGAAATTTCTTGTGTTGTTGTGATCGGTGATCTTATTGCAATTTGCTTTTTAGGTCATTTATATATGTGATTTTTTTTATTAATGAATAAAGTAATGTAATTAGCATGATATGTGGTTTTAGTGATATACTGCCCCTATTACTAAAGTTAAAATCACATGTATATGGTGTATGTGAGAAGTAAAGTTTATATCCCCGGTATGAAAGAGTTTCAATGATTCAATTGAGTTGTGATCGCCAAAGTAAGACACTTGGTTGGGTTTGAGAAATATCGGTCTCATATAAGGATTGGGATGTCTCATGGTCTAATGCGCAGTCATATTCCAAAAAGAGGTAATTGTGTATTAGTTCATGGAGGGATACATGATGGCGTGATGGTAGAGTGATTGATCCTAGTGGTTCATATGCTCAAATGTGATAAATTCACGAAAATTAGAATATATTCTCATAACCGCTATCATGTGGGGAGTGTACAACTGCATGTCATGTATTATACCCAAATGTGATTATATGATTTTGCGTATAACTCTCTGGATGTGTACTTGTACGTCAAATTATACAGTTCTCACATGATGCTAATTATATGCATTGTTTGTTTTTCAGTTGCATTTTCTATAATTAATAACTCCACTATTATTGAGGTTTTTACTGCTACAAATTTTAAGTAGTGAACATATGATTTGTTGTTTGGAAAAATAGTAATAGAATTTGTTTACTGTTTATGAAGCATTCTATTAAGGAACACTTGAAAAGTGATTTACCAACTGACTACACTATTATAAGATGATAGAAGCTTTAGTGGCTTGAAATTATATATTGTCTAATACAAAAATTAGAACCCATATGCAAAGATTGTGTTTAAGTTATAATGATATATACGTCTCATATAAGGTTGTAAAGATTGTCAGGCTTAATAGTGGCAATGAGTATTTTAATAAGTATAACAATATGGAATAGCTTAAAGGGTCATTTGCGAAATACTTGGTAAATTCTGAGATGGTAACTTAATTACTATGCCTAAAAATCCTGACAAAAGAATTTGGGCGAAATACATAATTGCACCATAATAAACATGGTGATTAGTAGGATTAATAAGACTAATTTATCATGTTTTCTGTGAGTTGACATTTTGAAAGTAAAACTTTTCACATACAAAACGTGTTTTTTACCAAAATTGTTTCATAAACTTCTTTTGAGTTATGAACTGGACGTAAATTACTTGAATCATATTAAATTTAGTGGTTGTTATCTAATCTAATATTAAGTGCTTTGCAATTCAAATCTACTCGGAATTATTTTGTATCTTACCTAAATTGTTCAAAGGGATATTGATTTTATGACCCTAATGAAGGTATATAAATTATGGAAACATATATAGTAAAGTTTTTAGAGTTCGATATAGTTGTAGAGGATAGCTACTCTTGGACTATTAAGGATAATAGTACGATGGATATCACTGTGTCTTAGTCTTTACCTATACAGACAATTGTAGAATCTCTTATACCATAGACTAAGCTTGTTGAGGTTCAAAATACTATTCTTAATATAGTTTATGATGAAATTTCTCAAATCTCTCAAGTGCATAATGCAATTGTTGTAGCTTTACTTAAGAGATTTGTTAGGGAAAAACGATCAGTTATACCATCAGACTACATAATTTTTTTGAGAGAGCATGATTACAACATCTACTACATGATTGATTTGGCAACATATATATATATATAGGAAAATGTCACAAATGGTCCATATACTATTACTTAATATGCAATTTCGTCCATGAACTTTTGATCGGCTCAATTTCGTCCCTGAACTATTAATAAATGCCCAATTTGGTCCCTGAATTTTTGATCGGCTCAATTTGATCCATGAACTTTTGATAAATGTCCGATTTAGTCCTTCGTTATTATTTTTCTTTTTTTTTTTTTTTGCTTATAGTAACGAAATTGAAAAAATAACAAAAATAACAAAAAAAAAAAAGAAAAAGTAGTAACAAAAAAAATAGTAACGAAAAAAAATAAAGGGAAAATGTCACAAATAGTCCATATACTATTACTTAATGTGCAATTTCATCCCTGAATTTTCAATCGGCTCAATTTGGTCCATGAACTATTGATAAATGCCCGATTTGGTCCATGAATTTTCGATCAGCTTAATTTGGTCCATGAACTATTGATAAATGTCCGATTTAGTCATTCGTTACTATTTTTTTCTTTTTTTCCTTATAGTAATTAAATTGAAAAAATAAAAAATAACAAAAAAAATTAGTAACGAAAAAAAAAAGAAACCCTAGCCGGTATTGTTCATCTTCCTCGCGGAAGCAGCCTTGCCCGCACCGGCCACCGTGTCGGCGACGGACCTCGACCGCGTCGGCGACCCACAAGCCCTCTCTGCTCCACCACCGCTCCACCGGTCTCGCCCGCCGCCCGTTGACCTTGCAACGCCTCAGTCACCCGCAACTTTCAGATCCGGCGACCTCTGCGTCCCTGCTGCACCTCAACGCTTTGCCCGACGACCAACGACGACTTGATGCTTTTGCTACCTTGCCGAGCCGATCCTTGCCGCTGCGACCCAGCGCTCGACGTCCCTCGCTCTAGCCTGTGCTGACCTGTGACGCCATCGTTGTCCCGATCTCGCCGCTCGAGTGTCCGATGTCGGCAGATCTAAGAGCCCCGCAGCAGCCACGACCCGAACACGCCCGCTCGCCTTTGCTCGACGCTTAACCGCTGCCGTGCCGCTGTCCCAGCCACAACCCGACACCACTAGAGCCCACACCGCTGCTGCTCGCCTCTCCTCGATGTCCGACAGCAAGCCTCGCGCCCCGCGACGCCCCTCGCCGAAGTCCCTCGCCAGTGTCAACCCTCGCTTTCTCACGCCGGACGTGCTGCTCGCCTTGCCCTCACTGGAAACCCTCGCCGGCCACTCCCCTCATCGGAGTTCTGAACCGGCCAAGATTTCCTTTTTTTTTTCAAAAAGAAAGAAGAAAAAAATTAAATTAGGTATATTTATTTTATTAGGCAAGTTTATTTTATTTTATTTTATTTGAGATATTTCCCCATGCATAATTGGCCGGTGTGGTTCCATGAGGAAGATGAACAAGTATTCACTAGGGTTTTTTTTTTTTTTTTTTTTTTTTTGGTTACTATTTTTTTTTTCTTTTTGTTATTTTTTCAATTTCGTTACTATAAGCAAAAAAAAAAAAAAAAAGAAAAATAATAACAAAGGACTAAATCGGACATTTATCAATAGTTCATGGATCAAATTGAGCAGATAAAAAATTTAAGGACTAAATCGGGCATTTATTAATAGTTCAGTGATCAAATTGAGCTGATCGAAAGTTCAGGGATGAAATTGCACATTAAGTAATAGTATAGGGACCATTTGTGACATTTTCCCAAAAATAAACCCTAGCGAGTATCTTGTTCATCTTCCTCACGGAACCACACCGGCCAATTATGCATGGGGAAATACCTCAAATAAAATAAAATAAAATAAAATAAAATAATTTAATTTTTTTCTTCTTCCTTTTTGAAAATAAAAAAGAAATCTTGGCCGGTTCGGAACTCTGGCGAGGGTTTCCGGCGAGGGCACGGCGAGCAGCACGTCCAGCGCGGGAAAGCGAGGGTTGACACAGGCGAGGGACTTCGGCATGGTAGGGCAGCGACGAGGGGCGTCGCGGGGCGCGAGGCTTGCTATCGGACATCGGGGAGAGGCGAGCAGCGGCGATGTGGGCTCTGGCAGGGTCAGGTTGCGGCTGGGACAATGGCACGGCAGCGGTTGAGTGTCGAGCAGAGGCGAGCAGGGGCGTTCAGTTCGTGGCTGCTGCGGGGCTCTCAAATCTGCCAGCATCGGACACTCGAGCGGCGAGATCGAGACAACGATGGCGTCATAGGTCAGCACGGGCTAGAGCGGGGATGTCGAGCACCGGGTCGCAGCGGCAAGGATTGGCTTGGCGAGGTAGCAAAAGTGTCAGGTCATCGCTGATCGTCGGGCAGAGTGTTGAGGTGCAGCAGGGACGCGGAGGTCACCAGATTTGGAAGTTGTAGGCGACTGAGACGTTGCAAGGTCGACGGGCGAGATCGGTGGAGCGGCGGTGGAGCAGAGAGGGCTTGTGGGTCACCGGCGCGGTCGAGGTCTGCTGGCACAATGGCCGGTGCAGGCAAGGCTGCTTCCGCGAGGAAGATGAATAGTACCAGCTAGGTTTTTTTTTTTTTTTCGTTACTTTTTTTTTGTTATTTTGTTATTTTTTCAATTTGATTACTATAAGCAAAAAAAGAAAAAAAATAGTAACGAAAGACTAAATCAGACATTTATCAATAGTTCAGGGACGAAATTGAGCTGATCGAAAGTTCATGGACAAAATTGCACATTAAGTAATAGTATATGGACTATTTGTGACATTTTCCCATATATATATAGTTTATTGTTCTCAATTAAGTATGTGATTAGATGCCATAAAAGATGATAAAGTTTTCATTCTGAAAGAGAGATGGATAGTCTATAGTGAAGAAATAATTATTTCTTTCTAGTATCTTTTAAAAATTCTTTTAGAGTGAACGTGGCATTAATAGCTCTTTTGATATGAAGTTATACCAAATAGATATGAAATCTATATAGTGCAATCGGAAGATTTTGCAACACATGTTTTAAGTAAACTTATATGTAGACTGAAAAGTTTTATTCATGATCTTAAGTAAGTTTCCAAATAATATTATTAAATTTTTATAATGTTGTTATTTCATTCAATTGGGAACAAAATAATTCGGTAGATATATATTGCGAGGTCAGTGGGAGGAAATTTATTTTCTCATACTCTTTGTACATTATATTTCATTTATAAGTAGTGACCTTGAGGCATCTCTTGTTTTTTGCATTGAGGTCCGTAAGGATTGTTTTCGCCATATTTTATTAGATTTATCTCAGAGGATATTTGTTGATTGTATTTTGGAAATATTCTATATACATCATTGCAAGCCAAGAATTGCTCATATTGTTAAGGGTGATGGACCGAATCCATTACGTTATCCTTATTTAGATATTGAGAAAATCTAGTTAAAGGGTGTACCTTGTGTCGTTATACTTAATAGTATAATGTATGCTCGAATTTGCACTAGACTAAATATCGTATTTACAATGGGATTTCTAGGCAAACATCAGTCAAATTTAGAATGCGATCACTGGGTTACTGCCAAGAAAGTTTTAAGGTACTCTAATAGGACAAGAGATTGCATATTGATTTACAAACATGTTCAATTCTTGCAGTTAATAGGGTATTTAGATGTAAACTTTGCTGGCTGTTAGAATGACATGTAATCACTAATAGAATACATATTTGTTAGCAAGAAGTACGGTAAATAAAATTCTATGTCATATTCTATTATGTAAGTAGAGTTTGTAACATTCTTTTATGCTGTTACTTGGGTTATTAGGCTTTGGAACCTCATTAAAGAGTTGGCCGTTTTTAACTTTGTGGATTGACCCATACGATTATATTGAGAAAATAAATTTGTTGTATTTTCATGAACGACAGAGATCTCAAGAGGTCTAAATATATGGTAGTCAAATTCTTTGACTATAAAGAAACGGTATAGAAATGTGACGTTATAATATAACATATTTCCACAGATGATATGATTGCAGATCCACTAACTAAAGGACTTCGCTCTTTTTGTTCTTGATTGACATGTCATTAAATGAGCTTAAGAGCATCATGAGATGTTATTTAGTGGGAGTTGTTTTGGCTTTACTGTGATAAAATTTACATTTGTGTTTGTTACATTTAGTAACGATTTGATATGTATCAACTTTTGCATTTAATAAAATATTTTTGAATGTGTTATTATTATGTTGAATACATATTGATAAAGTTTCAAGGTATTATATAAATCTTGAGTGAAGGCTAGAGGCATCCGGTTATTAGCCTTGTATATATGTCTTGTTATATATAAAGAAATATTAATCGTAAGGACAAGGCATATGTGGGTTCATTGGAACCATAAAGATATTCTCTAGTGGCACAAGTTTTTTGTGACGCTTAAGGTAAGAGAATGGTGACTCTGTGAAGCAGGCCAAATGGGATCTCATTAGTCAGGCCATTTAAAATCCAATGAGAGATGTTATCCATTTGCCACACTACCATATTGAATCAATATTAATAAGTTGAGAGCACTCATGACCATGAAAAGCTAGAACAAGTAAATTAGTGTATACATGGTTAGACCTAGCTATTAGCAAGTAGAAATGTTTGGTTATTTATCGACCCGTTTTACCGCCATGATTCGGTGTTTGAGACTTTATGGGATATGATTGACTATTAAGAATTATTTCTAGATCAATGTAAGCACATATACAATTTCAATTAATATAATCTGAGTGGGAGAATGTAAGAATTTTCCTAATATGGACTACATTAATTGATATTGTAATTTATCGTTTTTCAGTTATTGTAAAACGGGGTTTGGTTTAAGGTGAGATATAATGTTTCTTAATTAGTCTAATAAGGGATTGGCTAGTGTGGGCAGGGTTGAGCTTGGCCCGTAATGAGAGGTCATAGTTGAAAACTCTATAAATAGTACTCAAGTCTATCATCTAATCCTAATTCTCACATGTATCATTACATAAGAAGGAGTTTTAACCTAATGCTAAAGGGTGAGGGGCCGTCTCATTAAGCCAATAATACAAATGGCAATAAAGGAAAATGATTTGTGCGTGGAACATCGATTTTCTGCTTCTACTTTAAGAACGATGGATCTCAAAACATATGGGTTAATCTTTCTATTCAATTATATGTGTTATTATTCTAGTTATTGAGATCTTGGGGTTGCACGCGATTTGCGTCCAACAGACACTTGACAAGGTGGGAGGCCGGGGTAACTGTCGATGAAACGTGACCATAGTGGACCACAGTGGTGGTGGAATACACGTGGCCGGCTTGCATGGCATAGTAGCAAGGCGCCAACGTCAGGGTCTCGGACAAGTAGTGACTTCGACTTGGTTGAGATGGTCATCGGAGGCATGCGACGAACGGGATGCTCACTTGCAAATCCGATGTCTGCGTTGGGTGGTCGATGAAAAACAAGTTAGAGCAAGGGCGAGTCACAGCGAGGTTGTTGGGATAAGCTTGGTGGCAGCTTGTTGTTGCGGTCGCTATGGCATTAAGCCAGCATCTAGGAAGCCGGCAATTCGTCTAGTTTGCTTTGGTGTTAAGTAGTTGGGCTCGGTGAACTTTGTTGTGGAGACGCCTTGATGGTGGAGATCTGAGGCACATCAAGGTCCTAACCAACATGGGAAAACTTGAAACTTGCGCTCGTTGAGAATGTCACTGGAGATCACTGCATATGTTGGCGGAGCACCGGTGTGTGAAGGGGGACCGCACAGTTGTGCAAGCGTGAGGACCGCACAATGAAGAAAAGAGTGTTGAAGAAGAGGAAGGAAGACGCTTGCTTATTTTCTCTATTCTCCTCTCTCTCTCTTAGTACCCTTCTCCATCTCTCTCTCGTGAGCTTTCTCTTTCGCACTCTGGTTCTTGCACAGCTGAACGCCTCTCAGAATCGAACCAACCTTTTTCTCTCTTAGATCCCTCTCTTCCCTGAGCTCTCTCTTCCTCTGCTCCTTCTAGCTCTCTACCCTCTCTTTTTTTTATTTCCAGCCCTAAAAGAAGAAGACGCCGACTCCCCCCTACAAAGAAGCTGCCCTCTCCTTTTTCAGATCTTCTCTCTGTTCTAGTGACGACACTGCCTTTCTTAGACCTGAACCGCACGGCATTCTCAGTCGAGCGTAGTGCACAGCAACGCCTTCGTTCTTCCTCGCCTCTATCCTTCTGTCCTTTATTTGTCGCCCCTCCCTTTTCGTTCCATTTGTCGTCTAGCCAGCTTCCAAGGTGACGAAGGAGAAGGAAGAGAAATGAGCAGGCTAGGCTGAGGAATAAGAAATATGGGCCACACGAGGGAAAATTAGAAAAAGAAGAAAAAAGGAGTGGGCTAGGCTAGGAAGGAAAAGGCACTAGGCTGGTCTAGCATGAAGAAGAAAATGAGAGAAGAGAAGAGAGGGCTGGGCAGGCTCAACTAGGGCTGAGCACGGTTCCCGGGTAGAACCGGGAATCGGAGAACCGCATTGTAGGGTTCGGTTCGGTTCCCGATTCTTAAGGGACCGGTTCCTTTTTTCTGGGAACCGAGAGTTCTGGTTCTAGTTTCGATTCCCATCGGAACCAGTTTGGTAGGAAAAGTTCTCGAGAAACACGGAAAGGGAAGAAAACTTGCGGGAAAAATAATAAAAGAAAAGGGGAGGTCGGCGAAAGAAGACAGGTGCAGGAAGTGATGTGAGAGTAGAGGGGAAAAAAGGAAAAAGAAAAAAAGTAGAGAAGCAGAGAGAAACTGTTCATTTCGTCGTGCTCTGCCCCGCAGCCACTCGAGGGCTCTGCTATGCCGGCCGCCGCACGGCATCACGCTCGTTCGCAAGCACTGCGCCGCGTCTCCGTGCCAAGCTTCATTGCGGGCAGCCTAGCCGCCAGCCACCACCGCTGCTGGTCTGTTGCTTCCCTTTGTCGGACCTCCTCATGAGCACCCTTCCACGACGCTAGAACTGGTCGCCGAGCCACCGCGCTCCTCCGCCTCTGCTTCGACACCCAGTAGCCCTCGCCTGTGCTGCTCTCCGTCTAAAGTTCCGCCCCATCTCCGCGTAGCCTTGTCGATGTCGCTCCACTAGCAACCTGCGCTTTACCCGACGCCACATCAGCTCGTCTCTATCGCCGGTGCCCCTGTCACAGCACCTCTACACACCGAACGTCGTGTCGTTGCCACACCAGCACCACAGCTAAACGACCTAACGCCCCTTCTGCCCGAGCTTCTCACCGTCTCGTCGCACCAGCCTCACTTGCGCTGCCCTCCCTTTTTGTGTTTGTTTTTCCACAAGAACGAAGAAAAAATAAGGTACCGGCTAGTTTTCATATTCTCTCCCTAAATGTTTGCCATGTGATTTTAATGTTAGCAGCAGTAGAGATTTTGAGACCATTCTTTTATAGGCAATTTAATTTTTTGATGGGTCATGACCAATTTGCTGCTAGTGCTAGTTGTTACTCTGTAAAATGCTTGAATTTGCATTTTCATTCTATTGTACCCTTTTTTGTATGTGGACAATGTCATCTAGAATCCTAGATACACATATTGTAGAATTTGTTTGGGCTGTTTGGGCTGATGTCAACGTCATCCTCTAGGTTAATGGACAATGTTAAAGATTTTGCAACTTTACTGATCTTGATTGGTTGGTACGTAGAAATTAGTCCTAATATTCTTTTTATTTTGAAATTTTTAATTATATTATATTATTGTTGTATAGTTCAAATCTGAAAATGAAAATGAAAAAAAAAACTGTTGGATCCTGGAACCGATCCTGGAACTTGTGATATAGTAGGTTCCAGATTCTTGGTTCTGACGGGTAAGTTCCAGGTAAGTTCCAGGTTCTAAAAAATAAGGAACTTATACCCAAGGGTAGGTTCCAGTTTCCAGACAAAACCGAACCGGAACCTGGAACCGCTCACCCCTAGGCTCAATCTTGGCCAGGCCCTTTCCGATTTTTTTCTTTTTTCTTTTACATTAACTACACTTTTACCCAAAGTGAGTTCACCACCAACTGTAGCGGCACCATCCACTAAAAATTGTCCTTTTCAACAACATAATCATTCAACTCCTTGTTGTGGCATCTATAAATTACATGCCTATTAATAATAAATTTTTTGAATTTTTTGAAGACTTTAATACTTAATAATAGTAACACAAGTATTCTTAATGTTTATATCCAATGCAATTTAGCGAAAATTATTTCTGCTAAGGGTTAAAATTAATCACTAATTTTCTACATTAAATCCTAAGCGAAAATGCGAAATTTGGGTGTCAATAATGAGAAGCCATAGAGATCCTTCCTTATTCGATTACCCAAAATGACAAAAAAGCAACACAATATTAAAGAATTTACTCAAAAAGCCCAAACCTAATATCTCTTTTTTTCACTTTACCTCCGCCACCATCATGCTCTTGTCAACCCCACGCCACACCTTTGGTGTTGCTCATTATCTGCTGCCATCACACGAGGCCACTGTGTCATCGTTGTCGAAAGCATTCTCTCACTCTATCCCCTACTAGAAAAAAGATAGCGAGGTCTAGTATGGTGGTTGTAGCCCCGGTTATTGGGTTGCTTAGGTGGGTGACCGCGGTGGAGGACAAGTCAAGAAATAAGAAAAGGAAAAAAAAAAAAGAGGAAAATAATAAGATGGTTAAATTCAATTCAAAGATTCCTTATTTATTTGTCAACCTCTCATTGTAGTAAATGGGCAATGTTATACACTTATAATTCAAGAGGAGAGGGGTTTGTGGGGAGGAGTGACTAGGCAAGGTTGGCAACCACGGTGGAGGAGGAGCAAATTAAGAAATAAGAAAATGGCAAAAAAAGAGGAAAAGAATAAAATTAGATATGATATGTTCAAAGACGCCTTGTCTATCTATCAATATCTCATTGTAGTAAATTGTTTGTTGACACCTAAAATTTTCCTTTTTACTTAGGATTTAATCGCATAGAAAATTAGTAATTAATTTTTAAACCCTAGACAAAAAATAATTTTAATTAAATTCATCACGTATTAGCATTAGGAATATTTGCATTACTAATGGTAATTATTAAATTTTTTTCAAAAAAAAGAAAAGAAAAAATGGATAAGAAAAAAAGAGGAGAAAAAAATATCATTATTATTAAAAATTATAATCATTAAAAAAAAAAAAAAAAACAAATCCCCTACTTGGCCCTCCTTTTTCCCTTTCTTCCTTTTCCTCGCGCAAGCCTGGCCCACATCTTTTTCTCTCTCTTCTTCCTTCTTTTCTTCTTTTCAGGTGGCTGGCCCATCTCCCTTCATTTTGGCCCAACCCATGCATGTGTCTTCTTTCTCCTCATGCTGGTCACGCCTACGGAAATGTGATGCCTGGCCCGCACATGGGTCTTTTCCAATTTGGAAAATCTACAGCTCTCGTATATTGCCAAGTGTCGCTCCCTTTAGACATTACTCAATTTCTCTAACTTGAAAAATCTTAAGGAGTGCAAGTTATGGTACAACCCAAAATTGGTTGACATTCAAGATCTTGATAGACTAGAATCTCTAGAAATTCTTTGGATCGAAGGCTATGGCTCCTAAGGAAGTTCACATGATCTATCCAACTTGAAGAACTCAATGAAGTCTATTTTTTTTATAATGGTTTTCCTACTCCTTAGTGAAAAGATGATCCTTTCCAACTTTAAGAAAAAGCTTGAGAAAATGTCTCGCACCCTAGCACTTGAGCTAGCTTGTAAGATCAGCAAATTCGAAATTTTGACACTTGAAGGAATATATATTGGTAAACTTGTTTATTTACTCCCCTTTAACTTTAGTGTGCCTATAGTGTCTTATTGATCTTTTTTCATGAGATTACGTGGAGAGTAGCCATTTCATTTTTGAAATTATTTTTAATTTGAAAACGCTTTCCAATTTTCATTTTCCTTTTTCTTGAAAACGTGTATGGTTTGTGAAAAAAGAATATTAGGATAACTTGTATGAGCATCTATTCCATATACTTATTGACATCGGCAACTTAATTGATATGGATTGACATAAATATTCATTTGTAGTGTAGATCATAATACATCCTTATCCAGCGAGGTATATGCAGCCATTTTCCTTCATTTGACCACCTTAGAACTTAGAAGTGATCTTTCTATGAGATTTATATTTTTTTTTCAATGCTTAAGGAAGATTTGGCAGAAAATCCTTAAGGAAGAAAGGGAGATTATATCCGACTACTAATTCCAAAAAAGATAATAATTAAATAACTACGCTTTCTCTTTTGAAATAAGTGATAATAATTTAGAATTACTTCTTTCGATTCAAGCTTGGGTTGTTTCGTTTTTTATTTTATTTTGTAGTCTAATCTAATCTGATTTAATTTGATCTAGTACTATATAGTTATTTGGTGCAAATCAAGAGACCTGTGTGAAGTTTGACACATGGCCCCTCTTAAACTGACATATATCCCACTTTCATCTTAAATTTTTTATTTTCCTTTTCCTTTTCATTTCTTTATAACATTGTCTTCATCCTTTTCCTTTTGGCCACTTATCACTTTATTTTTGGGAGACAAAAGAACCAACATAAACAAATAGTATGTAAAATATTCTATATCATTTTCCGTAAATGTAATTTTTTAATTACATAAGCTAATGATCAAACCTAATGACGATAAATTAACAAAGTTTCGAATAACTGAATTACCGACTCTTCTATTAAGATGCATGTCTAGTTAAATTGAAAAGTTGGTCACCAAGCAAGCTTTCCTTATTTTTTTTTTCTCGTTGCTTTTGACTAATAATAGTACAAAATAAAGTAACTCCAAAAAAAGAGTCAGTTTGATCATGACTGTTGACAATTGATTTCGCCAGTCTAGGAGGTTGTCACTTATGAGAATACGAAAAATATATAATAGTAAAAAAAAAAAAAAAAAAAAAAGGAGTGGAGCCAGTTCGACCCGGCTCGTTTGGGTCGGGCCTTAGCCGTCTCCCTTATTTTCTCTCCCCGGCCCATTTCTTTTTTTTTTTTTGGCCCAGTTCTTTTCCCTCTTCAGCCCGATCCCCCCTTTTCTTTCTTTCCCCAATTTTTCTTCACGCTCTCGTACAGCGGAGTCAACATTGCAGCGGCGGCGGCGATCATCGAGCGAGAATTTTGGTCGGGGAAGCGACCAACAGAGAGGACGGGGGCATCGTCCTTGAGGAGAAGGAATCGTTGGTCGGTTGCTCTTAAAGGAATCGCTGGTCGTCGTCTTCATCGTCTTCGTCAGTGCGGTCTTCCGATGATCTCGGGGCTTGACGGGGTCGAAAGATATGAGATCACGGTTCATCCCGTTTTCGTATATGGAATGAACCTGGTCTTCTATTTCCACTGTCACCATCTCAAATAGGGGGCTCTCGGCGTTTTGGGTGTCGTATCTCCGTTAGGTCGCTGCCCGCATCTCGTGAGTGCTCTTTGGTTGTTTTAGTTTGAGTTGCTCTTTCCCAAGGATCTTGGCTTGGAGCCGGCCAGAGCCGCGGTTCACCTCGAACTCGCCCTCTAGTCGTCGTCTCCGAGCCGGGTAGGGACTTCCTCGTTAAACGATCACCCACACGAGCCCCTTCAGCTCCGGCTTGTTCCGTTTAAAGGACGAACCGGGCTTGGTTTCTCCGGTTCTCGAGTGTTCCATGTCCAACTGAGTTGATTTCTTTCCATGTCCGAGTTCGGGCGTAGAAGTTGATTTCTTTGGCTCTGTTATTGTCTGGGGAACGTCTCCTGGACCATTTCATTTTTAAAGATCTTCGATTGATTCATTTTGAGTTCATTTTTCTGAGCGTATGGCCATATGTCCCGCCCTTCTTTTTTCTCTCTTGTTTGGCTCCTTGTTCTTCACATGTTTTGGTATTACATGTGCGACTAGATCTCGGCTGGAATGTATATGATGAATCGACACGATGATTGGTAGTCAGTAGTGAAGTCCATTTGTTTGTGGCTTGAGATTTTGTTGTGTTGTCTTTAATGGACTCTTATTCCACTAACTAAAAACAATGGCCATAGAAAGTTTAGGATGTGTTTAGTAACAATTTTATTCCCAAAGTAAAAAATTTTACTTTTTTTTTTTTATGTCTCAAATCTTAGAACAATTAGCTAATGTTACCAAATTGATTTTATTTCTTTTCTATTCTAAAAAACAAAATAACAGAAAAAAAAGGATGGTTATCAAACATGTCTTTAGTAAATAGTATGAGGAATGAAAGAAGGAATCGAAAGAGGAGAATTTTCATGTTCTGGAAGTGTTTGTATGGACGCGTTGAATGTGATGAGTAGGTGAGTGTGAAGAGTAGAAAATTAGGATATGAGCTCTACAGTAATAAATGGGTTTGTTGACACCTAAGTTTTAGTGATTCAGTTATTTATTTATTTGTTGCATTAAAAAATTAAAAATTAAAAATAATTGCATAGCATATAATTTTATGTGTATTTATTTTTAATTTGCATTTACATTGGACCTTTAACTTGGTAGTTTTGAACTTTAAATTGACAAACTAGACTAAGCCCACGAATAAAGCAAATTGGCCAAGTCCATTTTTTTTTTTTTTTAATGATCGGAAATTATCTCGTGAAAAATAGAGATTTGAAATTTTCGGATAAGGCAAGTGTGACAAAAAATATTGCAAGCTCATTTTTACAGGATTTAGAATTTGAGAAAAAAAATCATTTTGCAATCCTAAATCGTATTAAGAACAAATATTGCGTTCAAAAAAAAAAAAAATCTTCGTGGCTATTAATTTAAAAAATTTTAAAATTTTTGACCTATAAAAATGTTGTTCACGTAGAGTTTTATGGGGTTTTTTTTTTTTTTTTTTTTTAATGATTTTCGAGGTTTTTCCTTCGTTCTTTGGAGGTTAATAAACTTCAGCACAAAGGGTCGGTTTCTAGGTAAAATAAATAATAAAAAAAAAAAACACAACACAAAAGAAAAGAAAAAGGCTTTTCTTTTTGTGTTCTTGTTGAGAAAAGCCAGCAGAAGCTTTTTCCCTTCTGCTAATAGCAGTAGAGAGAGAGTGAGACAGGTGAGGTAGACGTGAGGACAGAGAGAAAAAAAAAAGGAAAAAGGAGCTCCTGTTCATTGTCCTCTTCGAGCCTACCCTCACCGTTCCGCCTGCCGATCTTCGATCCGCCGGCCACCACCGTGCCAGCGACAGCCGCACCTCCACAGCTCGCATCCACTGCCGCTCTGCGCCCCCGCGTCCACCATCGCCGCTGCAGCGCCGGAGCTGTCCCTGACCCGTGACACCCCTGCTCGGCTCCAGAAGCCGTTCCTGCCGCGACTCGCCTCTGCCAGCCCAGCCACCATCGCTCTGCCCGCGATTTGCCCGACGCCAGCACTGAACTGAATGCAGGCCCCCGCACGCTGCTCCGAGCTTCCCCCGAGCGACGCGGCTGCAACGCCCGACGCCCCTGCAGCGCCTCTGTCTGCGATCGCCCGGCGGCCGACGCCCCTCCTCCGACCGACGCTTCCACAGCAGCTCTCTGCTCGTTCCTGCAGCAGTCCTCCGACCCAGCAACGCCTTTGCACGCCACTGCCACAGCCCCTGCCCACTGTTGCTTTTCCCTCGCCGCGTGTCGGTCCGCCCTCGCCGGAGCTCCGACGACCGTGCCTATCACCCTCACCGAAGTCCTTGGCGACTCACCACCATAGCAGCCCTTGTCAAACCAAGCCAGGCCACGTCAAGCCGCCGTTAATTAATCCGGATTTTTTTATTTACTTTATTTATTATTATTATTATTATTATTATTTTTAGTAGAATTATTTCTTAATGTATGATCGAAATTCCCGACGTGAAGTAGCCTCTTAAATTAAGTATTGACAGTACGATTTTCACACCAGAAATCTAACTTACAATCGTTTGAAAAATCGTTAATCCGATCTACGCGTTCAAGATTTGATTAGCGGTTTATTTAAAATTGACCGTCCAAATTTAAATGCGAGATATGATTCATGATTTTTTGGATATTATTTTATCTTACTCGATTGCCATCGTGTGGTTTGAGTCGATTTTGTTTTCATAAAAAGAAAAGAAATCCAAAAATATTTGAATTAAGATTATGTTCGTTTTAGAATATTCCTCATCTTAGGTTATTTTGTATATCTAGAATTAGAGGTTTATTATTTCGAATTTTGAACAAAAAAATGCATTCATTTAAGATGTTAGTTTTTTTTTTTTTTTTTTTAATTTGAATTGCACATTTAATTCTGTGTCAATTTAAATTTCGAATTTCATAAAAAAAAAAAAAATTGTCATGCATATGTCATGTAAAATTAGGGCATTCTTTATTACGTCATTACATATTAGGATAAAATTGCATGTTTAATTTCAAATTTAGATAAATCTTTTAGATATGTTGCATTTTAGTTTAGAAATTACCAAGTTAAGATAACATCCTAATTTAAATCAAGATTTGGCATAACTCAATTCTTAATATAAGTTGGATAGAATCTTAATCTAGTTAGATAATTTTTGCATTTTCTCTAATTTCGAATTTCATGAAAAATAAAAAATAAAAATGTGTTAGAGTAAATTTATTTCATTCTCTAGGATAGATTGCATGCTTTTTAAGAAAAGTAAAAATATCACGTGCACATCATATAGAATTAGATCCATGAAATCCATGTCATTTAGCTATTGTTGCTAGGTCCATGTACTTAAAAATTGTCCGTCATCAAAGTTAGGTCATTTGGTTATATTGCATTGCACATAAATTAGATTTTATTAAACAAGAGCAAATTCTTTTAAAAAAAGATTGAGTGATCACGTGTTAATTAGAAATCATATCTAAGACCATTGATGTGAATTCTGATATAACATTACAGATGCTTTCGTTGTTATGAAGTAAGTCTTACAATTTATTTACTACTTTATTTGGGTGTTAAATTGGTGGTTTGTGCACCCGCATCCTCACATGTTAGGGAAGTGAATTGAAATTAATTCAAGCTGCCTACAAAATATTTTTTCAAAATAAAAGAGAAATGTATCGAAAGAGCATTAGAGAAATCTAATGTAATCAAATCCCCGAACTTACAAGTTTCTCGTTCGTAAAAGTAAAGTAAATCTCCCGTTACTTTACTTGGGTTTCTAATCGACTCACTGAGAATAGATTAATGGCAACTCTTAAAAAATCAATTGTATGTTAAGAATTTCAATTTAAGTCGTGAATTGGTATGGGTTTGGAAGAGCTTGAGCTAAGTTTAGGCTTAGTAATTCATTAGCCAAACCCTAGGTGATTCATCGAAATTTTGGTCGTGATAGGGTTTAACATGGACTTGGGTTTAATCTATCCTTATTTGAAAGATGCCTTAGCATGACCTTGGTGTTGCTTTAGTGGAAGAGCAAGCTAATCATGAGTCTTCTTAAGTTGAGCTTGGGTTGAGTTAAATGAACATGAGCTTAAATTAGGAGTCTTAAGAAATCGGGCTTATGAAAGTTAAAATGGAGTGAGCTTGAGGATGGACTCAACTACGCCCTTTAGCCCATCTCGAAAGGCCATAATTCTGTCTTTATTCAGACTGGACTCAAAGACCCAGTTTGATTCACCATTTTCGGAATTATAAAAATATTAAAATATTAAAAAAATCAGGATGCTTGGAAGTAGGTTTTCATCAAATTTTTAAGTTTTAGCATTAGATTTAGTTTTGTTTTGTTTAATTAGTATACATGTAGCTTAGTCCTAGTGGAGTATCCTTTTGAAAGAATTTAAACTTGATTTGCATCTAGCTCGTGGGGATCATGTCTCGGGACTTACAATATTGCTATGTATATTCGTTGCCCTACTCATATTGGATTTTATTTTTCACTTTTACTTTAGAAATCATTTCAATACTTGGGTGTTTATTTATCACATTGTCTTTCAATAAATTGGTTGTTTGTCACTTTTCTACAATAGGTTAGGATTTGTTTAGAATTTGATGAAAATGAACCTTACAAAAACATTTGTATGATCATTTAGCAACTTTGATGCATTTAGGACTATAATTGGCAATCAAGATTGTGTGACTACTTAAGTAATGACCTTCCAAGTTAGAGCAAAAGGGGGATAACAGATATTAGCGTAATCAAGTCCCCAACTTTAGAATCTCTTATTGTGTAGGAATCAAGACCACATTCTTGCATCTTGATTGGTTTCCGGTCGACTCCGATAAGTTAATGCCCACTCCTAAAAATAATTAGGTTGTTAAGAACTAAAAAAATGTAATCCAACATTGTGCGAGGTATGAACTTAAAAGAGCCTACACTTAATGAAGGGTCATTGCTTTGAATTAGACAATACCTCTAAACCTATTTTTCTCCCCACCGAATGGAAAGGATAAGTTGCAACAATGACTACAAAGACCAAGCCAATCAAAGCATCCTAGAGAGAGTAGGTTTGCTTTTGATGCCAATTCACAATTGAGGTGCAATTTTTTTTTTCTTTTTCTTTGGGGTGGTCATCTTGTCAAGTGTAAAGTGTTGACACCCCCCCAACCCTTTCTTCTCCTTTCTTTTTAATCAGAAATCTTAATGTCAATCAAGTGCATATGTTTCTTTTCTTTCCCCCTTTTCATCCTATCAAATACATATGTGAGATCCAAAATTAACAGAACCCCAAAAAATGAGGGATTTACTTTACTTGAATTATGACCAAACGAAGGTCATTCTTTCTAATTAGCTAAAGTTACCTTTATCAGCTAATCTATATCTATCATTATAACATTTGTTGAAGATCCATGCTTCAAATTTGGCAAATGGTACCATACATTATAGGCGGGTTTTACTTTCTCCTAAAATTTATCACTTCTCCACATTAGAATATTTAAATAATAAATCATACATTTATCTAATAGTTTGAGCTTTTAGAGTAATTGATCATGGTCCCATAAAATTTTACACTCTAGACAAATTGGTTCTAATGCAATAGACATGTAGAAAAGGTACATAAAAATGAAACACAAAATTAAAGTTTTTTTTTTTTTTATACCTAGGGAACCCATACAGCTTGCAGCCGGCGGGTAAACCTTAGAGCAACGCTAGCGGATGACCCACCACCCTGACGTTGTGCTTAAGATCCCATGCGTCCTGCGGGATTTGAATCCCTCCATCCTAGGTAGATGTCATGTGGGCTTTTATCCAGTTAGGCCACCGCAGGCGGTGGTATACAAAAATTAAAGTTGCAATACTATAAAGTGAATAAAGCTTAATTATCAATTAATAAAGGAAAAACTGAAACTTTTATGCAAAATTTGATCTTAAAATGATGGATTTAGGAATTAGGACTGAGTATTAGTTAATAATCTCTTTTTTCCAAGTCCGTGAGAAATATTATCACAAGGTTCAATAGATAGAGTACAAACAGAAATTTTCCCTCGATCAATTAGTTCCGGGTTATTATTACCCGACAATCCTCAAAGAAGATGGCTTCAAAGCTGATTTTATACATGTAAATAACACTGGAAACACCTAGATATGTTATAACTTTAATAGTTTAGAGAAACAATAAGTTTAGTAAACTACAAGTACGATAGATGCAACATAAAAATTAGACGATAAAAATATACACTATTATTACTTAGTATTGAACTTACGAGAGAATGTGAGTTAGAAAGGAAAAAACAATCATCCAATTCGCAGTCTACGATAAACCTACCGTTTACTAATTCGTAAATTTTTTAAGACATGCATTTCTTTTTAGTTAAATAAATTTTGTCCAACTGCAGAATGTGCTGGGGTAGGCATTACAAGTTGACAAGCCATTATCTTGGCGAGAAAAGTACCCAGTTTCATGCGTACAAAGAATCAAGGATGTGCACCTCTAATGATTAACATCTCTTGCTTTATAGATTTTATGTACGTTAAATAAATATAAAAATTTTCTATGTATGTAATATTTTTTTCCTTAAATTAATAAATAAAATTAATGTTCTGCTAAGATTACAGCCACACTTTAATTTATGCCCGTGCGTGGCACGGGCTTGCGCTCTAGTACTAATAAGTGCTTTTGTGTTCGAGAGGAGACATAGATAATGTGATTGTGACCTGACCCTCTATTAATTTGACGCACAGTCCCACTTTGCCCTTTTTAAATTGTTATTTTTCTCATTTTCATATTTCTTTATCTCATGGTTTTCAAATTAAAGTTTTATTTGAGATTACAAAATACCCACATTTTACATTATGTTATCAGTTAATTTTAATTACTTATCAACTTTTTTCCCTTACTTGGTTAGAAAAGTATCAGCATCTATTTATATTTGCAAGATTACTAACTGATTAAAAAAGTACCTATAGTTATTTTTGTGGCTTACCAATGCCTTGAAAAATCACCAATTCTTGTACGAAATTACGAACCTCCACTTTGCTGGTATATAACATCTGTCACATTAATCTTGCTTGGTTTCCTTATGCTTCTAAGGTTACCAACTACTTTGATAATCTACCAATATCCATCTAATGTTTATCAATGCCTTTGAAGTTAGCCAACTCTTATTTTTTATTTTTATTTTTTTTTATTTTTGGTCAGTTGCCAACTCTTATTTGAAATTATCAATTTTATTATGATTATCATACCAACATTCATCGCCTTAAGAACCGACTAATTTTCTCATATGGAAAAACAAGGTGCGACAAAGGGTTAACAGATCATAAGGTTGACAATATTGCATCCTTAAAAAGAAAAGAAAAAGCTCAATACGAAAGTCTTGAAATAGGAACCGCAAAGTTTCTGGAAACTCACCTCAAAAGTCCTGGATACCAAAGGCCTAAATTTCACGAAGACTCAAGATATTGCCCCCACCCAAAAAAAAAAAAAAAAAGGGAAAAGGAAAAGCCAAAACAACTGTGTTTTTGACACTGTCCATGTTTTGGCATTAGAAAGCTAACTTATGCCGTCCCTTTGCATCCGACAGCTGCTGCCAAATCAGTCAAGATGGTTTGGAGGGCTGCAGTTGGGATATTCCAGATATGAAGTTCTTCGAGAAGAGCAGCCAAATACCAACCAAGGCTTGGAAGGATTCTTTCACTCTTTCAACCATTATTTCACATTGCAATGGGCTAATGGCAAGTAAAGGATCTACCGTTTCTTTTAAAATGCGCTGCATGGAATTTGTTCAACAATTTTGCTAATATCGCTTCAATATTAACATTGAGAATTTGAAAAGATTGGTCCCCCAAAATGAAGCCTCGGCAACTGAAGGTGGAATTGCATCTATGCAGTTTTGTCTTTCACTGCCGTCCATTCTAGTGTTGCCAAGACCTTGATTTAACCCATATTATATACCAGCCTGTTTTTTTCTTTTTCTTCCATTTGTGCTCTTAGTGTTAGCCCATGTTTATAGAGTCGACCGGCACTAAAAAACTATCAAAAATCATTTGCTCTAACTTATTAAATTTATTATAAAAGGTTGATGATCGCTTTAAAATAAAACTTTAAGAAATCAACCATTCCTTCTTCTTTTTTCATTTTTTCATTTTGGGGATGATCCCTTAGAAAAGACTTTTTGGATCATGACAACGATGTTTTGGAATCTGCGAGAGAATGATTTTTTCATTCTTTGATTTTTTTTCATGTTTTGGGTTATGGAAAGGCCAATAATGAATTGATTGATGATGTGCTTGATTATGTGAAAATAGAGTATCTGAAAATAGAGGCAACCTTCATTCTAGTGAATAAGGTATATCATTTATTATAAATGGTTCATTGTAAAAGCAATTGGTTCGACCAATATATAATGGGCCATTTTGATTTATAGCTTCAATTTTCCAATTTCCGTGTTGTGAGATGATTTAGTTAGCTTTTTCTTTATTTATGGAGTAAGGCATATTATATTCAACTAATATACCGAGAGTAAATGCTGCCATTAATATGTCACGGCATTTATTACGTCACTCTTGGGGGACTTCTCGGCATTCAGATTCCATCCCTCTTTTAATAATTTTCATCGCTTCAGTTAATTCTCAAGTATAGACTAAGTGCAAATCCTGGGTTGATACTAGCCTGGAAAACGATTGTCATGAGAGCTATTTTCGTTAATATAAGCTAGACTTTTGTTGATGCGAGACTGTTGAATCCAAACATTACTTGCACATAGGACTATCATCCGAGATGCTCACCATCTGTTTGAACATATGCTCAAGATAAGTTGGTGTTATCTGGCTCATTCTTATACATGCGGAAAATTATCAAAAAGTCATAAACCTATTGCAATTATGCCGATTCAGTCATAAACTTATTTTTTTGGTCAATTGAGTCTTATACATTTTGCAATTGTGTTAATTCAGTCTATCCGGCCAAATTTAGCCAGCCAGCACTAATGTGGATGTCGGCCAATGCCCACGGGATAATTTTTTAACAATATTTTATATTTATTTGAATTTTTATTAAATTTTTTTATCTTTTCTTTCTTTCTCTTTTTTTCCTCCTCCTTCCTCCTCCTTTTGGCAATCAGCAGGAAAGGAGGGTTGGTGAGGGTTAGCCTCGCTAGTGGATCGTTAAGGCAAGCCTAGCCAAGGGTTGGGAGAGGTGAGCCCTCACCAAATCTAGGTGAGGCCGAGCTTGCCCAGCCACTAGCAAGGAGCCTTGCCCTCACCACTGGCCGGCCATCTCAGTCCGACGACCGACCCTCCCTTTTGGCTGATCGTCAGAAAAAGGAGGAAGGAGGGAAAAGAAAGACAAAGAAAAAATAAAAAAAATTGAAAAAAAATAAAATATCATTAAAACATTTCCCTTCAGGCGCCTACTAGTCAAATTTGGCCGGATGGATTGAAGTAGCACAAATTGTAAAAATTTTAGGACTTAATTGACAAAAAAAAAAAATTTAAGTATATAACTTCATCAAGACAATTGCAATAAGTTAAGGATTTTTTTTTTTCTTTTTGTAATTTTCCCCTTATGCATGTGTACAGCTTTGTCGATTGCTAAATGTGGTTGAATCATTTCTGAAAATGACTACCGATTAGATAAGTTTTCCCAATTTGAGTAGAGCTATGTCGATTCGCATGATTATTTGTTCGTTAAATAAACTTGCTATAGTCTCTGCGTTGAAGTAGATCTATTAGTTCCACGTTTGTGCCTTGGTGCAACGATTACTGGAAATCTTCCTTTGTGAATGAACCATAGTATTCGTTGAAGATTCATTGAATATGATGTTAAGAATTTCTATGATTCATTAATATTTGCTTTGAAATTGTGCTCTTTGCATGGACGATGGCAGTGTCCGGAAGTGGTCACCGGAAAGGGAAGGTCGGGAGTTGATATCACGTTGTTGTGAGTCACGTCGGGTGGTTGAACATGTTGGAGAGTTTTATAATCGGTTTAAGATAGTTTATGTGGATTGTCGCTGAGGTTTTTAATGTTCTCAAGTCGATAGGTGAGTTTTGGCGGTGGACTTAGCATAGGTCTGGGCTGGTTTTTACTTTTCTTAGTCAGTTTAATTTATTTAGTTTGGGCTTGTTTTAACAAGCCCAATCTTATCCCTGGCCGACGTCTTTCCTGTCCAACTGAGTAATACATGCAAACTGGGCTCGAGGGGCCCAGCCCGAGTCCCTTATTTTCCAGAATAATAAAAATAAAAAATTTTAAAATTTAAGAATCGAAAACTTACAAAAATTAAGAAAAACAGTAGAGAAGCAGGTTTTTATGAAGTTTTTTTTTTTTTATTTTAGCGCTAGATGTAGCTTAGTTTTATTTATTTAACGTGCCTTTAGTTTAGAGGGTATTAGTAAATTCCTTTGATATAGCTTAGGTTTAGATAGGTTGATCTTTTAAGCAAGATATTGGACTCAATTTGAACTTAGCTCATGGGGATCATTCCCTTGAGTTTAATAACAAGTTGCATGATACTCTATCCGGTTTACTCTCTTGCACTTTTATTTTTATGGTATTGTTTGTGATTTTTGACTACGTTTCCTGCATAAACATCATTCAGTGACATAAGCTGATATGATGGTCAAAGATTGCCTAAATCATTGAGGTAACATATTAATCAAGTCAAAGTATTGAAAGGGCACTAATTAGATAACTAGTGCAATCAAGTCCCAAATCCTAAATTTTTGAGGTATACTCTCGATCTCACTTGGCTTTTCGCGGACTTTTGATAAGGGTTCGGGAGAAACAATTGATATCAAAAAATTTTGAAGGAAATAGTTGATTCTAGATTTTCAAGAAAAGTGATAGAAACACAACAATGGATGGGAAATAGCAAGGTCCTTTGAGATTCCTTTCATGACTGTTCATAAACTTTTCCCTTTTGTTGATGGCTACACAAAATACTATCAGTCTTTTTCGTTTCGCTCAGTGTGCCAGCCAAGGGGATAACCTCTTGAGCATCCTCCTTGGGAATTTCCTTGAGGGCTCTAAGAAATTGGTTACTAATGTCTATTGAAAAGAAAATAAAAAAGGTAATCGAAACATTTTAAAGGAAACAATTGATTCTAGATTTTGAGAATGGTCATAGAAATGGTATAATGGATGGGAAAAAGTAAGAGCGTTTGAGATTTCTTCATGACTGATTTAGAAGACTAGAGTAACTGTCCTCTAAATTCTCTTATGATTCTCTACAGCATTCTTCAAAGATGCATCGTCTACAAAGCTATTGGTTAAATGTGTTAATCTTATTTTCTTGTTTTCACTTCTGTCAAAGACACATGAAACATATAATTCACAGAAGACAAAAAAGTACACTTGCTCACATACTATGCACAACCTTATTATTTGATTTTTTTTATAAACAAATTATTTATGTCGCAACTCACAAACATGAACATTTGGTGGAAAGGATGAAAGAAGAAGAAATTCGATCTATCTGTCGTATAATAAATATATCATATCGTTATGATTTATGGAAAGAATCGAACTTTGACATAATATAATGTCGCTGTGTGGATTATAATTAGTGGAAGACTGGAATCATTATAAAGAAGGGACAATTTATTCAAAGTCAAGATCACGAAGATATTGAGGCTGCCTTAAAGCAAGACAATAGTAATTGATTCTAGACTACCAAGAAAGGTCGTAGAAGCACAATGGACAATTTATTCAAAATCAAGATCACACAGATTGAGGCTGCCTTAAAGCAAGACCATAGTAATTGATTCTAGCCTAACAAGAATGGTCGTAGAGGCACAATAATAAATTAGAAAAAGTAAAGCTGGTCTGCGATTCCTTCCATGACTTGTCTTTTTTAACTTTTTCTTTCTGTTGATCGCTGGGATGATGAGTGCTGCAAGTCTATTCCATTTCCCACGGTACACCGAAAGTGGAGATAACGTTTGGAATCTTCTTCTTGGAAAGCTCTTCGTGGGTCTAAGAAAATAGTAACCAACGTCTTTATTTATTTATTTATTTATAATTACCAAATTTCTTTCATGATGTTTGCCAAATTTTGGTTAATTATCAACATTTTACATTTACCAATTATATAGAAAATTACTGATATTTTGTGGGTAACTTCCCATTTTTCCCAAATTAAGTAACTCAATGGAAAAATTAATAAATTAAAAAAAAAAACCAAGTAAATAGTGATAATTGAATGAGAAACCGGTCTAAATTTTAATTGAAGAAAAGGTTGACAAATAAGAGTTAGTAAATTTAAGGGATAATAAAGAAAGGTAAATGAAAAATTGATAAAAAAAATACGAAGAAAAGTTGGAAATCTTGAAAAATAAACTTAGTAATAATTTAAATAAGAGTTGGTAACTCAGAAATATTTGATAATTTAAATAGAAAAAGGTAGGCAAGCCACTCTAATTAAAGTTGGTATTGTTAAGGTATTTTTGAGAAATGCAACTAGAAGTTTGTAGACGATGAAAAAAATGATAATTAAAGTTTGAAGGCATCACTCTTTTCATTTTTGTTTTCGAGGTTAGATTTGTAACTCCTCGTGTCTACATTTCTCAGACATTTCATTTGATTCTTGCCCCATACACCCAGTAACTTGTGGGGCATAGGGCCCTTATTAGTTCTCCCTTTGATCATATCTACACGACTTCTCACTTTTTGCTGCAAGACCTATGCTCATTGACCCGTGTTCCATACATGGTTCTTGCAACTTCCTTGAAATGCATCTTGCCGCATTTTCCATCATTCAAGTCTTGTAAAATCGCTATAAAATGTGGTGTGATTATACATGGTGCAGTTAAGATGAAAATGAAAAGGTGCTGTTTATGACCACCTTACACGTGATTTTGATCTTTTCATCTTGCTTGGTTTGGGAAAGGAGCAATATCTCTCCAGACTTCTCACAAAAATAAAAGAAAAGAATAACAATTCGTTGTTATTAACCAACTTTTGATAAGGGCTTGGAGAAATACTTGATAATCGAAATTTTTAAAGAGAAATAGTTGATTCTAGATTTCCAAGAAAGGTCATAGAAATGCAATAATGGATTATAAAAAGCAAGTTCATTTGAGATTTCTTTCATGATCTTAAACATTTCCCTTTTGTTGATGGTTGCGCAGAATAATGTTGGTCTTTTCCACTGCGCTTGGTGTGCCAACCAAGAAGATAACCTTTTGAGCGTCCTTCTTGAAATTTTCCTCGTGGGCTCCAAGAAATTAGTTCCTAACATCTATTTGTCTATTGTTCAGTTAATACAATTGGAAATTTCAAACCAATATTTACATAACACATTTATCAAATGTTAAATTTCATCTCACAAAACATACCAAACAATTACACTCACGATATATTTATCAAAAATTAATTTCTTTGAAAAACACGTTGTTTGCCTTTCTCCAAAAACTTATTATTAAAGTGCAATTGAGTTCTAAAACTTTCAAAAATGCAATTAATAGAATGATTTAATTGGATCAATTTAACAAGTTTTATAACTTGATTGCACTTTTTGAAAGTTTTATGATTTAACTATACTTTAATAAGTTTTAGGACTTAATTGCATTTTTTTTGAAAGTTTTAGCTATTAATTGCACTTTCATGATAAGTTTTAGAACTTTTAATGTACTCGAACCAATTTCAAAAAATACAATAATTTTGTAATTTTTTTTTTGGCTACGGACTAGGACTAACTAATGATTGTGATTGCATTGATGCTCAAGTTAAAGTTAGAGCTAATGGTTCTAAATATCAAGCAATTACATAAGCATTTTCATGTTTTTATAGTTTAGAAAAATCGTACAAACTTTAATAGATGTGTGCTGATTGAATTGTAATCCGAATTAAAGAGAGAAATTGATTTAGAAGACTAGATTGAGTGTCCTCTGACTCATGATCCTCTATAGCATTCTTCAAAGATGCATTGTCTACAAAGCTAATGGTTAAATGCGTTTTCTCATTTTCTTGTTTTCCCTTCTGTCAAAATCACATGAAACAAATAATTCACAAAAAGACAAAAACGTACACCAGCTCACAAACTATGGACAGCCTTATTGTTTGATTTTTTCTTTCTCATAACCAAATCGTTTTGATTAATTAACATTATGTCGCAACTCATAAATATAAACATTTGGTGGAAAGGAAGAAAGAAGAAAAAATTCGATTTATCTGTCGTGCAATGAATATTATATCATTATGATTTATGAAAAAAATTGAACTTTGATATAGTACAATGTTGTCGTATAGATCAAGATTTGTCAAAGACTGAAATCATTGTAAAGAGGGAACAAATTAGTCAAAGTCAAGATTATGAAGAGATTGAGGTTGTCTTAATAGACAATAAGAATTGATTCTAAATTACCAAGAAAGTTCGTAGAAGCAGGACATTGGACGAGAAAAAATAAAGCTCATTTGCGATTCCTTCCACGATTGATCTTTTTAACTTTTCCCTTTTGTTGATGGCTGGGAAAGAAGGGTTAAAAGTCCTTTCCATTTCACACGGTACCCCGAAAGTGGAGGTTACCTTTGGAGCGTTCTTCTTGGAAAGCTCCTCGTGGTCTAAGAAATTAGTAGCCAACTTCCTTTTTTTTAATTAGTTACCAATTTCTTTCATGACTGATAAACCAATTCTCTTATTATTTGGCAAATTTTGTTTAATTATCAAGATTTTAACTTTACCAATTATATAGAAAATTACCAATATTTTTTTGGTGACTTCTCGATTTTTTCCAAATTAAGTAATTCAATGGAAAAGGTTAATAAATTAAGAAAAACCAAATAAACATCTATAGTTAACTCATATAAGAGTTAGTAACCGAGTTGAAAGCTCAATCAAACAAAGGGTTGACAAATAAGAATTAGTTAATTTAAGGCACAATGAATAAAGGTGAATGAAAATTGATAATTAAAATAAGAAAAGTTGGTAATTGAAATAAAAAAAACTCAGTAACTAATTTAAATAAGAGTTGCTAACTCAAAATTAATTGATAATTTAAATAGAGAAAAGTAGGTAAGTCACTCTAATTAAAATTGACAATGTTAAGGCAATTTTGAGAAATGCCACTAGAAGTTTGTAGATGATTAAAAAAAATGATAATTAAAGTTTGAAGGTGTTACCCTTTCATTTTTATTTTCGAGCGAGCAAGGTTTGAATTGTAACTCCACTTGTCTACATTTCCCAAACATTTCATTTGATTCTAGCCCCGCACGCCTCGTCACTTGTGGGGCTTAGGGCCAAACCTTCAATTATATCTCCACCACCTTTCACTTTCCCACATGACCATTGCCCATTGACCCTTTTTCCACACGTTGTTCTTGCAACTTCCATGGAATGCACCATAATGCATTTTGCATCATCCCAGGCTCGTAAAATCACCATAAAATATGGTGTGATTTGTTTTCAGAATTTTAGTAGGTGCAGCTAAGGTGAAAAAAAAAGGAGTTGTTTATACTCTTTCCTCAGACTTAGACTTTATATGACCACCTTACAAGTGATTTTTTTTTTATGACATTTTTATTTTTCCAACGCTTACGTTCCAACAAAAATATGTGTATGCATAAAAAAATTCCAGGTTCCATGGGATAAATGCACTAGAAGAGGACAAATTTTAGCAAATGGTGTTGTTATAGTTGTTGGCGAACTCGCTTTGGGTAAAAATGCATTAGTAACTTATTTGTTGTCGACATATATTTTTGACAACTTAATCGGTTGTTAATTGCATAAAGAATAGGAATCGACCTCGATCCATTGTATTTTGCATATTAGTTGCATATTTCTTTCATGCATTATTTAAATCCATATATTTGCATTGAACCGGTGACAGATAGATTTAAGTAAATTATCTTGAACTTAACTGATAAACTAGAATGAATTTATAAGAGCATACAATTTTGGCCAAGCCAGTAGAACACTAATCACCCCTTGTTTATGGCCTTATTGAAGCCAAACCTTAAATCAGGGCCTAAACGTAAAGAAGTTAATGGCCAAAATCATGCCATAACAATACACTCAATCAATAAAAACACTGACATAATGCCTAAATAACCTCTTCAACCATAAAAGTCACAAAAATACATTTGACTCATGAAATTCATAGATAGAATGTCTAAAATGCTCATTGATGGACGGAGATTAAGTGGAAATTATGACACGTGGCAATAATTGTAACGCCCCGAACCCCGAGTGCGCGCACATTCCACTGCGGTCGATCAAATATGCGACATCCCAGGATACGTCGCCGACCCCATTCATTTATTATTGCGCAAGTGGAACGTATTATAAAACCCCTAACAATTGAAATACGGGATAGAAAAGCAAGAAGCAAATTCATAACCAATCACTTACATAAACCAACGGAGTTACAAACGAAGGCCTACAGCCAAAAGTCTACAAAAGACCGGCTCTTAAAAATGAACTGTCCTACAACCTACAAGTCGAACACGTTCTCCAATCCTCATGACTTTATATATGTAACTCCTTAAGGCCAACCAAAGCTATCTAGCCGCTTCGTCCACCAGGGACCTGAAATTGTAATCCCCAAACCGGGATGAGACAATGTCTCAGCAAGTTCAACCTCCTAAACCCCTATTAGAAAGAAAATACGCATCGGGTGGTCTAACCACAACATCACACAGAAGACTTACCTCGTCTTAATCCCTTCCTGCAGATTAGCACAATTTGTATCACACAATCTCAGGTAGTAATAATAATTCAAACAATTGGAATGCCATCACTTTTATATAAATCACAATCGCACTTAGCACGCATTCCAATTATTATTCAGCGCCACACAATGGCATAGCCTACTGGCAGTTTGGCTATCTACTGACATTAATGCCAAGCATTGCCTCCCCCCATGGAGCGCGGCTTCATCATTATGTCGACGGCATTCTCGAAGGAGCATGGGTCCAGTTGGCCTTGCCTCCACTACGACCCGAGCCATGTCACTCTCTTAACGGCATTTCTAGAAGAATAAAGGTCCAGTTGGTCTAGCCACTACTGCGACCCAAGCCACGTCACTCTCTTGACGGCATTTCTAGAAGAATAAAGGTCCAGTTGGCCTAGCTACTACTGCGACCCAAGCCACGTCACTCTTTTGATGGCATTTCTAGAAGAATAAAGGTCCAGTTGGCCTAGCCACTATTGCGACCCAAGCCACGTCACTCTCTTGACGGCATTTCTAGCAAAATAATGGTCCAGTTGGCCTAGCCACTATTGCGACCCGAGCCTTTCAATCAGCACACGACAATTCGATACCGATCCTTGGATACTTTACATTTCACTCACATAATCCAATTACGGTATAAACCATTAAAAATCCAGTCTCAATGCCAAACTTGACACTTGGGTTTTTACGAATAAAATCCTTATTTATCACAATCAACACTCAGTTTGCCACATCCATTCAACAAACTCAAATTCTAAACCGGTGAACTCAAATTCTAGAATAAGGTCCCAACAAAATTTTCGGAATTTAATAAATAATTAAATTTATTCCGAAAATTAATTAAATAATAATATACATATTTTTCACAATCCACACTCAATTTATAATATCCAATCATGAGTTTCAAAATCTAAGAATAAGGTCACGGAATTCTTAGCAAATAAGGTTCCCAAGAAATTTTCGAATTTAATAAATAATTAAATTTATTCCGAAATTAATTAAATAATAATATTTTAATAATTTCGAATAAATATATATATTATTTAATTATTTAATAATTTCGGAATACTTAAATAAATCAAAAATAAATTCATTTAAGTCACATAAAAGCTTATATTAATATAAACATTGACTTAGCCTTAAATTAAACCCATTTTAAGTTAATCAAGTACATTAATATAATCTACACTTAAATAAATTAAATTAATCACCTAATAACACTTAACATAAACTACATCTCCCTAAGCATAATGAACCCTCTAAGCGAGGTTTAGTGAGCTAAACTCACCGGATTAGCGAGCCGAGTGGACCAAAACGACGAGGACGACGCGAGGATCGACTTTCCTCAAGGCGGGCTGAGCATCCAAGCTCGGGAAGGTGGTCAAAACGGGCAAAACACGGGCTGCCATACCCATTTTCTGCAACTACTGATTTGGGGCTGAGAAGGGCGGATCCGGCGTTAGAATGGGCGGAGGAGGGCGGCGGCAGCTCGTGCGGGTGAGGCGACAGCTCCGGCGAGACTCCCGGCGACCCTAACGACAGCAACAGCTGCTGGATGGAGGGGAAGGAGCTCGAGGCTGGGCGAGCAGGGCGGAGCAGTGCCCAACGGCTATTCGGCGAAGCGACATGCGGGCGCGAGAGGCAGATGCGCGGCGGCGGCGATGGACGAACGGCGAGACCTCCGGCTGGTGTGCAACTTTGGACGGGACTTCTCTGGTTGCTGCTGGGTCTCGAAGCAGCCAAGGGAGGTGGAGAAGAGAGACCGCGACGGGAGAGGAAGAGGGAAGATGGAGGGCATGCGGCCAAGGCGACGGTGACATGTGGCGACGTGACGTGCGGCGACAGCGAGCCACCGAGCGAGCGAAGGGGGCGGCATCGGGGCTGGTCCGGTCGGAATCCCCTTGCCTCTCCTCTTTCTCTCTCTTCCCAAGCTTGAAGATGATGTTGATGGGTCATCTCTCCAAGAACCAATCCCCACCGTCCACTTGTCAAGATCTCAACCCTTGTCCTCAACCACCATGACATCATCCCATGTCATCTTCCACTCACTCAAATCCTCCACAACTTCTCTAATGGTTGCACTTTCATTTTCCACCGGGGTCCAATTATTGTACATCACATTTCTTCAATTCCCATCAATTCTCTTCCAATTGAGTTAAATTGAAGTCCATAAAATTAACCAATGTCACCACACTTCAATTCACATCTTCACTTGTCCATAGAACCATCTTAGGTCTCAAAAGCACAACCAAAAGCAGGCCTACCAATTTCCCAAACCAAATTAACCATATCTTGATTATTTTGCCAAAAAAACTCGGCTTGCATGAAAAATCTTCTGAAGATTAGTCAATATTCCTAAAATGATTTGTGATACACCCAGACTTCCAATTTTTGAATTCGATCTTAATTTCACGGTTAATTTCACTTTGCCACGATATTAGCGCGGCCCAACCTACCGGGTAGCCTTTAGAAATTTTCATGCATTTGACCTGTGGTTGATCAATTCAAGCCACAATGTACATCTTTGACACATTGGCGACTTTCGATTGTTGGGGTAATTTCAAGGTTTCAAATACGGACACAAGTTACCCAATCGATAGAGATGTCGGTCTAGTGCCGATCGACCAGAATTGTGCAATCTGGTGGAATCACCCACACTTGATTACATGCCTCTATCAAGTCGACCTATCTCCGGTCTTTAATCGATTCTTAATTGTGCCATAATGACCCTTGCAGATTAGCTCGATCAAAAGGTCGTTTCATGTTCAAATTCTCGAGTCTAGTGCATTAGAAACTCTTAACGGCTTCACCCGATAGACTAGTTTTCACATGAGTGGCCGACTCAAGGAAATGAACTATGTGTGTGCCAACGAAATGCCCGTCTCAATTTATTGAAAATAGAATTGGAAAATCGAGATGTCACAATAATAGTTGAACTCAAAACATGAAAGGAAGTTGAAGCTAAGTCTAGAAAACTCCATCAACCAAGAAACAACAATAATTAAAAGATTGTTAGAAGCATTCCCACAATAGCGTGCAAGTCGAGATAGAGTTAGAAATTTTTGTGGAAGAATATGAGGATGTAGGATGGAATCGTCCATTGAGAATTGAGGAACAATTAAAGACGAAATAACTCTCGGCATCATCTACAACATAGACATATCTCTAAAGACAATTCAAACCCTTCCAACATAAATCATACATCACCAATCATGGAGTCCTGATTTTAAAAAAGATTGTATTGGATTAGATCTTCCATCAGGTTTTGAATTTCAAATTCAAATTAGGTAGGCTTTCTAAGTTTAGTGTTTTTCTTTGAGTATAAAGCCTTTCTAGTCCATTTGTGAGCCTTTTTTCCCATTACGTTCCATTGAGAAGATGGTGTTCAAATTATATCATCGAGCAAGCATGACATTGAAGAATGTAAGCAACCTACTCTAATTCAATGAAAGCATTTTTTTTATTAGACTGTGATAAAGTCCTTGAGATTTCAAGACATGTTTTTGATTGATTTAAAGTCGGATTTGATATGCTAAGGAGGCCATGAATCGATTTGATTGGGTTTTCATCAATGAAACCACTGAGTTCTTAGCGACCACAACTTGACAAACACGCTTAACAAGCCTAGAGCAAAATGAATAATTTGGCTCTTCAAAATATAATCAGTATTCAAGCAAAAGAAGTGAGAGAAAATGGAAGATAGAGTCGAACGAGCTAACATACCCTATGTTCTTGGTGTCCCATCCCTTAAGTCTAGTAACCTCCTTGAGCGCCTCTTCCCAGTGTCACACAATCCCAACCTCACGTGTTTGTTCATGCAGAGTTAATGCATCTCTATATACTTTGGTTTCAAGCTTCACATCGGAAGGTTCCACGTCATAGAAAATGGGCATAACCACCAGTTCCTTGATTTTCCTACACTCCATCATGTGCTCTAGCTCGACAAGCACCAACAACTGGAGTCGTAGCCTCTAGAGAAGATGGGAATGCAGATTCTCGACTCATCAATGGCCTGAAAGATCTTAGGACTGATCTCTTCACCAGCGTCAATCCCTTGCTTGTCTATGAAAACACTGATGCCCATATCTAATAGGGCATATTAGAGGGTTGATCGTTGCTTGTTGCCGGTAGTCTACTGTCCCCAACTGCCACACGACTGCCACCTGTCACCGCACGACCATTGACTATCATTGCCAATCGCTGCCGTAGGAGCGCCTCCCACAGCTCACCGACCACCGCCCCCTCCCGTGGCCAGTGGGTTGTGGGTGGCAATCCTATGGCGGCGGTCGGCGGCAATGGTCGGCGGTCGTGCGGCGGTCGTGCGACGATTGTGCGGTGATCGGCGGTAACAGTCGGTGGTCATGCGGTGATCGTGCAGCGGTCGTGCGGCAATCGTGCGGTGGTCGTGTATCGGTCATGCGGCGGTCGTGGGGCACGTGCGGCGGTCATGCGACGGTCGTGTGACGATGGTGCAGCGATCGGCACTTCATGATCTTGATCATCACCTTCATTAAACGTCCATTGTATCCTATTACTATGATTGAATCAATTCAGAAAGTCATGCATATTTTTCCCTCATACGTCTAGCATTTTGTAGCTAACTCATATTACTGAATCATCTTGTATATATTAATGTTTAATTTCAATCAGATGGTAACTTCCTTATACTCTTTCTACTAACATACAGCCATGGAGAACTCACACGGCTAATAGCTCGTAAAGTTTTGGTTGTCTTCGTTACATCTGTCCGATTATTTGGTGGGGATTGACCAATCAGTGGATGAAATAATAGATTTGTTGAGTGTTGAATCTAGGGACATAAGGCTCATCGGAATATGTGGGATGGGTGATATTGGCAAAACAACTCTTGCCAAGCTTATTTACCACAACCGACCAAAAAAAAAAAAAAAGCTTATTTACCACAAACTGTCAGCTAATTTTGAAAATTGTTGCTTTCTCCCGGATATTCGACAAGCATCATAAAGTTCAAGTTTTGGTCTTCTAAATCTGCAAAGGCAACTAGTGCATGATATCCTTTGGGACAAAACAATCAAGGTTTCTAGCATTGATCAAGGGAAAAATTTGATCGAACAACGATTTAGTAGAAAGAAAGTTCTTATTTTCCTTGATGATGCAAATCATAGGAGCCAACTTATGGTATTAGCTGCAAAGGAAAAATGGTTTGGTTTGGGAAGTAGAATAATTGTTACAACAAGAGACAAAAGTGTTTTATGGGGATTCCAAGATCAATTTGAGCATTGTTTGATTTATGAAGCTACTGAGCTCAACGATCTCGAAGCTCTTCAACTTTTTAGCAAGCATGCCTTTAGAAGCATCTCTCCTCCAAATGCATTCTTGAGTTTATCTAAGAAAATTACTGCAAAAACTGGAGGGCTTCCTTTGGCCATTGAAGTGATGAGCTCATTTTTATATGGAAAAAAAAAAAAGCAGTGTGGCAAAGTACATTGAAAAAGATGGAAGAGTGTCCTCATAAGGATGTGAAGGATAAGTTAATGTTGAGTTATGAGGCGTTAGATCATCACCACTAACAAATATTTTTTGATATTGCTTGCTTTCTAGTTGGAGAAAATAAGAGAGATGCAGATTACATGTGGAATGACTGTAGATACTTTGCGGATGAGGGGATGGAAGTTCTATGTTTAATGTGCTTAGTGAAAATCACAGAAAAGAACCAATTATGGATGCACGATCAACTTAAAGACTTAGGCAGGAGCATTGTGTACCAAGAGAACTACGAAGATCTAGGAAAACGTTCTTGGGTGTGGAATCATGAAGAAGGTCTTGATATGATCAAAAGAAAGAAGGTAAAAGTCTTAAGTGCACCTTCCTCTACTTTGTTCATTGCAGAAATCTTGCTTCAATTGTTTTCCCGCTATTTGAGACTTTATTTGGAACTGTTTGCATTGAATTGACTATTTCCTCATTTTAGGGAACCGAAACTGTTGTAGCAATCTGTATGAACTTTTGCGGGATTTTGTGAAAGTGACAAGTATTAGATTTCTTAAAATGGATGGTGGGGACCTCTTTGGAGACTATGTGAATCTCTTTTCAGATTTGAGATGGCTATCTTGGAAGTATGGTCCTTCAGATTTGCTTGCAACCAACTTTTGCCCCACAAATCTGGTCATCCTTGACCTATCGTGGAGCCTTATAAGCGATTTTTCAGGTGGCTGGACTCAACTTAAGGTACGAGCAAATTATAAGGTGCAACATGTTATATTTTCTTGCGGGAACACCAGTTCGAGTGCCACACAGTCGTAGATTGTCATTTTATCGCTTTTTTTTTTTTTTTTAATTTCTAGTTAAACTTTATTGACTCAATTGAAAGAAGACATATAGCTCTTGAAGAATGTCTAAGATACCAATCCCTCATTTCATAGCTGAATTACTTTAAATCTTTAAAAGCTCACCTATTATTATTTCACTGGAAATATCTCGAATCAAGCAATTACTTTTCCATTTGTCTGTATATTTCCTTTACATTTATTTAATCTAAGTCAATAGAGAATATATACTGTTAATTCATTTTCCGGAATCAATGTTTTGTCGCTTAATATCTATTGACTTTCACTGCCTTTAAACAACGTTATCTAACATTCATATTGTTTTGAGTTCCTTGATTATGCCAATAAGCTGTCCCTAATGGACGTTTAAGGGTAGTTAATTGAAACATTAAGTAGTGAATAGGACTGATATGCAAGGGATAAGGTGCCCAAAAGAAACCAAACACTAAAGAGAACTTACTAAAATTATAAGAAGCTGGTGAGTGAAATTGAACATGCAACCTGGTATTATTAAGTAATTCAACAGTTAAATATGCTCTGCAAACTACTCATCCGATACTATAAACGTCCAGTAGAAAGGAGGTTGTAATTTTACTCACTTCGTTATCAATATTATGCATTTTAATTGTACTACTAGCAACTGTTCCTCCTCAAAATATTTCTAAAGTTTCGTAGTCTTGACTTTAAAATTAACATCAGTTTTTAAACTCGATTTTGCTGCCGACCAGAGTGCTGACATCTTCACTAAGACGCATCCATTTAAGCGTTTTTGGATCTATTCTGCAAATTCAAATTGACTTCTTTCAAGTTACCTTGAGTTTGAGGGGTACATTAGATTATATTAGGATTAGCCTTTCTGGCTAAGTTAATTGTAATTTACATTGGTTGTACTTAAGTCTGATTGTTTTCTCTATATAGGTCTTATAATCTTTATTTTGGTAATGTATAGGATATTACATTCCTCTCATTTTCATCACAATTCTCAACTAACTTATTGAGCAAATGCTTTGATAAACTCGAATACTAGTTAGATTGAAATTCTTGATCATACACTTTCGTTTATAAATACAGGATATAAGGGCTAAACAATATTGATTGACTCAAATCTATTGTAAATTCAATAAATCTACCGCATAAAGAGAATGTAACTGAAAAATGTGAATTATGACATTTGGTGTAGCTCTTTCGTCATTCAGGATATTTGTTTATGGTTACATTGATGGAGTAACATTATTTTTGGTTATGTCCTGCAAGGTTTCTACTAATTCAACTTATTAAAAAAATGACTTGACAAGTGGCTACCAACTTGAAGGTCCTTAATCTTTCATATTGCCGCATGTTGACTGTAACTCCAGACCTATCAGCGCATTCATCCTTAGAAATACTAATTCTTGAGGAGTGTGAGGATTTGAACTGGATTGATCCATCCATTGGTCAACTATGGCGTTTGAAGCACTTGAATCTAAATGGATGTCATTCTCTCTGGACATTGCCTAATTTAGGTTCTTTGAAAGCTTTGGCTGAGCTGTTCATGGATAGAGTGACCTATGCACTAGAAACTTATGGATGGGATTACTCATATGTAGAAATCAGAAATATTATGGATAGAATATTTTTTGAGGGACAAAGTTATGGCTATTGGCCATATGTAGGAAAAAGACAGCATTAGAAATGGCCCAAGCTCAATCGGAGAACTTTTGAATCTCGAGTGCTTGTCCATCCGTGGAGCTCCAAGGCTAACAGAACTTCCAGAATCAATTGGTTTGCTGGAATCTATAGTTGAATTGAATATCTCAGACACAGGAATTAAAATGTTGCCTGACTCGATTGTTCGTCTTAAGAACTTAAAAGTGCTGAAGATGAACAGAAGTTGCATAACACAGCTACCGGCGGCAATTGGGATGTGGGAGAAACTAGAAGAGATTCATGGAGAGGATTGTTTGGCGTTAGAAATGATTCCCAGTGATGTTGTGAGGCTATCTTTCTTGAAGATTTTCAAATTAACAGAAACTCATGTGAAGAAAGTACCAGAGCTTCCCCCAAGTTTGATAAGTCTGTATGTCTCTTCAATAGCAGAAGTTCCGAATATGTTGAATCTAAGAAATTGTTATTGAGTTTTCCTACCTCAACCTTAGCTATGGAAATGGATGGAACTTTCCCCCTAACGTGGATTGGGAAACTATTGAGACTGGAATACTTAAGATTGGAACTTCCAAGCATCCCTAGCATACCATCATATTTGGATCACCTTTGTTGTCTGAAAGAACTTCTACTCATCCATTGTAAGAACCTCCGGCACATTGGACTACTTCCCTCTAGTTTGAGGAAACTTACAGTTTCCTAGTGCAATGCTCTACGAAGTATAGATCTTTCCAACTTGCAGAAATTGTTGGAGTTAAGTCTCAGTTTTGGGATTTTCAATATTCAAGGCCTTGAAGGTGTAAGATCATTACAGCGCCTGAAAGTGTCATCCTGTGAGTTAAGCGAGCTCAGTGGGCTTGAAAGACTAGAGAAGCTACAGGTGTTGTCGATTGATTGTTGCCCCAACCTGCAGACGTTGCGCAACTTATCTGACTTAAAAGTTCTTATGGACATGTTTCTGTGGAGCTGTCGGAAACTGGTCGAGCTTCAAGGTCTTGACAAACTGGAATCATTACAATCGATTGCCATTGGAGACTGTAGTTCATTGCAAAGTTTACCTGATGTATCGAATTTGAAGAAGCTGAAGTACCGACATTCGACCTTTTTCGGAAGGTAATCTCCTAGGAGGAGCTCAAAGCCACGATGGCCTCAGTCTGTCATAATTGAATAAGTCTGTAATAGGAGTAGATAACATAAAGACTCCATTAACACCCTAATCTTTTTAGACATTATCTGTTCTCCTGTTCCTTTTTCTACGCATGGATCTATGAAAATCGTCAAGCACTTCATGCTTCGGATCCTGTCTATATTCTGCGCTTAGGACTTTGGAGTACATTAATTATTTAAGAACAAAGTTCCAACATCAGTTCTTTATTTTTCTCTGAAAAATAAAAAATAAAATTGGAGTTCGCAGGAGAAAAAATACATAATACCCACACGTTCACGAGTCGCATAACGCAACACCCTGCGTCACTCACCATCTCTGTCCCGACCATATCCTCTTTTCCTTCTTCGACTTTTGGTTTCTCTTCTTCATCTGCTACTCTCCCTCGTCAATGCCCACTCACGGTTACTCCACCCCCTCGAGACTCTGGCAAACCGCGGTTGCTCTTCACGGTGGCTAATGGCCTCCCAACACGACTTTGCTACCAGTCTGAGATTGTGCTGCCGCCGCTGCCGCCACGGGGTGTCTCTCTCTCTCTTCCCCTCGTTTCCCTTTTTATCTCTCCCTAAAGCCTGTCAAGATCAAGCCGGTGACAACGAGGCCAGGTTTGACTCTTTGTCAGGGCAGAGAGAGGGGCCGACTCTACTCGAGCCTCGGTGACTGGGGCACAAAAGGCGGAGAAGATATTGGGTACTCTAAAAGGACCAGTGCTCTGAACGAGTCAAGCTTCGACACCTGTCCGCTGGCAGGTCCACATCTTCTCTCTTCTCTCCATCTTCTGCACTTTTGTCTCTCTCCTCTCTCTCCTCACGAGAAAATAGGGGGCGGACTCGGCCTGGCTCGGCTCGCTGCAAAAGAAAAGACAGGTCACGACTCCCGCCCAAAAGATTTCTCTCTCCTCAATTAAATTTTCTGCAATTTTCTCTCACTTTCTCTCTCCTCCACCGCCGACGCTCCTCCTCCTCCCTCTCGAGACGTCCCGCTCTGCTCTCTCTCTCCCCCTCCGCGAAGTCGTGTCTCTCTTCCGGTGAAACGCGACGACGGCCCTCCGCCTCCGCTGGTTGCCTCCGTCGGCGTCAGAGTCCATCGCCCCCTCTCCTCCGCCTCCGCCTACACGCCCGACGCCAACGCGTCGAACCACGACAACGAAAATAGAGGAGAGAGAAACGACGAAGCAGAAGCGCGTGCGCTCAAGGTTTTGGACATGGGTCGGTGGCGTTCCAACTCGCCCTCATCTACCTCCCCGGGAACCTCGCCTATCCACCCGCCCCGAGGTCGCCACCCCTCTCACTAGCATTTGCTGTCGTAACGCCGCCTCTCTCTTCGCTCCGTCGATCGATTCCCGATCCCCGATCCCCCGCCCCCTCCTCCCTTGAAATCTTGGAGGTCCATTTTTTGATACGATTTCTGGTTTTTCTTATTTGTGCCGCCTGCAGTTGGCGAAGGCTACTAGTTGAAGCAGTTGGTGATGTCTCCCTATGCAGGTTCGGCTCCGTTCGATCTTTGTAGGAAGGAAGCTGCTTGTTTGCCTACTAGTGTGTTGCTGGTGTGTCGTTGTTTGATGCTTTGATCCCTTCCATAGGTTCCATGTATTACAGTTCTCCTTTGCTGTTGCTCGTTCTCGGACCTCTCGTTGTTAAAAGGTAACTACCGGAGTATAACCGCCGAAGCATTTTGAAGGCTAGGTTGATTGTGAGCTTTTGCTAGAACTGAACTAGATTTATCTGGCGTTATCGAAGTGGAGGCTATGGCTTGTGCAATTATGATCCTTTAAGAATGGCCGCCACCACATCTCTTCTTGAATCCTCCATATTCAAACCGTCATTGACTGATGCCAAGATTATGTGGGGGCCTCCATCACCCATACCAGACCATCAAAGGGGAATCTGCGGAGAGCCAAGTTCTGTGGAAGTCAATAAAATGTGTCTTGCGGTTCCCTCATTTTGAAATTTATGGATATGGAAAAAATTTGGAGGGACAGAGAAGTTTTTTTGAAGAACTTCTTCGAGTATTTGACGATTCAGTTATGTTGGAAATTGGTGATTCATTTTCAACAAAGTCTAGAAACCACTAGCTTAATGGAGAAGGAATGAGTCGGCAACATTGCACATGCATGCAAGAAAAGATGAAGAGTCCAAGTTGAACTTGAAGACTCGTGAAGAAGCCAAGCATCAAAGACAATCCTAGAACAAATAAGAGAAATCTACGTGCATGGAAAGGCATGAAGGAATGGATGGGCACATATTAAAATATTATTATAATGGCTGCCGGAGTCTTCAAAGAGAGCACGAAGGAAGGTGAACTTGCTAACTTGAACGTGAAAGAAAGCCTACAATTGTTGACTCTTAACCATGAAGGAAGAAGGAACCAGAAGATCCGGAAGAAGCCGCCCAACCAGAAGACAAAGAAGCTGCAATTTTATATTATTTTATTGTACTCAAAGTCGGTAGATATGGCGGTGAACTCACGCCTATAAATAGGCTTGTAATTAACCCTTCACCGTGTGTGAGGGAAACCCTCCACCGAGAGTGTGAGAGGTACACCTTGTGTGGGAAAACCCTCCACCATGACTATTTCCATCAACTATCATAATAAAGTTTTTTTTAATATTCCCTTGCCATATTTCATACACTTGCACACACACATGCTTCCGCAAAATTTAACATGGTATCGAGCCGGTTACACCCAGGTTCGTGAATCGAGCTAGGTGTCAAGGATCGTGAAGTCGAGAGATAGGCACATCGGATGGTTATGGGCGTTTGTCCTCACCATCCTCAACTAAGAAGGCCGAGCCCGAGCGAGCCAAGAGAGCCGGAGCCGGAGCGAGCGAATCAAAGCGGGAGCCGAGCGAGCCTACGACGAGCCGAGCGAGCCCGAGCTAACAACTACAACTAAGAATATTTTGATGTCCGAGACATGTGGGACATTGTTGAAGAAAAACATGCATGTTCAAAGGCAAGTGCAAGTGGTCCGACAAGAGAATGTAAGGGATCGTGGAACGAATACGACATAAAAGACATGGGATAAACTACAAAGAGAATTTCAAGGTACGTTCGAGAATTTATGATACAATGTCCGGATTATCCCGAAAAAGAATCAAGGGGGAGTGTTGGAAATTGGTGATTCATTTTCAACAAAGTCTAGAAACCACTAGCTTAATGGAGAAGGAATGAGTCGGCAACATTGCACATGCATGCAAGAAAAGATGAAGAGTCCAAGTTGAACTTGAAGACTCTGTGAAGAAGCCAAGCATCAAAGACAATCCTAGAACAAATAAGAGAAATCTACGTGCATGGAAAGGCATGAAGGAATGGATGGGCACATATTAAAATATTATTATAATGGCTGCCGGAGTCTTCAAGAGAGCACGAAGGAAGGTGAACTTGCTAACTTGAACGTGAAAGAAAGCCTACAATTGTTGACTCTTAACCATGAAGGAAGAAGGAACCAGAAGATCCGGAAGAAGCCGCCCAACCAGAAGACAAAGAAGCTGCAATTTTATATTATTTTATTGTACTCAAAGTCGGTAGATATGGCGGTGAACTCATGCCTATAAATAGGCTTGTAATTAACCCTTCACCGTGTGTGAGGGAAACCCTCCACCGAGAGTGTGAGAGGTACACCTTGTGTGGGAAAACCCTCCACCATGACTATTTCCATCAACTATCATAATAAAGTTTTTTTTAATATTCCCTTGCCATATTTCATACACTTGCACACACACATGCTTCCGCAAAATTTAACAAGTTACTTGCCGACCCATTATATGAAGTGCCAGTTATTCAGTTACTTTTGGCGCTTCGCCAGAATGATGGCGGCAACAGATGACTTCGTGGAGGCGGACAACGCGGAGGCCATCATCTCCAGGATCAAGCACAAGTCCCGCGAGATCGAGAGCTTGCTCAAGCAGTAAACTTCCCCTCCTCGATCCCTCTCTTGCTGCCTTTCCGTCCGCGATTTCGCCAAATCGATTTTGAGCTGACCCACCTCCGCATTTCCTTGTGTTTCGTTTCGGCGCATGCAGGTCGAAGCTGTGGAGGCTCTCAAGACCGCCCTCGAAGGATCGCCTCCAAACACGCGGGACGAGCGATGCAAGGTTCGCCCTATTTTTTTTTTTGTGTGGGTGTTTGCTGCTTGTATCGATAGATCTTTCCGGGTGGTGAAGTCGCGGTCTTTGCAGTCGGCGAACTGGATAGTGGTGCACAGAGCGATAATGGCCATAAAGGATCTGGACGCCCTGTTCTCTTCCCTGGATCCCAAGTACTACGACATCCTCATGAAGTGAGTGTTGCGCTGTCTTTTCCCTGTTTTCCGTACCCGTTTGTTGTTGATGCTTGTTTGGATTTATTGCTTCGTGTTTGCTTAGTAATCTTTACCGTGGAATTGAAATGTTTGGAGTGATGGTAGCAATTTAAGGCACAGGAGATGGTTTTCTTTTTTCCATTAAGCTTGTAGCACTTGAAGGCACAAGTGATATCAATGTCGAAATGCCACTGTGAGTGGGGGGTTTGTGAAGGGCTTAATCTTTTCACTCAACTGTCTTGTTCTTTCAATGGGACATTTGAGTACTCCTGTAGTCGCTTGATACAGATTAACATAAGGATCATGGGCTCATTGGGTAGTGACGATTATGCCTAATGATTATCGGTTGTGAAGGGCTTAATTATTGAGCTGTTTGTTGTGGCTGCAGCTTTTGGTAGAGATATTTAATAAAGATCAAGAATTCATGGGTGATGTAATGACTAGAAACAGCAAACTGTCTCTTCAGTTCATTGGTTTATCTGTGTCATAGGGTGGCACATTAGGATCTCTGAAGACACAACGTTTTTTTTTCCCCAATGACTTAGTTTGATATTCATTTTCTTATTTCTGTTGTTCAAACCTACAAATAATTGGGTGAGAATAACTCAAACTAATGAAGTGATCTTGGAAGAATTACCATTTATGAAATTTGACCATAACTTTGCTAAGGAATAGCCTACCACTATGGTTTAGGTTACCAGTTTCTCAATTTTGATTATGAAGAATAGGTTGCGCCAGTAACTACTATTAATTGTATGCTTTGGCTGATCATAGTCTATCTATTTAAGGCCTTGTTAAATTGTTTGTGTTGTTGTATTGTGAATTCACTGAATTATGCTACTTGTGATTGCTCTACTTATTTGTTGACACCCCCATTTTTTGAAGGAACAAACCTTGTTAAACTATGCAAGGCAGTCAAGTTAGAGTGTATAGGGATTCCTATGCCCAAAGAAAAGCCCTTTTAGAGGCTATGCTTAGACTAAGCTGGACTTTCTTTATTGCTACAATGTGATTTGTATTAGGCATTCTAGTTGCCTCTTCCCAAGGATCGGTACCAATGCTTTGTTTGGGAAGGAGGGGAGGGGAAGGAAAATTGGGGTAAAGTTTGAAACTTTGGTGCAGAGAGGACAGAAATTTAATACCAGTTTGGTTTAGGTATACTTACAATCTCTTCCTTGAGGCTTTTTTTTCTATCGTGGAACTTCTTTGGCCATTTCTTTTTGGGGACTTCATGTATCCACTAATTCTTATTTTTCTAATTTCCATTGTATGAAACTTCATAGATGATATGCTACTTTGAGAAAAGAGCTAGTGAAGTTGCAACACTATGCTGCTTAAGTTTAGGTCTTATTTTTTTTTCAAAGATGTTACCATCAGAAGACATTGCAGCCCTAGTCTATCTGTGGAACCCTTTCACAATAGTTGCATGTGTGGATCTATCGACATCCCCTATTGAAAATTTGGCAATTCTATTAGCTCTTTATGGTGTTGTAACACAGAACAAGCTTTGCTGGCTATGAAGACCTGGAAGTCCCACCGTAAGACTCTAATCTTCATTGGCCGTCGCTTTGTCATTTTCAAGGAGGTTGAAGTGTGAGATTTGCCTTAAAAACTCATTTAAGTTTTGGAGGAGCGTTTTCCTCCTTGGCCTTAGATATCAAATCCTGATTTGTATTCATCAGCTTTCAGAAACAAACTTCAAAACAAGGCCATTCTTCGGTGGACTCGACATTAACCGAGACATACTGGTGGTGGATTTGGATGATGATAATCATGTCTCATCACCTAACAGCACCGTGTCGAGCATAAGTGGGAAGAGAAGTGAGAGAGACCCACATGGAGAAAATGAAGTTGAGGCTGAGAGAGCTTCTTGCTCTTGTGAGAGCGTAGAAGAAGATGGCAGTGGAGGAGATGGAGCGAGGAAGAATCTCAGGCTGTCTAGAGAACAGTCATTGGTGCTAGAGGAGACATTCAAACAGCATAACACTCTTAACCCTGTGAGTGGCAATTTTGGTCATTCTATTACTGATAAATATATGCTTTCTTTAATTGTGCGTGAGCATGTAATCACTGCTTATAAACCTGACATGGATGTTTGGTAGGAAAAATTGAATTTAAAGTGCGTTTCTGTCATGAGATTGATGTTTTTTTGTAGTTGTCATTTACTGGTAACAGTCGAATTGGGGATTTGAGACCTTTTTCCTGTTTTCTTTTTTGCATTGATTGGATCTGTGTGAATCACAAATTGGTTTTCATTTTTATTTATGAATAATGAGATCATCTTTAGGTTTCCCTTTGGATGTAATAAAGGGATGGTTTCGATGAGTTTAACTGGAGATTGTTTTGAGTTTCAGAAGCAAAAGCTTGCCTTGGCCAAGCAGCTGAATCTTAGTCCCAGACAGGTAGAGGTCTGGTTTCAGAACAGGCGTGCCAGGTAATTGATAGTTTTGAGTTCTTTTTGCCCAAATACATCTTTACATCTGCGTCTCATCTGCATCATTCTGAACATTGTGGAAGAAAAATGTCAGGAGTGGGAGAGAGGCGGGTAGGGGTGGAGGTGGGGGTGGTTGGTTCTCTCTTAATCATTTGATGGTAGTTCGCTAGTTCGACAGCGAAGTTGTTGTTTTTCTTTATAGTGAGTGCATGTAATCTTTGGGTCCACATGTATCCCAGTTGGGCCATCTTGCATACGAGGTGTGTGAGCGTGTAGCGGGAGTCCGGTGATGTGACTTGTCACTTAATCTAGGAGTACACTTCGCGTTCTCACTTTAGTATGGAGCACCGATATGTGGGATCCATAAATTCTAAGCCGCCAGGGGAGGAAGTGAAGTTATTAGGGAGTACTCAAATACCTAAAATTTTGTTATGCGAGGGCCCCGGAGGTTCTCTTGTGCGTTAAAAATGAGTGAAGGTCCCATTTCAACAACTCATTTGCAGTCACTTCAAGATCAGATGCAGAGCCCTAAGATATAACAAATTCATAAACAGGGGAATAGACACCGAACTTCAGCAATCATTAGAACAGAACCAGCGGAAAGATGTCATGAAGAAAATAAAACACATTTTCACTGCATCATTTATTAGAACTCACATTATGGAACATTTACTGTAGGACATTTTTGCAGCCGTTTGATGTATCAATTTTCGCCTTTGATCCCAATGAGGACCAAGTACTGTTCATGCTTCAATTTCAAGGGCCACATAACTCCTCCAAGCATCTCAAAGAAACAACTTCCTCCATATTTTTTCCCAAGTGAGCAGGTAATGGAGCCGCTTTAATGATACCTGAAAAGCATAAACCATATGAATGCCCAACAAAAATGATGAGAAGGGGGACCAAAACTTGCAAAATGCTACTGTCGAAGGTGAATTCCATGCAAGAGGAATGCTTAACTTGCTCGAATTTTGCCAAATACTCAATAATCCAGAACCAGGGAAGGCTCAACTCAGATGAGCTTTTGCCATCCATGGAAGCACTGTTGAGCAGTTGGGACAACAAGGATTTCTTCAAGTCATGCCTTCATCGATCCATAACAAAGATTGCTTTCTACAGAGAAAAAATAACAATGATTTAAAACTGATCGTGCATTTTGCAAAATTATGCACCTGGCATATGATGGGCAAAGAACTCTCAGCATCGGCCTAAAAGCTATGAATCCAATATAACTACAGCATGAATGAAATTTTTCTGATCATGCACCATATGAAAGATTCATTTGGCAAGGACACTCTAGAGCAGTGATCCTCTTTGTCAAAAGAAGCAAATATGCCATGACATCCTAAATGGAGTACTTCCACAGTGGAATCAAATGAAAGCCAATTATTGCCATGCTCACTAAATTCTCACATAAGTGACCCAAGTAACAATTGAATGCAAGCAATATTAAGAAGTAAACACGTTAGTTTTGATACTTTGCTTATACTAAGAAAGTTATAATAGATAAACAAAACCAAAGTCAAAAAGCCTTTCGTTGTCCCGACCAAATTTTCGGGGTGTGAACCACCTAAGATTTGGCTAATGAATTGTTAAGCCTAGACTTAACTCGGCTCTTCCAAGCCCATACCAATTCGCGACTTAGGTTCAAGTTCTTAACATACAATTGATTTTCAATTAAAAGTCGTTACTAATCTATTTTTTGTGGGTCAATTAGAAACCCAAGTAAAGTAACGGAAGATTTACTTTACTCCTACAAACCAAAGATTTATAAGTTCGGGGACTTAGTTACGCTAGATTTCTCTAACGCCCTTTCGGTACCTTCCTCTTTTTATTTTGAAAAAAATGTTTGGCAGGCAGCTTAAATTGATTTTAAATTATCTCCTTAACGTGTGAGGCAATCATGCGGGTGCGCAAACCACCAATTTAACACTAAAGCAATAAATAAATTGTAGAACTTACCTTATAGCAACGAAAGCATATGCGTTGTTAGAACAAAATTCACATCAACAACCCTAGATATGATTTCTAATTAACACGCAATTTTTTTTTTGTTTTTACTTAATTAATGAGAATCATGCTTTATGCAATGCATGCCACTAATTTAACATGAAATGATATAACATGGCGACATGACTTAGTTATATGACCTAAGCGATATGACATAAATAAGCATGTAATCTATCCTGAAGCATGAGATGGATTTATTCCAAAAAATATTTTTTTGTATTTTCCATGAGATTCGAAATTAAAGAAATGCAACACTTAAATATGCAATCTAAATTAATCTAATGACCTAATTCTAATGACGGGAAATTTCTAATTAAATGAACCTAACAAAAATCACTAAATGACGTGCATTGTATGAACCTAATTCTATATGACGTGCACATGATTTTTATTTTCCTAATAAGCATGCAAGCTATCATAATATGCAATGACGTGCAAAGAATGCCCTAATCTAATTTTTTTATTTTTTATAATGAAATTCGAAATTTAAAATTGCCAAATAATTAAACGTGCAATTTAAATTAATGAGAAGAAAATATGATATCCTAAATGAATGTTCTTGATCTTTTTATTTAAGAAATTCGAATTATATTTCCTATCCTAAACATGCAACATAACCTTAAAACCAGTAATATCCTATCATGCATTTAACCTAACTCAAATATTTTTTTTGGGTTTTTCCTTTACGGGAGCAATCAACTAAAGGCATTGAGAACAGCACAGCAGCAAATCAAGCAAGATACCATCAATGTCCATTTAATTTTAGAAATAAATTGACGAATTGTATCTCGCGCATGAGATCGGATCGGCCAAATTTTAAATAAAATCACGAATCGTATCTCAAGCGTGAGATCGGATTGGTCGGATTGGTGATTTTTCCGTGCGATTGTGGGTCGTATTTGGAGCATAAAATCGGATCGTCAATCATATGCACGTTGCGGAATTAGGAAGATTTCCTAATTTGAAAGGCCACTCAAAATTACGGACATCATAGCGTATCAGGAATTTCCATCATGTGCATCAACGGATATTTCAAATGAGGAAACAAAATATTCCGAAATCGAATAAAACAAAATTTTTACCTAATTCGAATATTGATTTCCAAATTTGGACTTTGCGCAATCGGACCGGGATCACAATCGGTAGGCAACAGGGTGGTGGATGGCGACTAGTGGTGGATCATGGTGGCGATCCGCTGCTCGGACAGCAGCCGAGATGGTGGACTCACGGTGATGGAGGGTCGAGGCTAGTAAACGGTGCAGGGATAGCAATGTTGATGATACCCGCGCTGGATGGCCAACAAAAGTAGTATGGCTGTTTTTCTTCACTGAAATTTGCACATCGCCATGCGCCCGAGCTACTCACGCTCATCTGGCCAAGGAAAATTCTTTTGCATTCATGAAGTAAAATCACAAAGAACCACACGTGTTATTGTCCAATCTGGACAACATTCAAAAGAAAGATAAATCCACCACTTGGAATTATTCAATCGAGATTCTAGTAATTCTTTTGACCGTGAACTTTAGGCTTGCCAACGGTGATTGGTGGGATTCTTGGTGTGCGGACGATCACCGGAAAACCTACAAAAAGAAGAGCACAATGAACTCCATGAATTGAAGTGCGCCGAGAAACAAAGAAGGAACAATTTACTGGCTTTTGCTGAGGAGCTTGCGGGATTGTTCGCTGAATCTGCAGTGATTGGTGTCGAGGCTTCACAATATGCTTTTCTATTTTTTCTTCTTTTGCTTGCATTAAGCGAGGCCATAAAAATCACAACTTTTGCTGCCTTCTTCCATCGAAGTTTGGACAAAGACCAAAAGACAACAACATCCACCGCCTTCTGCTTTCCTTTGCAAGTGCACGTGTGATGCGCCCACTATTCTTTTCACTCGCAGTCTAGTGTCTTCTTGCTTGGCCGAGTCTCAAGCTCCGCTCAATCCCTTGAAGACCTCGTCATAGCCTCCCTTCGGCGTCCGAAACGCGCGTTGCCAGTGATGTCTCAATTGCAGGCTTGTGGATATTGGTGAAAAGCTGCCGTCGCCAATGTCAAGCGAGGACTGGACGCGGCGAAGTTGATGAACTGCGAGCGAGCCGTCGATTGCATTTAGGAAGGAGGCGCATCGACAGATGGAGACAAGCACCGAGAGAATTTTTTGTCACTTTCCACGTCAATCGCTTTGTAGGGTGAAGACTGGGGTCTTCTGCAAAGGAGGCGTGAATCACTCCTAACCCTACGTATTTTTACCTATTTATAGGGCACGGATTAGGGTTTTTAAATTTTCCAAATCCATAGCCACGAAGATTTCTTTTCAAAATGCAATTTTTTTTTCCGAACGTAATATTTTCTTTTGAATTAAAATCTCACAAAAATAAATCCGTAAAATCTCTCCGAGAATACGGGCTTAGGCCAATTTGCTTTATTTGTGGGCTTAGCCCGACTCATCAAATTAAAGTTTCTGAACTATCAATTTGAACCCATCCGTTACTAGCCCAATGTAAATGCAAATAAAAAATAAATACACCTAAAACTATATGCTATGCGATTAACTATTTTTTTTAAGGGATAAAATTAACCTCTAATTTTTTAATACAATAAATGACTAAACGGTTTGCCAAAATTTAGGTGTCAACAATCGTGCAGCACATGGAAAGGAGTAACGAAAAGTGCTGAATCATAAAAGTGCAGTTAAGTGACAAATCCGTACAAATAAACCATTTAACCATTCTGGCATGGCTTTCTCAGATAATATTGCACAACGCACGAACCCATATGAACAATTAAAATTGACAAAATTATAAGATTAAAATCTTTGAACCACCAAGTCCCATGAACTCAGTATGACCGACAGAATTAAAAAGATAAACTAACTCAAGACAAAGTGTGAGCAAAAACAAGGTCAAAAGGTTAACCGCCATCATTGATGACAAGCAATTCGACTAATTCCCTTTACGGCAAAACCAAAAAAAAAAGAATGAGAAAACAAGAAAAATGGACACTAAAGTCAGATACAAAGCATGAGCAGTTGAGCATAAAATGCTTATCAATAGAAGAAATGCAACCATTTAATTCAATTACAGGGTGTTCATGAATCTAGATACACCCACCAACTATTCCAAGAGATCTCAAGTAATATCAGCTTCCTCATGTGTTCAGTTCATCGAAAGAGTCACATTAGTTCAGTGTCTACTCTTCCTATAATTTTTCTTGACAAACAGCATCTAAGATTAACTAGCTTTCAACAAACAGAAATGCCGTGACTCCCAACTTGTCAATAATCGAGACAGAAAGGGCCTGCATGTTTGTGTTTCTTTTTTTTTTGTTCATGAACATATTTTTTGTTTTTTTGTTCCCAGGAACAAAAAAAGAACATAAACTCATTTGTTTGCATTTTTGTTCAAAATCTTTTTTTTTTTGTTCTGGGAACAAAATTAGAACAGAAATAAGAAACAAAAAAAAAGTTATTTTTTTGTTCCATAAACACTTTTTGAAGAATTGAAAGAACAAAAACATAAAAAACACTTTTTCTTCTTCTTTTCTATTCTCTTTTCTTTGGTCGGCGACCTCGTCGGAGGGTCGCCGGCCCCGAGCGAGGCCGAGTGTCGTCGGCCCCCGGCGAGGCTCCGCCTCACCTTGGCTAGGCGAGCTTGAGCTCGCCCGCATTCGACAAGGCCGAGCTCGTGCAGCCAAGGCGAGGCCGAGCCTCGCCGGCACGGAGGAGGCTCGGCGAGCTCGGGCTCACCTAGATTCGGCGAGGCCGAGCCCGGCCGGTGGCCGGGCGAGCTCAACCTTGCCGGATTTGGGCGAGCCCGAGCTCGCCCAGCTGAGGCGAGCCCGAGCCTCCCCCAACCACGGCAAGGCTCGGCCTCTCCGGGGGCCGGTGAGCCTCGCCGTGGCTGGGTGAGGCCGTCGGCCCTTGTCGGCCCGGTTTTGGCCATGGCCGAGGGCTGGTGACCGCCTAAAAGAAGAAACAAAGAAAAAAGAAAATAAAAATATTAAAAAATTTGAAGAAACAAAAAAAGAATACAAATTTACCAAACATATTTCTATTCATTTTTTATTCCTGGATCAAGTTTACCAAATGCGTCTTTTTGGTTAAAATTGTCTTCCGGAACATAAATAAATTTTTTTATTTCTATTCTCCATAATAATTTTTGAACAGAAACATAAACAAATGCACCCATAGATACCCGTGTATGATTTTGTTATGGCAGCCTGATCTAAAAATCCACTTCGTGCGGCAAAATTGGGTCCACAGTTCAGGTTGCGGAGGGACATATAATCGAAAGTCCAGTCACAATTTCCAAAGGGAAAATACACAATCAAAGTCCCACTGAAAGAAAAGAACGGATCAACTCAAGTATTTCCATGCATAAGATCGTGCTCGCACGACCAAGAAAGAGAGAGAGAGCCCAAAATCCAAGAAAATCCCTACCCTTAAATCCAACTTCAACAAGATCAAAATTTTCAGCAAAACCCACTTTCTTGCTCCTTCCCCACCAACGCTCATAGCTCATGCGAACCCGCTTTCATTCAAAAATCATACCGTTCGCCATATACGGGATGTGGGGTCGACCACTCCCGCGTTAATCTCTCACAATTCAGGCGAAACCTCATGGCCCGATTCCTTTCTTTGACTTATAACATCCCCACCACTTCCCGAAACCAAACGACGAGGGAAAAAACGAAAGCAGAGAAGGGATGACGACATGCCGAGAGAGGACAAAGGAGGCGGTTCGTTGTTGGGGTGATCATTGTGGGCACATTTCTTCTCGTCTGGAAGTCTGCAATGACGGAACAGGCGATTGCCCCCCCGGAAAATCTTGAAACACCCCGGACACAAGCGATTCAACAGCTCGGTGGAGCGAAGCAGCGAGATTACGTCGGGCTTCGACTTGACGGGTCGGCCTAAGATCACGTATCCAGAAGTGGGCTCATCTTCGAATTTGCCAAGAACGGAAAAACCGGACAAGGGTAGCGAGAGAGACAGTCGCAGTTTCACTTCTTGCGTTGCAACGCTTAGAATCAGAAGCAATAAACCAGCGAACTTCTGGTCGCAGATTTAGGCCAAGCTTTCTCCCCAAAACAAAGATGCGAACATAAAAACTAGGGAAATAAAATCGAACCTGACTTGCGGTCGCAGATTTAGGCCAAGCTTTTTCCCCGACTGCTTCGAGCCGGGCGGAGCGATTGCTTCTCGGTCGCGAGTCGGGGGACGGAGAGAGGTGAACAAAATCGGCCGTCGGGAGAGAGCACCATTTAGGAAGAAGTGTGCCAAGAGAATACAGCCCTAAGATGTGGCCGTCGAGTGGAGAGAGAAAGGCCGTCGTCGGGAGGGAGTGACGGTCGTCGAAGGAACCGCTAGACCGTCGTCGGGAGATGGCGTCGAGCGTCGAGCGTCGGAGGAGGAGGAAGAGAGAGAAGGTAAAGAGGAGAGACAAGACAGAGGAGAGAGAATGCCAAGCTTTTCCGCCCGCGCGTTGTTTTGAACTGGAACGACGTGGGAGAGAAGAGAGAGGGAACCGACGTGGACCTCCCAGCGGACAGGTGTCGATGCATGAATGGATCAGAGCACAGATGACGTGGTCCTTTGAAAACTGGCGTTTTGTCACTATTTTTTGACGTGCGATGCCAAGGAAACAGTAACATTCATCTGGTGGGAGCTCCTTTAAAGCTAATTAAACGAGATTGAAGTTTTTCTGAAGTGAGGTTGCCATTTTAACCTCTAATTTGAATAGATGGAAAAGAAAAAATGAACTCGAAAATAGAAAATGTGTGTGCGCCTCGCCCGACCTCGCCAAATCAGGCCATGGGCAAGTCTCGCCCTCGCCGGCTCTCACCAGATCCGGTGAGGTCGGCCTCACCCTCACCGGCGGTCGCCTCTAGCCAATCACCAGACCTCGGCGACCGGCTGGAGGGAAAAGACAAAAATAAAAATAATAAAATTAACAATATTAAAATATTAAAATATCATTAAAACTTGTCAACGTCGGCGTCGATCAAGCCACGTCGGCCCGATCAAAGCATCTAGTCAGCAAAATCCGACCAAAATTGACCGGAAATGACTGAATCAGCACAACTTAAAAAGGTTTAGGACTGAATCGGCACCAAAAAAAAATATTTATGACTAAATCGGCACAAAGGCAAAATGTTTATGAGTTTTTTGGCACTTTTCCCGATAAGTATCTAACTTAAAGGGGATTTGATCATTTTCTTCGCACTCATTATGCTACCCGCTTAGTACTTTTTTGTCCCTCTCCCTCCCCTCTCTCCATGTATATTCTACTTGTACTCCTTTATGTTAAAGTAATTTCCCACCTTAATACTAACATAAAAATTTACATTAGTATGCAAATATGTTTACCAAAATAAAGGTATATTAATTACGTGTACTTGAATCATAAAAGAAAGAGATCAAAAGATCGGGTTAGCTATTTCATTAATAAGTTACCAATTTTTTTTTTAAAATTTTATGTTAACACTTCAATCTTATTGCAAATATGATCACATGAAGGTTTCTTTATGCATAATGTTTGTATATCATTCTTCATTATAAATTTGTGCAGTGATCTGCGCAATACAGATTGCGTATAATATTTTATTATTTTATAGTCTTGAAATTGATATGGTATTAATATTTACCAAATTCTTAATGGACGATGCATCCGACTTTTTTGGGCATTGGTTAGAGCCAAGGAATAATAGAACACCCATTAACTCTGGCATTGAGTTAATTAGTGGCCGATGGTTTATAAATTTAGATGATTACTTCCCCAAGCTTTTTCATTTTATGCTAAAATGATCTAATAGCTGATTAGTTTGGTTGTGATTTGTAATGTTCAGGTTTGTTTGAGATAGGGATAAGTACATTGAAAATTCTAAAACTTGTCACAATAGTGTAACTAAATCTCAAATCTTTCAAAAATTGCAATCAAATCCTAAAACCTATCAAGAAAGTGAAGTCAAGTCTAAAAATTTTCAAAAATACAATCATCAAAAGGACTTGATTTGACAAATTTAATGAATTTTACAACCTGATTGCATTTTGAAAGTTGTAAGAATTAATTGAATTTTTTAAAAGTTTTATGACTCAATTGCACTTTTATGATAAGTTTTAGGACTTCCAATGCAATTATCCCTTTAAGATATTAGGTCTTCCTTTTTACGAGACTCGCATTGTAGATTCAGAGGGAGGTGTTGGTTTATGAGACCGGATTTTGGCGGGAATATCCAATGATGTATGAACAAGTTTCTGATTTTGTTGCCTAGCAAGCTTCTTGGGACCATTTTCATTTCCCTGGATAACCAGACGTTCTCTCATGCGTGTGTTCACTTATCTTCCCCTGCACCTAATCTAGTCAAACCGTGCTTTCGAGGTTACAAATCTAACCGGTGTACATCCGAGCAAAAAAAAAAACATGTCGCCACCTTGGCTCGAAGTTCAACTTCAAGCTCAGCAATGTTGTTTCTCTTGAGCCTCCTCGGCCTTCAAACCTATTCAGATCCAACAATGCCCCAGCAATGCTTGAACTTGGCTAGAAGGATGGATTTGGTGTACATGTACCCTAAAATTTTAGCCTTGTAAATCTTCTTCTCTAAGATGGCCATCCCCTATGAAACTCTATGAAGAAACAAACCGAAAGAACAACTATGTGTTGTTTTATTGATTTTGGACCTTGTTTAGAAGTGATATAATGCTTAAGGAAGATTTGGCCGAAAGATACTTGCACAAAGTTTCATCAGCTTATATTATCTCACATTTTAGAAATGCATATCTAATTAAAATATACAAACACCTACGCTATTTAACAATCCAGCTTTTTTAGATTTATTTTTTTTCTGTTGCTGTGGTTTGATCATAGTACGATGAAGAAACTCCCAAAATGCACCGGTGTGTTCATAACCACAAAGATCACGCCAATCAAAGCATCCTAGATAGTATTTTTCTGTTTTGTCATCTTGTCAAGTGAAACTTTTCCCACGCTTTTTTAATCAGACCTTAATTCAATCAAGTGCAAATTTTCCTTTTTCATCCTATCAAATGCAGATCTATGATCCAAATTTGACAGAGCCTGAAAATTTGAGGGATTTACGTACTTGAATTAAGACCAAACAAAGGTCAAACCTTTTTAATTAGCTAATAGAGCTTTGCTAGAATAACGGCGCCATTACTTTTTATTGGTAACGGTACAATCAAGGTCGCACGTTTCATTCCGTGAAAAGTGGATAAATACCTTAAAAAGTGCATAAAAAGTTTCCAAATTTCAAAAGACTAGGATATTACTTTTTATTGATAACGGTGCGACCAAGGCCACTGACGTTTCATTCTCGCGGTTATCCTAGTAAGGCTTTATAGCTAAAATTATCTTTACTAGCATATCTGTGCCTATCATTCCATAGACCTAAATGAACTTTTCACTATAGAACGTGCATCACCACAAATTTTTTTCTCAAACTTGATCTTCGGTAGGCCACGAACTAAATCCTTCGCCAAAGAATGGAAATTTGTATAAAACTTGCAGGGTCTAAATTTTTATGCCAAAGACTTTTCCTTCGCAACAGAAAAAAAAAATCCATTGGAAAGATCAAAATCCTTTGAAGAAATGATATATACATTCTTATGAAGTTTTCCAATCTCTTTGAAGGTATTCTTGTAAGAACAATAAATGTACAATCCTAAAAAATAATTTTGAAATCTTAGTTGCAAAATTGACTTATACTCAATAAATTATGCTTGAGGCCTTCAACAAGAAAAATATTCTCTATGGAAAAATTGTTACCACCCAGTGATGCCTCAAACAGTAATTCTTGGACAAAATTTCTGCATAATAGCACAAAGTTGTTGTTTTAATGGTTTGTTTCTGGTGATCTTTGTGTACTTCTTGAATAGCTTGCACATGAAAATGCTAACTAAATATATTCCAAAAATGATTATATCTTTCACAAACTTCTCGATTGCACCACTTAGAGTTTGGTTAATACATTAGTAAGTCCAAACTTAACTCGGACTTTAATTCATTATTTAGGTTTAAGTTCTTAATATGCAAATTATTTTTAATAAAGAGTCAGCACTAATTAGTCTATGATATTAGAAATCCAAGTAAAGATGCTCGAGATTGTTTAACCAAGGGACATATTGAAAATTTTGGATGAGGGAAGTGTGCATTATGACCCAAACGTTGATAAAAAAAAAAATTATTACTATTGGCTGCATTACAATAAATGTTTTTCTTAAAAAAATGTCACGCCCCGAACCCCGAGCACGCGCACATCCCACTGCGGTCGATCAAATGCGACATTCCCAAGTAGTGTCGCCGACCCCATTCATTTATTAATGCGCAAGCGGAACGTATTATAAAACCCCTGACAATAACATACGGGATAGAAAAGCAGGAAACAAAATCACAACATAACACTTTCATAATTCAACAGAATTACAAACAGAGGTCTATGGCCAACAATCTACAAAAAAGGCTCTTAAAATAGAAGCGTCTACGACCCACAAGTCAGACACGATCTTCAATCCTTATGACTCCACCTCTCCAACTCCTCAAGGCCAAGCTATCTGGCCGCTTCGTCACCAGGGACCGAAATGGTTATTCAATAACCCGAGACAACGTCTCGTGCAAGTTCAACCCCTAAACCCCTATTAGAAAGAAAATACGCCAGGTGGCCTAGCCACATCACGAAGACTTACCTCGCATTAGCCTTCATCTGCAGGTTAGCATAATTTATATAATTCAACCACGCACAATTATGATAACCAAACAACCATGGCACAATCACATCATCAGAACAATTCAATCACTTGGATCATCTTAGCGATCAATCGACTTGGCCGATTACATGTCATTCTAGCAAATCAATCATTGCTCTCAATTACGCCCTACACAAAGGTTTAATAACAAAGTGGCAATCACGCCCCACTCGACCTAACGACCTGATTGTGAATCGTGGTAATTCACAAATTTCATCAGGACGACCTCTAATAGGTGGTATTCGCTACTCATCGGCACGACCTCTAATAGGTGGTATTCGCTACTCATCGCATTACCGACCTTTAATAGGTGGTATTCACGGCCTCATCGCAATTACGACCTCTAATAGGTGGTATTCACGGCCTCATCGCAAGACGACCTCTAATAGGTGGTTAATCACGACCAACTCTTCCATAAATTTCGACACTTGGGACTTTATAAAAAGGATCCACATTCATCACAATCACACTCAATTTGCCACAATCAATCATCAAATTCAAATTCTAAATACACAAAGCAGCTGATCTAAGACGAAATTCTAAGAGTTTAGGGTCCGACGAAATTTTCGAATTTTAATAAATAATTAAATCTATTCCGAAAATTAATTAAATAATAATATCCATGTTTTTCGTCATCCACGCTCAATTTATAATATCCAACCATCAATTTCAAAATCCGAACACACCGCAGCGATCGGCGAAATTTGAGCAAAACGGGGTCAAAAATAATTTTTCCGTTTTTTTTTTTAAATAATAATATTTTAATAATTTCGGAATATAATATTATATTATAAATTCCAGAATTTCGAAACAATTAAATAATTCAAAAATAAAACTCTATTATGTCACGTCAAGATGTATTATTAAATAAACTCTCTTAGCCTTTAGTTAAACACACTTTAAATTAAACAAACCTTTTAATCCAAATCACAATTAAATAAACTAAGATATCCACCTAAACTTGCTTAACTTAAACTAAGCACACTTATAACATAATTAACCGTCTAATCAAGATTTAGTGAGTTAAACTCACCGGATTAGCGAACCGAGCGGACCAAAACGACGAGGACGACGCGATGATCGACTTTCCTCAAAGCGGGCCGAGCATCCGAGCTCGGGAAGGCGGCCGAAACGGGCCACGAAGGGGCTGCCATACCCATTTTCTGGGTTGCTGATCGGGGCCGAGAGGAAGCAGATCCGGCGCCGGGAGGGCGAGGCACGGGCGGCTAGGCTCGGGGAAGACAGGTGGTGGTCCGGCGGGGCTGTGCGGTGGCTTCGGCGGCCTGATTAGCTGCTCACGAAGGCTGGTCGGTTTCTCCAACGGACGAACAGGAGCTGCGGGGTTCGGGGGTTGCCGGGGAATGGCATGCGCGACCAAGCGGTGGAGCGATCGGCGGTTCGGCGAGGCGGCGTGCGGCTGGCGGTTGCTGTTCCGGAGCGGCTGTAGCTCCTTCAACGCTGCCAATCTCTGATTCTGCTTCTGCTTTGCTCGAACAAGAGAGGCGGAAGAGAGAGAGAGACGGAGCTGGGCGAGGGCAGCAGAACGGCGAACGACGACGGCGATTCTGGCTTCGGTGAGCGACGACGGCGGCGACGATTCCAGCTTCGGTTGCTCCGGTCTTCGCACGACCATGGCACGAGCGGCCGAAGAAGAAGATGGAGATTCCGTCGATGGAGGAGAGAGGGGAGGAAGAAGAAACCACTTTTCCCTTTTCTTCACTCTCTCACTCACTTTCTCTCTCTTAGGTCATCACACACTTGGCCCACCATGACCTCATGTGATGTCACCTTCCACTCACCATTTCTTGATAATTATACCCCTTCTAGAAGCATTTAGGGTAAGCCAAAATGTGGGGGTAGAGGTGGCATACGAATTTTGCTAAGTTTTTCCCTCCGATTGAACCTTAATCCCACTTGAATTAAATCAAATTGACTAACATTAATTCATTCAACACCTCATCAATTAAATTGGTATTTTTCCTTACCACTGTGGCGTACTTGCATCCCAATTTCATAATCTCTAGCTTCGACTGAACAAAAACGGCCATATTTATCCAATCGAAATTAAAACCCGAAAATTTGAATGTCACAACTCTTCCTCTCTTATAAAAATTTCGTCCTCGAAATTTAAACACTTACCAATTCTTAAACCGAAAGGTGGGGGTACAGTCGTCTCATATAATCTTCTCTTTCTCAGGTTACCCTCTCTGTACCAATACTACTAGATCATTGCTATCTTGCCCAAACCACTTCGGGTTTCAAAATACCGAACGCTTGCCCACTTAAAATTCCCAAGGTCTTCAACACAAAATTTGCGAAAATAAACTGGCGATTCTGAGCAGTCTCTAAACCGTCTTTGATAATTGCGACTGAACCACTGATTTCTGAACCAACTCTGGATCTGCGATTTTCTAATCTCTGGTCTCATCTCAACCGACTGAAGTTCTGTACACTCTACTCTGCACTGATTAAAAAGAAACTATCTGACTGATTTACTGAAACTGGAACCTCTGGTCAAGATTTGAAAAAAAAAACTCTGACACTGATCTGACAACTGCAAACACTGATTACTGAGCTGACATCATTATTCACTTTTTTTTCACCATTGAAATTATGTATCCTCTGCTATACACTGCTTAATAAAGAACCCTCTGAAAACTCTGCCAACTTATAATCTCTTATCTAGATTCGAGATATAATTCATCCTCGACACTCCATGTCGGTGAACTATCCGAGACACACACACTTCGATATACCCACTTTGTGTCAAGATAGGATCTTCAATTTCTGAAATCGAATTTAGATTTGAGGTTAATTTCACTCCGACACGCTTTTAGTGTGACCTAGGCTACCGGGTAGTGTTCAGAGCTTTTTAGGACAAATGACCCGTGGTCGATTTGCTTCGAGCCACAATGAACCCACTCGACACATTGACGACTCTCAATTATCGTGAAAATCTCAAAGGTTCAAATACGGACACAGGGTACCAAAACGATAGAAACATCAAATTAGTACCGGTCGATGAGAATTTTCCAATTTAGTGGAGTCACCCACGATCGGTCATTCATCTCAGTCGAACCGACCTATCTTTGATCTTAATTCGATTTTTAACTGTGCCGTAATGATCTCTAAATATGAGCACGGTCGAGAAGTCGATTCCTGGTCGAATTCTCAAGTCAATTTGCCTTAAAGTCTTTAATAACTCACCCAACTAGTCTAGTTATCTCGTAAGTGGCCAACTCAGAGAAAAACACTGTAATCACGTCAATGAAATGCCCAATTTAACCAATCGAAATCAGAGTCTGAAAATCAGGATGTCATACACTCAAAACAAAGTCTATTCATACTGTCTGGACAACGCTGAAATTACTATGATTAGCTTCCCATAAGATATTTTCTTTAATCTCTACATCATCAATTACACACAATCATCCTCAGAACCTTAGCGTTCTGTCTTCAGGAATTTGAAAATCAACCTCTCTCTCATCTGCATTCTCTTATAGTCTTCTGAATTTCTGAATCTGTCCACTGAAGCGCTTTGATTCTAATCTATACTCTCAGCTCAATTCTGAGGATAGTCATAAGATTCAAAAGGTGGCCTACCTTAGATTTGAAAACCGAATTTCGCACTTTCTCAATTAGGATCAAATCCTTGAGTACCAACTATGCAACTAAGGACTCTCAACTCAGTGAATCTGCGACTTTGCCCACCTTTCCAGAGTGATTCAAAATATCATAGTCATAATCCTTAAGGAGTTCCATCCAGTGATGCTGTCTCATATTCAACTCCCAAGGTCTCAACTGACGGGACGCATATGCCACAACCCTATCCTGCTACATCAACAAGCAACCAAATCCTTTAAACGACATATCACTGCAGATCTCATAACTTTCAGGACTAGATGGAATGATCAGCATAGTGCGGTAGTTAGCCTCTTCTTAGGCCCTTGAAAATTACGCTCGCACTCATCTGTCCACACAAACTTTTCTTACTTCCTCAGTAGTCGAATCACCTGCAACGCTAACACTGAAAACCCTTCCATAAAACTTTTGTAATATCCTGTTAATCCTCAGAAACTTCTGATCTCTATCCATGTAGTCAATATCAACCAACTGAACACTACTTTAATTTCAGACGAGGTCTATGAAGATTCCTTCTCCTGAAATCACATGACTTAGGAACACAACACGAGTCATCCAAAACTCGCTTTTGCTAAACTTATTGCAAAATCCAAGAGCACTCAAGGTCGGAAGTACCATCCCCAAATGTCTCTCGTGCTCCTCAATACTCTTTGAACACACTAGGATAACTTCACTGAACACGATCACAATTGATTCAATTACCCCAAGGTGATGCACTAGAGCGAAGTACTACCTTTTCAGTAGATCACACTACCAAGACTTCATTCTTGTACACTTGCTCTTATAGCTCTAGGTCATGTTCAAATTTCATATTTTTCATGCATTGTTTAGGCAGCTTATCAAGTCAATCATCACGCATCATTTTCTAGCTTGCTTATGACTGATTTTCACACTTTTATGATTGTCACTATTCGACCATGAATTCGATCAACTCAACATTTTTTAGAAAGTCTTAAGATCCGTCTTAACTTTTCCCATGAACACCAATTTGCATTATTTGCATATCATTTGACCAATTTTCTATTTTTGTCAACTTTGCCTGGAAATCCATTTCTAGTGAAATGCGGAATGCTTGCTCTGCTTTTGTTGAGTCATATCTATTTTTATTTTTTTATGAATTTTTCGATAGAGATTCTAAGGTCAGGTCCTTCAAAGAAATTTGTTTATCTTTCTCTTGTCTATATTGTGATAACATTCAAATCTTTTAGACTTCATTCACTAGGACAAATCATTATTGATATATCATGATTCCTTTCTGTCCTATTAAGTTTATGATGTGATGTTATGTGTTCTTAAATTTTTATAAATCTTACATAGGTCATCATATGAAACTCTCTTCATGAAAGTTATTCCTCGTGATGGGTTTGATTTTTGTAATTTTCTTGGAGTCAATTATTAATGGGTTCCACTCCAATTGCTTTGATCTTTTTTGTCCTGTTGGATAATTTCTATTGTGATTCTTTGCTGTGATTTTCTTTTAGGATTTTTCAGGACATCTTGTAGGCTGAATTGAATTTACACGTTTTCACGAGTTTTGATCTTCACTTTCTGAACTTCGTACACAAAAATTCTTGAAAAATAAAAAGCCTTGTACCGTGTTTTTCAGACCTTTCGAATGTGCAACAAATCTGAAATTTCATATTCTAGTTTATTTTTGTTCATGTGATGCCAATGTATGAAAATATCGCTCTCGGAAAATGCTTTTGCATGGATTGGATAGTGATTCGATATTGATTTTGTCTAAGTTTGAGTCGTATTTAAAATGTTTGCAAAGCTTGATCAATGTGCCCATTGATGCACCTAAGTTAGCCTTGACAATTAAATGTGCCTCATAGTTGTGATTAAATCGTGTCGCCCTTTCATCCAAGCTCTCATATTTCACTTTATATCCAAATTTCCAAAATTCTGCTTTCGGCTTGGCGTTGAGGTTGCCTAGCTTTGGACCGTATTTACGGTGCTTGCGAAGCTTGATCAATGTGCCCATTGTTACACCCAAGTTAGTCTTGATGGCTAAATGCTTTCCATAGCCATGACATAACTTCGCTACGTCATTGATGATTTTGTTAATATCCATTTTTCAATCCCTTCTCAAGTGGTTTTGGGCATCATTTGAACCTATTAGGCTTTACTGTGTTCATTTTTTAAACACGTGTGTTTGTATTTGGCACTTGACAATTGAATAAGTGATCCAGTGTTGGCTCACTAATCTTGCTTGATTGATTGAAAACTAAGGCCCGATGGTCTATTTGCATGTTAATTTCAATTATGTATGTGATTTTTAGATGTATGCATAGATACAATGCATGATCTTGTGGGATACCTTTAGGTCACATTTAGAACCTGTTCTAGTGACTTTTTAGTGTTGGTTGCCACGCGAGAATACAAATAGTGACCAACAGCTATAAGTCATAAAATAAATGGATTGGTAGATGTCCCAAGTGAATCATTGCATGAATCACAAAGGCTAATCCTGAGGCCCAACTTGATCAATTATGCATACTCATCTAGTTTCTTGATTGTTCTTATTTGTTTTGTGACTGTGATTGCTTTTGTATGTTTATAATGATGATTATTTCTTTCATTTTGTAAGTATTGAGCCTTAGTATTAGATTAGAGTAAGTCCATGGAAGTGATGGCCCCCAAGACATGAAGATAATGAATGGTAAATATTCAATCCGACCCCGTCTTTTATTAAATGTTCCCCGATATATGTTTCGGGTTGCCTCATTATATGAATTCCCAATGAGTTGCGGGTTTATTTCTTTCAATTTACTTTTTGTTTAGAATTGCATGTTAAATTTACCGTTTTTCTTAAACTGCTTTTGGGTGTTTACTTATCGTACCACCTTTAAATTTCAAAGTGATTGCTTTCTTTCTTGTTCTCTCTTAATAGAAATAGAATTGCATGAAATTAATCATCCACGCATGATCACCTAATTAGTTTCATTGGCATGAAAAAGTAAAAAAGATACGTATGGACACTTTAGGAAACACTACAAACTATTAGGTATTGAAAGGGCACTAATAGAAATGTTAATGTAACCCAAGTCTCCGAAGCCTAGAATCTCCAGTTGCATAAATATCGAAGGACCACTCCGATCCTCAATTGGGTACTTGACCCTAAAAAACAAGACTAGTGACGACTCCTAACTTTTATTTGGGTTGTCTTAAACAACTCATAGATTAATAAATGAATCCGTTATGAAGCGTATGGGTTTTGATAAGATTCACCGTAATTTAGCATCCTCAATGTGGAAATCTTCTAGAGGATGAAGTAATGACATCTTTATAGATGAGAGTACTATTGAGAGGGCTAACAGTACTCCTAAATTCGATATTTACATCCAATCTCCTTTTCAAGGTGTATTGTTCGTGTGGATGCGAATCACGACAACTCCCACTATCATGCAAGGTACAATCTTGGGAGAGCTCACGACCTTGATCAAGGGAATGCGGTCAATCTTGAAAGAAGTGATGACATCTTTTGGGATACGTACCGTAAGAGAGCTCCTATGGTCAAGTACCCCTAAACTTGACCTATTTCTTCTCCTGCCAAGGGACACGATTGGTCAGGTCGCGACACCTGGAAAAGTCTTTGGTCATCGGATAGCAAGACCTTTCTCTTTGATCCCCAGATGAGGCTTAAAAATCTGAACTTTGACACAGATACTCGTCCCGTTGAGGCAGCTAAGTCGCTGCCAAAGAATTACGCATTCCCTCATACCCGCTTGAAATCTCCCCTTTGCGATACTAGCTCTGATGTTGTTTTTGAGATTGGAGTAGACCCTCAAGATACCAAACCCTTTGGGAAAATCGGATCGTGTTCTCTAAACCTTTGAGCTTCTGCTTCAGCTACAGGAAGATTCTGGAAGTGGGAAAAGATATCTACATGTACAGGTCCAATAATCGTACTACTATGCATTGCGATCTTTATTTTTATATTGCGTATAAGTTTCCAGAAAAATGGAGATCTTTTATATTTTTAAAGCATGCATAAAGTTTGAGTGATTTTCTAGAAAACGCCCTGAAATTCCATGATTTTCTAGAAAACGCTCTATAATTCCATGTTCAAAATAGAACAACTTTATTTTGAAAATTTGAGACAGTTCAAAAGTCCTTTTATACAAAATCTCTAATTTTTTAAAATGTTCATTGTGGTCTGAATTAGTAGCCTGTAAAATTAGAGGTCTTGATTGCAAGATTGAGAGGTCCTCGTGTGCAATAAATCGAACGAAGTCTGTTTGGCCTTCGAAACTATTTTTCAACTGAGTCTTGGGCGAAAGGAAAAATCGGTTGGTTTTTAGCAAAACTTTAAAACATAAAAGCTGTGGAGGACACATTTTCCTAACTGCCTGTGAATTTTGGTGCGCTTTTGAATGTAATTGATATTTTTCTCACATTTTTTGAATTCACGGATCAAAACCGGGTCAAATTTGAATCACTAAGTCTTTCTCGGGTTAGAACCAGTCCGAGTAGTCTTCATGAATTTTTGAGTGGACACTCTAAACTTTCTAACCATGCGTGAACCTTTGTGATTGGACTTCGTTTGATGGGTCAATCCCATTAAAACCGATTTCGTCCGGTTTGGCAATTAAACTATATAAGGGACCCTTTAATGGTTCACTCACTCTTGTTTGATTGAGAATCAAGGTCGATGGACCTATATATATACCAAGGGGGCTCGAAATTTTCCAGATTTCTCTCTTCTTCTCTCTCTCTCTCTCTCACTTGTAAACCATCTTCTCTTCCATCTCCATCCTCATCTCTTCCATCTCCAAGCTCTCTTACCTTGTATCCCCTTGTTTCAAAGTAAGTTAGTTTTATATACACAGTTTTTATACAGGGTTACCAACTTACGTGATAGTTGGTTAACCTTTTCTTGTAATACAAACATCAATACTCCCTGGAGTGCGGATTACCGCCCTAGTGGATGACTTGATGCTTTAGTTTCTGCATCCTTCAATACATGTAATTTCAACTTTTCAGCTTTATATAATACAAGTTTATACCACCTTCATGGTTGGTTTTTGTTTATGCATACTCTTACTTTATATATTATATATTGCTTTCGGTCTTTACATCATTTTTAATTATATATATGTTTACTTTAATGTCTATGCATGTGATTTTTAGATGTATGGATAAATGTGATGCATGGCCTGGTGGGTAGCCGCTTGGGATTGATTAGATCCGAATTTAGGGATTAATTGATCTTTACCATCGTTATGTGAATGCAAATGGTGGCCAGTTGTCATTAACCATTAATTAATCAATCTTTGAAGATGGTGGTTTAAGACCGATGTCCAATCCAGTCACGTTTTATAATACCGAACATGTCTCGCGTTTTCAATCGGTTCCATAATAATTGCCCGACAAGTTACAATTTTCTTTCACTGCACTTACAATAGCTTGTTCTTTCCTTACATTGATTTTTTATTATCACAATGTCTTTCTTTATGTTGTGGGTTTCACTTATTGAAGTTAAGATTAGAAATAGCCTGGATTTTAAACGAACCCACCTACAAGCATGTCGCATGATCGCTTAGTGAATTTTGGACCTCTTTACCATGAAAATGATAAATACAAATGCATGGTCACTTAGATAACATCCCAACAAGTTTGGTACTGAAATGGCATTAATAGAGACGTTAGTGTAACCTAAGTTGCTAAACCCAATAATCTCTAGTTCCGTAGAAATCAAGAAGAACCTTCCACTTTTCTATTGGGTATTTAGCCAATCCCTAAAAATGAGGCTAGTGGTCATAGATAATATTCAAGGTGTCTAAAAGAACTCTAAAATCAAACTCTTGTCACACAAGATATGGGCTTGGAAGAGCCCATGTTTATGATTGATAACCCGTTTGCAATGTTAGCAAATGATGGTCCGTCCGAATTTGTTGTTTGTACGAACCATTTGGGCTATCTCATAAGCAATTTCCTCTAAACCCCCAATGCCCGAGGGGTCGAAACCCGCGCGACGGACAAGGGTTGCGACGTCAATAGCTCGCTAATTAGGGGTAATCGAGTCCACGGTGGGTAAGGTCTAGACCTGGACCCCGTACCCACCCCTGTTATAACTGGTTCCCATTTTCTGGACTCTATACCCGACCCTATTTGTATTGAATCCTGTACCCGACCCATCATGTTTTTCCGATCCGGTTCCAGGGTCAACCTTGTTTCCACTGGAACACATTTTATGATCTCCTAATATCCTACACGACTTTGAATTTTATATTAATAAGCGAGAAAATAACGTAATCATCCTAATTTATATTGAAACATTAAGCATTGGTAATAAATTAGTACATAAACTTTTTGACTAAACGAAAAATTATAATAAATAAAATCATAAGGCAAAGAATTAGCAACAAACATGAGTCTTATATTAGTCTTATTCCCACAACTGTTGCATGAAGTTGCTCATTTATGCAAGCATAAATCCTCCTACAAATAAGAAATTAGGCGAGCCAATTCATGTAATACACAAGAATTTGGTGGTGGCGAACACCCTCCATCCATCAGACGGTGCGAGAGGGAGCCGGTGAAGGAGGGAAGCAAGTGAGGAAGAGGAATGACGCCGTGCATGTTTGAGATAGCCAAGAGGAAAATATCGTGTGATTGTGAGAATAAGAATAGAAATCGGGACCACCGGCCGTGGTGGCTCCTTTGGATAAGACTCGTCGATCCTCAACGAAGAGGTGAAGGGTTCAAAACCCGGGGAGGCGCTAGGTGTATTAAGTGTGACTCAAGGGTGGTGGGTTCTCTTGCTTAAGTGTCACTTGGGGGTTTACGGCGTGGCTATCGGCTATAAGTCAGTTCCTCCAGCACCAAAAAAAAAAATAGAAATCAGGAGGAAAAAAAAAAGCGTTTTGGACCTCTACTTACAAAACCAATTCCAGAAAAACTGGTCCAGGAACCGATTTTCGGGTGGGTAATCACTCAGAACCTTTTCTCGGACCGGTTTAAACCGGTTCCCGAATGAGTTTCAATGGAAACCGGTTCTCAACCTTGTTTTCCGGGTGAGCCGGTTCGGGAACCAGGTGTACCTGATCCAATTGCACACCCCTACTGCTAATTTCAGCAAATTGACTAGGTCATACATATACCGAACTGTGAGTTCTCCTATGTCTTTTATGATATCTGAGATTCTCTTGAGAGTCAGGATCCAATGGCTGAAAATTGACATGCTTATTCCGGATGATTTTCAGCGTGATAACAAACAAGAAGACCGGTCGCTTTAATTTTGACTGCCCAAGATTAATGCAAGTGGATCACTAGATTACTCTCGGATCTCTGGTACAACGTAATGGGAATCAATATGATGTTTATATGTAACCCAGGTAACGGAAATTGTCCCTTTAGGGAAATGATAGGCTCTTTCGTGTTCCTCCTTTAGTTTTATTGTCATAATAGATCATACGATGTTGCCGGTTATAAGGAAATCAAAAGGCGTAATTTAATTATATTGGGGTGATGCAAACGTGAATGTACTGAGTATATATGTCTTTTTACCAGATGTCCCCGGATCCGGACATTGGTGACTTCAATTGGCGAATGCCGACATAGGATATTGGCCCAAATAAATATTTACTTTTTCAAGCACAAGTGCGGATTGGGGTCACTTGGGGCAAAGAGAGTCAACACGGAACCTGATGGTAATCATACGACAACGCAAATTGTAGCGGCCACTTTCCTTCTGAAGGATTCAGGAAATCGTCCAATTTCCTCCACCTTCAATATGTTGATGCCAACTTGATGAACAAGGATGCAGACAATGCTGTAACGATGGCGACGAACCCTGAATACTATGAATTGCAGATCATGGGTAAGACTCCCCAATACGGGGTCAATGTCTTCAACGGTGGTCCTGGGTTTTCAACTCAGTGTTTGAAGCAGTAAATTAAAAGACCTCCCTGGGCCATACATTATGCCCAAATAGTTTTGAAATGGTGTCCGGAAGTTACCATCTTTTATTGTTTTTGGAAGTACAATCACATTGCTTTTATATGCATTGTCGGTTTACGATTTCAGTTGACGAGCTAGCATTAACAGGAAATCAGTTGTGAGTTTCCACCAGAGCCCCGGGAAGTTCATGTCTTAGCAGATCTCCCTTAAGAGATGGCATATTATGTCTAGAACGTTAATTTCTTCCGTGTTTCAATATTAGAGGGGAGTAGATTCTCAGCAGAAGCTTTGCAGCTTCGGCTATTTTTTGTTGCATCTTCGTGTATTGTTAACGTGTGTTTTTTTTCTTGGATGTTGGAGTTTCATTACCATTTTCGAAGAAGGAAGGAATTAAGAGTTCTTGCCCTTTGCCACTGAGGCAATTTCACTCATTACCCCATATATATATGTATGTATAGATACTTGCCATCAATGCGACATTTTGATTGCCACTCCAAAATGAGAATCTTTTAGACGTACAAAAATTGATTGGTTTTTTTTTTTCATATGTGGAAAAAAATGAGAATAGAAGAATAGGGCGCGCATGTTTTTATTTTTGTTCCTTTTATGTTCCTGGGAACATAAATAATAAAAAAAGTGTTTACGCTTCCGGGAACAATTTTTGAATAAAAAAACGCGTTTGGTAAACTTGTTCGGAAATAAATAAAAAATAAACATAAACATGTTTAGTAAATTTTATTCTTTTTTTGTTTCTTTCATTTTTTTAATATTTTTATTTTATTTTTCATTTTTTCCATTCTTTTTTATTTTTTTTTTTTTTACGGTTGTTCGGCCTCCAGCCCGAGAATGGCCGATGGGGCGGCAGCCTTGCCCAGCTACGGTGAGAAGAAACGTTTCTTCAAAATTGTTTTTGGGAACAAGAAGTAGTTTTTTTTTTTGTTTTTTTTTGTTCTTTTTGTGTTCCGGGAGAACAAAAGAACAAAAAAAGAACGCAACCAAACGCGTTTACTGTTCTTTTTTTGTTAAAGAACAAAAAAAAACAAAAAAGTGTTCTGGAACAACACTTTTTAGGAACGTTTCCATGCAGCCCCATAAATCCTAGATTACCAAATCTTGAACATTTCCTTTCATGTGCAAAAGCCAAATCCATACTTGCCGAAAGAAGATTCATTTTCTTCCCTCCAATTACCAAATCTCGAACATTTCCTTTCACGTTCAAAATCCTAGTCCATACTTGCCGAAAGAAGATTCATTTTCATCCTTTCGATTACCAAATCTTGAAAATTTTCTTCCTTGTGAAAACGATATTCCGCGGGAGGCTGTCAATGATGATTACCGGGATTTAGATTTGAGGTCTACCAAGGGGATGTGATTTATGTGTATATAAGGAAGAACATTGTCTTGTCTCATTTTCAAAAACACTCTGTTCTACAATGGCAATCCTAAGTCCACGAATGCACCTCTCCAAATGGTTGGTTTTGGTAATAAGTATTATCAGTATGATAAGCAATGGGCGTGCTCGAGCGAGAATCCCTGTATCAAACAAAGTTACAGGTTTCGAGAAGCCTAAAGGAACAGTAAAAACCATTGAGGTCATTCCTAAACTCTACCCATTGCTCTTTCAACTTTATTTTTTTCTTTTAATTATGTTCCCTTTGCTAAAATAATTTATGAGAACTTACTGCAGAGTCATGAAAGTGGTGAAGTGATCGATTGTGTTGACATTTACAAGCAACCCGCTTTTGATCATCCGCTTCGCAAGAATCACACCATACAGGTTTTTGTTCCCTCACTTGCCCCGGTATTCTGTCCAGTGCTGCTCTTGCGAAATTTGTAGTTAACAGTAGAAAGGGCAGCGATGACGGTATGAGTACCTTAATGATGAGGGCCATCATAGAGCAATTCTAGGAGAAAGATATTTCGATATTAGAGGTTGTCTAAGAAATACTGGTTGTTCTAAGTCGGAAGAATTGTCATCCGACCTTATATATGTTCGCCCACCTTATTTGATAATCGCTGAAGCTGGCATGTTTATGAATAGACGAACCCAAGCTCCAATCGGAAAGCGAATGAAGCGGGATATGTGAGAGGTGCATTCCGTCAAGTTTGGTGGAAATACGGTAAATGCCCTAAAGGAACGGTCCCCATCAGAAGAGTGCAAAATGGTACCACTCGTCACGTTAAACGGTGGACTTCACGCCTGAAGCGGCTCAATTTGACCGAGAATGAATCCGATGATGAATCCGATGATGATGGTGGTGAACATAAAGTATGTGCAAATACATCACGATATCACTTATTGTGGCGTTAATTTTCAGTTGAGTTTTCGTTTATGTGCTGATCCTTAAAGTTCACTTCCTTAAGAGTTTGTTGTGTATTGGTCAGTACGCCACAGTAAATATGAGCGGCGGCAAGTACTTGGGAGCTCAAGCATACCTTAATGTGTGGAAACCTGAAGTAGTGGACGATGAATTCAGTTTGGCTCAAATTTGGGTCGCAGCAGGCCCTCGTGAGGAAGTGAACACTGTGGAGGCCGGATGGATGGTAAGAACTAAGAATGATTGAATCCAAAGAATTTAGCATAAATGGCATTCTAAATGTGTAGATTTAGAAGTTGAGAGTTTGTATTTTTATTTTAGGTTAACAGACAAGTAAGTGATAGCGGGCTCCCAGAGCTTTTCGTATTCTATACGGTGAGTTCATAACTCTTCTGACAGCTTACGATTCACCAAGCTTTCATAAACATATTAAACATTGACATGCTTTTCTTGGGTGGACTTTAGGGTAATGGCTATGAGACAGGCTGCTACAATACAGATCCAGATTGCCGTGGATTAGTACTAGTACCTAGCCAATTTGCTTTGGGTGCTGCGCTTGAAGGAGTTTCCACCTATTATGGATCTCAATATGAATTATTAATAGCCTTGGTTAAGGTAATGGAACAATCTTCAAGGTAAATATACACGGGATACTCTCGAGCCTTCTGTCTTATAACAAAAATATTTCAGAATCAGGATACTGGATCGTGGTGGCTGCGAATTGAGGACAACGATATAGGATATTGGGAAAATGATGTCTTCACTCATCTAAATGGCTATGCCGATCGAATTGACTTTGGCGGAGAGGTATCCAGGAGACAAAAGGGTCCTACACCTACGTCAACGCAAATGGGGAGCGGCCATTTCCCTTCTGAAGGCTTTGCAAAGGCGGCCTATTTCCGCAGTATTAAATTCTGGGACGACGGATTAAATATAAGAGACCCGGAGAATCTCATGAAGTTTGTGAGTAAAGCCGAATGCTATGATGTCAAACGGGAGTACTTCGACGCCACATATGAAGCTCATTTCTATTATGGGGGCCCCGGACTTTCAGCTCAGTGTGCAAGTTATTGAACATATGATAATATGCCTTTTTTTTATTATTATTATTAAATAAGGCTCTATCAAATGTTAGTGAGCACAGCAATGCTTTTGAAGGAATCACTGCTTGGTGGTTCGATGTACTTAATTTACTTAAAGTCACTTATGAACCGATAATCATTTTGAAAAGAGAGTATATTGGTCATAATCACGCTTTTCAATTACAGCTCCTCCTTTTGAATAAAGTACCTGAAACGGTTGGAATGAATGGAGCAAACAATCACAGCTCAGTAGTATATCTCTTTTAAACGGATCGAATATTCACTATGCATACTTATAAAACTATACTATAAACTCAATAATCCCAAATCCGATAGATAATATAAGCACAACTTTAGATATAAGTTATTTCCTTTCAGTAGATGTTCATACTAATACGATCAAAATGAACAGTGAAATACGCGTTCACATTAAAAGTAAAATACTTAAATACTCATTATTCTCAAATTTATTTCATATATGCACAGTAAATTTATACATATTAGAAAAACTCATTTAAAGCAACAACATCAAATCATAAGTTAATGAGCTATACCTTTGATCAATTTCATATCGGATATCAATGGTCTGTAATATCAACAAATTTACTTGAAGAGTTATGCAAATCGACTCTTATTTACTGCATAAAAACCCTCAACTACTCATGTTCTTACTAACACGTTGAGTGAGATCATTGATCACTTTATTTCAAAATTTGTTCATCTTGCATCACGGGACAATTAACTCCTAATACACCCAAGACAGGATTCATAAGGTCGTCATATTAAAATGATCATTGTGCACTTACAATCGCAACACTAAGATAAAGATCAACTTCTTTGAATTCCAACCTCAGTTGTCTCCGAAGGCTAGTTGTCTCTAGCATAAGTGGTTTACAAACTAGAACTTATCTTTAATCCACAAATCTTAATAAACAATTTATCACTTAAAGGATCATCACTTAATATTGAATGCCCATAACTTCCTAGATAAGCAGGATAAGAACTTACCTATTTTTCATCAAATTCAAGGAATCTCCAATTCTCAAACATAAAGGTTCATCACTTGCAACTTCTGATTTAAGCACTTGCATTACATCATAGTTTCAAACAATAATACAACCGAAATTGACCATGCCTAGTAATTCCACGAAGCTCTTTAACCTCTTCTTTGTTCCAGGTAGAAGAAGGTTCTAGTTTCGACAGATGGACAAGGGCTTCCCTATATTGGACCATGAGTTCTTTAATATTTTCAAAACTTATAACTTGCAAGATTCAGTACCCAAACTTGGCATGTCTATTTTGGATAGCTTATAGGTTGATGACCATGAAGACACCGGTTGTTACAATCTTGAATGTCCTGGGTTCGTGCAAATCAATTGTAACCTGCCCAATGCCCCAGCACGTAGGCCCGAGTTCACAAAAGCTGAGCGCGGGGTCCAGGTACTCAAGCTTGGATCCCAACACCCAAGCCCGGGTCCACGAAGATTGTGCCCCAGTCCATTGAGGTTGGGCCAAGGACCCAAGTGCCCACACTGAAGTCCATCAAAGACTAGGCCCTAGATCTCAATGTCCATTCCCTAAACCCTAGTGCCTTGGTTGAGGTCCATCAATGTCGGATCTAGGATTCTAGTGTCCATACCCAGATCCCCGGCTATCCATACACAATTTACCAACGCTCAAATAGTGCATGTCTATTTAGAAAAATAAAATTAGATATTCAATTCCCAAACGATGAAAAATATTTTCTAGTTCATTAATAAGTTTCAGTCAAACACAAGAAATGGAGCCAAAATCTCTCTCTTGGAAGACTGAACTACTTGATTTACTGCCTTAATTAAGAAAGCAGATATGCCATTTGTCCACGCCATCAGAAGTTCTTCTCTAGTCCGGCCAGATATGCTTTCATATACGAGTTTTCAATTTTATTACTTTTCCGTATGTTAATAAAAGACAATATTTATGTTCAATCAATGCAATGAATACAGACGAATAATACAATGGGTTCTGGTGAAAATATTATTGTGTTGACGTTGTTTCATTGCGTCTTCGGAAAGTAAAAGCTTCTGATTATTTACTCGAAATTTTTCTATTTAAAATTGATTTCTTTTGCTATGCATTGGACAAAAAAGAGAAGATTTTGTCAAGCAATAGAAGGCCGAAGAGATGAATTCATTCGACCAAAAGAAGATTGATGAATTCTATCTTTTTTATTATCACAGATGGGTTGTAGGACATAAACGCCCATATTCCTGGAGTCAACCTATGCTATATTGCGCACACAGACGAAATGAACGATGGAATAAATGAGAGAGAGAGAGAGAGAGGAGTGCAGTACAAGTGTTCTCACAAGCACACGAGAGAGCTTGAGAAGAACACGTTTTTAGCTGCATTTGGATCTCCTTGTTCATCTTCTTCTTCTTCTTAACATTATCATCTCTGGAGAAGTTCGTGTAGGAATGAAAAAAGAAAAAATAGAATGCCCAGGTGGGTTCTTTTGTTTTTCACTCTCTTTGCTCTTCCCTTTTGTCTAACAGATTATGCTATAAATCTTCTTGGAATGTCCAGATGAACGATCGAAGGTCCTTATCAGGGTGCACGAGGTGTGGAGTTTCTGGTGTTCTTGTCCATGAAAGCGCTCGTTTCCCTTTCTTCACAAAATTCATCCTGGTTAATGTGGTAACTGCATTTCATTTGCGAACCTCATAGCTATAAGGAAAATGACTAAGAATGCGCAAGTTTATTCTAGATTATAACTTTTTTGGGTTTGATCTTTTCTACCGTCAAAGCCATGTGCTATTTCTGGGAATTATGGCGAGAAAATATTTTATGTTGGTTGAAACTTTTGACCATATTTCGATGTGCTTTCCTAATAAAATGATCGTTTTCATCTATCTGTAGCGTAGTTTCGAATGTCTCACTTCTTCAACCCCTTCACAGTTATCTAAATATTATTGCCCTTCACATTTAGGAAAGAGGGCCAGGTCAGTGTTGCAAGATCACCAGATGGGTCAAAGAGCAGTTGCTAATCCTGATTGCGAGCTCAATTTGAATTCTAAAAGTGATGCGTTGTTCAATATCCCTGGCCGTTTTGAGTATTTGGCCCCTAAGAAACTATCGAACTCTGACTCAGCCAATAGTCCCTATCGCTTCTCTTGATTTCTAGGCATTCTCAACTCTGACCAAACCTAACAAGTCCCCTAGATCACCTCATCGTAAAGAAATTTGGGCTTGTGACAAAGTAGGCTTAAGCATTGTAGATTCTCTTCAGGAACGTGCTAGAGCATTGCCTGGAAAAGTTATCAAGTCATTGAATAGCAAGACCATTCTTTTCGGTCCCCAGATGAGGCTTAGAATTTTGAATTTTGAAGCACATGCTCGTCCAATTGAGGCAGCTAAGTCACTGCCAGAGACTTATGGGCTCCTTCATACTGGTTCAACATCTCCCCTCTGTGATAATTAAAATGATTGAAATTCAGAAGTGATAGAGCTCATAGGTGAAGTGCTCTATATGCATACATGTGACTGACACTATTTTGCAACGAATTACAAGTGGAAGGTAGTAAGGAACAACTTGATTATCTGTGATAGAGCTCTGTTAAAAGCTGATCCATTTTTGGAAAGTCCTAGAAACTGTTGGGGAAATTTGATTGTTGAAGAAGATGGAGAAGTAGTAATAGACTCTTGATATTTTAATATGTGATGCTGATCATTGTCCTTGAGGTATTATTTACCCCCACTATTGTTGCTGACAACAGAACAAATATACCTCATGGGCATACATCAAAGCCACAAAGAAATGAATTTAGCAATTACTTGAATTTCTCTTGGAATTTATCCTTGATTGTGTCAAGATTACGTGTATGAAAAGAAATGAAGAGAGAGTTTTGAAAAAGAAGCATTTTTGAACGATTGTGGTTATTATAAATAATATGTGACTTGATGTCTATTTAAAAAAAAAAAAAAACGATCTAGACATCTCTTGGAATTAACTACCATATCTCCAAATATCACCACTCTTCATTTCAAGAATAATTTCTTCATAACTACCGATGACTTTCCTTTGGGACAAAATGTCACGAAAAATATTAAATAATATCATTCATTATTTTAATTTTTCCATAATTAATTGTTTAAAGAAAAATGCTGAAATGATATTTTTAAATTTATTTATTTATCATATTCATTTTTGATTAAGTAAAAGTCACGAAAAAAATTGACCCATTGCATGTATATTTATAGATTAGTCTTTTATTACTTTTTATTCTCTTTTATTATTTATTTTATTAGCAATATTTTGACACCTCTTTTTTAATAATAAACTAGTTTAACAATCTTCCTCGTGTCGGAGTGTTAGCCGATGACTTTCCTTTGGGACAAAATGTCACCTCTTTCCATAATTAAGAGTCGTGTCTTCTTTGATTAAGAGTCACGTATTCTCTTAAGCAAGAGACACCTCTTTTTTAATAATAAACTAGTTTAACAATGTTTCCGGAAAATATTTTCCGGAAAATATTTTCCCGGAAGTCATTTTCCAAGAAAATGACTCTATTTTACGGTGTTCGGCCAAAATCTAAAATTTGAATGAAAAATATTTTCCACCGTTCGTTAGCTCATTTAATTGTTTGGGAAAATTTATCAAAAATTGAATTTTAATATTTTTAAATGACCAAAAAATTTATTTTATTTATTTATATTTTTTTAAAAATGATTTTTTAATTATTTATATTTTTAAAAATCGAAATTTTTATTATTTATTATTTATTATTTATTTTTCTTTTCCTTCCTTCTTCCTCCTTCCTCTGCCGTCGCCTCCTTCCTCCTCCTCTTCCTCCTTCCTCTGCCGTCACCTCCTTCCTCCTCCTTCCGCCGCCGCCACCTCCTTCCTGCTTGAAGATGGTCGACGCGCGCCGGCCGACCAAGACCCGGTGGCCGATCCGGCGAGCTCGAGGCTCGGCCGATCTCACCCGAGCTCACCGGATCGGCGATAGAGCTCGAGCTCGCCCGGATCGGGAGCCCGAGCTCGCCGCTAGATCCGGCGAGCCGCGAGCTCTGCCGACAGATCCGCGACCTTATCGCATCACCCCAAACAAGCATAACCAAATCCCCAAAACAGAGCAACGAACGAACACACGAGAAAGCACGCGGAGCACTAAAAAAATCCCAAGGAAAGGAATCGGGGGCAATCACCCGTCCACCGGAAGCCTCGCACCGCACGATGAGTAGCCTGGACGGCGGGCTCCCCGTGAGCCTCCCGGCGCCGTCGCGGTGCTCCCTCTTGAGCCGGTTCCTCCAGAGCGGCTTCGAACCGCCGGGGAAGTGGAGTGCCGCGGCGGCGGCAGCGCCCCGGCCGGAGCAGGCGGGCAGGAGCGGCCGGGGAGGGCGGAGAATGAGGGATGCTTCGCCCATCGTCGGTGTCGAAGGAGGAGGAGGAGATCAAAAACCCTAAGCTTTTGTGAGAGAGTGCAGAAATGAGAAGGAAAAGGCAGCGCGAGAGAGAGCGCAAGAGGCTAGGAAAATGTTTTCCTCTTTGCAAAAGAGGAAAACATTTTCCTCAATGTCAAGAGAGAATTTTCCGTTGACCGGAAAATGTTTTCCTTGACCATGTATTTTCCGTCCACCCGAACACCGGAAATCCAGGAAAATATTTTCCTGGAAGTTGTTTTCCGCGAAACGAACGGAGTCTTAGTTTGTTGTCTACATTAATTTACATAAATTCAAACACACAAGAATATATTTGTTAAGATTTGAGCCTTCAATTAGTGCAAATAATTCCATTAACAAAATAATTGGTAAAAAAAACTTCGAACTATGATTCCACTTATTAATCAAATTATCATGCATATGAATTTATGCACATTTTATTAGAAATTTCCTATGCTTAAGCACTTTTATGGCCTTGTGCTCCTCTTGCAATCATGACCATTTACAAAAGTTCATTCGACTTTTGTTAGAAGCAGTGCCACTTCTTATGCTCATATAGGTGATGTTCCTAAGTTTGTTACTTTAGCATTGCCTTGTTAAAACCTTGAACTTCATTAAGATTGTTTTCTTACACTCATCCTCCTAACTTTCCATGAGTACTAACCTTGAGCCCTGGTACTCAATCACCGTCAAGGTACAATAGCTTGTTGTTACCCATTTAACTTTAATAATTTCGTTAGAAATTATAAAGTAGGGTTTCCACTATACTTGACTATTATTAAGTGGCCTAAGACCCATTCCCTTTGTAGTACTACTTATTAAACCTTTCGAGAGTCTCTTAGTGAATGGATAAGCCAAGTTATCATTTACCCAAACATAAATTACTAAAATAAATCCATCGGCAATTATTTATCGGATATACTCATGTTGCAAACTAAAATGTCTAGAGTTCCTATTATATATTTTATTATTTTCCCTAAACATAGTTACCTCACTATCACAATTTAAAGAAATAGTTGCCATTAGTTGTGGCCACAACTCTATATCCAATAACAAATTTTGTGGCTATTCAGCTTCTTTATCAACTGCCGATAGTGGTATAAATTCAAATTCTATCGTTGAATGTGCTATATATCTTTGCTTCTTTGATGCCCAAGAGACTACACCATTTACAAGTTTAAAAATCCATCCAGATGTTAATCTTTTATCAATCGTGCTAGTTATCCCACTAACATTTAAATATCCTTTTAGTACCGCAGGTTATCTTTCATAAAATAGACCATAAATGCATTGTTTTCTTTAAATAACCGAGAATCTACTTAAAGCCTTCCAATGCACAATACTAGGATTACTAGTAAATCTGGATAATTTACACACAAAAAACGCTGTTCCATATACACCTCATCTTTTAATTTACTATTTAGAAAAGCCGTTTTAATATCCATTTGATGCACATGCAATTCATAAATTGATGCTAAAGCTAATAGAACTCTGATTGATGTAATTCGAGCAATGGGTGCATATATATCAAAGTAGTCAATTCTCTTTTTCTACTTATAACCATTTGTCACTAATCTTGCTTTAAAGGTTCATAGCATACCACTAGGATTATACTTTCTTTTGAATACCCATTTGCATCAGATTGGATTTGATTTAGGAGGCAAGTCAACTGACGTACATGTATTTTTAGTAACAATGGAATCCATTTCATCATTAATTGCTTCTTTCCAAAATTATGCATCTCTAGATGCCATTGCCTTACTAAATGTCCTTGAATTTTCATCCAAGTAAAAGAACATGGGTGATTTATTCACAACCTTTTCTCTATCTCCTTCTACTAGAAGAGTCACAAAATCGGAACCAAAATCTTTCATTTTCTTTACTCTATGACTTCTCCTTGGTTCACTTGGAGAATCAAAATAGTTTTCTTTTAATTGACAAAGTATTGGTTGCGTCAATTTTTATTTGTGAATATGCTTAGGCATCACTTTAATCTTTAAGAAACTTGTGTTCAAGAAATTCAACATCTCTTGATTCCACAATAACATTCGATTTAACACTTAATAAGTGATAAGTTTTAGAATTTCCAGCATATCCAACATACACACTTTTTAATGCCCTTGGTCCTAATTTGGTTCGCTTAGGATTAGGAATTCTATAGTACACAAGGCATCCCCACACTTTAAAGTATTGGATATTCGGTTCCCTTCCTTTCATCTGTTTGTACAGAGATATCTTAACTTTCCTTGAAGGAACTTTGTTGTGAATATGGCATACAGTAAGAAGTGCTTCTTCCCAAAAAATTATTAGGAATTTTGCTTGTAAGATCATTGAATTAACCATATCTACCGAAATTTGATTATTTCTTTCTGCCAATCCATTTTGTTGTGGTGTATAAGGCACGCTTACTTGATGCACAATACCATTTTCCTAACAAAAAAAAAAAAAAAAAAAAAAATCTAATGAGAAATATTCTTCTCCGCAATCACTTCTCAGAACTTTGATTTTTGCATCATTTTGATTTTCAACTATAGCCTTATCTATCTTGAACATATCAAAAGGCTTGATCCTTTGATCTTACTAGGTAAAAATGAGTATATCTAGAGTAATCATTGATAAATGTAATAAAATAATGATTTACACCTCTAGTCAATACACCATTTAATTCACAAATATCATAATGCACCAGTTTAAGTACTTTACTTGTAAACATATTTCACAATCATTCTTATCTAAATTGTCACATGATATCATACCAATTTTATTCATTAATTTCAAAGTACTATATCCAACATGTGATAATCTATTATGCCACAAGGAAGATGACTCGAGCATATAAATAGATATGATATTCTCATTAATACGTAACTTAAACATTCCGTTACATGAGTACCCTTTCCCAACAAGTATCCCATACTTAGATGGCATAAGCTTATCAACTTGTAAGATAACCTTTATTCCATTCTTGCACAACAAATTTGTTGGTACAAGATTCTTATGAATATCAGGAATGTATGGCCCATTAATCGAAGTCAATTTCTTTCCAAAAGTGAATTGCAATTCAAGTGTGCCTATCCTAAAACAATTGCAATATTGTGACTTCCCATCAACACTTGTTGTTCTTTTTCCATAGGTGTATAAGATTTGAATTGCTTCTCATCATTGCAGATATCACGGTTATCTTTGGAATCAAACCACCAATCCTTTGAATAATTCATAGTTGCTATGTTTAATTCAATCACCATCCCAATTTGCAATTGAGAGACCAAAGCAACTAATTCATTGATGTTTTGCTCCACAATATTTGTTGTTGTTTCAACCTTTTGCTTTTTCCTGTAGTGACACTCCTTCTTGTAGTGCCCTTTTTTACCACAGTAAAAGTAGGACTTGTCCTTCTTGAAGGTGTTGTTGTTGCCATGCTTGTTGATGTTGTTGGTGTCAACGAATTTTCTCTTGTTCCCTTTGTATTTTCTTTGTCTCTACTCATGTTGTCATTCTCAACAAAATGCACTTTATTTGCAACTCCTTTCACATAATTAGCCTCATGTTCTTGAGAACCTTCCTCAATTCAAGTATGTTTTATCAAATTATTTACGGTCAGGTTCTCGATTGTATAAATAAATTTCTTTCAATAATCATTCTAAGTTGAAGGCAATTTTAAAATAATTGCAGCAACTTGAAGATGGTCAAAAACTCCAATCATAAGGTCATTAAGTTTGGCAACATATATTTGTAATTCCTCCACTTGCTTAGAGATGTAATTTCCATTAACCATGATAAATTCAAAATATTTTAGAGCAATAAATCTAGCAGTTCCTTGTTTGTCGGTATTGTATTTGGTTTCTCAATCTATCAATACCTTGTTCATATAAAAAAGTATTGAGAATCCTTCCTCGGCACCTCTTTTCCTCATCCTCGCGCAATTTCCTTATAGCTTTGATATCATCAGAGTCATCATCTTTTGGATTAGGGATAGCGGGTAAGTTGGGGTCGAGGATGTAGAAGTACATAATTCAGATAGAAGAAGAATCATATTATCCTTCCAACGGATGAAATTAGTTTCCCATAAGGATGGATTCACGATCCGTCACGATTGTGAGCACTTGATACAATTGATGTCTCCATCTTTATAACAATTATACCTTAAGATTGTTGGGAAAATTTGATTGTTAAAGAAGATGAAGAAGTAGTAATAGATCCTTGATGCTTTGATGCTTGATGATGATTACTGTCCTTAAAGTATTATTTGCCCTCACTATTGTTGTTGTTGAGTTTAGAATAAATATAACTCTATGATATACACCAAAGCTGCAAAGAAACGAGTTCAACAATTACTTGAATCTCTCTTGGAATTTCTTCTTGAATATGTTAAGACTGTGTCTATGAAAAGAGAAGAAGAGAGAATTCTGAAGAGGAAGCATTTATGAATAGCTGTGGCTATTATAAATAATATGTGAATTGGTGTCTATTCAAAGAAAATCGATCAACATATCTTTTGGGAGTAGGTACCTTATTCCCAACCATCGCCACTCTTCATTTCAAGAATGACTTCTTCGTAACCACTGATAACTTCCTTTTGATCAAGAGTCATGTATTCTCTTAAACAAAAGACACCTTACCACTTTTATAATAACAAACTATTTCAACACCTAGAATTAACCAGCACGCTTATGCAATATCCAACAAGCTTGCAGGGGAAGTCCTCCATATGCAATGCTTATGATTGACACTATTTTGCAAAAAGCGAAAAGGAAGATGTGAGGAGTGAGAAGACGATGAAGACTCGACAAGAAAGGCATTGATTTCAGCAGCCCTTTGATTTAAGCTAAATAAAGAAGACTTGAGGTTCTAAGATTTCTTCAGTAGAGAACTAATGAGAGCTTTACCCATAATAGGAAAGGCATTGTATCAAGCTAGTAGAGGTAAAACTATAACGATTTCCGGTTCAGTGATTCAAATAATCCACATGCTAACTCTAACATAATTTATTAGTTTTTTGAAATTTCCTTTTTTTTCTTTGCTTTTTATGTATTTTTCTTCTCTGCCAGTGCGAGTCACTGACAACCCTCATCAACCGTGCAAGCCTTACAAGACTAGGCAAGGGTTGCCTCCCCCCAGCTAGTGGGGACAAGAAGGCGAGTGAGGGCCTTTGTGCCCTAGCTGATCGCACCCAAGCTGACCACACCCTCACCCTAGGCCTTTGTAGCTAGTGGCGCGATGAAGGCCTTGGGTGAGGCCATTGCAACTTCACCAACAAAGAAAAAAAAATACAAAAAAATAAAAAATAAAAAACAAATAAATGAAAATATTATTTAAAATATCCACGACAAAGCCGTCCACATTAGTAATTTCGGTCAAAATTACTCAGATTGACTCATTTGGCAAAATGTAAAAAAAATTAGGACGCAATTAAAAAGATTAAAATATTTAAGACTGAATTAAAAAAATTACAATATATCTAGACTTTTTGGACAATTTTTCCTAATTTGTCCCGAACCCAAAGAAGGTTTTGAACATAGAAAAGCTCTGAAAGGTCTTTCCTTTAGTGTGTGCACTTTTGGCGTGAAATCTGGATGGTTTAACATCTTAGACGCATCATATATGTACATACAACCATTACACTAAAAAATGTCTCATGCTAAAGATCATTTATCGACTATTTGGACAGAATATACGAAAAGTATCGATTTTAGTCAGGAGAAAATTCATACAACTGTAAATTTCACTGAAGACATGATATCGCAAATGGACAAACATCATTCTATCAACCCTGTTCCTCCCTAATTGTATAAGTGAAAGCAGCCCTACACTTGTGCGAACTTCGCCCTCTCATTTCGGAATAAAAGCGCAATTATTTTCATTTGAACAACTCTCCTTCTCAAATAATATCTATATCACATGTCTTGACTTCATTCGCTTGTAATGCGTTTTACAATGAGTTCATAGTAAATTAGACAAGTTTATACTATTGTGTTTAAATCGTGCAAGCCCCATTTTCACTGAATTATTTTGTGAAAACCCAATCTGATCATAGAACCTTGCAGAGCCACCTAACAGCATGTGCTTTGCCATATTAAGAAATCTTCAATTAATTTTAAGAAGAAAAGGACAAATCGGCGGACAGATTCTCCTACCCTAAACCTAAGATAAGGTTTTATGCCAAGTCCAAAAACAAACAGATCATTTTCCTCCTCTTTACTCAAACCTCTGCTTCCTGCAACCCTAACAATTATATTGCAATCTAATTAACTAATTTATTCATGTGATGATTACTAAGTGCTTAAGTCATATATACATTAGCATATAGACCATATCTTAGACTAGGACAATGTGCCGGTGCCTAGCGCATTAAAATAGTGAATTGCCGATTATTTTTGCAATTTAATTCCCCCTACGGTTGGAATTTTTCGGTACTTGTGGTGGGGTTAAAAAGCTTTATTATAAAGAAACAGAGCAGAAGTATTTTTGTAATTCGATAATAAAATGAATTGAAATTGGGGTTAATGATTAATTAGTATGATGTCATTCACTTTTTGTCAGGTAGATAAGTGGCAACGTCAGACCGCTAAATTAGTTTATATATGGAAGGAAAAAAAGAAGAAGCCAAAGTCCAATGTGAGTGCAAGGGTAAATTTGTTGTTCACTCTTCACACACCCCCCCCCCCCCCCCCCCCATCTTTTCAGTGGCCCCATCTCATTTCTAAATTCTTCATTCAGTGAACACTCATAAATAGACAAAGGGATGGAATAAATTCTTCTGTCCTCTAATCATATATAATATATATATAATATATATATATATGTATGTGTATGTGTATACGTATTTATGGCAATATTGACTTTCACTATTATGCAGTTGGGCTATAATTGCTTGATTTCTTTCTTTCTTTTTTTCCATCCATTTGGAATCTAGTGCTTCTTTGTTTTATTTACATTTGGGTCTCCTTACCTTTTCTAGATCATGTTAATATAAGGATAATTAATTCAATTTACGACTTAAGATACCATGACATTCAGAATATAAATCTAACTATGTATCCTAAGGAATCTCAACTAATTACATCCTTTTTAAGTTTAGATTGCATCAAATAATGCGTCAATCAAATGGTTTTGCTTTCGAGAAGCTGCACAAATTCTAGTATCAGAAGCTCACTAGTTATTATGGGAGTATTCCCATCTGTGAGTTGTGCTATTCCATTCTTTTTTTTTTTTTTATTTAGCTACTTTTGCTGATCTAAAGTTTCCAAATATAGAAAATACTCAAGAGAAGTTAATGCCAAATCACACACAAAAAATGTAATTTTCTTCAATGTCAGTATTTGTAAAAAATGAAAAACGTAATGTAATTACATCTATAAATTATCACAGCACCAAAAGCACTAAACCTAGTAAAGAATGAGTACTGTTTTTTTGGGGCTTGAAAAAGAATGAGTACTTCACGGCCCACATTTCCAGTGGTTTACGTCAATTAAGAAAACGTAATACATTATACTATTAGTTGAGCTATTCCATTCTATTTTTATATTTAGTTACTTTTGCTGATCTAAAGTTTCCTAAAACACAAAACCCCAGTAGTTTTATAATTCAATCTACCTCTTCGAATTAAACACCAAAGCACATTTAGTTAGCTTTTACTGAACAAAACAAGTCTTCTTTTTGCTTCAATCAAAAACCGGTTGCGCACGCAAGGACTACGAAATTCATGAGGAACTTACTTGCTAGGTCTCGCCTTTCTTGAACATAAGATCTCAACGGTTCAGCACCCAACCAACTCCTTGGTTTTAAATATGAATGGACATTCACCGGAATAAATCTAGCTCTCTAATTCGTTCAAAGGCAGGTTATTTGTGCTAAGAAGAGCAAACGTGGTATTTGGGATAAAAGTGGAACGTCAAATTAGGTAATGCTCTTTATGTTCTTGCTGTGACTATTGAAGATGAGTTATTGCAGTATATAAAAAGTGCAAAGACCATGAAAGGGGCCTAGGATAAGTTCGCAGCATTGTTCGCAAGGGCCAATGATGCCAGGTTACAACGATTGGAGAATTAGCTCCTCTCAACTTCACAAGAAAATGTGATAGTAAGTCAATACTTTTCCAAAGTTAAATCTATTTGTGAAGAAATTTTAAAGTTAGATCCTCAGAATGCCATCTCTAAGACAAGGATGAGAAGAATAATAATTCACGGGTTAAGGTTGGAGTATAACAGTATTGTTACAGCCACCCGTGGATGGGCAAATGAGCCAACGTTGATCGAGTTGGAAAATATATTAGCCAATCAAGAGGCCTTAGATAGATAAATGCCTAAGATCTCAATTAAAGAAGATGAAAGTTCCCTCTTTAGTAATAAGAGAGGACTTAAGGGCAAGAGTAGATATGATGATGGCACTAAAGATTGCAAATGGAGGGTTGTGGAAATTGGAAGAGGCAACAAGAATGGAGAAGCACTCAGCCAGGAGGAGCTCGTTGAGATCACGACGATAGCGATGATGAAGACAAGAACAACATAAGATGTAGCAAACAGTGCTACATTTGTGGCAAGGTAGGACATATTGTGGGAGTTTGTTGGAACAGGCAAGAAGGAGATGCCATCACTTCCTACAAGAAGGAGAGTGAAAGCGAAGAAGAATGAGACTTTCAAGTGCCTGTTGCATTGAAGGATCGAGAAAATTTGGCAACCGCTTGTATAGTTGAGTCAAATGATTCAACAATTCCTGTCACATCCTTGAAGAAGAGCAAGCCAAGGGAGAACTCAAAGAAACAACTAATGACACTAATACGGACTTGTGAGAAGGAATTGCAAGAGATGCGGGAAATGATAAAGAAGCCGAGAGTGGAAAACGTGAAGATGGAAAAGATGTTGAAAATGAGAGATAAAATGCTCAAGGAAAAAGAAAGGAGCTAGAGAAGTTCTGATGTGAGTTTAAGAAGTTGCAGAAGCTTAAGGAAATCAAGCCCACTATGATGTTTCCAATTGGTCAAACTAGGAGAGACAATAAACACATGAAGGAGAAAAAGAAAGGTTTCTTTGAGAAAAGGGGGCCATCTCGATCTTATATCCCACGATGGGAGGATCGATGGAATAAAATCAAGGAGAAGAAATCCTTTGAGAAAAAAGGATCAAGATGTCTCCATTGAAGTGCTTCGTACGGGACTGAATCCGTTGAAGCATGAAATGAAACTCACGAATGAGAGGGTTGATCAAATAAGTTCTAATCTCAAAATTCTTACAGAAGATATGTCGAAGACGAAAGACTGAATTGAGTGAAAAGAAGGAAAATGAGACTAAAGCACAAGCTGAATTGACATTGCAAAAACCCAAGTATCATGAAACCCGATGGAAAGTCACAACAGGAGAAGCAACTGAAGATAGAACCATAGAGCCATCCACATATGAGAAAGCTTCGCAAGGTGCAGAATGGAAGAAGACAGTTGAAGAGTTTGAAAGCAATATTGGCACGACTACTATATCTAAATTAAGAGAGAGTTGTCGGTGAAGGGGAGTGTTGGATCAATCACCGCCTCTCTCTAGATTATTCTTCATCTTGACAAGTTTGGCCCTCTCTCTCTCTCTCCCCTTAGAATTTTCTAGTAAATGCTACTAGACTCTAGGTTGTCTGTGGTAGGTAGAGCTTGTGGCTATAAATTGTCCAATATGAAAGATGGAAGCAAAAATCTCCCTCATGTCAAAGATAATTTGTTGAGAGAGTCGGTGGATGAAGGCTATAAATAGGCTAGCCTCATCAACCTGAGTTCACGCCTCAAATAGAAGGACAGGGGTCTTGTGTAGTAAGTGGTCTTCAAGTGTGGTGTGTAGAGTGTGCTGAGTATGTGAGAGAAGTGAGTGATAGTGGTGTATGTAGCATGTTTAGTGAGTGGCGTGTGTGTGAGAGTCTATCGTGTGCTTAATAAGAGTGGTGTAATTAAATGGTTTTGTAATATTAATAAAGAATTTATTATATTTATTATAGTCACGCTTTCGCAACTCAACATGTGGTTTGGTATTATTTTTGTTATGAGTAAAGTTATAGCTGTTCTAAAAAGTGTTACTTCTTTAGCTTTAATGAATCAATAACACTAAATGAAAATATTTTGGGAGGTATCTATTTAATATCAATCTTAATAGTAAACACTAATCTTTTGACATGTCGCACCTTTCAAGTACGACATTAATCAATGGTCTTAAAAGAAGAAAACATTACCAAAAAAATGGTCTAGCAAGAGGCCTTCACTTTGCATACAACTAAAATATTACGGGTTGCAAGTACAATGCATTATTTTGAATGTACTCGATTAAAGTTTTCTCGTGGTCACTTTACAAAAATAAATAGAAAAGTGAATAATAATTTAGAACGATTTGTCGGTGAAGCAAGTGTTGATTTTGGAGGAAAAAAGTTACCCTGCGTTAAACAAAAAAAGAAAGGAAGAAAGGGCAATTGATTGACCTAGATACACTCAATAGCAAATAATTAAATGAACGAATAAACAAATAAAGCAAGAAACACAGCATGTGACTCACGGGGTAATTGTTCATCAGAAGCATCGGGTCAAAAAGCAATGAAAAAAATATTTAGAGTTTGGGACCATAATTAACCATGTTCACCAATTAGAACTTCGGTGATTTCATACCTAAGGCTACGAAGGTTGAGGGGTATCCTAACATTAAAGTTTGTGTGATTAATGCACATGCGAACAACCCCTTTTATAAAAATTGAAAAATGTTAAAAGAGAAATCCTTGGTATTTGACAATTTGTCGAGTCTTATTAAATATACATTGAAAACCCCTCAATGAATATGTTTTTGGTCGATTTCTAAACTCTCTTGAAAATTATGATATCCACTTTTAATTAGCATTATTAATACCATGGGGCTGTTAATAAGATGCTAAAATATTTTTTTAAATCAACTTTTTGCTCGACCAAAATATGCTCATGGACACTACTAAATTGATTTTTCAAAATCCTTTATGAGGCAGAAAAAAGAATTGTGGGAAGGCGTGATGGCATTGATCATAGCTGATAAGCAATTCAAGGCATGAGGCTGAAAGTGGCGCTTATTTTCTCTTCCAGCAGTGCAGTGAAATAAAGCGAAATGCATCATTGGGAGTCAAAGTGGCTAGGACCCACAAACCATTTTTATTGAAGAAATAAATTCTTACTATCAATGGCATTTCTTGAACGACAAAATCTTTTGCAAAAATTTTAGTTTCTTTTGGACAGCATTTAGCAATTGGCACAAACTTGATGTTTCCCTCGTTCACTTGTGATGAAATTTGATTGGTTCTTGAATTACTTATGCATGAAAATGCTAACTATATATTTCCCAAAATGATATTATTATTACACGTTATTCAGATCTCCAATATTTTTGTGTGATGTGCTTGCATATATAATTATGCATGACATAAATACAACTAATTCTTTAGAGATCAATTTTCATTATACATGTGTATATATATTGTGGCATACGGTCATGTAGATCACTATAGCAATATCATATATTGAAGTGAAAGCTACATTATTGAAATTATGGAGCTAGTCCATTCTCGGATTTGTTGATATAAGCTGATTCTAATAAAAATAAGGGACAATGACTTCAACGTCTCATTTTAAAAATGAAGAGGGTAGTTGAAAATTGAGATGGAGCGATATACATTCAGTTAGATTATACATAAGTTGTAAATATCCTCTTATATAATTTGAAGTTATATAGTAAGAAGAATTAACATCAGCCAGTGCTATGTGCATGCTCATGGCACTACAACTATCATTACATACGTAATAACTTCCACACATACCTTGATTTAGGAAATAGTGGGCGTGAGTTACTAAGGGAACTTTTTAGTTAAAGGCTTTTTAGATTAAATAAAAAATAAAAAAGTTAAGAGAGAGACCATAAATTATAATCTCTTCCATAATAGTGGCGATAAATCCGATCTATGCCAGTTTCGAAAAATCATTACACGTTCATCATTAAACAAGCAACATGTATGTTTGTGGTTAGTTGACTATCTGAATTCTTTCACTTGCCGATCATCTGAGAGTGAATGTGTAACTTATTTTTTTAACCAATGGTGAACCTAAAAATCCATAAATAATTCAATTAGTCTCACTTATTTTTGTTTAATTGACTAATTATTTTGAATGATACAATGAATCATTCTTAAAAATATTTTTTTTCAAATTATTTATTTTTCGCGAAAATAAACGGTAGCTGAAAATAATAATACCACTTAGACTAATATTATATGATATAGTTTTGGTCCTCCAAAAAAAAATGTTTTGGGGTGACTGATTTTCGCTCTTAGAATTTTTCTATACATCACTCTAAATTCACTCTCGTCTCAGATTTCATATATAATGAAAATGTCAAAAGTAACCAAATCATGGGTTCTTAGCAGCGCCCAGGAGTTGGAAAAAAAAAATGATTTTTTCGAGAAAGAAATAAAAAAAAATTCACTGTAATTCAGCTATTCTTCTTTTCTATTTAGGAAAAAAGATAGAGAGAGAAAAAAGGGGAAGTGGACGAGGGATAAATCCAGAATTTCGACGGAAATGAATTAAACGTCCGTTTAAGCTGACCGTTTGTCAGCGGCATGATTGAGAAGAGCGTTTTTTTTTACCACGTACGCTTTGTCGTTTTGTGGTGATTCCCCCTTAAAAAAAAAAGGCCTTTTTCATTTAAGTTTTCCAAAAGGAAAAAGAAAAAAGAAATACCAAAAAAATGGAAATCTCCCTCGCTTCCCTCTCGCGTACGGTTTGTCGTTTTGCGATGACTCACCCTTCAAAAGCTTTTTCATTTAATTTCTCAAAAAGAGAGAGAAAAAATATCGAAAAAAATAATCTAACTCTCTCTCTCTCTCTCTAAAAAGACTGAACCCCACTTTATTTTTTAAGGCCTTTATTGTCCCACCGACCCGAATTTCTCTCTGGTTCGGCCACGTGGGCATGCACCCAAAGAGTTTTGCCAATTTCTTAATTTTCCATTATGTAAATGAAAGATAATATATATATATATATATGTACACACGCGTACAATCAATGGATATGGAGGTAACGGACATGGGTTTTTGATGAAAATTTTGTATGGTGTCGATGTTGTTTCATCGCGTCTTTGAAAAGTAGAAGTCGTCGGGCTATCTCCTTGGAATTTATTTAATCGAAATGGGCTTCTTCTCGCTATGGAGTTGGACATGAAAGAAGAAAATCCCGATATCAGAAGAGGGAAAGAGAAGTCCAAATAGGGAAACTCGACTGGCAAAAGCAATTAGATGGCAAAGAGATGAACCGTGGCTTTTTTAATTATTACAGAGATGGCTTTGTAAGGATACAGACACGCGTAGTCCTGTAGTCCAACGACGGTGCATTGCACGCACATACGAAATGAATGAACAGATGGGGAAAGGGAGAGAGAGAGAGAGAGGAGTATATGACAAGCTCGCTGGTTCGCTGAATGTGAGGCATATTTCGGGGAGAGAGAGAGAGAGGGAGGGAGGGAGAGGCAGGGAGGGTAGTACAAGTGTACTCACGAGCACAAGAACTTGACAAGAACTCGTTTTTAGCTGCATTTGGGTCTTGTTTATCTTCCTCATTCTTCTTCTCTCTGGATAGTATCATCTCTGGAGAGTTCCTGGAGGAAGGACAAAAGAAAAACGCAGAATACCCAGGTGGGTTTTTTTTTTTTTTTCACTGTCTCTGTGTTCTATTCCCTTTTATTTTACAGATTATGCTACAGATTTTCTTGGAATGTCCAGATGAATGATCGAAGGTCTCTGTTAGAGTGCATGAGGTGTGAAGTTTTTGGTGTTCGTTGGCAGCTCTTGTTTGCCTTTCTTCTTTCACTTTCATCCTGGTTAATGTCTTTTGCTGCAATGTTGTTCTTAGATTTCTCTCATAGCTATATGGAAATGACTGAGTTGGTGTGAGTTTAATCTGGAGCGTATCGTTTTTGTTTTTGTTCTTTTTTGTGGGTTTGATCTTTTCTACCTTCAAAGCCATGTACTATTTGGGGGAATAAACAGGAGAAAAACATCAGAGTTCTTCCATTTGATGTGGATCGAAACATTTGACCATCTTTTTATGTAATTTCAGACTGAAATGGTCGTTTTAATTTATCTATTGCATGGTTTCGATTGTCTCACTTCTTCTTCAACCCCTTCACTGTCATGTGTGGATGAGGTTTTTATGGTGATTCAAGGTGGATTTTTCCCTCGTTGAGGTTTCTTTAGCTCGCCCGTTTCCATTACTAATGTGGCCGAAAGGGGGAAAATGCTCTCTCTCTCTCTCTCTCTCTCTCTCTCTCTCTCTCCCAATGCCCAATGACTCACTTATTCAAACACATTTCATCATGATGCAGCTAATCTTTCTTGGCGATTTGAAGCAGTGGGACTTTTTGAGACATTTTTTGGGATAATGCTTGGAAAAAGGGCCAGGTCAGTGCTGAAAGATCGCCAGATGGCTCAAAGAACAGTTGCTAATCCTGATTGTGAGCTTAATTTGAATTCTAAAAGCAATACCTTATTCAATCTCCCTGGCCTTTTTGTGGGTTTGACCCCTAAGAGACTATCAGACTCTGAATCAGCCAATAGTCCTACCTCTCCTCTTGATTTCAAGGCATTCTCAACTCTGACCAACCCTAACAAGTCCCCTAAATCACCACAACACAAAAAAATTTGGGATCGCGACAAAGTGGGCTTAAGCATTGTAGATTCTCTTGATGATCATGCTAAAGCATTGCCTGGAAAAGTTCATCAGCCATCAAATAACAAGACCTTTCTTCACGGTCTCCAGATGAAGCCTAAAAATCCGAACTTTGACACAGATACTTGTCCCGTTGAAGCAGCTAAGTCACTGCCAAAGAATTATGCATTCTCTCATACCCACTTGAAATCTCCCCTCCGTGATACTAACTCCAATGTCGTTTTTGAGATTGGAGTGGACCTTCAAGATACCGGACCTTTTGGGAAAACCCGGTCGTGTTCTCTGAATTCTTGCACTATTGTCAATTCTTCTTCCAAATTGAGCAAATCGAATCCAAAATCAAACAACTTCTTCCGTTCTGACCAGAGTTCCTTGTTGGCGTCACCTGTCTCTGGAAATGGAATCAATGGACTCATTGCTTCTCTCCCGAAGAAAGAGATTGAGCTCTCCGAGGACTATACATGTATAACCTTACATGGCCCTAACAAGAAGACAACCCACATTTTCGGTGACTGTATTTTGGAATGCCAATCTAATGGAACAATGGATATTCATGGGACCAGTCAGAACAATCGGCTGAGTTCACTGAGTAAGACTTCTGAAGCTCTGGCATTGGATCCATCAGACATCTTCTTGAGCTTCTGCTTCAAATGCAAGAAGATTCTGGAAGAGGGAAAAGATATCTACATGTACAGGTTCGATCATCGTGCTACCATGCATTGGGAGCTTTATTTATATATTATGTGATTTCCACTGGCAGTGCTTATGAATTGCTTGAAGTGGTTGCTCGAGCTGATGTACTTTGTCTTTTATCTTCCATGCAGAGGCGAGAAAGCATTTTGCAGTTCAGACTGCCGTTCAGCAGAGATCAAGATCGACGAGGAAATGGAGAAACCCATGAATACTACAGCTCCTGGGGACTCATCTGATTCGTGCAATGGCCAGGGCAACCTTTTTGAGACCGACCTCGAAGAAACCAAGTAATCGAAGCTGCTTGCCATCAGAGCGTCTCCTCCACCATTAGCCCTGCGGATCGTCCGTTCACTAAGAGCTGTTTCCATGTGCATTTAATCTGCAGCCATGGATGATCATCAATCAAACCCCTTTTTTATACATTGCCTCAGCTTTCACTGCTTGGTGCTTCTATGCTTGGTGGTATAGGTGGTGGGGAGTCTTCTTTTGGCATTGAGAGACAATTGAGACGTTTGAGTTTTGTTTTCTTTGCTTTTTTTGTTGTCATTTTATTCCAAAGAAAGGGGGTGGTATGCCGGTTTTCATGGCTCCCCAATTTTCTGTCCCTCTAGAGGAATATCAGAGTCCATGCATGAGCATCCAAATGAACTTGAGCTTTTTGCCTTAAACAATATAAACTTGCTCTTATAGTTTCGTTCACAAAATTTGCTTGCAAACTCATGTTTATGAGAGCAAAACTAATCGATCCCGAGATCTCTATAGATGCAAGGATTTCCTTTTTATGGCATTCGATTCAAATGTCGGTGTTTCTTCTTCGTGCATATCTTGGTTAGGATGAACAATTCCACTCCTATCGATGTGCTTCCAGACCGGTCTCCAACATTTGCGGTTTCGCATTATTTAGACGGCCCGCCATCGTCAGACGACAATTAGGGCCTCCGACGGATGGAGTTCTAGTGATCTTAGGCTAACATTTATGAACACGCAGCCCACCCAAATTAGGGGTGATCGATTCTTGATTCGGTCCAGTCTCACTCAAGAATTAGATCGATTCTTGATTCGGTCCAGTCTCACTCAAGAATTAGATTGCTTGGTCTTGGGAAAGAAAAGGTGGGTTTGGACCCAAATTAGGGGTGATCGGTTCTTGATTCAATCCGGTCCCACTCAAGAATTAGATTGCTTGGTCTTGGGGAAGAAAAGGTGGGTTTTGCCAAAGATTCATTAGATGAAAATGCAAGGCTTCGAGGAGGAGAAAAAAAATAAGTTTTTCTTTTTCCCAATTTATTTTAACAGCGCTGTTCTTTATGAAACTAAAAAAGTAAAAATAAAATATATATATATATATACCACCGATTTTAATTTTACAGAACTAGGAACCGGACTGGCATCCCTTGTAACTGTCCAAAACATGTCAGTTTTGTCTAAACCACGCGGTTCCCGGTTCAGGCGATCCTCTCTGCTCACCCCTAACCAAAATATGCACGCCAATGCTTGCGTGGTGATGTTCTAGAGAGTTTGCCTAAGGCGAGACCAGAATATATTCCGGCGAAAAGAAGATCGCGACTGGTCTAAGTCGTCACCAACAAGGATCCAGGAGAGTGAATGCGACGCCTACTGGTTCTCAAACAATTCAAATCCTGTCCCCTCTTGGCCAGGAAGAGAACAAAAGAGCTTTGCGCGTCTCGTAACATCTCAGATTCTTCTTTATAGCTGGAGACAAAGTTCCACGCCCCAAAAGTCTCGGGACGAAAGAGAAACGAGAAAGGTAAAGGCAAGCTGAAATTCGCCCGAGGATTCCCTCAGAGAAAGGAAATAAAGACGATGAAAGTTTGTACTGTTTTGAAATCGTCCCGGGTAGGGGCCTTCGTCGCGAAACTAGCGGACCATGGTCTGAAAAAGTCGGGTCCAAATCGAAAGTCTGAACACATTTGTCCTGGTCGACGTCGTGGTGGTCCTCGATCCATCGACGCGTAAAGCCCCCCTGTTGACGTCTATTTGGTACCCCCACGTTGCAATCTCTTTTGTCCCTCTCGTTTCACCTCGACATTCGTAGCTTTCTCGCTTTATCACGCGCCGAATCTAATGTCTCAACTTTGCTTTAGTTGAAAAGTTATTGAAAATTCTCAAACTTGTCAACAAAGTACAATTTATTCTTAAAACTTTAAAAAGTGTTATTAAATCCTAAAATTTCTTTAAAAAATAAAATAAAATTTTAAATCTTTTAAAAAATTATATGAAAAAATAAAATTTGACAGCATAAGTTTTATGCTCGTCAATGTATAGAAAGACGAAGATGAGCAAGCGGTGCTCCGGGGACGGCTCGATTTCATATCAGATCATTTACCATTCTACTCGGATAAATATCTAAATGGCTGTTTTCTTTCTGGGCTTGCGAACCGTCCAAAGTATCGACGCACGCAGAGCCCGCACTCCTCCCCAGACATGTATCATTTCGCATAGAAACAGTAGTGTCCTCAAGAAAAGATTATTTCATGGTACACTATTATCCCTTGAGAGGCAAGCATGTCTTGCAGTGTTGCCTAAGGGATTCCCTCCAAAGACAATGTACTCTGCTCAGATAATATACTGCTAACACTGCAACTACCGTTTGCTTGATAAAGAACATTGAAAAGAAATAGGGGAAGCTAGCGAACCGAAAATCCGCAACAAGAAGAGCAGAAGAGCAACTGCACATTCCTTTATTTCCATAATTTGAATAAACAAACCCAGGAAAATATTTCGGAGAGGACAAGAAAAAGGAAGGTCGAGACCCCCTCGAGTTTCAAGAACTACACATCCTTCATTTCCATGAATTGAATAAACAAACCCAGGAATAGATTTTGGAGAGGACAAGAAGAAGGAAGGTCGAGACCCCCCTCGAGTTTCAATCGCTTGATCATTTTGCATGTCCAGCACACCTCACAAGCGACCCAACTCGATGGTCGTCCCTACCATACAGCCTGCTGTAAGGACATTGGTAAACATCACAATTCCTTTTGAGTCCCAGCCACAACAAGGTCAGCCACGCGTTTGGCGAGTATTATAGGACTTGCAATGGGCGCATTTCTGAGCGACTACATGGAATTGGACCTGAGACGTTTTCCCGCAGTCGTTGCAGAGGATCCAAACCTGTTGAACGGCAAACAAACTTTCAGCTTCAGCAGTGGTTCTTCACTAATCACGGAACTTGACTAACATAACCTCAAGAAGGAATAGATAAATATAACAAAGCCCTCCTACACCCACCATTTTGTTTTGATAAGGCTCTGGCATTGGCGTGGCTGCAATCTCCATGTCGAATTTCTCCCAGACCTTTGACATATCACAGACAGACTTCGAGCAGATTGGGCAGGTATACCTATTGCAATAATCACCAAATTAAATCCTGTATGAAGAAAAGTTAAGCCCGAGAACTTACGTCCGTGAAAAACCTCGAGATACTCACTGGTGATGTTCTCTCATCTCTTCTAAGCAGTTCTTATGAATTGTGTGCCCGCAAGGCAAGACTGTCACGTCATTTCTTGAATCAAATAGGAACTGCACATCACCATTTCCACAACTTTCAATATATACATCCATTGCAATGCACACATAATAACCATTAAATCACAGAGCTTTACCTCAAAGCAAACAGGACAATCATGATGCATCGCTCCTTCCACGCAAGGATGGCTTTTTTTCAGCAAGATTGAATAGCAGCAACCTGTACAGCATGACAAACAGTGAGGCAGGTTAACTTCCGTTCTTTCCACTACTATTTATGCTGGCGCAAGCACAGGGTAACTGAAGCTCACCACACTTGTAGCAGTGAAAGAAATTCTCTCGTCCCCCAATTCTGAGAAAGAAAATACGGTTAGACATGTACAAACGTGCAACATCATCAATGACAAAGAAAGGATGACAGCAACACCCAAGAGTGGGGAGCTTTGTGTAAATTGCCATAGAAATTCCTAGAAACCAATAATCTTCTCCGAGGGTGATGAATGACAGAAAATGAGACACATCTACAAATTTCATCTAACATCCTGAAACTACTAGTTCGGTCATTGACTCATATCATATCTAGTCATCTAGCTGTTATTTGTGAAAAAATTTAGGTAATTTTGAAACATGACATCTTCCATCTACTCTGACCAATCTCCTTGTGCTAAGTGTTCATGACCTTATTTTCTCACAAATACTAACACTGCCCAACCAGAGATTGAATTGGTAAACAGTGATGTCGTGCATTGAGACACCAAAAAACTCCCATTATTCACATGGATAATTGCTTTGACATTGTTGAATATTAATGATAACGGTTGCCATACCTGCAAATGCCACATCCATTGCAATGATACTGCTTTTTGGATGTCTGCAGAAAAAAATAAAGTAAGATGTCAGGTCCACGTGATCATATCGTCTTCCACTGCAGGATATAACACCTCACACTTTCGATAATCTGTAAAATACACATAAGAAACTTCCTTTTTCACATGCTTGCCCATTACAAAGCATTTTTATGCTATTTGCTAGGGGGAGCGGGCAGAAAGAGACTACTTCAGAGAGAGAGAGAGAGAGTAGACCAATGTCACTGTCCTAAATTGAGCAGCCAGATAAGAAAAAGATTTGACTCACATCGTCATCGAAAAGCTTACAAGTCCCACAAAAGTACTTGCCCATGCAAACACCACAGTTAATGCACACCTGCTGGACCTGTCAACATGGGAACCAAAGGTTGAGAATCAACATCTGCAAAACCTAAAATATTGATGGCCAAACATGATACTGCACTGTAGCTTATTCTTGGCTATCTTTCTAAACAACTTCACATTTTCACCTCCTATGCATAGCTCTTAGTGCAACCAAAACTGGTAATGAAGGAAAGAATATTTTAACTTACCTCTTGTTCAGTACCACAGAGTGAACATACAACCTGAAACCAAAAAAGGTAGGTAAGTGGGACCATCATGTAATAAGTGAGTCTTTAAACATGCTAGAAATTACATCGCATCCACCTGTTGAACTTGATGGCGAGGCAACTCATGTCGCTGCTTTTGGTTTACATTGATATTATTCTGCACGTAAGAGAACAGCATGTCGCGTTATGGTGAGAATGTCCATAGGTAGAACGTCAAAGAATAAAATACTTGTCCGATTTAGCAAACTCAACTACTTATCCGAACACAATCAACATGGCGACTTTCATTTATGATGCAAAGAAACTCCGATGCCATTAATAAGTCAATTAACTTCTATAGAATATCAGTGGCAACTTCTACGCATATCAGTCACGCGATAATGGCAAACTGCACAAATCACAATATAAGGGCACACACTTCAAAGTTAACATCAGGTTAGAATGCAGTCTCATTTCAAGAAAACTCATGTCACTAGAGCCCAAAATCTACAAGCAGATGAAGCGGTACCTAAATTTGGGTTAACGATCATTCTCTAGCATATGGCAAGTGAAAACTTAATCAACTAACCTTACTCTAAAGTATCTCCTAGATATCTAGTGACCCTCCTCATGTCATAATAAAGGATGTTATCAAGCATACTTAAGTCTATGAGGGGCACAAGGAATCACCTTTGCATCATTATGACAGTGACGGCAATCAAAAATCTCGTTGCAACAGGGGGCTCTAATGCGGCACCTTCGACGGTAATGAGGACATCTGCAACAGTAGCAACTTTGATATTAACTGAAAGTTGACAGGAATTAAACTTGAAGTAATATTGCTCAAGAAAGAGCTGAGACATTACCCATACTGCATATGCCCACTCTCTAGCAGCTTGGTAGCGCTCGCATCATCTTTAGATGTTTCAATAGGCATCTGCTCCCCATTCATCTGCTGAAGGACTGCGAACTCATTGTCCATCTGGCTCTCTTTATAGGAAGCATGCTGAAGGTTTTCCGCATCAAAATGTTGAAACCCTGGCCCTTCAACGGCTACTCCACCCATTTTAATTTGACTCTGCTGAGACTACCAACTACCTAGAAGCTACAAACACCTGCAGATATGAGCAAACTTAGCGACATTCCATAACCTCCTAAGAATTTTACTTGGCCAGTCAAGCAAGGAGACACTGCAACATTGATTTCTTCTACAAGGCTCAACACCATTTGATATCGGCAACAAGACAGTCCAATGCACGTTGAACAGCTCCGATCAGCAGTGCTCCAACAGAAGGAATCATCGAAACAAGCAGATCTAAAAAACCCCACATAATAATATAAGTGAAGCATTGAGGAACTCCAGGGCATCCAGCAGTGGATAATAAGGAATTGTGTGTCATGATCACTGATTCCTTGAAGTCTGGAACAAACTATACCAGAAACGACCACGAACGAGCCAATCTCTGGTGAAAGCCAACAAAATCACACGATTAACTGCTCTTGAACGTAGTAAGATAACAGAATATGTTGAAAGATTGAAGGATCAAGCTGGTCCATTAAGGATATACCTCCTTCTGCAATTCTGCTTGAAGCTTTCTTTGAGAACTGCTAATAGCTCAAGCCTTAGACTTTCGACTGTATTGAAACTCATTTTACTTTTGCAGTCAGAAGGCTCTCCCAACTAAACAAATACCCTCAAGTTGTCTAAATGATTCCACACATGCCAGCAGAACCACATATTGTATGACTTCTGAAGACGGACATCAATGTCCTTAAGTAAAAGCCTTCACGAAGAAGGTATTTACTCAGGTTAATCGACCAACTTTTCTGTCCATTCTGACCTCTGGCTTTAAGGGGCCCTTCAGTATCCAAGCAGCACCTAATCTTACACATCACTTATAGTCCCTCAAAATTTGATTTAACATTCCACATGTTACAAGAGTGAACACATTACAAATTGATTTTGCCAATTCTAGTCCAATATTTCTTATTTTATGCAGTATGCATGAATCAAGTTCTTGGGCTCAGTTGGAAGGAGGCATGGAGAGAGTGCGAGGAAGAATGTCTTTTTTTTAAAGTCCAGAATCACAAATGAAGCCCCACTAGACAGAATCATAGCTCACATCTGAGGAATTTTGCCTAAAATTTAGGAAGCAACCACTTCATTTCAGTTTCATGGAACAATTAAATCCTGCCATTGCTCTAGCGGACAAGCTGCTTTAGAGCAACAAACTAATCCACCTCCAATCACCTCGAATGCTATTTCAGCAATCTCCTTCCACTAGCAATTATCAATATTGGAAATCTTGTTCCATTTCATGCCTACACTATCATGGGAAGGTAGCCCACATAAACCAGCGAGATTCAAAAGTCTATCTCTCTGTCTCTCTCTCTCCTCCGTGCCATGTTCTACCATATTGATTAAACATAACAAAAAATCCTATGATCATTCAACCGCGTCAGAAATCAAGAAAAGTCAGCAAGAGCAGATTAACATCTACAACGGCACCATCAAACGCCGGCACCCATAACTACGCAAGGAGTCCGTTTCAAGATCCCATGATCATTCAACCGCGTCAGAAATCAAGAAAAGTCAGCAAGCGGTATCGCCTCAATGCCGCCGACCCATCCTCGTTCCCCCGCCTCCACGCGGCAGGGACAAAACCCAGAATCGGTTCCCCATCCCACGCTTCGATCCTTCCCCCACAGAAATTAAAAAAAAAAAAAAAAAAAAAAAACGAAAGAGCAAAGAGAAATTTCAACGCGAAGCACCACCTTACCTCCCGCCTAAAGAGGGCTAGAGGTTACCTAACGAAACGCACGCACGCACGCAAAGCAGAAGAGAACGCGAAAGCAGAAGCTGGGTTTAACTAACGGTACGAGGGCTCTTTCGGGGAACAACGAACTTTCGGAATCCGAACTCCGCCCGATCCTCCGGCCAAAGCGACGGCGCAGCCCCCGGCTGAAGCTCCGATTTAATGAGGGATGGGAGGGATTTTTCTCGTATTCTTGTGCAGAATTCTTCCTTCCGGCGACGGAGATGGTCAGAGATGAGAGAGAAAGCGAGACGGAGCTCACATTTATAGAGAGAGAGAGAGAGAAAGGGGACGCGCTAACCGGGGGAGGGTTCCAGAGAGTTCGGATTTGGGTCTGGTGGGGACGTTCGTGGAAAATGAAGAGAAAGCAGAGAACGAGAGAGAGTCGACGGGGAAGAATGACGTGTGAAGATAGAGATCGGACAGGTGCGGTGGCGTGTCCGAAGGCTGACCTCTTTGGCCCCGCGTCGGATTGGACGGTGCCGTACCGTGAACCGGGTCAAGGTAGTGAATCGCCCTCCTTTGCAATATTAATTGATTATTTTGATTCAAGTTATGACTTTTACTTTTCTTTGTTTTCTTTTTCTTTTTTTTTGCCTCGGACAAGTTATGCCTTTTGGACAAGCTATAATTAAATAGGCTCGAGATATTAAGGCATCGCAGGGTCTTTACTTTGTTTTGTTTCGAATTATTCAATTAGGTCTCTGAATTACGTTTTTGTGAAATCGGGGTCTTAAATTTATTATGTGCTTTTATTTGAGTTGGTCATTCTATCAATATGAATACGAAAGTATTGATGTGGATTGTAGTAATAAATGATACTTATGGGTTTGCCAAGGCCAAATCTAGCCTAGGGACTTGACTATGGATTGCCAAGGTTGCTCAATACCCTCTACAAGCTGTCGTTGGGGTCTCGCATCCCCTGGCTAGTAGTGGTTGCTAGGAGTGTTAAAAACTGAACCGAAAAATTTAATTTTTTCAATTCAGTTCTCATTAAAAACCAAACAAAAAAAAATTATCGGTTAACCGAATCAAATTAAACCAACAAACCTATAAGAGCTTATTTATCGGAAATGAAAAATATATACAACAAAAAAAATGAGAAAAAAAAACAAATGCAAAAACCAAAAACTAAAAGTTAAAAGTTAAAAATCGAAAAATCGAACTGAACCAAACTAAAATTTCAGTTCAATTCGTATTCGGTTCGAGTATCATTCGATTCGATTCGGAAGTTTTTACTAATGGTTCGATTCAGTTTAGTTCGGTTTTTCAAAAAAACGGAACTATTGACACCCTTAGTGATTGCGCACTCCGCCTCCTTTCTCTATCTCTTCCTTTTTTTCATATTTCCTTTTTCCTTAATTTTTTAAATATTTATATTTCTTTTTTTCTTCATTATTTTTTATTTTCTTAATATCACATAAAATGTCTAAAATGTCACATCAACATTACCATTCATAATTTTGATGGAACAATCAACTTGAGTATAAAGTTTATGGACACAACTGAACCAAATAAATATTTCAAAAACATAACAATTTGAAAAGATTTAAAAATCTACGTTGTTTTTATCTCAATAATTAAATACGTTATATCCATCAATTCAACATATTTATGTACATTAAAGACAAGTATATATAAATTGAAACTCTTTTTTAATAAAGCCAGTAATACTATGCAAAAATGCTTTTTTTTTTTGTCAGAATGCAAAAATGCTTATTTAGTTTGAATTTTCAACGCCATGATTTGTCTCTTATTAAATCATTTCTTTCCTTTTCACCCATTCAAATCGTGGGAAGACTTGGAAGTCGTTTCATAATCGTCCAAGTAACCGGTTCTTCATGCTTGCACTATTGGGTTAGAAAATATAAAAGTAAAAAAAGTGGGGGCACCGTCGAATTGGAGCGACTGATTGGCGCTAATGGATAAGGTCAAGGTAATCGCACGGCTAAGAACGATGTCATCGGAGCTCATCGCTCCAACGGGTTACATTTCGACACGTGTCGAAAGAGTATCATTTTGGCGGGACCTATGGTCCCTCGACACGTGTAGTGGCGGCCTCGGAACGGTCAAGAATAGAGATTTTCTCGGAGGGGACAGGGACTGTCGGGAATCTAGAAGGATACTATTAAAGAAAAAAATCTGTCCCCCAGTGTAATATCCACCAAAAGCTAGATTTGACAATAATATCATTATTACTATAAGCGGAAGAGTGACGTGGCATCGTTTCGGCTTCTCAACCGCTTGATACGATCACATGTCATTTTAATGGCAGATTTTTTGTGAAGACTCACGAGGTTAGGACCTCTAAAGCAGGGGTCAAGGGATGGAACAAAATAAGGGTACGTGAGGTAAGCCTTGAGAAATCTATCCAAAAATTCTTGAAACTATTATGCTTTGAATTTTTCAATCGTGTTGATTTTAGTCTAAATATTTAACTCATTCATTAAACTAATCCTAAATCTTTTAATGAATTATCAATTTAGTTATTTTAACTAATTTTGATCAAACATTGATGGTGTGGTAACTAGTCAGTGTCACTCCTCTTACGTGACGCGATCAACGCTAATATGAACAATTTCTTTTATTTTGAAAAATTTTTTTTTAATTTTTTATTAATATTTTTTTTTTTTTCTTTTCTTTTCTTTTACACATGGCCGACAAAGTCACAAAACCTTCACCAATGATGGGCAAAGGCCCTCACTAGATTTGGCAAAGGCTCGTAAGCCCTTGCTGTGGCAATGAGGACTTGGGCAAGGGCTGCAACACCCTTGCCTCACCAAATCTATCAAGGGCATTGCAACCCTTTTGGTTTGGCAAGGGCATCATAAGCTCTTGCCCTAGCCCTCACTAGGGTTGACAATGGCCTAGGCAAGAGTCGTGATGCCCTCGTTGTGGTTACTGACGGCCTACACAAGGGCGGTGAAGCCCTTGCCAGCGACAAGCAACCCCGTTGGCCCTTGCTTAGTGGCTAATGGAGGTTGCCAGCTCTCAACCAATGGTTGGCCCCGATAGCCATGTGTAAGAAAAGGCCGGTATGGTATGGGTTGTTACACTAGGAAGTCCAATTAAAATTATTCATGATGACTAATTTGGTAATTTTTAAAAGGTTGAGAATTAATTTGGCAAATCATTTAAAGGACTATAGCTAAATTAATACAATTGAAAGATTTAAAACTAAATTATCAGTTTCAAATATGCACATGAAGTGATTATGGCTATTTCAAACAAGGGCCTAGCTTTGCTAGCTTGCCTCCTAGCCAATCAAGGAACTTTTCACCCAAATACAATTTAAATTTAAATTTAAATTAATTTTTTTTTTAAAAAGGCAGAAACAGAAGTGGGAAGTCCCACCTATGGCTGCCGCCTTATCACCGGTGGGACAACAGCTATGGCCGGTGGGGTCATCGACACTTGGACAAGGGCCAACAACCCTCCCTAACAAAAAGGCAAGGGCCAACATGCCCTTGCTAGAGACAAGAGCCCTCGCCAAGGCGTCAACAACCCGCTAGCCATTGTGTTACCCCATCAATAATGGGGTGGCAGCCATAGATGGGAGGGAGCCCTCCCTCCTATGTGCGTTCTTTTTTTTTTTAATTAATTTTTTTGAGTTTGGAAAAAAAAAAGAAAAAAGTAAATAAAAAAAAGGAAAATATTTAAAAGATGATATTGCCATTAATCAAACAATGATTTCAGTTTCTTATTTGAAACTGATATGGCTACTCCATACCTTTATTTGAAATAAAATCACTTCAGCTAACTATTTGAAAAAATGATAGTATTTTAAGTCATTATTTAGAATAATGCCTACTCTAGACTCTTATATGAGAAAATGAGGATACATTAGACTATTATTTAGAATTTTCCCAATTTCTTATTTAGTTATATCGGGTGATTGTATTTGTTAACAAACTCTTATGCTGCATTTGGTAATTATGATAAAATTTAGAATATGATAAAATTTATCATATCTTTGCGTTTAGTCTTTACTTAAGATATAATAAAATCGGATATAATGTGAAATATAGATTGGATAAAATTATCCTATAGAGAATGTGGGATAAAGGTGTTTGATTTTTAACATCCATAATAGGAAAATTATTTTTCTTGAATAACAATCTCCTTAAATTAACAAAATTAAAATTATATTTCAATATAAATAATATTTGAATTCTAAGATAAGAAATTCAAATTATTTATATTTATTTTAGGTATTTTAATATTTTGGTATATTAGTATATTTACTTTTAATAAAATTTAATTAGAGAATGATGGAAGGGGAAGAAAGAAATAAAAATGAAATTAATTTAAAAAGAGAGGAAAATAAAATTAAAAATCAAATAAAAATAAAGTAGGTAAGAGTGTTGTAAGAGATTTTTACCATATTTGTTTGTAAAAATTTTTATTCATTTGTATTAATATGTCTTTATACTAAATAATATATATGATATGATGTAAATATATCAAACTTTATTACCGTAACTACTAAATAGTGGATATGATATACAAAATACATGAATTTCATATATTATTTTATTCAGTTTTATCCTGATTAAAAATCCGAAAAACCAAACGTAACCTTACCATTTAAAATAACTATGGTTATGTTTGATAGTCTGAATTTAAATTCGGATAGTATTCTTGAAAAGAATCATTGTTTCGTTTGAATCGACAATTTGCCTTTCATTTGCCGATTCAAAGTACTTACAAGTTGTTTCATAATTGTCCAAAGGACTGGTCTCTCGTGCCCGTACTATTGGGTTTAGAAAAAAAAAATGAGGGCATCCTCGAAATGGGGGGCGTGATTGGCGCTAATGGATAAGGTCATGCGGCTAAGAATGATTTCGTCGGAACTTACCACTCTAATAAGTTACATTTCGAAACGTGCCAAAAGAGCATCATTTTATTGGAGCCTGTGGGCCAGCGACACGTGTAGGTTGGCCTGGAAAGGCTAAGGGCAAGGATTTTCTCGGAAGGAGAAAGGGACGGTCGAGAATCTAGACGGATACTATTAAAGAAAAGATGTGTCTCCCGATGTAATATCCACCAAAAGCTAGCAAGATTTGACAATGATATTATTGTTATTATTATTGTCAACGTTACGGGTTCAATCGCTTGATACAATCAATTGTCATCATAATGGCAGATTTTTTGTGCTCTCACGACGTAGGACCCCAAGTGCTGGGTACAAGGGATGTAACAAAATAAAAGTACTCGAGGTATTACATGGGAAAATTATTCTAAAAATCTTAAATTTATTATATGATGATCAATTCAATTTGAAATTTTTTTGATTGTGTCAATTTTATTTTAAACATTTAACTGATTCAAACTAGTCCTAAGCCTTTCAAAGAATTGTCGATTTAGTCATTTCAACTAATTTTGATTGGACATATTTATAATTTTTTATTGATTTTTTTCTCTTTTCATTTTCCTTTTTTTACACATGGCCGACAGCGTCGTACAACCCCTAGGTGAGGCCATGAAGCCCTCACAAGGTACTAGATTTGGCAAGGGCTCACAAGCCCTCGCTATGGCAACAAGGGCTTAGGCAAGGGTTGTAATGCCCTTGCCTTACCTGATCTATCGAGGGCGTCATGGCCCTCATTGGGTGTGGCAAGGGCATCACAAGCTCTCACCTAGGCTCTTGCCAACAAAGGCCTAGGCAAGGGCCGTGACACCCTTGCTTGGGTTGGCAACGGCTGTGAACCCTTGCTTGTTGGCAATGAGCAATGGCTCACAAGCCCTTCCCGACAACCCTAGTGGCCTTTGCTTAGTGGCTAACAGAGGTTGTTAGCTCTTGGCTAGTGGCCGATAGCCTTGTCGCTGGCCATGTGTAAAAAATAGGAGGAAAAAAAGAAAGAAAAAAAAAAAAAAATTGTCTACATCAACCATCTATGCGATGTAGGAAGATTAGCACTAGCGAGATTGTCACACCAATGACATCTAGTCAAAATTTGCCGGAATGACTAAACTGACAATTCGTTAAAAGGTTTAAGATTAGTTTGACAAATTGTTTAAATGTTTATAATTAAATTGATACATTGAAATATTTATGATTGAGTTAATCACCATATGATAAGTTTAGGACTTTTTAAATAATTTTTTCGATATTATGTAGTAATCAAAAAATTGAGGGCAATACTACCCGTGAAACTTGGGGATTTTGCTTATTTTTCCCTAATTTAATGAAATGTTTAAAACTGGATTGGCTGTCGTAAAATAAGCATATGACTTTTTTGCCAATTAATCCGATACTATGTAGTAGTCAAATATAAGGGCAATGCTACCCTTAAAATTTAGGGGGATTTTGCATAATTTTTCTTAAGTTAATGAAATGCGAACCATAATTTAATTACATACATAATTGGATCTTGGACCAAACTCAATTGCGAACCCCCCCCCCGCATGCGGCCTAACTACCTGTACGTCCTCTTCATGCCCCAGATTCTAAAGATTAAGAACATCTACCACATATAATATAGCAAAAAATAAAGAATATTAAATATGTAGGACCAGCAAAATAGTCCAAGGTTCCTATTGAAGATGACATAGGTGAGAGTAGCTTGCACAAAGAAAGGAGTACCTTGTTATATGATATGATTTGGGCCTAAAAAATTAGTTCTGCAAATTTATTTAAGATAATTTCGTTATATGATATGATTCGGGCCTAAGATAATTTTTTTTTAGGTTTGCATGACTAAAAGATTAGTTCTGCAAGGGATAAAAATGATGCATGAGCCGAAAATGGAGCAAGTTATATCTGCCTATGCATCCGAGAAGGTGCTAATCTGCAAACTTATCTAATAACCAAAACGATTTTTTAAATTTATGAATGGCTATAGATGCGAAGGCGCTTTTTAGTTCGGGATGCCCGTCATATATATGTTGCGCGAGCATATGTAAAGCTCTTCCTTAAAGATTACCTCTAAAAGTGACACATTTTGCAAGGGATTGATTATTCTCCATATGAAATTTTTGTCAATCAATCAAATTAACATTAATTAACCCTCGAAATATACATAACGATTAAAGCAAATTTTGTCACATGATCTTTCTGTCATTGAGGCCTTTTCCCTTTTTATTTAGTTTTTTTATTATATTTGTTAAGATTTCTTAAGGAAAATTTCAAATAAGACCCAAAGTATCATTGTTTTCTATATAAAAAAAAATGCCATAAAGTGATTCTCATTTCAAATAATTACAATGAAATTGAATTCCCTGTTTTATTATCAGTGATTGATCATGTTCTCAAATAAAAGACTTAAAGTGGTTACGGGTTCGGTTCAAAAATTTTCAAATAAAGCAGGTCACTTTCCCTTCACGTGCTCGATTCTTCCCCCTTCTCCTTTCTTTTCTCTCTCTCTCTTTCTTTTCTCCCCTTTTTCCTCTCCTCACGTCACTTCCTGCTTTTCAAATAAAGGCTAGCACTAGCTCAATAAAAAAATTCTAGCTGGTTAAGGAAATTTTCGCCCGAATACAATTTAAATTTAAATTTAAATTATAATAAAAATTAAAAAAAAGGCAAAAATAGAAGTGGGAGGGCCCTCCCACTTGTGGTTGCCACCTTATCACCAGTGGGGCATCAACTATGGCTAGTGGGGTCATGGGCACTTGGATGAGGGCCAATGACCCTCCTTAACAAGAGGCGAGGCCTAGACAAGAGCCCTCACCTAGGCGTCGATGACCTCATTGGCCATCGCCGTTACCCCATTGATAATGGGGTGGCAACCACATACGAGAAGGAGCCCTAGAGGGTGCCCTCCCTCCTATGTGCATCTGTTTTCTTAATTAATTTTTTTGAGTTTGGAAAAAAAAAAAGAAAATCGAAAAAAGGGAAAATATTTAAAAGACGAAAGTGCCATTCATCAAACATTGAGTTCAGGAAACTAATATGGCTACTCCATACCCTTAGTTGAAATAAGGTCTACTTTAGCTCATTATTAAATCATTAGAAAATACATATTTCATACCCTTATTTGAGAAAATGTTAGGCTATTATTTGTAATTTTCCCAATTTCTTATTTAGTTATATCAAGTTATGTTTGGTAATTGAGATAAACTTCAAGATATGACAAAATTTATCATATTTTGCGTTTAGTGGCTGCTCAAGACAAGATAAAGTCGGATATAATGAGAATATAGACTTGATATAATTATTTTATAGAGAATGTGAGATAAATGTAGATATAATTTCTAACATCCATAATAGGAAAAAATTTTTTAAATAACAATCTCCTTAAATTAACAAAATTAAAATCATATTTCAATATAAATAATATTTGAATTCTAATATAAGAAATTCAAAATAATAAAAATAACTATTTATTTATTTTATTTTAATATTATTTTTTGTATATATTCAAATTTAATTCTATTTTATAATATGAATTATATGTATAAATATATATTTATATTTATTACATATTTTAGGTATTTTAGGTATTTTAGTATTTTAGGTATAATAGTATAGTTTAACTTTTAATAAAATTTTATTAGAGAATGATGAAAGGGGAAGAAAGAAATAAAAAAGAAATTAATTTAAATAGAGAGGAAAATAAAATAAAAAAATAAAATAAAAATAAAGTAGACAAAAGTATTGCAGTATATTTTTACCATCTCTATTTATAAGATTTTTTATTCATTTGTATTAATATGTTGTGTATACTAAATAGTATATATAAATATATTCAACTTTATTATTATAATCACTAAATAATGGATATAATATAATAAAATATATAGATTTCATATCTTATAATATTTGATTTTATCTTCATTAGAAATTCAGATAACTAAGCATAGCCTCACCTTTTAAAATAATTATGGTTATGTTTGATAGTTCGAATTTGAATTTGGATAGTGTTCTCGAAAAAATAATTGTTTACTTTGAATGGGCGGTTTGCCTCTCACCTGCCAATTCAAAGTAATCCAATTCCACGAGACTTACAAGTTATTTCGTAATTGTCAGGGAACTGGTTTCTCGTGTTAGAAAATTAAAAAAATGAGGGCATTCTCGAAATGGGGGTCATGATTGGGGCTAATGGATAGGGTCATGCGGCTAAGAATGATGTCGTCGGAAGTTATGATTCGAACAGGTTACATTTCGAAACGTGCCAAAAGAGCATTATGTTAGTGGAGCCTGTGGCGCAGCGACACGTGTAGGTCGGCCGGGAAAGGTTAAGAGCATGGATTTTCTCGGAAGAAGACAAGGACGGTCGAGAATCTAGACGGATACTATTAAAGAAAAGATGTGTCTCCCAATGTAATATCCACCAAAATCTAGTACGATTTGACAGTGATATTATTGTTATTATTATTGTAAGTGGAAGAGTGACGTGGCAACGTTTCGGGTTCAATCGCTTGATACGATCACTTGTCATTATAAATGGCAGATTTTTTGTGCTCTCACAGTAAAAATAGAAGACTCTCGACGTAGGACCCGAAGTGCAGGGTACAAGGGACGTAACAAAATTAAAGTACACGAGGTATTACGTGGGAAAATTATTCTAAAATTTTTAAATTTATTATACAACGATCAATTCAATTTAATTTTTTTTAATTATGTTAATTTAATTTTAAACATTTAACCAATTCGTCAAACTAGTCCTAAGCCTTTTAAAGAATTGCTAGTTTAGTCATTTTGACTAATTTTGACTAGATATCACTAGCATGACAATTCAATCAGTGTTAGCCATCTTACATGGTGCGGTCAACACTAGCGTGTATAATTTTTTAATTTTTAAAAATTGCTACAATTTTTTATTGATGTTTTCTTTCTTTTCATTTTCCTTTTTTACAGATGGCTGACGATGTTGTGCAACCCCTAGGTGAGGCCGCGAAGCCCTCACAAGGAGAGTAGCGACCCTTGCTAGATTTGGCAAGGGCTCACAAGCCCTCGTTATGGCAATGACAGCTTAGGCAAGGGTCATGACACAAGGGCATCACAAGCTCTCACCTAGGCTCTCGCTAACAATGGTTTAGGCAAGGGCCGTGACACACTCGCTTGGGTTGGCAACGGTTGTGAAGCCCTTGTTGGGGATGAGCCACTCGCAAGCCCTTCTCGGCAAACCTAATGGCCTTTACTTAGGGCTAACGGAGGTTGTTAGCCCTTGGTCATTGGCCGGCAGCCCTATCGCCGGCCATGTGTAAAAAATGGGAGGAGAAAAGAAATAAAATAAAATAAAAATTGATAAAAAAAATTGTTTACATTAATGCTGTCTATGCCATGTAGGAAGATTGGCTCTAGCAAGACTATCGCTCTAATGATGTCCAGTCAAAATTAGCCGGAATGACTAAATTGATAATTTGTTAAAAGGTTTAAGATTAGTTTGACAAATTGTTTAAATGTTTACAACTAAATCAACACAATCGAAATATTTACAATTAAATTAATCACTATATAATAAGTTAAGGACTTTTTGAATAATTTTCTTGACATTATGTAGCAGTCAAAAAATTGAGGGTAGTACCACCCATGAAACTTGGGGATTTTGCTTATTTTTCCCTAAAACTTACATAATTGGATCTTGGACCAAACCCGATTGCCAACTTCCCCCGTGCATGCGGGCCAACTATATGTCCTCTTCATGTCCCAGATTCTAAATATTAAGAAACTCTACATCATATAATAGAGCCCAAACTAACAAAATAAATATGTAGCAATCAGCAAAATGGTACAAGGTTTCTATTTAAGATGATATAGGTGAGAGTAGCCTGCACAGAGAAAGCGGTACATTTTTTTTTTTTTGTCGGTAGAGAAAGTGGTGCCTTGATATATGATAGGATTCGGGCCTAAAAAATTAGTTCTGCAATTTGTATCTGCAAATTTATCTAAAATAATTTTGTAATATGATATGATTCGAGCCTAAGAAAATTTTTAATCTGCAAACTTATCTAAAAACCAAAATGATTTTTTGAAAATTTTGAATTACTATAGATTTGAAGGCACTTTTTAGTTCATGATACCCGTCATGTGTGTTACGCGCGCATACGCAAAGCTCTTCCTTCAGGATTACCTCTAAAAGCGACACAATTTGCAAGGGATTGATTATTCTTTATGTAAATTTTTTTGTTAATCAATCAAATTTACATTAATTGACCCTCGAAATATACATAATGATTATAGCAAATTTTGTCACATGATCTTATGAGGCCTTTTCCCTTTTTGTTTAGTTGTTGTTTATTATATTTCTTAAAATTTATTGTTTAGTTATATCAAAGTGGCTATTTTTATTAAATAGTAACAAACTCTTACCGTTTAATATAATTGTGGCTGTGTTTGGTAGTCCAATTTTGAATACGGATAGGATAACAAATTATCTCATCTGATATTTGGTGATGTTTTCTAAACTGGATAAACTTGGATACATTCAGATAAAATGCCGAATAAGAAATCCAATCTAGGGGATTGGATAAACCCGAGTTAGATATAACTTAAAAAAAAAAAAAGAAAAATCATTGATAGAGTGACACATCATATATTGCTTTGTCGATAGCATTGCACGAGGACACTACCAAGATAGCGGATCATCATCACTTTCGACCACAACATGATCATTGTCATCTCACTAGGTCAGTTGTCACCTTTAATCAGCAATAGTATTTTGACAATGTTATGCTAGGTTCGCATAGACCATCCTTTCCACCCCAATTACATACGTCCTTCATGTCAAGTTTAACCTTTCAGGCATGACTCACAAGCCGACTGTTCACCTGTTGGTCGACAAAGAATGGCCAACACACCATTGGCTTCATGGGGACCTTGCTCTCAAGCATTGAGTTCCAATTGATGTGCACCAAGAATGCCACAATGGCACCGTGATGCGAAATCTCCTATCGCGGGCCTTCTTCAGTGACGAAGTCCGGTTGTACAACCCATAGAAAGTGCCTCTCGTTGTTCACGAGGCTGTCCCAGAATTACGCGAGCTCGCATCGGTTGGGAGTTGTCGTGCATCGAGATTGACTTTCCAACTAACCAAGTGATTGGAAAGGTTTGAAGCGCTAAGGCAATAGGATTTCAAATATTTTCAAAATTTTTCAAACGTTAAGGATTTTCAAAGATTTTCAATTTTATCTTAGGTAGCACAAAATATATAACGGGATATCTTGATAATCTAGGGAAATTTTGAGGATATCATATTCTCCTTTATCCAATCCTATTCCAATTGAAATATGGATGACCAAACGCAATCTATACATATTTATTATTTCGACTATTAGTATTATACGCAAATTGTTTTTCTTTAATTTTCTATATTTTTTCATTTAGCTTACATCAATTAAGGGTAGCCGAGAGATTTTCTTAAAAAAAAAAAAAAGAGCTGAAAAAAATACTTCTTTCTTTCGAAAGTCACGAGCATTGCACAGTCTAATGAAAAAAATTGACGGAGCATCACCGGTTCTAACAAAATGAAAGTTAAGAGTGTATTAGATAATGGTAGAAAATTTGGGGACTAAAATATATTACCCCAAAGATTCGGAGGGGTTTGGTGGAAGTGGTCATCTTGCTGGCCAATATTATGTGATGTTGCCAACTGTTGGAGAGAAATTCCTCGAGAAGGAGAAATGCTTACTAAACCCTTTTTTCTTTCAATTACGATGGAGCAACTCAAAATCAAACACGACCACGCCAAATTTAGGCTACCCTTGAATTGGGTCATTTGGTCTAATGCATTTGGATTTAGCATGAGGAGTTAGCGTCAGGAGACTTTGCGAGTGAGGGTGTCTACGGTCAGGGCAGCAATGTTGTCATGCTCAGAGTGCAACATCAATTTCAGGAAGCTACAATCTTCTCCTTAATTGAAAGACAAATCGGGAAGAAGATACATATTGGTATAAATATATTAATAAACGGGTTTTTTGATAAATTAAGGGGCGTCTCTATCAATTGTTGATATGCCTTTGTCCGGTTATGAGAAAAAAAGTTATGGTAATTATTGATATTTGAAACTCGTTGGCCTGCGAAAAAATTAGTGGCCATCGCCCCATCATTGGCGAGGCAGCAATGATGGTCGGCGAGGTCGATGAGGGCTGGTGACCCTCGTCAACAAGAGGTGAGGGTGTGAGACAGGAGCCCTTGCCTCTTGTTGGTGAGGGCGTCAGCCCTCGCCTTGGCGTTTGACGGTGATTTCGCTGGCCATTGTTGCCACCCCACTGATAATGGGGTGGTGGCCACAAATGGTGGAGTGAGCCTTCCCTCCCGCGTGTGTTCTTTTTTTTTTTTATAATTTTTTTTTTTTGAGTTAGGAAAAAAAGAAAAATGGAAGGGAAATATTTAAAAAACGAAATTGTCATCCATCAAACAGTGAATTCAGGTCCTTATTTGAGAAAATAATATCGTTTCAAATTCTTATCTAAAATAATGTTCACTTCATATCCTTATTTTAAAAAAAAATGAAGATATCTTAGGTCTTTACTTGGAATTTTCTCAATTTCTTATTTATTTATATCAGAGTGGCTATCTTTATTAAATGTTAATAAGCTGTTACCGTTTAAAATAATTATGAGGGTGTTTGATAATCCGAATTTGAATTTAGATAGTGTTTTCAAAAAGAATCTTTGTTTAATTTGAATTGATGATTTGCCTCTCACCATATATCTTTCTTTTTTTTGCCAATTCATAGTAATCCAAATCCATCAGGCTTGCAAGTTGTTTCATAATTGTCTAGGGCGCTGCGACACGCTGTTTCGTTCCGTGAACAAAAATTTCTTTTTTTTCCCTTAACAAAAAAAACGTAAACGCGTTTGTGTGCGTTTACATTCGCTTTTTTTTCTTTTGTTCGTGAAAAAAAAACGTAAACAAAAACACAAATTTTGTTTTTGTTTTAACACAAATCGAAACACTTTTTTTTCTTTTTTTTTTTCTTATTTTCTTGTTCTTTTTCTTTTGGCCGGTCGCGGCCTCGGCCATGGCCGGCGACCGGCCGACGAGGGCCGGCGGCCTCGCCCAGCCACGGCGAGGCTCGCCGGCCCCGGCGAGGCCGACGCTCGCGTCCGCGAGGCCGAGGCTCGCCGTAGCCGGGCGAGGGTCGGCTCGCCATGGCCGGGCGAGCTCGAGCTCGCCCGGATCCGGCGAGGCCGAGGCTCGCCGGCCGGCGGGCGAGGTCGGCCTCGCCGGATCCGGGCGAGCTCGAGCTCGCCCGGCCATGGCGAGGCCGACCTCGCGCCGGGCGAGCTCGATCTCGCCCCGGATCCGGCGAGGCCGACCTCGCCCGGGCCGGCCGGCGAGCCTCGGCCTCGCTCGGCGGTGGCCGGCGAGGCTCGCGGCTCGCCGGCTGGCTGGCGAGCTCGGCCTCGCCGGATCAAGGCGAGGCCGACCTCGCGCCGGCTGGGCGAGCTCGATCTCGCCCAGATCCGCCTCGAGCTCGCCCAGCGGCGGAGGCCGAAGCTCGCCGGCCGGCCGCGAGCCTCGGCCTCGGCAGGGGGTTCCGGCGAGGCCGCGCCTCGCCGCCGCCGGGCGAGCTCGGCCCTCGCCGGCCGGTCGCCGGCAAGGCCTTGGCCGTGACCGGCCAAAAGAAGAAAAAAATGAAAAAGAAAAAAGAAAAAAAGGAAAAAGGAAAAAAATATAAAAAATAAAAGAAATAAAAAAATTTATCCAAATTTTACCAAACATGTTCATTTATTTTTATTAGAACAGTTTTACCAAACGCGTATTTTTGTTCAAAAATTGTTAAGTAAATACTTTTTTCTATTTCATTCGCTCCCCTAACAATTTTTAAACAAACACAACCAAACGCTCTAAGTAACTGGTTTTTCGTGCCCATACTATCGGTTAGAAAATTAAAAAAATGAGGGCATCGTCGGATTGGGTAGCATGATTGGCGCTAATGGATAAGGTTTTTATGTGGCTAAAGAATGATGTTGTCGGGGCTTATCATTCTAACGGGTTACATTTCGACATGTGTCAAAAGAGCATCATTTTGGCGGGGCTTGTGGTCCGGCGACACGTGCAGTGTCGGCCCCGGAGCGGTCAAGAACATGGATTTTCTCGGATGGAGACAGGGACGGTCCAGAATCTAGAAGGATACCATTAAAGAAAAGACCCGTCTGCCAATGAAATATCCACCAAAAGCTAGCAAGATTTGACAATAATATTATTATTATCGTAAGTGGGACAGTGAAGTGGCATAATTTCGGGTTCAAGCGCTTGATACAAACCATTTGTCGTTTTAATGGCAGATTTTTTGTGCTCTTACAGCAAAATGGAAGACTCGCGAGGTCGGACCTCAAGGGCAGGGTTCAAGCGATGTAAGAAGACAAAAGTACATGAGTTATTTGGTGAGATAGTTGTCTAAAAAAATTTAAATTTATTATATAAAAATTAATTCAATTCGAAACTTTTTTATTATGCCATTTTTATTTTAAATATTTAAATAATTTGCCAAACTAGTCATAAAATTATCGATGTTTTCTTTTCTTTTCATTTTTTTTTTTTTCACATGGCCAATGGGGCTCGCAAACCCTAGATAAGGGCCGCAAAGCCCTCATTAGATGGGTAGCGGCCCTTACTAGATCTGGCAAGGGCTCGCAAGTCCTCACTATGGTAGCGAGGGCTAAGGCAAGGGTCACGATGCCTTCGCCTCACCAGATCTATCGAGGGCATTGTGGCCCTCAGTGGGTTTGGTATTGCAAGCTCTCACCTAGGCCCTCGCTAACAATGGCTTGGGCGAGGGCCATGACGCCCTCGTTGAGGTTGGCAAAGGCTGCAACGCCCTTGTTGGCAATGAGCAATGGCTCACAAGCCCTTCCCAATGACTCTACAAGCCTTTACTTGGTGGCTGACAAAGATTGCTAGCTCTCAATTGCTGCAGCCCATGTGTAAAAAAAGGAAGAAAAAAAAGGAAAAAAATATATAAGAAAAATTGAATTTAATTAAAACAAAATTGTCTATGTTATCATCACCTATGCTACATAGGAAGATTGGCGGTAATGGGGCCGTCATGCCAACGACGTTTAGTCTAAATTAGTCTGAATGGCGAAATTGACAATTCGTTAAAAGGTTTAAGACTAGTTTGACAAATTGTTTAAATGTTTATAGCTAAATTAACACAATCGAAATATTTATGATTGAATTAGTCATTATACAATAATCTTAGGATTTTTTGAATAATTTTTCCGATATTATGTAGTAGTGAAAAAATTGAGGGCAGTACTACATGTAAAACGCAGGGGAATTTTGCTTATTTTTCCCTAATTTAATGAAATGGGAATCATAATTACTTACATAATTGGATCTTGGACCAAACTCGATTGCCAACTTCCCCCCCTGCATGAGGCCCAACCATATGTATGTCCTCTTTCATGTCCCAGATTCTAAAGATAAAGAAACTCTACCGCATATAATACAGCCCAAAAGAAAGTACATATGAAGGAACAGCAAAATAGCTCAAGATTCCTACTTAAGATGATATAGGTGAGAGTAGCCTGCACAAAGAAAGTGGTAATTGTTATATGATTTGATTCGGGCCTAAAAATTTAGGTCTGCAATTCGTATCTGCAAATTTACCTAAAATAATTTTGTAATATGATATGATTAGAGCCTAAGATGATTTTTTTAAGTTTTGCATAACTAAAAAATTAGTTCTGCAAGGGAGAAATATGATGTATGAGCCGAGAATGGAGCGAGTTATATCTGCCTTCGCATCTGAGAAGGTGCTAATCTGCAAACTTATCTAAAAACAAAAAGGATTTTTTGAAATTTTCGAAAATTTTGAATTACTATAGATGCGAAGGCACTTTTTAGTTCTGGATGCCCGTCATATATGTGTTGCGCGCGCATATGTAAAGCTCTTCCTTAAGGATTACCTCTAAAAGGGTCACAATTTGCAAGGGATCGATTATTCTTCATGTAAAATTCTTTGTTAATCAATCAAATTTACATTAATTAACCCCCCAAATATATATAACGATGAAAGCAAATTTTGTCACATGATCTTACGAGGCCTTTTCCATTTTCTTTTAGTTGTTGTTTATTATAATTCTTAAAATTTCTTATTTAGTTATATTGGAGTGGCTTTTTTATATTAAATAGTAACAAATTCTTACTGTTTCATATAATTATGGCTGTGTTTGGTAGTCCAATTTTGAATCTGGATAGGATAACAAATTATCTCATCCGATATTTGGTGACGTTTTCCGAACTGGATAAATTTGGATATATTCAGATAAAATGCCGGATAAGAAATCTAGTCTAGGGGATGGGATAAACCTGAATTAGATATGTATATTAAATCACTAATATAGTGACGCATCAATATATTGCTTTGTCGGTGGCATTGCATGAGGACACCACCAAGATAGCTTATCATCATCACTTCTGACCACAACATGATCATTGTCACCTCACTAGGTCAGTTGTCACCACCAACCGGCAATTACGTTCTAACAAGCGAGGGTGAAAGGGGTCTCAAGACAATGTTGTCCTAGGTTTGCATAGATCATCCTTTCCATCCTAATTTCATACGTCCTTCATGTTGAGCTCAACCTTTCACGTGTGACTCACAAGCCACTTGTTCACTAGTTGGTGGACAAAGAACGGCCAACGCACCATTTGCTTCATGGGGACCTTTCTCTCAAGCATGGAGTTCCCATTGATGTGCATCAAGAATGCCACAATGGCACCGTGATGTGGAATCTCCTCTCGCGGGCCTTCTTTGGTGATGAAGTCCGGTTGTACAGCCCACAAGAAGTGCCTCTCGTTATCCACAGAGGCTTTTCCAAAAATAACGTGAACTCGTGTCGGTTGGGAGCTGTCATGCATCGAGATCGATTTTCCAACTAACTACGTGATTGGAAAGGTTTGAAGCCCTAAGGAGATGGGAATTTCAAAGATTTTCAAACGCTAAGGATTTTCAAAGATTAACAATCCTATTAGGTTGTAGATTTTCAAATATTTTCAAAGATTTTTTCAAAAAGATTTCAAATCCTATCTTAGGTAGCAGAAAACATATAATGGGATATCTTTGCAATCCAGGGATATTTGGAGGATTTCAAATTCCCCTTTATCCAATCTTATTCCAATTGGAATTTGGACGAACGTAGCTTATAGATATTTATTTTTTTGATTATTAGTATTATAAGCAATTTATTTTTCTTAAATTTTCTATATTTTTCGTTTAGTTTACATCAAATAAGAGTAAACGAGAGATTTTCTTTAATAAAAGAGATGAGAAAAATACTTCCATCTTTTGAAAGTCACGTGCATTAAATAGTTAACAAAAAAAATAACGGAGCCTTTACAGTTCAAACAAAATGAAAGTTAAGAGGGTATTAGATAATAGTAGAAAATTTGGGGACTAACATATACTACCCCAAAGGTTCGGAGGGGTTTGGTGGAAGTGGCCATACTTGCTGGCCATGATTATGTAACGTTGCTAACTGTTGGAGAGAAATTCCTCGAGCAAGAGAAATGCTTGCTAAACCTTTTTTTCTTTCAATTACGATGGAGTTGGAGAGAAATTCCTCGAGCAGGAGAAATGCTTGCTAAACCCTTTTTTCTTTCAATTACGATGGAGCAGCTCAAAATCAAACACGATCACACCAAATTTAGGCTACCCTTGAATTGGGTCATTTGGTCTAATGCATTTGGATTTGGCATGAGGAGTTAGTGTCACGGGACTTTGCGAGTGAGGGTGTCTACGGTTGGGGCAGCAATGTTGTCATGCTTGGAGTGCAACATCAATTTCGGAAAGCTACAATCTTCTCCTTAATTGAAAGACAAATAAAAAAGAAGATACATGTTCGAATAAATATATTAATAAACGGGCTTTTTGATAAATTAAGGGGCGTCTCTATCAATTGTTGATATGCCTTGTCCGGTTATGAGAAAAAAAAGTTACAGTAATTGTTGATATTTAAAACTCTTTAGCTTGCTAAAAATTAGTATCTACGCCTTTTAGGAATTACAATTGTTTTCTTTCCCAATATATCTTCAAATAATTATTTTTTGATATTCCTATCAATGGAAAAATGCCTAAATTAATGATTTCACTTTGCCTTCCACGTATTTCAATTATATAGTTCTAATCCTTTTTATCTGATAAGTTATAAATAATCTTGCAAAAGAAATTCCATTGTTGAAATAGTTTTCACTTTCCACGTATACATTGTGCACAAGTGCGGCATATTGTACCAATAATCTATTTCCCATCATCAAATATTTAAATAATTTTTAGTAAGGGAATTTTGCTATTAGTACTTGAAGAAGCCTTATTACTGATTATAAAGATTATGTATTAGTACGCTAAAATGTATAGACTAGAAATAAAAAAGAAGAGGGAAAAAGATTCTTCTTCTTTTTTTTTTTTTTTTTAATGAAAAGGAAATAATAGTTTTATTCACCGAGAAGCCTTGAGGAATGATACTTTCATTAACTCAATTTGATGATATAGGCTTGGTTATTTTTTTTTTCTCTATTTTTGATAATATATAATTAAACCAAACAGATAAGGTTCTGGTGCTCGAAGATATTGCTTTTAAGATAATAGTGGTCCAACATTTTTCTCTCACCAAAATTAAATATGGAATTTACATTCAAAATTCCATTATGGTACTTCGTATGACATATTCTTTGTTCCTTACCCGTATTGTGACTTTTCTGTTTTTATACTACACAAGCAAACGCATCTCAAATAAGGCTTATACTATCAAATTGAGTAAATAAAAGTATTATTCGTTGAAGCTTTCCGGTAAGTAAACCTACTATTTCTCTTTTCTTAAAAGAAAAAAAAGAAGCTTTTTCTCCTCTTCTTTTTTCTTTAATTAGTAGAGCAATGTAAGATTTAATATTTAATTAGTACAATGTAAATTTTAAAATTACTAATCCAATTTATACTACCCAATTACGACAACAGTGCTTTATAAAATTTTGAAATTTACAGATAACCCCAAAAGAACCGAGATCAGCGCTCTCATCTAACGAACGCCCCCGTAAGACTCTCTTCTTCCAGACTAAGCCAAACCGACGGTGACAGGCGTGCGTAGAGTTGGCGACCGAGAAAATCGCTCTCGTCTTAACCAAGACTTTTGAGGGGCATTCGTTGTCGCCGCGGGGGGGGGTTGAAGAGTTCCTAGAAAGCTCTCCCTGGTTTGTTTTAGGTTTTGCAGACGTCCATCACCTATCTGTTCGCCGCGACACGGTAGTCTCGCTCGAGATTTCTTTCCCTCCGGGTCGCTGACCACCGGCGGAGATGCTTCCGGGACTTCGAGTTCTTCGTCCGACCGTTGTTCGTGACCATATGCTGCATCTCCGAGGTAATTGTTGCATCTCTGCTCTGGTACGTCGAGCCCGTGTTATTTGACCGAAGTCGGAGGAAAAAAGAAAAAAACGATATCGATTTAGGATGTAACGTTAGTCTAAACACACTTTGATGCCATCAGGATTGTATGGATCTGAACTTGTGCTTCGATGTTGCCTCTGTATGTCCTCGCTTTCGGATTCCTTACCTTCTCTGATGTCCTCAGGCCGTGGCTACCGCCAATTGTCCGTTGGCGGTGGCGGTCTCAGGCTCAGCCCCAACTGAACCGAGGCCATTCAAACCAGAACGGAGAGAAAATCCTCTCTCAATCCGTGAAGTTCCCAGAAGCTTCTTCACAAACGAAGGACAGAAGTTTCTTGCACATAAAAATATGAAATAATAATAAAGAAGTAGAGTTCTCATTTCATTGGTATGGTCTCAATAATGAGCTTCAGTGCTATGCTTAAATCGAATTTCATGTAGTTTAGGATGTTGTCTTTTGTTACTTCACTGAACACTGAACACGAGTTTCTCTTGCAGTTGTACCACTGATTGACATGCCTCAATTGCCAATTGATTTACATTGCAACTCTTGGAAGACAAATTTTGTGATTTTTTAAAGTTAATGGCAAATGTCTAAGCCTAGTTGATTGAGGACTTCCATCCTCCGGTGAAGTGGCGTCCGAAGGAGTATGTCATCGCCTGCTCTGTTGTGGCCTTCACGAGCTCCCTTTTGCTCGATTATGGTCAGTCCACCGAGCAAAAGGGGGGTCATGGGGGCACGATGGCGCAAGCAAATGCAAACTTGTTCAGGCATGGCTTGACTAGAGGATTGGAGGGCTCAATCGACTCCGGTTGGATGTTGCCATCGACTTTAAAATCACTGTGTATGTCTTTTAATACTTGCAAAGTAAGTCAATGGCAACTGAGGTAAGTCGATCGTTGATGTATGGTTGCAAGGCACCTGAGGTAAGTCGATCGTTGATGTATGGTTGCAAGAAAAACTTGTGTTGAGTAAAGTAACCAAAGATAGCATACCAAAAAGGTAAAAAGATGACAAAATGATACGAGAGAACGTGATTCCCTACAAAAACAAATTGAAAATCTCACTATACAAAAGGAAGAGAAAATCAAACTTACATTGATATTTTTTTTGCGAGCTTCTTGAAGCTCATTATTGCCATTACGCTCCTTTACTATGATAGCTCGATTTAGTGCTTCTACGTCCTCAAGATTTCCCTCTTGTTACCTCATATTTGTTAGCAAAATAACTATTTTCAAAATTGAAGTATCATCCACATCTTTCACGTGCTTTGTGACATTTAATGATCCTCTCAATTGTTTTTTACAGTAGAATTATTCAATTGGAGAGTTACTCTTTTTGCCTCTGAAGACCATAAGTTTTAAAAAAGGAAGAATATGAAAAGATATGTATTAACTTCACAAGAGAAAAATATATGAGGAGAGCATCTTCTGTTATCCAGCCAGTTTCAAGACTTTTTTAGTGACTTTTCGTTGCTTTAAAGCAGCCTATTTAAGCGAACCATTCCTCAGGGCATTCTGTTATTTTCTAATGCAAAAAGGACGTTAGCACGAGTAGCGGTTAGAGATCCTGATGACAAGTTAGATTTCGATTCATTGTTGTCTCATATGTTAGTGGCTTAGGATCAAAATTATCAAAGAGTGATTGCACATCATCTTTTTGAAAGAAAATGTACAGAAAAAGCATTAGATTTATTTAGCATAACCAAATCTTATTCTCATGACATCTCATGTTTGCACAAATAAAACATTTTGGTGACGTTTTCCGAATCAGATAAACTTGGATACATTCAGATAAAATGTTGAATAAGAAATCTAGTCAAGGTGATGGGGATTAGATATATATATTTTTTAAAATCACTAATAGAGTGATGCATCATATATTACTTTGTTGGCGGCATTGCACAAGGACACCACCAAGATAGCTTATCATCATCACTTCCGATGACAGCATGATCATTGTCACCTCACTAGGTCGGTCGTCACCGCCAACCGCCAACCGACAATTACGTTCTGACAGGCGAGGGTGAAAGGGGTCTCAAGACAATGTTGTCCTAGGTTTGCATAAATCATCCTTTCCATCCCAATTCCATACATCCTTCATGTCAAGCTCAACCTTTCACGTGTGGCTCACAAGCTGCTTGTTCACTAGTTGGTCGACAAAGAACGGCCAACACCCCATTGGCTTCATGGAGACCTTTCTCTCAAGCATGGAGTTCCCATTGACGTGCATCAAGAATGCCACAATGGCACCGTGATGTGGAATCTCCTCTCGCGGGCCTTCTTCGGTGATGAAGTCCGGTTGTACAACCCACAAGAAGTGCCTCTCGTTATCCACGAGGCTTTTCCAAAAATTACGTGAACTCGTGTCGATTGGGAGCCGTCATGCATCGAGATCGAATTTCCAACTAACCACGTGATCGAAAAGGTTTGAAGCCCTAGGGAGATGGGAATTTCAAAGATTTTCAAATGCTAAGGATTTTCAAAGATTATCAATCCTATTAGGTTGTAGATTTTCAAAGATTTTTTTAAAAAGATTTCAATTCCTATCTTAGGTAGCAGAAAAGATTTAATGGGATATCTTTGCAATTCAGGGATATTTGGAGGATTTCAAATTCCCCTTTATCCAATTTTATTCCAATTGGAATTTGGACGATAGACGCAGCTTATAGATACTTTTATTATTATTATTAGTATTATACGCAATTTATTTTTCTTTAATTTTTTATATTTTTCATTTACTTTACATCAAATAAGAGTAAACGAGAAATTTTCTTAAAAAAAGAGATGAACAAAATACTTCCATCTTTTGAAAGTCACGTGCATTGAATAGGTTAACGAAGAAAAATAACGGAGCCTTTACAGTTCAAACATAATGAAAGTTAAGAGGGTATTAGATAATAGTAGAAAATTTGGGACCAACATATATTTCCCCAAAGGTTTGGAGGGGTTTGGTGGAAGTGGCCATGCTTGCTGGCCATGATTATGTAACGTTACTAACTGTTGGAGAGAAATTCCTTGAGCAGGAGAAATGCTTCCTAAACCCTTTTTTCTTTCGATTACAATGGAGCAGCTCAAAATCAAACACGACCACACCAAATTTAGGCTACCCTTGAATTGGGTCATTTGGTCTAGCGCGTTTGGATTTGAGGCTACCCTTGAATTGGGTCATTTGGTCTAATGCATTTGGATTTGGTATGAGGAGTTAGCGTCGCAGGACTCTGCAAGTGAGGGTGTCTAAGGTCGGGACAACAATGTCGTCATGCTTGGAGTGCAACATCAATTTTGGGAAGCTACAGTCTTCTCCTTAATTGAAAGACAAATTAGGAAGAAGATACATGTTGGCATAAATTGTTGAAGATATAATTGAAGATTCTGACCTTGGCGCCGATTGTGATTGATTCAGTAGATTTATAATTGCCTTAGTCAATAGGAAATTATGATTCTTTGTATATTATTTCCTAAATTCCTTGTATTGTTACACTATAAGCGAATCATTGTAATTGTACACAATATACGAATATACAGAAAAGTTCTCCCACTTCATTCATCTTTACTTTGTGTCATAAATATATTAATAAACGGGCTTTTTGATAAATTAACTATAAAGGGGTGTCTCTATCAATGGTTGATATCTAAAACTCTTTAAAGTAGGCCCAACACTTTGGCACTACTACTAATAACATAATATCTATATACCTTGTCCCGGTTAGGAGAAAAAGAGTTATAGTAATTGTTGATATTTGAAATTCTTTAGCTTGCTAAAAATTAGTATCTACGCCTTTTAGGAATTACAATAGTTGTCTTTCCCAAAATATCTTCAAATAATTATTTTGTGAATATTCCTATCAATGGAAAAATGCCTAAATTAATGATTTCACTTTGCCTTCCACGTATTTCAATTATAAAGTTTTAATCCTTTTTATCAGATAATTTATAAATAATCTTGCAAAAAAAATTCCATAGTTGAAATAGTTTTTACTTTCCACGTATACATCGTACACAAGTCCAACATATTGTACCAACAATCTAATTCCGATCATCAATTATTTAAATATTTTTTAATTTTACTATTAGTGCTAGAAGAAGCCTTACTATTGATTATAGATTTTATTTATTAGTACGCTCAAATGTATCGACTAGAAAAAAGAAAAAAGAGGGATTTTTTTTCTTAATGGAAAGAGAAATAATAGTTTTATTCTTCAAGAAAGCTTTGACGAATAATACTTTCATTTACTCAATTTGATGATATAAGCTCGGTAATTTTTTTTCCCTCTATTTTTGATAACATATAATCAAAGTAAACACATATAGGCTCTGGTGCTCGAAGACATTGCATTCAAGACACATTCTTCTCTCCCCAAAAATAAAAATGGAATTAACGTTCATAATTCCATTATAGTATTTCGCATGGCATATTCTCCGTTCCTTATCCATATCGCAACCTATTTGTTTTTATACTACACAAGCAATTGCACCTCAAATACGACATATATTGTCAAATCGAGTAAATAAAAGTATTATTCTTCAAAGCTTTTAAGTGAGTAAGACTACTGTTTCTCTTTTCAAAAAAAAGAAAAAATAGAAGCTTTTTCTCGTCTCCTTTTTTCTTTAATTAGTAGGGCAATGTAAGATTTAATCTTTAATTAGTACGATGTAAATTTTCAAATTACTAAGCATACACTATCACATAGAATAAATAAAAGTACGCATGTTTTTCTCAATTTAAAATTTTTATAGTGACAACAGTGCATCATAAAAATTTGAAATTTACGGAAAACCCCAAAAGAACCGAGAGAATCGCTCTCATCTAACCGACGCCCCGTAATGACTCTTCTTCTTCCAGAACAAAGCCAATCCGATAGGCGTGCGTAGAGATGGCGACCGAGAGAAGCGCTCTCATCTTAACTGACCGAGGCTTTTGGGGGCATTCGTTCGGGGGGGGGGGGGGGGGGGGATACGATTCACAGCCGAGAGAACACCAGATCAAGAAGACAGAGCATCAGTTTTGAGTTGCAAAGAGTCCCTAGAAAGCACTCACGGGTTTGTTTTAGATTTTGCAGACCTCCACCACCTCTCTGTTCGCCCCTGTTCCGCCAGAGGGTAGTCCGGAAAGCTCAGATCTCGGTCGAGATTTCTTCCCCCCACGGCCCGGACCATCGGTGGAGATGCTTCCGGGACTTTTGAGTTCTCCGTTCGATCGTTGTTCGTGACCATCTACTGCATCTCCAAGGTAATTATTGCATCTCTGCTCTGTTCTTGGTAGTTCAAGTCCTAGTTATGTGACCGAGGTTTGAGGGGAAAAAATCATACTGGTTGAGGGTCTAACGGTAGTTTAAACACACTTTGATCCCATCGCTTTCCAGGAGTTTCTTCACGGTTAATTGACATCAGCATTCATGGTCCACCATTTCAGGATGTCGTAACCCTGCCTACAGCGGTTGTTCGTCATCGCCGAGCTGCTCTGGAATTTTCCTGCTTGTCCCTGTTTTTGGAGTGCCATTGTTGATTGAAGAGTTCGACCAGTTGCTGCCATTGACTCCTTCGCAAATTCAAGCCTTCTAGAGCGCCTCGGTGATTGTTTTGTTCAAAGCCATCAGCCGTCGCTGCAGGTAATTAACTTTCGCTAGATCTAACTGAGTATCTTCTGGTTTAGATGTATGAAAATAAAAACAGAGGATGAGAATCTAGTTCTTCCTAGCTTTAAAATCATACGCGTCAGAGCTTATATCCGTGATCTCAATTCTACCGTGATAGTTTCATGTTGAACGTGTCTTGATTTCCACCAACTTGTCATCGTATTGTTCTCTGACCTGATGCTTACTAATTATTCATTGAAATGTCTGAACTGCGTTACTAATAGACGTAACCTCAGGTCTGACCATGATCACCTCATCTGTTTTATTCATCCACTGCGCTAGTTGCATAGGCTAGATGAATTCACTTGTCAGTTAATTCCAAGAATCTCGACTCTAATAAGCCTCCCATGTTTGCAAGTGTTAAGCTCTCGATTCTCTAGGATAATTCGGTAATGTCAATGCGGTAATTTGAGAAAGTTTGGTGGTTATTGCTGGATAATTCATTAGGCATATACTGAAATTGAAGAACTATATTATCGTGTGTGAGAGTCAATTAGATATCTCCCGCGTATGTGTTTGTGATGACATATTAGATCACAAATTGTCTTTGCAGAATATGTCTTCTGTATAAGTGTCGTTTGAGTGAATGTATTTTCAATATATGCAGATACATGCGTTCTCTCTCTCCATGTGTTCTGGGTGTATCTCTTTTCTTTGTGTGCACACGACACTTGCCTCCAAATTCATGGGTTTAAGGGTGCAGATATGAGTGAATTGCTTGAAGAATGGTGAGTGAGTTGAGCGAGAATGAGAGAAAAGATTAATGAGGATTTGAAGAGATGGGAGCTTCCTGAACTTGAGAGTGAAAAGCGTTCTGGGTAAAAGAATAATGAAGAGAGGATTAATTTGTTTAGGGATGAAGGGACTAAATAAAAAACACAAAGAAAGGCCAGAAGTTCCGTGCACATAAAAGATATGAAATAGTAATAAAGAAGTAGAGTTCCCAATTAATTGGTAAAGGACTAATGAGCTTCTGTACTAGACTTAAATTGAATTTCATATGGTTGAGGATGTTGTCTTCAGTTATTTCACTCAACATGAGTTTCTCTTGTAACTAATGTACACCACCGATTAACTTGCCCAAGGTGTTAATTGACTTACTTTGCAAGTCTTACAAGACAAATCTAGTGATTTTTAAAGTTGATGGAAATATCTAACCTAAGTTGATCGAGGACTTCCATCCTCCAGTAAAGCTGCGCCTGCGTTGTTGTGGCCTCTGTGAGCTCCCTTTTGCTCGGTTATGGTCAATCCCCCAATCAAAAGGGGGGTCACGGAGGCCACTATGGCGCAAGCAAATACGTGCTTGTTTAGGTGCAGCTTCGCTGTAGGATTGGAGTCTTTGTCGACCTTGAACGTTGCCATCGACTTTGAAATCATTATGTATGTCTTTTGATACTTGCAAAGTAAGTTAATTGGCACCTTAGATAAGTCAATTAGTGATGTACACCTGCAAAAGAAACCTGTATTGAGTGAAGTAACTGAAGGTAGCAGACCAAAAACGAAAAAAAGATGACAAATGATATGAGAGAACATGATACCCTGCAAAAATAAAATAAAATAAAATAAAATAAAAATCTCACCTTAAAAAAAAAAAAAGGAAGAGAAAAAGCAAACTTACATTGATCAATTTTCTGCGAGCTTCTTGAAGCTCATTATTGCGACTATGCACCTTTACTATGATAGCTCGATTCGGCACTTCTACATCCTCAAGATTCCTCTCTTTTCGCCTCATATCCGCTAGCAAAATAGTTATTTTCAAAATTTCAGTATCATCCTCGTCTTTCATGTGCTTCATGACATTTAATGATCTTCTCAACTGTTCAATTTCCAATTTCAAGATTTGTTTTTACATTAAGTTGCTTTTTGAGTTGAATCATCTGATTGGAGAGTTACTCTTTTTGTCTTCGAAACACCAAAAGTTTCAAAAAGGAAGAACATGAAAAATATGTGTATTTACTTCACAAGAGAAAAATATATGAAAAGAACATTTTTTGTTATATTTAGCCAGTTTCAAGACTTTTTTGGTAGCTTTTTGTTGCTCCAAAGCGACTAATTTTGTTGGGTGCTAATAATACAACCTAGAGGGGGTGAATAAGTTTTTTAAGAAAACTTGACAAATTTTCTTAGAAATTAGCTAATGCTAAGTAAAGATCAAGTCAAGATGATGTTTCAAAGTTTGTGATGGATTTGTGTGTTTGTGAGAGTAAGAGAGAGTAAAACAGTAACACACAATAATATATAGTGATTCGGCTTTATCTCCAAGCTTACATTCACTCTTTAGATTAGTAGCCACAAGTCGGGCTGGATTGCATGAGTAAGCTACGCATACAATTACAATAGGCAAACACTAGTCCTATTATAAGATAGATCACACTATCAAGACCCAATTGCTATTCGTACCATTCTACATTTAATCTAGAACACAATTACTCAAATAACATGAATATAAAACTTAGTGAAACATTTTGGACAAGAGCGTATCGTTAGGAACAAAGCAGATTGCAAATCTTTAGATAATGTTGTTCTGTCTCTCCTTCTTGGCTTCTTAGGTCTTCTCTCTTATATTCATCTCCAATTTGTCTATTAAGAGAAGATCAAAGAAGCAAGGAACCATTGGAGTCTATCAAGAACAGAACTACCCATGTAGTTCTTTTTCCCTAAACATTTGTAGTAAGAATAGTATTTGTCACTGTCCCGTCATTGCAGTCTTTGACAGACTTATTAGATGACTCAACTTCACAAATTACTACTTTCAACTGGATTCTATTGTTGTGCAAATCCTTAGCCATAACGGCTAATTTTCTGACCCAACAAACTTCGCTAGAAGTTCATGGTTGTTATAATACCAATGACTTGATATTTGTAGCTACGATATAAACATTGTCATCAGTTGATCTTTAGGTTCGTTGGTAGTATTTAGACAAAAACCATTTCTGGACTTGTTGCATACTTTCATATCCTAGATCACACAATCAATATTGCGTAATCCTTTCTAAATATATGTGTGTGTGTGTGTGTATGCATAGGCCATATTAAACATTATATTAAGGATAGTTTCAACAGCATCAAAATCACTTGTAGAATTTTCTCCAATAAATTTAAGCGAAATATTCTTTAGGGCATTCTAATGTGTTCTAATGTAAAAAGGACGTTAGCCTTATTAGATTGATATACCCTAAAAAGCATGCATATATAATCTCACAATATTGAAAGTCATTTGTAATGACAAATAGTCTATCGGTCGGTGTCAATTTGTGAGCAACTTGTAAATTTAAAGATATAAATGTCAAGTTGTTGTCTTATGTCACACATGCATGGACATATGACCATACTATATCCATATAACCAAACTATATGGACAAAAATGGATCAGAAAAAGTACATATTCCAAAATTGAAAACTAAACTCAAATGCAAGTGTAAAAGAAAAAGTGAAGGTTTACACATATTTGTGAATTCTTGGAGGACGCATCTACAAAGAAGTGAAATAGGGCCAGGAACTCTGAGAAATCAATTTTCCTATATATGAGAACATTGGGCTACTGGCATTATTTCCAAAACTTTAGAGAGTGCAACATTCAAAAGGCCATCGTATTTGTTGAGATTAACGATACAACCTAAATAGGGGTGAATATGTTGTATAATAATATTATTTTAGATTTTACAAGTTATTTGAAATTGGACTTGGATATAAGTAGAGAAAGCTTGACGTTAGAAGACGTAAATATGCAATATGCTTATATGCAATGCAACATGCCCTTGTTAGAAAAATATTGAAAAACAAGCAAAGAGATAAAATGATATTACAAATTACATTTGTCATGATTTGGTTTATATCAAGCCTATGTCTAGTCTCCTATACTAATAGCCACTAGATTCCATTAGTAATCTTCAAAATAGACTATGATAAAGTTTTGAGTAGTTCCACCTTGAAACTTAGATGGATCTCACTATTAATCCACACTCACAGTTTACATACTCGTACACCTATCAACTCACACTGTCCATAACATATACTGGATGAGAGCGACCTGTTCCTAGGAAATGATTGGAATGCCACATCCGCACGAGATGGCGGCAAAGGAAAGGAAAGCAGCGGGGGAACTCCGTCACTTCGACAAAGGAAAAAACAACACCATGCTACTCCTCTAGTTAACGACAATAATCGAGCCACGATGTCGCTTATGTTAATCAATCGGAAAGTCAGGCGATAAAACTGCCAAATGAGTAACAGTTCAAAAATCGTAAGATCAGACTAACATCTACAACGATACCATTAGATGCCGACTCTCTCTCTCCTTAAGAGAAACCTCTTCCAGCACCTAGATGTGCATATTGGATCGGTGGTCAAAACGCTATGACCATGCAAGGAGTCCGTTCAAGATCCTATATCATTCAACTGCATCAGAAATAAAAAAAAAAAAGACAACAAACCCCTCAGTGCCTCCGAACTATCCTAATTCCCTGCCTCAACATTGCACGGACAAACCCAAAATCGGTTCCTGTTCGGACTTAGAATCCCTCCTCTTTCAGACACACTCGAATCAAAAGCATCCCCTACCCACCACCCAAAAGGAGAGAAATCTGACGCGAAGCACCACATTACCTTAACCTAAAGAGAGCTAAACTAGCTAACAAACACTCGTCACTCGCACGCACGCAAAGCAGCAGAGAACGCAAAACAAAAGCTGGGTTAACTAACGGTACAAAGGGTCCGTTCGAGAGAGTTCGGATTTGGCTTTCTTGGTACGCTCGTTGAAAATGAAAGGGGATAGAGAGAGAGAGAGGAGAGAGAGAGAGAGAGAGAGAGAGAGAGAGAGGGAGTCGATGTGAAGATGTCATGTGACGATATAAGGCAGGAGGTGGCGAGTTGGAAGGCGACCTCCTTGCATCGCGTCGGATTGGACGGTGCCGCATCATGAACTGATCAAGTCAATAAACAGCCCTTGCATTGCAATCTAAATTGATTCTTTCAATCAAGATATGCTTTTTAGAAGCGTACCGTTAAACAGATTAGGGATAAATGCTTTTTTGTGCAACCTTGTCTTTTAAAGTTTATGTTATTTTTCTTAATATTTGAATTGGTCATTTTGTTATAATAAAAAACGAAAATACTACCATGAGTTGACACATCAGCACGATGTTAGCACTGACTAGGCAATCTGGTTATGTAACCCTAATCATGGATCACCGAAGTCGCACAACACCCGGTCGGTATCTACTAGAGTCAGGCGACAGTGCGCCACTTTCCTCCCTTGTCTATCCCTTGTTTTCCTTTCAAATTTCCCTTTTTGTTAATGTTTTTAATATTTATTATGTTTTTCAATATTCCTTATTATTATCATTTTTTAAACCTTGTAGAACATCAAGTAAGCATTTTAGTCCATAATTACACTCGACCAATCGGACATATAAATTCAAACTCATCTTTACGTTCTTGTAGAATTAATGTAAGAACTCATATCTTAAATGAATCTTTAATTTGAATTTTCAGTGCAAAATTGTAGCTCCTCCTAACGTTCTATTTCTTTTTCACTAATTCAAGTCTCGGAAAGAGCGATTGGCTGATGGAATGTGAATTTGCTGCCATCAAATCTCTCTTTCACTTCTTTCAAGAGTTATAAGGAAAATTTCCTACTAATTAGGGGTAATCGATTTGAGGGTAGGTAGGTTATAGGTTTTGAAACTTTAAACCTCTCTTATTAGAATCGTTCTCAGTTTTTGGAACCTAAGACCTATCATATTTACTTTGGAATCGATCCTGGAACCTACCTTATTTGTCCATCATGATTCTAGGGCCTACCTAGGAACCGATTTCTTTTTTTTTTTTTTTTTTTTGTTTTTTTTTGCTTTTGTTATTTTGAAAAAAGCAAGACAAATAATAGTCACAAGAAAATAGTATGAATAACAAAACGGATCAAAGTAAAAAAATCAGCAAAATATAAATTAATAGGGAAGATAAATAATTTCTTCCAACTTCATAGAACATGTTCTAATCGATTCTTGGATCGATGGGTTCAACACCCAAAACCTAAAATCTAACCACATGCTATTGGTTCAAAAAATTTAGAACTTAGAACCGAACCTGTTTCCACTAAAATTAGGAATTGGACCTGTTTTTATGGCGGGTTTGGTTTGATTTTTGAGTAGAATCGAACCGGTTGCACTACCCTACTACTAATTGCTTTAGCTTTGGAAGTTTAGCATAGCATAAACCACCTTCGTAATATAGCAAATTATTGCCCAATTGTCAATATAGGGTGTGTAACCGAGGAAGTATACATAAAAGACAGTTCTCTTCTATTCTATAAGTATTTTCTATTTTGTTAATATTAGATTAGTATTAATTAGTGATTTTGGTGGCTCTGTGAGTCATTGATTTCATGATTCACTTTTATCAGTAGTCCTGACATAGAAAAATAGATATTATAATAATTAATTTATATGTTTTCTTGGTAATGTAAGACATTACATAGCAACGTCCTGAAGAACTTGCTTACTTGGGGCAAGGGCGTCAAAGCCTAAACAATTCAACATGACAAGAGTTCGTTACGCTTATTTGAGTGAAATTTTTTTCCATGAATTAGTTTTTCAGACTTTCATGCATTTGGTTTGCTGAAAATGATTAGTCAATAGAAAAATTATTTATAATTAAAGAAAATATATATGCTTAAAGTTAGGAAAATGAATTCCCTAACCTGAAAAGAGAAAAATAAGCATTTTAAAAACTGATTTTTTGAGAAATATTTTCCTTTTATCTTGAAACTTTTTTTTGAAACAAAAGCACCCACATATTCAGAATTCTAAGTTATCATAAAGGTTTCCCATGATGGTCGCGGTTGAACTATCGCTAGCTATTTTATTGAGCTTATAGAAAAAAAAACTAATTTATATGAGGGGTGTGGAATTGCAGCAGCATTTTCCAAAAGTAGATTCACACTGAAGGTGCTTAAATCTCATCAAATGCGAGCTCAGTTGACACCGTCTATCTTTATCCCTACTAAGGTTGCATGAAGAAGCTTCCTGTTAACTGTGACCAATCTTTAATAAGTTTACCAAAAAAAAAAGAAAGAAGGACCGACCTTCAATATGTTGGCCTGAGTTAAAGGGGCCAACTATCTTCCACGGGGTCATAAGCGCAATCCTCGTTGTGAATAAATCTCCAAACAGTTCGTGCTATGTTATTTGAGCATGACATTTTTTATTTATTTATTTTTTTTTGTGGAGAAACTTTCCAATTAATAGCATGCCTGTGAGGGTACGATAACGAGCTTGTCATTCTTGAACATGTGCAATCCCCAAAGTTTGTTCAATTGATTAGGAATTGGGGAATTTATGATTAAGAAACTACAGGTCAGAATTCCACCAACTACGCCCAAATGCTAGATTAAGCTATATGCATAGGCCAAATATATGGACTTAATTTATGCATAAAGCTTGCAAAAAATATTTCATAAGCTTTAAGGTAGTCAAGAGACCAATGCTCGAGCCCCTTGGCTTGTCAAAAGAAGAGAGAACCTTCTGATCACAAATGATGTAGAGTAATTAGTGGTTCACTTCAAATCCTTTATAACAGGTGCATCATTGATCTCAATAAAACCCAATTTATTGCTTCTTCTAGGCCAACAGTGCCTACCCCTCAACTCGTTATGAAAAAATAGGATTTCACATAATAATTTTTTTATATTCAGAAATCACTATTTAAAAATGATCACAGACAAACATTTATCTTTCCAACCATAAATTAGGTTGACTGTTACACCTCTAGTTGTACATCATTCTCATACCAGTGGTAACATCATTCTCATACCAGTGGTAACTTCGAATAGAAATTAACTGAGTCCATGCACTGATATCTACCATAAAGGTGCCAAACCATAACAAACAAAAAGACATATGACTCAACTCTAACATAATTTGGCTCTTTTAAGTTCGTAGTCATGTCCAAAAGTGAGGGCCTACCAATAGTTACATTTATACGAAAAAGATTATAAGAAAAAAACCTACCTAAACCCTTGAAGTTGGCGTGATTTAATAGGACAATAATGGTTGTAGCTCAACAATTGGAAGAATTATATATAAAAAAAAAAAATCCTAAACCTATTGCAATTGTGCCAATTCGGTTATAATTTTTTTTTGTCAATTTAATCCTAAACCTTTTATAATTGTGCCAATCTAGTCCATGCGGCCAAAATTGGCCAATTGCTGCCGATGTGGACATTGGTCGGTAACGATCATCGGCGAATGCTAACTTGGCAATTTTTTATTATTTAGTTATTTTTTTATTTTTAAAATTTTTAAATATATTTTTGATTTTTTTTTTATTTCTTTTTTTCCCCAACTTCTCCTTCCTATGGCTGGCGAGGCTCCCCCCCACCAGCCATTGGCGAAGGCGAGCCTTGCCTAGTGACGGCGAGGTCACCGTCACCGAGATCTAGTGGGGAGCCTCGCCAACCATTGGTGAGGTCGACCTCGCCTTGGCCGGGGTGAGGCTTTGCTGGATTTGGTGAGGCCAAGCCTCACTTGTGGCTAGTGGGGGTGAGCCTTGCCATTGGCCGTGAGGCTGATCTCACCAACCCTTGCCTTTGGCCGACCGGCGCTAGAGGAAGGAGAAGGTGGAAGAAAAAAAAAAAAAAAATATTTAAAAATTAAAAAAATAAAAAAAAATTGCCACGTCGCATTCACTTGACGGCCGTTGTGGTTGGCATCCACATCAAGATCTTAGCTAGCCAATTTTGGCCAGGTTGACTAAATTGTCATAATTGCAAAAGATTTAGAAATGATTTGGCTCACAAAAAAAGTTTATGATTGAATTTGCACAATTGCAATAGGTTTGGATTTTTTTTTTTTTTAATTCTCCTCTCAATAATTGAAGCCGTTTGTTTAAATCATTTCATTTGCGTTCGAGTTACTCACTATCAAGCCATCTATGCGGGTCAAAGGCTTCAACTTTACTGAATTATAGGAGTTGAAGGGTGTTTTACGATCCATTGGAGTTGCTGGGTTATTTAAAAAAAAAAAAAAAAAAAAAAAAAATCGGCACCGAGGTGCTCTCCACGGTTACTTCCTATTGAAGTCAACGATCGGCGGTATTGGATAAGGTTAAGGTAATCACACAACTAAGAACGATTGCATCAGATACCGGCCAAGAAAGGTCAAACGAGATGGATTTTCTCTAAAGGAGACAGGGAAGGATGAGAATTATAGCAAAAAACCAAGAAGAAGAAGAAGAAGAAGATACGTCTCCAGTGTATATCCACGAAAGCTTGATTTGCTCGCGAGCGCAGGAGTGACGTGGCATCATGTCATGCTCAATCACTTTTAACACAATCATTTGTGAAGACTCGCGAGTTTAGGTTTATGGGATGAGAAATTGCTGCTAAACAAATGACCTTCTTGGATATGAGTATATATCCTAAACTGTCTCATCTAAATTTAGAGATGTGAAATATTGGGAGGATTCCTTTCTGAGTGGAGAAGAAAACATTATATTTAAGAATTATGGGACCCTTCAGGTGGGGAGGGTAGATTCCACCGCATCTCATAAGGAGTGTTTGAGGAATTGGTAGGTTGGCATAGTAGCCGCCCGAGCTGATGAAGTGAAGGGGTGAGTGAAACACCACTACAAGATTGATCTATGCTTCGCACAATGTCTCTCAACCGACCTGTCAGCCTTGTACCCTCAATTGAGAGACACTAGGACCTTCAACGTAGTGACTTCTTAAAAAATCACTACGACAAATTGATGAGCCTCCTTGTGCTCCTTCTAAATTGGCAACATTAGGGTTAGGTCCACCCAATTGTCAAGGTCTCACAGTGATTAGAGACCATATGTTATGTGGTTCTTGAGTGACACCAATGGGAAATTTGAGATTTTGAGTTGGAATATAAGTTTGGCTTCCTGTATTTCAATACTCGGCATACCTAATTATGCCCCAATCTTCTTACAAATGTTTTAAAATCACGATAAATTGGTTGAAAAGTAGCAAGGTGTTGGGGTGTTGGGCCTGCTTGTAAGTTGTATGTTGAAAAATGAATTGGAAAAAGGAAAAATGCTATGTTTATTAAGATCAGTTTGCAAAAAGGGTGGTGCTGACATTCTTTGATTAAAAACACCCCTTTATAGTTAATTTATCAAAATGCCCTTCGTTGATGTATTTATACTCGCATGTATCTTCTTCGTGGTTTGTCTTTGAATCAAGGATAATATTTTAGCTTCACAATGTTGACGTTGCACTCCGAACACACGGCATCGTTGCCCCGACCATAGACACCCTCACCTGAGAACTCCTCCCCCTCTACCAAATCCAAACACAAAGACCACTTAAACCGATTCAAGGGTAGCTCGGCTTTGTTAGAATCGTGTCCGATATTGAGCTGCTCCGTAACAAGTAAGAAGAAAGTTTGGTGAGCATTTCTTCCGCTCAAAAAATTTCTCTCCAACGGATAAACAGTGCATTCTGATCTTAGAGTTAGCTAGTCGGTGGAAAATCAACAACATTAGATAATCATAGTTAGAAAGCAGGATGACCTCCACTATGAAGAACTTAATCTTTTTTATTATGACAAAAAGGGTGACAGTTAAACACAGCGATGATTATACTTGCGAGAATCGTATGAAAAGATAGACTAAGAGATGGACACGACAAAATGGTGAATCACGTGTTATGATGATAATTACTTTATTTAATGATATATCATATTTTCGTGCTTCTAACTTTTAGAAAAAGTTTCATCATTTTGGTCTCACTATGTTCATTGAAAATTCCAAAAGACTCTTGCATATTACGCTGAAATTGTCACAATTACTATTAAGCGGGTACTTCTTTAAACAGAATGTATAGGACTTCCTTTTACGCATTTTAGTAACGATGTGTAGGAATTTCTTTCCAATTCTTAGAGAATGTATGGGGATTTTCTTTAGCAAATTTTGATGTAACTAGTGAAAGCTTCCCTTTCGTGTGTTTTTAACAAGTTCTAATGGAATATGGAATGGCATTTTTATTAATCACCATGGGTTACCCCTTCAAACTTATAAAGAAATTTTGATAAGAGATTGGGCTTTTACAAACGTCACTATAAGAAAGGGTGAATTTGAAGGGCTGTAATTTTTCCACTTCTCTTCCGTATACTAACTTAATCTCTTTTGATATATATATATTTGGTAACCAAAGATCCGCCGGGCCCGCCTTTCGCTTATGCTAATTGGCAATCCACGGCCTGTACAGTGCACAGTGCACCTCGGACTAAGCGTCAATACCTTGGGAGAAGCTAGCACAAGATCTCACCACCATGGCCCCTCACTTAAGATACATTAGCAGCTGTGAAGTTTCAATCCTGGGACTTCTGTAGTGAAGTGCCCAAAGCCCAACCAACTTAGCTGAATACCGATGAGTATAAAATCAAATATATTTATATCATATTATTTACATTATTCGGTATAAACGACATATCAATGCAAACGAGCCTAAAAGTTTATAAGTGGTGATAAAAAAATCTCTCGCAATTGCCTACTTTATTTTTATTTGTTTTTATTTTATTTTTCCTTTTTTAATTAATTTCTTTTTTTTATTTTTTCCTTCCATCATTCTCTAATAAAATTTTATTAAATAGTAAATTGTACTAATATACCTAAAATACCTAAAATATGTACAATATAAGTTTGGCTTCTCATATTTCCACACCCAGCATACTTAAATACACACTAATCTCCTTGTGAACATATTAGAAATTTGGCATTGAATAACAGATTTTTGGAAAAATTTCACAAAAAAGCTCCAGAGTAATACATGTTTGACATAAACTTCGATTGTTACACATTACTTCTTGAAATTTTATTTGGTCATAGCTGTTAACATTTCGCTATATTCTCCGTTCACATGTGCAATGTGGATGACGCTATAGGGGTAAACTGGTTCTTCTTCTTATTTTTCTTGAAAGAATGCCTTTACCGTTGATTTCTATAAGACAAATAGAAAAAAAAAAACAGAAAGTGGAGAAAAAAAAAAATTAACTAAATTATCAGTACCATAAAAAAATGACTATCAATAATAATATAGATAATAAAAGGTGGTAGAAAATTGATGGGAACTAGTAGGTGTTTGAAGAAAAAGAAACGCAATTAAGTAGAAAGGAAAAATGCCTCAAACAACAAAAAAGTAAAATAACAAAAATTTGACGCTCATTTTGTGTTGTCAAATGGTTAAATAATGTAAGAGAAATTTGATCAATATATATATATATATACACATATATTACAAAATCACCTTAGATTTTGATTCATCTTTGTCTTTTATGAGTTAAGGACATCATTTTCATTGATAAGTTCTTTCTAGATTTTTTGAAGATCAATCATTTTACATTAATTGAACCTTTATATATACATAACGCATAATCAAATATTATCATTTGACCTTTTTGTTATTGAGGCCTTTTCCCCTTTTTATTTAATTTGTGTTTCTTAACTTGAGTTATTACATAAATTATTTTTAATTTTGTAAATCAACCCATTCATCCCTTTGTTAGGTTGCATTGTTGACCTCAATAATTGGTATTAACGCTCTATTTATTTTGCTGAAAATGTGGTGTTTCTGAAAATTATTTTTTTCAAGAAGTCAATTTTATGAAAAAAAAAATTATTTTTGGTATTCGGCGAAATCTGAAAATGTATGAGAAAATATTTTCTGCTATTCAATAAGGAAAATATTTTTTTGCATGCACTCATTTTCAAATTTTTTTTCATTATTTCATTTTTTAAAATCTATTTTTAATTTTTAATTTTTTTCTTTTTTGCTTTTCTTTCTTTCCTTCTCTTCTTCTTCTTAAGCCTTGGCTAGTTGCTAGCCATTGTCGTGGCCAATGATCGGCCAAGGCCAAAGAAGAAGAAGAGAATGAAAGAAAGAAAGCAAAAAAGAAATTACAAAATTAAATTTAGAAAAAAAAGAAAAAGAAAATATAAAAATGAAATGAAAATGTGTTTTGTGAAAGAAAGTGAGGTGGAAAAAGTTATGAAAAATGTGTTTCACTTTTCAAAAGTGAAAATTTTTTTTTCTCACTTTTGAAACGTGTTTTTTTTTTCCAGTAGTGGAATACATTTTTCCTTAACTAATTCATTTTCCATAAAACGAACGAGGCAAAATCCAAAAAAACATTTTTTTAAAAGTTACTTTTTGTGAAACGAACGAAGCCTAAAGATTGTGTTGCTTGTACTTTGAAGTGTTGTTTACTTCTGATTATAAAGATCCTATTCTTGGCTACCAACCTTAGTCCAGTTATTTATGAGAGTCAATCTACCACCAGGCCTCGATACTTTGACAAAACCATTTATGGTCACTGGAAAACAGGATGAGCATATATATCCAATCAACAGAATTGGCAATGTGGACATTGACACCCAAATTTTTGCTGGCAAATTGAATAGCATTTTTGTAAAAATAAATAAACAAGCTAACAAATACTTTAAAAAACGGAGAACATTAATAAGACCTCAGCCCAGATCCACAACTCGAGCTCCCCGCCGGACAATATCGGACTTAAGCCCAGATCTTTTAAGATTTGTCCAATAGCCCATCGAACAAGGCTCAGCAACAGAGAGGAGATGAAAAATGGAGTCCATTGGCGGTCCATGGCCCATGCCGAGAGGAGGCCCGGCCTCTTTCCTTCCTTGCTTTTATCTCTCTCTCTCTCTCTTCCCCCGAACGAAGGCACGCGCGCGGGCAAGAAGGGGAACTGAAAACAGAGAAACGTTCTCTCGGTCCTGCTTTCCCTCTGGTTCCACGGCCGCTGGCGATCACCACCACTTCTGGCTCATAATTAACATCGCCTTACCTTCTCATCAGCAGCCACTCGGTTCCCTCCTGTAGTTAAAATTCCAGCGCTGTCCAATCGGTTTTCGACGGTGCTCTGTTCTGACCGTGAAGATGCTATTGTTACTGATTTGTTAGAGAGCGGTACTTGCCGTACAAGTAATTTCTCGACTCATTCTTGAGCAATAGTAGTTCAAGCTTTGTCCTTCTCAACTTTCAGTTAATATCAAAGTCGCTGCTGCTGCTGCTGCTGCTGCGGCGGCGGCGGCGGTAAATGTCCTCATTACCATCGAAGGTGCCGCACTAGAGTCCCCTGTTGCAACGAGATTTTTTTATTGCCTCCACTGTCATGATGATGCAAAGGTGATTCCTTGTGCCCCTCATAGACTTAAATGTGCTTGAGAGCTTCCTTTTGTTATGACATGAAGAACGCAATAGATACCTACAAGATACTTTCGTGCAAGCTCAGTTGGTAGATTGCATTTTACTTGCCATATATTAGAGGATGATCGTTAACCAAAATATAGGCACAGCTTCAGCTGCTTCTGAATTTTGGGCGCTAGTGACATGAGTTATCTTAAGATGAGATTTTATTCTGAACTGTTGTTAACTTTCTATTGTGTGTGGCAATATTTTTTTGGTAAAGGTGTGTGCCAATATTTTGATATGTGTGGTTTGCCATTATTGCGGGACGGATATAGGTAGAAGTCGCCATGCAAATTGAGTTCGAATAAGTAGTCTACAGTTTGGCGAATGTGACAAATATTCGATTCTTCAATCTTCAACCTGTGGACGTGCTTTTCATAACAAGACATACCGTTCTCTTATGAGCAGAATAACATATCAATGTAAACAAAAGCAAGGCATTGACTCGCCTTGCCATCAAGTTCAGCGGATGGATGCTATCGAATTTCTAGCATGTTTATAGACCGACTAATTACTTGATGTTCCCACTTACCTACATGTTTTGTTTCAGGTTGTATGCTTAATCTGTGATAGTGCACAAGAGGTAATTTTAAACATTCTATCCTTCATTACCTACTTTAATTGCACTAAAGAGCTTTTCGAAGGAGGGTAAAAAATGTGAAGTTGTTTAAAAAGACTGGCCAAAAATAAACTACAGTGCAGATGTTGATTCTCAACCTTTGGTTTCCATGTTCACAGGTGGTGTTTGCATGGGGAAGTACTTTCGTTGGACTCGTAAGTTTTTGGATGATGATGTGCGTCAAATCTTTCTCATCTCGCTGCTCAATTTCTTTCATTGTCTCGGACAGTGACATTGGTCAAGTCTCTCTCCATGTCAGAAGTAGTATCTGTCCGCCCTCTCCCCCTAGCAAATATTTCAAAACCTTGAGCATAAAAATGCTGCATAACGTGCAAATATGAGAAAGAAAAAAGTTCATTAATTGCATTTTACAGATTCTCAGAAGTGTTGGGTGCTATATCCTGCAGTTGAAGACGATATGATCACATGGACCTGACATCTTACTTTATTTTTTCTGCAGACATCCAAGAAGCAGAATCGCTGCAATGGACGTGACATTTGCAGGTATGGCCACCATTAGGAGTGATACGCAATAGTGTCAAAGCGATTATGAAAACGTCAAGTTTCAAGAGCACCCAAAATTTTTTCACAAATAATAGCTAGATGATTAGATATAGTATGAGTCTAAGACTCAAACTAATAATTTGAGGATGTTAGATCAAAATTCCTGGATGCATCTCATTTTCTGTCAATCATCACCCTCGGAGAAGATTATTAGTTTCCTTTTAGGTATTTATCTTTCAATTTATAGAGTTCCCCGCCTTTGGATGTTGCTCTCGTCATTTCTTTGTCGTCGATGATGTTGCACGTTTGATACATATCTAACTGTATTTTCTTTCTCAGAATTGTGGGGCGAGAGAATGTGGTAAGCTTCAGTTATCCGGTGCTTAGGCCAGCATAAATAGTGATGGAAAGAACTGAAGTTAATCTCCTTCACTTATTGTCATGCTGTACGGGTTGCTGCTATTCAATCTTGCTGAAAAACAGCCATTGCATGGAAGGAGTGACGCGTCATGACTCTCCTTTTTGCTTTGAGGTAAAGCTCTGTGATTGAACGGTTATTGTGCGTGCATTGCAGAGTGTATAAATTGAAGGCGGCGGAAATGGCAATGTGCAGTTTCTATTTGATTCGAGAAATGACGTGACAGTCTTGCCTTGCTAACACAAATTCGTAAGAGAACATTCGCCGGTGAGAGTTGTTTGTTGAAAGATGTTTGCTGTTCTACAGGTTTGGATCCATTGCGGGAAAACATCACCAGTTCCATGCGGCTAGGACTAAGAAATTGTGATTTTTATGAATGTCCTTACTCATGGCTGTGAAGTCGGATGTCCATCGATTTTTGTCGGGCCAACATTGTAATGGGCTCACACTAATCATGGACCTTATATTATGTGGTTCCTTGGTGACTTTGATGGAAAAGTTGAGATGCTTAGTTAGAATATAAGTTTGGCTTCTCATATTTCTACACCTAATTTTCTAATTCTACTCTACCCTATCACCTTGCGAATAATGTTTTAGAAGTTGGGCATCACATAATAAATGTATGGGAAAATTACACAAAAATTACCCTAATTTAAGGGGTAATACAAGGTTCCTTCTAAACTTTCAATTGTTACACATTACTCCACTAAACTTCCATTTTATAACCGAAGAACAAAGTGATGAAACCATCGATCCAAAAGACCCACTAAAATGGTTGGAACCGGCTGGAGCTGGACATGCAAAAGGAGACATCGAAGCAGTCCATAGCATCAAGTTAATTATTTATCCCTCTGATCTATTCTAAGAGCTTAGCTTAGCTACTCTCCTTATCCACACTTATGCGATATCACACGCTAATTACAATAATTAAATTCCTCAATAGCATATTTAATGGATTGTCTTTGCAATGGATTATGTAATTCATGTGCTAACTTGAGGGATTTGCTAAGAGATACTAACTTTTTTTTTCCCGATAAGGCATTAAAACAATATAAAATGTGATGCTAGACGTTTAAATATTTTTAAGAACGAATAGTTCGAGAGCATTCCTCGGAAAGTTTTTCTGGCTTATGATGTTTTTTTCTTCCGTCCGTGTTTGTGTGTGTTACGAAAGGAAGACCCAATGGCAAAAATACGATGAAACTGTTGAGGGTATCAGAAGTTCCTTCTAAGATCTAGTACATGAACTCTTGGTTTACACCATGACTCAAAGCACATTTAGCCGACCAATTGCACGGAGGGCGTAAAATTATTATTATTTATTATTGTTTTCATTGTTATTATATTATTGCCATGAAATGGTGCACTCTTTTAGTGAGGTCCGTTCTTGATTTCTTCTGACCATATCTCTGATTAGTGAACTAAGTATAGGTGATGTCCATGTTTGTGTCGCACCACATTTAAGAGTGGCTTGAGATTAAAAAAAAAAAAAAAAAAAAAAAGAGTTTTAGACCTCCCTTTTATCACAGATAGCTAACAACCATCTTATTACCAGGTCATTGAATCTGAATTACAATATGGGTTCATCATCCATTTTCTCACCTCTAGTGATTAGCATATATTATGCATTTTTTCATGACATCCGCGTGGTTTATTATGCTAGCATGTCCGGTCTTTGATTGAGGCGGTGAATTGCTTGTTGATTCGGTGATCTACTTAGTTTAGTAATGAAGCTGACTCACTTACAGTGTTTTGATATTAATCAAATTGAGTAGGGTAAGGTGGTTGTTCGAAATCCTGCGATAAGAATATGAAGCGTAAATTGAAAATTGAGGCACAATCCAAATAGTTACAAACGCGTCAAGGTGTCCATATCGTAAATTTGGCGAATAATGCCACTAGAATATGAGTTCATGTGTTTAATGAATGGATTGGATGCTTTTGGTTGCTCTTTGATGCGTCCAACAATTGAATAAGAAATATAAGGCAAAGAACTGTCTAAGAAGGAAAGATATAATACAATCCCGAACTCACAAAAGCAAGCACGTAGGACCAGGAAAATGGCACAAGTTACTATTTGAGATAATTCGGTGAGAGTAGCTTTCTCAAAGAAAGCTATGCCTCGTTACACAATATGGTGTGGACCTAAAAACTAGCGTGTGAGCCAAAACTGAAGCAAGTTATATGTGCCGTTGCATCCGAGGAAGTTCCAAATTTAAAACTTATCTAAAAGCCAAAACGATTTAGAAAATTTCGGATAACTATCGATGCAAAGGGCATTTTTGAACTCAAGATGCTAAAAGCTCTTCTTGAAAGATTGCCTCTTAAAGAGATAGATTTGCAAGGGATTGATCGTCCTCCTTGTAAATATTTTTGTTAATCAATAATTTTTACAGTAATTTACCCTTTAAACATACATAGTGATTAAGCAATTCTTGTTATTTGATCTTTTAGTTATTTATGCCTTTTTCCCATTCTAATAAATTTGTATTTATTTTTCAAAATATCTTATTTAGTTATATTAAGGTGGCTATATTTATTTAATTTTGAAAAATTCTCATCATTAAATATGATTATCGATATTTATTATTTGATTATTAGTATTTTAGTTAATTTATTTCTCTTCCATTTTCTATATTTTTCAGTCTTTTAGAAAAAGAGGCTTCCTTAGAAAAAGAATGAGATAAAATTTATACTTTTGCCCCTTAAAATTCACAAGCATGTGCATGCTAATAACAATATAATGAAGAGTTAATTGCTTGAACAAAATAAAAGTTCAGACGTTATTGTATAACAAGTGAAAAATCGGAGGCAAATTTGTATTACCCCAAAATTCAGAGAAGTTGTGCATAATTTACCCCCATATAGTGGAAGGGGTTGAACCATCTTTATTTACACAAGTGGGCCTTTGACTAAACTCAATCAGTGTTCATCGAAATCCCTTAGCCTTCAACAGTGTCGAGCACTATTGATGCCTTGCCTTAGTTTACCAATATTCGAGACTGTCCTGCGATGGCTTTGGTAATCAAATCGAGAGAACCTAAAAAGAAAAGTTTAAAGAAGGGAAAAAGAAATGGAAAACTTCTCATGGTGGAGGTCATCATGCTCGCCGGCCATGATTGTACAACGTTGTTGATTTTCCACGGGAAACTTGACTTCAAGATCAGAGCTAACATTCTTAATTCTCCACCAAATTCTAGAATATCTTTCTCTTTGTTTAGTTTCTAACAAAGTACTTTGCATCATGTATTCTTTGTTCATTACCAGGACCATAACTTCAGTTTCTATACCACACCGGCAATTGCACATCAAAATTCCCCTTCTCCCACAAAATCTGATTTTGACTCATATACTCATGCATTATTTTGCAAACTCTTTGGTTTCAAACGGCCAAACAGACTTGAATTTCAGCATCTTGCTTTTCCTAACATATATGTTTATAAAACCCCTATCTAAGCATGGTAATTGAGTTGTGCTGGCCCACACAACCGGCCCTCTTAGTCTTGGGTTCAAGCTTGGCACGGGGGTTCTAGCCTGATGAATTGTAATCGGAACAAGAGCGATAAGATCTAAGTGACGAACTTTCAAGAAATTTAACTTTGAAAAGAAACTCTTTGTAGTACGGGAGAAGTCAGGGAATCTTTTGACTAAAAATCTTGCCGGCGACATAAAAAAACACACTAAAAAGCATTGGCGGGACTTATTTTCCACATTGGGATGACCCACCCATCATCTCCTTGTTTGCGTTTTTGCTTTATTTCCTTTTCATTACAAGTGAGAAGTAACCCTCATGGTAAAATTAACGAATGGGGAAGCTAATAAGGATTTTGTATTTAAGTCAGTGAAAAATCACCAAAAAAATAAATGAGGAATAATAAAGGATTCAAAGATTTATGTGATTAAGTCCGAGTGTTCACACATAGATCTACGAGGAGAGCTAGTAATAAAAGTTTGCTATAATTGGAGAATCGAATTACAATCACTCAATATGCTCGAGTGTTTCCCATGTCTAAACTAAACCTGAACCCAAGGTTTTAACAATTTGGATGTAAAAAACTCCTACGAACAAATAGGAGCTCTCTTTGAAATGGCCGAAAATCAAGGACCACGTCCATTCTTGATTTCCTTTCTTCGCGGCACGGCTTTCAGGAAGTCATTGGGTAGCCATCAAATCCTCCATTTTGACGTAAGTGTGCGCGTGCCCTTTCTTTGGTTCGGCCAATCTGAAATACTTTTAAAGTCCAACCCTTTGTTTGGGTTAAACTTGCACATTGGGTCGGGTTTTGCCGTGTAAAAAGGTGTCTTTTGATCAATGGAAATGCATATGCTTTTGAAGGTCTTCATTTCTTCTTTAATTCAATCTGGAAGAGACTTTGCTTGCAGCTTGTTAGGACATAGAACCCACTCACAATGGAAAAGCATATGGCGATTATGTTCCTATTTTTTATGCCCAGCTCCCATTATGGCCAAGTCCAACGATGCAAACCAACCAAACGGATCGGCTCGCTTTAATCTACTTCAGACACATGTGGATGAGGGTCCGTTTGGAGCTTTGAGCTCGTGAAATGACTATTTTATCACTGTGAGTGGCAAGGTGTGATATGTGGTGGACGACATCCCAAAGAGTCGTGTCCCTCAATCTGATGTCGAAGGGCTTGGGGCGTCTTCTATCACCTCATGTCAAAAACCTCGATTTCTTGAGAAGCCTCTTTCTACAAAATAACAGCTTTCATGGTGAAATTCCACAAAGCTCTCTTTGAAATGGCCAAAAATCAAGGACCACGTCCATTCTTGGTTTCCTTTATTCGTGGCACGACTTTCCAGGAAGTCATTAGGCAACTGTCAAATCCTTCATTTTGACGTAAGTGTGTGCATGTGCCCTTTCTTTGGTTCGACCAATCTGCAATACTTTTAAAGTCCAACCCTTTGTTTGGGTTAAACTTGCATATTGGGTCGGTTTTTGCCGTGTAAAAAGGTGTCTTTTGATCAATGGAAATGCATATGCTTTTGAAGGTCTTCATTTCTTCTTTAATTCAATCTGGAAGAGACTTTTCTTGCAGCTTGTTAGGACATAGAACCCACTCACAATGGAAAAGCATATGGCGATTATGTTCCTATTTTTTATGCCCAACTCCCATTATGGACAAGTCCAATGATGCAAACCAACTAGACGGATCGGCTCGCTTTAATCTACTTCAAACATAGTGTAGATGAGGATCTGCTTGGAGCTTTGAACTCGTGGAATGACTCTTTTCATCACTGTGAGTGCCAAGGTGTGATATATGGTGGATGACATCTCAAAAGAGTCTTGTCCCACAATCTGATGTCAAAGGGCTTGGGGGGTCTTCTATCATCTCTTGTCGAAAACCTCTCTTTCTTGAGAAGTCTCTTTCTACAAAATAATAGCTTTTGTGATGAAATTCCACAAAGCTCTCTTTGAAATGGCCAAAAATCAAGGACCACGTCCATTCTTGGTTTCCTTTCTTCGCAGCACGGCTTTCCAGGAAGTCATTGGGCAGCTGTCAAATCCTCCATTTTGACGTAAGTGTGTGCGTGTGCCCTTTTTTTGGTTTGGCCAATCTACAATACTTTTAAAGTGCAACCCCTTGTTGGGGTTAAACTTGCATATTGAGTCAGGTTTTTTCATGTAAAAAGGTGTCTTTTGATAAATGGAAATGCATATGCTTTTGAAGGTCTTCATTTCTTATTTTATTCAATCTGGAAGAGACTTTGCTTGCAGCTTGTTAGGACATAGAACCCACTTACAATGGAAAAGCATATGGCGATCATGTTCCTATTTTTCTATGCCCAGCTCCCATTATGGCCAAGTCCAACGATGCAAACCAACTAGACGGATCAACTTGCTTTAATCTACTTCAGACACATGTGGATGAGGATCTACTTTGAGCTTTGAGCTCGTGAAATGACTATTTTATCACTATGAGTGGCAAGGTGTGATATGTGGTGGATGACATCCCAAAAGAGTCGTGTCCCTCAATTTGATGTCGAAGGGCTTGGGGCGTCTTCTATCACCTCATGTCGAAAACCTCTCTTTCTTGAGAAGCCTCTTTCTACAAAATAATAGCTTTCGTGGTGAAATTCCACAAAGCTCTCTTTGAAATGGCCAAAAATCAAGGACCACGTCCATTCTTGGTTTCCTTTCTTCGTGGCACAGCTTTCTAGGAAGTCATTGGGCAGCTGTCAAATCCTCCATTTTGACATAAGTGTGTGCGTGTGCCCTTTCTTTGGTTCGGCCAATCTGCAATACTTTTAAAGTCCAACCCTTTGTTTGGGTTAAACTTGCATATTGGGTTGGGTTTTGCCATGTAAAAAGGTGTCTTTTGATCAATGGAAATGCATATGCTTTTGAAGGTCTTCATTTCTTCTTTAATTCAATCTAGAAGAGACTTTTCTTGCAGCTTGTTAGGACATAGAACCCACTCACAATGGAAAAGCATATGGCCATTATGTTCCTATTTTTCTATGCCCAGCTCCCATTATGGATGAGTCCAACGATGCAAACCAACCAGACGGATTGGCTCGCTTTGATCTACTTCAGACACAGTGTGGATGAGGATCCACTTGGAGCTTTGAGCTCGTGGAATTACTCTTTTCATCACTGTGAGTGGCAAGGTGTGATATGTGGTGGACGGCATCTTGAAAGAGTCGTGTCCCTCAATCTGATGTCAAAGGCTTGGGAGGTCTTCTATCACCTTATGTCGGAAACCTCTCTTTCTTGAGAAGCCTTGTTCTACAGAATAATAGCTTTCGCGGTGAAATTCCACAAAGCATTGGCCACTTGTTTCGCCTTCGTCATCTTGTCCTTAGTAACAACTCTTTCAGTGGACAAATGCCTGCCAATCTTTCATGGTGCTCAAACCTTGAGATTTTAAATCTCATCGATAACCAACTTGTAGGCAAAATTCCTGATGAGCTCGGCTCTTTGTCAAAGCTTCAAGCTTTAGGTTTGGCTATAAATAGTCTTGCAGGATCTATTCCTCATTCTATTGGAAATCTCTCCCAACTTTACAAGCTTTCACTCATGAAAAATGGGTTGCAAGGAGAGATTCCCAAGACATTGTCCAAGCTTCATGGTTTAAGTCATGTTCAATTGGCGTGTAACCAACTCACCGGCGAGATCCCTTCGGCAATCTTCAACATATCTAGCATTTTCATTTTCCGCGTCAATAACAATCAATTGAGAGGGAGCATTCCCCCTTATATTGGTGATACTCTTCCTTCTCTCTTTTTTCTTGATTTTCATAGTAATTTATTTACTGGGATTATACCTCCGTCCTTATCGAATGCCTCTGGCCTTCAATACATCTTCTATGACATTAACAGTTTTCACGGACCGATGCCCGCAAATCTTGGAAGGCTGAAAGCTCTTAGAGTAATATCCCTTACTTCTAACGAGTTGCGAGATGACTTCAGTTTCATTACCCCATTGACTAATTGTTCAAGGCTGGAAGTTATTCAATTGGACCTCAATTTTCTTGAAGGTCTATTGCCGGATTCCATTGGCAATCTTTCCAATAGCGTTAGGATAATTTCTATGTCATCCAACACAATGTACGGAACCATTCCTCCAGGTATTGGCAATCTCTTCAACTTGTCCTATCTCAACTTATCAAACAATTCGCTTGGTGGTAGTGTTCCTTCTTGTATTGGAGCACTCCATAACTTGCACGAATTGTACTTAAGTGGAAACATGCTAACGGGAGAGATTCCATCATCGATCGGCAATTTGACTTTATTGAATCGCTTTTACCTACCGTTCAACGACTTCTACGGGGAAATACCGCAGAGTCTTGGTAACTGTAGGCAGCTAATCGAGCTTGAGCTTTCCAATAATAATCTAAGTGGTTCAATCCCAAGGGAGGTTCTTGGCCTTTCTACCATTTCGATTATCTTCAGCTTGGCACATAACCAGTTGAGCGGATCTCTCCCATCTCAAGTTGGGTCCTTGATCAATCTTGGTAAACTGGATCTATCTTACAATAAGCTGATGGGACCAATTCCTAGCTCCATCGGCAAGTGCTTAGTATTGGAGCAGCTCAACTTAGCATTCAATTCCTTTCATGGTGAAATTCCTCTGGCTTTAAGCACATTACGAGGCTTACAAGAGTTGGATGTTTCCCATAACAACTTATCTGGTGAAATCCCGAGCTTTCTCGCTCAACTTACAGATCTAAAGTACTTGAATCTATCTTCAAACAAGCTTGAAGGAGAAGTTCCGAAGCAAGGAGTATTTCTCAATGCTAGTGCAGTGTCTATCTTTGAGAATAGGAATCTCTGTGGAGGTATTGCAAAACTAAACCTTCCTTCTTGCAAATTGAATACCTCTAAACCATTATGTACCAACAAAGTTAGAGTAATCGCCACAGTGATAGCCGTCTTGTTATACTTCATTTTGTGTCTTTGTTTGTTTATCTTTTGGTATCAAAGAAAGAAGTTGAAAAAGAATACCTCTTCGATTGAATTTCCATTCAAACACAAATTTTCTATGGTCTCTTATGAGGAGCTCTTTAGAGCCTCAGACGGATTCTCTGAGATCAATGTGATCGGTAAAGGGAGATATGGTACTATCTATAAAGCAACCACACAGGAAGGTGACTTGGTGGCAGTTAAAGTGCTCAACTTGGGCCACATAGGTGCTTCAAAGAGCTTCGTCTCAGAATGTCGAACCTTAGGGGCTATACGACACCGAAATCTTATGAAAATAGTGAACGTTTGTTCAAGCGTGGACTATCATGGTAACGATTTCAAAGCTCTATTGTATGAATACATGGCTAATGGGAGTGTAGAGAATTGGATACACCAAGGAAATGAAGAGGATGTTGAGCATGAACATGAACATGGAAAGCCAGGGCATTTAGGACTAATGCAAAGGTTAGACATTGCCATTGACATAGCTTCCGCAATCGAATATCTTCATGAGGTTTGTGGCCCAAAGATTGTACACGGAGATCTGAAGCCAAGTAACGTCCTTTTGGACAACGAGATGATGGGACGAGTTGGGGATTTTGGGCTGGCGACAATTAGCTCCCTTAAGAAAATAGACACCATGGACATTGATGATAGCAGTAACTCAGTGGCAGTGAGGGGTTCCGTAGGTTATGTTCCTCCTGGTAAGAAAATTTTCTCATTAATTGTCTAAGTTTTATTTGTGTTCGCTTTTAAATAAAATATTTATTTTCATTGTATATTGCTTGATGTACACTATTTTAGAGTATGGCATGGGGAATATGGTATCCACACAAGGCGATATGTACAGCTACGGTATTCTTTTATTGGAAATGTTAACTGGGAGGAGACCCACGGAAGAGACTTTCAAGGACCATTTAAACCTCCACAACTTTGTCAAGGTGGCTCTGCCGGACCGAGTGATGGAGATCATGGACTCAGCCATTATTAATGGAGAAAGTGAGAATGACATTGAGAGGATGATAGGATGTGTTGCCTCCATCCTAACTATTGGAGTTGCATGCTCGATGGAGTTACCACAGGATCGGATGGACGTGGCTGAAGCCCTCAAGGAATTGCATAAGATTCGGGCTAGGTATGGATCCAAGTAGGAGCTTGGTTGAAGGAAGTTCAACTCCTAGACACTTGGACTAAACTTTGTCTTAGGATTAATTTTGCTCTTTGAACAAGAAAAATTCGGATGGTTCTATTCTTCATATTGGTTGTAATCTTTTTCATTAGGCCCAAAGTTGAACTCATATACTAGTCAAATGTATGTAATCCATCTCCATCTCCATTCCCCCTCCCCTCTTTATGATATCCCTATTTTCTTCATATGAATTTTCTATTTCTAATTTTTCCTTGGATAGTCCATCTCTAATAATTTTCTTTAGAAGCAAAATTTTAATATATATTTATAGATTTATAAATGTAGAAAAAGATAAAGTGGAGGTGCATCTTATAAAAGGTAATAAATTATGTCAATGCCAATTAATTTTTAAATGATAATTCATATTGTGGATTAATAGGAGAAGTAAAAGTAAAGTCAAATAAGATTATTAAATTTGCCAAGGTTGATTTTAGGTGGTGGCCTTTTTTTTTTTTTTTTTTTTTGGCAATGGGATGATGGTCATTTTAACAATATAAAATCTTAGGTCATACACTTAGATGTTAAAAATCTGAGAATTCAATTGGATAATTTAAACGAGTTGAAGAACTACAAGTGAGATTATTAATTGATGTAATACCATGAAAAATCCCAAGTTGATTCACCTGTGACAAATTTATCCAAACTAATTTTTTGACCATAAAAAACTCTAAACTATACACTTGTAACAAATTTATTCTCCGTTAGTATTGTGTTAAATTGCTAAGTTGAATGATATGTGGTAATAGACACTAGTACCAATTTGGGATTTTACCATTCGTTTGTCACATGTGTATCAATTTGTGGCTTTTTGTGATAGTAATCCAATTTAACATAAATTAGCAAAAGATAAATTTATCGCAAATATATTAATTTGAAGTTTTTGGTGATTTATTATAAATGTATTATGGATATTTAGCCCTAAATTTTATTATCTCTTTTTTATAGCACATCAACGTCTAGAAGAGCTTTCCAGTTTCTCTTCGTCCATGCGCATCTCTATCTGTCTCTTTCGCCCTTCTTGTTGTGGTTCTTATTTGCCTTCGCCTTCAAAGCAGTTGACATATTTATGCTGAGTGCTGAGTGCTGAGTTCTACTCGCAACTTCTGTTTTTTCACCAAATTTTCCTTGGATTTTGTCGGACCAGTTTCGCAGTGAACGACGGTCGAGGTCCCCTAAAAAAATGGTTTTATGATGTCATCAACTCGGTTATGTGATAGAATAAAATTTGACTATTTTGGATCAATAGGACTTAAGGTACAAACTTTGTGGAGCAAAAATTGATGTGACTTTGTAAAATTCATCAATATTAATGAAAATCTGATATCTCGTTATCTAATCCATCGTCACTATTTGGAAGATTAGGTTTGATAAAAATTTCAAGTTAGAAGTTTCAAGAAAAAAGGAAAACGTCAATCCTTAGGTACCAGTCTCTTCTATAGCAGGCTGGTCTAATCACCAGTTTTGAGCTCCTAGAATCCGTCATGGGCACAAAAGGGGTCTCATCTCCACTTCAGAAACCGGATCTCTCGCCAATTCACCAGGCACGTCCTTGGAATCAAGTGGAATTTGTCTAAGGTTTTCATTGTGCACTCCTATCTGTCTCGGGTGAAAAAATCTCGGGTCGGCTTATAGAAACACGGCCAGTCTTAGGGGGACGAAAGGGACCGTCCTCCTCCACGACACCGCCTGTTTCGGGATACTTCTGACGGTTTCCCCCTAGGAATCTGAGACGTAAATACTTCGCGCATGGATTGGCATGAGGTCAATCATTGACCCTCCCACGATGACGAACCGTGTATTATTTACATCCTAAAAATATATTCACAAAAATACAATGTAAATGAAAAGACAAATTTCCAATACGGGACGCACGACAGTTTCGTCTCCCACCCAGCTTCGATGTGAAAGCAGGAAAATCCTCCTCCCATTTTTTTTTTCGTTTGTTTTCGTTTTTTCCACGCAGTTGGGGACGCTCCACGTCGTTGATTAATTTGATAGTTTGCTTGATAAATGATTCTTCTCGCCACAATTTGATAAATGATTTTCTTTAGGATTAAAACCACAAAAAATTTCAAATGGGTACCCATATGTAAATGTACCCCAAATTAATTTTTAATTATAAAAAACCCCCAAATCACTGCACATATGATCAATTTACCCCAAATTAATTTTTGACAAAAAAAAATCTGAATTTGCGACAAATTTACTCTCCGTTAATTTCTATTAAATTGAATTAATACCACAAAAAACCACAGATCAAATTGGTACATTCGTTAATCGACATGCCATCCAACTCAGTAACTTAACGGTTAAATCTAACAAAAACTAATAAATGGTAAGTTGATCATAAGTGTATCAATTTGAGGTTTTTTGAAGTCAAAAAATTAGTTTAAAATAAATTTGTACCAATTTAGAGTTTTTTTGTGATATTAATCCTTTTCTTTATTGGTGAGCAGCGTTTGATAAATGATTCAAGACCACAATTTCAATATTTTCCATGGATCCTCAATGGGAATTTATAAGATGACGTGCTGTCACCGATTCACGTAATGCATTCTAATTAATGGCGTTTTTTATATTAAAATTGCTAGCAATACGTGGATTTTTCTTTTTCAATTCCGTTAAAAATAAAGATGTAAAATTCTACGTAGTAAGAATGCACTCTTTATCATTTGAAGTTTGACAAAAAAAGTTCTGGTTTATTTTCAAGTAACGTTAATAAGTATACTGAAATCGATATTAAGTAATATGACCAAATCATAATTTAACATTTAGCCAGTGCATAAATAGATTTGTGAACATATATATTATACAAGCATGGAAATCTAGACAATTCTCATTTTCTTTTAAAAAAATAATTTTTTGGAAAAAATAAATCTTCCAATTCTCTTTAGCCTAATCTTCTAGAGAATCTTGAACTTTCCACTTATTATTAAAAATGTCATGAACTTTCAACTTTATCATGTGGAATATAATCTTTCATTTTTGTATTATAATATCATGAAATCTTAATTTTTTTTCGCAACATGTCCTCAACTTTCAACTTTATCAAGTTAATTTAGATATCACTGGATGATGTCCATATATAGATTTGATGAGTGAGCACCATAGATCAATTCATATCCAAAGACTTTAGATGCAAACCCCTCAAACTAAGACTTATAAAACTACTATTTCTGATTTAGAGGAAGATTTGCAAGAAGATACATTTTGGCGGCATTTATGGGCATAGCTTACCATTTCTTTTACCATAACAAAATAAAATCTTACCATATCTACAAAATGGCACTGCATAATAGTTTCATTGCTGTTTGAGGTTATTAAGAATAAAGTAGGAAGAGAGAAGACACTATTTCCTTCTGGGATTTGAAGGAGAAACTAAGGGAAGAACTAAAGCAAAGAACTTCTTTGCATAAAACAAAAGAAGAATATATATGATCTTTGACACGCATTAGTGACATAATTTTGTGGCATAAGTGATCATTAATAAAATAATAAGAATAATATCTTCAGGCAAGCCAAACGTTGTTTTAGAATTTTGGTTAGTGGAGAAGATTCTATATCTCCAGGAATATGATTCTATGTACTATTTGATCATCATTTATACTAGCCACGACTTAAAGTGCAAATGGACCATCACCACGAAACTTGAGTAAGAGAACAACTAGACACATTCAAATCAATGGTCGGCACAACTATGGAGGTGCACTCTGCAACGATTTAGGTCCACTATAAGGATGGTTAATACTTGACATATAAAAGTTTGATGAGTTCTTAAATATTTTAAGCATTTTGTCAACAAGAATATATACATATCGAAATGTAGGAACTTGAAGATGCAGAATCTATTTTGACTTGGGTTTATACCATCAAAAACTTTCAATTATGACCATTGTGACATCAACACCTCAAACTTTTTCTTGTGTTATTAAAAATCCCAAAGTAGACACCAACACCTTCCTGGGCTTGAGCTCGGCATGACCCCTCATAGTTAGGTGTCGTTCCAAGCGAGGCTAGCTAGCAATAACAAGTTGTGCTAATGTTCGAGTTCTAACTTAGGTTCATTCATTATTTGTATTTGGGTTAATGTCACGAAAAACTCTCGAATTGATACACATATGATAAATTTATCTTAAATTAATTTTTAAATACAAAAAACCTCAAATCGATATACTTACGACAAATTTACTTTAAACTAGTTTTTTGACCATAGAAAATCCCAAATTTATACAGTTGTGATAAATATATCCTTCATTAAATTTGAGTAATACCATGAAAAATCACAAAACCGATACATCTATGATAAATGGAGGATAAAACCCCAAATTGATTCAATAATTTGACAGCAAAATATCCAAAAAGGCAAATATGTTACGAGTATACTAGTTTGAAATTTTTTGGTCAAAAAATTAGTTTTTGGTATATGTATTAATTTGGGGTTTTCATGGTCAAAAAATTACTTTAGAATAAATTCATCATAAATTTAGTAGTTTCGAATTTGTCATAATCAAAAAAGTTAATTTATAGTAATATCTATTATATATACCTTAATTTAGAGATTTTTGTGGTATTAACTCTTTTTATTTCTAAGGAGTGATTGAATTGTAATCGGAACAAGAGCAGTAGGATTAACGAGGCCCAGAAAAAGAAGGGGCACGAGAGCAAAAATGAATAATTTCTTGTCATGATTTTTTGCTTGAGGGAATCTTTTGACTAAAATCTTGGCGACAACACAAAAGCACGATGAAAAGCATTGGCGGGTCTTTTGTTCCACGATAAGAGGACCCGCCTTTTTCTTCTTTGCTTTTTTTTTGCTTTTATTTCCTTTTCATTATCACTTTGCGTCTTCCTCAGATTCCCTCGGGCCACTTTGCCATGAATGACGGGTCGAGGTCCACAAGAAATGGTTTTTTGCTACTAGTCATCAAATCGGTGGGTAAGAGTGCGCATGATAACACTTCTTAGCTGGGAAATAGTTTCTTTTTATAAATAGTTCTTTTCTATTTCTACTTAAGGAACAATTTCTAAGTAAAAGAAGATGTTTGATAACTACACAAAATTTCTACTCTTAAAATAGAAATTGATACAAAACAGTTTCTTTTTTGTATTAATTTGTTTTTTATTTTTGCTCATGGATCGCCGACCGCTAACTGCAGCGGCGAGTAGCAACGGATGACGTCGCCGCCACCTTCGCCACCAGTAGGTGATAGCGGACGATGGCAACTAGCAAGTAACGGCGGCAATGGACGACGGCATTTGGCAAGCGACAACGACGGCCAGTGGCGACCGCACCAATCGGCGGTGGCTTCAAGCGATTAGAGGTGATCGCGACAAGAGACAGGAACAAAAGAAAAATAAAAAAGAAAATTAGCTTATTTTAAAAATTGTTCTTAGAACAAAAGCTACTTTTTTTATTTCTTATTTCTATTCCAAAACTGTCCCATTAACAAAAAAAATAAAATAAAAAAATTATTCCGTAAATAAATATTTTACCAAACGGATTTTTTTTTTTTTTTTTTGTTAGGGAAACAAAAAAACAAAAATTAAAAGAAACAAAAATGTTACCATACATTTCCTAAATTATCATGACAGTTTCCTTTATGAATGATTCTTCTGGCCACCATTTTATGAATGATTTGCTTGATAGGATCTGAGTGACGAATTTTTCATAAAATTTAACTTTGAAAAGAAGCTCTTCGTGGTACGGGAAAAGACGGGGGCAAAGGAGCAATGATGAAAAATTTGTACTCACCACAAGGCATCGTCGTGATCTTTTCCTTGAGGGAATCTTTTGACTAACATCTTGCCGACAACATAAAAATCACGCTGAAAAGCAATGGCCGGACTACTTTTCCACGTTAGGATGCCCCCATCCTCCTTGTTTTTCTTTGTTTTTTTAGCTTTATTTCCTTTTCATTATCACTTTTGCTTCTTCACAAAATTTTCTACGGATTCTCTAGGACTAGTTTCGTCGTGAACGATGGGTCGAGGTCCCCCAAGAAATGCTTTTATGCTGTCATCAAACCGGTTCTGTGATTTTTTCTTTTTTTTGTCAGTCCTACTCTATGCCTATACTAACTTTCACTTTCAGACTTTTGCATTGTCTCTTTGCAGGACGTGAGAGTCGAAACCCACTCCTGAAACAAAATCGCCCCCCAACCCTCCCTGAGAAAGTGAGGACTCGAACCATTCACCTTCCCCTTCTATATTGAAAGAATGGCAACTAGAGCGAAATCCCAGTGGTTAACTGGTTCTGTGATAAAATCGACTATTTTGGAATAAGAGGATTTAAGATACAAATTTTTTTAGCAAAAATTGATTTGACTTTGTAAAATTCATCAATATTAATAGAAATATGATATTTCATTATTTAGGTTTGATAAAAATTTAAAGTTATAAATTTCAAGGAAAGAGAAAAGATGGGTCCCTAGGTACCGGTTCTTTCTATAACAGGCCAGTTTAATCACATGTTCTGTGAACTCCTAAAATCTATCCCAAGCCTGAAAAGGGCCTCGCCTCTGCTTTAAAAACCAGATCACTCGCCAATTCGCCAGTGACGGCCCTGGAATCAAGTGGCGCTTGTCTAAAGTTTTTTTTTCTTTTTTTTGTACACTCCAATTAATTATATTATGTCACGTCGATCGTGTCTCGTGTGGAAAGATCTCGGGTCGGCCTCTAGAAACATGGTTAGTTTTAGAGGGCGAAAGCAACTGTCCCCCTCCTCGACACCGCCCGTTCCGGGATACTTCTTTGCAGTTTCCCATTAGGAGGCTTGAGACGTAAATTCTTCGCGTATGGATTACCAATAGGTCAATCATTGATCCACCCTTGTCGACGAACCGTGTACTATTTAAATCCTAAAATATATTCACAAAAATAATTAAAACGAAAAGACAAATTTCCAATGCGGGACGCACGGCATTTTGGTGCGAAGCTTCCTCGAAGCTTCGTCTTCCACCCAGCTTCGATGCAAAAGCAAGAAAATCCTCTCCTCTCTTTTTCTATTCTTTTTTTTTTGTCTTTTCAATGCAATCATAGACACTCGATGTCATTAATTATTTAAAAATTTTCCAAATAAGATTCGAAGTACCATCATTTTCTTAAATAAAAGTTCGAAGTAAATCTTATATCAAATAAGGGTCTGAATAACTATGTTTGTTTTAAATAAGAGTCTTAAGTTAACAAGGTTATTTTAAATAAAGGCCTGACCTCCCCGGTTGCCAGCCGACTAAATACTCCTACTAGTCAAAGGGCATTTTTATCCAAATACAACTTTAATTTTAAAATTTTTTATTTTTTACTTTTTCTCTTTTCTTTTCAATGAAGGCCAACAACTACTGCAAGGGCTGGCGAGGGCTCGACAACCCTCACCCGACCCTCATCAGCCACTGGTAAGGACCAGTGGTTGCAAGCATAGCAACCCTTGCTAAATCTGGCGAGGGTGGCCTCCCCAGGGTAAGGGTCACCTTGCCTAGGCAAGGATGTCCCTCGTCGACCATTGGCAAGGCGACCCTCGCCTAGATCTGGCGAGGCTGGCTTCCCTTAGTGTGCGACATTGTCCCTTGCTTGTGGCTGGCGAGGGTAACATCGCCTAACCCTCTTCGAGCATCCAGCCACCAATGAAGAAGGAAGAAAAACCCTTAAAAAAAAAAAAAAAAAAAAAGAAAAGGGAAAAAAGGAAAAAAATTAAAAATATATAAATGACAAAAATGTCTTTATCAACCGGAAAGTCAAGTCTTTATTTGAAACAAAAATAATCACTTCGGGTCCTTATTTGAAATAATATCCACTTTAGATGACTTTAAGAAAATGATAGACTTCAAACTCTTATTTAAAATAATATTCACTTCATATCTTTATTTGAGAAAATAAAAATACTTCAAGCTCTTATTTAAATTTTTTCCTAATTATTTTGATAGTCTCCTTCATAAATGATTCTTCTACCCACAATTTGATAGATGATTTTCTTTATCGGCCTAGCAACGTTTGATAAATGATTGGAGACCACAATTCCAATATCTTCCATGGATCCTCAATGGAAAATTTGTAAGATGACATGCTTTCACCATTTCATTTAAAATGTTCTAATTGATGGTGTTTTTCAAATTAAAATTGCTAGCAATATGTGGGTCCTAAACTCTCAATTATTACTCATTACCCCATTAAACTTCAATTACGTTGTGGTAAAACAAAGTCGAACCTCAAGCTTACGAACCCACCAGTGCTTTTTTCTAATTCGTTCGGTAACTGTCTTATGACTGCCTCGCAATGCAAATGCAGCTAGGGCACCCTCAAATGGTCCCAACGACATGAAAATCTACTAATTCAAAATGTTTCTGAACGTGGAACTTTTCTTTAAAGCAAAAGAGAAAAATGGAATGATGAACCATCGTGATCATTTGAGACCCACCAAATGGGTTCGAACGGGCTGGACGTACAAAAGGAGACATCAAAGCATTCCATAGCATTAAGGCATCCGCAGTATTTCATGAGCATAAGTATAATCACGTGATACCATTCCGCGTCATAATCTTCAAGTTATTATTTATCTATTTGATCTATTCAAGAGCTTAGCTACCAACTTTATCCACGCGTACTTACCATCCGATGTAGTGGAAGGGGTCGAGCCATTTTTATTTATGCAAGTGGTCCTTGGACCACACTCAATCTGCGCCCATCGACATTCCCTAGTCTAAGCACTGTTGGATACTTGTTGATGCGTTGCATTAGTTTACCGGTATCAAAGACTGCCTTGTGATGGCAATCAAACCCAGAGAACCTAATAAGAAGAGTTTAAAGAAGGGAAAAAGAAAAGGAAAACCACCCACAGTGGAGGCATCATGCTTTCTGGCCATGATTATACAATGCTGCTGGTTTTCCACCAACAAATTGACTCCTAGCGTCAGAACTAACATTTTATATTCTACACAAAATCGTAATTTAACATTTAACATTTAATATTTAACATTTGAACGGTCCTCATTTCTTATTTCAAATAAAAAAACATTTTTAGAAAAAGTGAATTGTTCAGATCTCTTTAAGCTATTATAGAGAATTTTGAACTTTTCACTTGCTATTGAAAATGTCCTGAACTGTCAATGTTATAATGGGGAATATAAAATTTTACTTATTTATTAAAATGTCATGGAATAGTAATTTTCTTGAAAAATGTCGTGACTTTCAGATTTATCAATTTAATATAAAAATTGCAAAAGGATATCCATATCGTAGATTTAATTAAAAGTATAATAGATCAATTTCGAGTTTTTGTCCAAAGGCTTTAAATGCAGATTTTCTTCCCTTAAACTAAGACTTATAAAACTATTGTTTTCCGATTGAGACCAAGACTCGTAAGCACACGCTCTCATCATTAAAGTTGGACAAATAAGTCCAGGTTATTTACGAGTAACGATAATAAGTATACTAAATTGATATATTAAGAGATATGACCAAATCATAATCGAACATTTAGTAAGTGAATAAATACATTTTATAAGAATAGATGTTATAGAAGTGTGGGAGTCTATACAGTTTCATTTTCTTTTTAAAAAATCATTTTTGGAAAAAGTGAATTTTTCGCATATCACTTTTGCCTAATATTCAAGAGAATCTTCAATTTTCCGCATGCTATAACAAATGTCCTAAACTTTCAACTTAATCATGGAGAATATAAATTTTCATTTTCGTATTAAATTGTATAGGAATTTCAATTTTCTTTGAAAATGTGCCGATCTGTTGACTTTTTGAAGTTAATTAAGATATTGCATAAACATGTCCATTTCGTAGATTTGAGGGATAAGTTCAATAGATCAATTTGGAGTTTACGTCCATTAGAAGTTTATTTATTTCATACTACAATATGTAACAGGCTCAAAGTGAGAGGGAAAAATTCCTAACAGAGATCAAGAGCTTTAATATATATTAAACAAAATGCCTTTTTCTGATGGAAAATAGATTAACAAAAGAAAAATAGGGTTTTGTAAGTCTTCCAACTTTTAACATGTCTTGATTAGAATGTACTTGTTAAAAAATGGTGACATGGTCGAAAGATCAAATTACAAATTTGACTCTTTTGGGCAATGCTTTTGAGCATTGACAATTGGGTAAAGGTCTTCACAATAATGACATTTTTGCTTACTTATGTGTTCATAAGGAAAACTCTCTTTTCCGCTTCCAACATTTGTCTCTCTTAATTTTCTCCTTCAGTTATGATTGGTTAAATTTATAATAGAAGGCTATTTACTATGTCTAAGTGAAGCAGCAATTGGCCATATTATTTTCTTCTTTTAAGATCTTTTGAACTCATGGTTATTTTCTGATAAGCCATCATCCTAAAATGCTATGATATCATAACTACAGTTTTAAGTGGATGTGGTCTTAGGAATCATTATTCTGATCCATGGTGCTCCTGTCTGAAGAAGCCATCTCTCTGGGCATTTCATTAAAATTGATTGTACATTCCTTTTTCTCATGTAGTTTATCTACTCAGCATCAACGGATGGAAAAATTAAGGCTTGGCTTTATGACAACATGGGGCCAAGAGCTGACTATGATGCACCGGGTCGCTCTTCTGTCATGATGGCATATAATGCTGATGGAACAACGTTCAGATCAACAGCATTCAAGCCTGATTTCATACTGTCTCATTGTTTTTTTTACTGAAATAACCTATTTTAGCGATTTTTATTTTGCTATAGGTTATTCTCACATGGGACCAATATAGAAGGAGAGTCATACTAAGTTGAATGGAATGATCAAACGGGGGACCTCAAGCGTTGGTATCGTGGACTTAGAATGAGATTTGGCAGGATTGTCCAGTTTGATATCTCCCAAAATGGATTTTTGGCTGCCAGTGACGAGTGCATGGTCAATTTTTGGGATATGGACAATATCAATGTTTTAACAACTATCGATGCTAAAGGAGGGTTGCCGGTAATTGGTTGTTGTTAATCTCTTTTGACTGAATTAACTGAGTCTTTCTATTAAATGTCTCACTCTTTAACTTTGTAGGCTTCACCTTGTAATAGATTTAACAAGGAATGAACTCTATTAGCCATCTCAACAATTGACAGTGGTATCAAAATTTTAGCAAATTCTGATGGGATTATGCTGCTAAGGACAGTGGAAAATCAGCTATTTTGATTCTTCTAGAGTCATTGGTGGAAATCTTGTGAAGGTAAGCTTTTTCCAAGAGTACACTGACTTTATGCGAAGAAGTCCCAATGATCCATTGGAGTGGGCTAAAACCAAGGACTTGATAACACTAATTATTCAACTAGTGCTCTTTTAATACCTAGACTTGATTAATTTGTTAACTAAGTGTCCACACAATATTTGACCATTTTTTTAACCTATGACACTAATTGGTGTCCATGCATGAGTGCGCAACAAAGGAAAATAAACAATCAATTAAGTCAATAAAAGTAGATTATAAGAAAGTAAATCCGATGAAGTGCCATGCAAAAAATACATATGGCTTTGTTTTTAAGCCTCAGGATGACAACCCCATAAACTAAATTCAAACTGAGTTCAATCCCTCTTCTCAAAGACTACTTTACCTTGCCTCAACTAAATCAAAAGTGCTCATTAAAATGCCTAAACTCTATGTATAGTAACTAAACCTAGCACAACTTAACGACCTAATTAAGGTCTCTATTACTAACCATTTTCCAATTTTTCATATTTTCGAATTTTTTTCAAGAAATAATGTTTATTATTTTCTGAAAATAAAGACTCGGGCTGGGCCCTTGGGCCGGATCAGGTTATGAGCCGCACCCTTGTCACGAATCTGGGCTTTTGGGCACAATTCGGGCTTTTATATCCAGAGCCCGTCAATTCTGACTCTACTGAACCCAATACACATTATACCTATTTTAAACCCATTTATCCACGTTAACTACTCGAGCCCACTTTCTCTTCTAACTGCACAAGTCCATCTTTAAGCCCAATTTCTTCTACAGATGGATTGAACCCTAAGCCCACGCTAACCCCATTTTATTATTATATTTTTATCCAATTTCATCTTTTCTTGCATCTTTCGTCATTTTTTTACTATTATTGTCTTCTTTCTTCTTTCTGATCGCCGTGCTCTTCGGACTAAACCGAAAATCTACCAGCTCATTCGCAGTTCAATATGTTAAATCCACAGAACATGAGCATTATATTTCATCCTCCATCTGTATATATCCATCACCAGCCATTTCTTCGCCGATGAACATTATAGAGACATTACAAAAATGTATGTGAAATTATAGAACAAAAACACTTGAAAAATTGATGTTCAGATTTTCTCTTGATAATAACGGATTATAGTAAGAATTGAATCTAAACGCTAGCGTACTGACTAATAGCAAGTAATTTATGCTAAAATTTCTTCAGATTGAACTGGGTCAAGAATTATTTCACTTATGTATCTTAGAGATATTTAATTAAACAGTCTACGGACACTAAAGGGATTGAATCTAGTCATGAACTCAAAGCTTCGTTTTCGTCTAAAATTAGTATCAGAATCATAACCCGTTACAAACCATCTAATTACAGTTTATAACATCAAGTGATTTTCACATGAGTTACATGAACGTAGTTTAGTCATGCATCTTTCCAAAACAGGGCAGGAAAGAGGGGAATGAAATCACCTTGTCAAGGTGGAGTTCTCGATTGCGGTAACTGGTCAAGCTTGCACGAAGAAAATCTGGAAAAGGTCGCCCCGTGGGAGTGCGGCCCGGCAATGAAGCTTCAAACACCAATGACATGGTCCGGATTCTGGGCTTTTATGGGTCCGAGTAATGCAAGTTGGGCCTAATAGATGGACTTAACATATGTGGATGGGCAATGGGCTTGGCTTGGACGAATTCGATCGGGCCCAGCGCTTCGAATGAATGTCCTTCCCAATTAGTTGATAAATGGAAGTCCCTCTTATGTTATTATTTTTTGCATTATTTATTTTGGTTTTTATTTATTCACATTTTTTACAACAACTGCCTAAATTGCCGATTTTGCTTAAATTATTCACTGAAAATCAGGTGTCGACACCACCTCTAACATCTCAAAATTGGGTGAAGCAATTTCCTAAAAAGCTGTAGTAATTTTGAAGGGGCAAAAATTGCGAAATATTTGCCAAACACCTCAAAAAGCTAAATCACCCATCTTTTATAACCGAAGTTACTGCCAGGAAAGCTTATCAAATGGTCTCCTTTTAAAAAAAACAAAGCTCTTTGTACACCTAGCATTAATTATTTTTAGTCTTTCCAAAATCATTCATATACTTTTAGATAGTCATAATATGAATCAATTATATAATAATTTTTATGAGAGTCGAATTGTTAATTCGAAGCCTTCAAGCAAAGAATTATAAAAAGGTTGTCAATGGCATTGGAGTCAATTAGGTAAAATTAGTATTTCTAAGTCGGAACTCGACAAAAACGTCCACGGAAATGTTTAATCATGAATAAGAAGAAGCAATGCCATTCACTAAGGGAGGAAGCAGAAGGGAGGAAGCAGGGGAACATGGCTCCATCTTCGGTCATTTCCGGTCACCATTAGAAAACCTTTCGTTATCACAAGTTCCGATATAGCCACTAGCTACCATTGCCCGATCATTACAAGTTCCAACTCCTTCGCTGGATCAGTCTCGGGAGGAACACATTTGGTTCAATTCATCGGGAGCACCATTCCATAACCAAAAATAATAAATAAATAAAATAAAATCGAGCAACGAAAATTCATCTCAAAAAAGCGATTCCGTTCGATTCAGTTGGCGATTTTAAGCGTCGTGAATTGATTCTAGTGGCCGTTGCTGGCATCAACAGCCTCTTCAATGCCGCGACTCATCTCCTTTGTTTCACTCTGTTCCGTGGCCGATAGCTTCGTGAATGTTCCCGTTCTCCTTGAAGCTTCTCTGCCAGTTCAGGTTTCGATCATCTTTCAGTGATTCATGCGCCCAACCGTGGCCTCAGTCCACTTGATTAACCAGGAGGATCTCCTGTTCTGTCGTCACACATAAGAGGCGGAGAATCCGATTCTCTAATTATGATGAGATTGATCATATTTCAATCTTTTTTTTTCTTTTTTTTTCTTTTTTAAATTATGATGTACTGATTTAGCTTGAGTCTAGTTGTACATTTGAGTTCAAAATGGCTATGATGTGTTCCTCAACTAATTGACCATAATGTGTTAGATGACATATGTTTAAGACCTTGTTGTGAATTGGTTCTAGTACTCGTCCGATTTGAAAGCACATTAGTGATGTTCACATGATATTGTTGATGGAAGAACAGTAACAATTCGAACAATATCGAATTAACACAGCGGAATAAAATAATTTCTCCTTTTGTGCAAACCTAATAGAAATCAATATAGTAGAGTAAAATAAATACCAAGCACGCGAACACGAGACAATTTTTTTATGTGGAAAACCTCCTCGATGTGAGGAAATAAAAAACCACGGAACCGAAGTCCACCCAAAAATCTTCACTATCAACAAAATTGGGTGAACAATGTTCTTCTCTAGCAAATACTAGAGGTACATAGTAGTAAACATCTCAAGAACATAATTCTTGGCAATACACTTGAATTTCACAAGAGATCAAGGATAAATCTGACCAAAAATGCAGATTTTGAATTTGATGTAGAGAGCTTCAAACAAAAATCAAACCATTTAGATTCGAGAAAATTGTGCCATGAACATGCTGACAAAATTTCAGCTCAATCGGACCATGAATCGACCTCCGATGCCAATTCGATGTAAATCAGATATTACCCCAACCCCAAATTTTATGCTTTCTCTTTTTTCTCTTGTTACTATTTCCTTTTGCGGCTACCACTTATATATATATAGTAAGAAACCCTATTTCTCCATATAACTTATCATATTGGCTCAAGCCATTTTTGAGCTTGTAACTCAGCTTCCTCCACATAGAAGTGAACCCAGCTAACAATTGTTTAATTTGTCCATCTTTAGACATGATTATGAGTGTATGTCATAGTTTCCAAGAATGAGACCGACTCTCCATTTGTTTTCTCTATGCTTCTTGTGATCCTTTAGTGATCGGTGCTGGTCGCCAGTAAGAGGAACGCTTGGAGTCGCTGGCACTTCCATTGATCTTTGGTGATGATCATAGTAGGCCCTGGGACAGAATCAAGATGACATCACTGAGCGTTAATCATGATCATGCCGATTCAGATCACAAACTTCTGTCGCGACCTCTTTTTTTCTCGGTGCCCGCAATCGGGTACGAGCGCCTAAGGAGGCTAATGGCTCGGCTGAATTTATTAAGCCCGGACTCTCCCAAGTCCACAAATTCATGACTTAATAGTTCAAGTTTTTAACCTATAAATCAATTTTTAAAATAGAGTCGCCACTAATCGATTTGGGGTGGATTGATTAGAAACCCAAGTGAAGTATCGGGAGAAATACTCACTCCTGCACAACCAGAGAAATTAGGATCGGGGACTTGATTACACTAGTTAATCACTAATGCCCTTTCAATACCTAATCTTATTTAAACCCTAAGACTTTTTGGATGTTCGGGGATTTTCCATGCATTTTTGGGAGGAAAAGCATTTTTTTTTTTTTTTTAGCCTTTTTCTCATTTTTGGACATAAAAGGGATTTTTTGGATTTTTTTTTGGTATTTTTGGAAAAATACAAGTCTTTTTGGCTTTTTCTGAATTTTTTGGCTTTTTCATGAATTTTTGGTTTTTTTTTTGGATTTTTGGCATTTTTTGGAAAATAAAATGTTTTTATCATTTTTTTATTATTTTTCGATTTTCTGGAAATTGAAATTTTTTTTAATATATTAAAACATTTTTCGGTTTTCTGGAATTAAAATGTTTTTTAATATTTTTTTTTTTGAAATTAAATTATTTTTTCTTTTTTCTTTTTTTTAAGTATTACTTAAAATAATAAAAAGCCGACCGGGTCGGATCCGCGGTTGGGTCGGCCGTCGGATCCGCATTGCGGGCCCGACTCAATTTTTTTCTTTCTTCTTTTTTTTTTTCTTTATCAAAACGGCCCGATGGCCCGTCGTTTTGGGAGGGATCCACGACCCGACGACCTAAGCAAAACCCCACTTGCTTCGGCTCGCAACCCGGTTCCTTAGGAACCCTACCCGACCCGCCCGCACACGACTCGACTCACAGCTACCCCGGATCGCAAACCCTATCCGATTTTCGGGTCCGGATCCGCTTCGCCACCGGAAAATCACAAACCCTAGGGTTTGCGAATCCGCGGCGCCGGGAGGAGACCGAAATGATACGGCGGCGACAATGGCCATGGCGGTGACAGCGACGACGATGGGAACCACGACGATGGCGACGCCGACAGAATGGGGTTGCAATGGGCGGCAGGGACGACGGCGACGGTTTTTACCTTTTCTTGAACGGAGGCGAGGACGGCAATGACAGGAATTGATCTACGACGATGGTGGCCACGGCGAGGGCAGACTGATGGCGACGACCACGGCGGACGATGACGGCATCAGCGAGGCCTGGGCTCAGTCGATCTGGCCGGGGTTCTCTCTCTCGGGCTCGGGCTTGGGCTCGCCCTTTGAGCTTCGGAGGAGAAGCAACTCGTGGGGGACAGCGGCGGCAAGCGGCGTCGGGATCTCACTTGGGGCGAACAGCGGCGGCACAGCGTCCGGCGGCAGCAACAACAGCAAAAAAAACCAGATCTGAGGCGTAAATCTCAGCCGAACCTTCCTCGGCCTTGATCTCCTCTCACTCAGGCCAAATCCAAGCCTCCACCGGCCGGATCTGACCTTCTCGAAGTCGCTCGCCGCCTGCCTTCCCCGAAGTCTCTCGGTGGAGGGTGGGCTGAGCTCGCGACTCGAGCTCTCTCCTGCGCTCGCCCTTCGACCATTCTCGATGTCTCTCAGTGAAGGATCTCCGAGCTCGCCACGCCCTTCGACGATGCTTGCGGCCACCTATTTATAGGCGAAGGAAATCCGGTCGACGGCCTCCGGCTTGCCCACTGATTCCGCTCGGCTGAACCGGTGTCCCATCAAGCTTTCCAGCGAAGCTCGCTCAGCATTAATGGCGCCTGATCTTATCCTCTCCGGCCGACGTCAACCTACTCCCCTCGGCCATAGGCCGTCCTTTGTGCGCGTCGCCGGCCGCCGCATGTGAGATGCAAGCGACTGAGGAAGAAGAAGATAGGAGGAAGAAGAAGAGAGAAAAGGGGCCAGGCCAGGGGTGAAGGAAAATGGGCCATAGGGGCCACTCGGAGGGGGAAGAGAAAGGGAAAAGAAAAATGGGCTGGGCTTTTGCTTTGCTTTTTTTGTTGTTATTTATTTATTTATTAGTATCATTATCATTAATATCCGAAAAGGCCAAATAAATATAAAAAAACCTAATTAATTAAAAAAAATGAAATTTTGGCGAGCATTTGCCCCTCTTTTAAGGTGAGTTCGCAGAGGTTGCATTCAAAGACAAACTAATGCCTAAATTTTATCCATCCACGCGTAGTAGATTATATTTTATTTGGGACTTATTATTATATGCGGAAAACGAGCAATATAGCTTTACACATACTAAGACAGATAAGAAGATACCTGTAGTTACTTACCGGGAGTGAGTGAGATAGGGTGTGAACCCCGAGTTTTGGCAAGTATCAAGGCGTCATCTTACCTGGTGATATGAAGAGGTTGCTTTTCCAGGGCTCGAACCATTCTTCGATCGCCTGTTAAAACAATCAATGATTTGTCTATGACCCAAATCTTTCTTCGGTCGCCTTGACGGGAAATCGCTCCTCCAGGACTCAAACCATTCTTTGGCCGCCTATTGGAGCAATCAGTGGTTCGTCTCAGACCCGAATCATTCTTTGGTCGCCGTGATGGGGAATTGCTTCTTCAGAACCCGAACCATTCTTCGATCGCCTGTTAAAATAATTAGTGATTTGTCTAGGACCCAAACCTTTCTTCGGTCGCCTTGACGGGAGACTGCTCCGACCTTTCTCAGGGCATCTCATTTGTGAGTGCTTGATCTGTATCAAGGACACCAGTTGGTACCCGACTTTTCTCGGGAGATGCACCGACCTTTCTTAGGGCATCATATTTGTTGAGGTGTTTGACTTTTGTCAAAGACATTGGTAGGAACCCGACCTTTCTCGGGAGGATGCGCCGACCTTTCTCAGGGCATCGATTTGCGAGGTGTCTGACTTCTGTCGAAGACACTAGTTGGAACCCGACCTTTCTCGGGAGGACGCACCGACTTTTCTCAGGGCATCGATTTGTGGGGTGTCTGACTTTTGTCGAAGACACCAGTTGGGACCCGACCTTTCTCGGGAGGATGCACTCACCTTTCTCAGGGCATCGATTTGTGGGGTGTTTGACTTTTGTCGAAGACACCAGTTGGAATCCGACCTTTCTCAGGGCATCGATTTGTGGGGTATCTGACTTTTGTCGAAGACACCAGTTGGAACCTGACCTTTCTCGGGAGGATGCGCCAGCCTTTCTCAGGGCATCAATTTGGGAGATACCTGGACATTCACAGGTATATCAAAGAGTACCTGGATATTCACAAGTACTAATATGAAGGATATTTGGGCCTTTACAAGCGTCGAAATGGGTATTTGGCTGACCATAGGCATTGAAGGGGTACTTGGATGATCACAAGTATGAATTCTTGGGGGATACTTAGACATTCACAAGTATCGAAGGGGTACTTGATAATTGGAAATATTGAGAACATACCTTGGACATTTGTGAATGTGTCCCACCTTCTGGCAATTGGGAAATATCGAGGGCGTACCTGAGATATTTGTGAAGGTCTCTCACCTCCTGGTAGTTAGAATATCGAGGATGGATCTTGCATATTCGTGAAGGTCTCTCACCTCCTGGTAGTTGGAATATCAAGGACGTGCCTCATATATTAGTAAAGGTCTCTCACCTCCTGGTAGTGAGAATATTTGAGACATATCTGGGATATTCGTGAATGTCTTTCACCTCCTGGTAGAGGGGAATATCGAGGACGTACCTGGGATATTCGTGAATGTCTTTCATCTCCTGGTAATTGGGAATATCGAGGGCGTACTTGAGATATTCGTGAAGGTCTCTCACCTCCTGGTAATTGGGAAATCGAGAGCGTGCCTCGCATATTCATGAAGGTCTCTCACCTCCTGGTAATGGGAATATCGAGGGCGTGCCTTGCACATTCATGAAGGTCTCTCACCTCCTAGTAAATGGGAATATCAAGGACGTGCCTGGAATATTCGTGAGGGTCTCTCACCTCCTAGTAATTGGGAATATCGAGGGCGTGCCTCGCATATTCATGAAGGTCTCTCACCTCCTGGTAAAAGGGAATATCGAGGACGTACCTGGGATATTTGTGAAGGTCTCTCACCTCCTGGTAAAAGGGAATATCGAGGACGTACTTGGGATATTTGTAAAGGTCTCTCACCTCCTGGTAATTGAGAATATCGAGGGCGTACCTGAGATATTCGTGAATGTCTCTCACCTCCTGGTATGGGGAATATCGAGGACATGCCCCGAATATTTGTGAAGGTGTCTCGCCTCCTAGTAAAGGGAATATCGAGGGCGTGCCCCGCATATTCATGAAGATCTCTCACCTCCTGGTAGTTGGAATATCGAGAACGTACCTTGGATATTTGTGAAGGTCTCTCACATCCTGGTATGGGGAATATCGATGACGTGCCCCAAATATTCGTGAAGGTCTCTCACCTCCTAGTAAAAGGAATTTGAATGTAGCACGAGACTTACCTGGATTGCCGCAAGCACTTAAAAGGGGTGGAACACCAGGATAGCCACAGGTGTACAAAGTACTAGGATACTTGGATGAACACAAGTATTTAATGATACGACCTGGGACCACTCAGCTGGTGCAATTGTAAGGAAGCATACCTGGGCGACGGTGCCAAGCAAAGCAATGGAATGCTTGAATAGCTGCTATATTATTTTGGGACAACTCGGGCAGGCTGAGTGTCATGAAAATGAAGTACCTGAACGGTGGCCGGTATTCAAAGACAATGGGGATACCTAGACAACAGTAGGTATTCAACGATAAAGGGATACTTGGTCAGTCACAAGTATCAATACTCTTGGGACAACTTGAACAGGTCGAGTGTCAGGAAAAGGGAGTATCCGAACAGTGGTCGGTACTAAAAAATAATGGGGATACCTAGACAACAATATGTATTCAACGATAAAGGGATACTTGGTCAGTCACAAGTATCAATATTCTGGGGACAACTTGAACAAGTCAAGTGTTAAGAAAATGGAGTATCCGAACGGTGGCCGGTACTCAAAGACAATAGGCATGCTAAGACAGTTGCAAGCATCCAAACTCAAGGGACGACTTGAATAGGTCGAGTGTCAAGAAGAGAGTACATGGGCAGTGATAGGTACCTTAAGACAAATGGAGATAGAGGTATGCTTACTTGGCAATATCTTTGATCTCTAAGAGTATGTCTGCTATTTGCACAATATGCACACATAATTGTATATGCTGTAAATTCATGAGTTCAAATGAGATTCATGCATGATAATTTTGTTAGTTTTGCATCATCTGATTTCCACTGGGGAAGATTTTGAAAGACAACCTTCATTTAGAATGTAGATGTCTTGAGCATGCCAGATGATGGACTTTCAATCTGAAAGGACTTTCCGCTCACTTTCATGGAAAATGCTATCTTGACCATTGATGCAGGATTCATAAGGACCACACTATCTCACTATCATCACGTCAGCAGGGGTCCGAGTATTCTCGCAAACAGTACGACTTTACCAATGTGAGAAGTCTTTGTTGAAACTGTGATGAAGTCTTGGCCAGCGGCTCATTGAAGGAGACCATCAAGGTCAAGGCTTATGAATGGAGTGCCGCATGATCGTCTCTGGGCTTGCAAATCAAGAATCATGCGAAAATAGATAGAATAATCTTGCTCGTACTTCTTCGAGTGATGCTTTTAAACATATGAAATCCTACGTTAATTGAAGTGCGCTAGTTTGAAGAGACTTTTACAATGGGATGTAACGCAAACTTGGCTCACATGTAAGAGGGTGAGAGTTGGTGACTGTCTTGGCATTTGTCACTAGTCTTTCTTGTTAGATGGAGGTTCTATAGACCACAACAACAGCTTTTCTTGGCTGTATTTTTGACTGGGGGGCATTGGCCTTGCTTTTACCAAGCACACGGCTTTTTTCATGCCCCTATTTTTTATTCCAGTTCTTCTTTTATGGGCATTGACCTTGTTTTTACCAGGTACACTACTTTTTATGCCCCTGTTTTTTCATTCTTGTCGTTAGAGGAACTAGCCTAGGCAAGTTCAATCACGACACTGTTGTTAGACTCTTGAGTCTTTGTCTTTAGCTAGCGCTCCGAGCTATGCTGTTTAAATGGTAGTAACTTCTACATTGTCTCGATGTGAGGGTAAAATTACAGACTCACTTGAGTTGTACAATGAATACAAGTGCGTAGAGAAAGAAATACTCTTCGTCATTCTAGGGCACTTAAATTAACGCGAGTGTTCATATGCAATAAAGACACCCGAAAATTGATGCAAGTGCGAGCAAGAAAATTTCTATCTCTCTTCTCACCTTGTGATGCTGCTTTGCCTCCGCTCTGCCCCAGTGTGGGGTGGTTCTTGACGAGGGTATGAGAGAAGCTACACCAATGTATGGGGCTCAATGGGGTGAGTGATGGAATGCCTCTCACTATCTTGGTTATCGTACCATTCGCGAGAGAACTCTTTACCCTGCAGTCATGGAATCTTCTGCACTCATCTCACAAGTGGATAGATGGGGGACTGTGTGTAGGATATGGCTTGCCTATCATCATTTTGACGCGCCTCATCCAGCACGCTCGATTAATCTTGTATTCTTCATTTAGTTGCCTATTCTAATAATTCTCAATGGAATCAGTGATTTAGACGAACAAAATCATCATGCAAAATCTATTTGGAAAAGACATGCAGCATTTTAAACATGAGAGAGTTTGTACTCTCAAAACAAATGAATGGTTTTTGCTCAAAAAGACCTTGTTGACAGCTTTAAGGGTTAACAGAATAGTATTGTTAAATTTTGAACATCAAAAGGGTTATTCACAAAGGGGTGTCGATAGATTGCTCATATTGGTTAGGAATATGACACATGAATGATCAGCTAAGGATTGGGAATCTGATTGGGCATCTCTGCTTTTGCACTTGCAGAAGAGAATATGTACAACTAGATCAATTAGTCTGGCCAAAATCAAATGTGAGTTGAGGTCTGAAGATTTTCTGTCATTTGCTTTGGCGATTACTCAGGACATCATTTCGTTTAGGAGAGTTTGTCATGCCTCTCATTGATTTGTTATCCTTGTTTTTGACAATCAAGTAATCCTGCAACAAGACATGCTTCTCATTGATTTGTTATCCTTGCTTTTGACAGTCAGGTGATCCCTTTACTGGTTTACAGATGATTGGGTGAGCCTGAAGTGAGAGGGGAACACGAAGTCCTATGTCCCTTGCTTCGTTAGGTCAATTATTCTCTGAATTGGCTCCTGGATGACACGTCCTTTTACACGAAGCCAGGTGAATTTGATGTGGGTCATTTCCATGTACTAGCTTGGCCAATATTGATTTGCCAAACCATCAAATTTGGCTCTTGAATCCCAATGTTTCCTGTCAATAGGGAAAATATGTCAAAAGTGAGTTCAGATATTGGGAGGAGTATTGGAAACGATACCAAATTACTCTTCTCCAAAGTCTGGATATTTGAATGTCGATCACAACCTTTTCGTCTTAGCATAATTTGACATTTTTTTTCAATTGGCCTTCCTCACTTGTGACCATGTATGCATGATTACTGGTCGTTGATTCATCTTCAACGCATTCCTTCTGTGGAATTTCTCCTTATGTCCTTAACTATAGCATCATTGGGCAAAATTCATGTACCTCAAGCTTCTATGGAATCTGAGATAGACAATCAAAACCCTGAAATTCTCTTATGGTAATTACTTCTTGCGAGAGTATGTGTCTGAATAGGAAGTCAGGTTTCTAGGTCCTCATTTTGAATAGGGGCTAGAGACCGCTTCAACTGTCTGGACTTCTCCCTGTTGACAGTAGCCAATTCAAAGAAAGAGAAAAGATCCCTTCCTTGTGCTTTTGGGCTTGTTGAAGCTAGAAGTCTCGTTGATGAAACCACATCATCTGGTTGCTCAGGCACATTGTGGGGAAAGAATATTGCTCTAGCTTGTGAAGGAGTTTGGCAGGAGCAAGGTGGAGTGTACAGAGCTCCTAGGGATGGCTTGATTTCAACCGTATGCATGTACCTATTGCGTCCCATCTTTCATTTCATGATGCGCTAGCTTCAAATGCCTTCCTGTCACACTAAGTCAGAGGAGATGAGAATGATCTTCTGAGACATGAAATGGGTGAGTTAGAAAGACAAACATGATTAAATTTATCATCTTGTTTTAACAAAAGCTTTTGGGTGATGAAATATTTTTTATTTTCAAAATACGTCTTTGGGGGAGAAAAAGCATTAGGCCCAGCCCTTAGTATTCTCCTTGGATGATATTTTCTTTTCATGGTTGGATAACATCACCGGGCAAGTTTGGAGTACCGCATCATGCTCTTAAAACAAAATATTGGAACTGTACAATAGAGTACTTGGAATGGAAAATACAACAGTAGCACACTAGACAAGATAAGAAACATGAAATTATAAAAACAAGTAAAACCCATGAAAACTCCTGTGTAAAAGAGTGCTTTGATAGTGTTGGTTCCGAAATCAAGTGTCTTTGAGTTCCTTGCCTCCAGTAGACTCAAAGTATTCAAATGAGAGGACCACTTCATTGAAGCTATGGAAATGCAACCCATGCAACCAACAACGATGCTTGCGAGGTAAAGCCCCTATAAATAGCTTTATCAGTTCTTCTTTGACCAGCTAAGGGTAAGTTTGCATCATGAAAGCCTCCCACCTCCTTGCATATGCTCGGAAATCCTCCATTGGTCTTCTTCTGAAGTGAATCAAGTTCTGACAAGGTACTTCAGTCCCAATCTGGCTTTGATACTAAAGCAAGAATGCAGAAGACAGCTCATTCCAATCTCTCATGAGGTAGATATCTGCTGTGATGAACCATTGTAATGCAGACCCCGTAAGACTCTCTTGGAAGGTCTGGGTTGTGAATGATATTGGGCCATAGTATCGACTCATTTCAGCGTAAAGGTACTGCAAGTGGGCCACGGGGCAAGTTGTGCCATTATATTTGTGGAGATTAGGTATCCACATCTCTCCAAGGGTCATGATCCTATGAGCGTAAGATGAGCTTGATGTATCTTGGTTAGGCCACTGGTTTTCTCACTGTATATATGTTGTAGTGGTGAATTTTTCTATTTCAAGGAAGTTGGATTCTACCGAGATTACCCCATTGCTTTCTTTTTGGTCAAAATTTCCGAATGAGGATGAAGTATTGAAGTTATCCTCATGGTTGGAGGACGAGCTTAGTACTTCGTTAGGATCGTAGCGGATAAAGACGTAAGCTTTCTCTTCCGACGGGCCTTTATCCCCGGATGAGAGTAGGAAACAGTTATATGATGAATCGTCAATTTCATTGTCAAAATAACGCTGGAAGTCATTGGGATTGTATTCTAGGGCCAGGAAGTCTTCAAGGATGTACTCTAGGGGATGATAGCCTTCAAAGTTGTATTATTGAGAATGCTCGAAGCTTTGGTGTGGTGGCTCGTCAGTAGACGCTGAATTGATCTGCTTAGGCTTCCTTTTCTTGGCTTCTGCTCCAGACCTTTTGAGTAAGGCTCTTCGTTTTGCCAGCTTGATTCTGTCAAGGGAAGTGAGAGACATTAGAGTTTCACTGTCTGATTCACTTTCCAGGTTGATAAGAGTTGGTATTCTTTGGACCCTAACTCTTGGAGTAAGCTTGGGGAGTTGTCCAGTCGTGCCCCGCTCTTGAACAGACTCTGAGTTTATGATCTAGTACAAAGGCTCCTTGCCTTTCCTAATGGGAAATTTTCTAGTAACAGGATGTTGCTCAGTCGCCCATTTATTATGCAAAGCTTCATCGACATGCTCCTCTCTTACCTCAGCAACTAACGGCTCCTCGTGCTCCGCAATCATTGGCTCTTCGTAGGGCAAGGCTATGTCAGGGCTGATGTCAATGTCATACTCTTGATGGAAAGCATGAATTAGTTCCCTCCAGGTTTTAAGGGGACTAATCTTCCTGACAATGTACCATCGCAAGGCAAGGCCATTCAAGCTCGATTGGTACGATTGAATCATCATTCGGACCAAGTAGGCCTGCAGGTAGGTTTCTGGGTGGGACGTATCAGCATACATTTCGCATTCAGGTGCTTTGAGCTTTTCAGGGATCTTAATGTCGGCGTAATTGGACAGGTCCATGGGATTCTGCTCCTGCAAATGGCTTAACTTTTTCATGATCCTTTCAAACTGTCTATGGTACTGGCTATTTTCTGGAAAATTCGCAGGTGTCACGATAGTGTTTAAGGCAACTACAGAGTTGGGCTCAGCTTGAGTGGATTTCATTTGTCTCGAGAGTTGTTGAAGGACAATGGACATCTGTCCCACGCCGTCTTCAATGTTAATGAGACGATTTTGTACATCATTTTGATTGGGTCATATTGCATGAGGCCAATCACGGACGATTGGTGGCTGGCGATTCATAATTACCTGTTTGTTGTGAAAACAATGAATGAGCACGAAAGTAAACAAAGATTGACCCATGGCAATGGTCTAATTGCTTTTTTATTTATCAAAAGAGGATTTATAGACTGCCAACTCCTAACATTTAGAACTTGAAATTGAAAAGACAGGATGAAATACTAGATATTAAACAAGAGTCCCTAAATAATGGGACAAAACTTTCACACTATTTACACTAAGGGGCACATGATTGCCAATTTATATGCGACGGGGAGCCTTGTTCTTGCGAGGACGCCTACTTCCTTGAACTGGCTCTGAGGTGTGCATCCAGTCCATTCACAAATCCCTCTCCATGAGCTCTGCTTGCTCGTGCTAGTTGCTCTCGCTGATTGAGTGAGGGACTAATGGCTTCCATCTTTTTGGGATGCGATGGTTGTGGATGTAGGACATGGAGGCGTGGTGGGCTTTTTCTTCTCCCTCAAGCCCTTCGGGTATCACAATTCTTTTGCAATGGCACTTGTCCCAGGTTTCCTCAACGGTAGAAATTTCGAATTCATAGTCACGGCTTGTGTTGAAAAGAACTAGAGGGATCATCATCTTGAAAGGTGGTGGGATCTCCTGAAGGACTCCATATTGTCGTGCTACCCGATACGGGTAGTAGGGAATGGCGCCGGTGAGGCCGAGCAACGGAATTGGGCGGGTGCGCATGTAAGCAAAGTGGGCCCTCTTTTCATGGAACCAACCAGCACACCATTGGAATGCCTCAGGAACTGGGTTTCTTAGGAAGCTTACACAATTTAAACAACTTTGATTGGGAATGTACGGTCCTAAAACCATAAATTTTTGTAATGGATTTTCAAAAGCATTTGTTTCAGGCGATCGCATGAAGTCTCGAAATTCGCTTAGGTGAGAAAAGAACCAGACTTGTAAAATTTCAGGAGAAGCTCGCATGATTTTCTCCGAGTTGTCTTTAAAACGATTAAAAGACAAGAATATTTCAGTTAAAATCATGTTGACATAATTCTCCCCTCTTAAGATCTAATCAACTATCCATGCCATCTTAGGAGTTATGGCATTTCTTTGATGGGGGAAGATGATGAGCCCGAAAAAGGCTAGGAGGAAAATCTCACTTTTCTGGGTCATAGGCTGATTTTGGAAACAGGCATTCATAAATTCTAGTGGGTAGGTATTATGGTTATCTTCAAGAATTTGTCTCATGACATGGATTTCAATTCCTAAAAGTCGTACTAACCCGCGCCATGGGAGGGCGCCTATTGATGGCTTGACAAGCTTTTTCTCAAGAGACATTCCAGTGATAATGCTGTATTCTTCTAGGGTTGGGGTTAGTTCAAACCTACCGAATATAAAAGTAATTATCTTCGGGCACCAAAAATGTGCCATGGCTTGTATGACTTCAGGACGAACAGTGATTTGGATCAACGATAGGAGATGATCGATTTTGGCCTTCACACGCTCTTGGGCAAACTGATCTAATTGACCCCACCATCTGAAGAGCTCCGCCTTGGGAGCAGGAATGAACCGGATATCGTCTTTCCCCATCGCATATAAACTGGGACTTGAAAAGTTTATCCTAAATTGCTATGGGCCAAATAAAAAGACTGAGTAAAAGTAAAGAAATCACTTTGCTTTTAAAGAAAAAAAGCAAGTACAAAAACACGCGCATGGGACGTGCAGCTCGATTTCTAACTCAGAAGGCTTGATGAAATTAAAAAGGCATCCGCCTGTCGCAGTCTCGCGTTAGCAGCATACCCCCTTAACCTCGGCTAAGAAATTCAGGGAAAAGAAAGGCAACCTCTACATCGCAGTCTCGCTTTCGAGATCGTATCTTTCTTAACACCATCCTAGAAATCCTATGGCGGCCCAGGTCCGGCAGCCGGGTTGTGTGTGCCATGTGTAGTGCTAAAACATTTAAGGATACACAGCAGTTTATAATCACAAAACATTTTATTTAAAAAAAACTTTAAGCTATTACCCTGCACAAAAGAAAAAAACCTAAGTCAGCAAAGTATTTAATGTAGCACCCCGAACCCTTCGGCAGTCGCCACAAGCGCATATGTTACTCCTTATTACCCTTTCATACTTATACTTAGAAGAAGCGTTGTTATTTACAGGCATTTTTTTTTTTAAAGCGGTCCCAGCGCGACTCATTAGCGGAAGCAAAATAAAGCATCACCATCTATCCCCCTACCACTAATCACCATGATTTTTTATAAACAAACCACGACACCTTATTTACATATACTTTCAAGATGGGGCTCCCTTTTGGGTCGATACATAACAAGGAAAAGCTAGGACTCTGCCATATCTAGCCTAAAATCCCAAAAAAGAACCCTCGACCCTCTAGATCACATGTGTACAACCCCCATCATAGGTGTCGGCTAACTATCCAAAAAGAAACACAGCCCCTACTCGTCACGCTCGGGCCTCACACCCAGTCCGGTGCATCAAGCGGTGGCGGCGGCAGCATCCCTCTCATCACCCCCATCGCGGCGAACGTGGACAAAGACAAACTCCTGAACAACTAAGCCCCCAGCCAGGCCTTATGTCGTATGTGACAAAACAGCGCACACGTATGTAGGTGAGTCTAGGTACAGAAGGACTGCTGAACTCCTCACACTCTACCTCAATGTCGGACAGTAACTCATAAAATGCACCCCGCGCGACGACAGGAAGCGGCATACTGCTAATCTGAAATGTTGGTCCCCAAAAGGGATGAGTACAACCACTCAGCAGATAAGGAATCCAATAACAACTCAATGCATCATGTAAATCATACACACATTGCAAGCGTTACTTACCTTGAAGCCATGCACAATACTATCGTGCATCATCATCATGCCTTATCATCATGCATATCATATCATCATATATCATCATCATCATCATTATCATGGCATCATTATATCATACATGTCATCTTCATCATGACATCATCACATCACACATGACATCATGCCATATCATATGTCATCATCATTATCATCATCATCATCGTCATGCATATCATCATGCATATCATATCATTATATGTCATCATCATCATTATCATGGCATCATTATATCATACATGTCATCCTCATTATGACATCATCACATCACACATGACATCATGCCATATCATATGTCATCGTCATTATCATCATCATACATATCATGCCATGGGTGATCATCATCATATCACATCACATATCATCATCATCATTACCATGCATATCATGCCATGGGTTAATTTTCATTTTTATCTTTCAGTTTGATCACCACATCACCCATTTCTCAAATCATCAATTTCATCATCCATTTCATCATCCCCTTGGGCAAAGACCTCCGAGGCTTCCGGCATTCAGCCATCCCAGGCCACCGGGCATCCAGCCCCCCACATTCCGGCCATCTCGCATCCCAACTGGCATCACGAGGCATTCCCTTCAAGCAGAAACCTCCGACAGGGCTTCCGGCATTTACACTCCGTGGCTGGGCATCCCACACCCCAAATCCTGGCATCGCGAGGTATTCCCTTCGGGCAGAAACCTCCGACAGGGCTTCCGGCACCCCCACATTCCGGACATCCTAAATCTCCCAGGACCATCAAGCAATGCATCTCTATACATTCGAGCATTATCCTACGCCACAACCACCTCCTCACTTATCATTGTCCACATTTACCATTATTTCATCTCAATTTAACATGGCATATGGCGTGACGTCAAACAAGTCATATTTGGCATGGAATTCACACATGCATCTCGATTCAATGTCATACATACACCAAGACTTTGTCACACATGCAACATAAATTAATTAAATGGAATCTTTGGCCAATAAAATAATCTATTTTATTTATTTATTTATTTATTTATTTATTTATATTTTTTATTTAATATCTATAAATTCCCAAGATTATTAAAATTCAAGAAATTATTAAACAAACCAATAGGATGATAATTACATGCAAAATTCATGGCCAAATTGAATCTTTACAAAATCTCACAATTTTCACAAAACATCCTATGATTCTCGGATGAAACCAGAATGCACAGTTTCCGAAGAAATTCAATTAAAATATCCATATGGCCTCCAAAAATTATGAAATTTTACGAGATTATAGAAAAGACATTTTCGTACAACTTTCGTGCAAAACTCTAAGCCATATTATTTTTATATTATTTTATACAGCCTCACGAAGCTTCTGGATCCATTACCGCATCGTCCAGTGTATACTTCTCCGAAATATTGAGTTTTAACCTACCTATTCTATTTATTTTTCTCTGAAATTTGGATATGTTATACATCAAGATATCCTGTACAAGTTTAATGAAGAGAGATAAGTCAAATAACCAGAATATAGTCATCATTTAGGTCCTTGAAGTTTCGGGTGTCTCGGAATACATCACCAGAATCATCGTCTTCAAGATCTAGTTGATTTACTAGGCTATACTTGTTAATTTCACTTCAAATTTGAGTATGTTGTATTTTAAGATGTCACCTACAACTTTCATGAAGAAATCAAAGTGAGATTCTCAACACAAACCAACATGCAATCACAAATCCAACAAAAGGTCAGTAAAATCTTTCCAGATCTGGGGTCTCCGTAGGATGAGACTTTAACCCCTCAAATATCCATCATTTTCCACGAAATTTTATTATTTTGTAGTACAAGATGTTAGCTACAACTTTCATGAAGAAATTGAAGCCAAATTCGGACTCTAAACACACATGCAAGCTCAAACAACTTTCTGACTCACACGGTCCGAGCAAGAACAGTCATGCGATTCAAGAATAAGCCAACCATACCTCGGTTTTTCTCACTTAAACACCCAAAAATTTAACATGCAAACAACATACAAGCATGCAAGAGAAGCTAGAGGACTCCCGCTTGCCTCTAGACTGGTCGGTTGACGGCGTAGGGCAGCGAACACGGCGGCTCCTCCTCCTCCTCTCTCTCTCAGCCTCTCCCTCTCTCTCGAAATCTCTCTCTCTCTCTCTCTCTCTCTCTCTCTCTCTCTCTCTCTCTCTCTCTCTCTCGGCCGAATGGGAATCCGGCCACCCTCTCTCTCTCTTCCCTCTTATACCCCCAAACTCTCATCATTGATAATCATTACTTGCCTTAACCATGGCCAATGCATGGCCTTCTTCCCTAAGCCAATACATGAGAGTCTTGTGCCACTTGTCTTATGGACTTTTGAATTTGGGCTTGGGCTTGGGCTTGGGCCGGTCGACCACTTCCTCTTGGGCCTCCATTGGGCTGGCCAACTTGGCCCATTAAAAGCTTAGGCCAATGGGCCTAAGGCCCATCCTAAAATTTTACCTTTTCCTCTTCTTTTTTTTTTTTTTGAATTCCTTTCTATAAATATTTTCAATTTTCAATTTTCATCTTGGCCAAAGTCTTGGGACATCTTGTTTATTGAAATTTAATTTATAAAGTACATGGCCAAGCATAGGTTATTAATCTATCAAATTTAAATTCTCACCATCACATGCACAAATTACCTAATTAAAAAGACTAATGGCTAAAGCATAAGCCATGGGAAATTTATCACCTAATTAGAGACTTTAACACACCTTATGGCTTATCATTGAATTTTGGGATGCCACATTTAAACAAGATAAAAATGGTCTAAGTCTTCAAAGTCCCCGGAGTCACCAAGTGTTGCAACCTCTTTTTTTCTTGGTGCCCGCAATCGGGTACAAGCGTCTAAGGAGGCTAATGGCTCGGCTGAATTTATTAAGCCCAGACTCTCCCAAGTCAACCAATTCATGACTTAATGGTTCAAGTTTTTAACATATAAATCAATTTTTAAAATGGAGTCGCAACTAATCGATTTGGGGTGGGTTGATTAGAAACCCAAGTGAAGTATCGGGAGAAATACTCACTCTGCGCAACAGAGAAATTAGGATCGGGGACTTCATTACACTAGTTAATCACTAATGCCCATTCTATACCTAATCTTGTTTCAACCCGAAGGCTTTTTGGATGTTCGGGAGATTTTCCATGCATTTTTTGGGAGGAAAAGCATTTTTTTTTTAGCCTTTTTCTCATTTTTGGACATATTAATGGATTTTTTGGATGTTTTTTGGTATTTTTTGGAAAAATACAAGTCTTTTTGGCTTTTTCTGAATTTTTTGGCTTTTTCATGAATTTTTGGTTTTTTTTTTGGATGTTTGGCATTTTTTGGAAAATAAAATATTTTTATCATATTTTTATTATTTTTCTATTTTCTGGAAATTAAAAAAATTAATATATTAAAACATTTTTTCGGTTTTCTAGAATTAAAATATTTTTTAATATTTTTTTAAAATAAATTATTTTTATTTTTCTTTTCCTTTTTTTAAAGTATTACATAAAATAATAAAAAAAGCCAACCCAGTCGGATCCGCGTTGCAGGCCCGACTCAGTTTTTTTTCTTTCTTTTTTTTATTTATCAAAACGGCCCGATGGCCCGTCGTTTTGGGAGGGATCCAGCTCGACCCGACGACCCGGCAAAACCCCACTTGCTCCGGCTTGCAACCCGATTCCTTCGGAACCCTACTCGACCCGGCTCCGGCACACGACCCAACTCGCAGCCGCCCCCCGAATCGCAAACCCTACTCGATTTTCCGGGTTCGAATTCGCTTCGTGACTTGGAAAATCACAAACCCTAGGGTTTGCGAATCCGCGGCGCCGAGGAGGAGACCGAAACGATACGACGGCAACGATAGCCACAGCGATGACGGCGACGACGGTGGGAACCACGACGATGGCGACGTCGATAGAATGGGGTTGCGATGAGCTGCAGGGACGACAATGACGGTTTTTACCTTTTCTTGAATGGAGGCGAGGACGGCAACGACAGGAATTGATCTACGACGGTGGCGGCCACGATGAGGGCAGACTGATGGCGACAACCGCAGCGGACGACGACAGCATCAGCGAGGCCTGGGCTCAATCGATCTGGCCGGGGCTCTCTCTCTCGGGCTCGAGCTCGCCCTTCGAGCTTAGGAGGAGAAGCAACTCGTGGGGGACAGCAGCAGCAACTAGCATCGGGATCTCGGTCGAGGCGAACGGCGGCGGCACAGCGTCCGACGGCAGCAACAGCAGCAAAAAAAACCAGATCTGAGGCGTAGATCTCGGCCGGACCTTCCTCGGCCTTGATCTCCTCTCACTCAGGCCAGATCCGAGCCTCCATCGGCCGAATCTGACCTTCTCGAAGTCACTCCCGCCGCCTACCTTCCCCGAAGTCTCTCGGTGGAGGGTGGGCTGAGCTCGCGACTCGAGCTCTCTCCTACGCTCGCCCTTCAACCCTTCCCGATGTCTCTCAGTGAAGGATCTCCGAGCTCGCCACACCCTCCGACGATGCTTGCGGCCACCTATTTATAGGCGAAGGAAATCCGGTTGATGGAGGGGCTCGGTCGCCGACCTCCGACTTGCCCACCGATTCTGCTCGGCTGAACCGGTGTCCCATCGAGCTTTCCAGCGAAGCTCGCTCAGCATTAATGGCGCATGATCTTATCCTCTCCGGCCGACGTTGGCCTACTCCCCTCAACCGTAGGCCGTCCTTCGTGCGCGTCGCCGGCCACCGCGCGTGAGATGCAAGCGGCTGAGGAAGAAGAAGACAGGAGGAAGAAGAAGAGAGAAAAGGGGCCGGGCCAGGGGTGAAGGAAAATGGGCCATAGGGGCCACGCGGAGGGGGAAGAGAAAGGGAAAAGAAAAATGGGCTGGGCTTTTGCTTTGCTTTTTTTGTTGTTTTTTTTAATTTATTATTATTATTATCATTAATATCCGAAAAAGGCCAAATAAATATAATAAAACCTAATTAATTAAAAAAAATGAAATTTAGGCGTCAACAACTTCGGCCGACACCTGTTACGGTCACTAAGAGCAATGTTATGGCCGGTTGCTATCCTCATCCTTGTCGCTGAGTCACTGTGCACTGTCCTTGACCACCAAGCTTTGCTTCTGTCCATGCCTTGCAGTCCGTTGTTGCCCTTGTTATCAATGTGGTAAACATAAACCTAACTATAATGGCTTGATACTGCCATAGATTACCACCGCACGTGATCTCCACTTGTGACAGCATTATCATCAGAAGATACTGCCATAGATTACCGCTATGGATTGATGTGCCAATAGCCCTATATCCACTGCACGTCGTTAAAATCAGAGCGCCTCATACCACTAGGTTATTTCTGTTCCGACTGAGTTTAGAGTTGATTCTATGTTCAGATTTCCTTCACTGCTTTGTTTTCATGCTCAGGTTTCCGTGCGTCTTCTTAAACCGATACATGGGAAAGCTAAGGCCCTGTTTGGCAACATGCCAAACAGTGACTGATTCTGATTTTTTGTTCCCAGAATCAGTTTGGGATGAGAATCGCATTTGGTAAAATTTTTGTTCCCGGGAACAAATTTGTTCCCAGAATCAGTTTGGGAGTAGATTTGAGAATAAAAAAAAAAGTTGATTCTGCGTCTGAGAATCAAAAAAAGAATCAACACAATAAAACTCTTCTTATTTCCTTCCGCCATCCCGCGACCGTCGCCCGCCGCCATCCGCCGCTACCCACCGCCGTCCGCCGCCGCCCGCCGCCGGTCTAGCGAACTCACCGGAGGCTCGCCCAGCCCCAGCGAGGCCCACCTATCCACCGGCGAGACGAGGCCCGCCTAGCCACCGGCCGGGCCCACCTAGCCACCAGCCGGGCTCACCTAGCTCGACCGGTGGCCGGGTGGGCCTCGCCCGGCCCCAGCCGAGCCTCGCCCGGCCCCCGGTGAGGCCCGCTCGTCCACCGGCGACGCTCGGCCTCCCAGATTTGGCAAGGTTGAGCCTCGGCGGGGCGGGCGAGTCTTGCCTAGCTACCGGCGAGGCTCAACCGACGAGGGCCGCCGACGCTCTAGTGAGGTTGTCGTCCCTCGTCCGGCCGGTCGCCGATCCGGCGACCGGCCACAAGAAGAAGAAGAAAAATAGGAGAAAAAGGAAAAAAAAAAAAAAAAAAAAAAAAGGTAAAAAAGGTAAAAAAAAAAAAGTAAAAAAATAATAAAAAAAGTAAAAAAGTAGAAAAAATTATTTAAAAATAAAAAAAATAATTTGGAACAAAATCAATGAACATCTTATCAAACGCAATTCTATTCAGAATCAGAAATTTTAGACGAGTTACCAAACACGTTCTTTTACTCGAATCGGTTCGGAACATAATCAAAAATAATCATTTCTTGTCGAATCGTTCCGAGAACAGAATCGTTGCCAAACGCGCCCGAGTGCCACGATTACGGGGTCGATATTTTGTTACGGTCATTACGGGGTCAATATTTTGTTACAAAATCACTGTGCATTACCTGCCTCACAATTCTTGTCTTGTCCTTCAGTTATTGATTACTCCACCTTTGTCAATTTCATTGTCCAGAAGCAGGTAATCAATCTAAGAGCCACTAAAATCGGCAAAAGAACGCTTCAAGTGTCATAACTTTGGCCAAATGGACACTTACATAACTTACGAAAGGTACACTTAAGTGCCACATTCGAAAAAAAACTGATCACTTGAGTGCCACTCCGGCCAAAGTCCGGCCAAAACGCCAACGTGGCGTTTTTTCCGGCAAGCGCGCCCAAAACGATGCCGTTTTGCACGTTTACGTGGCCAAAACGACGTCGTTTTGGGCTAACGTGGTAAAAAGAAAATTAAAAAATTAATTAAATTAATTTTAAAATTAAATTTAGTTAAAATATTTAAAATTAATAATTTTAAAATTAAATTTATTTAAAATATCTTTAAAAATAATAATTTTAAAAACTTTAAAAAAAATTTTAAAAAAAAAGGGAATGTGGGGAGGCGGTTGAGGGATCGGCCCCGCCGCCGCCACCGCCGCCGCCGCCCCGCCACCGTTAGGAAGGGCCGGTGATGGCGGGGAAGGGTCGGCCGAGGTCGCCGAGGCCTTGGCCGTGGGCCGCGACCCGGGCGGCCGGCGCGAGGACTCGCGAGCCCTCGCCCGGCCCTCGCCCGGCCGAGCCAAGGGCCGCCGCCCGCCGAGGGTCGCCCCAACGGGCGGCGGCCTTAGCCCGGCCCGAGCGAGGGCCGCCGACCCTCGCCGGATCCGGGCGAGGGTCGCGCGCCCCACCAGATCCAGCGGCGAGGGCTCGCGGCCCTCGCCCGGTTCCAGTGGCAAAGGCTCGCGGCCCTCGCCCGGATCCGGCGGCGAGGGCTCGCGGCTCTTGCCCGGATCCAGCGGCAAGGGCTCGCGAGCCCTCGCCAACCCTCCCACCGCCGTCGCCGGCCCTTCCCGGCGGCGGCGGTGGCTAAGGGCTAATCCTCGCCGCCTCCCCGTGTTCCCTTTTTTTTTAAAAAAATTTAAAGTTTTTAAAATTTTTAAATGATTATTTTTTAAAATATTTTAACTAAATTTAATTTTAAATTTAATTTAATTTATTTTTTATTTATTTTTTTCCACGTCAGCCCAAAACGACACCGTTTTGGCCACGTCAACGTGCAAAACGGCGCTGTTTTGGTCGCGCTTCGCCAGAAAAACGCCACGTTGGCGTTTTGGCCGGATTTTGGCTGGATTGGCACTCAAGTGATCCATTTTACTCCGATTTTGGCACTTAATTGTACCTTTCGTAAGTTATGGCACTTAAGTGTCCATTTGGCCAAAGTTATGGTTTGAGGGTCCGCACGTCCACTAAAATCCCATTTTATCTGGGCCATCTGCTTCCTGCTTCATTCTTTGTGCATGACATATTATATTCAATGCGTCCTGTGGGGGGAAATCGATGGTTGACGATCAATATGAAATGAGCAAGTAATGCTTATCCCGTGTCTTTAGTTGATAGTTTCTGCACGATCAATGAATAAAACCTGTTAATAGCTTGCTCAGAATTGGTAAATTGAGGATTTACTTCTTTCTTGGAAGTGTCAATGTCGTCGCTTTGTCTCTGATAGTGGAAAGAGTTCATTGTTGATTTTGAACTTGCCTAAGAATTGATGGAATGCTCATGGAGAATGAGTACCGAAATTTACAAGTTATGAATTGGTGGTGTCCTGTTGCTGCATATGCTGGAGTTTAGCGGTTATTGTTCATTTGTCTGCTGGACCATTTGATTTATCACTTCAATCGACAAAATTCTGATAAAGACACATGACAATTGCGAGAGATTGTCTTGAAACTAGCGCTTTGGTGATGATAGTACTCCTTCATGTCGACTTTATGTACTTGTTTTAGGAAAAAACATTCATGATGTTGTAGAAGTGAATATGCGTCGAACGTACCTTGGATTCGTAAGAGTAAAACCCTTGTGATCCTGGACCCACTCATTGAAGCAATGGAGAGGTATGAACGTAATTACTTTCCTTCTCTTCGCAACAATTTTCTGCCACTCCCATAGAAGTTCCAAGAGTACCATGAGGTCACTTAAAAATAAGAAAACAGAAAATGGAGAAACATTTTGAATCAGAAGTAACTAAACTAATGTTCTATTATGGTTTTCTCCTAAAATATGTGGTGCTTGGAACCACCGAATACCTAAAGGAAAACACAAGTGAGAGAGAGCTTTCGGGAGTGCTGCTTATAACAGTGGCTGATGAGTCAAATAGTGCATTGTACAATGTACAAGACTATATGTTAAGCAGGGAGAATTATGATAGATATAGCCGTGCTTACTTTTCTTTGTGCTTCCAGCTGAGTTGAAGCTAGATGTATAGAGTCGGCGTACATCTACAAAGAAGTATATCTACAGTGTCAGAGTAAACGAGGGAAGTCTGATAATTACAATGGAAATAATATAAATTTTCCGGGCCAATAATGAACATGTGACGTTTGGCCAGCAAAATGAACATATGAAGCGCAAAACCAGAAACAAAATCTTACATTGTCACCGTCAGCACCAGTAAAAGCATCACGCACCTGCAAACTTCAAACGTCTCACTTAACTGAGTCCAAACTCCAAATCTTTGCGTAGAAAGTAGAATTGGATAACAAAAATGTTCACAGCGTACAAATAAGAATGAGCCCTCTAATTTCGGAATCCTCGCTACAACCACAACTGCCACAATTTCTTTCAACCGCAACTATTGCTTCAATTTTGCTGCTGCTGAAGAGCACCCTACTAATTTCGGAATCGTCACTACAACCGCAACTACCACAATTTCTTTCAAGTGATTCATAGTATGAATTCATCTCCCAAAGCTTTCCGTCACATTTGATTCATTGAGTCGATGAACGTAGGTGTCCCCAACAGTCCCAAATATGCTGTGTTCTTAAATCTAGAGAATAGCAATGATGTGTATTTTTCCAATGGCTGACTGCGTGCTTATCTTTGCATCTGCAAATCCAAAAAAAGAAAAGCTGTAAGAAGACAGCTTATCAAATCACTAAAATATAGAGAGAGCGAACATTCCAGCACATCATACACCTTCCACATCCTACAAAACCACATATCAGACAAACCCAAAGAATTTGCATTGTTCCACAAATAAAGCAGGCTGGTACCTCATCTTTTGCTGCTGGCATAGTCGGCAAAACCGAGATAGAGCAGAACGAAAATATTCTTCAGTAAGTTCACAGATGGGCATCCCTGATGATGTTGCAATATGAAACCACATGTCCGATAATGTTTAATTCGCACAATCAGATCAAGTATGTGCCATACTTGAAATCTTTAGCAATGCAATTGAACCTAGCAATAAAATCAAGGAAGACCCTTGGCACATAGTATGTGCCATACTTGAAATCTTTAGCAATGTAATTGAACCTAGCAATAAAATCAAAGGAAGACCCTTGGCACATCACCAGCATGGGAGAACATCATATTGAGTTATTTTAAACATAAAGATTGACGAATCAAGCAAAGGGTTAGTAAGCACATGTCCATCGATGTATATCTTACGGTGTCTACTGTTTGTGTCAATGTTGTTTTACTTTATTTCTTTAAATGAATAGGATGAAGCGATGGTCATACAGAGAGAAGACAATCAATTTGTCATAGAGATGCATCATAATGATGCCACCACTCATAAGGTACTTTAAAACTTATTTAACTAAGCGACTCTGTACTTGAATGATTATAAGTGCCATTTTAACATGAGTATTGTTTGGCTCTTAATAGCATGACATGGGGGAGGCAGTCGGGTCATTTCTCTGTTAAGAGATACCAACAATGTCGTGTACAACGCTGATAAGGTAGAGAGTGCATCTCGCATATTGATCACGACAGTGGGATTAGAGGTACAGCTTTATGATAGTATACAAGAGGACAGTATGAAAAAGAAACAAAATAAATGGAAACGAGGGGCAAAGTATTTGAAGGACATTGGAAGTGTTGGATCAACAAGATCTCTGAGAAAAAGAAAAATTGACCGTAAGTAGCTGTTTAAAGAGTTGTAAGTCTGATAATGTTTTAGCACCTTTTGTTGGTATGATACTCTTCAGTTTAAGATCAAGGGATGGAGTCTGTTTTTCACATTTTCTGCTAGTGTTTAAGATGTGGGAATGATACTGTTTAAGACCACAAGCATTCTAGGCAAAGGCTATTTGTGCTTGGGAGTATGTTTGATATTTGGAAAGAAGTGCAATTAGCCTCATTTTCGCCTAATATGTTGGTGTTATAGACAAGGCTCTGTCCCCATTAACAAGCCAAGCTTGTTTAGAGGTGGGACATGAATTTTCTTTCCTAGCAAATTCGACAGATTTTCATTCTGAAAAATATCAAGTTTCTTCGCCAAATGAAAGAATCTAACAATTTCCTTTTAACAATTCGATTTTTTATTGCAAACACCAGCGACTTTATAGACATCATCACTAGTAAAACTGGAGATCCTAATCTTCCAATTATTCAGCAGTTCCAGCCGTGGAACATTGATATCATCCAAGTAAAGACCAAAATGAAAATCCACACCATTTTTTCAGTATCTTTCCCAATCGCATTTGCTTTCCAAGACTTTAATGTGATCTGTACGCCAACGACACCAGCTCCTTCACAACAACGATTAGCTCCGTGGCACAAGCGAGCTTGTCACCATCGATCCATTTCTCCCTTCCATATTCCTCAAATTCAAAGTGCCTAAGCAATGCAGAATTCTCCAACTTGAGCAATCTCGCCTTCAATTTGGTTGAATTTAACGTCTTCACCTACACCGGCATATATAGGTAGCGCACCATCCACGACCTCAGGATTTGCATCGTCGCCGGCTAGACCTCAACCCATCAAACCATCTTCGTCCTTGAGGCTCAAAGCAGTTCGTGTTCGAAGTTCGAAGTGGGAGTTGATGAAGAAGATGAAACGTTGATGTCGAGGAAGGGGTTTATATGAAGCCCAAATGTTTTGTTTTTCCCCTTTTCCAAGTATGAGAATAAACGAAGATGGATAAAATAATGGACGTGCAGACTCAGCACTTTATATATCCAACTGAGAACACGAGATTTCATGTAATTAAATAATCTCTTATTTGTCTTTTTTATCAAACGGAGTGACGTTATAAAAACACACACACACACACCAAAAAGAGAGAGAAAGACGCCCAATACTTATGTTACAAAGCCACGTGCATTAGGTGTAACAATAAAATATTATGTTATATAATAGATTGAATCAGATACATATTACATCTTCTACCAACGTCCTCAACTTTATCAATATCAATAGAACACCGAGAATGGTACTGCCTTATTGGGCTTTAATTGTTTTAGACCAATTTAAATCTTTTAAACCAAAGTTGGGTAAACCATAGTCTTAATTACCAGGTAATTGAATCTGAATTGCAGAACGAGTTTATCATCCATATTCTCACCTCCTGTGGTTAGCTGTGTAATGTGCACTAATTCTTCAATGGATCTTTCGCGTTAAAAGGGATAAACAAAAGTAACGTATGAGCCAAATTGGAGCATGCAGTTACATCCGGGTAGGTTTCAATTTAAAAACTTATATAAAAACCAAAATGATTTACAAAATTTCGAATAACTATTTTTCTCTTTTGGTCAGTAGAATAACTATAGATGCAAAGGCGCTATTTAATTCAAGATATATGTGTGTGTGTATAACAGCAAGCTTTCATTGTTTAAGCTGTAATAAAATTATCGCTCATCAAATTCCTCGTATGCCTATCGTAAAGTTCATGATGAAGCATCCTAACTTGTTGAACTTGGGTAAAGGTGATGTATCAAAATAACATAAGATATGCACAAGATGACTTTGTTATTATGCGGAAAGCGAAAAGAGTTATGCACGTTTAAAAAGGAGAAAGATGTAGTTATAATTAGAGCTAATGTTCTTATGTGGCTGGCTTCCTATTACATAAATTATTTTTTACTTGTTAATTAGTCGGGCTTTATTATTTAGCTAGAAAATCACTGATTACATACTTTCTAATTTGAAGAGAAAAGCAAAAAGAAAAATTTTAGGGTTGCATTTTTTCCACTCTAACTGTGACTAAAACACTTCCTATCACAATGTTTTGACAATACTGAGATTTGTGTATCCACCTTCTTTAAAGCATTTCATTATGTGGTGTTCCGTTTGTTTTCTTCTCTTTTTTCTAGTGAGTCCTACTTTTCCTTAGGTATGTCCTTCTGCTCGTTTCCATTCATCGCTTCAACATCCTTAGTAATGAAATGACCTATAACTGTTCAGGGAATTTAGAGTAAAATATAGATTAATAATTAATATAAATAATTAATATATACATGTTCTTTGTAATGACCTAACCCAAAATAACTATTACTATGTGGAAAAAATTAATATTAAATAGAGTCGCGCTTTTTCCACCCTTATCCTTATCATGGCTAAATCACTCCCCAGTGTTCTGACAATATTGGGTCCGACCTATTTAAGCATCCTTTGATTGCTATTCCACAAAAAGTATTTCCTCTTTTTATTTGTTTCCCGTTTGTTTCCTACTCTCTTTTTGTGGGTCCCACTTTCTCTTCCTCCTCCTTCTCCTGTAATTCTCTCTTCGTTGTCTCTTAATTTCGGTCATGGTTTTAGCCATGGTGGTATCTGACTGATATGAGACCTCTTTCTCAGCAATCAAAGTGGCGACAGTCTCTCATTCAACGTAAAAAGAACACAAAAGCTTCTCGATCGAAAATTCTCGTCAGAATCGAGTTCAAAAATCACTGTCCACATCATCGGTTCCAAGTGCATTCATCGCGAGCGCAAGCTTCAGTGCTTCAACCGATCTACCGATCGACCTCCCGATCTCGACCAGCTCCCGACCTCGCCTCTCTCCTCAAGCTCCCTCATCTTCGTTGCCAAGAACGCCTCCCTCTCCAGCTTCTTCCTCATTGGTTGTCACTGAGAGTTCCTCTCGGCTGGAGAGGCTTTCGGCCAGAACTCGTCTTTCCCCACCGGCGAAAAGTTGCGGTGCTCTACATCTTCACCTCTCAACTATGGCCATGAGCAACATGACTGCCAAAATCAGTCATCGCCATCATCATTGTTGATGTTCATTAACCTCCCTGGTCTTGTCGATACTGTCTTCCTTCTTAGCCTTCGCTTCGAAGCTCTGACCATCGCCATTGCTGTTGCCTTGAGAATCGCCAAAAGAAGGGCCTCTGCTACACAGGCACGGCGGCGGCGAGGGCTTCGCCTTTGTTTTCTTCATTTCTAGGGGTGTTGCTCCAGTTGCCGGAGAGCCTTCGGTCGGAACAGGCCAGGATCAAGAGAGCAAAGCCTACGAGTGCCAGTATCGCCACCAGACCTTAAAACAAGTACGGCATAAGAGAGTGCCAGAGGCGTGCAAAGGAACTTTTTTTGTCTTCTACAACCTTTTCCGCGCTTTAAATTGGTGCGAAAATCATTTTCCGTGCAACCTAGTGTATTTATTAATATCTCAACTCAAAATTTTTATACATTGCTACTTTATGTCCTAAAAAGCAATCGAATGCTGAGTTAAGAAATAAAAAATAAAAAATCATTGCAACTTCATCGAGAAGCCACTTCACCGATTTACTAGCCACGCCCCTTCCATCTTAGTATATGTAAGATTCATGCGCCTTGGATCACTGGGAATTTAAACACAAGTACATGTCAAAAGCTAAAACCTTCTACGGCAAGTAGTTTGGATCACTGACTAAAATTGTGCTCCAAATTTCAAAAATGGTCTGCTTGCTAAGTTTCTATTTGTTTTGCAATCAAATATCGGGAAAAAATCGCACACCGGATTCGATTTCAGTCTAAAATTGTCCACAAATACATCGATGAAAGCCAAGTTATCATCTTATATGAAAAAAAAAAAAAAAAAAAAAAAAAAAACAGAGATAGGCTATCCCTGAAGCACCAGACCCGTAGTAAACGTCATGACACTAGGAGGCCAACCTAACTCACTTTCTTGTCTGGCTCTTCATTATAATTAGATGGGTAGGACTTCCATTCCACTATGCTATGCTTGTAAGACGAGTCTTTTTTGTGAAAAAGAACTTGAAATTGCAGTCGAGTGTGTTGCCATGTATCGAGTTGAGGACCATCATCTTATAGTCTGAACTGGCCCAACGCTGATACCAGTGCTTCGTCAAGTTCCACGTTTCATCCCTTCACATAAGTTATAAGCAATCCAAAAGGGAACTTAGTTCTCTACTTGTGCTAGAAAATGATGAACAGTATAAGCTTAATACATAATCTAAAAGCTACAGGTCAAATACAGAGAATGATCAAGAAGTAAAAAGAGGGCATAAGCTTCAGAGACGCACCGCCCTATGTACAACTAAGAAGATAAAAGGCATGTCACATGATGATTAGTCATTCTGCTGTTCAAAGTTACAGTCTGTAGATGATGACAAAGATACCTGGGGAGAACAGGCTCTTAAAGCATCAAGCAAATTCTTACCAAAACCAATTAAGCATGGTCAATCTCTCTTCATTTCTTTTTTCTGTCTGATTTGATAGAGGGGGTGGGCTGACTGTACAGAGAATGTTAGCAAAAGATTCTACAAAATGCTCTTGCAAAAAAAACACGATAGGCAGCACTAATGAGGGATACACTTGTTGCTGGTGTAAAAGTCTACTGGAATCACTAAGTATTGCAAGGATTGACTAGAAAACTGCCAAAATATCAACAATTGAATGTAACAGAACCAAATATTTCTCTATTTCATGGCCTCTCCATAAACTTTTCCTTAAAAAAACTGTGCTTGGTGAAAGGTGCACCAGCATCGACGAATCAAGGACAAGCCCCCGACTCAAATAAACATTCTTTGGGGTCAAATTTATACCAATTCTGGTCAAATTTAATGCATGCTTCAAATTAAAAAGAATAATGGAATGAATATATAATGAGCAATCCTAGGATACATAAAAGCTAAAGACCCTTGAAAGTCCACCTGCAGCAAACTGCTCCATCTTCACTTGGTTGAGGATCGCGAGTTCGGATTGAAAGTTCATCGTTAATTGAACCGGCCTCGTTCGAGTTCTCTACTGCTTTGTGGCGGATGCTTTGAATTCTAGTGTCTCTGAAAGAGGAAAGATCTTTGTGTGAATCGGAATCGATTTGTGGCTACCTGTATCGTGTTGAGGAAGGGAACGAGGACAATTCGGATGCACTGAGGCATTTGTCGTCTTTTTCTTTTATTTTATTTTTCTTCTAATGTAGTTGAATGATTGGAATTGATATGCTGGCTAGGTGATGATTTCATTTGAACGGAGTTCTTGCGTTCGTTATAGCGTTTGATTACCGGTCCGATTTGCTGTTTGGAAGGGGCAAAATAGGAATGATAAACGATTTCTTCGCATTAGGATGACCCGTCTTCCTTTCCTCTTCTTCTTTTTTTTTTTTTTAATCTTTATTTATTTTCGTTATCACTTTGCCTTTTACACATGTGCAAAGGTACCGGGACTGGCAATGGAGGTTGTCCCCGGGTCCTCGCAGCCTCGGATCGAGATTGATCTCTACCTCGAACAAGCCTCGATCCAAGCGATGGTGGCATCGCGGGCTTGGAGCTCGAAGCTATGCTGGGCGGCCGAGAAGACAGAGATGAGAATCCACCCCGAAAAAGCTAGCATCCACTGGCTCCACTCGAGAGCAAAGACCAGTAAACAAGCAGAAGACTTTCGCGTGGATTCAGGATTGAACTCTTTTTCGTTGTTCGGAATTTGGTTCGGGTGGCTCCTGTCCGGCGAGCTTTCGAGGATCTGATGATCTCCGTCATTGTTGGTGCGAGAGAGAGAGAAAGATGAAGGAAGCTGCAGCTTTGTATGGGAGGGGATTGCTCGAGTTGGTTAATGGCAGTCACATGATATGAAACAGAGGCCTACAGAAATCCCTTTTCATTTTGCTCTTGGAGGGGAGTGCTCAAGTTATTTGACCAATATTGTCCGTATCATCTCTATTACTTTTACTCATATGCCATTGCTATGGGAAATTCTCATTTTGTGGCGAAACTTCACGCGAGTCTATGCGGGCGCACGATGGAAAGAGAGACAGAGACAGAGAGAAGAACCTGCAAGGGAATAGCGCGACGTGGCATGGCGTGGCGTGGCGAGGCGTGGCGTGGCGTGAAGCAAGAACTGACGAGAGAGAGCGAGAGAAGACAGAGACAGAGAGACAGAGAGAACCTGTGAGAGAGTAGCGTGGCCTTACGCGAAGCGAGCAAACCGACAATTGGCATCGAACTGAGATAGAAGCCAAACGGGCCTCGCCAACACTCCAAACCGACCCTTTGCACTTTTCTTCTATAAAAGAAATGCCTCTTCTTCGCGGCTTGCGAAGGATCACGGTGGCAGCGGTTGTCGTTTGCTTCTTGCGAGACAAAGAAGAAGAGGGCACGTAGTTAACGAAGAGAGAGGACGCAATGAAGGGCTCATCATCTTACAGTCTGAGCCGCCCCGCTGCGGATACCGGTGCTTCGTCAGGTTCCACGTCTCATCCCCTCGTGTAAGTTACAACTTACAAGCAATCTATAAAGGGAACTCAATTCTCTGCTTGTGCTAGAAGATGATGAACAGCATAGGCTTAATACATAATCTAAATGCCACAGATCAGATGCAGAAATTGCTCGAGAAGCGAAAACGAGGCCATAAGCTTCAGAGACTCATCGCCCTATGTACAAGAGAAGATAAAAAAGGAATGGCATAGTGACTTGTCATTCTGCTATTCGAAGCCACAGATGATGACAAGGATATCTACGCAAAACAGACTCAGAGCATCAATCAGGTTCTGGCCAAAACCAATTACGTTTGGTCAATCTCTCTTCATTTCCTTTTTTTTTCTTTCTTATTTGATAGAGGGGGTGGGCTGACTGTACAGAGAATGGTAGCAAAAGATTCTATACAATGCTCTTGCAAAATAAACACGACAAGCAGCACTAATGAGGCATACACTTGCTGCTGGTGTAAGAGACTACTGAAATCTCACTAAGGTATTGCAAGGATGGACTAGAAAACTGCCAAAATATCGACAATTAAATGTGATAACCAAATATATCTCTATGAATACCCTCTCCACAAACTTTTCCTCCAAAAACTGTGCATGGTGAAAGGCGCACCAGCATCTGATAAAATCTTGGACCAGCTCCCGCCTCGAGAAATATTTTCATGCCATCTGCACAGTCTTCGGGGTCAAATTGAGAACTATACCAATCTGTCCACTGATAATCTTCAGATAACCTACCCATCATCCTTCCTATCCTCCGAAGACGCTTTCATCGCTTCAGCAGTCATGAGAGCAACCACAGCTCTGTGAACTGCTACATCTGCTTTGCAAAGAAGTCTCTGTGCCTTCTCTCTCTTAAGCTTAGCTAAATTAGATGCATACCGTGCTGCACCAGATGCATCCAACAATTTATATTCATCCATATCCATCCGGTCCCACTGTTCACTAGATGGTCTCTGAGAGCCTTCAGACGAAAGCTGTTGATGAGAATTCCAGTGATGGGTATTCTTATTACTGCCCGTGGGTCCCCTGCTGTAGGCAGTGACCACCTGTGAATGTCGAGGAGATGCAACAGCACTAGATTTCTTTGACTTATATCTCTGTAGTCTCGGAGGATAATTTCGATTGAATCCATCATTGCCAATTGGAAAATATCCCTGGCCAGGGACATCTCGTGGAGAATATCCCAATGGAGACGTCTGTACCATTTGAGAGTTGTCTGCATGTCCATAGTTATGTCCCAAATAGACGGCCCTATCATCTCCAAAACTAGGTCCGTTCAATCTCCTCCCTGACAGGAACAAAAAGATAACGACGTCAAAATTCTGGATCCAAGAAAAAATAACCCAAAAGTGTTCCGCTTAGTAAAATTCACATAACTTACCAAAATTATGGAAACTGTCCTGATCTCCATGAAAACCATTGCTTTGACCCGTGACTGAGAATCGCTTTTGCGATCTTTGCTTTGAGCCTTTATTTGGGACTTCTAAGCCCCTAGGTTTCATACAGAAAGCAAACATGGGAGGTCTTTCAGCAGCTGAGGCCTTCTGACATCCATCAGAAGCAGCAGAGTTCCCTTTATTCAAAGCTAGCTCCCACTCTCTCAACTGCTGCTGGTACATTTCCCATAATGGTGGCTGCAAAGCATGAGCATGAATTGAATAAAAGATACCATGACATTTAAATCACAAGTTCAAAAAAGTGCACCTATGTGCACACAAAGGTAACAGACAGGATTAATGATGGCAGGAAGATCTAATTAACAAAAAAGAGACATACAAATTAGCATCTGATTTTTAATAATACATCTAACTAACTAATTAATAACTGAACTAATTAAGAGCTAATTTCAAAGGCTATTTGTTTCTTTATTCATGCTCAATGCCCTATTAATTGAAAAACCAAGCATTACCATCATGCATGAAGGCTTAAGAAGTTGATATTACCGTATAACAATTATGCAAGAATGAAAAAGGAAGATCACAAAAACCAGATATTTCCACATGCTCCAGAGCAGAAAGCAGCCCCATATCAGACGAAATTCCAAAGCACAACTCCAGGAAAAGATAAAAACGAAACGGGCATGGAAGAGAGGAACAAAGCAATCACATACCAACAGGTCCCCCTACAATCCTTTGCAATTCACTCAAACAAAGTACACCCCAAATTAAAACAAAACGAGCATCTCAACATGGAAATGTTCATCTGGAAAACCGAGTGACAGAAATTGTTCCCAATGGCGGATTAACAGTAATTGCAGAAAGCCAAATTAAATGCAGCACCTCACATAAATGTGTATCTGGACAAAATCAATAAACGACAAGAAAAAGGATTTTAAAGGCACCTGAAGATGTCGAATCAATGGCATTCCCTTCTTTTGCCTCTTCTGCCGCCAATGTTCATAAAGACCTCTTACCACAGGTCCTGCACCGAACTTCAAATCGTCCATTTCTTCAGATGTGAAATGTTCACGCTGAAGAGCATAAGCTTTCTTCTCGAACATGTCCATTGTCCTCTCAAATATCTCCACAGATATGTGCCCGGAGCCATTATCATTAAGATCTGAAGAACTCTGACAAGATGAAATCCACTGCTCATCGTCACTATCCATGTCATATAGGACACGAGATGGATTCATGGCCATTTCCACATCTGTTTCAACCTGCTGGAAGTAGATAACAGAACTGCGAAATGACAGCTCCATTCCATTATCATCATAATCTTCTACAACACGTACACCAGGAATCGGAATGTTTTTGACTGATGCAGCACGGAAGTTTCGATTGTAACACTCTTCATGCATCTCCTTGAAAAGAGCCCATTGGCTCCTATCTGGAAATTCGAGTGTCCACTCTTTCCCTCCTCGCCACATCATAGCATGCGTGTACCTGTTAGTGGACCCAGGCTGCAGAAACTGATGTGCTTTATGAGAGTATTTTGTGGTTCCAGAAACTTTTACTGCAAGGTTCCACTCATTCTCAACAAGTTCAAGTACCACCTCTGCCCCACTCTCTCTCCATCCCCTGTCCCCCACTGTGATCAACAAGTTCACATGACATGATAACAACTCCCAGTTTCTTTGAGGAGCTCGGGTCACATCTGAGGCCCTCTTTTCATTGGGTCTCCTGATTCTTTTGTTAGGAATTGTTCTCTGCTGTGGCTTTGAGCTCGAACCTGAAACTCCAGAAGGATATGAGTAAGTAACATGTGTCCGTGGCTTCTTCGGTCCATTGCCAAAACTATTCAGGGAACCGTCTGCTTTTGTATCTGACCAACCACGTGAGAAGTGTCCATAAAATGAACTACTTCTACTGTGATGCCATACGCTTCTTGGTGCAGTGGGATTTGGACTGGGGACAAGGCTGCCATTCATATCACAAGCCATACCAGTAGGTGGCAAACCACGCAGCAATCCATCATCAGCAGGCTTATCACCTCCATTATAATGGGGAATATCTATCTTAATACCATTCAAAGAAGGACAAGCATCATTTGTTATCCTCTCCCCATCAAGTGGAGGCCTTGACGTTTTCTCTGATGCTGCGTGGTTTCCTTGCCCTTCCTGCACCTGGCCAACCTCATCACCAACTACAGCAGTACCACTGTGAATCCTGCCAGCAAGAAGATCACCGCTTTGGTTATCCTCAGGGGTCCTTGAATCTGCACCCTTGCAAACAACTACCTGAACAGCTTGATCATCTTTAGCACAATGCGAGTACTTATCACAAGGACTCTCTCCTGATGGAGCTTCTTGGCTAGTATGGAATCCCGCATCATCCTTTAAGCAGGCATCTATGGCGATGTTAGATGGAGCCAAAACGCATGCAGTTTCAGTGCTCTTCTCCTGATTAAGCTCAACAAAACTAATTTTGGAGACGCTATGATGCATAAGAAGCTTCAGGTGCAATCTCAGAAAGAAAGTAGGAGCACTGGAAAAGGAAAGAGCAAACGGAAGAAGCTTCATGTAATCTGCATCAGAACCTGAAGAATTTCCCCCATTAATATCTTCATTATCTCTAGAAACATCCGAGGGCCGCATTGCTTCACTGGTCAGCTTCTGTAGACCCTGATCAGTTAACCTTAGGACAATTAATACTGGTTTTACATAAGTAACAACCACAATACTAAGCACAAAGTAAGAGTGTGTACGTGTGTGCACGCGCATGCCGTCAGGGAAGAGGGAAGGGTGGGGGGGAGTTTAAGAAATTGGTTCACGGAAGAATTGTAAATGATACCAAAAACAACAGAAAATCATGCACATATTGCTCCACGACCCTAACTCCTGAACAGAGAAATTGCACATTCTGAGAAGAAAATGGTAAAGAGAATAATACCTCTTGCGAAGAGTCCAAAACAGCTGGTGCGAGTAACGGGACGTCTCCATTTTGAAGCGCGCTGTAAGTGCACTCAGAAGGAGAAAGTTTCTCAACTAGCAAACAATTCTCCCTCAGTATCGACTCCAAGCACAACCTCTTAGAACGTTTTAATCTCAAAAAGTTGTAATATCCAAACACAAGTTGGCTCTCACAACCTTGAACACTGGAGAACTTGAATCTAACAGAAGTTATTGGAGATCGCAAGCTTACAAATTTCACCTCCCCGTTAGACTCACTCAGCAGATTCAAAACTGAAATTGCAAATGCTACAGCTTGCCCCAAGCATCCTTCAAACGAGAGGACCCTCAAACCAACAATGCTGTCGACAAAAAGCATCTCCAACTTCACCACAGGCCACACGTTCACCAGTCTTCCATAGTAAAGCAGAACGAGATCATAGACCAACTGGGAATCCTCTACTCTAAAAGGGCGGAGAAGAGAACTGACCATGATATCGTTTGCTTCCCTTCTCACCAAAAATATTAATTTGAAGAAGCCCGTCTCTTCAATGGTCAACAAAGAGCCATGAGAATCTGATTTTCCCAATGATAAGGCATCATCCTCTACTCTCTGGTACAAGGCTCCAGCTGCCCGGCGAAACCGCTTCCTGTAGTAAACAATAGGAGAATTGCCACCTTTCAGAGATCCGGAGCTCTTTGCAACTTCCTCAACCTTTCCAGCATGAAAAAGTCCACCCATTGAGGCACGATCTCCATGAAACGCCGTTTGGCCTCCTTTTGGGAAAGAACCAGAAGTGGTGGCCCCACATGTATCCACAGCATCAGCAGCAGATGATGAAGGCTTTGATTTCAGAGATGAACCGACAATTCGTTTCTTTACAGCACGGGAAGAAGAAGATTTGACCCCACGACTTGATCGTGCCAGCCACGAAATGATTGGTTCTGTGTCCATGTAACTGCTGACACAGCCATCATTGGCTGAAGTCGAAGGTCTCTCTTCCTCCTCATTGGTAGGCTCCACTCTTCTCTTCCTGCTGCCTACTGCAAACTTAGTCCGAGCTTCACCAGGAAGTAGCAAGAGTTTGATACGTTCCTTTTGAAGGTCGATCCATTCTTCATCACGGTCATCATACTTGATGTGATGGAGTTTTGTTTCTCCATCATAGTCATTTACGAGGCCATGGTACCAGCACTGGTCTAGAGGCCAGAAGACCTTTATTCTTTTGTTCAAAACCCAATCTGCATCCACCTGCTCGGAAGGAATTTCATAGAAATGCCTCCTTTTCCGGGAACGCAGCTTTTCTCCATGCTGATTTCTTGGCCGCAAGGCTCTATTAGCTGCTTTACCAGATGGGGACTTTGGTGAAGCACGAGATGTACATGCTTGATCTGAATATTTTCCGTTAGGAGATAACAGAAAATACAAGCTGTTTGACGATGTTGTTGGTGATGGCGATGCTCTACTCTTTGAAGAAAACCCAGTACAGCTTGGATCAAACCGTGAGGAGAGCATCCTCGCAGCATTTTCCTCCAGATTCTCCTCATCATCTTCCTGCTGATCATCACAGTTTTCGATAAGTAAGCATATTAAAAAGCACCAAGGGGGTGCCCCCCATTTACAACCAAGAAGCAAGAAAGTATCTAAGAAAAATCAACCTGCTGATCATCACATCTCTTGGCAGAGACATCGACTGCAGAACCTGCCTCCACCACAGCACTTTGAACACCTCCCGGCTTCACCTCTCTCTGCTTTCGGCGCTTCTTGACCGACTTTTTCGGTTTGCCATTGTCCGTTGCTGAACTCCCCACAATGTAATCCTGCTCCTGCGAAGGTCCGCCAACGCTATGCCCATTCTCCTTCATATCATCCAAAGCGTCCTCCTCTTTAACATTTCCGCCACTGCTTCCTCCTTCAGGATCACCATCTCTATGCTTCCCAGATGGACCGGCAAAATCCAATCTGCTGACAGAGGGCTCAGCTGGATTTGACTCTTGAGTATGCTCTACTCTTTTCCGTCCCAAAGTTCCGCGTTTCCGCTTTGGAATTTTGACGACGTTGTCATCCAGACTAAGTCCAATGCCATTCAAATTGCCATTGGAGCTCGGTCTCTCATCCACCTCGGGCTTTAACTCCGACGAATCATTTGACCCAAAATGAGCCCCAGCATTAGTTACGTCACTTAGTCTCTTCTCCTTTCTCTTCTTCAAGCTACTAAGAGACACCTCCTTCTTACTCCTTTTCCGCCTATTCTCATCCCCACCATCATTGGAGCCGATCTTCCTCTTCAAGTTCTTACTTTTCGACCTCTCGGGATCCTCCCCCGACGACCCGGCTCTATACAAGCTCTTAACAGCCAGACACCTGGCTTTCTTAGGAGCCTGAGCCCCATTTGAGCCCTCCACCTTCTGCTCCATCAACCAAAATTCAATCCCACCAACCCCACGCGCGTATCACATTCCATCACACGACCCCGCCCTCATATTCCAGATCTGCAAAAACCGAGAAATGCCCAGAAATCACACAAACCGCACACAAATGAATCCCGAAACAGGGGCGGATTAACCCCCCCGACATCAGCCCGCAATTCCGAAACAATCGAGACCCGCGACGCCAAAACCGGCGGCCGCGGATCGAAGGACGGGAAATGGCGCTCACCTCAGGCGACGGAGCTCGACGCGGCGGCGGCGTTCCCCCCCGGCGGCGCGCGGCGGGAGATCACGAGCGAGGAGCGCGAGCAGGGCGTGAATCTGGCGCCTCCGAGGCGAAACCCCAAGGAATCTGGCGGATTCGGAGAGGAATTCCCCCGCAATTTCTCTGCAACAAAAAAATTTCACCGCGAGAGAGACGGACCAATTTAGGGTTTCTTTCGGTTAAACGACAGAGCCGAGGGTTTAGATCAGAAATCGGAAAATAACCCCCAAACGAACGAGAAAAAAATAAAAAATTGAAAAAGAAAAGGTGAAATGGGGGAAAAATAAAGAAAATTTTCTGCTATGTGGAGGGCTCGGATGTACCTACGTGGCGCGCTGTGAGCCCCTTGATGACGAGCCTGAGGACGAGGTTTTTCCGGTGGGGGCTCCCTCCTCCTTTTCTCTCCTTGGGCCTCCTTTGTATTTTTTTTTTTCAAATTTTGGAATTTGGAGTTTTTTTTTTTTTTTTTTTTTTTTTTTTTTTTTTTTTGGAGAAAACGAGGAAGATTTGGGGAATTGATTGGGAAAAATTCAAGAGCTCGTTTGTTCTTGGTTGGAGCAGATGTGAGTGATGGACCTTTGGGGATGATTGGGGGCCAATTTATAGGGGGTGAGGAGGAAGGGGGGAAATGATAGGATATGACCAGCTGATACATCTTACCATAATAGTCCAGTCCTAGCTCTAATCTGGCCTCGTCGGTCGCCAATGGCGTATGCGTAATTTAGGCGTGAAGGTTCGGGACGCGCATAATGTGTGCCTGGAATCTCCCTCGACAAAGATATGACATGGAAAGCTTTTTTCACAGTGAGAGATTTCGAGCGATCACTTGACGACCAGACGGGGATACGGGAGGGGAGGTGGCGAGGCACCGCCCGCCCCTCGAATCCGCCTATCCTTGTCGCGCGACTCGTCTATTTATATTACATTTTCGGCCTATCGCAATGCGCTAACTACGCGTTTAAGGAAATGTAATCTCTTTCGGAATGCACGTATCGAAAATGGTCATACCGTTGGGTTCTTACTATGAATAAATTATTTTGTTTCGATATGCATAATGAAATTCCTTTCGTCTTAGTGAAAAAAAAAATAATAAAATAAAATTAGTATGTTTTGGACCTAGGGTTTTACACTTTCGGCAATCATATCTGCCTCCTTTTTGGGTTTAACTTGATTAGGCATTTATGCATTCGTGGCAATATTATCCTATTCTCAAAAAATGGAAAAGTTATTTGGGCATGCAAGTAACGAAATTGCCTTTAAGCTAGAAGAAAAATCAAATTTGAATTAGTCCTTTGCACTTACAGCTTTTTACCACGAGCAATCCAATTTGGTAACGGTAAAGATGGTAAGACCAGTCCAAATGAGGCATGGTGACCCAATCGCATTGGTAAGGAATTAAACGATTTTGGACAAAATAGGTTAAACCATCCCAATTAGAGCCAATTTATCACCCTCTACCTACTCCTTAACCATTTGGACCTCTTCCTTTTATGATAAGAAATCTCATCTCAATCTATAAAAAATTTGGAAATACAACTATTTGAGTATGTAAAATCCAAATGTTGTGAAAAATAAGCGGTAAGTGCATAAATTTGTCTTTAGTTGTTAAGGAACCTACTTTGTCATATTTTTGAATTTGCTTAAAACTTTCAAAGGGTTATTGCTATTCTATTTGTGATTAGAAATCTAATCTCAATCTATCAAAATTTGGAAATACGACTATTTGAGTATGTAAAATCCAAATATCATATAAAAAATGCAGTAAGTACATAAAGTTATCTTTAGTTGTTAAGGAACCTATTTTGTTGTTTTTATGAATTTGCTTAAAACATAAGAGGGTTAGTACTATCCTATTTAGAAATCTCATCTTAATCTATGAAAAAATGGAAATACAACTATTTGAGTATGTAAAATCCAAATATCGTGAAAATTACATGGTTAGTACATAAAGTTTAAATTTGTATGTTTTGGACCTAGGGTTTTACTCTTTGGACAACCATAGCTACCTCCTTTTCGGGTTTAACTTGATTAGGCATCTACGCATTCATGGTAATTTTATTCTATTTTCAAAAAATGGAAAAATTATTTGGGCATGTTAGTAACGAAATTGCCTTTAAGCTAGAAGAAAATTCAAATTTGAATTAGTGCTTTGCACTTACAGCTTTTTACCACAAGCAGTCCAATTTGGTAACAGTAAAGCTGGTAAGGCCAGTCCAAATGAGGCATAGTGACCCAATCGCTTCGGTAAGGAATTAAATGGTTTTGGACAAAATACGTTAAACCATCCCAATTAGAGCCAATTTATCATTCCCTACCTACTCCTTCACCATTTAGCCCTCTTCCTTTTATGATAAGAAATCTCATCTCAATCCAAAAAAAAAAAATTGGAAATACGACTATCTAAGTATGCAAAATCCAAATGTTATGAAAAATATGCGGTAAGTACATAAAGTTATCTTTAGTTGTTGAGGAAAATATTTTGTCAATTTTCTGAATTTGCTTAAGACTTAAGAGTGTTATTCATATTCTATTTGTGAGAAGAAATCTCATCTTAATCTATCAAAAATTGGAAATACAATTATTTGAGTATGTAAGATCCAAATATCATGAAAAATATGTGGTAAGTACATAAAATTATCATTAGTTGAGGAACCTATTTTGTCATTGTTTCTGAATTTGCTTAAAACTTAAGAGGGTTATTCCTATTCTATTTGTGATTAGAAATCTTATCTCAATCTATCAAAAATTGGAAATACAACTATTTGAGTATGAAGAATCCAAATATCGTGAAAAATACACGGTAAGTACATAATGTTATCTTTCGTTGTTAAGGAACCTATTTTGTCATTATTCTAAATTTGCTTAAAACTTAAAAAGGGTTATTCCTATTCTATTTGTGATATGAAATCTCATCTCGATCTATCAAAAATTGGAAATACAACTATTTGAGTATGTAAAATCTAAATATCGTAAAAAATATGCAGTAAGTACATAAAGTTACCTTTAGTTGTTAAGGAACCTATGTTGTCATTTTTCCGAATTTGCTTAAAACTTAAGAGGGCAATTCCTAATCTGTTTATGAAAAGAAATCTCATCTCAATCTATAAAAAATTGGAAATTCTGACTATTTGAGAATGTAAAATCCAAATATTGTAAAGAAATTGTGGTAAATGTGTAAACTTATCTTTATTTGTTAAGGAACCTATTTTGTCATCTTTTTTAATTTGCCTAAAACTCGAGGGTCATCATGGGTTTTGAAGTAAATGTTGTCCATTCATTCCTCTTCTAATAAGAAATCTCATATGAATCTATCGAAACTTGGAAATATGATAATTTGAGTATGTAAAATCCAACTATCATGAAAAATAGGTGGTAACTACATAAAGTTATCTTTAGTTGTTAAGAAACCTATTTGAGTATGTAAAATCCAAATATTGTGAAAAAAAAAAATTGTGGTAGGTACATAAAGTTATCCTTAGTTGTTAAGGCACGTATTTTTTCATCTTTTTAAATTTGCCTAAAACTCGAGAGTCATTGCAGGTTTTGAAGTAAATCGTGTTCACTTATTCCTCTTCTTACCATGATAAGAAATCTCATCTGAATTTATCAAAACTTGGAAATACGACAAATTGAGTATGTAAAATCCAAATATTGTGAAAAAACGGTGGCAAGTATGTAAAGTTATCCTTAGTTGTTAAGAAACCTATTTTGTCATTTTTCTATATTTTGCTTAAAACTTGAGTCTCATCGCTAGTTTCGAAATAAATCATGTCCATTTATTCCCCTTTCTTTTATGATAAGAAATCTCATCATAATCTATCAGAAAATTGGAAATAGTGACTATTTGAGTATGTAAAATCTAAATATTGTGAAAAAAGTGTGGTAAGTATGTAAGGTTATCCTTAGCTGTTGAGGAACCCATTTTGTCATATTTTTTTTTTTTTAATTTGCTAACATCTTGAGGGTCATTACAAGTTTTGAAGTAAATTGTGTCCCTTTATTTATCTTCCTTTTATGATAGAAAATCTCAGCTCAATCTATCAAAAATTGGAGATACAACTATTTAAGTATGTACAATTCAAATATTGTGAAAAATAAGCAGTAAGTAAAGTTATCCTTTGTTGTTATGAAACCTATACTTGTAATTTTTTAAACATTTTGAAATCGAGGGTTATCTCAAGTTGCGAAGAAATCATGTACGTTTTTATTAAATTCCTATATCAAAAACATGAAATTCTTGTTGACCTTATATAAAAGATGACAAGTAATCCAACATGACAACAACAATCTAAGTTACCTATTAAATTACAGTAAATGAACATGCCAATAATAGACTAGGATAAATAAATAATATTGTAACTATAATGATAATCATTGAGACATTGAACGATCAAATGCGTGGACCATGATGGTCTAACATGAACCATGTGGAGTTGTCTATATTTGGAACGGGGTCGCAACCCTAGCCTATTCAGGCAAGAATTGTAGGACTTTTGCCACAGTTCGTCGGATCCTTGCCACATGATGATCCTTCCATCCAGTAACGAGTGGGGCCACTTGTTATCTAATACCCATTTTATTTTGAAACATCTTTTTTTATTTAAAAGAAATCCCATTATCATCTAAAAATATATTTTAAATCTAAAGCAACTATAGAAAAAAATAATATACAAATATGCACGTCGACATCTCTATATTTTTTTGAAGCTTTTCTTCACGCCAAATCACAGTCTAAGTGCACAGTCCAAAGATATGAGGCAGTCAAAAGTCACTTAAATTAAATTCTTTTTAAAATGTGCCGCGAACTATCCTTGAATAATTAAATGTGGTGCCCAGAACATCAATCGGCAAAAAACTACCCACTATTTAAAAAAAAAAAAAAAAAATCACTGCCTAGAAAAGGAGATTCATTTATGAAACACGTGCAGTGCACGTTGGTTCTACTATAATAGAAAGCAAAAACACCGGGTTCGGAATCCTACGGAGTCACTATAATTGGTTCAAGCCGGTCTCTGTATTTCTCGAAATTAGGGATGAGCATGGATCCTAGTTAGAATTGAGAATTGGACCAATTGAACCGATCTTATGATGGGTCCAGTTCTTGACATCAGACTCATTGGTTCCGTTCCCTATCCCAAATTTTTTGGAACAAGTATCATGATGTCAGGTTTATGGATAGGAACCGAATCGAATTGGATCAAAAACCATAGAACTAGATCGGGAACTGGAGAATCAAACTAAGAAGTAGAGAACGAGACCAAATAGAGATAACCCTAAAACTAGTAGTATCTATGGATCTTTTCACCAATTTTACTATTAATATCAAACTTTCAAAATTGCGAATATCATTTCATTACTAATGTTATTCCATATGTACTTCCATTACTATGTTTAGTTTTAAACTTGCTCGTAAGATATGCACCCAATGGGATCCACCGACAACATATCTATATCTATATATTCATTCAACACACTATAGCTAGAATAACAAATTATCATACCTGATGTTTGATGATGTTCTTTGAATCGGATAATCCAAATAAATCCAGATAAAATGTTGGATAAGAAATATAGCTTTTAGATTGTGGGATATATCCGAATTGGTTATAAAATTAAAAAAAAAACTAAAAAATTATATTTTATCTTTTAACGGAATAATAAAGTGACACATCGAATATTACTATGCCAACACCGGCCACCAAGGACCACCACCATATTACCAATAGAGCTAGTAAAATGAGTCATAAACCCATATTATGACCCATTTTTAGTTAAATGGGTCATATATAGGTCAAGTGAAAATTAAATATGGGTAAGAAATGGGTCAAGTGAAAGTTAAATATAGGTTGGAAATGGGTCTAAGAAAGTAAAGCACAAAAAAAAAAAAAAAAATGGTCTAAATGGGTTATTAGGAAATTCACTTTGAAGTTTGAACTCATGACCTTCACTCTTTAATTTTATAAAAATGTTTTTTTATTATAAAATATCAAAATTATAATTATTTTTCATATTTCAATTTTATTTTATTTTATTTTATTTTTCTTTTTTCTTTCTATTTCTTCCTTCTTTAGTTGCCAGCTATCGGCCGGCGATAGGCCAAGCAAGGCTCAAGCTCACCAATGACTAGTGAGGCTCAAGCCACGCTAGCGTCGGGCGAGACCGGAGCCACGCCGGCGTCAAGCGAGGCCGGCGAGATCGAGCCTTGCTCGACGCCGGCGAGCTCGAGTCTCAATAGATCCGACGAGGCTCGGCCTCGCCAATGACTAGCGAGACTCAAGCTCACGACATCGGGTGAGGCCTTAGCCTCGCTAGACCGGCGAGATTGAGCCTCACCCGACGTTAGCGGAGCCTCGGCCTCACCGACGACTAGTGAGACTCAATCTCGTATGTGGCTAGTCACCGGTCATCGTTGTGGTCGGCGACCGGCTGAAGAAAAAAAAAAAAAGAAAAGAGAAAAAAAATTAATTATTAAAAATTAAAAATTAAAAATTATATTTTAAAAAATAAAAATGATTAAAAAGTATATTTTAAAAAATCAAAAATTCGATTTTTTTAAAAATATTTTAAAAAGAATTATAAAAAATTTCCATTAAATTTGTATTGCATAAAAATTGTTAAAAAATTTGTATTGCATAAAAATGTTTTAACAACACTTTTTTTTTATAAAAAAAAAAATCATAAAAATGAGCTTTTTTAGGTTTAGTTAAAAAAAATTTCATGTTACAATTTTTAGTTATTCAATGACATGTTCACTTAAGAGAAGCATGTGCATGGTCTAATTTTTTTATAAATATTTCAATTTATAGGTTTTAAAAAAAATTATTTTATTTACTATTTTTAATTTAATTTGAAGTTTTAATCCAATTAGCATATAGTAGGAGTAATTTTTCCTGGAATATTAATAGGTTTTAACAATACGGTCAGGTCCGGTATGGATCACTTGATTTACACTACATAAATATTGGTTAAAACGGGTTAAATGGGTCAAATATAGGTCGACCCATTTTCGACCTAACGCAAACCCAACCTGACTCACCCATTTCACGGATCTAATTACTGATCATCTCATCACTTTCAACTACCACATGATCGATCATCGTTACTTTCAACCATCACATGACCGTTGTCTCCTCTGACCACGCCGATTATCCCCACCGGCCGGCAATCGTGTTCCGACAAGTGAGGGAAAAAAGGGGCCTAAAGATGATCGTCCTGCCAGGTTTTCATAAATCATCTTTTTTTCACCCCAATCATATACGCCCTCCACATTGACCCAAACTTTCACGCATGATCGCGATCAGGCTCTTCACCTGCTGGTCGACGAACAATGGCTGACACACTATCAACTTCTTAGTGACCATGCTCTCGAGCATGGAGTTTCAACATAAAAAAAAAAAAAAAAAAAAAAAAAACGTTGCAACGGCACCGTGGTGCAGGACCTCCTATTGCGGGCCCATGCCACAACGCACACCTTCTCTACTATCGCCTCACTTAGCCATTTTCTTCGACAATGCAGTCCAACCGTACGATCAACATGAAGTGCCTCCTGCTATTCACAAGGCAATCCCAAAATTACATGATCTTGTGTCGATTAAGGGTGCGAATGGTAACGTTTTTGTTCTTTTTTTGTTCTTTTTTTGTTCCAAGGAACAGAAACAAAAAAAAAGTGTTTCTGTTCCGGGGAACAATTTTTGAACAAAAGAACGCATTTGATAACGTTTGGTCCGGGAATAAAAAATGAACAGAAACACGTTTGGTAAATTTTATTCTTTTTTAACCACTGGGGGTTCGCCCCAGTGGCCATGGAAGGAGGAGGTGAGGGGTTCAAATCCCCACCTTCTCAGGGGGGATGGGGGTAGCAAGAGGTAGGGCACAAGTCTGCGAGTGAGTGTAAAGTAGGAATAGAGTAGGATTGACCAAAAAAACAAAAAATTATTCTTTTTTTGTTTCTTTTAATTTTTTAAACATTTTTATTTTATTTTTCATTTTTTCCTTTCTTTTTTATTTTTTCTTTTTCAACCGGTCCCGGCCTCCGGCGGCGGCCCGGGGTCGGCGGCCTCGCCCGGCCACGGCGAGGCTCGCCGGCCCTCGACGAGGCCGAGCCTCGACGGTGGCCGGTCGCCGGCCATGGCCCGGCGAAAGAAAAAAGAAGAAAATAAAGAATAAGAAAGGAATAAGAAAAGAAGAAGAGAGAGAAGAACAAGAAACAACAAATTGTTGTTTCTTTTTTTGTTCTTATTTTGTTCCGGAAACAAAAAAAAAAAAAAGTAAACGCAACCAAATGCGTTTCTTTTTTTGAGAAGAAACGTTTTAAGAAACGTTTCCATGCCCACGAAAATTTCGTTTGATAACGTTTTGTATTTTTTGCGGAACAAGAAACAACAAATTGTTGTTTCTTTTTTTTGTTCTTATTTTGGAGGCGGCCGAAGAGGACCGGAAACAAAAAAACAAAAAAAGAAAGAAACGCAACCAAATGCGTTTTGTTCTTTTTTTGTTCAAGCGGCGGGCGGTGGCTCCGGACGGTTGACGGTGGTTGCGGCAAGAAAAAGAAATAAAAGAAAATTAAAAAACAAAATCAGGTTATTTCTACAAATTGTTCCCGGAACAAGAAGCAAGCTTCTTGTTCTCAAACCATTTCGGCTAAGTTTTTTTAAGGAACAAAAAAACAAAGTGGCGAAACGTTTCCATGCACACCCTAAGAGACCTCATGCTCCCAAGCTCGACTTCCTAGAGACGTGGTCAAGAGGGTTTGAGTCTGATGTACAGGAGGAGCAAAGTCAAAAGATGAGATTTTAACAAAAAAAAAAAAATTAATGAAAAGGATTTTTAAAGATTTTCAATCTTATTTTAAGTTGTGGATTTTCAAAAATTATCAAAGATATTTTTCATAGATTCCAAATTTTATTTTAGATTATACCAAACATATGATAGGATATTTTAACAATCTAAGGATATGTGGAGGATTTCAAATCTGCCTTTATTCTATCATATTCTAATCCAAATCCGGATGACCAAATGCAACCTATATACTTTGAAAAGCTCAAATTAACTAATCACTAATCTTTTACACACATTTATCAGCATCTTTCGTTTAGTCTACATGATAATATAATACAATTTCTCTAGTTAGATCTGACATGTTATTTATAAATGGTTTTGCTTGGGATGGGTAGTCTTGCTGATGAAACTCTATTTATTTGAAAGGGATTTTTTGTTTTTGCTTGTTTTTGATTAACTGAAAATGAAGCAAAAACAAAGAATAACAAAATGAAATTAAAAAAAGAAGAAGAAGGAGGAGGAATTAGTAGGTTCAAGGGTAGAACCTAAAAAAATAATTTATATTCCAAGATTTGTTTCAACGTTTACAGGGAGGTTCTAGGTTTAGATTTTGGGAACTGGTTTCGGCACGATAAATTTCCACATGGAATGTACACCTTCCACCCATACTCAAAATCAATGGTTAGTTTGGTTCGGCTTTCAAACCAAAACAAGCTCCAGCACTTTTACGAAGATCGTTGTTCGAGAACCATAGAAACCGGATCAGAAACTTGAGAATCGAGCCGAGAACCAAAAAAAAACAGACCGACCCAAGATAACCCTAAAACTAGCAGTATCTATTGATCTTTTCACATACATTTATACTATTAATATTGAACTTTCAGAAATTGGGAACATCAATTTGTTACTAATGCTATTAAATACGTTCTTTTATAACCATAATTTTAGTTTTAACCTTGGAAGATATGCTCCCATTAGAGTCCACCTGCAACATATTTGTATTTTGATTGCAATAGCAACCCGATGTATTATGTACTATGAAACCTCAAATTGATAGACTGCTCTTTTACAGTTGTTTCAAGTTTACTCTTAAATCAACTTCTTTGATTTAATCGACATGACATCATAATATGATTTCTCTTATTAGATTTGATAGATTACTTAAAAAATGATTCTATTTGGGATGGGTAGTCTTAAGGTCCCTATGGTAACGCTTCTACTCCGATGAACAGTTTCTTTTCAAAAATAATTCTTTTTTATTTCTACTCCGATGAACAATTTTTGAGTAAAATAAAACGTTTGATAACTATGCAAAATTTCTATTTTTGGAATAAAATAGGAATACAAATGTGTTTGGTACGATTTATAATTTTTTGTATTTATTCATTTTTTCTTCTTGCTCATGAATCGCCGATCGCCGCCCGTTGCCCGCTACCACATGACCGCTGACCATCGCCACCAACCACCATAAGCCGGCCGCCAAAGGCGGATGAGCAACCGCAGGAGGGGATGGCGGCCGGTGGGCTATGGGCGGCAGTCAACAGCAACGAACAATGGTCAGCAACAGTGGCAGGCTATCGATAGTCAAAGGGTGATGACGGTGGCAATGGAGGTCATCGGCCAGTGGGCTATAGGCGGCAACCGTACGACGGTGATAGTTGGTGATCAGGCGATAGCAACAATGGTCGCCAACAGTCAAGGGCTACGACGATGACGATCGAGCAACGACAGCGACAACCATTGCCGGTGATCAAGCGACGACAACGGCAATCGACCAATAGTGACTGCAGGGGGCCAGAGTGGCTGACGATTAGCAGGCGGCCAACGATGGCTGCAACGAGGAAGAAGAACAAAAGAAAAAGGAAAAAGAAAAAATTGACTTATTTCTAGAAATTGTTCACGAAACAAAAAGCTACTTTTTTTTTTTGTTTATTATTTATGTTACAAATCTATTCCCCAGCTACTTTTCTATTCCAGGAAATAGAAAAATAAGTTCGCATTACCAAATGGATTTCTATTTTTTTGTTTTTTATTCCAATGAACAAAAGAATAGAAATTGGAAGAAACACAAACGTTACAATGCATGCCCTTATTAATGGAAACTCTATTTATTTGAAGGGAACTTTTGTTGAAGAAGAAGAAGAAGAAGAAGAAGAAATTAGCACGTTATTGGGTAGACCTTGGAACTACAGGTTTGGTTCCAAGATCAGTTTCATGTTTAGAAATTAGGAACCGGTCTCAACACGATAGGTTCCAGGTGAAATTTGCACCTACCCTAAAACCGTTCACCCTACTCAAAACTGATGTTCAGTTTGGTTCGACTATCAAACCAAAATGAGCTGCAATGCTTTATAGAGATCCTTATCTAAGAGTTGCATAACCAGACTAGGAACTAGGGAATTGAACTAATAACAACGAACCAGATCAAACTAAGATAACCCCCAAAATGAGTAGTATCTATGGATCTTTTTATCGATTTTATACTATTGATATCAAACTTTCGAAATTGGGAACATCATCTTTACTAATGGCATTCGATATGTTCTTCCATCATTATGATTATTTTTAAACTTGCTTTCATATAGGTGGAAGATATATACCCATTAGAATCGACCTGCAACATACCTATATATTGATTGTAATGGAAACCCAATATACTATGTACTTTGGAAACTTCAAATTAACTAATCACTACTATTCTACCCGTGTTCCTAGATTACTTGAAAATCAACTTCTTTCATTTACTTTACATGAAAACAGACTCTGAAAAACTTAAAACTGGTACACGTGTGACAAATTTATCACAAACTATTTTTTTTACCATGAAAAAACTCTAAACCGGTACATATATAACAAATTTACCTCGACTGACCATACAAAACCTTAAACTAGTAACCTCAAACTAATTTATCCGATCGCAAAAAATCCCAAATTAATACATTTATAACAAATATACCCCATGTTAAATTGAATTAATACAAAAAAAAAATCATAAAATTTGTAAAATGTGACAAATGAATAGCAAAATCCCAAATTGATATACTAGTCAATTGTCTTGTGTCATTTAACTTAATAATTTAACAGTAAAATTTAATGAAAACTAACATAAATTAAATTTGCCACAAGTATACCAGTTTGACGTAAATTGGTCAAAGGTATATCAGTTTAGGTTTTTTGTAATCAAAAAATTAGTTTGAGGTTAAATTTGTTTCAAATGTACCAGTTCATGATTTTTTAGGGTATTAACCCAATGAAAACATTATATAATTTCTCTTGTTAGGTTTGATAGATTACTTATAAATGGTTCTATTTGAGATGGATAGTTTTGTTCATGAAACTCTATTCATAAGTAGGAATTTGTGTTGTTGCTTTACTAGAAATGAAGCAAAAGCAAAAACAAGGCATAACAGAATGAAATTAAAAAAAAAGGTTCCCGAATAAACCTTGGAAACCGAACTCGCGTTTCCAAAATCGATTTCAATGTAATAACCCTAGTTCAGAAATTAGGAACCGGTCTCGACACGACGGCTTCTAGGTGGAATCTGCACCTATTACCCCTACTCACGATCAGTGTACGCTTCACGGAGACCGTTATCCGCGTACTGGGATAGCGTATCCCGCTGCCCAAACGGGCCCCTAACAGCTCTTCCTCCAAGTAAACCGTCGGAAGTGACCTTTCATTTACAAATCCCTCTCTCTCTCTCTCTCTCTCAATCAATCATTCCTCTGCTACGTTTCCCTTCACTTTCTCAGAGCTCTCCAAGAAATTTTTTTAGGGTTTTCAATCCCATCTCCCGCCGACGTCGAGGATCGCTTTTCCGAGGTAAAGTTCGCTTTTTGGCTCCGCATACCCATGTGGGTCTGCGCGGGCAGGCTTCGTGCCGGGGAGAATCGAAAATGGCGTCCACCGAATCGATGGCGATCGCCCCCAGTTGCTGATTTCCTGCTTTCTTGTGATTTTCTTGAATTGGGTTTCTCGTTCTTGGTCGTTGCTTCTTACCCCCACAAAAGGGTGGATTGTGTTGGCTCCTTCCGCTTTCGTTTGTTTTGACTTCCTGTTGGATCGGCGATCGCAGTTCTTGATCGTGTAGAATTTTGCGAATTTGATGCGCGGATTAGAATGGGGGCGCTTGGTTGATTGCTTTCGAGCTGATAATCGAGCGTGAAGTGGTCGAAAGACGGATCGAAAATCGAAATGTATCGGCGTGATTGGGATGTGATCGTCTTGTGATTTGATTTCTGCCGTGTGTCGTGTGGGGCGAGGGCTGCCTGTACTCTCTACTGCAAGTATCAATTTCTAAAATCTATGGATTTTTTGTTTGAAGTAAGAAATGGCTGGATCTCAATGTTCTTTTTTCCTTTCCTTTTCTTTTTTTTATTCTCTCTTTCTTCTTTCGATTTGGTTTTTCAATCTTTCAGATAAAAGACTTTTGGCCTATGGTTTGCAGAAGTATAGAGAACTATTACTGGAGGTTGCGGTAAGCTCTTAGTTCGTCCATTAGTGATTTGAAGTTATATGTATTGATATAATAGTTCGCTTGAGAGTGGAAATCAAACATATCTTGATTATCAGCCACAAAATTCTTGGATTTCATGAAACGACATGTGTTCGTTGAGTCTTTAGTTAGTATTGGGTCTGATGAGTCATAAACCCTGTTTAGGACTAAATGGCGGAGAAGAGAATGTCTTCGATGATATTTTATTAGGGTAGGTCGATTTTTACACAATTTTTTAGCTAAAACACGCATTTGTATTGGGTCTCTCTCTCTCTGGCTCTTCGACTCCACTTCTGATTTGTCTTCACGTTATTACATCCAAACTCCCAAAAAGAAAAAAAAAACAGAGAGAGTGAGACTTATAAAAGGAAAACCTTTTGGCTCTCAACGACATCGTCTTATTCAATTTTGAATCAATTCATTTCTGCTAACTCTTCTGTGATTTCCAAATCTCTCAAGGTGTTGCTTGAAATTTACGTTTTCTCAAGTTTCCAAAAGAATTGATCAGCGTGCTTCCAGTGTCCTTTTGAATCACGCTAGTGGTTGAAAATAAGTAGTTTCTATTCGTGAATTCAAGTTGTCATTCACTATTGATGAAATATTCAGATGAGAAGATTCGAGCAAAATCATATTTCAGAGAAGAAAAATCCTTTCATTCTAATGGGTCTCAATCTCAATGGGATTCTTGTTGGTGTAATATTGTGGGCTTGTTGTAAGAAGACCGCTCTTTGGATTAAGATTTATAGTATTTTTTTTTTTTTTTTTGTAACTCGGGAACCGCCGTACAGCCGGCAGCCAGTGACGTAAACCCAGGGGGCACTAGCGCGGGAACCCACGTCCCGCGGCACCCCACTTAAGTCGTGCAACGTGACGAGGAGGGGAATTGAACCCTGGCCGTCGTGTTGGCCAACGTGCGCCCTAACCAACTCGCCCACCACAGGGTGGGTAGATTTATAGTATTTTTATTAAGGCTTAAGCTCAAGTTACAACTTCTTCACAGTCAAACTATATTTCCCTCGTAAAGAAAAAATTTGAATTTATGGTTCACTTGATGGACCTTTATGTACTCATTGTTAGATATGGGGCAATGGGCATCACTTAGTTACTTTTTCCATGGTAGGAAATCAAAAAATCTAGTTCTGGTCTTTCCCTTTTAGTCCTTTTTGTTTTTGTCTTTATTTAGTCTTTATATTGTTAAGATTGGAAGGAACAACAAAATCAAATCATGATATGAGTTCATAGCTAAAGAAACTTTTTGTCCTCTTCAGCAAAGGAATAAATGTTCTGTCTGTGCTTAGTGTGTGAAAGGATACAGTAGGAAAACTTTTAAAGTAAACTGTGATAGGAAATTGACGACCTATAGATCATAAATTGCCTAAAATTGGTGTTATTCATGTGAATAAATGCTTAACATAATCTAGAGTTTGGAGGGTAGTTAGGTCAGTTAATTGAAAAGGGCATGTTTTAAGCCCAAAAAGGGCGGGGACCATGAGACGACAGTGATTGAAGATCCATATGACAATTTTGCTCCTATTATTTTCTGGCTACGTTTATTTTCTCTTTTCACTTTTGTGCTCTCTTGGCCTCCTTAGAGTATAACTTCTTGGTGCACCATTTTTTCTACCACTGTGCTACTAATGAACTGAGCAAAGGAGGAGAGAGTGACCGTCCATTATTTTGCTTCTGTACCACTGCTCTCTATATTGATTCGTAGTCGATTTCATTTTCATCTCATTTGTTTGAGTGAGTAGCCTGCTACTTCAGATTTTTTGTGAGGGGTTTAATTTCAAGTACTTTGTCCTTTAACACACAGCAAATTAAGATAATGAAGTCAGGATCTTCCTCTTTAAATCCACATGCGGCATCTTACGTACCACTTTCTAAGAGAGTAGCAGATCATAAAGGCGGTGCTTTTGAAGGAACATTTGGAGACTGTAAGTCCTCCAATGTGACGGCCTTCTCTGAACCTCTTGTGCAATTTGATCAAGGTCAGGACCGAGGGAGAGCAGCTATTCACCCAAATTTCCATGAGACTTCAAATTTTCCGGCTGTAGAGTATTTCTCTTCAAAGAGCCACTCTGCACATGGTTCGACGTCAAGGCAACCAATTAATTTTCCAGACAAACAGGTGCCTGATGAGGAACTGGAAATGGACGTAGAGTATCTTCAGATGCAATTTCCTGGATTATCTGATCAATCCATTGCTGGTGTCTACCTGGCAAATAAGGGAGATCTGGATGCAACTATTGACATGTTGAGCCAGCTTGAGGTGACTTTTGTCAGCTCTTTTTAGCGTACTTATGATGACAGATTCCAATTGCTTGCTGAAGTTGAACTTGATTGTATAAGTATGCTATGCAATTTTTGTGAGGAATAGGGGTGGCGTGTTTGGCCTGTCAGCTACCTGTTTGACTCTGAAATGAGATGAGTAAATATTATTGACAAGCATGAATGGACTATCTGAAGATGATTAATTACCACCCAATAATGGTAATTTTTATTGTTCTGTGGTAATTTTTAATGTGCTTACTTAGAATCTTTTAGTTGAATACATTTCTTTTTTGTGGCAAGGGATTTCTTTTATGTGTAAATCTCTATTTAACCTTCTCTATATTACAATTCCATCTGGATTAACAAGGAAAATACTTTTGTCCATAAGGTGCCGTATCATTCTGATAACAGGTGAAAGATATGCCTTTCTGACAATTGTTCTAAATAAGATGATGTCAACTAGTTGTAAATAGTATATTGATATCGCACGTCTACTTGATCTCTTCAAATGTTGCATCTTTGTGTGGATCTCATCAAAATTTGGATTTCTAAATGTTGTTCATAATCTCAAGAGCTGGATCATTTCTTTATGCAGTTCAACCTGGATGACTTTCCTGAAAATCTACCAGAAACTCTTGACATTGGTGATGTTGCAGTACCGACTTCTGTTGCAGAGTCTGGATATGTGAAATTGAAGAGTGTGAAGGGTGAGGCAACTGCTTCGTCATCTGGCTGATCAGACCCAGCCAACCACTCTACATGGTTGAGTTGGAAAAAGTAGCTGCGCTTCTCCCCTTCTAAACATTTGTTGATCTAGAAGGGGTTCAACCTTAAAACAGGGTAAGGTGCAGCATTGTATAGTTGTCGATGGTATGTTCATATGCAATGTTCTCCATGCTCACCGCTTTTGTTTGTTTTGAGTTTCAAGAGCCATTGTCGCTCAAATCTGCAAAATCTTTTAGTGCTTTAGAAAAGGATTGGTTTTTGCAAGATGATTATGAGTTTGTTGATCAGATTCTGAAAGCAACGTGTCAGTCGTCTGGCAAGAGCTGCTGAATTTCGTATATGATGTCCCTGGCATGCCGAGGAGATGAGATCAGCGTGCTGGCGAATTTTCACAGAGGAAATGTTTGAATTTCTGGTCCCAATGTAGTCCGTGATTGTCCCATTGTGCCTTTTCTTGATGCCATTGAAACAGTATGTATTGTGTGCTGTTTCCACTGATGCAGTTTCCACTGAGATTCAGTTTTCCTAGCACTATATAAACTAAACTCAGCCAAAAAGGAGAAGAGAGAGAAGCTGTCTGCTGAAAACGTTGTTTTTGGTTGCCGCCCGTGGCCTGACTAGATAACCTCAACCATGTAAGTGGAAACTCCTGTTCAACACTGCCGCACAGAGAGAGAGAGAGAGAGCAAAATGAGTATCATGGTATAGACTTTCTACTGTAGGAAGTGAGTGTGGACACCAAGAGTTGTCATGAAGTACGGCAGTGCTGCTTGTGGATCGTTGTCCTGAGAGGAAAAGAACAAATGGGCCTCAAATGATTCTTGAAATGATTTTCCAGTGAATAAGTACGATCGACATGTTAGGGCTTACTACTAATATGTATTATATGGAGGAGATAACGATGGCTTCGTGCTGAGAAGTTATTGCGTGTCCACAAATCATGTTGACAGATATAACATCAATTATTAATTGTATGGGTCCTAATGTGGTACTCACATGGTCAATGATTGAAATGGATTTGGTCTATATTATCTATAAATCATACATCAGTGGCTTCTAGATCTCTCTCTCTCTCTCTCTCCCCCCTTCCGCCCTCCCCAAGAAAAAATGCAGTCCTTACCCGACGACAAATTTTGTTAAACAATCTCCAATAAAATGATGAATTATTATTCATTTTTATAAGCAATATAAGTAAGTAAAAAAATATTTTTAAATTATTTATTTTTAAAAACAAATAGAGCAGTTGGTTTTGAGCCGATTGAGTTGGCCATTGAATTTTTGCTACTTCCTTTTTTGCAATTCCTGATCTGAGGAGGTCGGGCAAACAGAGCGTAGGTGGCTCATGGGACTAGCTTTGCAATGTAAACGCAAGAGAGTTTTTCATATAACAATTACGCCAGTGATGTATTGGTATGGTATCACGCACTCAAATAAGAAAATCTTGTTTTTAGTGTATGTTCAAAAATCACAAATAATAATACCACCATGTATAACCGTATCGACATGACATATGATGTTAGCATTTCATTTTGCAGGATACCTACAAGTTCTAGTTCACCGAACAATGTTAAGTAATCAATGAAATTGAATGTATGTCAGTTTTTAAATTTCTCATGGTTCTATCAGGAGTTAAGGACAAATATTTGTAGAGCAAGAAACCAAATCATCTTTTGCAGTCTGGGCCACTTTCATTTCTTTCGAAACAAATTGAAACCGCAAAAACTAAACCGTTCTTTTTATAGTTTTGAAATTACCTTTAGTCATTTCTATTTCAAGTAGCCTTTTCTTTTGAATCTGATATGGTTTAGAGGCTCGTATAACCAATCTCTAGTGCTTGGAAATATAAAATTAGTCCAGTCTATTAGAATATTTCGCGCAAAATAAAAAAAATAATGTATCCAATACTTAATGATGAAATGATACATGGATTGATTGATGCAATTTGACTTGCAGTTAAATCTAATCAATGGACGGTCGGGGCCTCAACCGAATCTAGAAATTCTTGCTCGAATCCGGCCATGATCAAGAAAAATATGAAATATACGTAGTCATTGTCCTAATTGGCTAACACCCACATTATTCCCACATATATTTTTGAACCCTTGGCTCTAACAAGTTGTGTTTGGCTTCTCCATTGTTTTCTTTTGGGTCAAGAATTTTCTGCCATTATAATCATAAACATGCAAACGACTTAAATTAAGAATTTTAGAGGCCGTTCTCCATAAACTTTTCAACCGGCGAGACAATCATGAGAATTTTTTTTTTTTTAATATTCCAATGCCACTCCCTAGTTTTTTCCTAAGAAATTAACAAGAGGACAAGAAAAATAAAGAAAATTCGTCGTCTATAGACCTGTTAAAATGGGTTGGTATATCATTTCTTAACCCCTATATAATGGAATGAATTGTTATATGGGTTAGTTCTATTTAGTAAATGGGTTTAAACATAATATAAACATTAAATGGATAAAAAAAATGGGCTTATAACTTTTTTAGATCCAATCCATGTTAATGACTCTCTCCATTCTCTCTTGCCCTTACTTGATCTCGCACTCGCTCACTTCGTACTCTCACTTTAGTTTGAGAGTTTTCCTACATTCGATTAAATATACAATTGTTTTAACAATGTAGGTTAGGTCGGGTAAGAGTAACTAGATTTGAAAGTTAGTTAAAACGGGTTAAATAGATCTATTTGAATCAAACACCGTTTGATCGGATCAAACCAAACTTGGCTTACCCATCTAACAGGTAATCGTCGATGCAATACTTGTAAAATGAACTACCAATAATATGTGAATTGCTACGTATGTTATGAGATCAATCTTGACCGACATAAAAAATAAAACTCACGGTTGATCTATTGGAAAAGATGAAAAAAGGTTTTCAAAAATAAAGAAGGTAAAAAAATGTTTAGCTTTATTGTGTTTACGTGACTGCATGAGTTTGATTGCATGGATAACCTCTGTTTATCCTCTTGACAAAGTTCAAAAATGTTAGCTGTTCATGCTCTATGAGAGAGAGAGAGAGAGAGAGAGAGAGATGCGCCTCCACGTGGCTGCTTTTGGAGTTTCCTTAAATTTCTGATTGTTAAGTGTGTTTAATGGTCGGAGGATGCAAGTTAGAGAGAGAGAGAGAGAGTTTGGCCCAACGCCAAAGGTGGCTATGTTTCTCATTTCGACCATTCTAAGGTACAGGAGCAGAGCGAAACAAGCCGTGCAGAGAGAGAGATACAATTCACGTATTCTTGGACGGGTCTCAGATCGATGTTCTACACCAGCTGACTCTTTGTAGGATCTGAAGTTTGTCGCCGTTTGAGAATTTCGCGATCTTCTCTTCCGGGTTTGGCTCAGAATCGCAGGAAAGATGGGGGTGGATTATTACGAGATACTGAAGGTGGACAGGAACGCGACCGACGATGATCTGAAGAAGGCGTACAGGAAATTGGCCATGAAGTGGCATCCCGACAAGAACCCCACCGACAAGAAGGAAGCCGAGGCCAAATTCAAGCAGATCTCCGAAGCCTACGAGGCAATTCTCCATTTTGGATTCATTCTGTTTTCCTTTCTGTAATTTTATGTTGCCTCTTGATATCTGGGAAATGTAGCTCTTCTGGTTAGCTGAGCGGTCAAGGGCGCAGCAGGTTTCGTGTTCGAATTACAGGAGTCTCGTGCTAACCTTATCGGCCATGCCCGCGGCTTGTTGAGGAGTCTTACCCGACGCATGTGAACGGGACGGTTTGCATGCCACCATAGAAATAGTTGAGTCCGCCATAGAAAATGTAGACGACGAGAGAAGAATTAACTGCTCGTTGTTTTGGATAGGACGATTTCAAATCTATCATGCTCTATTTGTCTTTCGAATGCGTCCGTGTCGTTGCATGTGTCGTGTTGCGTAAAAATCTGTCAAAATGAAGCATCTGCTACTACTGGTTTATGGCGACATTGAATGTGCTTTTCACCCTTTGATGCAGGTTTTGAATGATCCTCAGAAAAGGATGATCTATGATCAACACGGCGAGGAAGGCTTGAAGGACATGCCCCCTCCCGGCAGCAGCGGCAACTCGAGCGGTTTCAACCCCAGAAACGCGGAAGACATATTCGCGGAGTTCTTCGGGAGTAGCCCTTTCGAATTCTCGTCGCCGGGACCTGGGAGGTCGATGAGATTCCAATCCGATGGGGGCGGAGGAATGTTCGGGGGATTCGCCGGAGGCGAGAACATCTTCCGATCGTATAGCGAGGGGGGCAGCCCCATGCCCCGTAAGCCGCCACCGATCGAGAGCAAACTGCCTTGCTGTCTCGCGGAACTGTACTCGGGATCGACCAGGAAAATGAAGATATCAAGAACAGTGATGGATGCCAACGGGTATGCACACCTATTATCCTTGTGTAATCTTCCATTTTGGTCATGCAAACTCACATGATCATATCTGTTGATGTGGAAATCTGTCAAATGTCCATCAGATTCAGAATGCCATGAGCTATGCCAATGACAAGATCAGCTCATGCCCCATTTTTCGCTTCTTTCGCTAATCATAATATCTGATGCCGCAGCCGACAGACGACGGAGACGGAGATACTGACGATCGAGGTGAAGCCCGGATGGAAGAAAGGAACGAAGATCACTTTCCCCGACAAAGGGAACGAGCAGCCGAACCAGCTCCCCGCCGACCTCGTGTTCGTGATAGACGAGAAGGCTCACGACGTTTTCAAAAGAGACGGCAACGACCTCATCATGAACCACGGGGTGACGCTGGCGGAGGCGATCGGCGGCACGACGGTGAACCTCACCACGCTGGACGGCCGGGACCTGTCGATCCCGGTGACGGACATCGTGAGCCCCGGGTACGAGCTGGCGGTGGCGATGGAAGGGATGCCCATAGTGAAGGAGCCCGGGAACAGGGGAGATCTGAGGATCAAGTTCGAGGTGAAGTTCCCGAACCAATTGACGGAGGAGCAGCGGGCGGGACTCAAGCGCGCTCTAGGGGGTTGAGACGAACCTTAGTACATACAAATTATACACATACACACAGCCGTCGGGACCTCGACTGGAAGGAACACTGATTAGAGATGTTTTAACATGACAACATCCAATGTGATCCGTTCCCCCAGTTTTTCTTTTCAATCTCCCCCCAGCTCCCCTTGTGAGGGTAGAGATGTCACTTCCTTGTAATTTGATGAGAGTTGAACAGTGATGGTGTGCCTTTTTTTACGACGTTTCATAGTCTGAAAATCAGCTCAGGGCGGACGCATACACGCACGTCCTAAAGAACCACCGCTCTCTCGGAAACTGCATTATTCAACATGACCAGAAGAAAGCATGAACATATCGGATCGAATGAGTCACGCCCACTTCCTAAGAATCACATCCCTCGTAGGAAGCGTTAACAGATCTGTACTTTATGATGATCATGCAAACTCAATTCTTGAAAAGACTGGAAAAAAGAAACCGGGAGAAAAATCTACTCCAGTTTTCCGGTTTCTTTTTAAATGAAAAGAACAGAGAATGAATCTTTTTGATCTTGGGGAGAAAATGAAATAAATTCATCGCAGGTTCAGGAAAAACAAGTTGACGTCGAAACCGATGCAGTGCTGTATCTGTCCCACCAGCTTGCACGATCGTTCAGCAATTTTTCTGCCTAGTCATCTTGTGACACAACGCAAAAAGAATGAAATAAAGGACGAGTACGAAAGTAGAATTAATCCAAAAAGCGAAGCTTCCAACCCAAAGAATAAAGCCAAGCTCCAAAAGGTGACAATAATCTGAGAATACCGATCTTACAGTACTGCCCAAATCTCCAAAAAGAAAGCCTAAAGAGTAATTACAGCGAAATTTACATCCAACCAAAAGAAAGATCAAAACCCTCTATCCCTACGAGTGTCTTGCCGCCACCCCGGTGGCCTGGCTTGGGGCGCAATGTAAACTTGGCCCCCATGTACGCCTGATGCCGACCGTTGTTGCGCGTTCCTAACTAATGGTTCTCGCGATAAATAGGGGCTGGAGTTTTGTGATTGCTGGGCAGATGCAACACGCACGTCCGCCCTACCCCGCGATGGCTGTTGTAAGTTATATAAGCCCTGTGGATTCCACTCTGGAATGTCGTCCTCGTCATCATTCCACGGCTGAACCGGAACACCATAGTTTTCTGAAGGAGCACCCACTCCTGTTTGTCCATACTTATGTATGAGTTCCCTTATGTGCGACACTGGTGCTGCTCGGGGATGCCCATAAGAGGGAGCCAGTCCCGAACTGGCAGACATGTTCTGGGTCCCCATCGACCTCGACCCACCAGAAAAATTAAACTCCGGCAGGTCATCTTCGTCCCGGGTGGCTCTCGCCGCACCCGGGCCGAACCCAGGGGGAACATCGTCATCGTCATCCCCATCAACAATAGGTTGCGGTTGCATGCTACTAGGATGGGCGAGACGCCCGTGATGCAAGTTTGAATTAAAGTTTACATCCTTTTCTTGATGCCTCCTAGAGGACAAATGCTGCTTTTTCGAGGTAAATTTAGTGGTGTGGGATGGTATTGCGGAAGTTAAATGACTTCTTCTCCATACAACAACACCAATAAGGCCGTTTTCTACATCCCTAAGCACGTTAAGCTGGTCTTCCGGTAGGATCCTGCTGAGCATTTCACGGATTCTGGCATGGGGTGGACAAAGGTAGAGTTCCACTCCTTGGGAAGGCTCAGCAAAACCCACTCTCTCATCTAACACATACGAATCCGCAACCTGGAGAGAGACCTAATACATTAGAAGAGGACGTGAATATGACGCACGGCAAGAGTAAATTGATGAAGTATTGTTACCTCGCCAAGGCTTGCACGGTCACTCTCAGATGATTCCTCCTTGCAAACAAAATGCACCACCTGCAAAAGTTGAACCAACGAATGGGTCGTTAGTTTTAATTGACGTCCCTTAATTTCTTTGGATAGTGAACCGTTGTGTATCTGGGAACGTGACTTGATCAAAATTATTCCCGTCCTCCTGGCGAAAAGTTTCCTCAAGTAATCTGGGAACGCAGTTTCCAACTTTTACTTTGCCATTTGCAGTCTGATTTATAAAATTTAGATAATATTGTAAGTGATTAACACAAGTTCCACCTGGTTCTCCACAGTTTTCCAGTACATCCTAGTTGAAATGAAAATTTCATTCCCATTTTAACTCTCTACGGAAATATATATTATCAAGCTAAAGAGCTTCTCAAAAGTTGACAAGAGCAACACCAGAAACCTTGAAATGCTAAATTCCAGTGAATCAGGTGAGATAGGCATGCACAGTGAAAAAGGAAAATCCTTGAAGCTCGAATGGGTTTAACTCACTCAGTATCTCTTAGTTCCCTAATCATACGCACGTCACAGAGAACTGATATCGTGGGACTATATTGAAGAGGATCGAGAAATAAATTAACAGATATATTAGCAGTATTTCCCCTTCCAAATAATTGCTGTCCGACAAAAATTCCAAGTACATAAAGTTTTCAATGGAAAAGAAAAGATCTCGAGATACCATGATTGCACGACTACGGGACATGCGTAGATCTTGAAGGAACTTCTCAAATGCATCGAGTCTGACCCTCCCCTTGATCTCTAGAGAGCTGCTCCAATCCTTCGAAGGCGTCTTCTCACCACTGGTAGAAAAACCGATATGCAAAAGGACATCATAGTATTAAAAGATATCACTAACCAAAAAGACATCACTAGGATACCCAGAACACAGCATCATATAAATATGCAATCAGTGCCTTCGAAATGATAATGTTTCTTCATTAACTATGGTTAAGGCATGCCTTAGGAGCACTCATTAACAAGATCAATTTACATATGTATGCAACTCATAACATGGCAAGAGTACACTAAAAGAACAAGTCATAAAATGCCAGCTTACAAACAAATGCAATATAACTTCACAATCTAAGTTAAAAGTCTAACTCATAAAGCAACCTAATCAATAGATCTCGTACAAAGCAGTCTTCTGAGCTCACAGATATGGACATATCACAACTGAGGATATCCTTATTAACAACAAGGCAGAATGCCTATTTCCAAGATGAAGTTAGAAAACCTAATTGCAAGTGCAGGACCACACTAGCAACCAACACAAGGCTCAGGACGACCTCTTTTTACTAGGTATGGCAAATCTTCTATCAAAGATACTGGTCAGCATCTCCAAAAAAATTTTAGGTACTTTTCACTTTCGGTTTTGAAATTAAAAAAAAAAAAAAACCATTCTTTTAAATATTATGAAAAAAGATCTAAATGACTTTACAAATCAATATTTACATGTAGGAAAAGCTTTAAGGTGTTATCTATGAACTAAAAGTCAAATTCAAAAGCTACAAGTAAATGGAAAGGTAAAAAATCAACAAGTAAAACTCCCTTCAACCAGACCTTACACTTGAAAAGAAAAGGAGAACCAAAACCACAAAATTTATTACCTCTTAAAAATGCCAATTACTGAGATAATGGACGTTATAAGTTGAAGGGAGCCTTCCCAAATTAGCTCACCCTTCGATGCTACTGTAGGGTCTTTGCTATCATATTTTCCATGGTGGTCACTAGATCTAATGTCAACGTTAGCCAGGGACAATGTTTCATCAACTTTGCTAGACTCCTCTTCAGTCATATTAGTGGTGTTATTCGGACTTCTCTCAGGAGATTTAGCCTTCAAATCCTTTTCAGAGGCAGGCTGGGATATTTCAATGGACTTCTTTTCATTCATATCAGCTGAGTCATTCAGACTTCCCTCAGGGGATCTAATCTTCAAAACCTTTTCAGAAGCAGGCTCAGACTTTCCAGCATCTGCCTGTAAATCTTTAAACGGAGGCTCTGATTCCAGGCATTCCATAAATTCATCTAGGGACACAATTGGAGGGAGATCCTCCGTCACATTTTCTTCCATAATATCTACATCTGATGCATTGTCTTCAGTGGGAATTGTAAGAGTGTATGCAGCACCCTGGACTGCTAAATCACTCTTTCTACCTCCAGCCTTCATGTTCTCATCCTTTTCTCCAGGTTCATTCACAGGGGATTCCTGATCATCAGCTTTTTTCGGATCAAGATGACCAGAAGTTACCGCACTTGAAACCTCCACTGAGACATCATCCTGCTCCACTTCCACTTGAAACTCCCCCTTATGCGTTTTCCTCACCAGACGCTTGATATCAACCTCAGCATCCGGTAAAACTACCATTTGAGCAAGTTCTTCAGCCTTTGCCATTCGCCACTCAGAAAGCTCCTTTGAAGCAAGTTCTTCGGCAGTCATAGAGCAAAGTCTTTCTGGAGGAATTTCTCCAGAAACAACTCTTTCTCTCAGTTCAGGGTTACTGCGATCCTTCAAATTGAATAACAAAGACCTACCCTTCTCTTTATATTTCTTATTAACACCCCCAAATAATTTAAAGAGCTCAGCTTCAATCCTGGATGCCAAAACTTCCGGGGATTGGAATGCCATTGCACTTCGTCCATTCAATTCATCATGCACTTTCTCTTTCATTTCGCCGTCTTGATTACCCCTTCTTTCCGCTGGATTTTGGTCTGAATCCATTACCCAAGATAGTCCATTCCCTTGCAAAAGCTCATCTTTCACAAAGAAGTTGTCACCAAAAGGAATATCCTCTGGAACCAGAACACTACCACGTTGCAAGTCCTGGACATTAGATATTGAGGACATGTTGGAATCACCGCTATGTTCAGTAGCAAAAGCCTCCTGCGACACAATAGAGCTATTGCGGACATGATGGATACCAAATCCATCACAAGAAGTGACTTTCCCCTCCTGAACTTCACGTACATTATCAACAGCATCACCGGGATTGGGTGCAGGCTGGGCGTCCACTCTCGAACTTTGTGCACTTAAATCCCTGTTTTTGGAATCTTTTCCAATTGGAGATCTACCTTCCTCATGATTGACCAAAGCTAATGCTGCAGCTAGCGATTCCCTCATCTTGGATCTCACTGACCCAGATGAATCGGATTGAACCTTTGGAGATGGCTGCACATTAGACATCTGATTCTTTGGAACTGATAGACGCTGTGGTGCCGATCTTGGGGAAATGGATTCCACTGGTCCCAGCTTCCTGTTTGGAGCCGGCGAGTGTTTTACTCCTGGTGTCGATATGGACTGGCCAGGCATACTTTTTCTATTTGGTGCTGATGGTTGCAACCACGGCCTATGCTCCACTTGGGCTGCTCGCTTATTAGGCACCATAGCTGATCGAGGCGAAGGGCTGCTGGGCATGGGACCCATCGAAGCCTTCCTCTTGTTCATCATCGGAAGCTGCTGCACTGCCTGATTATTGAACATGTTACCCATATCTTCTATTGGCATTGAAGTTCTTTGTGGCACCAAAAAATTTTCCCTCCCCCCTAAATATCCAGCATTATTCTCGAACAGTGACATGGTGCCAGCATTTCTGCTTTGTTGTCTTAACAGTGAAGGCTGTGAGGCAGATTCATCAGGACCAATCCCAGGGAAACCCATTTGGACATCTTGCATGGATGATTCCACTCTATTTGGAATGGCTTCCAATGGAACCATTTGTGTACTTGGTATTGATAGAGGCTGTGATACCAGGTTGTTCGACATGCTACACAGAAAGCAAATAGAGAGAAACACCACCTAGTCAATGAACAGATTCCTTGGATGGGTTACAATCAGGTCACATCCATCAAGAGTCCAGCACTACATTCAAAACAAATAAAATCAAATTAAGCATTTCCAAAGAAACTTGAGAAGATGTATGTGATGCAAAATACATGAACTACCTAAATAGTTAGAAGCAAAGGCAATTGGATTAGTCCATTCATTGACACAAACAATTTCACACAGAATATGAAACGGATAGGACTATTACTCTAGCAGAATGAAAATTCCTAAAAGTATAGGACGTAAAGTTCTAAATACAACAGGTCAAGGATTTTAGGACACAAAACTGGATCTGATGCGAGAATTCTACAAGTGGTAACCGAGACTCTTCCCAAATCTTACATCAAAATGAAGTACCCCAGATTTCTCTAATACTTAACACTCGTGTCGTAACCATTTTAACTCTGCCCAATCCACAACAATCAAATATATAAAAACGAAACGCAATGGCAAGTCGCAGTTTCCCTGCTGGATCATTTGCAGAGCATCAGCATACACGTCAAAGCCATCTCATACTAATCTATCTAATCTTCTCTTTTAGCACTCCAACTTTTTCTCAAACGCATCCATCCTTAATTTTGTCAAATCAACCATTAACATTATCATCTATCCAACACTCGCCCATTGATACCTTACCAAATGAAGTAAACCAACTGAAAATACGACAAGACTATCGCAACCAAAATGACTTGCTGCTTGATAACAGTGGCTTCTGATCAACTATTAATACCAGCCTCTTATGAAAAGACTATATACTGGTAGAATATCAAAGATCGCCCTTTATGGCAACAAGAGGACTGGAAAAAATAAACGGCATAGTACTAACAAAGCAGCTCATATAAAAAGCCTTCGCATATTAAAGTCACTCAAATTATATCTGGCAGAGTTCTTATGCCAGCCACGCATCGCTTGACACCCAAAAAAACCCAGTCCTTACACTCAAAAACAGAACAAGGACCATCGCCATGCATACCCGGACAGCTCCTGGCGAAAGAAACCAGTTCCAACCAACAGGAGAAAGAAAGTTAAAAACCACGCAACCCAAAACGATCTTCAGAAACCGATGCAACACCCAAAATTCGAACAGTCGAACAATAACAATAACCAAGATAACCAAGAACTCGATTAAATCCAGTTTCGTGATACCGCTTCTAGACTGAGAAAACCCAAATCAATAAATCAATAACATTTAATTCGACAAACCTGCGATTTCAAGAAACTAAATACGCGCCCCGCCATATCAGTTACCGACATAAAACAAAGGAAAACCGTATAAAAAACAAGCGAAAGCAAGATTAAAAAAAAAAGCCCACTTTCAGCCAATAGCCCGTCTGCTACATTCGAAAGATCCGCTATTCATAGTCTTTCTCACGGCCTGCGCTATACAGATACAGAAGAAACCCCGATTCGAGCTCGACCGACGTACACTAGAAAGCAAACGTCTCTCCCATAAAGGGAGCCCATTTCGCCGAATTGCACAAGAAACGAATCCAACGAAAGGTGGAAAGAGCCAAAAAAAAAAAACAACAACAAGAAAAACCCAAGACGATAGACGGGGATAGGACTAGCCCCAAGCCGATTCGACCCGCCGGAGGCCGGGAATTCCGGCGAGGACGTTCCGGCCGGCGACGTACCTGAGTGAAGAAGACGCAGCCGAGAAGCCTCTAGAGAGAGAAAGAAGAGGAGAGAGAATGTAAACCCTAAAAAAGGAGGTTTGGGCTTTTGATCTGATTCTCTGGAACTCAATTTGTTCTCGTCGTGTCGAAGGTGCTCGCGGATAGATCGAGGGCGCGGCTCGACACGTGGCGATGGATGGACCGTCGATCGTGCTCCGCCCGCGGTCCTTCCGCCGTCGATTTTTGAGTTTTTCGTTTGGCCTTTTTCATTTTTTCATTTTTTTTCGTCGGCCGGGGTAAAGTTACGGCAACCAAGATATTTTCTAAATCTAAAAACGGAATAAGTGTTACAGAAATTCTAAAACTTATCACGAAAATATAATCGGATTTTAAAACTTATAAAAAGTACAATTAAGTCTAAAATTTATCAAATTATTTTAATCAAGTCCTAAAATTAAAGCCGTCAATTTTTTTAAAGGAAAATACTGACATGGCATGGGCGTGGAATTTTAAATAATTTTTCATTTTCCACACGGCTTTTTTAATTATTTTTTATTCAATTTTTTTAAAATTTAAATTTAAAAACTAAAAAAGAAAAGTTAAATTTTATCTTTAAAAAAAAAAGGTAGCTCCTCCCTCACCGCCGCCGCCATCATCGGAGAGGCTAGTGACGGCCGCCCCCTAAGCATGGATGACCAACCCTCGCCCAGCCAAGGTAAGGCCTCATCGGCCCCAAGCGAGAGCGGCAACCCTCGCCAAGCTTAGGCGAGGGTGCCCAAATCTAGGCACACTAGCCCTCAAGGGGGGCGGCGACTGTCGCCGTCCTAAGCGACGCCTCGTTGGCCCTCGCTCGAGGCCGAGGCTTGTTAGATCTTGGCGAGAGCGATGAGGCATCGCCGATCTCAACGAGGTGTCACCCAAGGCCAGCAACACCTCACCCAAGGCAAGCAATGGCCGCCGGCCCCCTACGGCCGGCGTGCCCGGATATGGGCACCCTCACTTGAGCTTGGCAAGGGCCGGCCACCCCTGCCTAAGGGCTGGCAACCATCGCCAACCCCTATGATGATGGGCGACGGCCGCTTTTTTTTTTTTTTTTTTCTTTTTGAATTGTTTTGTTTTTTAAATAAAATTTAACTTTTCTTTTTTAATTTTTAAATATAATTTAAATAAAAAAATTTAAAAAGCCACATGAAAAATAAAAATTAATTTTAAGTGCCACTTCAAGTATTTTCCATTAAAAAAGTCAACAAGCATTAACTTTAGGACTCGATTCAAAACAATTTGTGTTTTAAGACTCGATTGCCCTTTTTGCAAGTTTTATGGTTCAATTGCATTTCGGTTATTCTATAGCACTTATCCCTCTAAAAAAAGCGGAAAAACCAACGACATTGAATAGGCAATTAGAAAGAAAAAAGGAAGGTAGAAAATTAACAAAGAAAAAAAAAGGGTGCTAGTTGGTATCACTAATTTCTGTTTTAATTTACGAACAATGAAATAATTTATTTTTATCTTCAATTTATCTAAATTGTTCTCGATATGATTTTTTCTTGTTAAAATAGTCAATGTTTATTTCGCATCATTTCACTAAAAGACAATTATCGTTTAATATACTAGTTATACTTTTTATTCATTTAAGGCGCGCATAATAACCATTCTATTTATCTATTTTTCTATTTCCTAGAATAGGTTTAAAATAAAAATCCGTTTAGCAAGGCAATTTCATTTTTCTATTTCTAGAACAGATTTCTATTCCAAAAATAAATTTAGATTAGACATTAAAAGTTAAGAATTTTAACTTTTTAATTTAAGAACTCTTCTGTCATTCACTCTCGTCATTACCCACCCTCCGCCCATGGGACGCCAAACGCCCTTCGTTGACTATCGCCCTCGCGCCACCTACCTGATCGCCAATCGCCGATCACCAGTCATTGGCCGCTCGTCGCTGGTTGCTAGATGCGCACCGCAATGCCTATCACCAGACACCTATCACTGGCCATCGCCTACCCACCATCACCCTCCGGTAGCCAAACGCCTCTCGCCATCTTCCTACCGCCAATTATCGAACGCCAATTATCGACCGCCCGTCGTCAATCGCTCACCAGCCACTAGACACCAAACGTCTCCCACCACCACTTAGGAGGGAGAAATTTTGTTAGGAGCATAAATTTTATAAGGTTATCATATGTGTATTTTTGCTCATAAACTTATTTGAGAAATAAAAATAGAAAAATCAATTTATAACTCATTTATAGAATTAAATGGTTATCATACGCACCCATAGAAATTGAAATCTAACTAAAGTAATACATTTCCTTGACGACACCCAAAAAAAGGTTCTATTTCTTAATTGAAAACTATACTTTATGTAATAAAATTTTGGTTATTAAAAGACGAAAGAAAATTCCAGAGGCACTCATAACTCTCGTCACGTGATATGGAAGAGATCATCGGTGATGGATATGATATGCGAATGTGATTAAATTTGCAATTTCCACCTTTACAAATATATCAGAAATACAAATCACTCTTATTAATTTTCTGTTGAAAATGTAGGTTCTTAAATAAAAGAGACTTTTTGAAAATTTCCTTCCCTTAATCTAAAATTAAAAATCGTAAGAATCACTTTTGTGTGCATGAAAAACAAAAATTCCTGCTTTTAATATAATAGATTATATAGATTTTTTGTTAGAAATAACTGTCTTTATCCAGAGCAATTCAAATGGTATTTTCATATGAAAAAATAATTTTTTGCTTTCAAAATCTGAAAATTTTGATTTTACAAATGTAACTAAGCAGCCTCTAAATAATTGAAAATTCGGTCTATCTTTAAGTAATGGGCTTAAATTGTTTCAAGATGACAAAGATTCAAATTCAAATTTGAGGATTCTACGCTATTTTAGAGGATAAGTTTTTCTCTTGGTTACTTTTCCATTACGATGCTATCTCTGATATTTAATAATTATCATATTCCATCTCCAAATTCTGCGTGGCTTTTTATGGGTTTTTTTTTTTCCCGTAATAGATTGAAATTAGCATTGTCTAAGAGCCTGATTTACGTGATACTAAAATTATTGCACATGCGATGTGGCTGTGAAATATGATAATTCTTTTCATGGTTAATTCAGTTTTTTCTTACTTATTAATATACGCAATATGCATTTTTCTTTCACGTCGAACTTTAGCTTTGTGTATATATGTGCTAATAACTTTCTCCTTTTTTTCTTTTTTCCATTGGATGATCAATAAATAGTTATGAGAGAATGATGGCAAGAGTTGTGAAACTTGTTACAATAATACACTCGAGCTGTGAAACTCTCGCCCTTGTTGCATTATATGTAATTAAAGTCGAAATTAAGGAAATATTCGCTCCCATACTCGCTACTAACACTTGATTTTGCCCTTGTGATTACCACGTCGACCCATATTTTCGTGTTGCCAATTGAAATGTGCATCTCTTTAGATTCTTCATTTTTTGGTAAAGGTAAGAGATATATATTGACTTAAGCCAAAAGCAACAAGAGCGCTATACAGCAAAAACTCGGCACCAAGAATTTGCACTCACAAGGACAACAATCAAAGTGAGTGGAAGGGTGCCAAGATAAAAGAAAACCAATTGCACAGAAGCAAAGGAAAGCCAAACAGTGGCAAAGAAAAACCTACACAGGGATCACAAAAAAATACCAAATCCCAACAACTACACGAGTGCAGGTAGCTGAATACAAATGTAAGAATGGTAGGACAGCTCACCAACCACATTAGAGAAGCTTCCAAAAAATTCGAACCAACACCTTCAGGGCTTTGCACGAACTGAGGAGGACCTCCGACCAGAATAGGAAATGAGAGAACCCCCCACTCAAAAAGGTCTACTGACCAATAGGTGGATTATTCCGCCAAAATGAAGTATCTTTTGTTTTTTATTTTTTTCTACTCACAAGGCAATCACTTGACCTTAAATAAATAATTGAAGTATCTTTCTAGGTTGAGAATGATTTTTTTTCTATCCATATTATACTATGACAATTCACGTGAAAATTTGATGTTCCTTACTTTTAAATCGAGGTACCAATTTTGTTGTGGGGGGGGGGGGGTTGTAGGAATTTTAGACTTCAATTCTTGTTCCATTCTACAATATGTACACCCAAATCAAGAGAAAATTACCCAAAATTGAATTATTCACCATACAATAGATTTAATTTTTTTTTTTGTAATTATCCCCCCAAATCAAACTAAACAAAATGAGAATTCCTTCATAGTTTCATTATTGCAACACAATGAAGGATCGGAATGCCCATTCTTCTGCTTGTTTAATCCTATCTAATTTTATGCCATATTACTTTCCACTATGCAGCCCCCTCTTCATGTTTTCAGATCATGTTTGAAATGATTTTATATATTTGTGTTGAATATTCGCTTACCTTCTAATGATCGGAAATATTTTTGCACAATTTTTTGTGTGTGTGCATATATTGATGAAATCTTTCTCTAAATGTATTAAAGTATGACAAGTTTTAGACTTAAACTACTCATTTGGCTTGGACCTCACCAGAGAATACCGCTTTTTTTTTTTCTTTTTTTTTGAGGGGGTAAGAAATGAGGGCAAAGCCCTAAAATTACACAAATACTCTCCTAATAAAACTTTATCCCGTTTGATCTCCTATCAACAAAGGAAGTGAATCACTCGGTGGCCTATTCAATGTTAGAGTGTTATCTACATCAAATGATTGAAGTATCCAATTTGCTAACCAATATGCACATGAGTTTCCTTCTCTAAAAGTATGAACCATCTTGACTTGTTGGAAATACTCTTAACATTTTCCCAATGTGAGAAACGAAAATGTCCGCAAAATTAAGAGAGAAAGTAGATTTCCAAAGAAAGGAAAAAGTCGCTTACAAGTTCACCTTCAAAATAAGTTCATAAATGCCCAGCGAGATGGCCATTTTGAAACCCAAAAATATGCCCCAAAGTTCTATTTTGAGCAAAAAGCACACTCCCACAATTTGCACGAATACAACAAGCTAATTGTTCATTTCATTACGAAGAAGCCCACCTACTGAAACTAGACCTAAGTTGCCTTTAGAGGCCTGTCATAATTAAGTCTGATCCAATCAAAAGGAGGGACAACCTAACCCTCAAACATATCCTATTTCTTCTTCTAAGAACTCAATCTATTTGCAGTTATACGAATTGAAAGGATGTTTTTAACATGTTCCAAAATCGAGCCCACAGGTTTCAATTGTTAATAACGTCGTTCAAAGGAGATGTGATATAAAATAGGTGTTTGATTTGATAGAAAGGAGTGATATGTAATGGAATGAAAAAGAGAATCCACTTTCTTTGATTAGTTGTAATTAAATAAAGGGATAAATGCATTTGAAGCCCTGAAACTTATCAACAAAGTGCAATTTAGTCCTAAAACTTTTAAAAGTACAATGAAATCCTAAAACTTGTCATGAAAATGTAATAAAGTCCTAAATCTTTAAAAAAAATATAATGAAATCCTAAAACTTGTCAAATTGATCAAATCAAATTCTTTCATTGATAACACTTTTTGAAAGTTTTAGAAGTTAATTACACTTTCGTGACAAGTTTTAGGACTTGATTACACTTTTTGAAAATTTTAGAACTTAATTGCACTTTTGTGATAAGTTTAAGACTCAAATGCACTTTCATGACAAGTTTTAAGACTTCTAATAAACTTATCTCTTAAATAAAATAATTAGAATGGAATGCCATGGCGATTCCTTTGTTGGTTTGCTGGAGAATAAATAGAATGGAATTTGTGTGAATTAAATTTTCAATTCATTAGACTTGCATTTATTGAAATTATACTTTTATTACACAATAACTACATCTGAATTCTAAAAATATCATAAATGATTCAAGAATTTATATACAAATAATAAGTAATGAATTAGCATTGTTAAGTATCATAAATGATTCTATATTTTTAGATAAATTTGATTTGGAACTTTATGAGGTCTTGTTTATATAAGATCACTACAATTAGAAAGAAGTTGTAATGAGGACAATTATAATATGTTATTAGCTTAATAAAAAAAATTACTTAGATTTACATTTATAGCAAAAGTTCATCTAATATTTGTTATCATAATTAATTTAATGTTACAATTTTTACTAATTTAAAATACTAATGAACTTAAAAAACGTTGATTGTTTAATCATAAAATACTATTGAACCACGCACAAAATAATCAATTAGAGTATAGAACATCTTATTATTGTCATAATAAACAAAACATTATAGAAAATATACTATTGTCAGATCATGAAAAATGCTATCCTACAATACAGCTTTTGCGATAAAAAAAAATATTAATATGTTATTAATTTAAAATTAGGGCTATACTTTTTCCACTCCTCCTTTAACTTAGTCTTTCCCTTTCTTTTGTGTTTTCACCATATCATCATTTATGAGATCAACCACTTCTGGTACAACTCTACATCATTTCCATATTATTTGGTCTAACTTTTTTTTTTTTTTTTATGGTTTCTTTTTTTTTTTTGTCTTTGTGGGTTCCACTTTTATTCTTCTTCTTCTTCTTTCTTTCGACGCCTTTGATATCTCAAATCTCCACTCTTGCAAATTTTCTATATTGCAAGTCATTCTCTTCTTTCTACGCCTCCCACTCACCCTCCCTCTTCTTGTTCTTCTTCTTCCACAAACCCTGTCATCCTCTGTTTTCTATTAATGATGCCAACCCCATTGTCCCCCACACTTTCGCTAGCATCGCCATTTGGCACACAGATGTTCTCCCCCAACAAGTCCTTTTTCTCCACCACAGGCAAGTGACGAAATAGTTGACTACATTGTTGTTGACTCTGATACAGCAAATCACATATTCTTAAAGCAAAAAACACACACTGCGGGAGGAACAGTCAGCTCTACCTCATGACTATAGCCTAATTTCTCTGGGTTTAAATCTCAACACCTACAATCTTGAGAAAGCGAAAGAATTTGGCCTCCATTGTCGTCGAAGAAAATAGGTTACCTTGACTCCTCTTGAGATCAAACAACCAGATTAAGCATATCCTGCATCATTATTTCCAACTAGTCAATTAATCCCAAAATTGATGATGAAGACGTTATGGAAACAAGAGTAAAGAAAATGAACCAGAGGTAGTAAGGGCATGTTTGTTAAAAAAAATTGTTGTTCAAAAAAATTGTTGTTCTCCGGAACAAAAATTTATATTCTTTTTCTTTTATTTCAGAACGAAAAAATAATAGAAACGTATTTGGTAAAATTTTGTTCTCGGGAAAAAAAAAAATTTATTTTCGGAAATAGATTTGGAAAGAAATAAGAAGTAGAAAAAAAGTAGTTTCTTGTTTCCAGGAATAATTTCTAAAATCAATTTTTCTCTTTTTTTTACTTCTTCTTCTTCCTTTTGGCCAATCGTTGACTTGGCCATGGCCAAGACCGGCGATCGACTAAACGAGAGATGGCAATATTGCCCGAGTGTCACCGCCCCCAGAGACGCCGAGCCACAGCGAGGCTCGTCGGCCCGAGTTTCATCACTGGCGGTGGCCTAGCAAGCTCGGCCTCATCGAATCTGGACGAGGTCAACCTTGCTAGGCCAAGGCGAGGCCTAGAAAAAGAAAAAGGAAAAAATAATAAAAGAATTAAAAAAATTTAAGAATCTTACCAAATATATTTTTATCCCGAGAATAAAAATTTTGAGAAATTACCAAACGCATTCTTTTGCTTGGAAATTGTTCCCGAGAACATAAATATAAAAAAATCATTTCTCATCAAAAATTACTCCCGGAATAGAATCGTTATCAAATACGCCACAAAATCTATAAGAGACAAGTATGTTATAGACTTACAAAGCAATTGCACAATTAATTATTTTTGTTTTACACTTTCTGGATACACACTTCACTCTAAATGCAGGATTCTAACACAAGATCAAGACATTTCCAAAAAGGAAAAAAAAAACAAGTTTTCATCAAAATCATATCTCCAATAGCGAACCACGAGGGAGCAGAATGTCGAAGAAATTAGTTCTCTTAGGAATAATTGCGAATACAATAAAGATTTATGGAAGGAGGAGAAGGAGTGGGACGTGTTGAAAGAATAGAATTTGACCTCTAAGAGAGTAAACTAAGAGACGATTTGCAAGAGCGGAGAAGTCAAAGACGTGAAAGGAACGAAAGGAAAAGGAAAGTGAGACTCATAAGAAAAAAGAGACGAAACAAATTAAAAAGAATTAACCAAATAATAATTGCAAATTTATACCAAAAATAGTGAACCCCATAAGAGATGGTACGTCAAAACATAAAAGAAATGAAGTGTTCAAATCAAAAGAGCAAGAAACAGCGCAACTTTTCGTGAATGATGATGACATCTTTACTTCGTTCATTCTCTCATAAGAGATTCAAGCGTTCATTTTGGAAAGATATATAACAAATTATACATTTTTTTTTCCTAGACAAAGGCACCACTAGAGAGAGATAGTTAAGATCCTTCCATTGCCGTGAATTACGGGTCTTGATTTAGCAACCCACGACCGTAACGATATATATCATCCAAGTGACAAAGTCACTACCAAGTACCAATCTCTCATTAAGAGGCACGATACAGTGTTTCCTAAAATCATTCCATTGTCATTCTATATCACATAAGAAGCACAGCCCCACACAAAAGCTACAGCTGCCAACTCCTCTTCCCAGTCACCCTCCAGTCGCAAGGAAACCAAGGAAAAAGGTAGATTGCGAACCGTTACTATCGCCGATCATCATGGAAGATCCTGTGGTTCGCTGCTGCAGTTATGGTTCTGCCGCAAAAAGCGGCATGCCGAGGGGCTGTTGTCGTCTTGGTGAAAGCACTTTGCTAGGTGGCACCAGCACTGGATTCCGATACCGCCGTGATTATCCCGACCTCACTCTTGCATAGAGGACACAATGCATTGATCTTCAGCCACTTATCCACGCACTCCTTGTGGAAGAAATGGTTGCATGGAAGCTCCCTCAGCTCGTCGTTGTTTGCATATTTTGCTAAGCATATGCAACAGACCTGCATATGAATTACAGCAACAGAATAATCAGGAAGCTCCCGGACCAACCGGACCAAGTAAATATCAAGAAGAAAAAAAGCCAGATCCTATTAAAGCACCCATGCTTAAGAATACCATCAAAAGAGCTAGAGCTATCGTCTTCTCCAGCTTATATAACAGGCACGAAGATACCAGTCAAGAATGTGATCGTCAACCAAAGGTATATCAAGAATATTGACCAGACAAAAGCCCTCGTCATCCTAATAACTAGCTCATGATCATGGGCATGAGTTACATTCATCTAGTAATCGGTCTCACAGAAGAAGATCCACCTCATGAACCATCAGAATTCAGCTTGGAAGATCAGCAGCTTTGATAAGCAGTGTTGCTTAATTTAACACAAATATCTGGCCGCAGTTATACACTATGCTAAACTTCACCTCTTTAATTTCATTATCAGGAAACTACAACTATATCTGAGGCACAATCATTCTTGATCTCCTTCTGAAAAGGAATAATATTAAGGTGTTTCCATGATATTTATTACCCCAAGTTGATTAAAGAAGCTATATTCAACAGAAATACGGACACAAGTTGGGTCTTGTCTCATCAACAGGGTAACAGCATGGACCTTGATTTTGTTGGTTTTTTGTTTACTTAGAATTTGAATATAGCATGAACGGGGATTTTGTTAAGCATCCGACCATAAAGAAATCGGGCTATACTCTAGTAAGAGATGAGCAATACGAGAGACCTCCAATTCTGTCAAAAAGAAGCTACGTGGTAGGAAAATGAGGCGACACTTACAGCATCATCCCCAGAAATCATACGCTCCTTCTCTGTTCCAGCAGCTATTACTCCTTCCCCAGAAGCTGAGTTTTCTGTATCACTGCTATTTCTGTTCTTCTTTAACTTAAACTTGTAGGTCGGCAGTGCATGGATTGCTTCATCTGTGGCTCCTCTTGTCCTGGACAAATCTTCTCTAAATCCAAGGATTGAAATTATACAGGGTAGGCAGCAGCAAATTGTTGCACATAGAATAAAGGGCATTGCATATCCGATGCAGCTAAACGTAAGAAACACTATACATAGTCTGCACGAAGAAGAAAATGGAAATAAGTGGAAAGTAATAACAAGAATAAAGGATACAGTAAACATGATTACCAGGATTCTATTCAACAAACTTTCAGATTTGAAAAAGGAAAAGGAAATTTATATACATTACCTATACATATTGGGAGCATCGTTAGCAGATGTGTGGCCTCCAAAGATCCACACATTCCCCACCACAAACCAAATTGCAAAGAAGCAGTCCAAGCCCATTTTGAAGTATTCCATCAGCGCCTTCAGTCTGCCTCATTTGAACAAAACATGATAGTCAAATACCACCTAAGCAGGCCTATTAGAAAAAACGCAGCCCTCCTTTTATGCCAAAGTAGAAAACAAAAGGTTCTATAGATGAGAAACCTAATAAATAGTTGGTAAGAGTCATCTGTAGATTGTCCAACGGATCAAATGTCTCATTCATAGGGTTTTGGAGGGTCAACACAATTAGCCAGAGGAAGACCATTACCTATAAAGAGGAGGAGGAGAAAAGCCCAGAAAAGGAGAAGATACAGAATAAAAGTTATGGGGATTGCCATAACCACGGGATAAGCAAAACTAAATAAATGATGCTCAAAACAAGTTGACAATGAGTAGTGGCCACATTAAAACAAGTTGACATAGGCTTTTTTAATTGAAGAATATTACAAGATGGATCTGACCTATGTTTAGCCTGGGGAAAAGCCCTCATTAACAAAAACGTGGTATCAAGGAGAAAGTTCATTTCAGAAAAGTACAAGGTCACGAAATTAATCAAAACCAACTCTGAAGTCGCTGGGTTTTCAAGCTCAATTAAGGAAAGAGAGATAAAAGAACCATGAACTCCGACTACAAATTAGCACATGCTCAAATTTTGGAAAAGCAGAGATATCAGCAGATCCAGTCGACCAAATCATCAGCTGATATGTGTGACCTATCACCTATTCCATCAGTGGGATTATAAGACTTCAATAAACAGATTGATTATTCTTCACAAGAGCAACCAATATGTTTGTGTGTGTGGATCTATAGTCTTTTGGTCGATTACAGAAACACGGATTAAAAGGTGCCTAATTACTAAACTGCGACCTTAGTACAGATACAAAAAGTTGAATAGCAAGCTTTACATAGGCAAAATGTAAGCAACCCAACATTATAACAGGATGAATCTTTTCAGTGAGTAAGGCATAATGTTTCATTTTTCCCTAAAGACACACGAGACTAACCGATAAGTCACAATAAGAAAAAACAGAGGGTATGAGGAAAGCTAGATTGGAAGTGTTGTACAATGAAGACTGATGAATAAAAGCTAAATGGAGTTTCTTTAAACCAACTTCATCTTTCCAATGCCTCATTTGGGCATTTATTTTTGTCATGGCCAGAATAACATTTAATACACAACAAAGCTTCTTTCTGTCTATTACAAAGAAACGAATGGAACTTCATTAGGTAAGAAACAAATTGGCCTGATGAAATACATATTACCTGAAGCGAAAGTCATTACTAAGGTTAAATATTCACACATAAAAAGATAAACGAAGTAATGTAGCTTTTCCCACTGGCAAACCATAGAGCAATAAGCCGTACCAACAGATTAACAACTTCTGCAACATTCACAAATAAAAATAAATTAATTACCTTGCATTCAGTACTCCTGCTCTTTGACCACTCCTAGGGGACGTAGTTGTGGTATGGCGATCATCTGCATCTGTAGTTCTTGTTACTGAAAGAGAAAATGGCCCAGCGGGCACGCTTATCTGAGCTGGACCTTGGCGCGGTTGATTTGACTCTTGCTCTGAGACCTGATTACGATTGCGATAGCGCCAATACAGAAGAGGCAACGTCGCCACACATCCAGCTGCATAACCCACAATCCACAAGAACAATGGAGCACGCGGATGCTCGTTCTTGGACACAGACAAAACAACGATAGATGCAACAATCTGGCTCACTGTGAGACCTAGTTCGATAGATATCCACATCCCCGAATTCAGTGGACTCCGGCGGCGACGGGCATCACCTCTCCTTCCAAATGAGGAACTTCTAGTGTTTGAATTGTTGCTAGGAGGGATTGATGTTTGAGAAGTTGGTGGTCTTGAAATAGTCGCATTTCTGTCTTGATTTTGCAATGTATCCAAGCCATTAGAAGACCTCTCGGGATGCGAACTCGATGAAGAAGCATCACTGCTCCTTATATTGATAATATGCTCACCTCTGCTACCGTTCTCTGCCCTCTCCATCAACAATGGGTAACTGTCTGGCAGGCTATCAGAATGTTGTTCCACTGAGGGAACATCCATCTAAGTGCAACCACCAAATAGAATATAAAGATAGCATAGAACTGGTAGACAAGAACACAGCCTTTACCCTGACTCCTTGACACAAGGAGAAATTAAACTTGTTCAGGGCAGCCCAATCAGCTAGAGGACAAACTATTATCAATCTCAGCCTGCAAAGATTCAAAGACTGTGTCAGATTCATAAGACCGTAATTGAAGCAGTGCATAAGATCACAAGCTTGAACTTCAACAGCTACTAGATTATCTCAACTTCAAATTAAAGAACATGGGTGGACAATTTTTTATCCGGTAGAGAAGATCTCAATACAACATACTCAAGTAACAACCAATCACTCACTTTCTTTTTTCTATTTTGACCATCCAAAAGCAATTTAACATGAGAAAGAACCAGATGCAATGTAAGAAGCTACATCACTCAACCAAAGAAAACTAAGTGTTGACAAATATTCTTCAATAGCTCTCACACTAGAAGAAAATTTCAGCTCTGGCAAGAAAAATTATGGTTCATGGCAAAAAGCTTGAACCTTCCCAAATGCTCTCATTGCCAAAAATCTAAAACCATTCAACAAATAAACAGTACGACTTAAGCAGGGCAAAGGGCATACACCCAAAGACATCTAAATTATGAAAAAAGAAAAGGGAAACAGTCCTTTTTGCCAACAAAATAATTCAAAGTCCTTTTTGCCAGCAAAATAATTCAAGATCAGTCCTGCTACTGGGGAAAAACAATTTCAATTCTCTAATTCTTTCGACAAGCGACAAAATCCTTCAACTTTCCAGGCAAAATCACGTCAGCAGCTGACCCTAAGCCAGAAGCGGAAGCCGCGATCCGCATTACCCCGATCGTAAAAATTCACCCCTGATTTCGCACGAGACGGTAAATAAATAAAAACCCAAATAAAAAATCCCGGAATTTGACCCCGTTGACTAACCCCCCGCCACCCAAGACAGAGAAACAAGAAAATTCCCAAGAACACTTCCAAGAAAGCACAATCCGCGCGCCCACAACCCACCATAAATTCTCCAAGAAAACCGAAACCCAGCAAGCAGCTCGACCCGATAAAGACACCCACCTCGCCCCCAAGACGCGCCGGACCCAACATCGCCCCAATCAAGCATCGATTGGAAAGCCTAGCGCAAGGAACCCAGAAAGAGAGAAGGAAAGAATCGTACCTGATAGGGTTGCGATGGGGGAAGCAGAGGAGAGGGAGACGACGTCGTGTTGGGGGGGTTGGGTTTCCGCCGATGGTCGCTTTCGGGGGGGAGAGAGGAAGGGCTTTTCGCTTTTTCTATCGGTGGGAGAGATGAAACGTCGAGGATGGGGTGTCCATTGATTCGGTGCTTCGTCACGCCCTCCAGAAAGAATATGTCGACAGGGGAGAAGACGACGATGACGATGATACTTATGCTCCTTCTAGCCCACGGTAAACAATAAAAAAAATAGTAACAAAAAAAAGAAAAAGTTGATTGTCAATTTTCGAGCTGGTAAAAAAAGATCTAGAATTGAAAATTTGGAGAAAGGCAAGGAAGAGAGAATAAAAAAATAGTTTTCTTTTCTTTTCTTTTTTTCATTTTCAATTATGACGATGAATGATTAGAACTTGTGTCGATCGATCGCTTTAGTATCAAACCTTTTCTTCATTCTTTTGGTTCTTGAAATTTTGTTTTGATCCATTGCTTAAGTCATTCCATAATTGACATTAGTTTCGGATGGAGGTGATTCTTTTTGTAGATTCATCAATTTTTGTGGGACCATAGAACACCGCGTAAAAAAAAAGAACATTGAAATACTAAGGGAAAGTAAAGATAAAATAGATAGAGGGAGAGAGAAATATCGAGAGGTCAAAGTAGGTTTACTCAGCTGGTGAGATTTGAACTCTACACACATCATGCCTAAATTTAAATCTCGCTGCCAACAGTCCTCTTTAATAGGTGATCTGTAAATTTACCAATATAAGGCATTCTAATCCTATGGAATGCCCTAACTTTTGGAATGGGCTAACTTCCCTTCCTCTTAAAATTTTTCACAAGAAAACATCAAGAGGTTTGAGACTGCATAAGGGCGGTAAGCCCTCGCCACCATTGCACAAACGAGGGCAAGCAACCCCTTGCCAATGGACTAGCGACGGCCAGCCACCCTCACTCTTGCCCCGACACTAGCAACGGCTGCCCTCGCTAGTGAAAAGGGATAAACATAGACTAAGCTCTCCTCTTGATCTTTGTTTCTTCTTAATATTTCACTTTGTTATCCTTTTGGGTTCGTATTTATCTTTTCTAAGCTCTACTCTTGATGCTTGACCCCATCCTCTTTGATGATTTCAATTTCATGATGGGATCAACCATAATTACAAATCAAGGCCTAAACATATTTAGGTTTTTTTTTTTGTCAATCCTACTCTATTCCTACTCTACACTCACTCTCAGACTTTTGTCCCGCCTCTTGCAGGGCGTGGGAGTCAAAACCCACTCCTGAAATTTACGCGTCCACACCCCATCACCTCTAAGAATGTGGGGATTTGAACTTCTCACATCCCCCTTCCAAGTTGGAAGGGTGGCCACTGGGGCGAATCCCAGTGGTTAACATATTTAGGTTTGGAAGTTGCGTTTAATGTGATGTTTATGTCATAAAATACATCTTAAAACCACTCGAGTATGAATGGAATCAGACTTTGAGCAAAAGGCGAGCGACCCTAAAGCCTTTTAAACGTCAAGTTGCTGTCCACGTCCCTCTATCCATTCGCTTTTTCCGATCCCCTGCCCTCGCCCCGGCGCATGTAGGTGGGACGGTGGCTCCGCCTTGCTCCGCCCTCACCTTCTTCTCGGTATCTTTTCTTTTTCTCCCTCCTCCCTCCTTTTCTTTTTCGGTAAGGGGATTCAGTGCTTTCCCAAAAGAAGGTGCCACCGCATGGGACCGCGACGACGCCGTTTCGGGCATCAACCCGAAAGAAAATTCGGCGCTTTCCCCAAAAGAACGGGCCGCGTGGGAGGAGAGCGACGCCGCCGTTCTGGAATTAGTGACAAAGCAAAAGCGGTGAGTTGATCGCCCGCCCCCTCGCGATGCATGAACGAGCATGCATGATCTGAAATTGCAAGGCGACTTTTGTCGTTTACGAACAAAATTAGGGACCGTAAATAAATAGACTTACTTTTTACATTACATCAACGTGACCACGATTGAAAATTACTTTTGAAGCGACGCTATTACTATTTACTACCGCCTAGTTGGTTTGGGTCAAACGACCTGTTGGTTCTTAGCAATTTTTATTTCTTTCATGGTCCTATGAATTTTCCTAAAAGCCCATGGACTTGGAAAAAAAGCGTCCGAAAGAAAGATCCTAGAATTTATTACGTTTTTTGTATTAATTTAGTTCTAAATTTTTTAACTCCATGCCAATTCAATTCTTCTAACTAATTTTGATTGAATATTGTTAACATGGACGCTGAACGACTTATGTGATATAACCGATACTGACGTTAATAACTTTTGATCATATGTTAATATTTTGTATAATTTTTTATTTTCTTTATTTTTATCCTTTTTTTTGTCCTTTCTTTCCTTCTTCCTCCGACCGATCACTAAGGTCTAAAGGTAAGGGACCTTGCCACTGGTGAGGCTTACTTGGCCCCTATCGAGGCTTGAGCCCACGCTAGAGACCTCGAGAGCAACCTCGCATTGGGCTAGTGAGGTCAAGTCTTGCCAATAGACAACAAGGTCCCTTGCCTCTGGTTAGTCACTGAGGTCTAGTAAACAACTAGAGGAAGAGGAATGAAAGAAAAAAAGGAAAAAAAAAAATAATAATAATAATAATAATAATAATAATAATAATAATAATAATAATAATAATAATAATAAAATTTATAAAATATTATTGAAAGTTGCTCATGTCAATGCCGGTCATATCACGAAAGCCAATTGGCATCTACATGAGTAATATCCTGCCAAAATTATTGGAATGACCGAATTGACAATAAATCAAAAAGTTTATAACCATTAACACCAATAAAATATTTAAGACTAAATTGGAACAAATACATACAGATTTAGGACTTTTCTAATACTTTTCCCTCATGAATTTAATTTATTTTTACCAATTGATCTGACCAACCAATTTATTTAATATTAGAAATACTTTTCTGGAGACAAGAGATTTTCAATAAAATGAGCAAGATATTATGATCTATTCTTTATTTTTTTTTCTTTAAAAACCCGTTAATCTCATAAATTAGGCTAGGCGGAAGCTTGAACTTGAATTTGGGGACTATAAAATGATTGCTTGCACATGATGGTGAGTCGAATCAAATAGCTACCGAAAAGTCACCCACACAAATTTGTTCATTCGCCATAAAATTAATCCCATATCATGACTTGCCTTTACTTTATTAGAAATAAGAATATTCGTGATTTCTCGCAGTAGAATGCATTTTGGTATATGTCTGATAATTACTCGTAATTTCTTATGATAAGTTGATGTCATAAAGGTCAAGAGGGAATCGCTAAGTGCCCTAATTAAGTGGAGTCCTAACGTTTTATGGGATGTTGGTGAATATGTGGCCTATCCTGTCTTCTTTAGTGGGTTTAAAGTTGGTCCGTTCTTGCTGACATGAGCCCACCATTATTAATTAGCCTGTGTCCTTGTGGCATATGGGAAAATGTTGTTTGTTAATTCAAGGTCTGTGATTTTGCCATATGGCAAAATTTCTTAATTTACCTCTGCATACGGCTTGACTGTAAATATCTTAGTATCATTTAACTGTGGCCTCATAATTTATCGTTCAGGAATTGCGACAGACTTTTCTCTATAGTAAGAACGGGCCATGTAGGGTCAATTAGCTAGTGGTCCCGCTTATCCCTCTGTATAATAAGAAAAATCTAAAACTACTTTCAATCTAAAAATCTCATCCACAAAGTGAAATAAAATTCAATAAATGATTGTTGACACTTCAGTTTTAGTTGACAATTCAAGTTTTCATTTTATTTTTTTTGTAAAAACACCAAAATGAAAAATAGAAAGATAATGACAACAATAAATAAATAAATAGATTATATGCAACAAATAAAAAAGTAATAAAAAAGATGTTCAATATGGCATCTGTGTGTTTATGGTGTTGAACTGAGCTTACAAAGGAACATTAAAAAAGAAAAAGAAGAAGAAGTAATACAGACATCCGATAAAATGAATAAAGGTGGATGAAAAGGAAAATGATGTAAACGAAAGAGACTATAAGACGACCTTAGCTTAGTTTTGGTGAGACTTGTGTTTAATCTGGCTTGATAGATTTGGGCTTTGGTTATAATGGGACTGGTGAGTCTTGGGCTTAATAAGACTTTGAAAGATTAGATTTCGTTTGATTTTGTTTTGAGGAAAAATCTTGATGTAATAAAGCCTTCTGTGAACCAAACATCCAATTGCAGTCCCCATATTGGAAAAGGGCCTAAGGGCCCGACCCGAGTTCCCAATTCTTAGATATAATTTTTTTTAAATAATGTAAAACAAAAATACAAAAAGTGGAAAATTGTTAGAGAAATAATTGATTAGGTTGTTGGATTGTAATATTAGAATTAGTTTAGTTTCATTTGGATAGTACATGTACGACTTAGGATAATTCTTGATTTTCTCTAGTTTAGATATGGGGATGTTAGTTTATTTAGAAAATTGAATTTGATTTGAACTATACTCATGGAAATTATTGTCATGAGGCTTCATAACAAGGCTAACTTATATTTTTTGCCCGACTTCTATAGGCTTATTTTACTACACTTCACCATTTATTCACTTTTTATTATTCTCAATTTGTTTGTTTGTCGTGATTACTTTTGCATAATTTTCTATTGTGATTCATTTTCTTAGTTAAATGGTTAGGTTTCATTCTATGACCATAACAAATACAAAAACATTGCATGAGCACTTAGCATGCAAGAACTGTGTGGATACTTTAGTCAACAATTAATCAAATTTAGGTATTAAAATGGCACTAGTTAGATGACTAATACAATGAAGTCTCCAATCTTGGATCTCTAGTTGCATAAAAAATAAGATATGTTTTCATTCCTCACTTAATTTCCAATCAACCTCAATAGGTTAATATTGACACTTCGTTTTCATCAAATATATTAATAAATACAAAAAAAAAAAGAGAGAAGGAAAGTAAAAATAAAACAAAAAAAAATAGAAAAAACCAAAGGGCCACAAAAATTAAGAAAGGAATTTATGAAAAAAGAAAAATAATAATTTAAATATATATTTAAAAAAATTTCAACTGGTTCGAGCAAGACTGCTTGGACTAGTTCAATTCAACCCGCTTGGGCTTAACCCACGTATTGGGCCAACGTTTCTTATATCCTCCAATTTTCTCCGGCCCATCGCCTTTTCCTCAACCTAGCTGAGATAGACTATTGCTCACACAAGCTGACAGATCAATGCTCATACAAGCTGATAGATCAATGCTCACATAAGCTGACAGATCAATGCTCTCACAAGCTAATGAATAAATGCTTTCACAAGCTGACGAATAAATGCCCTCACAAGCTGACGTATGATATCGCTCACACAAGCTGACGAATCAATGCTCTCATGAGCTGACGGATCATTGCTAATACAAGCTGACATACGATATTACTCACACAAGTTGACAGATCATTGCTCACCCAAGCTAATGTACAATATTGCTCACACAAGCTGACAGATCATTGTTCACCCAAGCTGACATACAATATTGCTCACACAAGTCGATGAATCAATGTGAACAAGAAAAGTTGATATTCACACTTTTAAAATCCCATGATTCGATTTGATCATTAAAACCATTTTCGATGTCAAAACCCGACACTTGAGATTTTTCTAATTAAATATCAAAATTTCATAATTTTGGAATAAATATCCAAAATCACAATTTTCACTCAATTTGCACAATGTAGCATTCAATTGCATAAACTAACCACACCATTGCAATCAGCATGAAATTCCAATCACCGACTATCTCAGTAAAATTTTCAAAAAATAATAAATAATTAAATAAATACCAAAAATAATTAAATAAATGCAATTAAATACTAAAAATACCAACTTAGGCCAAAAATGCTTAATTAACCACCTAAACTAGCCTAGAAAATTTCCAAACCTATCTAGATAAATAGCACGATCTATCTAGTCCTTAATTATGCTATTCTAACCACCTAACATGCACAATTGAATAATTAAATCACTAATACATGCTAACTAACCAACTAAACCTTAATTAGCCTAAACTAATCAACCCTCAGCATAATTAACTCCATAAGTAGAGTTTAGCAAGTAAACTCATCGGTTTAGCAAGTAAACTCATAAGTTTAGCAATCCGGTGAGTCCACGACGTCGGTGACGTAGAAGCAAGCAACAACCAAGCCCATGGCGACACCAATGGAGGACTGAGCGGGCCTGAAAACGGGCCTAGAAGTCTTAGCTATTGCTGGAACTTCTGCTTCTGATCTTGGCTGCAGGGACCGGTTGAAAGGGCTGCGCGGCTTGGGAAAGGGACACGGCGGGATAGCGGTGGTAGCGGCGGACCGGGCGAAGGCGGTCAACTACTTGGACGAGCAGCCAAGCGACTCGGGACGGTTGCGACGCAGCTTGGCTACGTCGGACAGGGGTGTGAGGACGAGCGGACACGAGCAGGGAGGCGGACGACGCTGGCTTGGCTCGTGAGAGGCACAGTGGGCGAGCGAGCGGCAGTCTTCCGGGACGGTGGCAAGGGCGTCAATGGGCAAGGGGGGACTCTCTCCGGTTTCTCTCTAGTTTTTAAAGCTCAAATTTTGATAAACAATGGATAAAAGTGATTGGTTAAGGGAGAAAAAGACTATAGAAGCTTTGTGGGGTCTCCTTTGACCACAAATATCCCATATCAACTCATGTTCATGTCTCCACCACTTGGGCGGTCATCCATGGCCAATTTGCAAAACAAAATTCCCTCTAGAAGCTTCATTTGATGCTCAAATGTTGCACACCCCTTGGCCTACGAATTTTGGACATTAACCCTCCAAATCCAATTCAATTTCAACTCCAATTTAATCCAATTGATGCCCAAAAATTTAATCAAGATGCCCACACTCAAATTCACATTTTTCCTCATCAATTGAACCCACTTGACGGCCAACAGTGCATTAAAAAACAGTCCTCTAATTTTCCTGGTCCAAAACGGCCCTACTTTGAACTTTCACCCAAAATCTCGGTTTGCAAAAAAATCTTCGGAAGGTAAGTCGACGTTCCTAAAATGAATCGTGACATGACAAAATTTTCAATTTTTGAAATCAGGTTTAAATTCGCAGTTAATTTCAATTGAGTGCGATTTTAGCTTAACCTAACCTACTGGGTAGCTTTTATGAATTTTTAGTACAATTGACCCGTGGTCGATTATTTTCGAGCCACATTGTACTTTTTCGACACATTGGCAACTCTAGGTTGTTGTGAAAATCTCTAGATTTTAAATACAAACACAAGGTACCAAAATAATAGAAAAATTAGTCTAATGCCGATCGATGAGAATTTTGCAATTAGGTGAAATCATCCACACACTAATCACATAGCTCAGTCGAGTTGACCTATCTCCGGTCTCTAATCGACTTTTAACTGTGCCGTAATGACTCTTGCAGATTAGTACAATTGAGCAGTTGATTCTTGGTCGAATTCTCAAGTCTATTGCGTTTAGATTCCTTAACGGCTTTACCTCATAAACTAGTTATCCCATGAGTGATCAGCTTAGGAAAAAGAGTTAGAGGCGCGTCGATGAAAAGCCCAACTTATTCAATCGAAAACAAAACCTAAAAATCAGGATGTCACATCAATTCCTTTTCTCGAGTAGAAACCACAGGCATCCCACATATAAGTTGGATTTTGTTTAAATGATCCAACAAAAAAAATGCAATATCCAAAAAAAAATATGCTGCTCTCCATAATCTAATGCTTCGTAACCTATCTTCAACCTCTCTTGCACATCCTTAGCAAGAATTTCTTCAATTTCTCAGATGTATCTTTCCATGCTTCTATTGCCTTTCCACGTAAGTATGACCCTATAACTTTAAGTGCTAAAGAAAGGCCCCCAATAATAAATATGACATCATGAGAGATATGCTTATAATCACTCGGAGGAAAATCATTTCGAAATTCATGTCTACTAAACAAAATCAACAATGGATTCGGAGACAACTTTTCAAGTTCATTCAAGTGGCTAGCCTTAACATTGTCAAGAATACTCTTGTTTAAACCCACTACCATCTATGACCAAAGCATTCAAGTGAGTATTATTATCCATATCATCAAGAAGAGCGAGGATTTTCTTACTTGTACATCAGGATTTGAGTATACATATTCCGTCATCGACATTAGACATTCCCCATGAGCTTTCTATTACATCAAAAATGAGCTGCTTTTGTGGGCATTCAATACCCTAGCGTTGAGATGTTTCTCGAATATTTGCCACAAAGCTACGATTCTCAAAATCGCTAAATAGCTTGTTGTATAACACCTTTGTAAGAGTTGTCTTACCGATGCCGCCCATTCCATAAATTCCAATGATCCATGTACCATTGAAATTAGCATCTATCTTGCTTATAATCTATTCCACATGATCATCAGTTCCCATTTGCTGGAAGCATAATCCTCAAATATAATCGGGATCGAAATCTTAGATTGCATGATATTGTGGAGAAGCTTCACAATATTATGAAAAGTCTATAGAACAAAAATAATATATGTTTAGAGGGTTATATTACATGGTCACACATATATCCCACATATATCGCACACAAATATGAAAGCAACAATAGCAAATTGACAAAGTTAACTAAAGGTTGACAACAAAGGTGTAGATTGCACCAATTGTTAAAGGTAAAAGACTACATTAAAGAAAAAAAAAGAATTAGACAGAGGAACAAATTGCACAAACAATAACATTTAATAAACCTATACTTAACCCAACTTGAAAAATAAAATCGAACAATTTCCTTTCCAAGATCTTTCTGTTGATCACGCATAATTAGTGTGCCATTTTTGCCAATTTTAATTAGGGACATAAGACTTAAAACTTCAATCCATTTCCTCGGGAAAAAACCATAGGCATCCCAAATATAAGTTGGCTTTTGTTTAGATCATCCAATGAAAAAACATGCAATATCCAAAAAAATATTTTGCTTTCCATAATCTAATGTTTCGTAACTTGTCTTCAACCTCTCTTGCACTTCCTTAGCAGGAATTTTCTTCAATTTCTCAGGTGTATCTTTCCATGCTTCCTTTGCCTTTCCACGTAATTATGACCCTATAACTTCAAGTGCCCCTAGTAATAAATACGACGTAATGAGAGATATGCTTATAATCACTCAGAGGAAAATTATTTCGAAATGCATGTCTACTAAACAAAAACGATGATAGATACGGAGGCAACTTTTCAAGTTCATACAAGTGGCTAGCCCTAACCTTGTCAAGAATACTCTTGTTTCTAGTTGTGATGATGACTATACTTCCCGCTTTAAACCCATCTACGACCAAAGCATTCAAGTGAGTATTATTATCCATATCATTAAGAAGAGCGAGGACTTTCTAACTTGTACATCGGGATTTGAGTATACGTAGTATGTCATCGACATTAGACATCCCCATGAGCTTCCTATTACGTAAAAAATGAGCTGCTTTTGTAGGCATTCAATACCCTCGCGTTGAGATGTTTCTCGAATATTTGCCACCAAGCTACGATTTTCAAAATCGCTAATTAGCTTGTTGTATAACACCTTTGCAAGAGTTGTCTTTCCGATGCTGCCCATTCCATGAATTCCAATAATCCATGTACCATTGAATTAGCATCTATCTTGCTTATAATTTGTTCCACACGATCATCAGTTCTCATTTGCTGGAAGCGTAATCATCATATATAATCGGGATCGAAATTTTAGATTGTGTGATATTGTGGAGAAGCTCCGCAATATTATGAAAAGTCTGTAGAACAAAAACAATATATGTTTAAAGGGTTATATTACATGGTCGCACATATATCACATGTATATTGCACATATATCGCACACAAATACAAAAGCAACAATAGCAAATTGACAAATCCAACTACATTTTCTAGACTTCTTTTGATGTTCTAAACGAACAATTTCTCTTCCAAGATCTCTCAGTTGATCATGCATCATTAGTGTGCCATTTTTGCCAATTTTAATTAGGGACATAAGACTTAACACTTCAATCCCTTTCCTCGGGAAAAAACCACAGGCATCTCACATATAATTTGGATTTTGTTTAGATCATCCAATGAAAAACATGCAATATCCAAAAAAATACGTTGCTCTCCATAATCTAATGCTTCGTAACTTGTCTTCAACCTCTCTTGCACTTCCTTAGCAGGAATTTTCTTCAATTTCTCAAATGTATCTTTCCATGCTTCCTTTGCCTTTCCACATAAGTATGACCCTATAACTTCAAGTGCTAAAGGAAGGCCCCTAGTAATAAATACGACGTAATGAGAGATATGCTTATAATCACTCGGAGGAAAATTATTTCGAAATGCATGTCTACTAAACAAAAACGATGATAGATACGGAGGCAACTTTTCAAGTTCATACAAGTGGCTAGCCCTAACCTTGTCAAGAATACTCTTGTTTCTAGTTGTGATGATGACTATACTTCCCGCTTTAAACCCATCTGCGACCAAAGCATTCAAGTCAGTATTATTATCCATATCATCAAGAAGAGCGAGGACTTTCTAACTTGTATATCGGGATTTAAGTATACGTATTCCGTCATCGACATTAGACATCCCCTTGAGCTTCCTATTACGTAAAAAATGAGCTGCTTTTGTAGGCATTCAATACCCTCGCATTGAGATATTTCTCGAATATTTGCCGACAAGCTACGATTTTCAAAATCGCTAAATAGCTTGTTGTATAACACCTTTGCAAGAGTTGTCTTACCGATGCCGCCCATTCCATAAATTCCAGTGATCCATGTACCATTGAAATAAGCATCTATCTTTCTTATAATCTGTTCCATATGATCATCAGTTCCCATTTGCTAGAAGCGTAATCCTCAGATATAATTGGGATCGAAATTTTAGATTGCGTGATATTGCGAAGAAGCTCCACAATATTATGAAAAGTCTATAGAACAAAAATAATATATGTTTAGAGGGTTATATTACATGGTCGCACATATATCGCACATATATCGCACACAAATACGAAAGCAACAATAGCAAATTGACAAATCCGACTACATTTTCTAGGCTTCTTTTGATGTTCTAAATGAACAATTTCTCTTCCAAGATCTCTCATTGATCATGCATCATTAGTGTGCCATTTTTGCCAATTTTAATTAGGGACATAAGACTTAACACTTCAATCCCTTTCCTTGGGAAAAAACCACAGGCATCCCACATATAATTTGGATTTTGTTTAGATCATCCAATGAAAAACATGCAATATCCAAAAAAATATGTTGATCTCCATAATCAAATGCTTCGTAACTTATCTTCAACCTCTCTTGCACTTCCTTAGCAGGAATTTTCTTCAATTTCTTATATGTATCTTTCCATGCTTCCTTTGCCTTTCCACATAAGTATGACCTTATAACTTCAAGTGCTAAAAGAATGCCCCTATAATAAATATGACATCATGAGAGATATGCTTATAATCACTCGGAGGAAAATCATTTCGAAATGTATGTCTACTAAACAAAAACAACTATGGATTCGGAGGCAACTTTTCAAGTTCATACAAGTGACTAGCCCTAGCCTTGTCAAGAATACTCTTGTTTCTTGTTGTGATGATGACTATACTTCCCGCTTTAATCCCATCTGCGACCAAAGCATCCAAGTTAGTATTATTATCCATATTATCAAGAAGAGCGAGGACTTTCTTACTTGTACATCAGGATTTGAGTATAATTATTCCGTCGTCGACATTAGACATCCCCTGAGCTTCCTATTACGTAAAAAATGAGCTGCTTTTGTAGACATTCGATACCCTGCGTTGAGATGTTTCTCGAACATGTGAGGTGTTCATGCAGGTGCGCAAATCACCAATTTAACACCCAAGAAAGCAATTAAATAATGCAGGACTTACCACAAAGCAACGAAAGCATTTGCAATGTTAAATTAAAATCCATATCAACAACCCTAGATATGGTTTCCAATTAACAAGCAATTACTCAATTTTTGTTTTCTCTTTTTCAACGAAAATATAGTCCATATGCAATGGAATGCTTTTAATCTAATATGAAATGATATGGCATGGTAATATGTCCTAAACTATATGAATGAATAAGAATTTTTGTGATTTCTTAATGAACATGCAATAATTAAATATGCAATCTAAATTAACCAAAATGACTTAATTCTAATGACGTGCAATGCAATACAATGACGTACAAAATTATTTCAACTAAAATGACATGCAACATGCAATTTAATATGCGAGCTATATGTCATGCGACATTTATTAAATGACCTAATCTAATGACAGGCAATTTCATTAGAAATGGACCTAACAACAATCAATAAATGACGTGCATTTCATGAACCTAATTCTATATGACATAGGCATTTTTATTTTCCTAACAAAAACATGTGATTTATCTAGGAGAGATTATCTACCTATAATTGATAAACATGTAATCCTAACATGCAATGATGTGCAAAGAATGCCTTAATTCAACATGATATGTGCATGATGAGTTTTTTGTGTTTTTATATTAATTTCGAAATTAAAATTTCACATGCAATTCAAATAATGATAAAACTAACATCCTAAATGGATGTGCTTTCTTTTTTTTGGTTTTCTTTTCCTTGATTCAAAATGAAATTATTATTCTAAATATAAAAAAAAAACCTAATCCTAATTCAACATTTTTTTTAATTTTTAAACTTCGAAATAAGATTGCAATTTTAATCCTAAACAAGAAATATTCTAAAGCAAATCTATTTCTAACTCAAATATCTTTTGATTTTTCTTTTACGAAAATAAGATTGACTCAACCAACTTGATGATAGCAAATCAAACAAGATAAGATTGATATCCAAAAATTGACGAACCATATCTCGCGCATGAGATCGGGTTGGAGAATTTTAAATTAAATCACGAATTGAATCTCAGGCTTGAGATTGGATTGTCGATTTTTATAAGAAATTGCGAGTTGGATTTCGGGCACGAAAATCGGACTGTCAATCCCTAGCTTGAGGGACTATTTCAAATTGGGATATCAATAATATATTAAGGAACAATTCCACTAAAACAGAATATTAAAGAAATAATAATAAAAAACATAAAAGAGAAACTACCTAATCTGATTTTTCTTTTTCTCTTTTGTTTTTCTGTTTTCTTTTTCCCTTCCCAAGCACGGATTGCTCGTGGCAAGTCACCTAGGGCAACTGTCGACGGTCCGGCAGGGGCAGCTCCGGCGAAGGGAAGGCACAGTTGGTCACGGGTCAGGCGGGACAGGGACGGCACGGTTGAAGCAACCGGCGCTCGGGCACCGGCGAAAGGGGTGTCGCGGCATTGCTGGCGTCGAGCAGACCACCGGAAATGTAGCAGCAACTGGCGAAGAAGGCTCGGCAGAAGGCTGCTGTGGGCGTCGCTCGAAGAGGGGCGAAACAAAGACAAAAGCGGCGTCACGGGCGAGACCAATCGGGTGGCGATGCAGATCAGCAGCAGTCGCGGCTTCACGGGCAAAACAGAGCCGGATCGTCGGAGTAGAGGCGAGCAAGGTAGAGCGCACGATGCAAGGGTGTCACGGGAGCAGCAATAACGGTCGTCGGAGGGAAAGCTCGGAGCCGACGCAATGCAGGCGGTGGGCAAATCTGGCTCAGGTCCGACCGCGACAGAGCTTTGGTGGGCTGAAGGGTGCGGCCGAGGTGGGTCGCGGACTACCGGCATTACAGAGGCGCGAGATTGCAGTGGTGCGGGGGATGCGAGATCGCAACGTGGCGGCGCGGCGTTGGACGGAGCGAGCGGAGCGGGGCTCGGGCGCGGTGGGCTTCGTGGCTGCAGGTGGAGGGCAAAGCAGAGTCGGCGAGCATGAGGGAGACGATGAACAGTAAACATCCCCTCACCTCTACCTTTTTACTTTTTACCTTTTCCCTTCTCTCTCTCTCTCTCTCTCTGTTGTCACTGTTCGTGCTGCACTTTTTCACTTCTTTTTTTAGCCTTCGACGAAGAGAATTCCCCTAGAAAAAGCCCCCCGCTTTTCTCTACCGTACACTGTCTCCTTTTATAGACAAACATAATGTGATCTTCGTAGAATATTTCGAAAATTGCCTATAACCTCCGAATCACAAAATATTTTTATCTCATGAATATTCTCCTTATCTCCTAAATATTTTCTACTAATTTTTAAAGATAAGATCACAACCCGATTTTCTTAAATTCCAAAATCATTATTTCAAATCTCAATTTCAGAAAATGGGTTCGGGCTAACTTGTAGTCTTTATGGGCTTAGTCCGATCAATTTGAACCCATCCGCACCGGTCCAATAAATAAAATGACAATTAAAATAAAATGCACCTACATCTATATGCTATGTAATTAATATTTTTTTTGATAAAATTAAACCCTAATTTTTAATGACTAAGCGGGCCGTTAAAATTTAGGTGTCAACACGTGATATTGCGGAGAAGCTCCACAATATTATGAAAAGTCTATAGAACAAAAATAATATATGTTTAGAGGGTTATATTACATGGTTGCACATATATCGCACACAAATACAAAAGCAACAATAGCAAATTGACAAATCCAACTACGTTTTCTAGGCTTCTTTTGATGTTCTAAACAAACATTTTCCTTTCCAAGATCTCTCAGTTGACCATGCATCATTAGTGTGCCATTTTGCCAATTTTAATTAGGGACATAAGACTTAACACTTCAATCACTTTCCTTGGGAAAAAACCACAGGCATCCCAAATATAAGTTGGCTTTTGTTTAGATGATCCAATGAAAAAACATGCAATATCCAAAAAAATCTTTTGCTCTCCATAATCTAATGCTTCATAACTTGCCTTCAACCTCTCTTGCACTTCCTTAGCAGGAATTTTCTTCAATTTTCAGATGTATGTTTCCATGCTTCCTTGCCTTTCCACATAAGTATGACCCTATAATTTCAAGTGGTAAAGGAAGGCCCCTAGTAATAAATACGACGTCATGAGAGATATGCTTATAATCACTCGGAGGAAAATCATTTCGAAATGCATGTCTACTAAACAAAATCCAATGGATTCGAAGGCAACTTTTCAAGTTCATACAAGTGGCTAGCCCTAGCCTTGTCAAAAATACTCTTGTTTCTAGTTGTGATGATGACTATACTTCCCGCTTTAAACCCACTACCGCCTGCGACCAAAGCATCAAAGTTAGTATTATTATTCATATCATCAAGAAGAGCGAGGACTTTCTAACTTGTACATCGGGATTTGAGTATACGTATTCTGTCATCGACATTAGACATCCCCCATGAGCTTCCTATTACGTCAAAAATGAGCTGCTTTTGTAGGCATTTAATACCCTCACATTGAGATGTTTCTCGAATATTTACCACAAAGCTACGATTCTCAAAATCTCTAAATAGCTTGTTGTATAACACCTTTGCAAGAGTTGTCTTACCGATGTCGCCCATTCTATAAATTCCAATGATCCATGTACTATTGAAATTAGCATCTATCTTGCTTATAATCTGTTCCACACGATCATCAATTCCCATTTGCTGGAAGCGTAATTCTCAGATATAATCGAGATCGAAATCTTAGATTGCGTGATAATTCAGAGAAGCTCCACAATATTAAAGTCTATAGAACAAAAATAATATATGTTTAGAGGGTTATATTAGATGGTTGCACATATATTGCACACAAATACGAAAGCAACAATAGCAAATTGATAAAGTTAACTAAAGGTTGACAACAAAGGTGTAGATTGCACCAATTGTGAAAGGTAAAAGACTACATTAAGGGAAAAAAAATTAGACAAAGGAACAAATCGCACAAACAATAACATTTAATAAACCTATACTTAACCCAACTTGAAAAATAAAATCGAACAATTTCCCTTCCAAGATCTCTCAGTTGATCATGCATCATTAGCATGCCATTTTTGCCAATTTTAATTAGGGACATAAGACTTAACACTTCAATCCCTTTCCTCAGGAAAAAACCATAGGCATCCTAAATATAAGTTGGATTTTGTTTAGATCATCCAATGAAAAAACATGCAATATCCAAAATAATCTTTTGCTCTCCATAATCTAATACTTCGTAACTTATCTTCAACCTCTCTTGCACTTCCTTAGCAGGAATTTTCTTCAATTTCTCAGATGTATCTTTCCATGCTTCCTTTGCCTTTTCACATAAGTATGACCCTATAACTTCAAGTGGTAAAGGAAGGCCCCTAGTAATAAATACGACGTCATGAGAGATATGCTTATAATCACTCGGAGGAAAATCATTTCGAAATGCATGTCTACTAAACAAAATCCACGATGGATTCAGAGGCAACTTTTCAAGTTCATACAAGTGGCTAGCCCTAGCCTTTTCAAGAATATTCTTGTTTCTAGTTGTGATGATGACTATACTTCCCACTTTAAACCCACTACCGTTTGCGACCAAAGCATCGAAGTTAGTATTATTATCCATATCATCAAGAAGAGCAAGGACTTTCTTACTTGCACATCGGGATTTGAGTATACGTATTTTGTCATCAACATTAGACATCCCCATGAGCTTCCTATTACATAAAAAATGGGCTGCTTTTGTAGGCATTCAATACCCTTGTGTTGAGATGTTTCTCAAGTATTTGCCACAAAGCTACGATTCTCAAAATCGCTAAATAGCTTGTTGTATAACACATTTGCAAGAGTTGTCTTACCGATGTCGCCCATTCCATAAATTCCAATGATCCATGTACCATTGAAATTAGCATCTATCTTGCTCATAATCTGTACCACACGATCATCAATTCCCACCAACCGTTCAGGAACAATTAGGTGGGAAAGGCCTTTTTAACTCACTCATAACTCTTATGACGTCCCTTTTCACTAATGCTACTTCATGCCTATCAATTAATAATACAAAATTTAAATATATGATAGCAATGTTTATGTGCTTTTTTCAAGATATTTATGATAAACTTAACAATGTTTTTGTGGAGAATAACGTACCCATCAGCTATTTTCTCCGATTCCCATCCTTTTAAGGAACTGACTTCGTTGAGTGCTTCTTCCCATTTTGTCACAACCATTTGACCAGAATTCTTTTTATGTGCATTGATGGCATCTCCAAATCTCTCCTTGAGATGTCGAACTTGTGAGGGTTCCGCTTTGTAAAATATGGGCAACACTACTTGCTCTCCACTTCTCCTGAGCTTCAACATCTAAGCCAGCTCTTGATAGCACCATTTGTTGGAAGTGTTATCGTCAGATATATCGCACATATATCACACACAAATACGAAAGCAACAATAGCAAATTGACAAAGTTAACTAAAGGTTGACAACGAAGGCATAGATTGCACCAATTGTGAAAGGTAAAAGACTACGTTAAGGAAAAAAAAGAATTAGACAGAGGAACAAATCGCACAAACAATAACATTTAATAAATCTATACTTAACCCAACCTGGGAAAAAAAAAAAAAGCGAGCTAATCATTGCAAATGAATGGAGGTCTCATTTATCATAGCAAGCAACACATAAGAAGTCAATGAAGAAGAAGAAATTATAAGAAAGATCCAAACTTCAAAAATGTGGAAAAAGCATGGCCCAACAACTTATAGAAGTCATGCTTTTTCAGAAAGTGCTTTGTCAAACACTAGAAATCATATATAAGGCTATTGATGTGATTTCTAAGCTAACATCATAGATGATTTTGTTACTATGAGGTAAGTCCCGTAATTTATTTATTGTTTTATTGGATGTTAAATTAGTGTTTGCACACGCACATGATCACCTTATATATTATGGAGTAATAAAATGAATCAACGTTGCTTACTAAACATTTTTTTCATTAAAAAAAAAGGTACTGAAAGAGTATTAGAGAAATATCTAGTGTAATCAAGTTTTTGTACCTAAAATCTTTAATTCACAGAAGTAAAGTAAATCTTTCATTATTTTACTTTGGTTTATGACCAACTCACGGTAAACTAATTAGTGGCGACTTCTGAATATAAATTATTTGCATTTTAAGAACTTAAAACCTAAGTTGCCAGTTGCTATTGGCTTAGAAGAGTCCAGGTTAAGTCTAGGTTTAATAATCTATTAATCAAACTATAGGTGCTGCACCACAAGGGTAGGTCACAACATATGTTATATTGAATTAGTTGTAGTTTTGAGAGGTATTTTACTTGATGATTCTAATGTTGTGGGAAGTTGTCCGATGACCGTCGAAATCAATAATCGGATTAGTGGTTGATGATGAAGTGTGGAAAGTCGAAGTGCTGGTCGATTACCCAATGAGTTCACTGGTGGTAGACCCTCAATGCAGGACTCAGTGATGTCGAAGATAAAGCTAAGGAAGAATATGTAGAGAAAAGGAGAAACAAGAAAAAAAAGGAAAATAGAAAAATAGGAAATAATAGATTTTTTTTTTTTTAAGTATCAAAAGAAATGGTTATGATGAAGATCGGACTTTGTTTGCCTATTAAAAGTGGATTGGGTTATTTTCTAAGTTTGGATTGGAAGTTGAGATGGAGAATTGATTTGGACCGAATATTATGGATTGGAAATGCTAGGCTAGGCTATAGAGACGGGTGGAAGACTGAATTTGGCGAATTGGCTAAATAATGATAAATGTAGGTAAGGGTTAAGATTGAGTTGAATTTAGATTCAAATTAGATTGTGGGATGGGTGTATAAAATTAGGTAAATTCATGAATCGGGTTGATATATTTGGACTAAACCTTAAAGCCAATTCAAATTAAGACTTCACATGGACCATTAGGGTTCAAATCATACCAATAGTTGGACCAAATTTCTTGACCCGGTCTGGAATCCATTTTCCAAAATTAACAAAATTCAAAAATTAATAAAAAAAAAAATAGAAAACATTAAAAAAATAAAGAAAATAATAATGAAATTTTTTGAAAATTCAAAAAATTTACAAAAAGTTTAGAATTAATTGCTGCCTAGTTTCATTAACTTTTTTTTTTTTAAGTGTTAATTCTAGTTTAGAATTATTTTAGCTTTAAAAAAAAGTGTGAAAATATTTTGAAAAATTGAACCCAAAATTAAATAAGCCTAAGGCTTTACAATAGATTTTTTGAATGCTTTCATTTTTAGAGACAATGTTAAGTTACTATCTGCGTACTTTTATTTTGATTTTACTTAATTTCATTCTTTCAATACATTCTTTTCTCTTTCTTAAAATGATTAGAATAAATTTGATTGATAAAAGGCTGCCTAATCACCTAAGTAGCATCGATACTAACACACGATACGCTATACGACATAACACGACATGACGATACGTCGATTTTCAAAAAATAGAGAATTTTGATACGTTAGGACACATTGTATATTATATATATAAATAATAAATTATTATTTTTGTGATTATTTCAATCAAATTATTCTAATTTGAATTCACAAATAAATAAATAATAATAAATTCTTATAATAAATTTACACTAAAATATTATTCCACAATTTATTAATAGGGTTAATATCCTAAAAACCTCAAACTGATACATAAGTGACAAATTTACCAAAACCTAAATTTTTTACCATGAAAAACCCCAAACTTGTACATCCGTGACAAATTTATCTCAACTAATCAAGAAACCCTAAATTGGTATATCTGTGACAAATTTACTTTAAACAAATTTATTTGACCACCAAAAATCACAAATTGATACATTTGTGACAAATATATCCCCCATTAAATTAAATTAATATCACAAAAAATCATTAAAATTGTATAACTGTGACAAACGGAGAATAAAAACCTAAATTGGTATACCGATCAATTATCACGTGTTATTCAACTTAGTAATGTGACAAATATATCCTCCGTTAAATTAAATTAATATAAAAAAATCACAAAAATTGTATAACTGTGACAAACGAAGAATAAAATCCCAAATTGGTATACTGATCAATTATCACGTGTCATTCAACTTAGTCATTTGATAGTAAAATTTAATAGAAATTAATAGACCGTAAATTTGTCACAAGTATACCAATTTGGGGTAAATTTGTCAAAGATGTACCAATTTGGGATTTTTAGCGGTCAAAAAATTAGTTTATGGTAAATTTGTTACAAGTGTACCAATTTTGGGTTTTTCAATATATTAACCCTTATTAATATCCTTCATTATTTCAATTTGACAAATTTAACTCCATTTCAATAAATCCATAAAACTTGGAAAGAGAAAAAAAAAAGTAATTCATATTCTAGACTTGCATGTCAGAAGTATTGAAAGAAAAAAAGAAAAGACTTGAGAGTAAATTGTGTATCGAGAAAAGTGAAAGTCAAAAGAAAAGAGAATAAAATGTTAAGGAGTTTGTTTGGTTTAACATTTTTTTTTTTTATTCCGAAACGGGAAAAACAAAAAAAAGTGTTTTGTTCGGGAACACTTTTTGAACAAAAAGATGCATTTGGTAAATTTGTTCCGGGAATAAAAAATAAACAGAAACACGTTTGGTAAATTTTTGTTCTTTTTTTTTTTTTTTTAATTTTTTAATATTTTTATTTTCATTTTTCATTTTTTCCTTTTTTTCATTTTTTCCTTTATTTTTATTTTTTTCTTTCGGCTGGTCGCCGGCGGCCTCGCCCAGCCACGGCGAGGCTCGCCGGCCCCCGGGCGAGGCCGAGCCTCGCCCAAATTCGGCGAGGCTCGAGCTCGCCCGCGCGGCGACGCCTCGCCTCGCCGGGGGCTAGCGACGCTCCGGCGAGATCGCCGACCCTCAACGGCTTCGCCGCCCTCGACGGCCGGCCATGGCCGAGGCCGGCGACCAACCAAAGAGAAAGAAGAAGAAAAGAGGAAGAGAAGAGAAGAGAGAGAAGAAGAAACAAAAACAAAAAAATTGTTTCTTCAAAATTGTTTTTGGAACGAGAAACAACTTTTTTTTTGTTTCTCGTTTGCATTCTTTTCGAGTTCTTGAAACAAAAAAACAAAAAAAGAACGTAAACGCAAACAAACGTTTTGTTCTTTTTTTGTTCCCTAACAAAAAAACAGAAAATTTGTTTATAAACAGAAACAAGAAATGAAAACATGCAGGGCCTAAGTTTCTTTTTTTCTTTCCTAATTTGTTATTTTTATTTTTCATATATATTTTGACATTTCATTTATTGAAAATTTTTAAAATTGATATCGCATGTCGGAATCGTTTATCGAAAACTCGAATGTCGGAATTTCAATTCAAGTGTCGAAAAAATTGACCATGTGTCGAAGTTTCCAACACGTATTGACCGAGTGTCCGAGAGTTAGACACATGTCGAAGATCCAACATGACATGAAGGCTCTCGAAAAGTGTTGATACTTCCTAGCCAATCACTTTGGTTAGCAAATAGTTAAATATAAATTTCAAAATGGTACTAGTTACATGATTAGTGTAATTAAGTCTCCGATTCCTTAATTTCTGGTTACGTAAAAAGTGACGTAACCTACTATATCTCACTTGGGTTTTAGCCAACCTCATTAGGTTAATGACAACTCCTAGAATTATTAAGTTATTAAGAGCTCAAAATTGAATATCGTAGCGTCACACGAAATATGAGCTTGGAAGAGAGAGCACTCAAAATTGATGGGTCGTTTAGGATAACATTAGATGATATGTTTGAATTGTCTTTTGTAGAAATCAATTCGAACTATCTTTCAAGTAATTACCTCTAAATCTATTCCTCAAGGGCAACCCCTCAAGGGCAAATCGTGACAACTTAGCGACTCTACTTAGGAATTGAGGACTAAGACTTAATATAACTTGACTGTTTGTTAACTAACACGATTTTATGGTAGTGCTTGTCGTGAAAAATGAGGTAAGAGATGAAGTGATTATTGACTTATCTATTTTGTAGGTTGGTGTAAAAATGTTTATTTACGTGGATGAAATTGAAGGGATGTTTTGATATCAATTGTTGCGCATGGTCCTATATACTTTAACACTATATTTTGCACGTACAATCCACGATCTAAAACCACAATACAATCGATATTTTGGTACCTCCTATGAGTTTCCTAATGCAATTAGGGCTTTAGATCGCAGGTTGTGCATGTAAAGTGTAGTGTTAAAGCATATAAATACGTACGTAAGAATTGATATTAAAATACTGTTTTAATTTCATTCACATAAATATGCATTTTTACACCAACCTATCGAATAAATATGTTAACAATCACTCCACCCCTTATAACTCCCAACTTACATAAACATTTACGACAATATTAACAGACTTACCTCATTCTTCGCGACAAGGCAATGCCATCAAACCATGTGAGTTAACAAACAATCAAATTATACTAAGCCTAAGTCCTCAAATCCTAGTGGAGTTGCCAAATTATTGCAACCTATCTGCGAAGGGACGCCCTCGAGGAATGGATTTAGAGGTAATTACTCAAAAGACAATTTGAATTGGTGTCCACAAAAGACAGCTTGAACACATTATCTAATTTTGATTTGAAATGACTCATCGGATTGAGTGCAATGTCTCCTCAAGCTCATATCTCACGTGACGTTGCAATATTCAATTTTGAGTTCTTAACAACTAAATATTTCTAGAATCGCCACTAACTAATAATATCGGCTAGAAAAATGTATGAGAGAATATGTCACTTTCTATGAGAGATTTAGCGATCGGGGACTTGATTACACTAGTAATGTAACTAATATCTTTTTGAAATCTAAACTTAACCATTTGCTAACCAATTCATTCTAATCATTTTAAGAATAAGAAAATAATGTATTGAAAGAATGCAATTAAGTAAAATCAAAATGAAAATACGCAAACTATGACCTAACATGATCTAACATTGTCTCTAAAAAAGAAAGCATTCAAAAAATCTATTGTAAAGCCTTGAAAACTAATTCAATTTTGAGTTCAAATTTTTCTAATGATTTTCACACATTTTTAAGGCTAAATAATTCTATTCTAGAATTAACAATAAAAAAATCTTTAAAAAAGTTAGAAATTAATTTCTAAATATTTTCTAATTTTTTTGAATTATTATTATTATTATTATTATTATTATTATTATTATTATTATTATTATTATTATTATTATTATTAAACGTTTTCTATTTTTATTATTTTCAAATTTGGAAAATGGGCTCCAAATCAGGTTAGGAAATGCGACCCGATTATTGGTCCGACTCAAACCCTAATGATCCAGGTGGAGTTTGAATTTGGGTTGGCCCTAAGGTCTAACCCGAATATATCAACCCGGCCTATGAATCTACCAATTTTGTATAGTCAGCTCACAATCCAATTTGAATCCGAATCCAACTTAATCTCAGCCTATACCTAAATTTGTTACTATTTAGCTACATTGCCTAACCCAATCTTAAGTCCGTCTCTTTAGTCTAACCCAACATTTCTAATCCATAATATTCGGCCCGGATCGGCTCTTTAGCCCAACTTCCAATCAAGATCTAGACCATAACCCAATTCAGCTTTAATAAGCGGACTTGAGCCGAACTTCAATATACCCATTTCTTTTTATACTTTCTATTTATATATATTTATATTTATATTTAATTATTGCCCTATTTTTCTATTTTCATTTTCTTTCTTTCTTTTTTTTCATCGTGTCTTTTTCCTTGGCTTTATCTTCTCTATCATTGAGACTTGCATTGAGGGCTTCCCACCAGTGAGCTCACCAGGCAACGTTGACCACTATCTCCTATCGTCGATGCATGCCGGCCAACAGTTCCCGACTTTTAACACTTTACAGTCAGCCAAAATCCGACCACTGGTTTCGACTGTCACCGAACCACCTCCGACAGTGTTAAACTTATCGAAAAAAATACATCTCGAAAACATGTATATGCATATGAGAATGGCGAAATGTGAGACTAATTACAGTGGCTTTAATTATGAGCTTCTCTTGCAAGAGGAATGGATTTTTAGGGAGGGGGCATTCGTCCATGACTGACTAGATAATGTGCGAAACATGACATAAAAAACGAAGCAAAAACTTGGCATCATCTTTAGTTTAATCAATCATTAGAGTGAAAATGAATCAAACTTAGATCAAAACAAAATCATGTAGCTGAATGTATGCCATGGGTTTTAACATGCTTCTAAAGTATATTGTGAAACATATGGTGTGCGACGTAAAACATGAATTCTGTATTTAATTTCTATGCGTCTCTCAATCTAAAGAAGAAACAAAGAGACCTAAATCAATATTATCTATCAAAAAGCAAGTCTAGTTTCACGTGATCAAGCCATGAATCTACCAGTTAAACTCGTTCTTACTGATTTCAAAGAACTAATAAAATCAGAGCTGAATAGGAGTGTCTACTTGGTTATTGAAGCGAAGCAAGTTTGAAATCTAGCCAACTGAGCTTGGAGAAGTTATCGGTTTCCTTCCTCCTAATGGCTAACCACCTTGATTGACGTTCTTTCTTCTTTAGCTAATAACAGATGCGGTGATCGACGTATGGCATTTTCTGGCCAACTGAGAGTGACGAAACTGGAAATGAATTCTCAGGTTGACTTTTTTGATGGAATTTCCCGACCTTCCTCCTCAAACTCTTAGAAAAAACTCGTCTCTGATCTCCCCTCTTCGCCTCTTTCCTTTCTCGATCTTAGCATCCGGACAAAAACCAGTTCTCGATCTTGTCATTCGAAACAAACCTTGGCCAGCTTAGTGACCTTCTAGAATCTTTTTCCGCTTGGTTCCTCCATCGGTGATGCAATATCTCCGTCACTGTTGTTTGCTTCAGAGACAGTTTTGGTTAGAAACGCTGGGATATTCTTTGAGCAATGTGTATGAGAAAAAAGAGTGAAAGAAGGACCGGATTGGAAACAAAAAAGAAATTAGGTTGAGAAATAGAAGATGGGCTAGAGAAAATTGGGGAAATATATACTTACCAAAAAAAAAAAAATTTGGGGAAATATGAAAAGGATTGGCCTAATGTGTGGGTTAGGCTCGAGCGAGACGGATTATAGTCCCAAGCGGGCTGAGTCGAATCGATTGTATTTTTTTAAAAGAAATATATTTTTTAATTAAATTTTCATACGTTTCTTTCTTCATTTTCGTGGCCTATTTGATATTTACTATCTTTCAATTTTTTTGGTTTACTTTTACTTTCTTTTTTTTGTACTTATTATTATATTTGATGAAAACAAGGTGTAAACTGCTGGTAATGACTCCTCATGTAGAATTCTCATAGAGTTAATTGAATAGAAATGAAAATCCAACAACACATGAGATAAGTGTTAGAAAGAACCCATACTAATTGAGGACCATCAACCTTTTACTCGACATTAGTTTTGAACCTGTCATTTCTTGTATGAGCCAATTCAAGGCTTCACGACAATGATTACCACATAGTGACCCTCCCAACAACAATTTATGCACATTTGGAGGTAATGTCAAGTTGGGAGCCAACGGTCCTCAATCGGTGTAAATTCTCCCAAATCTTTACATCGAGTGATTTGGGATCTTGCATTTTACTTTTGATTATTTCTAAGAAAATTATTTGTGAAGAGGAGTTGGCACTAATTTGTTAGGGTTCATTAGAAAGTGAGTAAAATATGAGAGCATATCTTACTTTCTACGTAAGGAGAAAATATTAGGTTCATTTTATTTGACGGCATGGGAAATAAGAAGGGTCTCAAGAATGTGACATGTGTCACGTATGTGCCCAATTTGTCGCGTTGACTCTCTCTTGTTGACTCTCTCTCTCTTCACCTTCACCATAGTTGAAGCTATGTAAACCTTTGTCTCTTCCCCCCAAAAGAACTCTAGCATCACCCAACAAACAAGAAGAGACGAACAAAACCAATTGATCTTTATTCCTATCTGAAACTCAATCGATTTCCTGTTTTGATTCCGATCGCCGATTTTGTGTGGGTTTCGATTTCGAGCCGACCCATTTTAGGCTGCTTTTGTCTTCATCGGTGCTAAGAATCGAGGTTTCTTGGAAGGGTGTGGGTTCTCCACCTCGTCGTCCACGCTACTGGAGACTGCAAATTGGGGAAAGAACTCGAGGAGTGTTAGGACGTTCAAATCGAATTTGTAGTGCCCCTAGCTTTACGTGTGAATGGACCCCGCGCCCTTCGAGACACTGCCGATGCCAGTTGAGAAGGCAAGAGTGGGGCCCTCGTAGTGGCACCGCTTGTGCCCATCAAGAGCTTGGTCGATAGGGCAGCTTCTCAAACATGCCGTAGGAGGTAGTTGCCGCAAAGGTCGAGGTGGTCAATTGTTCGTTCGCACTAGCAAAAAGAAAGTGTGCTGGGGAGAGAGAAGAGAGAGGATGGAGAGAGAGAAAAGTGGGGAAAGAGAATAGAAAGGAGAGAGAACGTGCAAGGAGGCAGAAGAGAGAGTGTGTGCAGCGAGGAGAGAGAGCACAAAAGAGACAAAAGAGTTAGCCTAACATTCCGGGCCCCCATGTGACACGTGTCATGTTCTCAAGGCCCTTCTTATTTGCCACGCTGGCAAATAAGATATACCTATTATTTTCTTCCTAAGCAAACCGTAAATCTAGGGTTAAGGACTTGATTATATTAGTTATCTAATTAGTGCACTTTTAATACCTAAACTTGATTATTTAATAGCTAAGGTATCCATGCAACCTTTTTACCAAATTATGAATCTAAGATTGTCATTTGGTAAGTGCCCATGCAATGTTTTTGTGTTTATTATGGTCCTAAAGTGTAACTTAACCATTTAACTAAAACAAGCAAATCACAATTTAGAAAAAGTAACCTGGCATTATTATAAAGCTTGGGATCCGCCGAACTTTTTTATCTAAGCTTTTGGGACCGATGAGCTTAGTTTGAATTCAATCTCGATTTCTTTTCTAAAAGATTAATCGTCTGAATCCTAAATTAAATCAAAAGTACTCATTAATATCTAAACTATATGTATATTGACTGAATGAAGCTAAACTAATTCCACTACTAAAATCTAACAACCTAAACTATATAGATAGTAGATACACATTAATCTTCCGTGCAAATTTGAACTGGGCCCAAGGGCCTGATCTGAGCCCCCATTTTCCACAATATAATAAAATAGATATAATCTATGTGATCTACTATTTCTATTAACCCTAAGTTCTAAAAGAATCTTAAAACAAAAATAAAAATTGGAAAACTGGTTGGCAAAATAGACTGGGCAAGGACATGATTGGGCTTTTATACCGAGTCCATATTCAAGGTCATTTAAAGTCAATTCAAGTAAATTCAGCCCAACCTATAAATGGCCAGAAGCCTCCATCAAAGCAGGTCAAGTCCAATCTATCAATTTAAACCCAATCTAGTAAAATAACTCAAGCCCAGCCTATTATCTCTTTTTCTTTATTGCTTATTTTTTGTTATATCTATTTTCTTTTCAATCAACTAAGACTCGTTTGTTTGTATTTTTTTTTTTGTTTTTCTAGTAAAATAACACAAGCCCTTAGCCTATTATCTCTTCTTCTCTATTGATCTTCCGGCGAGGCCAAGCTCGCCCGGGGCCGGGCGGTGAGCCTCGGCCTCGGCGATTTTCGCCGGATCAAGGCGAGGCCGACCCTCGCCGGCCGGTCGCGGGCCAAAAGAGGAAAACAAATGAAAAATTATATAAAAGAAATAAAAAAATTATCCAAATTTTTTCTTTTCAATCAAAAACTAAATGATTAATTTTTCTCTTTCGTACGTTCTTTGCCCCAGACATCAGACTTCTCAATCTTCCACAGCGAACTTTGGACGTCTACGAACACAAAATCCATTGGAGTTTCGGCTATGGTCCACGCTTCTGGATCTCAAAACCGAGCACCATGGTCATTCGCCAACGAGAGTACTGTCGTAGTGAAAGGAGAAACAGAGCACAATAAATGAAGACGACGATGAAATAATGATCGGCTTATTCGTGCAGCGCTCGGCAGCGATCGAGGAAGCGACAGAGAAGCTTCGGGTGAGGTTTGAACTTTCAAGTTTCTTTTATCGATGAATTAGGTAGCAATCAATGCGACTTCAGCTCCATCGGGAACGGGGCTGCAATCGAAGCCGAATTGCGGAAGATTCAATCCATTTTCCAGCGATGATCGATGGCTATCAAAGTGAAAAATAAAAAAAGAAGAAATCGGCCAAGGTTTATCGAGAAAGAGATAAGAGAATGTTCTCCCCTGAGCTCATCATCTCCTTTTCACGCCCGTCGACTTCTCCTCGGTCGTGCAAGAGAGCATTAAAAAATGGCTGAATTATGCATTCTTCATATCACTTTTTGTTATTTTTATTTTTATTTTTTTGATTCTTGTTTGTTTATTTTGGTACATTTATAAGAGTGAAAATTTGGATCATTGAATAAAATTCAGGTATTAACCTATACAGACCAAGTCCGAGGGCAACTTCGTTTGGGTGTCTCGCTTCTTCTTCTTCTTATTTTTAATTTTTTTATGTTTGGGTCTAAAATAGTAAAGAAAGAAAACCCTTCCACTCTGCATGATGATAATCTAGGAAGCTTAGTTGCGATTCTGCTCGCCGATCTATCATGACTTCAACAAGAATAGAAAGGAGTATCATAATTTTTATATGACTTAAGTGCCACAAATTTTTTAATCGCTTATTTAAGTATCACTTATCTAAAAAATCAATCACTTAAGTGTTATCAGTGATTTGTTTCTCCAAAAATTTGACATGGTCCTCATTTTGAGAATTCCTCATAATCAAAGCATGATCTTATGGATGCATAGACGCCTCAGGAGAAATGAGTCACTTGGTCGATCTTAACAAAGGGCACGTTTATTTGTGAAAGCGAATGATTTGAAAAATATTTTCTTAAAAATTATTGTTTATTTCGTTTACATAAATGAATGAACAAAAGACAAAATTATTATTGATAAGGAAAATAATTTTTATTGATTAATTATTTTAAACAAAATAAATAATCATTTAAAAAAATATTTTCGAATAATTTATTTTTAGCAAATGGACGCATTATTACTGTTTTGTTTTAGTTTTACTGATCTTAAAATGAAAACTCGAAAAGATGTACCAACAAATAATAAGACGAAAGAGTCAAGTCAAAAATGTGAATCTGGCTCATGGCACAAACTCCCATTCTACACAACACCTCGTGGAGAGGAAAAGTATCAATAAAGTCATAAATTTATTATATTTATACCAATTCGATCATAAATATTTCAATTAGAATAATTTAATCATAAACATCTTCGTATTTGTACTAATTTAGTCTATCCGACCAATTTAGCTTGGAAATTACGGACATGGGGGCCAATGATCCTATGCGGCATAGTCGGCCATGGACAAATTTATAAATTTATAATATTTTTTCATAATAATAATAATTATTATTTTTTTTTTTTATTTTCTTTCTTTTTTTTGGCTTTACCCTTGTGTGGTTTGGGTGAGGGCCCCGCACCCTTGTGAGCCACGAGTAAGAGCCGATGCACCCTCATCGGCCACGGGCGAAGGTGTCAGCCCTCACCTAGATCCAAGTGAGGACCGAAACCCTAGCTTGTTGGTTAGCGAGGGCCTTCGCGCCCTCGCCCAAATCCATGCAAGGGCCATGATGGCCTTTCTTAAGGCATTGTGACCCTTGCCTACCACAAGCGAGGACCTTTGCGCCCTTGCCCGTGGTCGCAATGATGATTGTTGGTGACCTCGCCGGCCAAAGGATCGAGAAAATGTAAAAAAATAAAGTAAAGAAAAGAGAAAAGTAATAAACAATTCTGAAAAATATAAAAAATTATAAACTTTGTTCATATCAATACCGATCGTGTCACGTAGAACCGTAAATGCTCATGTCGATAATTTCATACCTAAATTATTCGGATAAACTGAAGTAATACCAATGCGAAAATATTTAAATTTAAATTGATTAAATTGAAAGATTTATAACTGAATTGATACTAATATAATAGGTTTATGATTTTTTTGGTATTTTGTTGGGAACAAAGGTAAGTATTGCATTTTGCAATCCAAGCAATGGATTATTTCCACCGTCCAAGTTTTGATTTACATCTCATTTGCTCTACGAAGTGGATGTAATATCTTGTGAGTCGTGGATATATTTGCTTCAAGCAAGTTTTCTTTATATTTCGCGGGGCTCAATATTTCAAGCTTTGTGTTTTGTTTCTCTCGTCATAATCAACTCCCAGAAAATATTCTTCTCATTTTTGTCGTTTGTTCCTTTTCAAAACTTTAAAAAAAAGTGAAAAAAAAATGTTCTCATGATCAATAGATTGTACATGAATTTTGTAATAGATTTACGTTTCTCAACATCAAGATTCATTCACCACAATTCAACTTGACCACCACCATTGCCACGACCATCTTGTTAGCGTTACCATGGACATTTGAACATTTCAATGTCACCTCCTTCTATAATTCGCACGGTGTCATGTGACTAAGGGATACTAGGTCTACAAATCGATTATATGACATTGTGTGATGCATAGATCGACTTAGTAGGAACTTTTTTATATTCCACCTCATGTCAGACACGCATGATTACTGTACTATGCTATATGTGGTTAGTCATCTCTGACAATATGACGTGATGTCTATTTTAATCATCAAAAGTCATCTTTGTGCTTATGTAGATCTTTTTTTTCCCCTACCCAAGTTGGAATATGGGAAGTGACACTTGAGAAACCCGTCCTCTGGGGTCTTCTCCTTCCCCAGTTTCTTCTTCCTAAACCTTTTAAGGACAGACAAATTGCTGGACTAAAGTAACTTTGCCCATCATAAATAGTGCAATAAATATATTTTATAATTAAATCACGCCCTAATGAATAGACTTTTACTTTTTTAACTGCAAGGGGAAATAGAATAGATCTTGCAAATTGTACCAGTGCAAGAAAAGCCGGGGATGATGGGAAGGATGCTTAATGTTTACTCTCTCTCTCTCTCCCCTAGTGTAATAATTATCTCATGTCCTTCCTCTATAAATGCCCGTAATCGTCGATCTGCATGATCACGCAAGAGTTTCACAAAAGTTACTGGTTTAATTAAATGCATGATTATTTAATTCCTTATGCAACCTATAATGATTCAATAATAAATTAGTTACTTTAATTGGATGGCAAAATGAAATACTTGACATTGCTTTCCTTTTTTCACCTCTATATGATTTTTTTTTTCTAGAAAGTAGACATCTTAAAAAAAATAAATCATTATGCTATTCTTATAGGATTAATACCTTCTTTTTTTTTGGTCAGTATAGGATTAATACCTTGAAAAATTCTAAACTAGTACACTTGTGACAAATTTACTTAAAACTATTTTTTTGACCACAAAAAACCCTAAATTGATAAACTTGTAACAAATTTACCCTCTGTTAGTTTTCGTTAAATTTTACCGTCAAATTATTAAATTAAATGACACGTGACAGTTAATTGGTATACCAATTTGTTCCGTTTGTCATAATTTACAATTTTTGTGATTTTTTTGTGGTATTAATCTAATATAGTGGAGTATATATTTATCACAAATTTACCAGTTTATGATTTTTTGCGATTGAATAAATTAATTTGGGATAAATTTGTCATAAATATACAAGTTTAGATTTTTTTTATAGTTAGTCGGGGTAAATTTATCACAAGTGTACTAATTTGGATTTTTCATAGTCAAAAAAATTTGTTTTGGGTAAATTTATCACATACGTATCAATTTGGAGTTTTCAATGTATTAACCCATTCTTATAAAATAGTTTATTCAAAATCTAGCGAGAGCAAATGAGAGAACATGAGGTTAGTCGTTGCAAGACAATCAAAGAATTTCGCCAAATGCACTTTTCAGTTGAAAGGGTAGTTAATTCTTTTTTTAACTTTACCAATTTGTCATTTCACTTTAGCCAATTTTACATTTTTTTTTTTGTTTTAAGGTAAATTGTATTACTGTATTAAAGTCATATGCAGATGATGGAAGAATCTAAAAGTGAAACAAAAAGATGATTTTGCTTATAGTATACTTGATCTCGAGCACATGTGCACGGTTGTTTTTGTGCTTTTGTGCTTTTGAAATTTGCTATGAATGTCGAGACCCAGAAAAAATGGGTACACGAATGTGAATAATCAAATTGAGCAATGCACAAATCGTGAAACCTTTTCAAATAGTAAATCGTAATTCAAAGTTTAATAAAAAATATTATGAAGTAAGGGTAACTTTTTGATAGTTCGAATTTGAGTCCAAATAGGATAAATAAATATTTTATCTAGTATTTGGCGATGTCTTATGGATCAGAAAAACTTGAGTAAGAAATTCAGGCTTAAAGGGTGGGATAAACCCAAATTGAATAAAAAGAGTTAAGGAAAAAATATATAACAACTTCCTTGCAACGATGGAGTGATGGAGTGATGGAGTTCAACTTCTCTAGCCACTGTGCAAAGACCACTGCCGCAACAGCCTATCACTCTCAATTACTGTGCAGGACCATCGCCATAATAGCCTATCGATCTCGATAGTGTGCAATTATCGTTGTCTCCAACCAATATCGATTGTCATCACCATCTAATTGATTATCCTTTGACAATTGTTGAACCAGTTTGGCTATTGTTGATGAACGATCGAAATCGATGAATTACCCTAAAAAGTTGTCTTTGAAAAAGGAGAAATAAGTCAAAACACGCAAAGTTTTGAGTGTTCGTGTGTTGGTCTTGAATAGTGGTCACCTAATTTTGTCATGATACTTTGATGTCCAATCTTGTCCTCTACTTAGATTTGAGACTCTATGCTGATAATTGGAAGATTTTAAAGGAGGAGGAGGAAGAGGAGCTCCGGCCAAAATTATGATCACTCAAAATGGTGTTTTTTTTTTTTTTTTTGTTGTCAGTACTCAAAATGGTGTTAGCCATGTGAAATTATGTCAACAAGATGCTACCTTGGATTTGGAAAGTTTCACATTTGTGAGCAAGTGAGATTTTTGAATATTTTGAATCCTGTCTTAGATTGCACTGAACATGAGAAATAATTTTCTATAATCCAAAGGATACCTAAATTCCTACCTTATCTTATCCTATCTCAATCGAAATTCGGTCGAGCAAACGTAGCCTAAGAGGTTGGCAGCATCGTGTCATTAGCAGAAATTATGGGTAGCTATCGAACATCATTGTCAAAATTCAAAAGGTTTTCTACATAATAAATAAGGAAAATGTCACAAAAAACCCCAATAATGCAACTTGAGACATTTACCTTACATTTTTTTTAATGTAGAAATCTCAAACTATACATATTGTCACACATTTACCTTAATTTTTTTTGTGTGATATTAAAAACCTCAAATTTGTTATTATATAACACATTCACCACCCTCTATCAAGATTTTGTTAGATGATACTTTTAGCAAAGATAATGTTATTTTTAGTTCACTTAAGTCACATTGGCACTACATCACAATTTTTATTTTCTAGCGTCCATATAGACGGAGTTTTAATGGTGCTCATGATAAATGTGTCGTAATAGATATAATTTAGGGTGAGTTTTCAAATTTAACGGAGGGTAAAGGGTGGCTTTGCCTATGCGCTTACGAAAAACCTGAAGAACGAAGAGATAAAATCAAACTGTGAAAAGAAAGGTAGAAACAAACCGAGATAAAATTATTACTTCTGACCAAAAAAAAAAACAAACAAACAAACCGAGATAAACGAACAGAACAAAAGTAATCCCATTGCCTGCCTTAATTAATTTTAGCAATTCCTCTGTATTCTGACAAAAACCTGCAATTTTTCCTTCAGAACCCCCCAAAAACATCGACTTTTTTTCCCTCCCTGATTTCCCTCTCTTTCTTCCTTTTCCTTTTCCATCCATTCCATTCAGATCTTTTCACGAACTTCAGTTGGAACGATTATTGCGAGAGCGAGATTCAAATCGAAGATCTCCCCCACATGAAACTGAGGAATCCTTAGTTTTTTTAAGGTAACCCAAATCTCCTCGTGATCCCATCATCGCATGCTCTCCCTCTCTCTCTTTCTCTCTCTCTCTCTCTCTCTCTTCTCCCTTTCGGGCAAGCGATTCCTGGTCCTTTCTTGCAGTTCGGGAGCTTTAATGTCTCTCTCTCTCTCTCTCCGTCTCTTGCTCAAACGCATGCACGAGGATGGAGCATCCATCGCTTGAATAGGTCTCTGTTTTCTTCATCTCTCTCTCTCTTTCGCTTTCTCTCTCACCATATATAGATACCCATTTTTTCTTTCGTTCAGTTTCGTGCCCCAGTGAGGTTTTTTAGCTGCCTTTTCTCTTTTTCCCAAGGAGGGAAGTTCTTGATTTTGATTTTCTCCGCAACCCAACTCTCACTTCCTTCAGGCATTGGAAACTTGCTCCCCAGTTTCCCCAATGTCGCTCCCAATCGATCGTCCTTGGAGTGGTTAGGGTTTCGTGCCGCTTCTTTTGGGCCTCAGTGTTCGTTTTTGAACTTAAAGGAACGATCTTTAATGCTTTTGGTTCGGACCCTCTTTCTCGATTGATCTTTGGCTCTGTCCTTTTGGGTTCCCCTTCACAATGCTTAAGCAAATTCTCAGTAAAATCCCCAGGAGGACGCCCAGATTGGACTCGGGCGAGTTGATTCAGTCCGCTTCGGGCTCTCCCGATGGCGCTCAGAAATCGGGCGGCGGCGGTGGCGGTGGCAATTCGTCGTCTGCTCGATCTGGCGGGCTGAGGCGCGCCTCCTCAGTAGTCTTCCCCGCGAGCGTGATTGCCGGGATCGAGCCCTTGGTGCCGTTCAAGGATGTCCCGGCATCCGAAAAGATGAATCTCTTAGTGAGTAAACTGAGCCTTTGCTGTGTGACATTCGATTTCACAGACCCGGCGAAGAATACCATGGAGAAAGATGTTAAGAGGCAAATCCTGATGGAGATTTTGGATTTCGTAGCATCTGGATCGGTCAGGTTTGCCGAACCTGCGGTTCTAGCAATGTGCAGGATGTGTGCTATTAATTTGTTCCGGGTGTTTCCACCTAGTTATCGGTCCAATTCGACTGGCAGTGGTGGCGGCGAGAACGACCACGATGATCCGAAGTTTGATCCTGCCTGGTCACATTTGCAGGTGGTGTATGACATACTGCTTAAGTTTGTTACCTCGTCTTGTCTGGATATTAAAGTCGCTAAGAAGTATATTGACCACGCTTTCATATTGAGATTGCTTGATTTGTTTGAATCTGAGGATCCTAGAGAAAGGGAGTGTTTGAAGACTGTATTCCATAGAATTTATGGGAAATTTATGGTTCATAGGCCTTTCATAAGGAAGTCCATAAGCACTATATTCTACAGGTTCGTGTCTGAGACCGAGAAGCATAATGGGATATCTGAATTATTAGAGATTTTCGGAAGTGTTATCAGTGGGTTTGCGTTGCCTTTAAAAGAGGAACACAAGATCTTCTTTTCAAGGGTTGTAATTCCTCTGCACAAGCCTAAGTCATTGGGCGCGTACTTTCAACAGCTATCGTATTGTATAATGCAATTTATAGAGAAGGAGCCCAGGTTAGCCAGTGTCGTGATAAAGGGGTTATTGAAGTATTGGCCAATAACTAATAGCCAGAAGGAAGTGATGTTCTTGGGTGAGATAGAAGAAATCCTGGAAATGATTAACACAGTAGAGTTTGAGAAGGTCATGGTCCCACTTTTCCTGCGGATCAGTTGTTGCATCAACAGCTTCCACTTCCAGGTAATTGAGTTGACCTTTTGAATTTCCTTTCCTGTTTTTTCCTTTGGTAAAGTGGAATTTTGGAAATTATTTTTTATTAGCTGGTTTGTTTCTCAGCTTCATGTTTTCTTGGGCTTTACCATTTTATCTTGTGTTTTTTTTCTTAAGACCGTTCTGTGTAATTTTACCTTTCCATTACCTCTTCTGGATTTTCCGCTCATCACGATAATCGTTCAATCAATAGCTGTATTTGCATGACCATTTGGCTTGTGAGTCTGGATCTGTTGTAAACAGAATTTCTTGGCCCTCTTTATTCTTTTATTTATTTATTTATTTATTTTTTGGAGTGGCCAGTTTGATGGTAGAGGTCGGAGAACATTGATTTATGTTGGGAAAAATTCTATCAATTTGAAATTCTATGTGCTTTGTTGAATTGATTTCACGCTGCATCTTACAGAAGCTGCTGGGATGGAAATGCTCCTAACTCCAGAAAATTTGCTCATATTATGAATTTTTTAACACTGGAGTTAGGTGGCAATCAGTTTCTAAAGGTTAAAAGTTACTTAGGGGAATTATAATTGCCTTGTGTGATCAAGAGAGGATATTTATTGCATGTTATGTATAGCCTAGTACTTCTGTGTATGCCTGCTTATGTAAAATGGAGAGTTTGAAAGAGAGAACATGGCAGGAGGACAGGTAGACATTCAGAACTTTCATTAATATTTGCTCATGTAGCATTCAGAACCTTCTGCTGCAGGCTCTTTAAATTAAATGGTTCGATGAAGTATTGCATTTGGCTATGGTTTTCACGTGGGGATTTGTGAGGTCAGAAAAAGAAGTTAAATGATGGTTAGATGATCAGCTGCACGGCAGAGACATGAACGAGAGAAGTGTTTGCTAGTGGAATTGCATATTTTGCTTTGGTCCTAATATCTTTGCCTTCACCACTCCTGCGTGAAATGATGCAGCGAGATGCCTCATGCGTGCCTAGGGAATACAAAGAACATGCTATATTTAATATGACAGACTTTACATGTCAGTGTTTATTTGGGAAGTGTTGCCTGCTGAAGAAGTTATGCATGGTTTGTCATGATCCTATTGGAAGCCATTGGAATGAGAAGAGAGGAACAGAATAAGGACAGGATTAGCAGCTGAAAAAAGAGACAAGAAAATTAGAGAGAATAATGAGGAAGTTGTATTCACCATGAGTCTGATTACATCCTTTCTCCAGTGAGCATAAAAGCTCCTAAATTAGGGTAAAATTAGTTAAACACATGAAAGCTGCTATTTGACTCGTGGAATGCCATAAAGCAGAGATTGCCTATGATTGCTTAGCTTAGCTTCTATCGGAACTAAGTTCACGAGCCATGCTTCATTTGTCCTTCTAGTCAGCATATGCATCATCTATCCCCTGCAAGTTCACTCATGAGCAACAAAAGTAGCTCTATTTTGCATTAATATGAGCTGTTCTATCTGTTAAGGTAAGTGTTCCAGTTTTCAAGATGGGATTGCCATGTTAGCATGGCAATTTCTTAAAATCCTTCGCAGTTCACTTCCTCTTCTCTAGTGAGATCATAGTCTCTCTCCCTCCCCGGGCTTGAGCAGTGTATGACCATGGAAGCCAGCCTTAGGGTGCTATGTTTACTGTCTAGTCTTTTATTCTGTCTCATGTCATCACATTACCCAAACCTTTTGGGCATGTTAATTCATGTGGGAATTGAAAAACAGACGCTTACCCAAATCTTTTGACCTTGACACAATTCCTTTGAAGAAGTGTTAAAACTCTTTAATGGCTGACGGTTGTTTTTTTTCACTTTTTAATCTCTCTTTTGTGGAGGAAGGGGCGGTGAGTGGTATACAACTGTTACATTTGTCCACATTATGTCGCAGGGTTTGCTCCATTAGCTCTAGGATATATATCGACTTGTCATTTATAAAAGGAGGACATCCATTGACTTGTCGATTTCTGCGGGGATGAGACTTTGATCACATCTGCTACTTTCTATATCAGTTGCTTAAAACATAGGTGAGCTGCTTTACTTCCTGCAGTTCATCACACGTTAAAAGGCCAAGGGATTTCTTCTTTTGGTTGGTGTGATCCTTTGTTCTTCGGATAGCTCGCCCAAATGATGTAGAGTAATGTACTGAATGCGGCGCTTTTCTTAAAAGCTTTGTTGGTCGTGTAGCTTGTAACTATCCATGTGGTGTCCTATCTTGGTGTACTTTTCGTCTTAAATCAGACACTGGATACATCTTTGTCTAAACTCAAAGATGATGTCCAAAGTTGCTTCAGCTTGTGGCTTTTGAATTGAGGCTTCATTTTCTTTGTGGCTGCGTATTCCTTTCAGGTGGCTGAGAGGGCCCTTTTCTTATGGAACAATGAGCAAATCGTTGACTTGATATTGCAAAACAGGCGCCTGGTCATGCCCATTGTCTTCCAGGCCCTAGAGAAGAACACCCGGGGCCACTGGAACCCAGCGGTGCTCAATCTGACCATCAGCGTGAAAAGGATGTTCTCGGAGATGGACGAGGAGCTGTTCTTGTCCTGCCTAGCTCAGTCCCAGGAAGAAGAAGAAAGGCTAAGGCAAGCGGTGGAGAAGCGGAACGAGGCATGGAAGAGATTAGAAACTGCGGCCAGTCACCAGCCGGTAGGTCGAAATATCGCCATCCTCGTTAGTCCCTTAGCAACCTCAATCGCTTGCTAAACTGCGTCTTGAGAGCTTTTTCGTTTTTGGTCGCTCCCCGGCTTCGATGTACCTGAAGTACCGAAAAGGGGGAGAGAGTTAATTAGGCAAGGGCTGTGTTTTTGGTGCTTCTGTATTTCTCCTTTTTTCTTGGGAAGGATCTTCTAACAGGCGACGCGGCAATCTGCCCCGTGCAATGTGTGCCTGGTGCGCGGATGTTCGTTTCTCTTAAGAAAAGAATGTGGAAGCGCCGTGCTGCGGCTTGTTTATTTGTATGCCGATGCATTCACAGCTCATTTGCTTGGGCGGCCATCCTCACTGCTCGAAATCCTCGACACAGTCTATTTGGACTGGTCGGAGATGTACGAGAGCAGCCACCAGGATAGGTTTTCGAGTCTATATATGGAGAGAGCCCGGCTCGCAGTCCGTTTTCATGATTGATTCGCATCGGCGGCGGCTCAAGTCGGACTTCGTGTGATCTACAGTCTATAGGGAAGCCTGATTTCAGCTTTAGGGTCGTGATGTCATTTGAAACTAGGCGCATCCGGATCGAGTACGAGCTCTTCCCTTGTCTTTCAAGGTTCCAAAAAGCTGCATGAAACGATAGGTTCGGAATCGACCGCAGTCCTTAGCGATCGCGGTGGCTATGGCTGCATTTGGAATTGGCTTTGAGAAGGGTCCTTGGGCTTCCAAGGATCTTTAGGCCAAATATTCAAACCAAACCCACCTTAAGGCAAATGGCTCGTTTGGTTCAACTTTAGGGAAATGGTCGTGTGCGGCTTAGCGTCACCCATCACGAAGCTTGGTTGACTCTCAGGCTGGGGAAGAAGAAGATGAACGGTGAAGAGAAGAAGATGAACAGTGACTCGGTGAAGAGTGAAATCACGTCTCCTAAAATGTCAATGCTCAAAGTAGCCCCTCCCTAGCATTGGGCTTTCGATAGTGAGAATGCTGACATTAGACAAACGAGCTTTCAAAAATACATGCCAAACACAAAATATTTTCTTAAGGGGTTTCGGGGGGAAAGTCGAACCAAACAGGTTTGCCTTGCAAATGCTGAAAGTCCCATGTCTATCTTTGATAATTTCGTTATTTGGTAATAATTTTAATTAGTTCCAAATTTAGGCGATGTGGCTAATAAGGAAAGAATTTAGTTGCATGGATGAGGATATAATTTAAGGGCTTGATTGTACTTTTTCAAAAAATTTAGTTGTATGGTTACTGATTATATTCTATGTAAAATTTTTTTTTTTCTTTAGGCCGTCCGATGTAAAATTTTTTAGGAGCTCTCGAGTGATTTTATTTATTGAATTTATGAGTATTCCTTGATATAAATAAAAAGGACCGCGGCGCAATCCAGCGGACAGCGACGCCGCGAGGAAATGGCCGTCCTCCTCCGCTGCTCCGCCGCCGTTCGGCGCCCGTTCGCCGGCGCCGCCGGAAACGCTCTCGGAATCCATTCCCGACCGGACCCCTCCTCTCCCGGCGGACCGCGGCCGTCGGCGCGGCCGGGCCCCTCCGCCGAACGGCCCGCGCCGCCGCACCTGATCCCCGTCCCGCCTCCGCCCGCTAGCCCCAGCCCCGCCCGCGCTCGAGCCCTCCAGTTCTCGCAGGACGCCTTCGACGCCGTCTCCGACCTGTTCGCGAACCCCGGCCTCGCCGCCGGCCCCGCCCTCGACGCCGCGCTCGACGAAGCCGGGATCGAACCTCGGAACGAGCTCATGGACGCGGTGTTCGCTCGCTTCGACTCGTCGCCGAAGCTGCTGTTCGGCCTGTTCCGCTGGGCGGAGAAGAAGCCGGAGTTCCGGCCGTCCGCGGGGCTGTTCAACGCGATGATCAACGCGCTCGGGAAGGCGAGGGACTTCGATTCCGCTTGGGAGCTGATCAACGGTCGTCTCCAGGGCGATGGGGAGTCGTCTACGCTGGTTTCGGCGGATACTTTCGCGGTAATGATCAGACGGTATGCTCGAGCAGGTACGCGGTCCCTGGTCCGAGATGGAGGTGTCGCCTTGCTGAATTTTGCATACGGATGAATTTCGGATAAGAAGCAGACCGCATCTTCAATTATAAGTTTTCCCGAAAATGTAAACTTCCACGAAGATTTGAAATTTGGGTAGTTTTAGAAGTTAGGCATTGTGACAAATGAGTGCTTTTGCGGGCAGAAGATTTGTGATGTTTTGCTCTTTTCCAGTTTGTGGAGTTTGTGGAGTTTACTTCAACTCTTTATTCGTGTCTGAAAGTCTGAATTTTGTGAGTGAGCTTTTGCTAGACGCGAGTGCGAAAGAATAAGAATTTAGTTCTCGTTGTGTACTTTGAACTAATATCTGATCATCTCAAATGCTGTATTCTCATGAGCGGTGTGATTTTGCAGGTGGGACTCTACCAGCCATTCGAACATTTGAATTTGCCCGTGGTTTGGATCTCATTCAAAATGCTGATTCGGAAATGAAATTGCTTGAGATACTGTTGGACTCCCTTTGTAAAGAAGGGCATGTTAGGGTAGCTTCAGAATACTTTTCCGACACGAGAGGATTGAATTCTAATTGGATTCCATCAATTCGTGTATATAATATATTGTTGAATGGATGGCTTAGATCTAAGAATCTGGAGTGTGCTGAAGCATTTTGGGCAGAGATGAAGAAGGAGAATGTGAAGCCTACGGTTGTAACTTATGGTACCCTTGTGGAAGGATATTGCAGGATGCAGCGGGTTGAAAGGGCAATGGAGTTGATTGATGAAATGAAGAGAGAAGGCATCGAGCCAAATGCAGTTGCGTTTAATCCGATAATTGATGCGTTGGCTGAAGCAGGTAAATTTGAGGAGGCTTTAGGGATGCTAGAACGCTTTTTGGTCTGTGAATCTGTGCCCACTATCTCCACTTACAATTCCTTGATAAAAGGGTTTTGCAAGGCAGGGGATCTTGTTGGTGCGAGTAAGATCATCAAAATGATGATAAGCAGGGCCGTTGTCCCAACCCCTACAACTTATAACTACTTCTTCTGGTACTTCTCCAAATCTCGTAAAATTGAGGAGGGCATGAATCTCTATACCAAGATGATAGAATCTGGCTACACTCCAGATCGCCTCACTTACCATCTTCTGCTAAAATTGTTGTGTGAGGAGGAGAGACTCGAATTGGCAGTGCAGGTTAGCAAGGAAATGAAAATGAGAGGCCTTGACATGGATCTAGCGACTAGCACAATGTTAATTCATCTGCTCTGTAGAATGTACAAATTTGAAGAGGCTGTTCTAGAGTTTGAGGACATGATACGGAGGGGTGTAGTTCCGCAGTATATTACCTTTCAGAGATTAAAGGATGAGTTGCACAAGCGTGGTATGATTGAACTGGTGTGCAAATTGCGTGATTTGATGTCCTCGGTGCCTCATTCTAAGAATATGCCGAATGCGTACTGCAGGCAAGGGGGTTCGTCACGTGTGAGGAGAACATCGATCATGCAAAAAGCTGAAGCTATGTCTGATATCCTAAAAGATTGCAACAATCCAAGAAAACTTGTTAAGTTCAGAAGTTCATTAGGCAGCGTGTCAAATTCTAACAAATTGTGAACTAGAGGATGAGTGCTTAAACGAATTTACAGTTGCAAAATAAACTGGTGCTGTGGTGAAGCGATCTTGTTCTTGACTTAGCTTACAATCCAGTGACTGAAGATGTCTTCATTAACCTTTCTCTATGAAGTCATTCTCATGCAGTTCTGATAATGAGTCTGTCTCTCCTGCTTTTGTAGTTTCTGAGTTAATGATGTGGTTTCTCAATATTAAAGAGCACATATAAAGACAAGTTGGCCACATTTAAGTATGTATGTTATTGAATGTGGGAGGTGAAGATTCATAGTGGCAGGTGGAGGTTAAACAAGAATGATGGTGAGCGTTTGGCAGAACTTCTGAGTTTTTGAGCTGCCAGAGTACCCTCAGAGTTTTATGCAAAAGCAAAGAACTTGTGGCAGCATATTCTTCCCTCTTGTTTAGTGAAGCATGGACACGCGGCATTTTTACATTGTTAATATACTGGATTACCATAATACTATGTAAGTTTGTTTCTCCTGCTGCTTGAATTATACGTGTGGTTGCGTGTTATGATTGTTTTGAGGTCACCATTTTCTCTCCTCTCCCCACCCTCTTCATTTCATTACTTATACCTGTTTTGACTAGGACATTGAGTCATTGTGTCATTGAGTTTTAATTTTGAAATAGGTTATATTGCAGTAGAATGTCCTTGTCTGTTGAATGTCTTCCAGAGATTATTTGTTTGCATTTTCAGTTGGGTACCTTCACGTTGACAATTGGTGCTGTATCACTGTGTTCCGTCTGTAGATGGTGTCATATGTGTCAATTGATGTTTTGGACATATGACATAATACATCCAGAATGTTCAATATATAATTATAACTTTGTGAGAGTGAGTTAACATTGTTATTGGTTATGTTATTTTAGGGTCAAATGTGGTGTGCTTTCCTAGGTTCAGTCCATCTCAACGAATTTTCAATCCTGCTCGTGTTCAATTCGCATTTTCATGATGCCTCAGAAACTACTGGCCCTTTGAAGTTTCATCTACTGGACATTCAGAATTTGATGTGAGAACTGTCCTATTTGTTGAATTTTACCTTTTCTAAGAATTTCTCTTCTGTTTTGGAGTGGGAAACGAGACATGAATACTATCATGGTTTTTCCTTTTTTAGTGGTCCTGATATGGTTCTCGTTCCTTTCATTTTCTTCTTTATTTCTCCTAGATTGGTCTGACAAGTGTATCTCCATCTTTCCCTGTTCCATTTTCATTATGAAATCTTTATAAGCATGACTATCCGGAATTATGCCCTGAGTGGGCAGTCCTGGAATTATGTTCAAAGTGGGGTGAGATAATTGGTCAATAAGTCAGATTCCTCAATGCACTAAGTCGAAAAATCTTAAAATCACATTGGCTATGTTGAGTTGATAATATTTCTGCAGAATTTGCTTGACAGCTCGAATAGTTGCAATTATTCCTGTATTTTTTCATTTTTGGCCGAAATATTTCCCTTTATGCTCCCTGTGTGTGCACTTTCTTGATCCTTCAATAAAGTTCTCCGGTTATAGAAAAAATACATTAAAGCCATGTTGCCAATAGGCCATGCATCATTGCTCGGCCTTGAGCTGAGCCCGAATCAAGGATCTAGTTCTAGGTTATATCTGCACCATATAGTATTTGTAGTGGTCCAAGTGGGGAACTTTATTCTCCAGGTTTGGTGCTATTTGTCTCCGTTGAGGTAGCTACTGGCGCTGATGGTTGTTTTTCTTTATTTGGGCTCTCAAACTCAAACCAGGAGCATCCACTGGTTGAACCAGGACAAATTGCATTGTCATCGTGCACATCTTCCGCTCCACTTGACTTTTGCAGAATCTCTTTTGGTGGCTCGAGCTGGGTGGTTTCCTTTGTGATTTGCGATGGAGACGTCCGAAGGTGGAGTTACTCTCGGGCAATACACGTGCACAGGGACTCTCTCAAAAAAGATTGGCACAGGTTATGGGAACATTTCACCTTTGTGCACTCCCTGTCCCAGCCAAGCATGCTGAAGTTTGAGATGCTCGATAGCCTTGCGATGAACGGCACTGTAGCTTTCCGGTTCACTTAAATTCACATCCCATTTTTCGAACCAGCAATTCGGGGACCTTTACGCCGCGAACATCTTTCCGATAAAGCGAAATCTCGTAGTTTCTCCAATATGGTGTTCATCACAATGGTCCATGTCAAGTTGCCAGCGCAGCATCATCACGCTCCTGATGTAAACGCGAGCACCGGATGGTGAATCCGATCCCGCACGACTTATTTGCGCGGACACAGGTTCCCGGATGGTCCACACAGGGGGAATTGGAATAGTTTTGTGGGGGCGCGAGGGAGTCCATTTGTTGCTTACACGCTTCTGAATCTTGTTCCTTCCCTCCCCATTTCAATGGCAATCGACGTCTCTAATTATTGGTGGGGCCTGCTTGCTTAAGCCCTCGATAATCATTTCGCTCGTGACCCTTTATTATATTGGGAACCCGACATCAGCGGAGCATGCTTGATGTCGCTCGGTGCGCGCGCGCCTGACATAAATTAACGAGATCGGTGGTCGATGATGATGCGCAATCCCGGGCATTATTTTAGAGCCGAAATGTCGATATGGTCCGGACAAATGAGATCAATGGGATGTGGAATCCGATTGGGAACTCCTGCTAAGGTTTTTTCTTTAACGCAGTGGAAGCTGGGGATGGCGACATTGACATTGTGTTGCCGGAGGCGGAGATGATAATCGATTTTTATATATCTTGACTAATGCTTGGTGCTGGTGACAGGATTGTCGATTTGTTTGACAAAGAATTTCGGGGGATGTCTCTCTCGTGCTCCTGTGCATGATTGGGGTTGCAAAGTGGACTTTGCTTTTTCCTCGTTGTTTCTAGAAGAGAGGGACTAATTCTTGTGGAGTCTTAAGAATATCATATGTCTTCTTTAATCTAAAATTCTGAGAGATGTTTTATTACATGTATTTGGCCACTTGACTAGGTCGTGCGACTCTAAGCGAGATCCGATATTGCCAGCGCACTGCCTTGCTTGAGGTTCTTTTGGGAACCTCAGTTATGCTGCAGGTTTAATTCACCTTTGGGTGTGCGCAAGCGAAATGGTACATATGTCGCGTTCCGCAAGACGTGCGTACGTCCGAAGATTTCGGACCTCCCCTTTGGACGAGCCTGGAATCTTCAGTCCCACGTAGCTTGGGCGTGATGCCTATGCCTGGTTTTCAATTTTGTGATTAAATTTGAATTTGAAAAGGTTGAAAGTTTTGATTGCGTGTTAAATTTGAAAAGGCACCGAGTTTTGATTGTAACAATGTCAATTCCAATGATTGTAAGTGCAAGATAATTCCCTCCAAATCCACCGCCAAATCTCACGAGAGACTCTACTCTTTATGTGACGAATGTCCTATGGCATGGACTTTTCTTTTTGCTCCTTTTCTTTTTCTAAGAGTGTGATTAACTCACATGGACACAGTTTGATAATTTATCTTCTACTTTCCAAATTAGGTTCTTGACAAGTCGAGCACATCTCAAATACACAGGTGAAGTAAATCTTGAGTCCATAATTTAAATTCAAGAAGTGAATATACAAAAAGATATTGAAAAAATGATGTTATCCGCCTAATTGTAGTATATGAAACGGTTCTATATCCTTACCTAAGAAGATGTTCTTGTTGTTAAATTATGTGGGAGTTTGACTATCTGGCTAAGCATGATATCGAGTTTGAATAAATAGAAATAAAGAAACTTTCAAAGATAGGCAAAATGATATTTTGGAAGGAGTGTGCAAATTTCTCCTCCTCCTCCTTTAATTAACAAAAGAAATGGTGGCGATCGCTTGGCCCACTCCTAACTAAGGAAGGTCGGTCCCAAGGTTGGTCGCTTCCCACCCTAGAATTGGGAATTGATCAAATGGGATTGGTTCTTGATTTGTGGAACTAGAAACCAAACCTGTTCACCATAAAACTAAGAACTAGCGATATTACCATTATGCAAAAAATAAAAACAAAAACAAAATAGACTCGTAAGGAATTGAAACATACTGTTCGATTAATACTTTCATTTTCAATTTTATTATATGGTTTCTGCTATAAATATAAATATAAATATATATAAATGCCCGGACCAATTTCATTGGTTTGGTCAATATGGTTCCTTCCCATAAATCACGAATCGGACCAATTTTTCTCAATTCCTAAAATTTGGAATCGGGAACCGGGCCAATTTTCGTGGGAGCCACCCCGGTGGGGCTGGTCCCAGGTCCTGTACCTAAATCAAATCCGGAACTGATGCAAACCTCTACTTCAAACAAAAAGGAGAGGTCATAATGATTATGATGGGTGGCTAATGTCCATTCTCTCTTCATTATTGCTTTCATTTATATAATCTCTTTCGACACGCCCCTCATGAAACTCGAATCATACGACTTTAGAGTGCCAGCGAGAGGGCGTGTGCGCGAGCGAAACTCGTGCACGTGATGCGGTGGGTGTCCCACATACGATCTTGAATTCGTCTCATTATTATTGCTATCATCATCATTATTATTATCATCACTTCCTTTCAATTCCCTCTTTTCTCTTTTTATTCCCATATTTCATTTCATGGTTCCCGTTGCTTTAATACCTAACATTGCCACTTTGAACATAACCCATGATTCCAACTTTTCGATTGCTTACTATTGTTTGACCAATCATGGCTACAAATAAATTAACATATCTCTTGGGGAAAAAATGAGGATGGACCATATTGCATCGGCTAGAAAAATAGACGGACAGAAAACGGATCAAAAGGATGTGTTTGTTTCGTGAAAATATATAATTTGAAAAATAATTTTATAATAATTATCGTTCACATTGCCAACAAAAATGAATGAATGGATAATATTATCATTGTTTATGATAATATTTAAATATAAATAATTATTGATAACAAAAACATTTTTCATCAATTAATTATTTCAAATGATACAAGCGATTACTTTTAAAAAATTATTTTTTAAATCCCTTTGAGAAACTCTAAACTAGTACATCTATTATAATTTTATCACAAACTAAACTAAAAACTAGTATATTTATGATAAATTTATTTTTTAATAATTTTTGTTAAATTGTATTGTTAAATTACTTGCGGATAACATATGATAGTTAATTGATGTACTAGTTTTGCTTTTTTCGTGATATTAATTTAATTTAATGGAGATTAATGGAGGATAAATTTATCAAGAATATAATTTGTAACATGTTCATTAGTTTGAGATTTTCCCGGTCAAAAAATTAGATTGGGGCAATTTTGTCATTATTATACTAATTTGAGGTTTTTTTTTTTTTGGTAACAATAACCCTTAAAATTTTTATTTATTCTTTAATTCTTGATCCATACCCTTTTTTTTGGGCAAGATATATTTTTTTCTTTTTTTTTTTTTTGGTGACCCGGGGAATCCGCGACAGCCAAAGGGGTAACTCTGGGGAGGAAATGCAGGACCACCACCCACGCACCCGGGTAAGATCACCACGCAGCGCTTCAGCCCCCTTTGCTTCGCAGGGGCTTCGAAACCGGGACCTCCGCGATGGAGTCTAGCAGCCCTACCATCCACGCTGCCAAGATGGGTGGTTTTTTTGGGGCAAGATATAGTTTTTTTTTTTTTTTTTTTTGGTGACCTAGGAACCCATTTGGGCAAGATATAGTTTATATTTGAAAATAAACTAAAAGGGATGTGGAAAATGTTTCCATTGGTTGTCGACAGAACGAGAATGTCCGCATTGTCAAAATCACATCTTGTCCCGTTTACAGTTGTCCTTCTCTTTTGGCTCTCTCTTTCTCTCTCTCGTTCTCTCCTCACCTCCTCCTCCTTCTTAAATATATATAAATATAAAAATTAAAGACACGTAATAATTTAAAGTGTAGTCTCCAAAATGTAAAGCACGCCTATTTCTAAACGCTAAGGATTTTTTTTAGCAAAAAAAAAATAAAAAATGCTGAGGATTTTTACGACCGCGAAAATCAGAGTTCTTCCTAAATATTAATTACTCTTTACTACCTAGGAAAACTACAATTTCACACTATCAATTTGTATTTTCTAGGACGTTTCCCCTACTCAAAAATAGCAATTTGATGATCAAAATAGCATGGCCAAAGCCAAATTTGGGTATCTTAATCTTTTCCCATTGATTGAAAAATTGCCTAAATCTTCCTTTAATGGTGACCATTTATCAGCATAAATTTTTGGACAACGTGTTCATGTTATTTTGTTAATACTTATTTTTCTCACGATTGCCTTGCTAGCTTTGGTTAAGTCTTGTGCTTATTCGATTGATCAGTTGCAATCGCTTTTTTCCTTGATCAACAATGGATTATGAAGAACAATATCAATTCACTGTAGTTGAGTTATTAATCGACGTGAGAGATGCTTTACTTATAGGAAAATTATCAAAAAAGTATTCATTTTTTTTGCTAATTCAATTCTAAATATTTTAATTTTATCAATTAAGTCTTAAATATATTCATTTTTTTTTTTTCAATTGAGTCCATTCAGTCAATTTTGGCTGAAAATTGCTAATGTAGACAATTGACACTACTCTGACACTTTGAAATATTATTTTAATAAATATTTTTTTTTGTGGTTTTTATTCTATTTTTTGCTTTTTTTTTTTTTTGGTTTTGAATTTCTAGCTCCAAAAAAAAAAAAAAAAAAAAAAAAAATGAAAATTCAAAATATCGTCAAAATATTATTAAAAAGTATAATGTTAGCAATTTCCGATCAAAATTAGCCGAATGGATTCAACTAGCAAAAAGTGAAAATGTTTATGACTCAATTGGTAAAATTGAAAGATTTATGACTGAATTCGTAAAAATGTAATGGATTTATGATTTTTTGGACAATTTTCTTCTTTACTTATACATAATTATAGAAAGAGAATTACCGGATGCTTCAAGTGTATTGGTCTGAATCAACTTACGTAGTGATATAGATTTCATTCATTGCATATGCAAGACTGAGATGGATAGGAAGAAATGCATTTAGAGGCCTAATACTTGTTAAGCCTACGGATAGAGAGAGAGCACATTTAAAAGGAAGTAATTTATGGAGTATCGGGATCCTCTAAATTTAAGGTTGAATGTACAACTTAAATTTGTCCTTTCAAATGGTTAATACATCAGCCCATCACCACTCCCGTTGTGCCATGGCAACCCTCATACGTTGTTGCCTTTGCTATAACACGATGTCATTGACCTCTATTTGTCATGGCTGGCCACCTTATTAGGTTGTGTTTCTTCCCATCTCTCTAGGACAAATCTCAGACTCGAAGTTGATGAAGAGATAGAGCAACACAATGTGAGCAATCGACAGCAACATGGCATTTTTGCCGGGGAGAGAGAGAGGATTTTCGCTATCAATAAGCACCGGTTTAGGGTAGATTTTGAAATTGAATCAGATCGATACTGTGTGGCGGTTTGGTTCGGTTTCTGTAGGAAATGGTCCAGTCCTATTCGGAGCACCACACCATGTCCTTGCTAGTGATCCATCCACTCCAGTGATTTGGCATCACTTATTATGAATTTTCTTTTCATCTCCAAGCAAAACAAAGATAGTTTCATCAATACTCGACATTCAATGGTTGTGATTGACATGATTACTTTTCTTAAAGCATCAAATACGAGAGAGAGAGAGAGAGAGAGAGAGAGAGAGAGAGAGAGAGAGAGAGAGAGAGAGAGTACCTTTTAGCGTATTGTACTATAATGTGTCATGGATCAATGAAACATGTCTTGGATCGATGCAAGTGACATCAAGGAAATCTAGTGAATAACATGCGCGTATATAGTGCTCTAAATATAAACTTTGAGTTTATGTTTGTTTATAGCATTACCCTTGAAAGATATTGAACATAGTTTTGATATCTTGCTCATTGCTCACGTTTGAATTGTTTTATGGAGGAAATCGAAATGACTAAAATGCGTTTACTTTTAGAGGAATTTCTCCCCAAAAAGCCTAATCCTAAACCAGCTCCGATGTCCTTTCTCCTCTCTCTATCCCCCTTTCCCTCCGCCATCCCGCTGCGCACCTCGCCCCTCGCCCCGCCATTGCATCTTGGTCGCCGCTTCATCCCTACCTCCATTTGAAGTCGCCAATGCCCATGGTGGTTGAGGTTTTCTCAATGTTGGTGTCCTTTGGGAGTTGCTAATGGTGAAAGGGATAATACTTGTTCTAATATTATGTTTGAAAGTTCAAAATCAAAATTTTAATTTGATAGGTGAAGGAAGACCACATGAATATGATCATATGTATGACCCGTTAAGCAAACGATATGGGACCGTATTTTGACAAAATTGCTGGAGTTGAAGGAAGACCACATGAATATGATCATATGTATGACCCGTTAAGCAAACGATATGGGACCGTATTTTGACAAAATTGCTGGAGTTGAGTGCCCTTCAGCTATAATTTCGAAATTTAGTATTGACTTTAAATTTATAAGTTTTCCTAAGCTTGCCTATCTACACTTTAGGCCTAATTAAGTCAAAATTCATTACCAAATGCATGAACAAGTCTATAGAGCTAGATAGCTCTTGCTCAAGACATAGAGAACTATTCACATTTTCCCCTCTCCACTATGTTTTCTCAGCCTTTATGTTTCCATCAAGAATGCCCCTTTTGGCATAATGTGATGTAAGATGTCAAAAAGGAGAAAATGATGCTGATAAGAGGACTAATGAATCTGGCTTAACCATCTTTCTTCCTAATTAACATAAAAAACATCTCTCCCCCTTTTGACATAATGTGATGTAAGATGTCAAAAAGGAGAGAAAATGATGCTGGCAAGAGGACTAATGAATCTGGCTTAACCATCTTTCTTCCTAATTAACATAAAAAACATCTCTCCCCCTTTTGACATAATGTGATGTAAGATGTCAAAAAGGAGAAAATGATGCTGGCAAGAGGACTAATGAATCTGGCTTAACCATCTTTCTTCCTAATTAACATAAAAAACACCTCTCTCTCTCTCTCAATGAAAGTAGTACTTAACTTTAGTCTTATCAACTTTAGTCTTCATATGAATTGAACTAACTCTAATTGCACTTACCATTATAATATAAGTAGCTATTAGCCGGCTAGTTTGTGCAGTTCGCTGCATCTTTGTTCTCTCTAAATTTCTCTAGCCCATGAATGAAACGAAAAGCAATTAATTGGTGTCTTCTGTCTCAACTAGGGTAAGCAGTTATGCTCTGTACAGGTTCCATATATAACTTAAAACCTACCAATTAGAACGAGTTCTTCATTTTTTGGACTTTGAAACTTATCATGCATACTTTAGAACTTGAAATCTATCTTGTCACGGGTTCCAGGTTGGTTCTATGGTCTATTCAGGTTCCACCTATATTGTTATTTGAACGATTGCAATGAATTGAAATCTTTAATGACCACAATTTGTTGTTACAATTCACTGACAATAAAAACACATGGAAATATAGACATTAATAAACTAAAAGTCTTAGTCATAAAATGGAAACTCAGATTAGTGCTTTCTAATTATACATTCATAATCGAATAGCATGAAATATTGTAAGATCGCATGAATACATGAATTAAGGAAAAAATTAAAACTTATTCTAGATTTTAGGTTACAGGCTATAAGTTTCTCCAACTAAGAACCTAAAACCTACTCATCAAAATAGGTTCCTTATTTTTTGGAACTTGAAACCTACCCACCGGTCTAGTTTTCAAATTTTAAATTCTACCTTGTAATCATGCTTACCTCTAGTCACAACTTAGAGTGGTCTCTCTCTAGCCATTTCTTTACTAGTTTTTACTTGTTCTCTTTTAATACCATTTTTTTTTACCAACCTCGAATAATTAGCAATCTAGATACAAGTTTAATAAAATCAAAGTAAAAAATTGATGAAGACAAATCATTTCCTTTTTGTTTTTTGCATTTTGTTTTTTGCTTTTGTTTTTGTTTTGTTTTTGTGTTTTTGTTTTTGTTTTGTTTTTGTGTTTTTGTTTTTTTGTTTTTTTTTGTGTGGAAGTTTAACATAAGAAAGTTTGTGAAACTCGAACATGCATTTTGTTTGAATTACAATGGCCTTTGCGAATAGGGCTAACATTGGCCGCCTCGGTTCCTTTTTCACCGGCGCATTGCGTTGATGGAACTCTTCATGTATGGAGCCTCACAAGCGTTTTGCCTTTATGTGTACGGAGTCTTTCTACATGTGTTTACACATTCATCCATGCTTCACCACGTATGCTCATGCACACGTTTTCAAATTCAAAAGGAGGATATTTTCATGTTTTGAAGAGTGATTCTCGTGACTGATCCTTTTCATATATTCATTCATAAGAATTTCAGTAATTTTCTTGATGCCAAACCCTGAAATGTGTTGTCTTCATTCTTTATTCTCATCCATATCAAATAAATAGCAAGAACTGACGCGTCACAATAAATATCAGACTTTTAAGAGATGCCCCTTGCAAAACATTATATTTTGAAAGGCAATGCCACAGATACTCCGGGACATTGCATATGATGCTCTAAATGCATGGAGTCTAACAAGTGCTACGTCTCTACGTGTATGAAATCTTTCTATAGGCATTTACCCATGTAGGTATGTTCCACCATGTACGTTTATGCATTGGCCTTTGAATTCAAGAGAGGAATCTTTTCATCTTTCGAAGAGTGATTCATGTGACGGATCCTTTTCATATGCTCATTTATGTAAATTTTGATCATTTAATTAATTTTCTCGATGCCAAACCTGGCAAGGTTGTTTCATCCTCATCCTTGGCAAGAAAAGGAAAACCCAAATCAATGAGAACAACAGGGACCTCAAAATAAATACCAAACTTTAAGGAATACCTCCTGCAAGACATTGTACTTAGAAAGCAAACAGCATAAATTCTCCTCGTACTCTTTCTCTCTCTCACCTCCCCAGTACCTCCTCAGTCTTACCTACCAAAATAGGAAAAACATTCGCTCACATACCCACACACGCACACTCCCAGAAACTACAGACATCCTCGCTCTTCGCTCATAGTGAGCACCGGTCCAATGTAGATTCTGAAACTGAATCGAACTGGTACTTTGCGGCGATTTATTTTGGTTTATGCCGGTAAAGGTTCGGTCCTAAGTGTGGACTGTTAGAATTGTCAAAAAATATTGCCTTTTGGCGTGTGAATCCCAATCCCTCAATTTTTTAACTAGATAATCATAAGTCTGGATTGTTATTTTGAACACTGCACCATGTTCTCGCAAGTGATCCATCCACTCCAATTATTTGGCATAACTTGTTATCAATTTTCTTTTCATCTCCTAGCAAAACGAAGATGTTTTCCATCAATACTTGGCATTCAATAGTTGTGATTGACGTAATTAAGTCTCTTAAAGTGTCCTGGGAGAGAGAGAGAGAACCTTAGAGGGTATCGTACTATAATGTGTCGTGGATCGATGCAAGTGACATCGAGGGAAGCTAGTGAACAACATGCACACATATAGTTCTCTAAACATGAACTTTGAGCTTTTGTTCGTTTATAGCATTAGATATTCCACGTAGTGTTTGGAAGATATTCCACATAGTGTTGATACTTGCTCATTGCTCGCGTTTAAATTGTTTTCCAGAGGAAATCGACTTGGTTTTGTCTCTTTGGCCGTTTCATCCATCTTTGAAAAGTTCATATGACATTTCTCTCTTCGTTTTCGTACACCTGCAGGCGAGAAATGACGCGAGCTAGCCGATAACTTAATCCTAGGATGGAAGTTGGATGATTATGCGCCATTTTTCACTTTATACAGTTTCCATCAGGGATGTGGATTCTCTGCAGTCAGTTTAGTAGCTGATAAAATGACTAAAATGCGTTTACCTTTAGAGGAATTTCCCCCTAAAAAGCCTAATCCTAAACCCAACTCTGATGTCCTTTCTCCTCTCTCTATCTCCCTTTCCCTCCGCCATCCCGGTGCGCACCTCGCCCCTCCCCCCGCCATTGCATCTTGGTCGCCGCTTCATCCCTACCTCCATTTGAAGTCGCCAATGCCCATGGTGGTTGAGGTTTTCTCAATGTTGGCGTCGTTTGGGTGTTGCTAATGGTGAAAGGGATTATACTTGTTCTAATATTATGTTTGAAATTTGACTAATGAGAAGTAGACGCACATTTGCGAAAGGGATAAAATTGATTATGATAATATACTAAAAAGTCTAACTCGAAAGTTTAATTTAATAGGTGGAATGAGATTACATGAATATAAAGTTCATATAACACCCATTAGTCAAGCAATGTGAAATAATATTTTAACAGAATTACTAGAGTTAAGTGTCCCTTTAGCAATAATTTCGAAATTTGAAACTGACCTTTTCAATTTATATGTTTTCCTTTGCCTAAGCCTAGATAAGTGTAAACTTGTCAACGAATGCATGATCAAGCCTATAGAGCTAGATAGCTCTTGCCCAAGCAATAGAAAACAATTCCCATTTCCCCCTCTCCACTCGGTTTTCTGAACCTTTATGTTTCTATCAAGAATGTCCTTTTTGGCATAATGTGATGTAAGACGTCAAAAAGGAGCAAATGACGCTGGCGAGAGGACAATGAATCTGGTTTAACCATCTCTCTTTTTAATTAATTATGTTCCATAAAAAAAAAAAAAACATTATTCTCTCTCTCTCTCTCTCTCTCTCTCTCTCTCTCTCTCTCTCTCTCTCTATATATATATATATATGAAAGTGGTTCTCAACTTTTGTCTTATCATGCGAATTTAGCTAACTCTAATTGCACTTACCATTATAATATAAGTAGCTTTTAGCCTGCTAGTTTATGCAGTTCGCTGCATCTTTGTTCTCTCTTAATTTCTGCAGCCCAAGAACGAAACGAAAAGCAATCAATTGGTGTCTTCTGTCTCAACTTAGAGTGGTCTTTCTCTAGCCATTTCTTTACTAGTTTTAACTTGTTCTCTTTTAGTACCAAACTTTTTATTTACCAACCTCGAATAATTAGCAATCTAGATACGAGTCTGATATAAAATCAAAGTAGAAAATTGATGAAGAAATATCATTTCCCTTTTTTTGGGGGAGGGGGGGGGAGTTGAATGTAATAAAGTTAGTGAAACTTGAACATACATTTTGTTTGAATCACAACGACCTTTGCGAATAGGGCTAACAGTTGGCCATCCGGTTCCTTTTTCTCGGCACTTGCAATGATGGCGCTCTCCATGGACGGAGCCTCACAAGCGTTACCCTTCTACGTGTATGGAGTCTTTCTCTAGGTGTTTATGCATTCATCTATGTTTCACCACATGTGCTCGTGCACATGCCTTCGAATTCAAAAGGGGAATCATTTCATATTTTGAAGAGTGATTCTCGTGACAGATTCTTTTCATATATTCATTTATGGGAATTTCAACAATTTTCTCGATGTCAACCTGAGATGTGTTTTGTCTTCATTCTTCATCCTCATCCATGGCAAATAAAAAGCAAGAATTGACCAGGAATGTCACAATAAATGTCAAATTTTCAAGAGATGCCCCTTGCGAAATATTGTATTTTGAAAAGCAACGCCACACATACTTTGGGACATTGCATTCATGAGGCTCTACATGCGTGAAGTCTCGCAAGCGTTACTTCTCTACATCTACGAAATCTTTCTACAGGTGGTTACCCATGCAGGTGTGTTCCACCACGTATGCTTACACACTCGCCTTCGAATTCAAGAGGTGAATCTTTTCATCTGCCAAAGAGTGATTCTTGTGATGAATACTTTTCATATCTTCATTTATGCAAATTTCAATAGTTTTCTCGATGCCAAACCCTCCAAGGGTGTTTCATCCTCATCCTTGGCAAGAAGACAAGGAAAACCGAAATTAATGAGAACACCAGGAACCTCAAATAAATATCAAACTTTTAAGGGATGCCCCTGCGAAACGTTGTAATTAGAAAGCAAATAGCATAAATTCTCCTCGTACTCTGGCTCGCCCATTTTCCCTAATCTCTCACCTCCCGGCTCAAAGAGCAGAAGAGAATATCATCTACCCAACGAAGAAAAACATTCACTCACATATCCACACACGCACACGCCCAGAAACAACATACATCCTCGCTCTTCGCTCGCAGTGAGCACCGGTCCAGGTAGATTCTGAAACTCAATCGGATCGGTACTCTGCAGCAGTTGGGTTTGGTTTCTGGGGGGAAACGGTTCGGTCCTAAGTCTGGACTGTTAAAATTGTAAAAAAATTACCCTTTGACATATGCTAATCCCAATCCTTCAATTTTTTAATTAGATAATCATAAATCTGGATTTTTAATCCAAGCACCGCACTATATTATCACAAGTAAATCATCCACTCCAATCATTTGGTGTCACTTATTATGAATTTTCTTTTCATCTCCTTGCAAAACGAAGATATTGTCATCAATACTTAACATTAAATGATTGTGATTGACGTGACTAAATCTCTTAAGGAGTCTGGCACAAGAAAGAGAGCGTACCAGCGAGCATATCGTACTATAACAAGTCGTGGATCTAGGCGAGCTAGTGAGCAACATGCACGCATATCATACTTTAAATATTAAGTTTGAGTTGTTTGTTTGTTTGTTTATAGCATTACCCTTGAAAGATTTGGAACATTATAGTTGATACCTTGCTCATTGCTCACGTTTAAATTGTCTTCCGGAGGAAAGCGACTTTATTTTGTCTCTTTGGCCGTTTCATCCATGTTTGAAATGTTCGCATGACGTATCTACCTTCGTTTTCATAAACTCACAGGCAAGAAATGACGCTAGCTAGCCAATAACATAATCCTGAGATATAAGCTGTATGACCATGCGCCATTGTTCACTTTATACAGTTTCATCAGGGATGTGGATCCTCTACAATCAGTGCAGTTGCCGATAAAATGGCTAAAATGCGTTTTACCTTTACAAGAATTTTCCCCCCAAAAAGCCTAACTCCTAAACCTAACTCTAATGTCTCATTCCTCTCTCCCCCTCTTCCCCTACGCCATCCCTATGCTCGCCTCACCCCTCCCCACCTCCATTTGAAGTCACCAATGGCCATGGTGGTGGAGGTTTTCTCAATGGTAAAACAATGTTGGCGTCCTCAGCTGGGGTGTTGTTAATGGTGAAGCAAATTTGGTATGTTTCATGGAATTTAACTAATGAGAGGTTGATGCACATTTGAGAAAGGGATATCACTAAATCTGTTAGAAAGTCCAATTCGTAAGTTTAAGCTGATAGATTGAGGAAAACTAATAAAGTGCATGTAAGACTCTTTAGCAATAATTTTAAACTTTAGGACTGATCTTTTAAATTTTAAAGTTTTCACAAGCTCACCTGTCTACACTTTGGGCCTAAATAAGTCTAAACTCATTCAAGTCTATAGAGCTAGGTAGCTCTTGCCCAAGACATACAACTATTCATATTTTCCCCTCTCCACTATGTTTTCTCAGCCTTTATGTTTCATCAAGGATGTCCTTTTTGGCATAATGTGATGTAAGATGTCAAAAAGGAGAAAATGATGCTGCCAAGAGGACAATGAATCTGGTTTAACCATCTCTTTCCTAATTAATTATGTTCCATAAAGAAACATTATTTTAATCCCCCCCTCTCTCTCTCTCTCTCTCTCTCTCTCTCTCTCTCTCTCTCTCTCTCAATGAAAGTAATACTTAACTTTTGTCTTATCATCCTAATCGAATTCACTCTAATTACGCTTACCAATATAATGCAAGTAGCTATTAGCCGGCTAGTTTTTAAAGTTCGCTGCATCTTTGTTTTCTCTTAAATTCTCCAGCCCAAAAATGAAACGAAAAGCAATCAATTGGTGTCTTTCAACTTAGAGTGGTCTCTCTCTAGCCATTTCTCATTTCCGTTTCCGACAAGTTTTTACCTGTTCTCTTTTAGTACCAAACTTTTTATTAACCTACCTCGAATGATTAGCAATGTAGAAAAAATCTAACATAAAATCAAAGTAAACTAATTGATGAAAGATAATTCATTTCCCTTTTCTTTGGAAGTCAAATGTAAGTAAGATTGTGAAACTCGAACAAATATTTTGTTTGAAGTCTAATGGCCTTTGTCAATAGAGCTAACACTTGGCTACCCCGATACATTTTTCTTAGTGCATTGCGTTGATATAACTCTCCATGCATAGAGCCTCACAAGCGTTACGTCTCTACGTGTATGGAGTCTCTCTACAGGTGTTTACACATGCATGTATGTTTCACCATATGTACACTCATGCAAGTGCCTTCGAATTCAAAAAGGGAATCTTTTTATATTTCAAAGAGTGATTCTCGTGACTAATCATTTTCATACCTTCATTTATGGAAATTACAACAATTTCCTCGATGCCAAACCCTAAAATGTGTTTGTCTTTGCTCTCTATCCTCATTCTTGGCAAATGAATAGCGAGATTTGACCACGGACCTCACAATAAATACCAACTTTTAAGAGACGCCCCTTGCAAAAGATAGTATTTTGAAAAACAATGCCATAAATATTCCGGGAATCATGATGCTCTACAGGCACAGAGTCCCACAAGCGTTACGTTTCTATATGTACGGATGTTTCTATAGGTGTTTCACCCATGCGGGTCTGTTCTGCCACATACGCTTATGCACTCGCTAATGAATTCAATGAAGGGGCGATCTATTCATCTTTCGAAGAGCGATTTTCGTGACGGACCCTTTTCACATCTTCATTCACTCAAATTCCGATCGTCTAATTAGTTTTCTCAATGCCAACTCACCCTTGGCAAGAAGACGGGGAAAATCAAAATTAAAGAGAACACCAGGGACCTCAAAATAAATACCCAGCTTTCAAGGGGTGGCCACCTGCAAAAACATCGTATTTAGAAAGCAAGTTAGCATAAATTCTCCTCGTACTCTCTGTCCCCTCTCTCTCTCTCTCTCTCTCTCTCTCTCTCTGTGAGTCTCTCTCATTTTCCCATAATCTCTCACACCTCCTCAGTCAAAGAGCAGAAGGGAAAATTATCCACCAAAAGAGGAAAAACATTCACTCTCGCATGCCAAACGCACGCACAGTGGCACACCCCGAGAAGCAAAACACACAACATCCTCCCTCGCTCCTCGCTGCTCAGGGAACGAGGGTCTTCCCCCCCCCCGAAAAAGACGAAAGTCGCATCGAGGAGAGAGAAAAAACTGGGCAGCGACTGGGACACAAGAGAGACCCAATAACATCGAACACAACACCTGTGAACTACCTTTTGCTTTTTAATGCTCTCTCTCTCTCTCTCCCCTTGAAAAAAGAAGTGCCTTGATTCTCTCTCTCTCTCTCTCTCTCTCTCTCTCTCTACCTCTGTTGGGTTTGTCTTTCCTTGGGAAAACCTTGCCCTTCTCCCTGTTCTCGCCCTTCCCCTCTCGTGATATGGAGCTGTAAATGGCTGTATCGGTGAAAATGGCACAGACCAACAAACCCCACATTGCCGGCAACGGCGGCGGCAACGGCGGCGGCAGCGAGACCCCGCTGCAGCAGCAGCAGCAGCAGGAGGTGAAGCCCATGTTTCATGACTTCCTCGGCATGAAGAAGCCCGACTCCCCGGCCGCCGGCGGCGGCGGAGTACGCGGCGGGGGGACGCCCGCCTGTCGGAGGTGGCGTCGCCGGCCGCCTCCTTGTCCGTCGGGGCCTCCTCCGGCGGCGGGCGGGGGCCTGTCTCCACCACCTCTGATCTGGGTTCCGGTGAGTTTCTTAGTGTTCTGCTCAAAATTGAATTTTTTTTTTTTTTTTTTTATGGTTTTCTTTTCTTGGGGGATTGTGTTGGGTTTTGTTTGATTTGGCATTTGGTGATGAAGATTAGAACTTCGGTTTTGCTGTCTTGTTCAACGGATACTTTATTTGCTTTCGGTTTTTTTTTCTCCCTTTGCTTTTCAAGGCATATCGTTTTCTCTGGTGTGATGAGTGTTGGTGTGGATTTCTTCTTCTTCTTCTTTTCCCTCATTCCCTTTCCGTTTTCTTTTTTCCTATCTCTTAGGCTTTGCTGGCTGATTTTTATTTGTAGATATAGACATGATGCTCCTTTTTTCAGCTCCCCTTTATCTAATGCTACCAAGCGTGGATGCGCCATCATATAGCTTTTAGTTTCTTGGTGCATGTCTACTTGGTCTTTAGCTACATGCTAATTGGGGGAGTTCACATTTGGATGGTGACTCAGTCTCTCTCTCCCTCGCTCTTTGAGTGGAGTGGTTGCACTATCTGGGTTGTGGAGTAGTTTGGAGGGAGTTCATTAATGGTTTTGGTAGCCTTTTCTGGTTTATTTTTTCTTCAAAAAAGGAAAATTTCTAAGACTTTGATTGACCACCTTTTCTTTTCACAGGAGTATGCTTGATTTGCATATACTTTTACTCACCAGTAGGCTCACTCAATCTGTAGGACTTTTTCCCTCTTGAAACTCTTATGCTTGCTCACAATCACCTATAGATATAAATGGATGTACTCTTTTTTTTTTTTTCCTGCTTTTGGCTGTTGAATCGAGAGACCTTTGTAAAGTGAAATAGCTGCAATATCATTTACCTTCTGCGGCCTAAAGGCGAGTTTTGATCAGTTTCTCATCGATTATGATAGAAAGACAGGTTAGTAATCATTTTGAGGGCGTTCCTTACTATGGTCCGAGGAGTGACGCCGAAATAAGTCGCAGATTAGCAGGGAGTAAGCGAAGTACATCAGACTCTACCTTTGCTGGCTCAACTAGAGAAGCAATGACTCAGCTAGGACCCGATTCGAATGAGAACTTTCATTTAATGAAGGTTTGATTCTTCTTATGTTAGTGTTTTCCTTTGAGTAGAGGATTGATGTGAAACTAACTAATTATAAGCAGGGTGAAGAAATTAGAGTTTGAGTTTCTACTTCGTTGTATTCTCTGATGCATCTTTTCACGCTACATTTCCAGATTCTTCGAAATGGGGCAGGAGGAGAGAGACCTAGAAGGTCGAATGAAGAGGATGTTTTTCTGGGTGTGCAGCCACTGAGGCAATCTTCTGGCTCACTTATATTGCACCCGGGTTCTAGCAGTAGAAATGAGGCGACCGTTTCCAAATGGGAGCGGCCTATGTCCATGAATATGGGCCCTGCTGTTCAGTTTCCTCCCCGAGGAGGTCAATACGTTCCTTTTGTTCATAATGCGCCTCCGAACAGATTAAGGGAAGTCCACCCGAGCCCTCCAGTTCTCTCGCAATCAGCTGCTGATGAAGGGTCTAGAACTGGGATCAAAGGCCCTGGAATTTTGAGCTCAATGAATGCCGGTACCAGCTCCGAGAAGAACTTGTCTGTGATGCTTCCTAGTGGCAACAGGGCAAAGACTGCAACGCTAATGACAGAGCCAGAGTCTTTCAACCCCCCGAGGTGAATCACATGTCTTGTGCAGATGTTAATTCTTTCAATTAAATATGTTCAAAGTCCAATATTTCTTGATCCTTTCGGTGCTTCTTTCGGCAGTCGACCTGGATTGACATCAGAAAGTCGGCAAATGACTATATTCTATTGTGGCCAAGCTCATGTTTTTGATGATGTCCACCCAAACAAGGTATCACTAACTGTCATGTTGTTATTTATCCCTTTGACTAATATGGCTTGCTTGGTGTAACATTGGATATCATGACGTGAAGAATATGTTACCTATTCTAGTTCGCAATGCTGATGCTTCGTAACATTTGCAAAATTGAGCAAATGGGATCATTCTATGGCATGTTCTTGTTAAGATTTTTTTACCTCTAGTGTCTCTTGTGTCTGTCCTTCAACTCTTTTCCAAGTTACAGTAGGGGATCGGGAAAGCTTTCTGATGCTGGAAGCTTCTGCTTTCAATGCATGAGCTAGTCATTTAGCACTTAGCAGGCCTTATACTGATAACTAGGGATCTTGAGCTTCTTGTGCAATTAGTTGGCACTCAGATGAGATCCACACATTCCCCACACAATCTTTTGGAATCTTTTGGCCATGGAAAACATGTTCTCTCCTACAGGACGATAAACAATCAAGACCATATTTCGAGGCATCCCATATGTCCAGTTTCAGGGATTTGTGAGATACAGCAAGTTGAATTGAATATTGCAGCTAAATAAACACAGGGATTTCCCACAACTTAATAATCTTAGGGGACAATTCATTGCAGTTTTCTAGGTGTCGAGGCACTGTCATCTGAGTTTTTCTTGCTTGTATGTTCAGTACTAGCTTTCTAGACGACAATGATGAAATCCCTCTCGCAATCTTTTGGTTGTTGGAGATGGGAAGAAAAGAAGAAGGCAGCTGCTTTGTGATCGTCACTGCCATCACTGTCTTTTCTGTAAGAAAATTGGATTGCTTGATACAATTCATTGCCAAGCCTCATCACTGTATGGTGTAGATAAAGTCATTTTGCATCCATGCTGTGTGCCTTCCATGGTATATAAGTTATGGATAATGTTGCTGATATTAAACGAAATCTAGTTTCTTTGTGGTCCTTATTTCCACTCTTTAGGAGGAACTGTTAGACTATCCTTAGGTGCTAGTGTTACCATTGCATCCCTTTAAGCTGGGATAAGATTAACAAATCACCTTCAATCTGTTCATATTAATTTCTATCAAGGAAAGGTATTCTTCTTGACAGGGTGAATGCCAAAATGAAAGTTTCATTATCATGGATAAATTAAAGTCATGACTGACTTGAGAGGAGCATGTTTTGGGGTAGTGAACATGTTCTATTTGAAGCAAGAATGGTAACTATGGCTTTTGTTTCAGTAAATTGTTTGGGAGAAAGCCAAATGAGAATAACTGTTCTTTCTCTGATAAAATTGTAACAATTACACCCCCTGAATTTCTGAAGTACAGACAGGCTCCTCTTAGTTTTAACGGATGTACTATATTCTCTCTCTCTCAAAACCAACATCGTCAATTACTTTCTGTTTTTATTGTTGCCGAGAAATGACCTATTTTATGGCACATTGATGGTTTTATCATGAATATGCTTTGTCCAGGTGAGGCAGGAAAATTGACAGGATGCATATCATACTAGTTGTTTTACTTTGACTAAAATAGAGCAGTGTTAGCTGATATTTGAACTTAACAAAACTTTACATGTCTTTTTCTTTCAATTAAGGGGGATATGTTGTTGAAAAGTCATAGACTTCAAAATTTTCACCAGTAGAACCGCTATGTCTGTTGTCTTTCAGCATCGATCTCTTATGCGTGGGTAAAATCATCTCTTTGTTTCTAAAACATAGATGTTCTGAGAACTCTGCCCAGAACTTGAGCAACCATTTAATAATGCAGCTGGATGTTGGAAAATCAATGTTTTGAGTCTGGGTATGCAGTATCTTGGATGATGATTTGCTAGATATACTTCCTCATCTCTTAAATCCTGGATAATTGATCTATTTGGGACTTCATCTTATGGCAGTGAATTTTCCCGTCATATGTGTGCTTTATTTTGTCTATTTTTGTGATAAAAATTGATACTTTAGGACCAGTTGATTTTCTCTGCTAATTTAGTGGAGACGCTTTCCAGGCTTCGTACTGTGGTACTTTTAGGGCAGCCATAACCCGTTGCCTTTGAGTGGTTTGTTTCATCCCAAAAAGAGTAAGCAGAATCAAGGCTATGGTTTTTTCTAAGGGAGTGACCCGGGTTGCATTTCTTAGGTATTTGTTGCAAAATCATAGCTTGGGATTGACTTATTCACTCGAAAGTGCGAGTAACTTGTGTCATGCCTCCGTATGTCACTTTTGCAGTTGTTTATGAATGTTGGCAAATGCTAGTATTTTGAAAGACAAGTTCCTTCCTCTGCACTTTCTCTTTTGAAGTTAGTAATTCTCTATCGTGGCCCAGTAAAATCCAAGCAATATTGAGAGTTCCAAAGTTGAGGTTACGGCAGAGATACAGGTGTAGTAAATAGTTTTCTTGGACGATATGAACGTGTTTGTTGTTGAGGATTCTCATGTTTATTTCCAATGGCTTGGAAAACTTATTGTCGACACTTCATGGTGATTCCTAATAGCGTCCATTTCTCTGCGGGGATGATTAACAATGGGAATCTCCATGATTTGCACTGTCCACTTTGCAGGCAGATGTCATAATGGCTTTGGCCGGATCAAATGGAGGATCGTGGTCAACAACATACTCACCAAAATCCGGCACAAGGCCAACTAATGAAAGCAATGTTCTCACCGGAGAAAATAAAGCAAGTGTGGCAATTTCACGTGACTTTCACGGGAAGTTGCCTGCCACTGGTGACTCTAGTCACGGCACTGGATCAGGCAATCGGATCTCAAACCCTTCAGGTGATTCTTTTAAGAATCTCATGTAGCTTCTATTTTTGGCTGTTGATCGCATGTGTTCACTGAGCACAATAAGTAGGCATGCCTGGACTAGAGCTCTCGAAAAGAAGATTGTTAACTATCTGCCTAAGCAATTAGTGGTTGCTGCCTCAATTTGCAGGTGGCCCTAGAGGACACCTTATAGTGAAGGACATGAGAAAACAGCTTCCAGTGGCAGAACGCATCGCCGAAGAGAAAGTCGATCCGTGATGTAAAGTTTTTGTCTGGTAAATCGAATTTTAAGTAGAAAGTTCTGTTAACTGGAGTTTTAGTGACAAGCCCCTCTATTGTTCTCCAATCTTTTGTGGCTTCATTGATTTCCTATTTGTCCTTCCCCATATTCTTCTTTTGGATTGTCAATGACTAATCTGTTGATCTGTGGAAAGAAACTGAAGGAAATCTTTGCTTGTAGAGACCCAGTTAAAATCCTTGCACTGAAATTTGCTTCATTTTCAGTAAATGAACAAGGGGGAAAAATGAGGAATGCTTTTGATGTCCTTATCATGAGTTTAATGCATATCATGAGCTTGAGAAATGAAAGTGAATTAATTGAACTTCTGGCCCTTGCGGATAGTCAGTCTTGCCAAGGCATGCACTCCTGTTGCCGAACTCCAGCGCCTAATTACATTCAATTGGTTATTTCAAATTCAAGCTGCCGTGACCTCTCTCTCTCTCTCTCTCTCTCTCTCTCTCTGTGGGATTATTTATGGGTGCAGCGTTCACTTTTGTGTTATGTGCGAACCCTACCACTAGTGCATCTGCAAAAACCTGGAAATTCGTGCTCAGCCCAGCAGATAGTCGTTGATCTAGCTTTTAGGTGGGCTCGTCTGAAGTGTGGATAGCATCAATTTATTCATCATCTTGCTTGGATATGATTGGACTGCGACAGGCTAGGAACGTCTGCATTCCTGACTAGGACTGACGTCTCGCCATGTGTCCGCGCTTGTGCGTGCTTTGGAGGAGCTACCACGTCCGAAAGAAACCAACAATTTTCAACTGCGAATAGACTGAATTCGAAGCTCTACTCGAAAATCTCAACTGGTAATACCTCCAGGATCAATCAGAAACGCGAAGCACCGCGCATAGTACCATTTAATGAATATTTCTATCTTTTCTATAGCATATCCATTTGATCAATGCACTATCATGGTGAGGCTTACTTGTATTTTCGAGAGGTTCTAATTAATCCCCGCACACAGCGACGACATTTCACGACACCCTCGTTGTGGCTTTCACATGCATATGTACAATGCACCGGTGGCGACACTGCATTAGCCGTAATCATCTCCAGTTTTTCTTCAAATTGGATTCTGGACATTCTAATACCGGGTCCGGATGACTAGTTATTTTTTGAGAGAAAATCTTGAAAGTTGAGTTGGGCCGTCGATAGCTCCTTTTCCTTATTGGACCTAGTCCACTGGCATCAGATGTGCCCTAAACAAGCGTTTTCTCTTCTATGCTGACTTGCTTTATCATTCGAATTTGAATGAGTGATGGAAATTCTTTTATAAGAAATTTTTGCAAATTCAATCTATCATCACTAAGCATATAATATTTTCCACCCCAGTCATGTCTCTTTCAAGATATTTATCAATATACATTAGGCTTGGTTTTATAAGACCTACTATTATTCATTGCACTCGGTTTTATGAGAATTTCGTTTTATCAAAAGTTCCTTATTTTTTTCCAATAAGGATATTTTATCTTATTTTGTGTGCATTTTCCACAATAACTGTAATCTACTATGCGAATTTCAATTTAAAGATTTTATGATATGTAGATTTTTCATGATATATAATTAATAGTAAGAGATTAATAGTAAGAGAATTGACCGTTTCTTTTATTAAGCGCTTTCAAGTTCAAACTATTTTCACACACATATTATATACATCCTGTTTATGCCAAAAATTAACTTTATATTGGTGGCTGTTTTGGAGCTATATGTGATGTCTTCTTTTTTGGAGCACTTTTCTTTGGATAATTCTTCTTTGGTACAGCCCTTGACTCTTTAGTTGGCCTACTTTGAGAGATAAGTACCTCCAAATTTCTCTGAGGTTACAACAACATAACCATATTGTCAACAAAATGAAATTGAAATACCATAAATTAAATGCATGAGTCTTACAAATCTTACTTTCAAAATAGTCATTCCAGTATGTTCGTCTGTGTAAATGCCATAATCATATTATCTTATCCTTTTTCAAGAAAGCCTATTGTTCACTGTGGTGCATGACTTTTAGCAACCTGTGGGGGAGCAACTTGTGAAATCTATGTAGTTAGTTGTTTTCTTACCTAAGAAAAGCATAACAAAATTAAATTTAAGCTTATAAAAGAACACAAAACAAACACAATAATGCACAACTTACTAGATATTTTTTTCACGTATGTTCAACAATTGACTCAATTGTTGTTGTTGCTATCATGCCTGTACTAGTTCCTGCACTTAGGCCTCCAGCAGGGCCTCTTGTTGGCCCTTCAAAAGGCTCTACATTAGGGCCTTTTGTTGGCCCTTCAGTAGGACCTTCTTTTACCCTTTCAGTTGGCTCACCATCTGGCCCTATATTAGCCCTCGTAGCAACCTATTGTTCTTGATGTTGCTTCTTCAGCTCACAACCCTTCTTATTTTGTCATTTCTTATGGCAATATGAACACTTCATCTTTGTTCTAGCGTTGCTTATCCTCTGACTTGACGTCTCTCATTCCTACATTCTTTGTCTCCTTTTTGGCTTTAAATTTGCTTCTTTAGTAGCAAAGTTATAGGGCCTTCACGATTTGCTAACTCTCAGAATTTACTACTTTTAATACTTTACATCATGAATTGGTACAAAGTAATGTATGAGCTTTTCTTGTACCATTCATCTAGGTAATCCTTTGGGTTTTGTTGCTTCATTTGAATGGTACAAATGGCATGGGCATAAGGAATTTCAATTAGTTGCTAGGCTCGGCATGAACACTTTTTCCTATCTAGATTGACGACATACTTATCATCATTGTCATGATCTCATATCCATTATCTCCATTCTAAACTGCATGGCACGATGTACAAGTAGCCATGTTCTCATCCAATCTCTTTACAATCCTAGGAAAACATTCTCTTGTCCACTTTCTAGCTTCATCTCTTTATTTGTGCAGCCCAATCATGACCATAACTCAAATAACATCAAGCTACTGATGATTGGTTTACACTTGACCTCTATTATTTTACCAGTGAAAGCTTCACTAAGGTCGTTGTCAATGACATCACATTTGAATTCTTCACTGAAGAAGGCTCGACACTAGTACTTAGCTTTTGTTTGGAATAATGCTTTAAAACTTTCCTTTGTCAATTGCAATAACCCATGTTCAGCTAATTTAAAATCAGCCATGTTCTTTACCAAAATTTTTTTTCTTTACCAAAAAAAAAAAAAATCAGCCATGTTGATACTCTTTACTATCTGCCAAAACTACTTCTACAACTTATCTCCTTTATAGTTCTTTGCCTAGTTTGCATTTATGTGTCCCGCGCATATTCTATGCTCACCGTTTGATATCAACTTAACTAATGCAGAAACAAGTCCCTACAAAAATTCAAACCAACAAATATAAGTTAGAAAAAAATATGCGAGTAATTGATATTAAAAGGGAAATAATTGACAATGACATTACTTTTTGTTGGTCACTCGTACAAGCCCATCCTCCACTATTGATTATCTCAAGGTCAGCCATTAAATTTTTTAGGAACCAAGACCAAGTGTCCTTATTCTCTATCTTGACAACTGGCCAAGCTATTGGAAATATTTGGTTATTGACATCTCTCCCCACTGCAGCCAACAACTTCCCTTTGCATAAACCTTTCAAAAAATCTCCATCTAATTCTACAACTTTGCTACAACTAGGTAAAAACCCCATTTTGCATGTATCAAAGCAAACAGAAAATCTATCAAACTTAGACCTACAATCAGGCAATGGCCTCTCTATAGCCTCCATATATACTCTACTAAATGGGCTTTGAAGCATGCATTTGCAAGTACAATCCCATACTTGGGCATACTCTTCCTTGTACTAACTCATCAATGTTGTTATCACCCTCAACTTAGCTCTCTTATATTGATTCCTTGACAAATTAACACCGATATGCTCTTTCACTAACTACTAAAACTAAGGACTCTTAATCTCGGGCATCGCCTTGATAGTATTAAAGAAGCATTTCGACAACCATACACTTGTTATCCTTTTATTGTCAAATACAATGAAACAAGTATGTTCCTCATGGAAAGACTTGATTTGAAATGATCCCTTCCTACTTAGTGCACCAAGGATCTTCCATGGACAATTGGGTTGTGAACACTTAATCCTCACAAATTTCTTCGTACTTCTAATGAATTCAATGTTCCTCTATTCAATGATGGAGTTCCTGACAATGGCTTCTTTAAATTATTTAGCATTATCAAATTTCATGCCTACAGAAAAAAGAGGTTTGGCAACAATTGGGTCACATCAATGATACTTACTTTTCCTTCGATACACAAGTAATTCATCATCCTGAAGCTCATTCTTCGAACTAATACTCTCATTGCCGCCACTATCATCATATTCATTCATTACCTCTAGGTGGAGCTCATTCTTTCCCATTTACTTGCTCGAATTCATCATTTCTCCAAAAGTTGCAAATTTTTTCTCACAAGTTCCTTTTGCTTTTGTCTTGATTGTACAAGTTCATTATCATCTCCGTCACTTGGGAAATTTACATTTGCCAAAGCTTTGTCTTTTGATTCACTTGATAAAGTAGCAACTTTCCATCTCAATCCAATTAAATCTTCATCATCAACATCTTCAATAGAGACTTCGGGGCATCTCCCTATTTGCTGATCTCTCTCTCTATATGACTTGTCTCCTTCTCCTTTCTCACTTGCCTCTCATGTTACCCTCCGTCTAACGTGAACTCATCCCCAACTTAATTACTTGCTTTCAGTGCTCTTATCATCCTCATCGTCAGTATAATAATCGACATATGCCTTAGCTTCCTCGCAATGAAGATAATGGCAAACGATATCCTTAATACCATTATCATCAACCAATTTTTAATGCTATCCTAGGAACATAATAATACACTTTGCATCATAAAAAATACACTAAATCCCTCACAAAACTAATATATGATGGCTTCCTAATATTGATGTAGATAGTACATTCATTTCCACCAACACATTCCCACTCTTTAGTGCCAATGAAAAATTCCTACCATAGCAAACAATTATGGCTACAACATTCTCTTCCATGTTGACATTGTGCCAAGGAGAAAAAAAAAATCATTAGCTTGTGGGATCACGTAGCAGAATCATTGACAACTTTACATGGAGGTCCTTACAAGCACAAGTAATTGCTTAAAGAACTCACTCCAATGTTGTCTCTTTGAGAAAAAGAAACAAAAGAAGCTAATTTATTCAATTGATTAAAGAAATGGCTTTATTCAATTCAGTCCCTATTTGGTCCCCTCAAGCACCCAAATTAATTAAACAAGAACGCTTGAATTGATTAGACAAACAGCTTTATTCACTCCTGCTTTCATTCAATTCCCTCCGAGCTGAGCCTAGTTTTGCCCTTTGTGCCATAATTTTTAATTCGGTCCCCACAATAAAACACAAATTATTTAAATAAAGTGAGATCCCCACCATTATTTCATAATTCCTACTCTAGTATCAAGAACCATTATTCCCTTCGAGTTGAGCCAAGCCCTAATTTTTCCCTCCGTGCCCTAATTTGGCCATCGGAACTCTAAATTTTTCCTTCCATGTGAGAAAAGGAGAGAATATGACAAACTTGAGTGCTTGAGAGTTAGGGAGACGGCCGATAAATGATGGCGAAGATGGCGGGGAGCGATGGTGAATGAGCTAGCGACGATTGAGTGAGCGAGCGACCCTACTTGGTATGCAGTAATAGGAGATCGACGACTCCAATTTTCATCCATCCTTTGCAACGTTGTTTTGGCTAAAGGAGGTTATGTGACGCCGTTTCTTTTATGCAGTCCAAGTCGGATGGAAAAATGATGTCGTTTCTTATAGAGGACATCAAAACAACGTCGTTTATGACGTCTACGTGGACTCGTCATTTTTTTTTAAAAATAAAAATAAAAGACACATGATCAATTTGACAGGAAAATTTTGCCAGTGGCACTAAAGTGATTGTTTTTTTTTTTTTCTCTAATTTGGCATTTAAGTGAGCAAGTGAACTTTTTTGGCACCAAAGTGCGCCGTATACAATTTGTGGCACTTTTGGTGTGCTTTTCCCAACTCGAGACTAAGTGAAGCGTGGCTATAGACAAGTTATCGACCATGGGGATTCTTGTTGATAACCATAATTATCATTGAACATGAGCAACTATCAATGTACGATAGTGGCTGACTGATGATTGTCAAGATAAGATTGACTAAATGTTAAGAAAGGCAAAGATGTCAATTGAAGTACATCGATTGTCAGTTGAATTAGAAACCATATGAAAATTAACCATTTTGTGAGTAAAGTAGATGCGAAGTTTAGGCATAGTGGGGTTCAAATTTGGAACTATTTGCAAATAAGACAATGAAACACAACATTTCGTAATTGGAGGATGAATTTGAAGGTTTAACTACTTGGATGAGAGTGGCAACAAAAAAACATGGAGAATTAAGGCATGACTTAGAAGGCATAACTTTTTGGAGATAAGATGTTGTGGCAACATGAAGAGGCGGAGTGGAAAGCTTTGGTAATGCAAAGGCATGGTTGAAACTGTTGAAGAATTGCTTGAGTATTGTGTTATCTATCAATTTTTTGCACGTAAGCTATAGTTTTCAAATATCTCGTCGTCGATTATATTTCCGCATGTATCTTAGTTGTAAATTTTAGATCTTTGTTGTTGATTAAATTTTGGCATTTTATCTTTATGTTATTGGGCTTTGTCGTAGATTAAATTCTGGATACTTTGATGTTGAGTAATTTCGTCAAAGCATATCTGTTAGTTTCCTTATGCTTCATTAATATAACTCCCATCCGAAATTGCCACAAACCCGTCTTCTCTTATAAAATTTGAAAAATGACTTTTGGTGAAAAATACTTTGTTGTCAAATTCAATTTTGAAGAAACACATTCATATTTTTTCCTATTCACATAAGCATTTGGAATGTAAACAAGAATGTCAAATATTGACACAACGCCAAGTTATATCATGTATGTTTCCCGAGACAATTTTATGGTCCACCGAGAGATAGATTGTTAAGTCATTATTCCTTGCATTTTTTCCGCAACTGCAATGCAAAATGTTATAACACAAAATAATTTGAGATTTACATTTTTTTTTATTTGACAATAATTGAGTGGTTAGGAGTGCCATCTAAAGAATGCTTAGAAATAGCCATGCGTCATGATAGATTTAGGACTAAATTAGCGAAAGTGAATAATAGGTTTAGGAGTTTTTGGACAATGACCAAGTAATATATATATATATATATTTTTTTTATAGATGACATGATAGTTTAATGCAAAAAGAGCACGATCTTCTTTTCTTGGCTAAATTCAAATATAGTTTGCAGTTGTGTTTGGTTGGGATTTTGGGGAAAGTCGATGGAAATACACAAAGGACTTTAGATTAAGGAGTTCTTTCAAAATGCAAAGAGTGTTTGGTAAAGTATAATTTAAAGGTACATTGGGAAGTAACTTTGGCTTACATGATGCGTTTGAGAATGGCTTTCCCAAGCCGCTTTGGGCGTCCAAAGTCCCTTGGGCTAAAATTGGGTGTTTGGGAATTTTTTTTGTAAACCTCATTAAGAGAAACAAGCCTTTATAAAGCTGAAAGCCTAAGGCAAGTAAGAGGCTGTGCAAGGCATTTTTACATTCTTGGCATGCTACTAGGACAATTAATATATATATTTTTATAATTACCTTTGTTACCCTTGCAACTTATTGAAATTCCATTTTTAATCCATTTTTTTAAACTAGACTCCCTAGATGAAGCCGTCGCTCTCATCTCGCTCTTCTCTGAATTGGCCTCTCTTTAGTTTTGCTCCTCTTCAAGTCACTCGCCTCTTTGGTCGTCTTTCTTTTCACTCAGCAGTTGCTTGCTTCTCTCATGCTCACCTCTCCCTTGGTGGTCTCTCTCTTCGCTTAGAACTGAGTGGCCCACCTCTCTCATGCTCGCCTCTCTCTTTGCTTAGAACCCAATTGTTCATCTCACCCCAAATCCAGGTTCTTTAGATTTAATTCCTTCTCATTGTGCTTTTTCTAGTTATGATTGTTAAGCGCATGGTGATTTCGTGAACGGTACTGTCGATCTTCTACTTGATTGAGTATATCATTGCTTGAGTAATATGAAGTTTTTTATGGAGATGGAAGAGTGCAAGGTATGTAGAAGTAGATTGGAGGATTATGTTTACTGACTTATTGGCAAAGTTGTAAAATTTGAGATTATCTTAGCTGATTTGAAGAAATAGAATTGTCATATCTCTCTATGCCTTGGATGCGTATGTTTTGTATAATCCATAGAATTGCAGCTATCTTAGATTAGTTGCTCTTGGTTTTACTTTGTTTTGATGACTTTATGGCATTTTGGTACAAAGATGTTCAACATGCTTGAGTCATATAGAGTTTTTTTTATGGAGATGGAAAAGTGCAAGGCATATAGAAGTAGATTGAGGGATTATATTCACTGATGATATTGGTGATGTTGTAAAATTTGGGATTACGTCAGTTGATTTAGAGAAATAAAACTATCATATCATTCTTTGCCTTGGATGCATATGTTTTGTGTAATCCACAGTATTGTAGCTATTTTAGATATCGCTCTTAGTTTTACTTTGTTTTGATGACTTTGTGTCATTTTGATGCAAAGATGTTCCGCATGCTATGCTTGCAGGCCATTGATTTGCCATTTTAATATGATGATTAGTGATACAATAATTCATCTCTACTCCTAGAAAATCTACATGTTAAGCACTACTTGTTGATGGATGATATATTTGCTATATATGACAATTGATGGGCTGATAAAGGTTCCATTTAGGGCCTTAAAATGATTAATTATTATAGATACTTTTAGGTGGAAATTTTTTTTATAAATATAATAGGTCTCTCTCTCCCAATTAATTTCTCACAACCATGTTTGACCTGAGGCTACCTTTCGGAACACTCCATGATGATTTGTTGAAAGTCGCATTGTATTGTAACTTATGTTTTTCTTAGTTTGAATGAACAATATATTTTTAGTGAAGACCTTTGTAAAATTTGAGTGACTTCTGGTTTGTGTTAGCGTTCTATCAAAATCTGTATGGGCATGTGTTCATTCATATTAATGGAATTGGGTCAAAGTTAATTTCATCTATTTGCATTTTTTGAATGTGTTCGTGTTTATTTGGAAGATGGCAAGTGTATCAAAGGAAAAAGCATAGTGGAGCTCAGAATATGTATGACTTTTTGTCAATTGTGCATTGAATAATTTGAAAAAGACAATCATCCTATAAGTGACAAAAGGATTGGATGGACAATTATAATTAACATGTTTGAGGAGTTGAAGGGAAAAATGTGATAAAAATTAAATGAAGAGTAAGTGAGATAATCTTATAGAAAAATGGAAAAGATGGAAGCAATTGGTTCAAAAGGAAAATGATTAGGATAGGATCCAAGGAAGAAAATCATTAATGTAAGTAATGAATGGTGTGAGAGGAAAATTTAGGTGTTTATCTCTTTTTTTTGCTACTTTTTTTGTAAGTTCATCTTTCATAATATGACTCATAAAAATATTCTATCATTACAAGCCAATTCTAAGCTTAAAGTTTTTCGAAGGAAAGATATACATCTAGATGTTGATATTTTGTTGGATAGAATGCTTGAGGGTACAGTTGCAATCGGAATTCACCTGGATACCTGCACAAGGTTTATGTAATAATGAGAATATTGAGATCACGTAAGTTAATATTGGTGATTGCGTATGATTTACTTATGATTCTTTAGAGTGTAATGTTGGTAAAATGAATATTCAACCAAGTCAAAGTCAGAGCCATAAAAAAGTGGCCCATAGTTCAACGAGACAAGCTCAAGGAAAGAAAGGAAAAAAAATTGACCGAATATGCTAAGTTAGTATGACAAATTGACAAACTTTGCTCAACTGTTAAAAGTTGGAGCAATGCAATATCTATTGTAATGGAGTTTTATCATTGAAAAGAAATTATGCAAATATTAAAAGCCATACTTGAGATTAAGTAAGATCAAATGTTATTTTTTTTTGCACTCTCATATTTTGCTAAAAAGAAAGACAATAGTTAGATTTTCATGAACTTGAATGGAGATGAACAAAAAAGTCAAATGGTCAAAGTCTAAGTTGGAAGAGCATAATAGTCATCACTAGGATGTAAGCTATTTGTTTGAACTATTTCATATTCAACATTGTTGCAATGTGAGATCTATTTTCAGTTGGTGATTTGCACTCTATTTGCACTACTTGTGAACTATATTTTTAATTATGTTTTAATGTGAGATCTGTGTTTTTAGTTAGTGTTTTTTTTTTATTAGGTGGAGTTTTAATGGATGATTGTTTCATCAGTGGATGATCTAGATTATTCATCACTTTAACATAACTATATATTTTGTTGCTTTGACCAGTTATATGTCATGTCCTAAAAGGGAAAATCATAAAAAAGAAGAGGAATATTAACAATTTGTAGGAGTTGCTCAATTCGGAATGGCTTATCAAGCAATATATCCTTGTTTTACATCATCATATATAGGAAATGCATTTTTAGGAAAATTGATGGGCGAATATGCTAATCCGATAAGGCACTACCAAATGTTTAGAATGGATATGATTGTATTTAACAATTTAATTCATGATTTAGTAATACATTATAGTCTTGAAGGAACTAGGAATATTAATGTTACGAAAATAATTGGAATGTTTCTTCATATTTTAGGATATGATATGGGTAATAGATTAACACAAGAGTGCTTTCAGTGCCCTAGGAAAACCATAAGCAAGTACTTTAGCTAAGTATTAAAAGGTATGTGAAATGAGAATTTTTTTTTATCCAACTAGCTGATTCACAATTTACGGAAGTTCTAGAGAAGATGCAGAATAACCGAAAATTTTATTTATATTTACATTTCGATTATAAGAAAGAACTAAATATAAATTTTGATTATATAATAATATTTGTTTTTTTTGTTTTGTTTTAGGAATGTGTTGGAGTTATAGCGATGATACCCATGAAAGATCGAGTTCGTTTTATTTACTGAAAAGGTATAGCGGTTTGTAATTTTAAAATGAAATTTATATATGTTTGGGTTGGTTGGGAGGAATAAGCTCATAATATTTGTATCTTTTATAAAGTCCTAAAAAGATGTGATGTACAATTTGTCTATCCTCCTTTAGCTTTGTTAATTAATGGTTTTGTACGTCAATATGTATCAATATGGTTTATGTTAATTAAATTTACATTATATTTGTGTAGGTAAATATCATTTAGTAGATATTGGATATCTAAATCTAACAAGTTATTTGGGGCTATACAAAGAATTTTGACATGATCTTGCACCTACAGGTTATCGGGAGATATCCAACCATGCTCATTCCCTGCTATAATAAAAAATTGAGCGAGCCTTTGGTATATTAAAAAGTGGAGGATTCTAAAACATATGCTAAGTAAGTAAAAATTATTGTAGCAACAATGATTTTGCATAATTATATACGACGAAAGCCATCGATGATAGACATTTTGCAAGTGTAGATTTAGATACCAATTATGGATATTCAAGTGACCTTAATGATATAGATGAGAGGGATAGTGCTTCAGATGACAATTTATTTTCTGACATGACATATTTACACTATTGAATAGCCATAAAAGGGATAAGTGTAATAAAAGTCATAAAACTTGTTATGAAAATGCAATTGAGTCCTAAAACTTACAAAAAGTGTAATCAAGTCCTAAAATTTGTCAAATTGGTCTAATTGAGTCCTAAAGTTAACACCATTAGACTTACTAACGGAAAATGCTAATGTGATATTTTAAATGATTTTTTTATTTTCCACGTGGCTTTTTAAAATTATTTTTTATTCAAAATTAGATTTGAAAACTAAAAAAGAAAAGCTAAAATTTATTTTAAAAACCATTAAAAAAAAGAAGAAAATGGCTGCTCCTCCATCACCACCGCCGCCACCCATCGGCGAAGGGGCCAACGAGCTGCCATTTTTTTAACAGTTTTTTTAAAAATAAATTTTAGTTTTTAAATGTATATATTTTTAAAAATGAATAACAAATAATTTTAAAAAGTCATGTGGAAAATAAAAAAATAATTTAAAATGCCACGTCCACGCCACATTAGCATTTTTCATAAGTAAGTCCGACGGTGTTAACTTTATGACTCAACCGAATCAATTTGACAAGTTTTAGGATTTGATTGTACTTTTTGCAAGTTTTAGGACTTAATTACTTTTTATTTTCAACTATAATTTATTTTTTCCTCGATGTATATGTAATCATGTCCATTAGAATGAAATTACTGTTTTAACCATGTCTATTATAATGAGATTACTCTCCTTTTAATTGAGAAAAAGTTCACTTTGATGTGTTTTTTTTTTTAATAACATTTGTTAGTATATCTTGTTGACATTACCTTTGCACAAAAATATATAGATAGTCATTATTTTTTTTCAGTTTAAAAAAAAATAATTTTATTTTAAAACTTACATTGGTCACATCAAAGGACTTTCCACATATGGGTTTATCAAACTTTATTTTCCCAAAGTTGTTTCCCAAGGCAATTTTCAATTATAATTTATTAAATAGTCTTTACATTTTACCAAAACTCTTTAAAGTTAAGGCCTTTACGTTTCCCCAAAGGCTTTCTCAAAAGCTGAACCAAATGCACCATTGAAAATGCAATTGCATCTGCAAAAAGCATTCCAAAAAAACTTGCCAAATACTACTTGTATTTACTCAAGGGTGAAGCCTTCAAAGGCTTTGCCAAAAAAAAACCAAACGGACCATTCTTTGTCCATGCTTAACATATAGTCTGCTATGTTATAATTACTAGAGAAATTTTCAAATAAAGGCTTATAGAGTAGGGTCATTTTCTTAAAAAAATGACCCAAAATGTATTTCATCTCAAATATGGGCTTGGAGTGGCCAAGATAGTCTCAAAGAAAGGTATAAAGTCATTAGCTGGTTAAATCTTCACAGAAGGACTTTTTTGGTGACGAAAGTATGGAGAATTTTGTCCAAAAATGACAGTTGGATAAAAAAAGGGATAAAATCCCCAAATTGAATTGGGATTAGGATATTTCCTTCTTTCTTCATCCACACCCACTGTTCTCGATTGCTCAGTATTTGGTCCTCACTGCTCCTTGCCCAATACTCATCACTCATCACCCCTTTCTTGTAAGATTCAGTCCATCATCTGTCATCTTTTCTTCTATCTCAACTTACATTGTCACAAGACCATGAGCTTCAACTTTGTCATTGGCTAGCTTCAAGTCCTGACATTCAATAGATATAGGGAAAATTCTCCTATGTTAGTTGAGATCTATTTAACGATACTTCATCAATGCTTGCTTTGTCTCCTATCGATTTTGGCAATGGTTAGTCATATATGAAGCAGAGTTTGTTGAGGACTAGGAATATTTTATTGTTTCTTCTTAGTGCTTATAGTTTGATTCATGGTTGTCGGCGGTTGTAATCATTTTGTTTTGGGGGAATTTACATTAGCTAAGTTGGAATATATAAGTTTTTGGTCAAATATTTTCCCCTCCTATTTCGGTGGTGGCAAAAAATGGATTTGCATGATGACATTTCTTTAGCTCTTCACATTTACAATTTTCACGTTATACAGGGAATAGTAATATGAAAATAGACTGTGTTTCGAAGAGCATTTTGTCAAAATAGCTTGTGTTTATTCTACTTATTTTGTGTTGTTTCGGTCCACCTTGATGTGGGGCCTAGCCAACATAAAACAAAAGAAAAAAAAAATAAAAAAGTCAAAAAGTAAAGAAAAGAACAAAAAGAAAAAAGCAAGTGGGTAGCTTCGTGCAAGTGATGAAGGAGGAGAGAGAAAATTGAGTGTCCACCCCAAGAGAGCATCATGAGACAAGGGAGAAAGAAGGAGAAAAGAGCTAAGATTTTGTGATCGTGATTCGAAGGCTAAAAGTCACAGAAATGGCTCAAATTTGAGTATATTGCTCATGAGATCAAGGGCTACGAGTTGATCAGTTTCGTTCATTGAAAATCTCTTTCGAATTCTCTGATTGCGATTAGGCTTTTCTTGCCCCATTTATATTTATCCACCTTTATGGTGATGAAAAATGATTATAATATTCATGTTGAGATTTTAGTGTGTGACTAGAGAAGAACACATCGTGTATCTTACTATTCTTAGTGATTAGTTAATGTTTTTAGGTGGTTTGTGATTTTTCCTGCATTGAGTTTCCACGTTAAATCCTTGGTATTTTTGTTGGCTTTATTTCCTTATAATTTGGGCATTATATATTGCCATTTGCTACTGAGACTAAGTTGATTTTGGTCGTTTTAGTTTCGTGGGAGGAATTGATCCCGGATTTGGTTTAGTTTTTCGTGAATTGTTGCCTAATTTTCGCAGCACCATGTTTAAGTTAAATGCCTTGAATTACTCTTTTTGGAAGCCTTGGATTGAAGACGTGTTATATTGCAAGAATTTGTTTGATTTCGTTGAGGGTGATGAGTCTAAAGGAGATAAGAAAGACAAATAATGAGAGCGAATGAATTAGAAAATGGTTAGATTTATCCAACAATGGATTGATGATAGTGTGTTTCATTATGTTGCTCAATAAACAAAAGCGGAAACTTTGTGCAAGAAATTACAATATCTCTATGAGAGGAGAACCTAAAATAAAGCTCTCATGATTAAACGATTGGTAAATTTGAGATACAAAGAGAGAAGTAGCATGTTGAAACACTTAAAGTGAATTTCAAAATGTTTTAAATCAATTACAAATCTTAAGATTGACTTTGGTGATGAATTGCAATCATGTTTATTAGTTGTTACTCTTCCCATTAGTTGGGACACTTTGGTTGTAACATTAAACAATTCAGCTCCTTTCAGTGTGCTTTCTATGAGCATGGTTAAAGAAGAAAATGCTCGAATTATGCTTCTAAATTGGAGGCTTTTGTCATAGAAAACAGGGTGTGAAGTCAATCAAGAAAGTTTCAAAGTAATGATAACAGGGGCAAGTCAAGAGAAAGGTCGAAATTAAGACCAAGGAGGAGTGTGGAGTGTTAAAATTGTGGAAAAATGAGACATTATGCCAAAGAGTATTGGTTGCTAAAACAAATCACATGAAAGAAATGGAGATAAAGAAAAACAAGCTATGACAATGGTTGCAATTAATGTTGATATTATGTTTGTATGTGACGATGGTTGTGTGGACCTTATATGCAAAGACTCTACTTGAGTTGTTGATTCTGCAACTTCATTTCATGTCGCTGCACAATACAACTACTTTGCTTCTTATTGCTGTGGTGATTTTGGTTATATTAGGATGAGAAATAGTGGTGCTTCCAAGGATATTGGCATGTGAGATGTTTATTTGAAAACCAATGTTGGATGTAATTTGGCTTTGAAAAATGTGAGATACGTTCCAAATATTCGACTTCACATGAAATCATGAAAATGATAAATCCTCATATAATATTGATTTTTTAGCTGAGATAGGTGAACTAATTGAGCAAGAACAGCTCGTTGAGTCAGTTGAGCAAAAATAACTTATCCTACCTCAAGTTAGAATATCTTAAGACTTTCACAAAAATATTTGCCCCATAAGTATGTGTCATTCACTGATGCAGGAGAGCCGGAAACTTATGAAAAGATTATGTCATATGAACAAAAGAATGAGCTGCATGATTCCATATAAGAGGAGCTTAAATCCTTGCATGAGCACATTTGAATTGGAAAAATTACCTAAGAGTAAGAGAGCACTCATAAATAAGTGGCTGTACAAGTTGAAAGATGGAAGAAAGTTGTTTGCAATCATGATATAAGGCCAAGCTTGTTGTGAAGGGCTTTTGTCAAAAGAAGAGAATTGATTTTGAAGAGATTTCCACAGGTTGTAAAGATGTCTTCTATTCAAGTTGTTCTTGGGTTAGCTGTTAGTTTGAATATATAAATTGAACAACTTGATGTAAAAATGTCTTTTCTTCATAGAGACTTAAAAGAAGAAATATATATTGAGCAATCGAAGGGTTTTGAAGTTGAAGGCAAAAAGCATCTTATATGTAAATTGAGGAAAAACTTATATGATAATCAAGCAAACCCCAAAACGATGGTACATAAAGTTTGAATTATGCATGGAAGATCATAAATACGATAAAATCAATTCCGATTCTTATATCTTTATGAAAAAATTCTCAAATAATGATCTTCCTATTCTCCTACTCTACGTGGATAACATGTTGATTGTTGGACATGATACTAAGAAAATCAATAGTTTAAAAGATGAGTTGAGTAAAAATTTTGTAATGAAGGACCTAGGTCCAGCCAAGCAAATCCTAAGCATGAGAATTACTCATAACTAGAAAGACAAGAAACTTTGGTTATCTCAATAAAGAAACATTGATAAGGTGCTTAAAAGATTCGACAAATCGGTAAGTACTTTACTTGCAAGTCATTTCAAATCAAGTAGTAACGAGTGTCCCACAAGTGAGAAAAAGAAGGAAGAAATGAAGAAAATTCCTTATGCATTGGTTGTAGATAGTTGTTATGGTTTGTACAAGTTCTGATATTACTTATGCAGTTGGTGTTGTGAATAGATTTCTCTCAAATTTAAGTAAAGAGCATTGGGCTATTGTTAAATGGATTTTGAGGTATTTCAGGGGCAATTCTATATTATGCTTATTTTATGGAAAGGCGAAACCTAAATTGAGTGACTACTTGAATGCTGGTGATGTTAATTCTTGAAAATCCACATTGGGTTATATCATGACCTTTGCAGGGAGAGTTGTTTTCTAGCAATCAAGATTGCAAAATGTGTTGATTTGTCTACGATCGAGACTGAGTATATTGCTATCACCGAAGGAGGTAAAGAACTTTTGTGAATGCAAAAATTCCTATATGAGTTGGCCTTGGAGCGAGAGAAGTTTGTTGTGTATTGTGATAGCATGAGTGCTATATATCTTATTAAAAATTCGGTGTTGTATTCAAGATCGAAGCATGTTGATGTGAAGTATCATTGGATCAAAGAGAATTAGAAATTGAGATCTTTTTACTTGATAAAGTCCACACCGACCAAGGGGTTGCTCGTGGTGAGACTTGACTCTTGCAGAAACAAAGCAGGTATCATAGAACTTCCCACATAAGGTGGAGGGGAAGATTTGTTAGCTAGGTCCACCTTGACGAGGGGCCTAGCTAGCATAAAACAAAAAAGAAAAAGAAAAAGCCCAAAAGCAAAGAAAAGTACAAAAGAGAAAAGCAAGTGGGTTACTTCGTGCAAATGAATGAGGGAGGATAGAGAAAATTTAGTGTCCACTGATAGAGCACTGTGAGATAAGGAGAAAGAAGAAGAAGATGGTGGAGATTTTGTGATCCCGGTTCGAAAGGCAAATGTTGATAAAATTGGTCAAATTTGAGTATATTGTTCGTGAGACCGATGGCTACGAGTTAATTAGTTTTTTTTTTATTGAGAACCTTTTCCGAATTCTCCAATTGCAATTAGGGTTTTCTTACCCCACTTATATTGATCTATCTTTATGATGATGAAATATGGTTGTAATATTGATGTTGAACTGTAGTATATGGCTAGAGAAAAACACATTGTGTATCCTACTATTCTTAGTGATTATTACAAATATTTGGGCAGTCCGTGATTTTTACTGTATTGGATTTCATGTTAAATCGTTGTTGGTTTTATTTCCATGTCATTTGGACATTATGTATTGCTAGTTGCTATTGGGGCTAAGTTGATTTTGATCAATTTAGCTTTAGAGGAGAAATTGATCCTGGATTGGTTATAGTTCTTGATGAGTTGTTGCCCGGTTTTCCCCAATGTTTTGTATGTTCAGAGCCAACATTGTAATAGCTTTGTACTACTCTAAAATAAAATGTGTTTACTCATCTTTTATAATTATTTCTTGTCTCCACTGCCGCGCTCGCTTTGAGGTACCCGGCAAGTGGTCTCCAGGCGGCGTGGTGGTTGAGACTCGAGAAGGGAAATGAAAGAAGAGTTAGTTTCATTATATAATCAATTATTTATAGTTTCATTATATAATCAATTATTTATTTGATAACCTCTCGCATTGGGATATACCAAAGTGGCTCTTTCCGTATTTGCTGGAGCAAAGTGCTGATTTAGAGATGTAACCTAATTCTTTGATTTGACAAGGCTCACTACATCCGAAATAGATGAGAAGGAAGGCCATTGGAGGCCTGCAAATTACAATTGCCAATGCTTTTTGTGCTTGAATGTGAAGGTTTTCTTCAATATTTTGCCTCTTAGTTGGAACAACTTGTTTTCCTTATTTAGTAGTTCTCTGTCTTATTGTCAAATGGAGCTTTCCTCTACTGAGTAAAGAAGTTTCTACATGTTTAGATCATATAAAACAGCTTCCTAAACATCTTGAGTTTCCCTTGCTGAGTTGCTAAAACTTAAGTGATGGTCGATTATGCAGGTTTAAAAGAAATTTGTGCTTGTGTGATTGTCGTGCAATCATTGGTGATGAGAACTCCCGCCAAGTCATCGTTGGGCTGTCGCAAAGCAAAAAATTAACTAAAGCCGACCTTCAACAAAGCAGAAAGAGAAAATATTTTATTGAGTGGATTGATCATGGCGACAATGTACTACCCTTTGGGGTTGTGATCAGCTGTTGTAGCTGTATTTTTGGAGCTGTAGATTAGTTATTGTAGAATGGGCTATGACCAGTGGGAGGTTTAATCTTTTTGTGAATTCATTGGTCGTCTTGACAAGTTAGGCAACTACGTGGATAACAGCTTTGTTGGACAAATGATATCATGCAAAGAAAATAGTTAGCACCGAGTCCACTTACGAGTATTAAAGACAGGTGACATAATGCAATGAAATGCAAGTATTCCGACCACTTAAAAAGATCTGGTAGATGTGCGAACCGAAGATTATAAGTCCACCGAGTGCAATAGTTGATGCTCGTATTTATAGCATGAGACTCCTCAAACCCGACATATAGGACATTACCTCATCTCAAAACTTAATTGATAATTTTACAGTTTGCCTTTTTACCATGAAGAAATAAGCTTGAATGATAACATGCTCCAATATGATTCCCCCGTTTTTGAATTTCTAAAGTGATCTACCAACGTGACGATGATAAAATTACCATTCCTGTCGTAAATGAACACAAGACCATCAAAGGGTTGTCCTGATCCATGACAACTTCGGCAAAAGCATTCCAATCGTATGCTGTCAAGTGAAAAGTAACACGAGGTTTGGACATTCTCCTCATGAAAAAGATAGCGTTGACAAGACAAAAGTTAATGGCATTTTCTCCCCAAAATTTCCACCAAACCAGATGAAAAAATTCACAAGTTCTATATAATGGCTCATGGAATTTTATATTATAGCCAAGCTGTTTGTATTTGATGCTAAAGTATATAGGTTAACAAATAAGAACAGCTCAACATATGAATGTTCTTACGTTGTCTGGGATTTCATATTAGTATAATTATGGCTTAAGAGCCAAAGGACACTTTACATGCGCTAATCAGTTCAAGATGTATGACTGAGTGCTGAGGGATGAGCAAGTTGGAGATTGACTGTTGCTACTTTATACAGAGACAGGAGGTGGAACTAAAGGAGGAACCCAATTCTCAGTAGGAACTTCAACAAACTTTGAAAGGACAGCACCAACCTCAATCATTGTTTCCTTATGTGACTCGGTACAATTTCGTACACTCTATCTCAAATTATCTTTACAGTAGCATCAATGTCTCCCCAATCTCATGAGAGTCATAGGAAGCAGCACAAGAGAAGCTGACAAAGGTATGAACCCGATGGGTTACTAAAGAAATTGCTTCTTTTGCTAGCTAAATCTTTGACAATCAAGCATCACTATGTGCATGTTAATGGAGGAAAATAATAACGTTATTTCAGTGATCTAAATAAACAAAAATCAAATGGGCATTGGAATATCAAACCAAGTAAAATAAACATCACAAACATGAGGTGTTCATGCGAATAGTTTTCCCAACAAAGGATGAGAAGAATCGGAAAAATGACGAAGTCGCTCGCCCACAAATGCATGACCAACTTCACAGTGTGCCGCCAGACTCTTGTTCTTTCCGTTCATCATCGCGTTTCCTCCATTCCAGCAACAATCTTTTCAATTGAATCATCAATCTCCTTCATAGAGGTTGCTGTCTTCCCACGATGGCCAGCCAATATAGCAGCCTCATTCAAGAGGCTGTGAAGATCCGCTCCACCAAATTCAGGAATTCTCAGATTTCTTATTGCTGGCAAACCCCTTTAGTATTACCCTAGATGTTGTACTTTATTAGTATGTCCATGATTGGATGCGATTAAGATACATCGTTTCATTTTGATATGTTATGATGGAGAGACATCTTTTGAAAGGGTATGAGAGAGTCATATAAATAACTTTAGAAGATAATCGTAGAGTTGGTTGGCAGAAAGAACGTTCACAAAGAAATTGTTCTCTCTTCTTCTTCTCTTTCCATTAAAAAAAAAAAAAAAAGCATTCCATTTACTCCTTTACGAAAACAATCGGCATTAACGCTATGGAAATTGGATGTTTTCCTCGTGGTTGCATTCAGATCATTGTGAAGTCGTATTGTTTGTTGTTCACCCGTAATTCAACATTCGTTCCAGGGTAATTTGTTCATTGCGTATCAAAGAGGCTAGTCATTTCTTCCACTGACTTTCTTCCCACATTGGTATCAGAGCCCGGTTATGATTTCTATCTTGTTTTTCCATCAAATTTTTCTCGTTTGCTATTTGATATGGGGATCAAGAGGATGAACTTCACATCGTTTGGATGTTCATTGCTCAAAAATTGCAACATGAATCATCGAAAACGAACTAAAGCGAATAATGGAACTGGAGGTGAACCAGCCCGTGAACTCCACGCATGTTTCGGTGAACCGATGTGTGATGGCGTCACTGATGACATCATCCAACTGACAGTAATCGCTGGATGATGTCATCGGTGATGTCACCTAATCGGCGGGAGTTGGCTGGTCGACAACCGATCGACGACCCGACCTAGTTGACTGGTCAATTGGTTGGATTGGCTAGGAGCCGTACAGGCTCGTTGGTGCGTGCACCACACGTGCCGTACACTTAAGCGGTGCGTGTGATCTCCAATCAATGCTTGGTCAATGGCGTTTGGTTTGTATGGATGTGCTCTACATTATGATACAGTCATTGTATATGTTTGAAGCTTTTAAAGGTATAAAAATGTGTACGGAACCTTAAGTATGCGTATGTTTGGGATATAAGTACATTGTTTATTCTTTTTAACTTATATTTTCTTGTATTTTTTGAAATATAGAAGCTAGCTTACATAAAAATGATCACATATATGTTATATAGAGCTTGGTTTGATGATAGCATATATATAATTAATATGCTTACAATTTTCTGATTCCAAGCAAACTCGGACAATGGTTGGAAATCCTTAATTTTTTCATTACGTGTCGAATTACGATTGCCGTTATAGTTGCTACAAAATTGTTTTTTGTATGTTGGTTCACATCATATTATGCTTTTTGTGTTAATAGAAAAATGTGCAAATTACATGAGGTCATGTAATTATTTTTCTAATGGGAGTTCATAGGTTGGTAGAATTCGAAGGAGTTCTCACTTAGAACTTAAATTTTGCGCCAATTAAACTAGTAAATGATAATAGAACAATCGTAAATAGAAGTTGATTGGGAATATAGTGAACTTTTATTTCTGTATCTTTTGTTGAACTATCATTAATAGAGTTTGTTTTTGCTACAAATTAAATATGTGTGTTGCTATGAAAATGTGTTGGTATTGATTCTGCATTTATTATGTCAATGTGTTATAATAATTAATTATGGCTTTGGCATCCAAGACTATCGTGACTAATCTCAACAAGGAAGAGAAATTAAACGATGACAATTATGATATTTAGCACCAAAAAGTTTAGTACATCCTTGAAGAGCAAGAGATTTTGGAAACTCTCAATCATACAATGGATGAACTTAAACATGGAACTTCAACTCATTACAAGAGAGATCAAGAATTTATCAAGCTTGGAAAAAGAAAAATAGCATTGTTTGCATCACGTTGCTGAGTTGTATGCAAGATGATCTCATGTATGAGTTTGAAAGTTATGATAAAGCTCAAACAATATGGGTTGCCTTGAAAGATAAGTTTGAGGGTTTGTTTGCTATTAAGTTGAGGAGACTCACCATCAAGTTTGACACATACAAAAAACGCCCAAATATATCGATGAGGTAGCATATTCGGGATATGTCAACCATGATTTATGAACTAAAGTCGACATGTCACTCCCTTACTGATAAACAGTAAGTTCGGGCTGTTATAAGGTTTCTTCCTAATAATTAGGAGTATATGAAAATCAACATAATGCATAATGAAAATATTGTTACTTTTAACAATATAGCACATCATTTGGAATTAGAAGATGAATGTGTAGAGATTGTGAGATCCTCTACTCATGCTTATGTTAGTGAATTGAGTTTGCACAAAGTTTCGGACTTCAAGCGCAAAAAGAATAATTAATTCAACAACAAAGGGAATGAGACTGATCAAGCATCTAAGAGGGCTAAGATCTTCCGATGCAAGAAGCGTGGTGGGAAGAAGGACAAGGCCAAGATGAAGTGTTACAATTGTGGCAAGATGGGTCACTTTACTTGTGAATGCACTGAGTTAAAAGAGATACCATATTACTCAATTACTTTAAGTAATGCTTTTGTTTCTAGTATTATAATGCTTGCTAAATCTCATCCAATGTGGACTGTAGACTCAAGAGTAACAAACCACATATATAGAGATCGATAAGCATTTGTGGAGTATCATCGAATACAGTCAGAAAGAAAATAGATATATGTTGGGAATAACTCAAGAGTTGAAGTGAAGGGTATTGGTATATGTAAATTAATTTTACATGATGGTCGAAACCTATTCCTACATGATGTCCTTTATGCTCTAGATATTCGACGGTGCTTGGTTTTCGTAATTGTTCTTCTTAGCTTAGGTTATGTATTGAATTTCTATGGTGATTGTGTTAACATTTAGTTTGGTATAATTTATTATGGTTTTGGTCATATATTGAATGGTTTTATGGTGTTAGACATTGACTAGGATTTGCACAATGTTAATGTTAATAGTTGTTTTTCTTTAATTGCATATTCTAGTAATGTTAAGATTGATGCAAGTACATGGCATTCTAAATTAAGTCACATTGAGTTATGAATAATACAAAGGTTAGCTAGAGAAAACCTTTTAGAGTCACTCGCTAATGTTGATCTACCTATATGTGAACATTGTCTAGCGGAAAAAACAACTAGAAAACCATTTAGTAAATGAATTAGAGCCAAATTTTCAATACAACTCATACATTCTGACATTTGTGGTCAATTAAACGTGAGGGCAATGCATGGAGTCTCATATTTCATCACTTTCATAGATGATTTCACTCGTTTTGGTTATATTTTTCTGATCTCCCATAATTCAGAAACATTATACTGATTTAAACGATATATAATGTTGATAGAGAATCAATTGAACAAAATAATAAATGTATTGAAAATCGATCGTGAATGTGAGTATTTATTTGAGCAATTCAAGACTCTGTGTTGAAACGGGAATTTTACGACAATTGACTATTTCTGGTACTTCGCAACAAAATGAGGTTGCTGAAAGAAGAAATAAAATTCTATTAGAAATTGTTAGGTCTATGATGGTGTGAGCAACTTTACCTATCTCGTATTAGGGATATGTGTTATTGATTACTGCCTATGTACTCAAAATCAGTCACTTCCACCTCTTATGAATTGTGGACTAGTAAGAAACCGGACTTAAGTAATCTACTTCCATTGGGGTGTACAACTTATATTTATGATTCTTCTCATAAATATGGCAAATTAGGCCATAGAGAGAAGAAATGCATTTTTATAAAATATTCTGAATACTCTAAAGGGCACGTGTTCATAGGTGAACAAGTTAATAGAAGTGTGACTGAAATGGAATTACGAGACATCACATTTTTGGAAAATAATTTTCTTAGTAGATGTGAGATTAATAAAAACTTTCAATTATATGAGATTGAAGATCTTGATAACACACCCACTAATGTTATAGAGGAAAATGAAGATTTACCTCAACATATAAGACTTAGTGGAAGTGTTGCATCGCTTGGCGAACTGATTTCAAGAGAAGTTCAATTACGTAAAAATAATTATAAAAGTATTCCCCATCATCGTTTTGAGATTAAAAGGAAAGCATTTATAATTGCTCCACAAGATGATGCCGAGCTTAAGATTGTTAAAGAGGCTCTCTCATTCTTTGATAAGGAAGAATGGAGAAATTTTTTGGAAAATAAGATGGAATCAATAAAAAACAAATCACATTTGGGACTTGGTTGATCTACCACCCAATCGCAAGACTATTGGAAATAAATGAGTTTTTAAGATTAAGCGAAGGGCGGATGGATCCATTTAAAAGTATAAGGTTCGTCTTATGACGAAATGTTATACTTAAAAAAAATGTATAAACTATGAGAAAATATTTTTACCAGTTGTAAGGTTTGTCTCAATACGCTTTATCCTAGCCATCGTTGCACATTTGGACCTTGAATTACATCAAATGGATGTAAAGACGGTATTTTTTAACGGAGAACTAGATGGGAAAATTTATATGAAGCAACTAATAGGTTTCATACTTAAAGGTCAAGAGCATAAAGTTTACAAGTTTCATCGCTCAATATATGACTATAAGCAATCATCTAGATAGTGATATTTTCGTTTTCATCGAGCCATAACGACTTTTTGGATTCACAATGATCGAAAAAAAAATCATTGTGTAACCCACCCGTGGGCGACGCAAGTGGTATTCGTTCTCTATTGTAACGCTGCGGTCGAGAGTTTAAATCCCCTCGTTGTCAACACGATTTAAGTGGGGGCCCTGGCGATGGGTTGCTAGGCAGTCTCCCCCGAGGTTTATGTCTAAATAGTGGCTTGCGACGATGTCCGATGGTGCCACTGGGCATCAGAGGGCGGTGTGACCCCAATTAGCATAAGCAAGAGGGAGTCTCGGGCGGTTCCTTGGTCACCAAAAAAAAAAAATCACTGTGTTTATGTCAAACGGTCCGAAGATAAAATTGTGATTTTTTTTCACTTTATGTGGACGATATTCTATTTACTAGAAATGATAAAATTTTGGTTATCACCATAAAAGAATGGTTATCCTCTAATTTTGAAATGAATGACATGGGAGAAACTGCTTATATATTAAGAGTTAAGATCAAAATAGATCGATCAAAGAAACTTATTGCTTTATCACAAGAGTCTTATATAATGAAAATGCTTGAGCGTTTCAATATGTAGCATTGTAATCCCATTGATATTTTTGCCATGCAAGGTGAAGGCCTAGGTACTAAAATGTGTTCTAAGACTTCAAAAAAAAAAAATAAAGAAATAAAATTTGTTCTTTACGCTAGTGTGGTTGGAAGTTTGATGTATGCTATGATGTGTACTCAACCCGACATATGTTATGTCGTGGGGTTGATGAGTCGATATTAATCAAATCCTAGTCAAGTACATTAGAAAGCAATAAAGAGGATCCTAAGATACTTAAAAGGCACCATGGACTATCAACTTTGTTACAAAAAAAATGATTTACACTTATTAGGCTATTCAAATACTGATTTGGGAGGAGACCTAGATGAACGTAAATTGACTTTTAGATATGCATTCTTGCTTAATGAATGTGCAATTTCTTGGAATAACAAGAAATATACATGCACAATCTTGACTATAATGGAGACATAATTTATTGTATGCTCTGCTGCAGTGCAAGAAGTAGTATGGCTAAAACGTTTTTTGGAAAATTTAGCCATTGTCAGTGATAGTTTATTGTGATAGTCAAGCAGTCATGGACTATGTGAAAGATTCAAAGTATCATGGAAGGACAAATCACATTAACATAAATAGCACATAAATAAGTTATTATTCAATACATTTTAATTAATAGAATAATTGCTGATCCATTTACGAAGGCTGTCTCTAGAGACGTATTCTTGACCCACAGAATGTCTCTAGGGTTACGTAGAATGTATTATGTAATGTTGTAGAGGATCATTGCTTATGTATATGTGAATATATGTATTGTATTTGTTTGTTTTTTAGTGACTTGATGTTTTATCAATAAGTACAAATTTATTATGAGACTAGCATAAACACACATATATTGTTGAAAAGTATATTAACAGGCAATGATTGACTCACTCACATGAGCAATCACTTCAAGTACTATAGTTAGCACATTGAGTTGAGACGTTATGAACAAATAAATGCTGAAAAGCAAGTTTAGTACATAAAATAATATGTATAGTATGTCGCACTGATTGGAGTCAAGATAAGGTTTGTAATTTGTATATGATACGACCGAACATGATAGTCCCACAATCACACATGCCTAAAAAATGCCGAATGCGAGTACTTAATTGGCCTTATAGAAAGCGAGCTGATATAGAAATTGACCTAAACTTGAGTACGCGAGAAGCACATGATTATGTTTAGGCAAAGATCCGTATAGTGGATATATTTAATAAATGACATACGCTTTTATATAAAGAGAACTACACTATACTATGTAATTCATACTACATGTGTATTGTACGATCAACAATGAAATGTCAGTGAAATTATCCATATCTACTTATCGTGTGAGCCCTTGAGGTAATTTATAATTTACCTTATTTTGTACCCTATGTTACTTTTGATTATGTTTTCAAAGTGAAAGATCAATGTTACTATTTTAGCATGTAACCGACGGTCATGAATATATATGGCTTTATGGGACGTGTCTAGGAAATCAGTTGTTTTGAAATGGAGAGAGACATGCATCGAAGAAAGACTATTGTTGTTTTACATCTATCACATATATTTACTGGTCGATCAATTATATCATATTCTGTGGTTCTAATATAATTGTAAATACATTGTGTTATGAAAATAGTCAAGTATAACCTTTAAAGAATAAGTATACTTGGATTGATGTAACAAAATATGTTTGGGGCACTATGAGACACCAATTGTTTATTTCTTTTTAGGGTTGTAGCCATTATGTCATTTCTAACAAGTACATAATTTGAGCTCCCAAGTGTAGGTGTACTCACTGATCGCATGACTTTTTTGCTAGTATGAATTCTTTCTAAAGTTGATGAATGTTGAATGCTTTATATTCTTGATAGAGCACTATCAAGCCTATCATGTCAGAGTATGAGATATTGTATTTTATTAATACGTCCGTGATATGATGCGATTAATATGTATTTTTTTTTGTCTTGATATGTTATGATGGAGAGACACCCTTTAAAAAGGTATGAGGGAATCATATAAATAACTTCAGAAGATAACCATTGGGTTGGTTGGTAGAAAGAATGTTCAAAATGAAACCGTTCTCTCTTCTTCTTCTCTTTCCATCAAAAAAAAAAAAGGGCAGGCATTCCATTACTCTTTTACGAAAACAATCGGCATGAACGCTATGGAAATTGAATGTTTTCCTTATGATTGCATTTAGACCATCGTGAAGTCATATTATTCATCGTTCATCTGTAATTCAACGTTTGTTTTGGGGTAAATTGTTCATTACACATCAAAGAAGTTAATCATTTCTTTCGTTGACTTTCTTCCCACACCAGATATTAGGAACAACAATAGTTGCATGCATAGATACTATAAGTAAGCATATGCACCATGAGACTGACTATTCTACTGACACTATGTACAGGTACATGCTACGAGACTTGCCCACTAAGTATAGACATACATATCCATCTGTCAAATCTTCTAAGCCTAAGCAAGGCATTTCAGAATGTTTGTGATGTTCGTCACCATAATAACAATGATATTTTCTTCATAATTATCCATCTCTATCAACAGCTGGTGAAGGTTCTTCTGCCTTCCATCATTTCCTCCTCCAATTCTAGTTCCTCCATGTCGCCTTAGGGCATCAGTTTCATCAACAAATGCAATGGAAGGAGCATTGCCTTCGGCAAGGAGCTAGGAGCAATGAGGACTGTATGCGGAGCAGGCAAGAGCAAATTTGTTAGGATTCAGCACAATTATAAGGAAATAGAGACAAAAAATAAGAAAAAGAATTCGAGATATAAAATTTTATGCTAATTCATCCTTAAACTAAGGTTACATCTAGCAAAAAATCACACTATAATTAACACATCGCACCTATTCGTTACATTTCTCAATCACAACGAAAAAAAATACATTATATATACCAGTAGCTATTTATTCACTCAATCCAAACTACTAATAAAATATGGAGAGTATAAACTACATCCCAACAAAATTTGCTTGAGTAGCGTAGAGGAAGAAGAAAAGAATGAAGAACCATAACCCCAATTCTTTTTTGGTTTTTTTTTTGTGGGTCCCAATTCACTCTCAAATATGACGATTTTATTATTTTTTTTTCCCAATTGCAATTTTTGGACAAAATTGCCCTTGTTCTACTCACTAGAAAAAGTCCCCCGGTGAAGATTCAACTAGCTAGTGAGTTTGAACCCTTATTTGAAGTTACCTTGGTCTCTTCAAGCACTTAGTTGAGAGTGAGACAAAATCATTTCAATTCATTATTTGAGAAAATAATTTCACTTCGAGTCATTTTTTAAAATTTCTTTTATTACTATAAGTTGAGGAAAAAAAAATATGTATCTGATAATGGACAATGAAAAATTAAATTAGAGATAAGGTGGGCATTGAGAAGTCCTCTTCTCATGACGCACTGATACGCCCCCACTTACCTCTGCGAGTTCATAATATTAACTGCAGCAAAAGCAACGTTCCACTGAGTCAAAACCTTGGGGCCGACGACTGCTTATGCATATTGCATATACGAGCTGACGGGAATCTAATTCATCAATCCCCACGTAAAATTTCGAGAGAGAGAGAATGATATTAACTGCTGCAAAAGCAACGTTCCACTGTGTCAAAAACCTGGGGCCGACGACTGCTTATGCATATTGCATACACGAGACGACGGGAATCCGATTCATCAATCCCGACGAAAAATTTCGAGAGATGGGGAGAGAGAGAGAGAGAGAGAGAGAGAGAGAGAGAGAGAGAGAGAGGGAGGGAGGGAGAATGATTGCAGAGTTACGAGAATTCATTGGCGGACCAGCGTAATACATCGATCCAATTTCAATTCTGCATGCATAATCGTCGGCATGCATGGCACTGCTCTCAGTCTCGGGGATGCGGGTCGGTACGTTTGCATGCCTAGTCGATTTACATGACAGCCTCCTCACATCATAATCGTGTTTTCTCACGTGAGGAAAACGGTAGGACTATGTGAACATCGAGACTCTGCAATATTGGCCAGCTCGGGTTGATCCTCTCCGCATGCATGCGCATCGAAGCCTAAGTCAGAAAAACGCGTACATCGTTGAATTGGGGAGGACAGAGGTACTCTAAATCTTCAGTATAGGTTTGAATCCTATTGGACACAATTTATTTCATCTATTTTTTTTTTTTTTTTTTTTTGTGGATATATCTTGAAAAGGAAATTGATATTTTCAAATGGCTTCATTAAAAAACGCTTGAAATTGGTTGCTTAGCTTAGCTCATGTATTCTTTCTAATATTCTATTATATATTAATTTTTCCATATTGTCAATCAAATCTTTATAGAGAATGAAAATTGGACGAATAGAGAATTATCTAGAGAGTATTACTATGCTTTAAGCACATGGCGGGTGTAGAGTAAAAGGACTCGATTTTGATAGTGTTATATTTCCCTGATTAGAGTATTTTTTTTTTCGACCAACCTTTAATTAGCTGATTATAAATATGAACATCACACAAGTGTAACATTAACTAAAACTAAATGTGGGTAACGTTCTTATTTACGATTCGCCAATTATTAGATTGATCAAAGGAGCCAGGGGTAGAGGAGAATGTAACCCTTCTCCTTTCTCCTCCTTTTCAAAAGAGAGACCTCTTAATGAAAATTTTCTTTTAATGTTTGTTTATAATAGGCCTAATTTCCAAAAAAAAAAAAAAATCTCAACTTTACGTATAATCTCAATTCTATCTCAAATTTTTTATTTTGTCTCAAGAAAAATCTTAAACTTTAAATAAAGTCCTAAATCTATCGGAATTTTTTTGTCTTAAAAAATCCTAAAATTTAAGTCTAGTCTCAAATCTACGTCGAATTTTGTTGTCTAAAAAAAAATCACCAACTTTCATTTTATTCTCAAATCTACCAATATGGTCTATTGCCAATTTGATGTGGCATTTTCATATCAATAATAAATCCACGTTAGCAAGGTAATATGGAAAATTATTTTCAAAATGAAACCATTATATGATATAAAAGATTAGAGATGACTAGTGATGATAAAGGGTTGATAGAGGCAAATTTAGGACTAGAGTAAAAATTGATGATTTTTCTCTTAGACAAAAAGAAAGTTTAGGGCTAGATTTGGAAGTAGACCAAAAGTTGAGATTTCTTTTAAAAAAAGAAAAGTTTTTGATAGATTTGGACTAAACCTAAAATTTAAGGTTTGTTTTTTAGACAAAAAAGAGTTCAAGATAGAATTAAGATTAAATTTAAAGTTGGGGCCTTTTAGAAAATTAGGCCATTTATAATAATAGAATACAAGCTAGATTAAACTCTCTTTTGACGGCCTCTTTTCCTTTAGAAGCCCATTATATCTTTACTTTCTTCGCCTTCATTTCCTTTTATCCCTCTTAAATTAAAACTTTAGGAAAAATATTACTAAAAACTCTAAATTATATTCACTATGCACCACAGAAAACCCAAAACCCGTAATCAATGTAACAAAAATATTGTTCGATTACCACAAAAAACCTTAAACTTTATCTGAGCAATACTAATACCCATATTTTTTTTGGTGTTACTACTAAGTCAAATTTATATGCATGAGAAAAAAAAATTGGGATCTATTCCGCATGATGTATTTCAAAAAAGTTAAAGGTGTTGACGTCATAGTAAATATGGTTTATGAATTTTGGTATAATAAAAAAATTATAGCATTAAATGTCATAATCTGTATAAATTTAAATTATTTGTGGTATCGATTTTTAAGATAGTTTGCAAGAAGGGGCGGAGAAAGAGGAGAGCGCAGTCACTTTTCGCGCAGGTGACATCAGCAGGGGAAGCAGATCTTTTTTCACTGCCTGAGAGACTTCAAATGGCGAGCAAATCAATCAATTCGATTAAATCAAACCCCATGTCATCCTCTGACGGACGATGATCTGACTCTCCTCCCCACTCCTCTCTCTCTCTCTCTCTCTCTCTCTACGCAGATTTCAAAGTGTCAGTGGAGTGACGTAAGGTGACCGGGAAGGCGTGCAGATGGAAGCGTGTGGTGACTGATTTTCCCGACTCATTCATTGCAGAGGGAGAGAGAAGATGCTGCCGACGATCACCTCCTTCAGTGGCGGCACGGAGAGAGAGAGAGAGAGAGGACAGCAACCCAACACAGCACACATCAACGCACGAACACGACTACTCGTACGCATGTTAAATGTATCGTGTGATCTGCCCTCAGACAACAGAAAGAACAGAAGGAGCGGAGAGAGAAAGAGAGAGAAAGAGAGATGACGAAGAAGAGAGAGATGTGCGCTCGCACGAGGAAGAAGGTTAATACGGGCTTTCGTATGTTTCGTCTCGTTCAATAATGACGTAGTGCTCTTTTCCTCCTCTTCTTCTTCTTGTTCTTTCCAATGCACAATACCCAAATTTGGTTTTTAGGGTAAATCACGCCTCGCTTTTAAAATCGCCCCTTTGCCAAATTAAAAATTGATTACCATTTCAACCTCAATTTCCTCCTCTCCATCTTTTAATGGGTAGGTTTCAAATTTGCATGTATATGATTCCCACCTATGTAGTCCCCCCATAATAATCTGTCCGTCCATCCACCCGAGGGTTTCCCCCCGACCTTTCATTTCCCTGTACCACGCCCTTGTGTTCCAAGGGGAAGGCGTCGCGAGGGTCCAGGCTGCCTCCCTACCCTCATAAGGAGGTTGTGGATGGGAGGAGCAATAGGCTCATAATTTTTATTGAGGTCTGAACCCGCTCTATCTGGATTTTTCCGGTGGTCAGAGCCTTTTTTTAAGGTCTAATTCTGTCATTTAGGGATATGGAGTCTTTTAAATATGACTTTTGATTTCAATTTGATTTGCTTCTTGGTATCTTGGGAGATTGTGCATATTTGTTTCTTAACCTTCTTTTAAAAATCCCATGAGGGAAACTTACCTATATTAATAACTATGAATTCATGGACTTAGGAGGTGTTTCGTAAATTGGATTTGACTTTACATTGAAAAAATGTTATCCCACTTGATATTTTGATAAAGTCATTTCGACAGGATAAATTTAGATATAACCGTATAAAAAAACTTGATTACCTGCCTAAGCCTAAGGATGAGTAGCCTCGATTAGATAAGAAGAATTCTCATGCCACCATTTCGATGATTGCACCCTTGTAGCCACCATCCGGTGGTTGCCGCTTCCTAGGCGATCCTTGCGCATTGGTGGCTCTCTCTCTCTCACACATTATTACGCTTCCATCCTAGGGGGTAATATGTGGTGGCTGCACTCCCTAACTGACCACCACTGTAGTGGCTACCATATTTGTTTCACTTGTTGTTTCTTGCCAACTCTCTTTCCCTCTAATTTAAGGCAGCCACCACAGCAACAGTAGACATTGTCATTGATGACAACCATCGCAATCGCGGCTATGGTTTGTAGATCTAAGTTTTCTCTTCTTCCTTTTTTCCCTTTTTCATCAGTTTAATTTATTTATTTTTTCCTAATCTAGGTGCAAGAAACACCCAATACCATGGAATATGACCATATCCGATGTTCTTCCAAGCACAATAAGGAATTTAGCAAATGTATTATACAATATTTTTCTATCGTATATTGATTCTTGTTATATGGATGTAATTCAAATCTTTATTTAAAAAATGAGGAAATAGGAAAGTGGGTGTGGAAATCAGAGATTTTAAATTTCTTGTTAGAAGGCAAAGGAGAGAATTTTAAATTTTTTAGGGCTTATACCATGAAAAAATCCAAATTTAAAAAAAAATCCGTAACAAATTTACCAAAAATTAATTTTTTGTTTACAAAAAATCACAAATTGATATTCCTATGACATATTTTTACTTTTCGTTAAATTTTATCACCAAATTATTAAGCTGATTACAGTGATAGTTAATGGATATATCAATTCAGGATTTTGCCATTCCTTTGTCATGAGTATACTAGTTTAGGTTTTTAATGATTTTAATCCTATTTTACAGAAGCTAATATAAGGTAAATTTCTTACAAATGTTCCAATTGGGATTTTTGGTATTATTACAGGTGTATCAATTTGAGATTTTTTATGACATTAACTCAAATTTTAAGTAATTTTCTTCCCCTAGCCCTCAATTTTCCTCAATTCCCAAAAAAAGGCTTACAAGGTTGAGCCACATCTTTCTCGGAGGATGCTCTTTTTCCCAAGGCTACTGAAATTAAACGCCTTCCCCAAAGTAAACTCCAACCGTTTGGACATGGTGTAAACCTTTCCTCTACAATCTTAGCATGAATTTTCCCAAGGCTACTAAAATTGGACTTGGCAATATTCTAGAGTAGCTGATTATATTTACGTTCTCGAGATCACAAACATCTTGGAACTCACGTATTATTTAAATTGCGCGTTTCAATCTCTATAAGATAAGTTGAGTCGATTTTGTATTGGCAAAACGTTTTACTTTTAAAAAAACACCATTATGAAATCATCACAAACAGAAGTGATAGAACGCCTGAGTCAGGAATCAAAGATCGAGTGAAGCCAACACAAAAGCCAATTTTTAGCCCGCTATGTAGCAGCAGATCAGAAAGAAACAGCATTGAAGTTTCCGAATGAAGTTACCCCATTTTTAGCCTAAAGACCATCTCAAACTCGCCAAGTTTCGACGTCACCCGACGGCCATGTTTTCCTTCGACTTCAGTCCACGAAAACTTAATTAGAATCCTTCAATCGACGGATTATATGTGCCATGTGGCCTGCATTCACGAACCTAACATTACGAAAAGAGAGAAAAAACCCAGAACCCTAACTTGGACGCCGCACGTACGATCCCCATCCCCCTCTCTCTCTCTCTCTCTCTCTCTCTTCTCTTTTCTCCCTCGCAGCTGCAGAGCTCTGCTGCGTCGAACCTAATTCGGAGCAATGATTACTGTGGGCACGGTACCACAGTCGCTCCCCGAAACAGTTGGGAAAGCTTGGAGGAGAGGTTCCTTTCGGAGAGGGGCACCGAGTTTCCGTCTTGGTGATAGTTCACGGCTTGAAGTGATGTTGGAGGGGATACCTCACTGCATGGCTTTTCTACAACTTTAGGCAATCTGAGCTGCACGAGCAGAGCAAGGCAACAAATTCGCACAGTTTCCTTTCTCGTGTTACCTCGGGCGCTAGTACATCCGGGATTCACGGAGGTTAGGGGAATTCTTTTTGTCCCCAGAAAATGCGAGAACTTAGGAACATGATGAGGAGCCCTTTGCATTTTGCGCTTTGAGAGTGTAAAGATGTTGGGTCGGGACTCGAATAGTCGAATGCAAAAAGCGTCCGGCCCCGAGAGTGTTGCGAACAACGAGTCTTGCCGACCGATGGATCGTGTTGATGATCGAGCTCATCGGGGCTGTTGATCGTGCGGTATCGGTGGTCCAGGTAGTCATGGTTCGCATGATTTATAGAACGTGCGAAGTTTTTTTCTCGTACCGGCGGCTGGCAATCATAGTGCCATTAAATTACAGACGACGTGTGTGGGCAATTCAAAGGTAGGGCAGATGAGAGTACTCTAAGTAGACTTTAATTATAATGGAGCTCGTCTCCCCGCCAATTTTTATGCATTGATATCGTAGAGCTCTCCATATACAAGGGAGCTTGTCTCAAATGATGTGAAGAATCCCATCATGAGAACGGTGATAATTTATTTTATGGTTCTTTAATGATGTCACAAAGCATTATAATCTAATACTTCGTCATGATGTCATGTTCGACGACGTCATAAAAAATACGACTGTCAATACGATGATATATGAAGTTATTTGATTCACAAAGTAGTGACCCTAGAAACGAAAATGTGCCATTTCGTTCAACTCATCACTTAAGCATGCAACGATTCGAAGCAGTCAATGGGAGCAATTATCCTTCTAGAAATTGGTCACAAAACCCTAGCAGCAGCAAATTTCCCGAACTCCAGGGTGCATTGATTTAGAGAAAATTTCATGATAAAAAAAATATTTTCAGGAAAACATTTTCTCCTTTTTTGGACTGAAAATGATTTTCAGTTAACTGATTACTTTCAACAAACCACACAACTGAAAATCCCAAAAAATAATTTGCCATAAATTCTTTCACTCAAACTAAACACACCTTCAATGTCCAATATATTTCAACATGCTTATCATCTCGTTAAGACCCTTAAGAGCCCTGATCCGGAGCTTCCTTTAGCGGGAGACCTGAACGGCGCAGCTAGCAAGGAGATATCGGATTTTGGATGCAGAAGCATTTGGCCTTCGTCTCCCTTTCGGTCGTCGTAGCGTATAAAAGGCTTTCTCTGTCAGCGAAGGCACGTGCAGCAACAGTACTACTTTGCGAACGAGCGCTTTCATCGTGATGGAAGCCTTGCATGCTCCTCTCTTTAATCTGGACCAAACCCTATTCCATGGTGCACACGCTGCAGAAATCGCTCAAACACTTCTCTTTTTTGGTATCACATAAGGTGGACAAAAATACAAACAGAGCTAGCAAAATTGGAGTATTTACAGCAAGAACCCAATGTAGCAAGATAAGAGACGACGAAAAAAGGGCTAAAAAAAAAGGGAAAGCTCAAGCCTAAGGGAAGAATAAATACAAACTCGCCAAACCCTAGCTCGACTCCAGCGTTGCTCCATATGGCATGGTTTCTTCTTTCTTTCTTTTTTCTTTGCCCTTTTTCAGGAAGTTCAAGTTGTTTTCTTCTGTTTTTGTCTTTTTTTTCTTCTTGTTAACTTTTTGGGGTCGGTCGATCATGATTTTTGGAGGTGGATAATGTGGGAATTATGCAGATCTTGGTTGCTTTCCTTGACGCTTGATCTCCACTGATCGGCGATGTCTCCGGCAATCTTGATTGCATCACAGCCCGTCCCGAGGATGCCTCTCCTCGTGAATCCGACGGTGTACAGCCCGTCATCCCCTTTCCAACCATTCGGAAATGGTGTCTTGGGCATACCTTCCTTGGTAAAGAAATCACCCCCCTGCGCAAAAAAATGAAAATTAAGTACATCAATCAACTCGAACAATATAAAATCACATGAAAACAACATTAAATTTAGACTCAATTCAATTCTGGTGCCAAATGATAAGGAAAACAATCCATTCAAGTAATTTATATTCTTTAATACCGTTTTCAATTTTGCTGGTCGAGGTCAAGTTCTCTCGTCTTAATTAATCCCCTCCCCCCCCAGTTGGTTAACTACTTTTTTTTTTTTTGGTCAGAAATTGGTTAACTACTTCATAGACTATATTTTGCTTAGCCCTAATAAGCCAAATTACATATCAAGAAAAGATCTCACGCAGGCTCTCTAGAGTATGATGCCATAGATCCACTTAGTTATCAATAAGCGCAAAATGTTGCAAATGTAATCAAGGTCGCCAAAAAAAGGAAAAATGAAAAATGGCAGTGATGTGCTCGCAATGGGTGAAGCAAAGATTTCCGGGTCAAATTTTGCTTGTTAGCCATAAGAAGCAACCCTAATTGCCATGCCTAATTATACGTTAACCGACATAAAGCAAGATGCTAGAGACATAGCTAATCACAACGGGCGAAACAAAGATTGTGGGTCAATCTTGCTTGTTAGCCATGAGAAGAAGCACTAATTACCACCCCTAGTTTAGATGTCAATCAGGCATTAAGCGTGATACAAGAACCATCACAAATCACCAATGGTCAACCTTGCTCGTTAGCCATAAGAAGCAACATCACCCCCCAGCAATTAAATGTCTAATCATCATAACGCAAGATGCAAAAGAGACATCGCAAATTGCAATCCCAGACATTTCTGGCTTAAACTAGGAAAATATGATGTCGAAAAATATTTTAAAATAAATGGGAATCGAATTTTAAAATGAAGGGAGGGGGGGCCCCTTCTAGACTATGATTCCGCTAATATGCGCACACTGAATACACGATGTCATGATAGCAACGCATCATGGATGGGGCACAGAGAATACAGTTTTGTCATCTTCACAAGAAAGATCGTTCAGCAAAGGGAATTTTAACCCGGGCATAAGCCCCAAACCCTAATTTCTTTGTCCTTTTTCCCTCCCTTTTGTTTTTCTCTTTTCTTTGCATGGAGAAATGGAGAGATCCGGAGGTCTCTCCTTCTGTCTTGTATGTCTCCAAGCGAAAGACAGTGACAGGTGATTCATAATAAGATAGAACTAAAAACTAACCAAAACTTTGTAACTATTCACAATATGCAAAATAAAAAATAAAAAAGAATGAAGTCTGCCTCACCTTGAGCCAACTAGAGACATTGCTCTTGTACCCAGTTGCCAAGATTATAGAATCAAACTTCTCCTCCTGCCCATCCAGGAACTTGGCCCCATTCTTAGTTATCTTCTTCACTTCTTTCACCACCTAAGAAGGAAGAATAAACCATAATTTGAGTTAGCACTCTCTACTCATGCCATCAGCGTAGATAGCACATGGAGAGGCTTGGATTAATGACTCCGCGCGCTCGGTTACCTTGATTTTGCCGGACCTTATCTGCGCGAGGGCGCCGACGTCGAGGACGGGGGTCTTTCCGGTGACGTTCTTGAGCTCGAGCGGCCCGGTCTTGGGCCGCCGGAGGCCCAACCGGTCGGTGTTGCCCAAGGTGATGTTGGCAATCAGGAGGAGGATCTTGTCCACTAATCTTAGAGGGAGCCATTTGAGCAGCGCCATGGCCACTCCAAACGTTGAGAGCCCAAGCATTTCTCTGGGCAGGACATGTACCTGATTAGCAGGAAGAAGCACGGTCAACGTCATCCCGCCGAATTAGATTGACGATGATTGCGTTTAGGCCACAAGGAAGATTGAAAAGAAAAGCAAAAATAAAAATAAAAATAAATTTACACTTTGGAGCGTCCCCAGGTAACCGAATCAGGAGAAAATTTAATGAATCTTTCTTTTATGGGGAAGAAGAAAGAAGAAAGAAAATTCGTATGGGTCAGCGGTCAAGGGAATTAAGTGATGAAATGACAAAAGAGATTATGAATTATTAATTGAGACTGTGGAGAGAGAGAGAGAGAGGACTTTACAGTGCTGCGAACCACCATGTGAGGAATGGCATTGTGCCTGCACAGGTCCAAGCTGACCTCCATGCCGGAATTGCCGCAGCCTACCACCAACACCCGCTCGCCTTCGAACTCCGACCCCGACTTGTACCGGCTCGTGTGGACGACCCGCCCCTGGAACCTCTCGAGCCCGGCCATGTCAGGCGTCGCCGGCTCGGCATTCTCCCCCGTGGCCACCACGAGCCACCTCGACCTGTGCTCGAGCCCCTCCCGGGTCCGGACCCTCCACAGCCCGCAAGACTCGTCGAACTCGGCGCTCTGGACCGTCTGATTGAAGGCGGGCTTGATCTTGAAGTGCGAAGCGTAGGACTCCAGGTAGGAGACGAACTGCTGCTTCGTCGGGTACTTTGGGAAGTTTTTAGGGAAGCGGAGGAGAGGGAGCTCGCAGAACCGCTTGGGCAGGTGGAGCTTGAGGCGATCGTAGGTCCATTTTTGCCAGAGGGAGGCGATGCAGTCGCTTTTCTCCAGGATGAGGGAAGGGACTCCGTGCTCGGAGAGGCAGGCCGAGACGGCAAGGCCGGAGGGCCCTGCGCCGACGATGATGGGCCCTTCCACATCTACGAACAGAGGCTGGTCCGTTCTTTGGTTGTCTTCCAGTTCTTGGTCTCCGCAAGAAACCGAACCCATGTTTGTTTCTTTTTACAAGAAAACCAAGAAATGGACGGGGAAGGTGAAGCGACAGAGAGAGAGAGAGGAGACTCTGTTCAGTGGCTCTCTTCGATGCTTCCCCTGTTTCTTGGTTCTGTAAGGCTCTGTTTTCTTTGAGAGGAATTCCTGAAGTGGGATGAAGTGGGTATTTAAAGAGGAAAGAGAGAGTCTGCGAGAGAGTGGAAAGAGAGAGAAGTCAATTGAGGAGCGAATGTCAGGGGGGCAGTGGGGGGTTTGCTCTCCGAGCTAAGAAGGAATATAAATGCAGAGAAAAGCAGAGGAGAGGTGGGGAAAAACAGAGTGCGTTTATGAGAAGTGAGAGGTGGGTGAGAAAGATTTCTATCTCCCTCACTCTCTCTGTGTTTTTCTTTTGGTTTTTCGAAAAAATGGCAGTTAATTTGCACAGTGAGTGAGAGAGAGAGAGAAAGAGAAAGGTGTTAAATGGAGGCGTGAAGGTTAAGAAAAGGATTTGGTTCTCCTCCTCAAGGCCCCCCTTCTCTCTCTGCGCGCAGGGTCTTGGTAGACTGGAGTAGACAATGGGCCAAAAATAAAAGATGGGAGATATAAAAATACAATTTTTTTTATTGGGCTACACTGCTATGATTCTCTTTTTCACTTTTTCTAAAATACCTTCTTCTCCTTCTTTTTTTGGGGGGCTTGGGACAATCTTTTCCTTCAAAAATTAAAAGATGGGTCGCATATACTCATAAAGTTGCATCATCATACTCAAATAGGGACAGAGATTGCCTTTAGGGCTATTTGAAATTACACCCATGATTACAAGATAGCATTAGAACGTCATTATCTGTCCCACTCGGCACGGTGAGACCACAAGCCTCAATTTGATTAAAGCTTTGTCACAAAATTAGGGCTGCCCACCCGCCCATCCCATCGAGGAAAAAGACCGAGTGGGAGATGATTAGCGACCCCTCATTACCGGAGGGAAAATGTCCCCTTTTCAAAAAGAGAGAAGATATTCATTCACCCTTTAGTTCTTAACATCTCTAAAGTTAGAATATGCATCTGATTTCTTGTGAGACTTCTTCTTCTTTTTTTTGTTTTTTTTTTTTTTTTACTGTTGATGTTCCCCTGCATGAGAGCAGGAGAGTGGATGCAAGGCTGAAGAACATACACGTCAAGTCCAACACGTGGATAAAACATTCTAAAAAAGCGATGGAAAATGAAAACTCGTGTCCAAGTACAATGCCATTCTTTCGGGAGACTGGAACGTAGAGATCTTGGAGCTATGATACTGGGTAATGTTGGGTGTGCAGCGGATGAGGGTAATCAATCGCGTTCACTATGAGTGAACGCGATATTAGAGCAAAAGGTCCTCGTGTTCCGACCTCCAGAGCTGTCGCTCCTTTTTAAGTCGAAAACATTATTTGCTCTTTTTAGGATTAGGTTATGTCTTCAATCTATGCTTCAAATGGGGATGTGTTCATCTACATGCATACCAAGTCAGAGCTGACATTAATCCTCTCCAAAAACTTCGTTGAGTCGAATGTGGTTAGGGAGAGGAGACAGCATATGAGGTTGTCGGTTGATCTTTTTAGGTGGAAGAGAGGACAAGGACGTAGTTGTTTTTCCCTTTCAAGTAAAGGTTGAGAAAATGAAATGTCTCGGTAATCACATCCTGTTCTAAGGGAATAAACAACGGAGAATTTGGCAACTGTATGTCCAGAAGGGCATCGCCCAGAGCGTTTTTGGACGTTATATTCATGCAAACCGGCACGTCGTTTACATCGCTGGAAGGATGGGAGCGGCGGGGAGGTGATAAGGTTGCCCGGTGGAAAATGGTCGACCGTGGCTAGCAAGAAAATTACCAAGCGTCGCCGGAGCTTGGGGGACGCAATCTGCATCATCGTTTCCGTTTGCTCAAATCAACTTCTAAGTGTAAAGTTGAAAGTGAACAAGGAAGCTCACGGTATCGGAGAAGCCAAGCCATCCATCAAACTGAGGCAAAGAAGGTTGTCCGGATCCAAGGAAGTTGAGTGTGTATGCATTTCCGTCGATTGGTTAAAGTGAAAAGGACCATGATGGTATTAAATTGGCTCATAACTTATTAATTCACAATTTCGTTTGGAAATCAATCCTACTCGCAAATTCGGATATTTGATATTAGAGGCGATTGTTGATTGGTAATTTTTTTCCGTGGATATCGGTACGACAGAAAAAAAAAATGATGCCATCTCCACTAACAATGACAAAAAGGTGCTCTTGATGTTTAGATTACCTCGTGACAACGCAATCCAAAAATTCATATAGAAGAGGCAAGTTGGAGAAGTCCCTTCTTTCCTCGTGGAATTGACAGTTAAAGAAGCAATCATGAGTACATGTCCAAGGAGCAAAGAAGTGGGCTACATCGTGCCAAAAATGGGATAATGAAACATTTTAGGAGGGCCAAAAAAATATTTGTTTATTTGTTTATATATTTATTTAATTGTTTTGTTTTGTTTATTTATAAATTTGGCCCATTAGGCTCCCCATACATGCAACCAGAACTCCCCCCAGATAGACTGTCGTGGAGACCGAAAGATCAACTTCACAATCATTCCCGTTGCTATCCTTGTTTCCCACCTCTATACATGCTTTAATGTCCTTTCCCTTAGATTAATCCGGGAGCTCACCCTCTCAGGATTTTCCACAATCTCTACTTGGATACTCAGAATTATTTTAGTAGCCGACGAGAGAGACAGGGAATCAAGTGGCTGTATCTTAGATGACGCTTGGTTTGCAAGGGAACAGATGTCCGAGACGTTCGAATCGGGTCAGATAAAGGAGGATGTAGGGCATTTCTAACTTATTGAGATTAAAGGATGACCGACAGAAACTGCCATTGCCGAGTTGTAACGTAGGGTAGTAAGTCGAGAGAGCAAAAGCTTAGAGCTAGAGTTATCAAACTAACATGCTTGGATCGGTTTAAGCCAGAAAGCGGGCAAAGTGTAGTTGCCTAAGCGGGCAAAGTCCGATATATCTGGCCTTGCTTCAAATTCTATGATCAAGGTCTTCACTTCACCCCCTGGCGGCGAAAGAACGAGGATGGCCACTTTACTCTTTAAGTGAAATCCTCGATAACAAGGTACTCGCGTTGTCTCTGCCCCCGTGAAAAACGAATTGGACGACTGACTCGATGATTGGGAGGAATTGCAGGGGCAAACACCAGAATTTAGTCCATGCCAAGACGCTTCTCAGGAGGACAAACAGACTCCCAAAGAACATCCTACCGTAATTGGGCATTGGCTTCGCGGAGAAGAACGTTCGGTGTTTGGAAGATATTTTTTTCTCAAGATAGATAACAATCGTGTCCGAAAGGCCATTTGCATTATATGTGGCATTGTTTGAATGGAAAATTAGCAAGTGGGACAAGCGACTTGAGGAGGCACCAGTGCCGACATTAGGAAGAGACGTCTAGGGCTGGGGGGAGCTTTTCAAGTACAACGCCAAATTGTTCATGTGCGGACAAGGCGATGTATAAACGGGAGCTTGCATATCATTATCTTGCCGTCGAGCAACCATTCGGGTTCACCGAAGATTACCGCTCGGTCCAATTCTTGCAAAGGCTTTACAACGTCAGCTTATGCCCGTTTTGCAAACGACGAACATTAGAAATTACAAGTCATTATACAAAGAGAAAGGTCACATCGGTGCATATACTATTGACCAGAATTTTTTACCCTCTTTTATATCTGTTTTATGGGCTGATCTTATGAAGTACACATACTATATAGACACATCCTTTGGATCAAAGAGAAATGAGAATTATATTACTGAGCTCTTACAGTGACAAATATAACATTTTCGAGTGATTCTCGAGATGTGGCTACCAAAATAGTGAGAGCTGTTAATGAGTTTGGTATTTCTGATCAAATCATCAACATCATGCTAGATAATGCCTGATTGCAATGGGATTTTCTTCCATGTGCTATGCTGTAGATGGTTTTCGCCAGCTTATGATATTGTGGCCAACATACATGGGTGGGTTTACCATGTTAGATCCACCCCACTAGGGCATCAAGAGTTGGAGGTCCTGTACATGACACAGGGAGGGCAACTTGAAAAATTCCCTCTGGACAAAAAATGAAAGAGAATTCAACATACAAGATGTTGAAGAAGAAATGCGTACAGATGGGTTTGCTGACACTCCATCATACCACTTATAGTGGAAGTGCCGGCCTTCCGCTTTTGAGACGACAAGATTGGAGGACTGTTGAAGTCTTGAGGGACTTCTTGCGGGTTTTTCAGCGATGCGGATGTTTTGACCACCAACGATCATCAGTCAAACAACGAAGTCATTCTAATTCTATGCATTAGTTGATTAAATTGGTGAACGAGGAGGATAATCCCTCCAACGACGCAGTAGAGATCACGAAGATGAAATTCAGAGTTCTGACCCATTTACGGATGTGATAAGACTAATAGAGATGTTTTCTTTTCCCCTTTCCGCCCATAGGATCAATCTTTGGTACATGTCTTGCAAACTCATATGTTTGGTTATACACTTTAGAGTTTGGATAAGTTAGGAATGAGCATCGGCCCGAGCACAGTTGGCTCATGTTTGATTTTTTGAAAATTAACTTAATTTTTGATGGAAAATAGTTGAAATATTAAAAACCATTAATTGAGGAAAATTCGTGGGAAAAGAACCAATTTAATTAAATCTTGAAATGCAAGTACATCTTCATTTGCTGAAAGAAAAAATAAGGCAGGGAACTCGTCGTGCCGAATTGATTGGCATATGTAGTTTACATATTGCGGAGCCACCTCATCACCATGGCCAGTGTCGGTTCCAATTCAACCTCCTCCCCCAGTACCAAATGTTCGTAATACAAAACAAGAAGAGTTTCAAGCTCCAGAACTTGAACCTGTGATCCAAGACAGTGGATATAAAAAATGCAGGCGAGATATCCTTATAATATGGAAGCTCAACTATGTCTGAACCCTCGAAATAGTTAATAGATGAGGTCCATGACTCCATGCGGTAATTTATCCTATACAATGCACAACGCATGTGTGCTCTTATTTCCTCTGTAACAAAAACGAAATTTGAAAGTCCGTACTTAGCAGAGTAAGTAGGATGGCAATAACAAGAAGGAACCTGTCTTTATTTTATAATAGAAACAGACAAGGTTGTAATGCCAGATTAATTACATTTCAAAAACTAGTCCATGAAGCAAGATACGAAGCCAACATATCATTAGTGCGTTGTAAATGCATGGCTTTACTTATGCATTGGTGGCATGATGAGCCTATTCAATGTTCCTGGTGATACATATTAAAATATGGTTAGTAAACGATATACAGCTAAGTCTGGACTTCTCATGCATGCACGGTGTGCTGTTCACTCCGTTTCCTCTAACGAAACGAAATAAATAAACAGAAGTTCCAGCGGATAAGTTCTGTTGTGTAATGCCATATTCATTGTAAGTGCCAGCTCCATCAGATCCTTAGGGCATCTAGTTTTTGTAAGTGCTGGGGCTCGAACATGTCAAGAACCCACGGAACACTGGAGAGACAAGAAAGAACAGAAAAGCTAGCAGTCGATGAAAATAAGAATGAGCAGAACATCTTGCGAAGATGGTTTAGTCAATGAACGTATTATGACATATGAGGAATACGAAACAACCGCAATCATAAATGATATGCGTGGACATGGGATATAGGAAGGAGGCACCCAGAGAGAGAGAGAGAGAGACAGACAGACAGACAGAGACAGAGACAGAGAGTCTAGCTAGGGTTAGAGAACAACAAGATCTAAGGTTGAGATCTTCATGGAATATATAGGCAGATATTTAGTTGGAGATCATTGAATTCTGAGAGCAATAATTGGGGGTGCTTTTCATTTGTAATGGCTTTCGTTTATCATTTTCCAACATTCACTGTTCAAGGACATTTGTTAGTCAACTCTACTCTGGGTTCCATGTTCAGGTTTTTGTTTTTTTAGCCTAATGTTCAAGTTGACTCTTCGTGTGATGCTCTTTCCTTTCCTTTTTCTCCTTAGATGACTCTTTTGCTACATCCGGTAGTGCAGTTTTTCGTCGGAATTTAGTAATTGATGTTCCACCGAAATTCGTCCTTTGATTTATATCAGAAAGAGACAGGTTTGTAGTGACTTGTATATGATTATCAATGGATCACAAGGAACGATGATAATATTCTGTCGGAATTTAATCAACAATAGGACAATGACTAAAGGATACTTCACCAGAATTTAGTTGATGATGAGAGTTTTGAGACTAAAGTTAAGAACCGTAAATTAAAGATTATTGAAAATTTGCATTGATAAAAGATAGTGGGTTTTTGTTATGATCGTCAAGAGACTCACAGTGAACACACTTGGGGGTATTTAAAACCCTCTAAAGATAGTTGCATAAAATGGTTATTAAGTCTAAATAAATAAATAACTTTCTAGTACTTACAAAGTTACATTATCCACAAGAAGTTACTCTATGGTTTCCTATTATCTAACAATATTTATCTATAAGAAGTTACGATAATCCTAAAATAGCAGTTCAATACAAATAACCAACTAGTATTTATCCTCATATTGATTGCTAGATGTTAATATCAATAACTTCATCAATCAACTTCTCGTCGATAACTTTCACGTTATGTATCTTTGATGACTTTATTAGTAAGTTATCGATTCTCTTCACACTATCGATAATTCTATCCATCTATGATCAAACTCTATTCTCATCAACTAAATCTATCATTTGCCAATAATAACAAAAAAATGGTCACCTTTTCGTGTAAACATATGCTTCCTTTTAGAAGAATTTTGAATGATTTATCAATCATTCGATGCTTGAAATTAGATAAACAAGAATCATCGTGTATCCCCATGTCATCGGCAAATTTTATTTTCCCCCACCAAATTGCCTCTTGAATTGTTTTTCTGAGAACAATACAATTAAATTTATGGCTCCATGAATGGTGAAACTTACAATATTTTTTGTTTACTAAATCTTCCTAACTTCAAATTACTTGGCCTCCAGTTAATTTAATTAGGCCATCTTTCAAAAGTAAGTCAAAAATTATGTCCAATTTATCAATATAGAACGAGTATACTTGAGTGCCATTTGTCCTAGTATCATTGCTTCTTTTTTCTTGGCAGGTTTGAAGGATCAACAAACATAAGGCTTGTTCTTTACCAAAAAAAAAACAAAACAAAACAAAAATAAGACTTGTTGAGCACCGCTTTTGCCACGACAATTATAATATTTTCATTTTGGTTAGATTCATCCTCTTGACTCATATTTTTCCACTAAAGTCATGTTTTGTGTAAAGTCTTTATGTGGACTCCATCTCTATCCTTGAGTAGTTGCTCATCGGGGAAAGTACACTAAAAATGCCACAAGTTGTGTATGGCGCTCATTTTGGTACAAAAAGTTTCTATCGAGTCACTTAAGTGTCAAATCGGAGAAAAAACGATCACTTTGGTGCCACCAGTAAGAAATTCCGACCAAATTAATTACGTGGTTTTTATATTTTTTTTAAAGAAAAAATTGTGGTAACTTTTAAACGACGTCGTTTTCTATCCTTCTTAAGAAACAATGCCGTTTTGTCGTCATATGTGGATAGCCTCACTAAAACGATGCCGTATAGCTCATATGGAGATTGAAATTATGGTTTATTTGTCTTTCACATGCCGTTGCTTGGCCACTGTTAGTCACTCGCCGTCGCTCAACCACCGTAGCTCGGCCACCATCGTAGTTACTCGACCGGGTGAGCGAGGAGAGGCTGAGGTTGTTACTCAAGCAAAAAGTGGTGGGAAGAATAGGAGGTGAGGGCGGAGGAGGAGGAGGAAGAAGGGGGGTCGAAGGTGCCACTGCTAGTGTTGCTATTGGTGCCATTGCTGGTGTCGCTGCTAGTGTTGTTCTTTGGGGAAGAAGATGAGGAGGAAGCCCAATTTAGAGTTCTTACTTGGGGGAAAGACGCCAAATGGCGTCGTTTTGTCGTTTGGATGTTGATTGTACTCTCCGACAAGTCACGTTAGTTTCAAAAATTAATATAAAAAAAAGTGTCATGTCAGATTTCCAATCAATTAAATCGGTATTGGCACTAAAATGATCGTTTTTCAAATTTGTTGACACTTAAGTGATCCAAAATAAATTTTTGACATCAAAGTAAGCGTTGTATACAACTTTTGACACTTTTAGTGTACTTACCCCGTTGCTCATCCATAGAAACTCTTATTGACCTTTGAATCTTTCTTTAATACATTGAAAGCAAAATTTGTGAATTCTTTCTCTAAGAATGAAGTAAGATATCTATTTCTAATCTTTTTGAATCGAGTATCAAATTAATTGATTGGATTGTTATTGTATTGATCAAGTATGGCCAAATCAACAATCAATACATGTGGTTCTACAAAATTAAGAATGAAATTGTGTTTCCATCTCTGCTCAATTACACACCAAATTAGGTGATAAATTATTGTACCATGTAAAAGCAATTTTTGCCAAAGACAAAGGAAATAACCTGAGTCTTAAAAACTCATTTGTCAGGGTATTGCTCAATGGTTGATTATTCATCCTTGCCAATAAAATGGAAAATTTAAGAATTTCAAAGCCTTTAGAAAAAGGGTGGCTATCAGCCCATTCAGGATGTGGTTTCCTATGAACATGTATGATAATATCTCACCTAACCCTAGTTGTTGTTGAAGATTTTCGACAAATTATGTTAGGGTCAATTGTGGATTTGATTGGCAATTTTACCCCCTTGGTGGTAACATTGGTCTTCATAGAATATCAAAATTAATCGTCATGTTAGGCCTAATAGGAATATTTACATGGGGTGGAACAAATGGAGCTATTGGCTTTACATCTTCAATTGACCAACATGTTGAAATTGTCTAATAAATAAAAGCTTTCAATTAAAAATGAAATTGTCTAATTAATTATGTTTGGCTATTTCGAATGATCCGTGATATGCGAGAGATATATTATTAAATAGGAGAGTCAAACTTATAGCAACCAATATGATGAATAAGAGGTAAATGGAAAAAAATGGAAACTAAGCTGAAAAATTTATCTATATAGAATGAGTCAAGTGTGACCAATAATGTGGTTGATAGATTCAATCACTAGGCAAGCATGATTGTCTACAAGGCATGATTGCCTTGACCTAATCATGATCTAAAAACATTGTTTTTATAATGTTTCAAAACTTAGCACGAGTTAAGAGCATGTTTGTTCACACTTTAAATTAAGTAAAAAAATTGCTTATATATTATTCAAACATTAAAAAAAAAATTATTGCATGAGAAGCTGCACATCAAAATTTGATCGGCTTAAAAAAAAAAAATCAATTAAAAATTGCCCAACCAACAGAGAAATCAAAATCGCCTTATCCTAAAGACCCACGAAATGACTAAAAATGACCTGCGGACTTGACGTTTAATCTGCAGCGTCTCCTAAAACATCCTAGCCTTGAATTTGACCCTGGGGTCGTGGCATTGACCATGACTTTGACCAAAACCACCGGTTTGACGGTCGAGGGCACTATCGTAATCTCCGTACGCCACGTGTCGAAAGCTCACCGTCGTCCCTTCGGGCCCCTGTCTTTTTCTTTTCTCTAGGGCTCCGGTTCGGAGCACGTGTCGCCGGGTGTCAGTCGAGCCGGGGCCGTCCGATCCGTCCATGGGACTGGATCTAACGGCCGGTGGCATTAGGGAGTAGCGTGCTTCCAAAATGGCGACAAAAATTCCGTCCCACGTGCGAAATGGAGTTTCGCGGTGACGTCAGCGTTGCGAAACGAGAGCGGCCCGACGGGGTGTTAGAACCTAAGCATGACGACAACGTCGTCGGGTCGATTAAAATGCAACAGGAATGACTTGGAATAATTAAAAAAATAATTCATGAATTTTTGGCCCGATATATAACGCCGTTCTTGAATTTTAACTTAATATATAATATCATTTATAAATTCTTAATTTTATATAGTTTATGAATTATATGAAAATTTCCGATATCATTCTTTCATTAATTCAAGTTAGAGATAATATTGAATATTTTTAAATAATTCAAAAATAAAATTGAACATGTGTTATGAGATCATGGATTATATTATGTAAATTAAAAGTTTGGGAATGTAAAGTTTAGATATTATATTGAGCAAATTAAAAATTTATAGATAATATTGTATATTGAGCTAGAATTCGGAGATAATTTGTGTTACTTTGCCTAATGGTTCAAACCAATAAATATTTAGGTAGATATGAGGTACCATGAATTGCATGGTTTCAATATAGTCATTTATCTTACTTTAAAAAAAAAATTAATGAAAATATCTTTCTATTTGAAACATGTTATTTTCTTGATTTAGGTTATTTTTCAATTTTGTGTTAAGATGTGTTGGTTTTTTCTAACAAGATCCCAACCTGATTGATGACGGATTGTAATATTAAATGTAACTATCCTCCTCATGTTTTGTGTGAGTAATACATCGATAATTTAAACTTTCTTTAAATCAAGAATATGCTTAAAGAGTACTTTGGGACACTCCAAGATATATTAAAAAAATCCTTCCATCACATAGCATGAAATAACTTAACCATTAAAACTTCTCGTGTTCCTCTAATGAGAATCCATGGTTTGCTGATGAATAGACTTCATGTGATACGTAATACATTTTCTTTCTCGTGACAACTAATACAAGCTACACAACTGCTTGTTCTATATATAATATGTAACAAGGAAGTTTAAGTATGACATAACGAGACTCATCTACAATCACATGTTTTATTTTGTTGATGACGCGATTGAATTTTCAAGTGGTATTTTGGGATAGTTTTCATGCATTGCACTAAATCCACCTCATTTTTCATTCCATCGAAAGTAGGTAATTCACATTAGAACTCGAGGATTCCTGAGGGATTACTTCTTCGCTCCTTTCTCTTTTCTTTTGGCTTAGAATAGATGGTGGGCATGGCAAATTTTTTCTCTTCCTAAAGTTAGTAGTTTTGTTATAATCGATATCATTTCGAAATTATTAACTTGGAATGAAAGATATTCGACTCGACAATGACAATCGAAGGGTATCTCCTTCTGTTCGGCTTATCGTATGACTCAAAAAAGGATCTCTGTTAGGGTCCGTCATCATCGGAGAATTTTTGCCCCGTCTAAGTTGTCAACTCCACCCCATTCCCCATGTCTCGCGTTGGCAAGACATCCCTCTCTATCTCTGTCCCATGCCTTACGTAGATATTTTGTCATACCTACTTCTGCGATTCCCAGGTTTTGTCCTTAAGAATTGATTTGTAAAGCTAAATTCCAAATTCCAACTTTTCTGAGATCTCACCCAAAAGTCTAAATAAGGACGTCCAGAATTTCATCTTGGAGATATCACTGAGAGGGAGCCTAATTTTGTATCCATTAGAAATATCCAGTTGAATTTATCTTAAAACAAGTTTAAGATCCTCACCACACAACTTCTGTGTGAGACTTTTCCACCAAATACTCTTCTTCCCCTTGTGGCTCAATGATCTCTGCCTTACTTGCGAGCCTCTTGTGTATAAGAAGGTCACTAAGAAGGAGTTTAGGCCCAAAATCATTGAATTATTCAATTGCACTCATATTCGTTCGAAAGCTAAGACAACAAGATATATGTATTGCTCCTCATCACATCAATTCTCACATGTAGAACTCTTTTGCTTATTACCCTCGTAAGCGCACTTGTACCTCAACAAACGACCCGTGCATAAGGCTATGATAATTGTGCAAATAAGATGCGGGATATTCTTGAAAACCCTCTCTCATGTGAAAATTATAATGGAGAGGAGGAGCGTGGCGTACTTATCCTGCACATAGAGTAAAAGGCCACAAATGACTTGCGAATCCACGCGTCAAATCATTTGTTAGTCAGGTAATGAAGAAGCAAAAAGCAAATTTAACTTACATCATACGAGGAAATTCAACCTAAGAAACTTCAAATTACTAGATGGAACGGAACTCTATGCATGTATCGGCAAGCGATGCAAAATATCTTCCAAGATCAATATGGGTGATGCCGTAAACATGTACAGAGCTTAGGAGCGCGGTGCAACTGGAGATCTCCATACAAATTGAACAAGCACTAGGGTTTCTGAAGCTCTAGGGTTTCAGGTGCTCTTGCTCCAGGTACCTTTTGACGTAGTGCACGCAGAGCCCCAGCCAGGCCCTGCCCTAGGGTTCGTGGCTACTCAGAGGGATGATCATGAGGGCGTGATTGTAATGAGCGATTCTTGAAAGCCGAGGCCCCACCGCTTGATCTGAGAATATTTTCTGAAGTCCCCCACGAGCGAGAATATACCCATATTCTTCACCACTAGAGTTTGTCCCAGTGACAACCATTCCCATGTAGAAAGGAAATATGGGGATTCAAATCTTCACATTCTCAAGGGGATTGGGGTAGGGACGATTTTTTACGTCAAGTATGGATTTTACTTTTCATACTTTGTAAGAAGACACGACAAAAGTTTAAATTTAAAATAGAAATAGAGTAAGATTGACAAAAAAAAGAAGAAGAAGAAAAAAAGTTATAATTGGATGGCCAATGGGCCCTCATCGTCCATTGGCTCCTCCTGGGCATCATGATTGTTTGGGGGCTTTTCTCCCATGGCCTGAGCATTAGTGGGTCGTGTCAGGCTTGAAATAGCCTGTTTTCACCGATGTCTCGCTGCCATTTTGATTTGCCCTTTCGAGCTCCGTTCGATTCCACCATCACCGTGTGGTACGAAAAAGAAAGCCTCAACTTCGTTATTTTGCAAGTTGCAGAAAGGAAGTCACGCTCAATTTGTGTCCATAGATTCTGTGACCATCTTTTCTGCCCACGAATGGGAGACATAAGGGATTTTGAATGAGAAAACGACACAAAAACTCCCTGAAGCCCGAATGGTTTTCATACTCACACTCACTAGAACTCCCAAGTGCCCCATTGTGTAATGAGGTTATCTAAAATTTTAATTTGTCCAATGTGATCCATAAATTTTGGTTCAATATGCAATGCTATTCAAGAAATTTTAATTTGTTTAATGTTGTTTGTACAAGTTTAATTTAGTTCTTGGATTATACGAAAATTTTTAATGTTACCCCTGGATTTGAATTAATTGAAGAACAATATTAAATGTTTTCATATAGTTTAGAGACTGAATTGAGCATATATTAATAGTTGGAGGACCACATTTCACATTTGGGTAAAATAAACGATATTGAATAAATTAAAAATTTATGAGTCACATTCCACACCGGATAAAAGTTTGAGAATCATTTATGTCATTCTCCCATTCTAAAATTACCCAACAATTGTTTCATGTAAGGGTGACATCAAATCGACGTGTTTACAAGAAGCTGAGATTGGGCTCGATAGTTACTAGAGATCGGGTAGAAATTAATGTGCCTGAATTTGAGTTGAGTTACTTGAGCATATTGTTGAGTCTAGCTCGAATTCGTTTAAGACCAGTTCGACGAGCTTTTGAGCCTACTCAAATTTTCATTATTTTTTCAATGATATTTATCAGCTAAATAGACAGAATAAAGAAATTCTTAAGATTTCATAGCATATATAATTGCGCACACTCACGTATAAGGGGAAAAGTGTCAAAAAAGTCCTAAACCTTTTGGCTTTGTGCCGATTTAGTCCTAAACATTTTTATGTTGTGTTAATTCAGTTCTTTCCGGTCAATTTTGGCCGGATTTTTTTGGACGCCGGCCAGTTGACGTGGCCTCGATCGGCGCGACGTGTACAAATTTTAATAATATTTTAATATTTTAAAACATTTTTTATTTTATTTTTTTATTTTTTTTCCTTCTCATCTTCTTTCTCCAGCCGGTCGTCGGAGCTCGGCGACCGGCTAGAGGCGAGGGCGGCCGGCGAGGTCGACATCCGACGAGGTCGAGCCTCGCTCACCCGCCCGTGCGAGGCCGCCCTTGCGGCCCGGGTGGCGAGGGTCGAGCCTCGCCCATGGTCGGCGAGGGCGAGCCCCGCCGGCTTGGTGCGAGGCCGGTGGACTCCTCCTCGGCTCCGTTCTCCGATCCCAATCTCGCCCTAGAAATTTCCTTCCTCCTCCGCTCATCGTCGTCGTTGTCTCTAGGGTTTACGGGAGCTCGGGGTGTCTTCGGTCGACGCGGCTCCGGCCCCGGATTTTCGCTGTTTCTCCCGTGGCGGCGATTCGTCGGGGATGGGGGTTTTGTGATTCTTGGGTTCTCGAGGCGGTTGGCCTCGCACCGAGCCGGGCGGTGCTCGCCCTCGCCGGCCATGGGCGAGGCTCGACCCTCGCCGGATCCGGCGAGGCCGAGCCTCACCCGCTCGGCGCGAGGCCCCTCGCGGCCGGGTGGCAAGCCGGATGGCGAGGTGGAGCCTTGCCCATGGCCAACGAGGCTCGACCTCGCCGGATCCGGCGAGGGCGAGCCTTGCCGGCCACCTCGCCGGTGGCCGCGAGGGCAAGGTGGCCGGCGAGGTCGCCCCTCGCCGGCCGCCGCCTCCTCGGCCGGTTGCCCTAGCTTTGGCGGCGACCGGCTGGAGGAAGAAGATGAGAAGAAAAAAGAAAAAGAATAAAAATAAAAATAAAAATAAAAAGAGAAAAAGAAAAAGAAAAAATATTAAAAATATTATTAAAAAATTGTACACATCGCGCCAATCAAGCTACGTCGGCCGGCGGAGTTCAGTTAGCAAAATCCGGCCAAAATTGATCGAAAAGGACTGAATCGGCACAACGTAAAAAGGTTTAGGACTAAATCGGCACAAAGCCAAAATGTTGAGGACTTTTTTGGCACTTTTCCCCATGTATAAGGCAAATGAAAATGGTTCGAGCTTATTTAGCTCGAGCTCATGTTTGGATTCATGTATGACTTACATTATGATCAAGTCGAGTTTGAATATTTCGACCTTTGGTTGGGGGCTGATTTCCGGTAGCAAATTTAATACTCGATGGAGCGTGAGAGGGGCGTTGAGCACCAAATATGTGAATCGTCTCGAGCTTGATCTTGATAATGTATCGGCTTGATTCAACTTAATTATAAATTTTGCATCGGTCCATAATCACAGAAGTTTTGTTCTTATGTGGATTTTTCTTTTTTTGGGGAGGAGGGATTTGTTATTTTATTTAAATTCTGACGAACAGTTCTCGGGTACAAAGTTCGGAATTTTATCGTGTGTTAACAAGCCCGGGTTCTTCAAATTAAGATAGGAATGGCGTCTCCAAATTTTCTATGGCCACATCGAATTTCATTTTCTTATAGAGAAATTGTAACGAAGTAGAAAATGGAAGAAAGAAAAATTATAGCAAGTACGGAATTATATCAAGAAAAAATGAATGAAGAATTCGAATAAATTATTTTAGGATATTATGTTCGTCTTCTAAATTTTGAATTTCGACTTTGTTATTATTATTATTATTTGGTAAGGTCGACTTTGTTATTTAACTCTTCAACTTTTGAGATGTGGAATTTAAAAATTAAAATAGTTTTTCCATTTTGACATTCTCAAAGTGCTTTTGGATAAACTCATTAATTTTTTTTTTTTTGAAGAAAAAATGAGGAAATATAGTATACTGACATATAAATGTAGGGGTTAATACCACATGGATTTCCAAATTATCAAATAATTTGAACTTTTCCATGTGTCACTGAAAATTTTATATATTCAAACTTTTTTTTGTGTCATAAAAAATCTCGAACTTATTTCAGTGTAATAAATGTACCCTCAATCAAACCGAAATAGAGGATATAAATTTTGGTTTTTTGTGACACAGAAAAGAAGTTGAGATTTATGGGTTTTAGTGATATAAAATTTTTTTTTTGGGTATTTTATTACAGTGAGCATCTTAAGTGTTTTTTGTGGTATTTGTCTTAAATGTAACACGTTAGGAAAGATATCTCTTCCTTTTTCGGGAGGAACAGGGCTAGAAAAAGCTACAATCAAGACTCCTTTCCCCGAAGTCCCTTTCTACGAAACAAGGCCTCATGCGGACGTTAATTCTACCTGATAGCACTATAGTCGGTGCACTACAAATTCTAAAGTTTCTTCAATAAATTGCTCATGAGATTTTGACCATTGAAAAAGCGGGTGCGCATGAGACACTCAACCAAACTAAACTCCTTTTGTCACATATCTTTCACAAGACCACGAGTTTGATTCACACCATGAGTAAATATTTGAATAGTTCATTTTGTGTTCCCTAACTATGATATATCTATGGGGGAAAATTCATGGCCGTCGATATTTTTGTGGAGCTACAACGACGGGTTCGCCAATTTGGGACATTCAAGTAGCGAGTGGTGTAAATAGCTACAACTTATACCGAGCACTCCATAGTGTGCGTTTGACACTTACAATAATGCTCTATGGTGGTCATGAAGGAAAAGACTAAGATGAAGTTCTAGATATATATCCCTTACCCCCTCCCCAAAAGAAAAAAAAAAACCAAAACAAATGAGAATCGGTTTAAAAATTGTATACTTAGGGCCTGTTTGGCAACTTGCCAAACAGTCCAGATTCGATTTTTTGTTCCCGAGAATCGGTTGGGACGAGAATCGCGTTTGGTAAACTTTTTGTTCCGGAACGATTTTGGACAAGATTTGAGAATAAAAAAAAAATTGATTCTACGTCCGAGAATCGAAAAAAGAATCAAAACGGTAAAACCCTTGTTCTTCTCTTTCAACATCTCAGTTGCCGTTCGCCATCGCCCGCCGCCGCCGCCAGTCGCCGGAGGCTCGCCAGGCCAAGGCGAGGTCCGGCGAGCTCGTCGGAGGCAAGCCCGGCCCACCGACGGGGTTGGGCGAGCCTCGTCGGTGGCCAGCGAGCCTCGCCGGCAGCCGGGCGAGGTCGAGCCTCGCCGGTGGTTGGGCGAGCCTCGCCCGGTGCCGGGGAGGCTCGCCGGCCACCGGAGAGGCTTGCCTAGCCCCACCGGTGGCCAAGCCGGGCCTCGCCGAGGCCGGGCGAGGCCGGCTTGGCCACCGGCATGGCGAGGTCGAGCCTCGGCGGGCCGGGCGAGCCTCACCCGGGCCCGCGCGAGGCTCGGCCGACGAAGGCCGACCTCGCCGAGGGCCGGCGACGCTTCGGTGAGCGTCACCGGCCCTCCGGCGACCGACCAAATGAAGAAGAAGAAGAAGAATAGGAAAAAATGGGAAAAAAAGAATTAAAAAAAAAAGAAAAAAAAGGAAAAAAGGAAAATAGTAAATAAATTATTTAAAAATCAAAAGAAATTAATTTGGAAAGAATCAATTAATACGGTACCAAACGCAATTCTATTCCGGAATAAAAAAATTTGAACGGTTACTAAACGCGCTTTTTTACTCGGGAATCGGTTCCAGGGAACAGAATAAAAAATAATCATTTCTAGTCGAATCGCTCAGGGAACGGAATCGTTCAAACGCGCCCTTAAATATCTTGACCAAAGAAGTCATCTAGTCTTTGCTAAAAGCAAGCAAGTTGAGGTTGGTCTGCTTCATAGACAAGGCTCATTCTGTACTTGACTTACGACCTTAGCGTATCGCGCATGCCAAATCTTTATTAAGTAAAACCCCTTTTAGGAGGCCAGCTTCCAGCCAGGCCTATGCGCAAGCGAAAAGCCTTTGATCATTCAGTACCGAGATCTAAACTACGATCTTAGACTTGTGCAGGCTCTTCCTTTTTGTTCCTTGATCGACAGTAGGTTGATGCGAAAAGATGTTGTGGCTAGGCAAAGGAGCATCAGCGAGTGGCGCAAGTAGCTATAACTCAAACCAAGCAGTCCAGAGCGTGTATTTGACTCTTACGATAATGCCCTAAGCGGGTCGTGAAGGAAAAGACTGACAGGAAGTGCTAGATACATATCCCCACTGAAAAAACCACAACAAAAAAGAACAGGTTAAAAAATCGTATACTTGAGGACTCCAGCCGTAAAAAAATACCTTCAATCTTCACAAGAAGCAAGCGAGTTAAGGTCGCTTTGCTTCGTAGAAAAGGCTCGTTCTGTACTTATGAGCTTAGGCATTTGCGTGTACCGAAATCTTTATTCAGTCATGCATTTTTTTTAAGGGGCAGCAGCTTACGGCCAGGCATGTGTGTGAGCCAAAAGCCTTCGATCATACCATGCCGAGATCTAGACTACGATCTTAGACTAGAATGCTTCGGACAATTAGCAAGCTCCTGCCTTCTGTCCATGATCGATGGCAGCTCGATGCGAAAGATGTTGTGGTTACTGGTTAGGCAAATTTTTGAAGTAGACGAAATGGGCCCATGATTGCTGTTGGTACCTGAGTAGCCCGTTAATGGGCCCATGACAGGCACATGCCTGTCCGCTCATCCTATCTTACAGCATAACGCGTCTTGAATTTCCTTATTTTCCTTCGGATAAAACCATTTCGACGGTGCTCGATATTTCGGAGAAATTTTTTGAATGTGCCCGGACCGGGAGACGACCCGCTTGGCTCTCCAGTAAGCTGTTGCGACGCAATAGAGATGGTTCCTTCGCCATGAGTAGCGAGCGGGCCGAGCCGAGACCGTGCTGAGTTTTCGAGAGAGGCGAATTGGGTATCCGTGTCGGGGGCCTGCTAGCTTCCCCCAAGCCCACCCATGAAGGGGGCAAAATTGATGGGCCGAGCCCAATGGGTAAATATTGAAGATTGCCAGATGCACCCTGCCCGGCCCATTGGGCCCCTCGTGCCCGATCGGATTGAATCACATACCAAAACGAATACCTGAAAATGGAGCGAGGCTAACGATTGGGCCTAAGACTTATTCAGATGCTTAAGAAGATGAGGGGGCCCACCTGTGGGTCCCCCTCAAAGGTAGCCACGTGGCGTTGGACCACGTCCCTTCACTAATTTCCTTCCTCGAAAAAGGAAAATTGAAGAAAACTTGTACTAAATTGTCAAGAGAGAACGTACTGACTGTACTGAAACGAAACCGGAACTAGCAACGTACGTGCGTTTGGAGCAATGTTTCAAGTTTGTACACCTTGTACTGCAACAGTTCGCTAGATATTGTCATTGAACACACCCCAAAGAACACAACAACAACAAAAATCTGTGTTCCTCTTCCATTTCCAAGCATGAATGTGATCATTCATGCTGAAAAGATTGGAGACGTTCAAAATGCAAGGCAAATATTTGATCCGAAGGGTCGAAACCCCATTGCAATTAAAACCGCTTCAATTAGGTAAGATGATATAAGGTGATTATTTGATATGCGTGATATAAAGAATCCAAAAAAACAGAATTGATGTGAAGTACATATAAGATTTATAAATGCTGTTTTGTGTACTGGGCATGTGAGTTTTACATGGAGAAGCATCTAGGGTTTGATTTGGCGACCCTGGCCTTGAGGGTTGGCGCATCATGGGGATCGGAATACCCAATCGATTCCGATTTCCGGTTGGCATGCGGCCTCGGGAGGTTCTCCGGCACGACGGTCTCAAAGGAGTTGAGCCTCCAAGGTGGGCAAGCTCTCTTCTCGCTCCACCTCGCGATTCTCGTGACCTTGTCCTTGGGCGCCGCAGCCATCTCACCAGTCATGGCCTCGGCGATCTCGCCGAGCCCTATGAACGAGTTGCCCATCTCCACTAGCCCGATGACCATCATCGCCACTCTCGCCGCACCCGTCTGCACCTCATTCCTCTTCCTGAAAATTGCATCCGATCAATGTCTAATCAAGATGAAGAGATTCAGATACAAAGTGGAGAGAATGAAGTAACAAAAGATTGACTCACCAGGAGGCTTGTACTGTTCTTGAAGTGATGATGGAGGAGGAGGATGAAGATGGAGAATTGCTTGAACGGGAGGTGGGAGGAGAGGGATTGAGGCAGCAAGTAGCAGCCATGGCCATCTCTCTCTCTCTCTCTCTCTCTCTCTGTAGAAAAATCTAATGATGATGCATAAGTATCAAGAGGAGGACTTCAGGGGTTAATATAGAGAGAAGGCTCAAGCTTGGGGTTAGTCATGTAAAGGTTGCTGAAAAGGACCCCATTTCTTTGGAACTGAACACGTGGGTTGGACCCTTCCATTCAATCAAGGCGCCAATTTCTAGTAGAAATTTCCCTCCTAACATCTTGATTAAGACATGCCAAAGGCGGAAAAGTATAATTTAAAACACGACCCATTATCGAAATTTCAATAAAAAGACTTGGGAATACACTCCTCATTGCCGTAAAGTGTGTATAGCTTTATTTACTCACGTCAGAAGATCATTTCGAATTAGGAAGGAATCCCGGTATAACTCATGGTCGGTACTTTCTCAACCCATCAGGGATCGAGATGGAATCGTAAGACGAATCGAATTCGAAACCCCGGAGCTTCTCGAGTCGCAAAGTTCCAAGCCTGTCTTCCTGCCGAATCCATCTACCGTTCGGTCTGAGGTTGGGACGAGGGTTTGAGACAAGAAACTCCTCACGTTTTCAACGGGAGTACCGTTTTTACTACTCCTCCTTGCTTGCTTGCCGTCTTCCACGACTGCGGGGGGGCGGGAGGCGTGTTGGGAATGGCTTCCTTCGCGTTCGATTCGAAAGAGTGTTGGGAGAGTTTGACCGGGACAGGAGAGAGAGAGACACCGACCTCAGCATCGCGAGAACTTCCAAAAATCAGATTTTGGACATTGTGGGATGCGATGAGCTCGCAAGTTTCTCCAATTCCGGTGCTTTCCTTGAATGGCTCGTCATCTTTCCCCGGATTGAAAGTTTTTCCCTTCAATTTAAGGCATGATTTATTATTTAATTTGCTAGTAATAATTGTGAAAATATTTAATTGGGAAGCAAACAGAAATTAATAAAATTTGAAATAAAGAAGATATCTAACTCCGATATTATTTGAGATTACTTGATTATTCTAAAAGCTTAAATTATTATATAAATGTATGATTTATTATTTAAATATTTTAATAATTACAATATATGTGATTATAACGGGTGATGACTAGAAGATCGGCCTCTTACGAGGTCGTTTGAGTGCTGCCCTGCTCCTCCTCCATTAGAGCCGGTCCCTCGAGGAACCATAGAAAATGGCATTTCCCACTTCCGCTCCATCATCTCGCCGCACGCTCTCTAGAATTCGTGTTCGGTTTGATCTTTGAGCCGTGTTTCGCTTTTTGTTCTGAGTAGATTTTGGACTTTGAGGAAAAGTTGTCGTCAGTCCGTAAGCTTCTTGTCATTTAGAGGTCCTAAATTGTGGTATCGTTTGTGTTTCGTATAAGATCCTCGAAATAAATAAGTGCAAAGGACTTTTGACAGGGATTACCATGTTAAAGATGAGTAGAGCCAATATGCTGGCGAGTAATCACGACCGTTGGTGAGACCTTGTCGGGCTCAGCCAACGTTCGACGACTCCTCATCGTGCTCCGGCGATGAGAAGCATTTCCAAAGTCTTTTAGACCAAAGAGAGGAATAAAAATTTGAGAAAAAATTCAAAGTAAAGATTCGAAGTGCACTCGATTTTTCAAATAAAGGTTTCAAATGAATCTTATTTCAGATTAATACCCGAAATCTCTCATTTTATTAAATAAGGATTCGAAATGAACATTGTTTTAAAAAAGGCATGAAATAGTCATTTTAATCTCAAAAAATTGCTTGACCTTAGGGAAATTCTGTTATTTACTTTTATTTTATTTCATTTATTTCTATTTTTTCTTCCAAAAAAAAGCTAAAATTTTATTTTTAAAAAAAAAAACAGCACAATAGGGTTGGCAATTTTCCCCCACTTATGGCCACCTCCCCATCATCATTGTGGTGTCAACCATGGCTGATGGGCCTCGTCAACTGAACACGAAGGCGAGCATGCCCTTGCTAGAATTGGGAGAGGGTTGCTGGTGACCCCGCCGGCCATGGCCGACATCCCATCAACGATAGGATGGCAGCCACAAGTGAGAGGGTTGGGGCAAGCTCACACACAAGCGTGAGCTTGTGTCTTTTTTTTTATTTAAAAATTTTAGTCTTTTTTATGGAAAAAATAGAAAAAATAAAAAAAAATATATATAAAAAGACAGAAAATGCCCTTAACTAGCGGTTGAGGTAAGGCTATTCTTTAAAATTGACGTGGCTACTTCAAATATTATTTGAAATAAAATCTACTTTAGGTTCTTATTAAAAAAAATGAGGATAATTTGGACCCTTATTTAAAATAATATCAATTTTAGATTTTTATATAAAAAATTGATGGTAAGAATTTTCTCAAAATTTAATAACATTGACCTTTGACTCCAAGGTCCTATTCCTCTAAGGGACTTTCACTCAAGTGAGGCTCAAAAGTCATAAAAGTTGAGAAAATATTAAGTAGTATGTGCGTGCCACGTCATCTGCTAACGTGGTGTGCACATACCACTTAGATATCGACACATGTCCTATAGGGACCCGCTAGAAAATGGAAGGGCTAGCTTGGCTTGGCTCAGCTCGCCAGTAAAAGAAAAGACAAGTCAATGGGTCAAGAAATGCATAATGCTCCCGCTCAAAAAATTTCTCTCATCAAGTGAATTTTTTGGGTCTCTCTCTCTCTCTCTCTCTCTCTCTCCTCATAGGAGAACAAACAGAGAACGACTGAGACTTGTGTTTCCTTCTCTGCACATTCCACCCCCTTCATTTCCGCCTCCACCTCCTCAAAAGCCTTGCTAGTCATCTACCTCTGGCATATTGCCTCTTCCAAGAACCTTGCCAGTCGCAGTTGGGTCCTGACCCCCTCCGCCTTCAACTGTTCCTACGGAGATCAAGCACAAGGTTTGTGCTCGTGTTGGTCTCTCAACAACTTCTGGACCTTCATCCGATTGTGTACCTTCGACGAAAACGTCATCAATTTTGACTCTGAGCCGCCACAAGGTCTTTAGACTCAATCCTCAAGGTCGATGGTCGGGACCTAAGGGCCTTATGCTTCTACTCCTTCTCCACCTCCTTAAAAGCATCGTCGATCATATGTTGTTGGCACATCGCCCCCCAAGAGCCTCGCCGATCATAGCTGGGTCCCGAACCCCCTTTACCTCTGCTTTCGCCTTTGATTGCTTCTAACGTGGAGATCGAGCACAAGTGGAGAAGAGAAGAAAGGACAAAACCACCCCCTCCCTCCCCTCCCTCCCCTCTCGTCCCCTAAACTCCTCTCGTCGTTCTTGACAACTTCATCGATGCCTTCGATAGTTGTGTTTGATTAAGCTCAATCCCCAAAGGACTCCAAAAGCAAGAGCAAAGAGAAGAAGATAAAGGCGAAGGTCCAGCTTGAGGTTGACAATGGCTTCGAGTCTTCGACGTCGGACAAGAAGCAAAAAAAGGAAAAGAAGAGCCGCAGCAAGGCTTTGAATCCAAGCAGCTGGGAACTGAAAGCTAATCGTATCAACTTTAAAGCTAACCACATCAATCTCATTAAACACAATGTTTTTGATTTAATCACATCATAAGAGCTTTGTACAACATCTTCACAATAAGTTTTTTGTTTTGCAACTTTTGTCCGCCTCTTCAAAATATATTGCGATGGAATGCTTGTAACATTTGCAACATTTATTAAGATGCATAGAGCATGTGTACATAACCATCCATATATTTCAAATAACTTGTAGTTACATGAATTGGTAAAATCACTCGGACTAGAATGCACAATATGCTTCCGGTTCCCACGATATAAGTATGTAAATGCCCATCAGTTTTTGATTGAAAGACATGTTCAGATAAAACATGCAATAATTCAGCCTGAAAATTCCTATAAATGACATGAGTATATATTTGTGCAGCATGTTGCAAAATCCCACTATTTTCAACCACAACATGTGGCTTTCCTCGAGTACGCTCAAAATCATCAACAATTTCAGTTTCGCAATTTTCAGCTTGCTTTTCATAATGACTGACAAATTTAGATCAAGTCATTGTCTTACATACCATATTTTGAAATACATTATTTGTGCTCTCACTTCTTTATGTAGATCTAATTTCTACAGAAAAAAAAAAATCACGGCCAAATGCATGACACCATTTATGACGCAGGCGATACAAATTATCCAACCACTTGTTCTTACCTAAACCCCTCCTAACACAGCTTTTCAAGTGGTCTTCATTTCAATTTCAATTGACAATGATATAAAAGCTTGTACCAATGTTTATCATGAAAACCTGGCTTTCCAAGAAGATGTGCAATATGATGCGTAACATTTTTCCCAATATGCCATATACATAAATGGTGATTAGAATTTGGGAAAGTAGTTCTAATAGCATTTGTCATAGCATGATCTTGATCAGTGAAAACAGTTTTAGATGCTTCATTACCCATTGCCTCCAAAAAGGATTGAAATGCCTAAACAAAAAAAGCAATAGTTTCATCCATCAAAATATACAACCAAATAGAATATTTTTCCAGTAATGATTCAAGTTAACAAAAGGCGCACATAACATATTGTATTTATTTATACAGTAAGTATTATCAAATACTACCACATCTCCAAGACTATCATAGTTCAACTTAGACAAACCATCAGACCAAAAAACATTAGTTAGTCTTTGTTCCTCATCCAATTAAAATGTGTAAGAAAAATTGCTTCCATTTGATTATAAGCAATTAAAATGGTTGATGGGGCTTTAACAATCATTTACACTAATCAAATTTCTTCTTTTTGATTGTCAGAAATTTTAACAATCACGAAATGTAAAACCAATGTTATTTGGCCCACTCGCTTCATCATAAAAATAGAAATATGCTTTTGTAGCCCTTATACCAGCCTTAGTCATAGAAGTCAAAATACCTTTACTAGTATCCGTAACGTGTCAATACAAGCGTATAAGGTGTGTTTGCTTATCATCAATGAAAGGATGATTATGAACATCTTCAAACTTGGTAACTTCCCAGACTCCATTTTCGATTTTAAATTTAATGCAAGCCTAATATCTAGTTCTCTTCACTATCCAATAAATATTTCTTTGTTCATGAGGTGGGATTGGTGGAGAGTATCTTTCACAATTACATACAAATGTGCATCTTCGCAATACACCTTTACTTTTGTTCGCTTTTTGTCATTTTCGCACTCCAAATCATTTGCAAATTGCATATGCATTGTATGTATTATAGACTTCATTCTCATTAGCAAACACCATACTAATTATGAATTCAAATTCTTCATTAACATTGTGTGCAATAATATTATCCTTTGAAGCCTATATAATTTTAGGAAAATATCTAATTATTTGAATAATAAAAATGAAGTAAATACAAATTTAATTCTAAAAAGATGAAGTCATACCCATTTCGCCCGAGAATAGTGTGACTTTTACCAGAAGTGAATGTCCAAAACAACTACAAGAAATTGCACAAAGTCATTTGCAGATAAAAGTTGTTCGGTTACATGGAAGCTCCAGTAAAGACAACCAAAGTAAAACGAGATCCATTGATTCAAAATGCATCAAAATAGCTAATACCAACTAGAAAAAAATATAAGGTGTTAGGCATGTAAAACAAGATCTATTGATTCAAAATTATACCTTGCAATGCTTGGAAGACCAATAATAAGTAGGGAACGCATTACATGGACAAAATAATACCAATTGCAAATCAACCATGACAAACTAGGAGGGATAAGCTACCATATTCATATTTTGAAAGTGTTGAACAACATTCAATGATTGTTGGAAGAACATCTTGTAAGGTAATCGTTGCCTAGACTAGAGCACGTGCACTTATAAACAACAACAGAATTGAGTAAAACAAGACATTGGCCTCTTCTACGACATATGTGCAAAGTTAAGTACACATTAGTCTTGATGATCAAGAGGGGATGCGACCTTCACGAGAATCTCTTCCCTTTCTTGTTTCATAAACTTGTTTTCTATGTTCTAAGAACCTATTCAACAGTAGATAAGCATCATCAGGTATATATAGAAACCAAAGTTAGAATAGAAATTGTGAAACATTTTAGACATTTCCTAGAAAGGCTCAAATGGCAACTCTAAAATTCATTTATCCACATGTATTCTAGTTGAACTCTGAAAGGAGGAGTCCATCATAAAGGACTCAACTGGTCACATCCAAATGTTAGATTATGAAGTAGAGAGACAAAAATTTATGAAATTACCTGACATATTCAAGAAAAAATGTACCTTGCAATGGTTGGAAGATCAATAATAAGTAGAGAATGTATTACATGGACATAATACCATTACATAGAGGTTCGAGACTGCCCCTAGTTTTGTAGTATACCTATCAAATAGTAGATGGGGATATAATATTACATTGCAATAGTTCAATATGAAACTATAATCGAGCACAAAATCCAATCAAAGATCTAGACATAATCACATTAAAACAAAAACTATATTTTAACTTAGTTGATATCTCATCTATAATCCTAATTAATCCATTGATATGAAACTCATACAATCATCAAGCAAACTTCACTCCATAGAGAGAACTACATTCTGAGTTGAATTAGGCCATATACCGCCATAATTAACTTTGTAATGATCACTTAGTCTTTTGTTTGAAAGTGATAAACTAGGCTTAAAAGGCCAAGTGACAAAGAAAAATATGAACCTTCAAAAAACAAAACAATATTCATGATCTAAATTGAACTGCTCCACGGGATTCCTCTTGCTCGGCATACGCATAGCTCAGTAACTCAGATTCTGTTAGCAAAATATATAGATAATAATCTTAAACTTCTGTATGCATTTGAGAGATGAAGAAAACCTCAACTACAAGCCAAACATCAAAAGGAAAGTGAAGGGTGTGTTTAGCTTTTTACAATTTGAAAACTTTAAATTGGGCCATTTTATAGTTGTCTTGGCTTTGCTTTCTATTATTATCAGAACAGATCCTTGTCAATTCTCGGGAATAGTAATAAAGTCGTGGGCACTTTTTGTTATGAGAGGAGTATGGGAAAAAAAGACAAAGACACTTTAAAAAAAAAAAGAAAATTAGAATCATGCTTTGATTAGCCGATTTAAATATTTCCTGTTCAACCTCACAGCGAAAAGCAAATGCTATAAGCATAATCAGCACACTTCGGGAAGTTGCTCTTTTTAATTTATTTTATTATTATCTCTTTCTCTTACACCAAAAACAAACTTTTGTTTTATTGTAATGGAAAGCAAGAGCAACAAAAAAGTGCAAATAAATAGAGATTATCAAGTAGTTCCTTCATTTGCATGGAAACAATAATCAAATTTACCACGGAGAGTCTTCAATGCTCGCTAAAATACTTTAATAGCAGCTTCCATGGAACCACTTTTTGCATGTCATGTTGCATAATCATGCCATACATCACAATGGTATTGGCACATTAAACATTGGAATCAAACAGAATGAATAAGCCATCAATTTTTCAATATAATCGACTGTAATTAGTGATGCAAACATGCAACTGGAAAAAAGGGGTAAGCAAACAACCTTCAAAACACTGCCATAGTTTGTCAAAAACATGACAATCATAATGAAGACTCATCCAAAATATATTCTCAAGAGAATCGGATAAAACATTCAACAAAAGGATATAAAAAACAAAGTTAAAATCTAGATGAATTACACTAAAAGATATCAACCTATACCTGCTCATAAGTGAATACAATGCGCTTGTTGGCAAATATGGTGTCTATTCTCTTGAGGATTCACCCTGCAATAATATAACATCTGATTAAGTAAATGCGGATTGCTCATCTTTAAAAATTGACAAAATATGCAGTAACTAGTTTACCTGATGTCCATCCCAATAATAGTGAACAATAGCTTTAGTTTATGCTAATGTAAGTGCTATTTTTCGTCCACATAGCATACGAATGAAATAAAAGTTAAATGAGAGGTGTGTCAACAAGGTTGCTTCAATTTGTCAATAGTACAACGTAACATAAGGTTCTTGCCTTCAATGCATTTAATCTCCATGGAGTAGAACTTGGCTAAAAATATATCCACCTTTGGATCCATACTCAAAAGGTCTTGCAAAAGTTTGAAGAATGAGTGTCTAGATCACATTCAAGTGAAAAACAATACGCACTCCAAGCTCATAATAGATATTGAAGGATGCATCACATAAACCTTCACCAACACCAAAATAATTGTTTGGCTAGGTATCTAGTCTCCATGTTTTTTTTATTATTTATTTATGGCAATTGTTAAGATCAAGATACGTGTATATGCACCACCGCCCTCAGCGGCGCAGCTGGCTTGGGCTCTCTCCCCCTTACGAAGGGGAGGAGTTCGAATCCTAGAAGTATCGTTAGGGATTCTTACTTGGAGTACTATGGTGGTGGGTCCTGCAGTCGCTCCCCCAGATTTGCTCGCCGGCTGTCCGCTTACGGGATTCCTTGGGTTACCAAAAAAAAAAGATATGTGTATACACGATCAAATTCTATAGCAAAGGGCTAGGACTAGATCATTAAATGGTCTTCTAACTAAGCTATTCCAACTAGGGGTGTGTAACCGAATCGAGTATACCCGAGAACCAGATCGGCCCATTGGGAAAACAGAGTCGAGAATCGGTTCCCGTTGAAACCAGTTTGAGAACAGGTTCCCGAAATTTGGAACCAATTTGAACCGATTTGGGAATCGGTTCCGGGTGATTACCCACCCGGGAACCGGTTCCCGGACCGGTTTTGGAATCAGTTTGGGAACTAGTTTTATAAGTAGAGGTTCAAAACCCTCCCTCTCACACCATCTGCCCGTTGCTGCCAAATTCCTATGTACCATGTGGATTGGCTTGCCTAATTTCTTTTTTGGAGGAGAAGTTATGCTTGCAGCAGTGTTAACTGTTTTACATAAATGAACAGTTTCATGTAGTAGTTGTAGTAATGAGACTAATATTAAACCCATTTTATCATGCAATGCTATGATTTTTGCTTTGTCATGCAATGTTATGATAATTAGCATTGTTGATCCTTAATTTTTCATTTAGTCAAAAATTTTATGTACTTATTCATTACAAATGATTAATGTTTCAATACAATTAGGAGGGTTACGTTATTTTTTTGCATATTAATATAAAATTTGAAGTCGTATAAGATATCGAGTGGTTGCAAAACAGGTTCCAGTGGAAATAAGATTGACCCTAGAATCGAACCCGAAAAATAGGGTGGGTCGATACAAACAAAGTTGGATATAGAGCCCAAAAAAGGAGAACCAGTTATAACATGGTTGGGTACGAGGTCAAGGTCTAGACCCTACCTACCCTGTACCCAATCACTCCTAATTCCAACCAGTTTATGGCGACTTCCCTCCAAACTTTACTGGGCAAAGCAATACAATCGTGACTACACAAGTAGCTTTTTATTCATTGTAGTCCCACCGAACTCATTTCCTACTTTCGACAAATTCAGCAGACCTAGGATTTGATACCACTATTGTTTCAATCCATCATAACATAATCTTTTGGCACAATATAGCTATTCTTACTCAAATTTGACAAGGTTTCAAGAGAGGGCCCAACCTTTCGAAGGTGTAAGAAGACAAGGACATGGTGAATGATTCGAGATAACGTTAGAAGAAATCTAGAGACGGAGCCTCGGCGAGGAGAAAAGATTCAGGACTCGGCGTGCATTTGCCAGTTGTGACTCAGCGGGGCTCTTGGAGGAGATGATCGAGAGAATCAAAGTGGACAAGGCGAGGCGTGATGACATGTTCGTTGGAGGGACGAAATGGGATGGAGGCCCAAAAGTTGCCGAGAGACCAATGCTAGCACAAACCTCGTGCTCGATCTCCTCATTAGAAATAGCCAAAGGCAAAGGTGGCTCAGGAACTAGTTGCGATTGGGAAGGCGTAGGGGGCTTGGGACCCAGTTGTGACCAGCGGGGCTCTTAGTGGGGAGATGTGCTAGCAGTAGATGATTGGCGATGCTTTTGGAGAGGCGGATGAGGAGAAGAAGCACGAGACCCTCAGGTCTTAACCACTGACCTTGAGGACATAGAGTCCAAAGACCTCATAGCGGCTTGGAGTCAAAGCTGATGACACGTTCATCGAAAGGACGCAATTGGACCAAGGCCCAAAATTTGTCGAGAGATCGATGCGAGCACAAACCTTGTGCTCGATCTCTGCATTGGAAAAGGTCAAAGGTGAAGGCAAAGGTGGAGGCAAAAGGGGCTCGAGACCCAGTTGCGATCAGGAGGCAGAGGAAGCTCAGGATCCAGCTACAATTGGCAGGGCTCTTGAGAGGCGTTGTGCTAGCGGCAGATGACCGACAATGCTTTTAGGGAGGCGGAGGAGGAGAAGAAGCACGAGGCCCTCAAGTCTCGACCATCAACCTCAAGGACATAGAGTCCAAAGACCTTGCGTCGACTTAGAGTTGGAGATGATGACGCATTCATCAAAGGGATGCAATTGGACGGAGGTTTAGAAGTTGTTGAGAGACCAACACGAGCACAAACCTTGTGCTTGATCTCTGCGGGAACAGTTGGAGGTGGAGGGGGTCAAGACCCGATTGTGACTGGTGATGCTCCGACGTGCTAGAGGCAGATGACCAGCGAGGCTTTTGGAGAGCCGGAGTTGGAGCCGGAGGTGGAAGCCGAGGGGCTGGGATGTGCAGAGAAGGAAACACAGATCTTGGTCATTCTTTGTTTGTTCTCCTGCGTGCGAGAGAGAGAGAGAGAGAGAGTAGAAAATTCAATTGAGGAGAGAGAAATTTTTTGGGCGGGAGTGTGATCCATTTATTGACCATTGACTTGTCTTTTTTTTTTTTTTTTTCTGCTAGTGAGCCAAGTCGAGCCAAGCTAGCCCTTCCATTTTCTAACGGGTCTCACACATGACAAGTGTTGATATCTGAGTGGTATGCATGCACCACGTCAGCGGATGACGTGACGTGCACATATTACTTAATATTTTCTCATAAAAGTCAAAAGCCAAGGTTACCAAACAATGTTTTCAAAAAAAAAGGGAACAAGCGAGCCTACGTGGGCCTTGGCCTAATCATTCATGAAGTACATTGAAAACTTAAAAGGATCTAACTGCATAAATCCAAATGATTAGAGGATTTGACTGAACAAAATAAAAGTCAAGCATCAAAATTACAAAACTTTAAAAACTCGAACCGATGAGTTTTCATTTACCCCTTTTTCTTATATCACGAGCCTTGACATGGACTTTTATGTATCGCCCATCCAACGAGCTCATTAGCTCGAGGTGTTAGTGAATTTCTTTTCGTATACTTAATTTGGAAAAGCCAAAGACCCCAACTACCCAGTGGAGAGCTCATTCTTTCAAAGAGCTCAAGAAAAAAAAAAAAAAAAAAAATATATATATATATATATATAAAATATATATATATATATATATATATATATATATATATATATATAGGTTCGCACGATATTTAAGCAATCGACTCTGTCGCCTTGGCAAGCTTGAGGTGCAGAGTTCAATCCACATCGCTACCAATTTTCTATGACCACTCGCAAGAGTAACAGACTTATGTGAAATAGCAACTACTCGATCGACGATTGGAGACAAGACTTCGTTATGCGTAATGGGAGCCTCTTTATTTCTTCTCAAAAGTCAACAATTGCATTTTTAACTTTTCTCTTGGCCATGCCTCGGATCATCTCCTCTCCGGATCAACTCTTTCAATATTATTGTTTTAAAATTCTACGCTCTGTAAGATTATTTTTTTCTTTTTAGACAAGCCAGGGTTCTTAACAAGAGAAAGATGTGTACAAGCTTTACTTCCTTAATCCAATAAATGCCTTTTTTTTTTTTTCTCTCTACGGAAAGTATTTTATACTATGGATACATCATGTGATACAGAGGGTCAAAAAAGATCAGATTTATATAACGCAAATGACAGCGACAATCGACCGTTCAGACAACGTCGTCGTTTTCATGACAGGAACAAACGAAAACGTCGTCGTCTACACGTGTCGCACTGGCAGCATAAAAAAACACTCATTCTCTCTCTTTCTCTCTCTGCCTCTGTTGTTGCTTCTGCCGCTGCGAATATAGCCGCCCCCCACCCCTCTCGTTTCCCCATTTTCAAACTTCACTGTATCCAAACACGCACACGACCCACCACTCCCCTCCTTTCTCTCTCTTCTTTCTCTCTCTTCTGTGTTGTGGGTGAATCTTGAAGCGATTAGGGAAGGAGGAGGAGAAATGGGGGCGGGCCGGGAGGCGTCGATCTCGCTGGACGGCGTCCGGGACAAGAACGTGATGCAGCTCAAGAAGCTCAACACCGCCCTCTTCCCCGTCCGCTACAACGACAAGTACTACGCCGACGCCCTCGCCTCCGGCGATTTCACCAAGCTAGGTCTTTTACGCTCTCTCCCTGCTCTCTCGCTCCCTACCTTTTCTGGGTTCTCCCTCTTTCGCGCTCCCAATCTCCTTTCGGGTCGTTCGGAGGGTTTTTCTTGAATCGATCGTATTCTGGGTTCTGGGTTCCTGTTTGGCTGCGCTTCTTGTTTGGCCTGCTTTTGGTCTGGATTTTGATGGGTTTGTTTCCTTGAAGAGCGGGGAAGTGCTGAGCCGCGAGAGGGAAAACGAGACAGGTGGGAGTGCCCGTGACGAATTCGAGCTTGCGGGCGACTTTGGGATGTTTTTCCTCTGTCCTCTTTTAAAATATCATATGTGATGGAGTTATGTTCAAATGGGTAGGGGGTGGATTTTCGTTTGGATTGTGGAATTGTAGCTTCCGTTCCGCTTCCTATGTCCCGGTAGATTGTGTTAGGAGGGAAAGGATGTGCAAGCGCATATTCCATGGCCAGTATAGTACATTCCAGTGACCGTGCCTATGGGATATTCGCATTTTGTGTTTTATTCTGTTGTGCTGATTTATGTTCCGTAATCTAGCCCATTGGATTGACGTCTTTTTGGATGGTCGTGGTTTTGCTTCTGTGTCTTGATCATTCTTGTTGTTCCCCCCCTTTTGCTTTTCCTGATTTTGCATTTTCAGCACTCGCTTTTGTAACCTCAAGTGTGTTTGTGGTATCTGAACTTGGAGAAACCTCCGACACGCATGTATATTGGCTGTTGAGTGTCAGTTGTGTATTGTTTGAATATTTACTTGTTCAACTTTTCTCTTAGTCTTGTTTACGAATGTCCATTTTAGGTAAAGAACCTATCTGGGATTATTACGTTTTATGCTATCGGCTGGGATTTATCTGAGTTTGGATTTACCACTTCTATTGAAGCCTATTATACCTAATTAGACATGGCTCATTCTTTTCTTTACTCGTGGTGCATATACTTTTGATTTGGTTTGTTTCTGCTTTCTAGCTCTAAGATACTCTTTGTATTAAGAGAGGCATTAGTTTTTTCATTCTGTGCGAGATTTGTTCCTTCTATCTGAATAAGCCATATTTGCTATGTTCTGGTGGTTATGTTGCATCATAGGCTTGTTCGGTTATTGGTATACTCTGCATCATCAACTCAACATCTTTGGTTAACTTGGTTACTGTATGTTGATGTTTTCCATATTTGGGTTAGCATGTTCTTTTCTGACTTAGTATGACGATCTTGCGGTGATTACTTTTGATCCATTAGACCTGGTGGACTAATCAGTATTTTGCATAGGAGTATGTTCTCAATATCTTGTATGATGTAGAAGTTCCTTCAAATTCTATGACATACATGCAGATGATGTCCATGTTTTGCCGAACAATTCATTAGGTTTTCCACTATTCACATTGGAATTAGTTCTCTTCCGAACTGAAACACAGTCTGTTTTTGACCATTTTATGTGTTTCAACTTAGGCCTTGGATTTTTATGTTATAAATTTTTACCTTCCAAGATAGTATTGATACAAATTCAGATCCTACATGCTTGGAGAAAAAGACATTTGTCCATGACTATCGTCAAACATCTTTTATGCCTCATTTATTCATGATACTTGAGGAAATATAACTGAAAACTGGATTGCAGTATCTTCCATATTCATTGAGGATAAGAATATAGTCAATTGAGTGATGATCTTTTTCATCTCAAATTTAGATATCTGATGTAGGGCTAACAGTCTAACTATTATGAAATGATTATTTCCTCAAATTTTGATTGCTACCTTTCAACATTTTGACAAATTGAAATGCTTTAATAGCTGGCATGGTATACCTTTCTGTCAGTGTATTTTTCACAAGAAGCTAGCTTAGCATAGCCATAGGACATCTCACTCAGAAGAATGCAGTTGTGCTTCTGTTAAATTTTGCTTTCAATCCTCTCTCTCATTCTCTGCTTATCCTGAACTAGTAGCTTACCTACAAGAGCAGCTATGTTAACTAACATCTAACTTGTTTGCTTTGAAATTTTACAGCATATTACAATGACATTTGTGTTGGATCAATTGCTTGCCGACTTGAGAAGAAGGAAGGCGGGGCAATCCGTGTGTACATAATGACGCTGGGTGTTTTAGCGCCATATCGTGGGCTAGGGGTCGGTAAGTCTCTCTCACCGTATTTAGCATCACGGGAGAACGTTTTCTTTGGGGACATGAATGAGTTAGCATGGCTGGGGTGATCGAGAAAGGGAACACATATAGAGAGAGGATCAGGACTTGTGGGAATGTTAAGTGGAGCTCTGGATTGGTGCTTGGTGATTGAGGTTGAGATGTTTCTTGCTCGTCGGCCTGTTGGGCACTTGCTTCACCATGGTTTTTAGAGTCAGAATCGGTTCACTTGCTTCTTCAGTTATTTTGGTGTCTGTTCTTTGATCTTAGACATACATTAGTTTTCCTGTTTGATCCTTTCTGTTCTGCAACCTGTCAAAACACTTTATGTGGCCTCTGCTGATCTAATTAGCTTGATCTTCTGCAGGTACTAGGTTGTTGAATCATGTTCTCGATCTTTGTGGCAAGCAGAACATTTCAGAGATCTACTTGCACGTGCAGACTAACAATGAGGATGCCATCAACTTCTATAAGAAGTTTGGATTTGAAATTACAGAGACAATCCGCAATTATTACACGAACATTAGCCCACCAGACTGCTATGTCCTCACCAAGTTTGTTTCTCAGCCCCAAGCAAAGAAATGACATTCGCGTATTGGTTGGTTCTTGAAGTTGGGAGATCTTGGTCAGTGTGCCATATTAGTTTACAACAGTGTCATTGGGGACTCTCTCTCTCTCTCTCCATATTCTTGATTCAATTACTCAAACTTTTAAGTTACATCTGATGCATTGCTGATAAACTGAGTTACTCTTGTAACTTTTATTCTTTTTTTTTTGGTTACGAAGAGAAAACTAATTACTCTCTATTACATGAAGAGCAGCCTCGAAAGATGGAACTTTGTTTGGGAAACACGGAACTTTCAACTTTGTTACGTTGTTCAACCTCGGTTCGAATGAGCAAAGCATTCTTGTAATGAGGATCTGGCCTTTTGAATCTAGTAGACTTTTACCTCTTTGTGACTATCATGTGCTATTAGATGGATAGCTGTCCTGAAGCTTGAATGTGACCCGCCACCTCCATGAGCTGCTTTTTCCTTTCTTCTTTCAACTGTCGTCGTATCATTTTATTCGATGCTGGTAAAGATTTCTTGAAGATGATGATCAAATGTGATCCATCAAAGAATGGAATGGACTTGCTGAAATTGTTCTGAATTCCCACCTTAATGGGTAATCGCAAGATCTTCAAATTGAAGGGCCTCCGTTAAGTTTCCATGTGGAATCCACTTCTGTTGGTGATATGCATTATTGTCCTTTCTGCTAAGATAATTGCTGTTGGTTTATCTGATGGGGCAACAATTGACCGAACATTTCTCGATGAATCATAAAGGGGCTTACCTTTCTTCCTTTTTCCCCAATCCATTCATAAGTTGTAAGAATGGATTTTACTTCCAATGGGTTTTTAGCCGGGTGCGCGGGAGATTCGATAAATGATAACGATGTGAATGAAGAAAACCAGAAAAAGGCAAAAGCATATTGACTTTATTTTCAAAGACGAGGACCTTGGGTATTCAACCGAAGATGCGGCCTTAGAGAAAGATTAAGTGAAAGCAAACTGGTAGGACCAGAGTCAACAAGTAGCAATCAAAGTTCATGAGAAGTCTGCACTCCCAATTGAAAGCAAAAGCTAGCATCACCACTAATTGAAGGTTTTTATCTACAATCAACCCCGGCAGAAGCATCTCTGACATTGAACTTTCATTTTTATTACCTATGTATTATGTACATATTATGAAGGCTGAGACACCGTCCATGTGTTATCTTGGAGTCATGCTTATATGTAGTTTATGTAGACATCGCAGGAGGCACACACCATTCAGTAAGCCAAACCGCCAGAGAAGGTGTCTCCATCGTGAAGCAGAGACTCTGTCAGCCAATAACCGTCCCAAGAACCACCAACCCTCTGCAAGTTTAGAGCAGCAAAGAGTAAGCAGATTACTAATTTGACCGAAGGACCAAACATTCCGACAATCATAAGCGTGCCCTATAGAATTAAGCAAGTCTGTGAGTAGCAAGTATTTAGCAGCACAAGGAAAGAGCCACTATGCAAATCTGATAACAGGCCAAAAAGAAATAATAGGCAAATCCAACAAGAGATGTCAATGATCCTCCAAAGGCAGAGTACTCATTGGAAATGCAGATGGTTCCATTGGCATGCTTCAAGATGAGGACCTACAGAAACTAGTTTGTGTTTTGCCCACGATAAACAGAGGATCTATCTGAACACCACTTGACTTATGAAATAAAAGATTCAGCATGTGGGAGTCGCCATCAGCACACACCAAGAATTCCGCAAAGAAGCAACAATTTTTGGACCAGCATAGGTTATGTGAGCACACCTGAACCAAGGTAAATTCAAATGTTTCTTCCTCTTCAGGGCGTGATCCTTGTATCCAAACCCGCTGCTTAAATCGATTCTGCAACGCAGATATGAAAAAAATTGATTGTTAGTCAAGACAGAACACGGTAGCAAAACTGTAAAAACTGAAGCAAGGAAGAATCTACAATAGCCCGATGAGAAATGCACAGCCAGTTCACTTACTGACCCTACTTGCACATTTTTACTGAAAGAACATGTGTACCTCTTTCACCAATAGGCTGCTCAAGATCTTCCTGTCTTTGTGACCGAGTAGAACTCGGTAAGTGGAATGGTGAAAGATACGCCTAAACCGCTCAAACTGAAAAGGGCGAACATCAAAAGGGGTCAGTGCGAAACCATAAATATCTCAAAAACATTATTGCTTTGATGAAAAGTACATTGTCACTTGATGATAGAAGGCCATTTCATAGCATTAGTGGAGAAATTCAGTTTCACAATCTACAAAACGGAAAGCTTCTTAATGCTTGAAGAACCAACATGCACCAGACCAGAAGCGGCATTTGACCAATCGCATGACACATTTTTCAGCATTGCACATTTTATACAAGAATGGTCAGAGAATGGCGTCCTTTGACTTCCCAGATAACTTTCAAAGAGGGAACAGCATGAAATTAAAATTTCTACAATAAGTAATGAAGAATTATGGGACCAATTTAGGACTTTATGCATACTCACCTGCCCTAGATCGAAGAAGGGTCCGAAATAAGGTGACCTCTCAAAAGGATCGAAACCAGCAAACTGGGGCAACAAGAAATCACCCTTGTCAGATAACCTACCAATTTGATGTGAAACCAATCTATGAGTTATGAGAAGTAGCTTACCCTGTACATAACCTCAATGCCATAATCTTGTCGGGGTTGGTCATTGTACTTCAACGCATCAAGCTGGTGCTGCACAGCTTCCTCTGCACTAAACTACAAGAAGAATCTAATCTTGATTGATGTACACTGAACAAGTGGCTCTACATTATGTAGTTTGCGGAGGAAAATTTCTCTGTTAAGTATAAGACATTACATTTAGTCTCGGCCCAAAAGGTCTCTTCTTCCGAGATTCGAGCCTGCAATCCAAAACAATCCCAAATCAATGAAATGCACATATCCATTCTACCTTTCAACACAAAAGAGTCATTGGATAATCTGGGTCAACATTTGAGCTTAAAGAAATACAATATAGTAGAGGACCATTGACTACTTTCACTCCCCTATGCTGATGCACATGTACATGTGCATAGACGCGAGCAAGAAAATTGCCCTCAATGGTAATATGTTTTAATTTTAGTAGTCAAGCTGGGTATTTTCAAGACAAAATGGGGAAAGAAAAAGGCCAGCAAGATCATAGTCATTTGTTATGCTGCCTCTCTTGGATGGTCTAGTGGGGTTCCAACTCATTGCAAACTGAAGCCAAGGAAGCTTCTAGCCCCTTCTACTTCTCTTTCTATCCTTCTTCTTTTCCTGTTAGTGAAGGCATACTAGCTGAGGAGGAGAACAAACAAGAACAAACAGGAAGTATCTGCTCTATTGGCACTTAAATTTGAAAGAATGTCGACCAAGGAAATGGAGAAAAAAATTTCCTGGTGTCTGCATTCATGTTTCCTTTCACCAAATAAGAGGAAATGGTGGGGGCCAGAGATAGCTTGCCTCCCATACCAGATCTGGCAATATTTTACATGAACTGACACCTTTACCTAAGCAGATACGGGGAACTTGGAAATAACATATGAACTCACAATAAACCAATTATTTAGCACATTCAATAACCGGAATTCGACAGGTGAACACCAATTGTCACCCCTAGCGGGACAAAATTCACGGTCATAAAGTAGAACATTGAGCAGAACCCCACCAAACAAGTACTGATCATAGACTATATAAGCTGCAAGCCAAAACTAGAATTGGTGACCCAAACATAAATCTTTGGCACACGAAGTGGTGCATAACCAAATGAACATGTGCCCTGAACCTAAATTCAGACGCTATATCATTTCTTGAAGCACTAAGCCAAACTCAAGAGCCAAGCCCAGAAAAAAACACATCATATTCATCTAGCTAAGCAACTATCCGATTGCCTATCCACCACCCTCCAATTTCAAATCAAGAAAGAGCAAGAACAAACAAACTCCCCGCAACAAGTCCAACCCCATATAATTCGTCAGGAAAACACCGAGGATCACAGACCCTTTGCACCATAAAACAACGTCAGGCGGGATTTCTGCAGAAACAGTACCAGTCGGCGGAGAGGAAGTCGGGAACGTCGGCGGCGGAGGCCCTGAAGCGCGGCCTCGCGGAGACGGCCACCGGGTGCCTGCGGTCGCCATTGGAGAAGGGAGAGAAGGCGTGCGCAGGTGACGACAGGGACGAGCAAAACGACATCGCTTCTGTTCTCTTCGGGCTTCCTGGTTGTGGAAGATGGGGGGGGAAGCTGATGAGCGCCGTGGCGTTTCCTAGGAGATGGGACGGGGACCGCGTGGATCGAGATCCGCCGTCGCAACGCTCGGCGGCGGTGAATCCAACGGTTTCAACGGGCTTGTATAGACGTGCACTCTTTGGAGGTTCTCGTTTCGTCTAGTCTTTGACTTTCTTCTTTTAAGGAAAAGCCTTTTTTTAATTTTTAAATTACACAAATGGCCCATAAGCCTCAATCTAATATATAATGTTATTCATGAATTTTTAATTTATTCAGTATAATTTTCAAATTGTGATAACATATGTAATGTTGTCCCTGAACTTTCATGATAATGTTCAATGTTATTCTTAGACTTGAATTTGTGGAAGGACAGTATTGAATGTTTCCGTGTAATCTAGGTATTAAATTAAACGTGTACAAAAAAATACAAGGGTTACATTGTATATTGAATCATAGTTATAGACCGTATGTGTCATTTTTCATTTTTTTTTTTTTAGTGTAGTTGTTTGTACTTTTTTAAAATGGATAATAATACAGATAGTATATGAACATTAATTTGATATGCAATATAGTCTCTAGAAATTTTTAAAGGGATAAAGACATAGACAATCATATATTCTTGTTTTTGATCCCTCACATGTTCTTACAAAATTTAAAAAAAACAAAAGAAGCTTAAGAATCTATACTGGAGATTCCATGAATGTAACAATAAGAATATATGGATTATCAAGGTTTTCTCGTCGTAAGCTTCTTTTGTTTTTAAAGTTTAGTAAATTATAGCTTTGTAAAAATACTTTTCATAATTGCTGGGCACTATCACGGAATAATCTTTAAGATTTCTCTTTGCGCCCATAACACAGAGAGTGATACTAGCGCTCCATTTGCTTTGGGGGAAAATCACAAATTTGAAAAAGTACCAGGTGTTCAGCTTTCACTTTCAGCGACCAAAAATACCAAGTGTTGTGTTATCTTCCATATGCACTGTACCTCTCTAATGTGGCTGATAATAACAGAACCAATCTATGTGAGGCATTATTTCGAAAGACACTTCAGTATCAATTATCTATGCGGTCACCTTTAAAATGAATTGTAGATGAGATACATGTCTCCCATATTGCTATTATCATCCATCGTTGTATTAGAGGATGGTCCCTCATCTTACTTCTCTAAACTTACACTTTTGCTTCTGCATTCCTTCTTCAAGTGTCCATCCTCTTTGCACTTTCAACACGTTACTTTTGATCAATCTTTGCTTTTAGATCTTCCTCTAGACTTATCCTTGCCACCAAATATGAATTTGGATCATTCATCATTCCTTCCTCTTGTGAAAAAGCCTCATTTGTTGTACTATCAGAACTTGTTATCCCTGTTTCCTTAGATAATAGAGCAGCTACAACACTCTCAAATGATAGTGCAATTGAAACGTTTATATGTTCCCATGAATCTGGCAATGAATACAACAAAGTACATGTTTTGTTTTACTCATCAAAATTAACATCAATAGATGCAACTTGCCTACAAATAATATTAAACTCGTTTAAATGTAAAGAAAAGAAATACCATTTACTCATTCGAAGGTTGCACAATCACTTCCTTAGAAAATAATCTGTTCATGAGTGACATGCTTTGATTAACTCTTCCTAGCTTCGTCCACGGATCCTTCATCATCTTCTTAGAGGTCATGTTCACTAGGACATTATCAGCAAAAATAGCCAAATCAGGCTTTGTGCCATTCGATCACTTCTAGTCCACGCCTTCAATTTAGTGGATGTCGACTCCTCTGTCTTCTCCTCAGGACTCTCCTTAGGTTTATCATCTTTGATCACATAGCACAAATCTTTGTTTATAAGCAAGGCCTCCATCTTCAATTTTTATGACTTGAAATCATTTCCTCCAAACTTCTATACTTCAATCCGTGATTGACCAACTGCATGTTTACAAGATTCGATTTTTCAAATCTCTCTTCACCAAGAAACCCTAATCTCAAACCTTGCTTTTATACCATATGTTATGATTAGGTGCACAAACACTACAAAATAGAGAGTAAAAGTGAGAAAGCAAAATTAGGATAGCAGGTTATTCCTAGTTCACCCTTAAACTAGGGTTACATCCTGTTGGGAATAACAGATCCCTGAAAAGCGGATTCGACACTGAATCGAACCCCTAAATCAATGCGGAAGACGAGCCCGGGAAAACAACATGTATCAGTGATCCTAAAGCACACCACGGATTCGAGCGTACCTTTTAAGCCACGGATTAAACACCGACGCCAATGGAGAAAGAGAAACTAGGCCATGTTCAATCCAAGGAGGCAAAATCCTTCGAGTGCTTCACTGGTTTTGCTTTGAAGAAAACGAGAGAGAGAGAGAGTGCGTAGAGAGAAAACGTACGTCTTTTTCTTTAAACAAAACAGTGCATTTTTCTCTCTCTCTCTTCCCTTTTATACCTCTCTCCTTCCACGGGCCCTATTCCCATGGGCCGGGCTTTCTGGGCCCAACTTGGGCGGACGGGCCTTAAGCCCAATACTAATAAAGCCTTCATCTCCCACTCGCACATGGTGGGCCGAACATGATTCTCTTTACCTCTCTTCAACATTCATACCGGTGAATAATCCGTGCTACCAGCATACTTTGAGAGCCCGTTGCTATACATCTGTTAGGAATATATAGCAGCTCATAATGTGCGTCATACTCCGAGTAGATTTAGTATGCAGTACCCTAGATCGATCAATCACATTTATATCTCTCTTGATATCTTTTAAACAATGATATATATATATATATATATTGTATTCACAATTATAATTATCACAATTATAATTATCCCAAATACAGTCATAATTGGTCGATCAGTGAATACAAAACTACAATGTGATTCTCTAAATTCAATCTTCCTCTTTCCTTCAAACTCTCAATTTCAGTTCAGCTTGCTTTTTTAGAAATGTCCAATTAGATCGAATCATCTCATGACCATTGGCAACACCCTAAGATAGCAAACACTAAATAGAAATCTTGAGAATAAGTAAGAGTCATGAGGAGACTAAAAATTAAGGAACTCTTATCCTCAAGAGTCTTACACGTCATAAAAGTTGAGATCAAACTTTTTGCCACTCTTATTAGTCGTCGCATGCATATGTAGTATGAAATACGTATTACGGTATTAACTCATTTTCCATGGAGCGTATGTCTACACCTTTCAATACCGTACAGATGATAGTTCAGACATACCCAATGTCTAACTTGAGTTCACGTATCTACTCATTTACAAAATTCATCAGAACTCACATATGCCATTTTAGACAGATAAAGTAAAATATGTGGGTTATTTTACTTTCGGGCATAGTAATTATCATGTCCTCATCTTAACACACAGTTAATGCGACATACGTATTTTAAGCTTGAGCTCTCGATTATCACCTAGATAATAAGCTTAAAAACAGTCTCATATCTATTTATCATATAGTAAATAAAGGCGATTACCCGTGTGAGTGGGCTAATCTTATATCTGTCCGACATACTTTCTCAATTTAAAATAATGCACTAAGCATTAAGATGCATAAAAGATCAAACAAAGATTCATAGGTATTAATGATGAAACAACACTAGTTCATATATGTGAACAACTTAGGGAAATTACAATCCAGTACATCAGACTCTACGCAATCCTAGAGATTTTACATGACCACAAAACACATCTCTAGGTATTGGCTTTGTCATAGGATCTGCTACCATTCTATGCGTAGATATGTACTGTAAGTTCACATTCTTTCGTGCAACCATATCCTTGACAAAGTTATACTTGGTATCTATATGTTTGGTCTTGCCATGATATTTTGGATCTTTGGTGTACGCTATAGCTGCTTGGCTATCACAGTTAACCAACAATGGATTTGCAGCTTTCTCAATAACACCTAAATGATCCAAAAATCTCTTAAGCCAAACTCCTTCTTGTACCGCTGTTGATAATGCCACGAACTCAGTTTCCATCGTGGATAAGGCTATACATGTTTGCTTCTTACTGCTCCATGATATGGCGCCATTGTTCAGTAAGAAAGCAAATCCTGAGGTAGATTTTCTTTCATCTAAATCTCCTCCCTAATCAGCATCTGAATGGTCTTCAAGTCGCAAATCCTTTCCTTGGTAATTCAACTTGAAATCAGCAGTTCCCTTCATATACCTCAGTATTCTCTTAACGGCTTTCCAATGTGCTGGACCTGGATTAGATTGGTATCTACTCACCATTCCAACTGCAAAACATATGTTGGGTCTTGTACACATCATAGCGTACATCAAACTCCCAACTGCACTAGCATAAGGAACATGTTTCATTTGTTCCTTCTCTTGTGGAGTCCCTGAACACAGTCTATGGCTCAATCCTTCACCTTTTGCAATATGAGTGTCTATGGGTTTACAGTCTTGCATACGAAATCGTTCAAGAACTTTATTTATATATGTTTCTTGCGAAAGAGACAATGATCTCTTCGAACGATCTCTTGAAATCTTAACTCCAAGAATGTATGCAGCCTCACCCATATCCTTCATCTCAAAGTTGGAAGACAACCAACTCTTGACAGTATTAACAAACTCCATAATGTTTCCGGCAATCAGTATATCATCAACATATAATAATATGATCACAAATTGATCCTTCGATCTTTTGATATATACACAATGATCATCATCAATCATTATAAAATCATATCCCATTATGGCATTATGAAAACGTATATACCATTGTCTCGAAGACTGCTTAAGGCAATATATCGACCTCAAAAGTCGACATACCTTTTCTTCTTGGCCTTTCACTATGAAACCAGCAGGTTGTTCCATATATATTTCTTCCTCTAATTCTCCATTGAGGAAAGCGTATTTACATCCATCGATGTAACTCAAGATCCATACTAGCTACTATTGCCAGAATAATGCGAATCGAGGTAAATCTCACTACAGGAGAAAATGTATCTTCATAATCAATTCCTTCCTGTTGATTATACCCCTTCACCACAAGGCGAGCCTTATGCCTTTCTATCAAGCCATCAGCCTTTCGCTTTATTTTGAGAATCCACTTGTTCCCAATAGCTCTGCGTCCTTTTGGAAGATCAACCAGTTCCCAGACTTGGTTTGATTTCATTGACTCAATTTCCTCTTCCATTGCATGAATCCATTTTTCCTTACTAAGGCAATTCAGAGCCTCATTGATATTTCTTGGCTCATCCTCATCTTGTGGAGCAACCATAAAAGTTTCTCCTTCAAAGTCAAAACGTCGACGGGGAATACTTTGGCGACTTGTTCGCCGTATGGGAGATTGTACACTTTGCACATCATTCCCCATTATGCTCCCACTTGGATGAACTCCACTAATATCATTATCTTGATCCAAGGTTTCAAATAGGGAGTGATCTTCCCCTATTTCGCCCTTCTTAGGAAACTCATCCTCTAAGAATGTGATATCTCGTGATTCAAATTCAGTTATACTCCTACTTTCCTGCTCACCTAAGAACACATACCATTTCGAGTGTTCGGAGTATCTTATGAAAATACTCTTCTTTCCTCTGGGACCCAATTTCCCAAACTTGTGAGAGGACTTATGTGTATAGGCAGCACAACCCCATGGCTTAAGAAAACTTAAGTCCGGTTTTCTACCTGTCCATAACTCATATGGAGTGGAAGTAGCTGATTTGGAAGGCACCCGGTTAAGTATATAAGCGGCAGTTAACAATACATCACTTCAAAAAATGATAGGTAAGTTAGCATGCGCCATCATGGACCTAACCATTTCCAGTAGGGTTCTGTTTCTTCTCTCCGCAACACAATTTTGTTGAGGAGTATATGGAATAGACAACTGTCTTTCTATTCCTTTTTCATCACACAATTTTCTGAACTCATCAGATAAATATTCTCGACCTCGATCGGATCTCAATGCTTTTATTTTTTTATCTAATTGATTTTCTACCAGATTCATAAACCTTTTGAAACAACTTATTGCTTCAGATTTATGAGAAATTAAATAGACATATCCGAATCGAGTATAATCATCAATAAATGTGATGAAATAAACAGCCTCATGCCTTCCTCTCACATTCATTGGACCACAAACATCAGAATGGATTAAATGCAGAGGAAATTCAGCTATTTTACCTTTTCCAAATGGTTTCCGTGTCGTTTTCCCTTCTAGGCAATGCTTACATATAGGAAAATCGACTTTTTCAATGTTGCCCAACAAGCCCTCTTTGGCTAGTCTATTCATACGCTGTTGGCCAATATGACCAAGTCTAGCATGCCACACATTCACATAATTATCATATGTATTAGGAGACGTGAGAAGGGAATAACAAACATTTGCATTAACATAATCAATATCTAATACAATGAAACCATCCAGGAAATAACCACAACCATAGTAATTTGTATCTAAAAACAAATCCACACCTCTATTATAGAAGTTCATATTAAAACCTAATTTAACCAACACTAAAACAGACAATAATTCCGACGAATCTCCGGAGCATACAACACATCATGTAGGAACAAAGTGCGTCCACCACGCATATTCAGTTGGCATGTGCCAATTCCTTTCACTTCAGCTCTAGAGTTGTTTCCCACATAGATCCACTTAGTTCCAGTAGGTACTCGTCAGAATTCCACGAAGGATCCTCTATCCTTCGCTACATGGTCCATCGCTCCTGAATCCAAAGTCCGCAAAGGATTAGACTCAATTAAGAACACAGAACTCGACACAAAAGCAAAGTTCTGAAAAATACAAGGGGTGCATATCTTCTTTGGCTCACGACAGTCGCGAGCATAGTGACCCTTCTTGTCACAGTTGTAGCATTTCACCCTTGCAAGCTTCTTCATGCGAGGACGCTTTTCTCTTTCATGTTGGTTAAACTTGGGTTTCTTCCCTGAAGGACCTTCTTCTTCCTTGCCTTTCCATTTATCAAACCAATTAGGACGCTTGCGCTTGGAGCTCGAAGCTCCATTTGAGCTAGAACTAGCATGATAGAGTTCAGCATCCGGCTTAGTCGCCAAGAGGCGGTCCTCTTCCAGCTCAAGATGACGCATTGCATCCTCGAAAGTTTTGATATTATCATTATGGGTTAGGTGCACCTTCATATGCTCCCAACTCTGAGGCAAGGAACAAATTACTGCTTGCACTTGCTGCTCATCTGTCAAGACATGGCCAGCATCTTTCAGCTCATTTATCATGTTTGACATCTTTCTAAGATGTTGCTTCATGGTCTGACCATGAGACTTCTTATAAGAGTCAAAACTAATAGTGAGTTGCCTCATTCTGGTCACCGAAGTATGACCAAATCTTGCCGCCAATGCTTCCCACATTTCTTTGGCATTGTCAAAACGCCTAAACTCTTGCATGACGTCATTGTCCATGCTGCTCAACAATGTAATGCGAGTAAGAGAGTTCTTTCTTTTCCATGCAGCAAAAGCTTCCTTATCTCTTTATGTCTTTGTGCGGTGTTTCCTTCTTCGGGTTCTACCACGGTCGGGTTTAGAGCCTCAAGTGCTTCTTGCTCTTCCAAACACATTTGGATTTTCATTTGCCAAATTTCATAGTTGTCACCATTGAGCTTTTCACCTTTGTTCAGCTTGGCAACTATGCTCTTTGTGGCTGAAGCCATTGATCTGAACGCATCAAACAAATATGCACGAATTATTAATGCATATCATTTATGCATCCCTTTTTACATAGACCCATCATATTAATGAATAATTTCAAGTAAGGCTTCAGAATCAAAAGGTCACTACGTTTCCAATCATCCTCCAAAAATCCCAACTTAGAAATATCATTAATATGATTGTCTTATGCAAAATCAATTCTATGAAGTTACAAAAACTTCTAAAACTACCCACAGCTAATTACCCACAGCAACCAGTAATAATAAAAAGCAACAGATAATTGACATCCAATATAAAACAATAATGCTTTCATCTAATACAACCAATATATATGTTGCTACATCAACAACAATTAGATAATAATCATTACATAATATGTCCACAAAGCACACTTAACATATATATAAGCCAATACAACTAACACCAAGTCAGCACACGAACTGGGAAAGATCCTCTTGTTCAATTTCTTGATCTTTTTCCTTGAAACAATACAGCAATATTCATTTACAAAATCCATCACAATTTTCTTATAGGAAGCAGCTCCGTTGACATCCCATATGCGATTCAACACATCTTGCCATTCAGGTGGAAGGGTGTTTATGAAAAATCGCACCATCTCTGACTGTGACATAGGACGACCATTCCATATGATTTGTTGAATTTTCCCATTGGCTTCAAGGACGTGATCAATTAAGTCACCTCTCTCCCATCGATATTCAATCAGCTCAGCTATCATTTTAGACAGCCTATCCTTTTGTTCATCGGTAATTGCGCGAATAGGTGTGCGCAACCTCAGGGGAGGCATTGTTCCTGCAACAAATGCAGAACAAAATAAGGGATCACTTATAATCCACATAGACTTAATTGAAAAAGAAACACATTATTTTCCTCTTTTTTTTTTTTTTTTTTTGTCAACAGTCAACGATCGTCGGTCAACGGTCAACCGTGGTCAACGGTCAACGGTCAACCGTGGTCAACGGTCAACGGTCGTCGGTTGCCGGACTGGTCGGACCGGATGGGCCGGTCGGATCGGTCGGGCCGGTTGGGCCGGGTCGCACGGACCGACCGCACGTGCCGCGCGCGTGTGTGGGCTGACGTCACGCAGCGTCGCCCGCACGCGCCGCGCGTGCGTGCGTGCGTCGCGCGGGTCGGGTTGCGTTAGGTCGGGTCGTCGCCGGTGACCGCCCGGCCAACCGTCGTCGGCGATGACGTCATCGGTGACGTCATCCTAGCGGTTACCGACCGTTGGGTGACGTCACCGTGACGTCATCGCGTGACGCGCACGCGCGGCGTCGCGTTCGCCGACCGGCGCGCGTGCCGGTTCGCCGCCGCGGCGGCGCGCACGTGCCTATCCGTTGACCGGCACGTGTGGCGCACGCTTCATGGCGAAGCCAGCGCTTCCGGCGCGCGTCGTGCCGGCGCGCAGCGCCTTTCGGCCGCACGTGTGGGCGCGTGCGGCGTCTCCCGGCGGCGCTCGACGTATCGCCAGACTCGTCTCGACATCGCCTTTCTTCCTATGCCATCAGAATTCAATTTGGACTTACGCAAACTCGGAAAAAAGGACGTACAGTGCTCGGGTGTCGGGATTTCACGCCCCGATCCGTACGGTCGAAATTTTTTTGCGAAAAATCAATCAAAAAAAGTCAAACAGGTCGGGAAAACGTGAACTAGGGCTCTAATACCAATGTTGGGAATAACGGATCCCCGAAAAGCGGATTCGACACTGAATCGAACCCCTAAATCAATGCGGAAGACGAGCCCGGGAAAACAACACGTATCACTGATCCGAGTGTACCTTTTAAGCCACAGATTAAACATCGACGCCAATGGAGGAAGAGAAACTAGGCCCTGTTCAATCCGAGGAGGCAAAATCCTTCGAGCGCTTCACTGGTTTCACTTTGAAGAAAACGAGAGAGAGAGAGAGAGTGCGTAGAGAGAAAATGTACGTCTTTTTCTTTAAACAAAATGGTGCATTTCTCTCTCTCTCTCTCTTCCCTTTTATACCTCTCTCCTTCCACGGGCCCTATTCCCGTGGGCTGGGCTTTCTGGGCCCAACTTGGGCGGACGGGCCTTAAGCCCAATACTAATAAAGCCTTCACATCCAATAAAGGATTCCATTATAATTAATACCCTCGCTTCTTTGTTACCGACCATCAATTATAAGAGAAAAAAAATTATATACAGACAGTAGTAGCTATTCATAGGCCAAAGTCCAAACTACTAATAAATTAAGGGCTAATATTATAAAAGCCCTCTAGCTGCCAGAGGCATTGCTCCCTAAATCCCACCAAGGCGGCTCCCTCAGATCTCCACTTGTTCATTGAGGAGTGGGATCCCCGTGCCTTCCTATCGATGTAAAGTATAAACTACACTCCAACATTAAGATACTCCATCCAAGTATGTATTTATGGATATGTTATCTCTAATTTTTTCCTTTTCCATTCATTCATAGTTTATGCATAGTTAGTCAACATTCATTAAGTAATTGCAATTTCATGCACTCTTCATTTGGTTGTTTATCATCAACCATAATAGGCCTGAAAAGAAATTTAATTTTGTCTCCTTTTAGAGAACACTTCCAAATAAAAAGAAAATAAAACGGTTTCTTTTGAAATCTACATGATCAATTGCCACAATCAACTTAAGTGATTTTTGTTCCAATAATCCGAGATCTCTATGTGCCTCAACGATATAGCATTCCAGTTCTAAGAGAGCTAGCTTGGCCGATCTTGCGAAGAATAGATGTTTGCGCAAACGTCTCGTCGCAACCAGAGGAGAAACACTGTTGAACCACACCTTTGATTGGAGACTTTAGCAGTTGCATCTCTCTCGCGATCACTTCTCACATGTTGTAAGTTGAGTCTCGACATCACGTAGTGTTCAAATTCTCTGGGTTGATCAATGCAAGAGAAGTGCCTTACTTTTGTGAACCTTATTACATCACAATGGTACATAGCATCTCAAACCTTAAGTTGATTGCCAAATGAAGAAACACGTATAGCTTTTTGGAAAATGTTTTTATATTCTCTGTATTTTGTACATAATTTGTTTTACAATGCTTTTGAGTATATATCTACAAAGAAGAAAGTCAATCCTAACAGTCCTCCTAATCAAGAGACAAAATAGGCAGTAAATTGACTTGGATTCCTACATTATCTCTAATTGATAACTCATTCCAACACTCCATCTCAAGTGGGTGAAAAGATATTTTTGATACCAATTTGACAAGTGAGCTATGAAAGGCTCCGCTTGACACAACCTTAGTAAGTGTGTCTGCCAACTGATCTTCAAACCTGACAAAAGGAAGCCAAACCACCTTAGCCTCTAAATTTTGCTTGACAAAATGTTTATCAATCTCAATGCACTTGGTTCGATCATGCTGAACTGAATTGTGAAAAATATCAATTGCTCCTTTATTATCACAGAACAATCTCATATCAAACTTCAATGGGAAATCAAGTTCTGTTATAGTAACTCATACAACCCTTTAGCCACCCTCAAAACTCCACCTCAACAGTAGACAATGCTATTACCTTCTGCTTCTTTCTCCTTCATGTAACTAGGTTTCCTCCTACAAATGTGAAATACCTTGATGTAGACCTCCTATTCGAAATGCTACTTGCCCAGTCCGCATCCATAAATCCCTCTACCTCAAGATGACTGTTCTTCGCAAAGAATAGACCTCTTCTTGGAGTTGACTTCAAGTAACGTAGAATTTAACTTATCATATTCATATGATCTTCACTTGGGGCATGCATAAATTGACTCATGATGTTTACAGCATATGTGATATCAAGGTATGTGACAAATAGATCGGTCTCCCTACTAACCTTTGATAACTATCCTTATTGGTTGGCACATGATCTAAATACTTCCCAAGCCTATGATTTTGAACTATAGGGGTGTCAACATGTTTACATTCCAACATTCCAATTTCGGCTAACAAGTCCAACACATTTTCTTTGAGACAAAAAAAAAAAAATACCTCATTTCAATCTAGCCACTTCAATACCCAAGAAATACTACAACTGTCCTAGATTCTTTATCTCAAACTCTTATGCTAGCTTCTCTTGGAGTTTCAAAATCTCTTCACAATCATCCCCGGTGATAATCATATTGTTCACATATATGATTAAGGCCGTTACCTTTCCTTAATGTCGCCTTAGGAACAACGTATGATCTAAGTTACTTTGATAATACCCATATCTTCTAATTGCTAAGCTAAAGCAACCAAACCAAGTACAAGGTGATTGTTTTAACCCATACAATGAACGTTCTAGCTTGCACTACATTAGGTTGAGTGGCACAACAACAACTAAGTGAAACTTCCATGTAAATTTCTTCCTCCAAATCCCTATAAAGAAACGCATTCTTCACATCAAATTGATGTAATGACTAGTCCATATTCGCTAGGAGATAACCAAATTCTCATAATATTAAGTTTTTCCTTGGTAGTCTATACTATAAGTCTGTGTATATCCTTTCACTACTAGCCATGCCTTGTATCTCTCAATAGACTCATTTGCTTTGTATGTGATGATGAAAATCCATTTATACCCCATTGCTCTCTTCGCTTTTGGTAATTTTACAAGTACTCAAGTCTTGTTATTCTGAAATGCTTCTATCTCCTCTTTCATTGCCTGAACCCACTTAGGATCCCTCAAAGCCTCTTGCACCCCACTGGGAACTCGGGTTGCAGAAACATTTGATATGAACACCTTCAATGATTCTGACAATCTCCTTATTGAAACATAATTTGCAATAGGGTACTTTGATTTATGTTCCTTCACATTTGGTGAGTACCGACTAGGGGGATTGCCACAATTGTACCACATCAAAATCATCATAAGAGTTAGGTGTGGTAGGAGATCTTACCTCAGAAGTATTCTTAGGAGAATGGTCAGGTATTGAAGAGGGGACAATTTCAAGAGAGGGCTGGTCTTGAGGCTATGTGTGTGCACCATGTACTTGTACAAACTATTGATGACCTTCTGTTGGGATGTGACTATCGTCCTTCGTAGCTCTTGCCGGCGGCCTATCACGGCCTGATTTGTTACATTTTCTATTGATGACACTACTGTTGGGGCTTGCCTTGAGTCAAACGTAGTCCCAACCCCTACCAAAACACCACCCTCCCACCAAATTTTCCTTTCTTGAGTATCTCTCCCCAAAAGGGATAATCGGTATCGAGGTAGAATAATTTGGACCCAACAAATGTCACATCCATAGTGACATGTGTCTTCTTAGTGACGAGGTCATAGCAACGATAGCCATTTTGATGGGTTCCATAGCCAACAAAAACACACTACACAACATAAGAATCAAGCCTGGTCTATTGGTTCTTGTGAAGATGAACATAAGCTACACACATGAACACTTTAGGAGGAAGTGTCAAGACTGAAGGAAGAGAAACATGTTTTGAAAGAACTTGCAGTGGGGTTTGAAATTTTAGCACATTTGGGGAGGGGCATCCAATTCATCAAGTGGATTACAGTAACAACAGCAGCATCCCAAAAACGATTGGGAACATGACCACCCATCAAGAGAACCCGCGCTAACTCAAGAATATGGTGGTTCTTCCTTTCTGTGACGTCGTTCTACTAGGGGTCTAAGTGCACGACATCTCATGGATAAGATCATGTTCTTGAAAGTAAGTTATGAGATATTAATTAACATATTGGCCCCCATTATTAATACGAAGGACATGGAGTTGTGCCTCAAATTGTGTTGCAACCATGTGTGGAACACACGAAATATTTTAGAGACCTCATCCTTGTGCTTCATCAAATAAAACCATGTCTTCCATGTTCAATCATTCACGAAAGTCACAAACCAATGAATTCCCAAAAGGCTGGTAATGGGTGAAGCAACGCACACATCGGAACAAACTAATGAAAAAAGTGTTATACTTTTATTGAAACTCAATGGAAAAGAAACATGATGACTCTTTGCTAGATGCATGTTTCACATTGAAATACAGAATCTAATAAACTACTGAACAACCTAGGAAAAAAGTGCTTCAAATATCCAAAATATGGGTGCCTTAATCGACAATGCTAGAGCCAAATGTCTTTCTCTTTACCAATGGATTGACCGCGGGTGTGATTCACTTTGCTAGTGTTAAAATCATCCACATAGTATAGCCCCTCCCTCTTAGTACCACATCCAATAATCTCCTTCATGAGGATATCATGAAATAAACAAAAATTGAGATGCATAAGAACACTGCAATTTAATTCATCAGTAATCTACCCAATAGACAACAATTGGTTAAATAAAGAGGGCATGAGCAAAGAGTGCGATAAGGAGAGAGTGCGATAAGGAGAGAGGTGTGAGAACAACACTTCCAGCCTTGGTCATTGGATAGCTATGGCCATTTGCATTATAAATCTTTCTACTAATCGGGGTACTCATGTAATTTGAAATGAGTCTCCTTGGTATGGGTGCATCCCTCTGCTAGTTGTGGCTTGTGCTTCGAACCTGCATTGGACCCCCCCCCCCCCACCCTCTCTTGTCGCAACACCCATGGATGCCATTTGTAGAGTCTGTGATTCTGGGTTGTCCTCAAGAAATCATGAACCCATCTTCCCTCCACGTGACACCATTGCAGCAATAGTGAGAGCGTCTGTTTTAGTTAACATCACAATTTGACGCACATTCTCCCGCCGGACATGTACGTAAGCTTGCTCGACCATAAGGAAACGGTTGCATCTGTAAGACATCTACCCTAACCTTGTTAAGTCGAATGTGTAGACACAATCTTTTTGGATAGTCGTATTGTAGCACCAAATATCATTGGGACACATCATGAGGTTAGGACAACAAAAATCAATCTCTTGCCAGAGTCCTTGAAGATCATTATAGCATTTTTTGATAGGGCTTCCTGTCACACCCTGAACCCCGAGCGTGCGCACATCCCACTGCGGTCGATCAAATATGCGACATCCCAGGATACGTCGCTGACCCATTCATTTTATTACGCATGCGGAAGCGAAACAAATCCCCTGACAACATTTAACTTGTGATAGAACAGCAGGCAATCAATCACAATACCAAACACTCATTTACAAACACATAGGTTTAAATGCAACTCTAGAGTGTCTACAAAATAGACCAGCTCGACAAAATGGGGACTATCCTAAAACCAACTAGCAAGACACGTTCACCGATACTTCAGTCTCCACCTTTCCAGACTTAGGGCTTCGGGTTCTCCACGACCGCCATCTAGGGACCTGAAATTTTAATCCCCAAACTAGGATGAGACAATGTCTCAGCAAGTTCAACCCCCTAAACCCCAATAAGAAAGAAAATACATCCCGGGTGGCCTAGCCACATCACACGTAAGACTTACCTCGCCTCGTTCGAGTTCCTTCGAGATAGTAAGAGGAACTTAAGGGCGCGCATGGTAAAATTTGAAACAGAAATTGATTGACAAGTTTCTGAGTTAGCCCACATCAAATCACTCAATCACAGATAGTAAGAGGAACTTAAACAATACTAAAATAATATAGAAAATCCTCTGGAACGTATTCACTTTCATATAATCAACAACCGTAATATTTTCTTTCAAAAAATAAACAACGATTATAAGTGAATAAATCGTTATTGACACGACTCATTCCATGCCACACAATTCGTCCCATAATCCGACACATCAATAACACTAGGATTATTTAACATGCATTTCAATTGTTATTCATTGTCACACAATGGGCATAGCCTACTCACTGAAGAAAGACTCATTAGATATGAATATGACCAATTCACTATTACCATGCATAAAATCTCTTACGTGCAACAAATGAAGCCTTATTCATTCAATTCTCACCATCTAGCCCAATGGTTAAGATCAATATTGATTAGAATGATTATATTAAAAAATCATTAAAATATTTTGGACTAAATTAACTATTTCTATTTCTATTTCAATATTATTGATCTAAAATATTTTGGACTAAATTGAAAAGTTGAGAAAAAAATTTTCTATTTCTATTTCTATTTTGTAAATCGAAGCTAAAAATTTAAAATTTTCCGATTTCTTCGATTTCTCTATTTCCGGAATAGAAACGGCATATAGCCAGGCATCGCTCCCCACCTTGGAGCGCGGTTATGACACGACTCATTCCATGCCACACAATTCGTCATGCATTTCAATTGTTATTCATTGTCACACAAGAAGCATACATCGACGGCGTTCCCGAAGGAGCATGGGCCCCGAAGGAGCATCAGCTGCGACCCGCATCCACCGCGTGCGCATCCCATATAGGGGCAAGTCCGGCTCAACAGCCCAGGACGATTCCTCTTAGTTATCACACAGTCAAAGCATACTCGGCCCCAAGACACTTTATATTTCAATCAATGCTTCCACTTAAAATAGTGATCCCGGCCATTTTTCTTCATATTAAAAATATTTTGAAAATTACTCACGTGTGTGGGGACACTCTAATTTCGAATCAAAAAGCCAATATCTCACTTTTTCAAACCCCACTATTTAATATAATCATTAAAATCCAATTTTTGCATCAAAACCCGACACTTGGGTTTTTATGAATAAAATCCATATTTATCACAATCAATACTCAATTTGCCACAATAAATCATCAAATTCAAATTGTAAATACACATCAGCTATTGGCACGAAATTATGAGAGAATAAGGTCCCGAAATAATTTTCGAAATTTATTAAATAATTAAATTTATTCCGAAAATTAATTAAATAATAATATTCATATTTTTCACGATCCACACTCAATTTATAATATCCAATCATCAATTTCAAAATCTGACTACACAAAGAAAGCAGTGACCGGCACGAAATTATGAGAATTTAGGGTCCTGAAATTTTTTTCGAATTTAATAAATAATTAAATTTATTCCGAAAATAATTAAATAATAATATTTTAATTAAAATATTATTAAATCATTAAAGAATTTCGAAATATTTATTTAATCCCAAAAGTAATTCATTTATGTCAAATCACCATTATACTAATATAAACATCAATTTAACCTTAACTAAATATACTTTAAGTTAAACCAACCTCTTAATCTAATTCACAATTAAATAAACCAAAATAACCACTTAAGCTTAATTAACTTAAACTAAGCACACCTAAAGCATAATTAACCCTCTAAGCGAGGTTTAGTGAGCTAAACTCACCGGATTAGCGAACCGAGCGGACCAAAATGACGGGATTGACGCGAGGATCGACTTTCCTCAAAGCGGGTCGAGCATCCGGGCTCGGGTAGACGGCCAAAACGGGCCAAACACCCGCTGCCATACCCATTTTTTCTCGCCTCTGATTTGGGGCCGGAAGGGCTGCACGGCGGCGAATCGGGCGAAGGAACGGCGGAGAAGGACTAGCGGGGCTTGGACGGGCGAGGCGGCGGCCAGGCGAGGCCTCACGATGGCCGAAGGTGACTGATCCACGGCCTACAGCAGCCCATGGAGGCGAGGACGAGTTGGATCTCGGCGAAAGGCGGGCAGAGACACACGACAGCAGCAGCATGCGGGGACGGCAGCACGGCGACAACGACGGAGGGCGGTGGCGTCGCGTGTGGTCCAGCGGCTTGCTGGCTGCTCCAGCGTATTCCCAGATCTGCTGGGCGTCAAACAACCACCGGAGAAGGAGGAAAGAGGGCGATGGTAGCGCGGCCGGTGGTGCGGGCGGACGGTGAGCAGCTTGGTGGTGCAAACGGCGGCGACGAGCAGCGGAGGGGGCGTGCGTGCGGGCTGGCGAGCTGCTGTTTCTCGGTCGGTTTTCCCCTCCCCACGTCCAAGAAGTTCCAAGGTTGAAGATGAAGATGGAGAGAGAGAGAGATATGGGACCCTTTCTTTCATTTTCTTTTCTTTTTCTTTAATCCCTCACACATGGCCCACCATGACCTCACATGAGGTCATCATCCACTCACACCAAGCTTCCATAACAATCCTCCAATGGGTCCAATTTCATTTTCCGCCGGGACATGAAATCTTGTACATTAATTTATTCAATTTCCATCAATTCTCTTTCAATTGAGTCCAATTGAAGTCCATAAAATTAATCCAATGTCACCACCCTTCAATTCACATCTTCACTTGTCCATAAAAGCAACTAAAGTCCTAAAAACAAGACCAAAGGCGGGCCTACTAATTTCTCGAGCCAAAATAGCCATTCTCTCGATTTAATTTCTGAAAAATTCTGATTGCATGAAAAATCTTCCAAAGATGAATTAATGATCTTAAAATAATTCGTGACACACCCAGACTTCCAATTTCTAAATTCGGGCTCAATTTCACGGTTAATTTCACTTTAAGACGATACTAGCGTGCCCAACCTACCGGGTAGCCTTTAGAAATTTTCATGCATTTGACCTGTGGTTGATCATCTCAAGCCACAATGTACATCTTTGAAACATTGTCGACTTTCGGTTGTCGGGGAAATCTCAAGGTTTCAAATACGAACACAGGGTACCCAATCGACAGAAAAGTCGGTCTAGTGCCGATCGACAATAATTGTGCAATCTGGTGGAATCACCCACGCCTGATCACATGCCTATGTCAAGTCGACCTATCTCCGATCTCTAATCGATTTTTAATTGTGTCGTAATGACCCTTGCAGATTAGCTCGGTCGAAAGGTCGCTTCCTGGTCAAATTCTCGAGTCTGATGCATTAGAAACTCTTAATGGCTTCACCCGATAGACTAGTTTTTTCGCGTAGTGGCCACTCGAGAAAAGAACTATGTGCGTACCAACGAAATGACCGTCTCAATTTATTGAAAATAGAATTGGAAAATTGGGATGTCACACTTCCTGCCTGCTTTAGTCGAGTAACTCAGTGCTTCAAATTATACACTTGAGAAACATCGTTGTCATAAAAAAATGTGGTAGCCACTGAATCCCAAATTGCTTTTATGGGTGGGAATTGGATAAAATTGCCAATCAACGTCTAGTCTATGGAGTTGATTGTCCATCTTTCACTGTGGAATCCTCGATTTTCCACTTTCAAAAGCTAGTATCGGTCGAATGAGGTGGGGGAAGATCCTCATTAATTTATCCCAACGTATCTTTGCCTGAGATGTACGTCTTAACAACTTGGAACCAAAAGCCATAATTGTTGCCATCCAACTTGATAGCAATAGATGGAGTCGGAGACTCAACTTGTGAAGGCGACGCATGATGCTGGGTCAAAAGTTGCTTCATTGTCGTTATCAAATCTTCAAGGATCACCATTACCGAAGAGTCCTCACCTGTTGATTGTGGGAGAGTTAAATCAACACGTTCAGCCATGGTGAGATTAGTTCCTAGGGTCGAGTTGCTCTAATACTATCGAGAAATGCATATAGCTTTCTAGAGAAAGTTTTTATATTCTCCATATTTTGTACATCGTTTGTTTTACAATGATTTTGAATATATATAAAGAAAAGAGTCAATCCTAACAATCCTCCTAATCAAGAGATAAAATAGGAAGTAAATTGACTTTAATTCCTATATTATCTCTAATTGACACTCATACTAAAATCAAATTTATCATTACACACTTGTATTTTCCTCTTTTCAAATGGTAAATAGAGAGCATGAAATGCGAACGAAACCCTTTCTCTTACATCTCAGCTTTTTCCCCATCAGTGAAATGGGCATCATCATGAGGACTTTCTTCTCCGAGATTGGAGGAGGAACAAAATCGAAACGAGAGGAGCTCCCACACGACTTTCCATCATCCATCGGGGGACCAATTCGTCATTTTAAGGGGCGCCGTGCGTTTTGTCGCATCTAATACACAAGATGCAGAGTACCTCGTACGCATTTCAAGTATCATTAATTAACGATGGAGAACGACGAACTCTTGGGGTTTCCAAATGCCTTCTTAAATGGAGCTGTATCTGAGTTGGCCACACTTTGTGGGGGGCCAAGCAGATCTCACGTGACATGAGGCCAGATTGACTCATCACAGTCAAATCCAATCCCTGCTCAAAGCAAAATCAAGCAAGAGTCTCTGTCCTCTCGCCATCAAATCCCAAAAGAGGATGTGTTTTCTTTTGGTCCCCTCGATAGTTTTCATTTTCCACTTCATCTTGTTGTACAAGCGTTTGGTTGGTATCTTCTTTTGGTTTTCGGAAGAGAAATACTGATTTTCTTCTTCTTCTTCTCTCTCTCTCTCTTTTTGGTTTTAGAAAGAATTCAACTCATCTCTTTTCTTTGTTCTTTGTCTCTGTTTCAGGGATGATCGACCTAATATGCGAGGACACGCTTTCTTGGATTCTATTGATGACGCATCGATTTTAGACTATATTGATGCTCGTCGGCATCTTAAGTCGTTAAAAATAATGGGTGGAGAAGAGTACCCATCTATATGCACGGGAGTCAAGTGAGTAAGATAATTTGATTGCAACAAAAGATTGAAGTATGAAATCGTAAAATGAAAGTTGTAGTTAAGAGATAATAAAGTAAACTCTCGTGTAATGACTCAATTATTTTGAACTCTTTTCAACTATTGTTCTTTTACTTCTTCATGCATACATATGATAAGTACAATTATGCCCCGTGGTTAATTTAGGGTGTTTAACAAGGATAGCTCCTCGTATATTTTTAGCAAAAGTTCATGATTTTTAAAAATCATTTTTTGAAGCTTGCAGCCGTATATAGTAGATATCTAATTGGATCTCTATCAATGTTTTTCATTACAAGCCCAACAAATTACTAATTTTTTTAAGTTGTAGCCGTAGAGAATTTGACAGCTTTATAGAGGCATCGCCGCTGGGCTGCGTCATGCGCTTGCCAGAGGACACGCATTTCTCATTTATTAACTCCTTTCGAGCTTCTCCAACTCTCTCTATCTCTCTCTCTCTCTCTCTTCCTCCGGCCATTGTTTCTCTCAGGCGGCAAGAACAAGGGGAGAATGTCCGGTCAGATTTGTCGTCCGAGGTACGATTTGTCTCTCTAGCCTCGCTCTGCGTTCTGGGTAACTTTTGATTGTGTCCTTCGAGATGTTCTGTCGGCAATCGCGTTGGTTTTTGCTTGCTTCGTATGTTCTTTCTTGGCCGACGTTGTTGCTAGATCTCTCTGCGCGTGTGGGGCGTCGAGATTTCCGGTTCGCGAAAGTTAGCGCGTAAAGCTTTTCTCTTTGCTGATTTCAAGAAATGGGTTTGTCGAATTTTGCAGAGATTGAAGCTGGTTCGCTGCTTTTCTGCGGTTGTCATTTGGGAAATTTCGCATTTTGACGCTCCCTGTCTCTCTCTGTGGTACCTTAGCCGTCGCCCCTCTCTTGATTCAATGTGATGGTGTAATCTTTCGCAATCATTCGGAGGTGTTTTGCTTGAAAGTCTCTATCTTGGGGAGTTTCCGCACCTAATTTGACTGTTGCATTCAGTTCGAGTAAGTTTAGACTTTGGAGCCCATTTGGGTATCTTGATTTGCTCCCCGAAAAAGAAACGAGATGTCGTCTTCGAATCCGAATGAGCCGTTGATCCGAGAGTCCTCTTCTAGGAAGCTCCCTGATTTCAAGCAGTCAGTGAAACTGAAGTATGTGAAGCTCGGATATCATTATCTCATAACCCATGGGATGTACCTCTTCTTGACCCCTATTGTTGCTGTCATTGCTGCACAACTCTCCACATTCTCCATCGAGGACCTCTATGACCTTTGGGATCATCTGCGGTTCAATCTCATCTCAGTGATCCTGTGTTCGACCCTTCTCGTGTTCCTGTCTACCCTTTACTTCCTCACGCGGCCTCAACCTGTTTATCTAGTTGATTTCTCTTGTTATAAGCCAGACAATGAAAGGAAATGCAGTAGGCAGATTTTCATGGAGAGGTCGCAATTGGCGGGTACATTCACTGAAGAGAATCTTGAGTTTCAAAGGAAAATTCTTGAGAGGTCGGGACTAGGGGAGTCAACTTATCTTCCAGAGGCTGTTCTAAGAGTACCTCCAAACCCCTGTATGGCAGAAGCAAGAAAGGAGGCCGAGATGGTAATGTTTGGCGCTCTTGATAAACTGTTTGAGAAGACATCTTTGAAACCAAAAGACATTGGGATCCTTATTGTCAATTGTAGTTTGTTCAACCCAACCCCATCTCTATCTGCAATGATCATCAATCATTATAAGTTGAGAGGGAATATCATCAGCTATAACCTCGGTGGAATGGGATGCAGCGCTGGTTTGATTTCGATTGATCTGGCCAAGAACCTCCTCCAAGTGCATCCAAATTCTTATGCCTTGGTCATTAGCATGGAGAATATAACTCTAAACTGGTACTTTGGAAATGAGAGATCGATGCTTGTGTCGAATTGCTTATTCAGAATGGGAGGAGCTGCAATTTTGCTTTCCAACAAAAGATCTGACTACTGGCGCTCCAAGTACAAATTGGTGCACACTGTTCGGACCCACAAAGGCGCAGATGATAAGTGCTTCTCTTGTATAACTCAAAAGGAGGATCCTACGGGAAGGATCGGAGTTTCTCTATCCAGGGATTTGATGGCAGTGGCTGGAGACGCTCTGAAGACAAACATTACGACATTGGGTCCTCTTGTGTTGCCTATGTCTGAACAGTTGCTGTTCTTCGCAACTCTGGTTGGAAAGAAGCTTTTCAAGATGAAATTGAAGCCATACATCCCAGATTTCAAATTGGCCTTTGAGCATTTCTGTATTCATGCTGGAGGAAGAGCAGTGCTCGATGAACTAGAGAAGAATCTGCAGCTTTCAGATTGGCACATGGAACCTTCGAGAATGACTCTTTACCGCTTTGGCAACACATCGAGTAGCTCTCTTTGGTATGAACTTGCTTACAGTGAAGCTAAAGGAAGGATCAAGAAAGGGGACAGGACATGGCAAATAGCTTTTGGTTCGGGATTTAAGTGCAACAGCGCTGTTTGGAAGGCTCTTCGCACTGTGAATCCTGCGAAAGAGAAGAATCCATGGATGGACGAAATCCATCAGTTTCCAGTGGAAGTCCCGAAGGTCTCAGCCCTCTAGAGTTCAAAGGTAACTTGATTTGTTTCTAGCCTAGGGTTTTGTTAATTTCAGTAGTTAACTGGGAAGGCGTTTGAGATGCGATTTTTTTAGCTTGATATTAGAGATGGAATTGCATTGTTGAACTCTCTGGACATTGGATGTTACAATTAGAGCTGGACTGGGGAAATGTATGGTGGCTTAGGAGTTTGATTCCCAATATCCATAGTCCATTCCCTTTTAGCATCTCTTACCAATCTGTATTTTGAGCCTTCCTCGGAGTACTGAATGTTTGACTGATCTTTTAAGGTATGAAATGTTTCTTTTTCTATCCATCTGATTGTCTTAAACTGGTTGGTTGCCGATAAGGGTCTCAAACCCTCCATGTGCATTTCTACCGGCAAGAGCTCATTTGCATCAGAAGAAGCATGTATTGAAAACAACCAGATTGAACTCATCACTGCCTTAATCAACCACTTCTTAGTGGGAGATGTTGTGGAACGAGAAGTAAAAACTTCACTAACATTGGCCGCCTTCGGACGAACATCAATCTGTGGTCCGACTTTTTTGGGCATTTTACTAGCTTCTGTTGCGTAGTGCGATCTCTAAGTTGAATGTGATCGTAGATGCTCATGAAAATGTGAAAGGTGGGAGCATATATTCGGGACACCTTTCTAGATGAAGAATTCGATCCCAAGGCTATTTTTGACCAGCGGGAGGTGTTAATCGTCAGGTGAATTTTCATGTTCTGTTCTTTTTTATTTATTTATGGAAAATGAGAATCTATCTTAGGATTTGAGATTGAGTGTTGACTCATTGAACGCCGGCTTCACTATCCGGCATCCCGAATCTTTGCTGTCGAATGTATAGCCCTGGTCCTTCACTATCCGGGCTTCCATCTGTACACCGCGGCCAATTGTTCTTTCTAACTTCGTGACCAAACCACGTCCATCTAGTCAAGAGGTTTGCGCCGTCGCGTCCGATCCGAAGCGTCCGTGCATGAGCTAATGGAGAACGGGTCACGAGCTACGAGATCCCTTGCCTATGATCACACATGAGCTAATTGACCACCATAGAAAGATTCTGATGGAGGCATCGTCATTGAAGAAGGATATCGGAGTTCTTCAGACTGGGAATACTCGATTTATCAACATATTTAATTTGAGGGTATGTTTGTTTCTTCGGGGAAAAAAAAAATTCTGGATAAATGAAAGATATTTTTCGGGAAATCACTCTCCAGGATTATGTTTTCTTCTCTTCAAGCTAGGAATTAGTTTTCCTAACTTCAAGCATAAATATTGTCTTTGCCAGTAAATAGTTTTTGATTGATTGATCATTTTTAACAAACCGCACGCATGAAACTACGTGAAAAATTCTTTCACTTAAACAAATATATCCTAATCGTTATGTGTTCTCCTTTTCTCCTCTTCTTTTGTGTTTTCTTCAGATTTGTTCGTCTTGGCCAAAATTTAATTTGCCAAAATAAAGGCTTTAGTTTCCATACAAGCACTTAAAGTTATGAAATACACTCTAAATTGGGGGCATTAGTTTTAATACGGATTTAATAGATTGTATAGCTAACGACCATGTTTCTGGCAATATTTGTTGTAAAATTAATGTAGAGAAAACGGAATCTTGCAATTAAATCAATGCGAGAGAGCTAGAGAAATAAAAGAGGAACAGTAAATGGCATCAAAGATTTACGTGGTTTGATTAAGTGTTGATACCTACATTTACGAGGAGAGCCAATATTTAGATTACACCTAATTTTCTATAACTAGATTACATCTAAGCTTATAGTTTTTTAAAACAACACTTTAATTAGATATAAAACTCACAGCACCAGTCACTAGTCAAAAGCAAGTCCAGCAAAGAAGCTTTTGCCAGATTCCTCTAACGTGCGACGGATATCAAGTTGAGTCAAACCGGTCAATCTGGGATGAGCTTCTCCAAATGAGAGAGAAATCTTCAACCACTGCCCTTCGAGTCCAAATTCGATTTCGATCAGCAAAAGGCATATTGAATCTTGAACAAATCAAAATGCTCCAAACAAGTTGGGTTTTGTATACGGCTCAAACTCGAGACATTATCTAACAACATTGATACAAAAAACAAAGTCAACTATAGTAAAGTCATATACACATGGTGCATTTGGTTCAGCATTTGGAAATCTCATTAGAAAAATGCAAAGCAATTTAGCCTAAAGGGTTTTGGAGGAAATGCAAAGACTGTTTTGTAAATTCTGCTTTGAAATGTAATTTTGAGAAAAATGTTGTTTGGTAGAAAACATATTTGCAAAGCCCCTTTGGTCATTAATCTAAATATTTTAATTTTTATTTGTTTAAAATTAAAAAAATAATGTTTGCAACTTTTTAAATTTATATTTGACAACAATGTTAAAAATGTTGTGTAAACAATTTTATTGAAATTAAAATTCCTTTTTTTTGTGCTAAAAAACATCAAATAGAAAAAAATTACGTGCTCTCTTTCTCAATTACAATAAGAATACTTTCATTACAATAAAAACTTTATAACATATGCTTTGAGGAAATAAGCTCATTATCCTTAAAAATTACAAATATCCTTAATTACTTACTAAATTCATAGCTATTTGATCACGTAAACGTGCCATATCACAATTTTCACTTGCTTTGTATATAGATAATTTGGCATACTCTTTGAAATCTTCCACTTCTTCTTCAATACGCCAAAAGCTCGCTCAATTTCTGATTGTAGTGAGGAGTGAGCACGATTGAACACTTCTTTATAACCCATCAGTTGAGGACCTCGTTGAAACTCAGGTAAATGAGATCTAGTTTCTTTATATGGCCCTAAATAACCCGCGGGATTTAGATATCTAGCATCAACCAAATAATATTTACCTACACAAAAAAAATTGTAAATTTAATCAACATATAACACACATCAAACGAAATACAATGAAGAAATTTACTGTTAACGGTTGGTTTTAAATAAACATCAGTAAAATACATATATTAGAACTTTAAGCTGAAAATATGCAATATGCAACAAGCATGGTGTTTGGTGATAAAGTGCAAACAGTCCAAACAATTTTGAATCTATCATGTTGCAAGAAGCATTGCAAAAACTTTGACTGTCAAAGATTGCTAGAAACATCAAGATGACTGGTTTATCAGTCCAACTCCAACAAACTGACACGTCCACCATAGCATCTTCAGATTACTAGATTTGAGCATCCACCGACAACATACATTCCACATTTGAGGACATATAGAAAAATGTAGGCGTGAGATGCGTGGTTATATATAATTGACATGGAACCGGCGATGCATATGCCAGAAATTGAGGATATATATTTCATTGACGAAAAGCACATTCGTGATTTCCCAACAACTAGAGCATCTCTAACAAAGGCGGCATCGATCAGAGTTTCACTTCCAGGATCACACCGACTAGATTGTTGACCTATGGGACTACCATTATCTCTCGGAGACACATTGAGCAATCATCATCGTGATGATCTCACACCGCACCGAAACAAACGTGATCTCTGCTCCAGCATAATAGCTCTCACATGGCATTGAAACATAAGACTCCAAGCAAATAATGAACCCAGAAACGGAATGAAACTATACGCTAACTTGGTTCGGCCATTTCAACAAACACATGGTGAGCAGTGAGTTGGGGAGCAAACATTGATATGTTGGGAACTTGGGTTAAGGGAGCTTTGAAGCAAAACATGTAAATATAAAGAGCCGCTACATTCCCATATCACATAATGAATGGCATCAAAATAACACTTCCAAGCTAACTGAGACCCAAACTAGGGAATCGACTAATCCTAACCCGTTCATCATGCTTTCTAACCAATTGGCCTACCACATTCTGATTCCCATGCTATGACCTGTATCTAAACTTGGTCTAGATAACTCCCATTTACGTGCTATTCCTATATGTCCACAGACAGGCAAAAGAAGTTATGTTCACGATCAATGGGCTCAACAATCGCATCCTCAGAAAACGACTGATAACAGATCAATACGACCAACCAATAGAAGCCACCACTCATGTGTTGCTTTGGTTCTACCCAATTGCACGCACAAGCCCCAGTTGAGCAGAAACACGATGCACAAATCAGGTCTAAATGCCCGCACTTTCAGTGCACAAAAAAACAAGTAGGAACAAAAGGTCCCGTTCAACAAATATGCTCAACCACTGGGATTCGCCCCAGTGGCCATCCTTCCAAAATGGAAGGGAGAGGTGAGGGGTTCAAATCCCCACCTTCTCAGGGAGGATGGGGTGGGGACGCATAAGTTTCAGGAGTGGGTTTCGACTCCCACGCCCTGCAAGAGGCAAAGCAAAAGTCTGAGAGTGAGTGTATTCTAAGAATAAAGTAGGACTAACCAAAAAAAAAATATATATATATATATATATGCTCGCATTTTTACTTAGCAAAAATGAAGTACGCGATGATGCTTGACATTGACAAGGCCCCTCCGCTCACCACACTCTCAATCCCACAGCGACATCCCTACTAGAAATAGCAAGACGCCAGCCGCTCAAATCACCAGCCCCCAACCCAATGCCTTAGCAGCACAAACTCAGCCACGGCACGAAGCACGACACACGTGGAGGGGGAGAGAGGAGAGATGAACTTGCGGAGGATGAGCACTTGAGCAAGCAAAGGAAAAGCGCAGTCGAGCAAAGAGTGCAATTGAGCGAGAAGCGGTTGTCACGAGGGAGAGAACGATGGAAGGGTGCAGAGCGATGGAATAGGAAGAGAATGAGATGTAGGTTTTTTTGTGTTTTCAAAATGGGCAAAAGTGGTTTTCCAATAAAGTTTTGAGGGCAAAATAGTTAACTTACTATTCTCATTAAATGAGCCATTCAGTGTTCTGAAAATGTTGAACGCTCAAGGCTGGTCTCCACTAGCCTTGAGCTTTCAGCATTCTCAAGGGTTGACTTTCATTTGAAAGCTCCTTGAAGAATGGTTGCCAAATACCTCAATTTGAGATGAAAGTGCTTTGAGACTTGAAGGGGCTTTCTAAATGCCAATCCAAACGCACCCACAGCCCTTTAGTTGTTGCGCCTCTGGTTATAGTCGGCGGAGTATACTAGAGTAAGTAGCAAAGGATTAAATATATATGTTATAGCTTCTATCACAATAAATTACTGTGTATCACGCCTCGTTATTGAAGAATACTATGTAAATCCTCAACAAGAAGGTATCAATTTGGTCTCCAAAACCCTACTTTGTTTTGCTTCCAAAATATCATGCTGATCACTTCACATCCTGCATGTAAATCATACAACTATCACCAGAAATTCTCATTATGAAGATAATTTGGGAAAAATACCAAAAAAGTTATAAACCTATAATGTTGGTACAAGTTCAATTTTAAACATTTCAATTGGACAAATTTAGTTCTAAATCTTTTCACAATTGTACAAATTGAATCCATTTGGCCAATTTAGGCAAAAATTGCTGACTTGGATATCGACCGCTCTAAATTTTATTTTATTTTCAAATTTTTTTCATTAATAATATTTTTTCTTTTTTTTCATCTCTTTTCCTTCTTATATTTTTTCTTTGCCTTTGTCGCTAGAGAGGTTTGCCGACCATTAGGTGTCAATGGAGCCCTCATCGGGCCTCACCCAACCAGCTTCGCCATGGTCTAGTCATTGGGGGCGAAATTGGCCTCGTCTGCAGCTACCTAGCAGACCTCGCCCACATCCATAGTGGAAAAAATAAAGGAGGAAAAGAGAAAATTTTAAAAAAAAAATCCAAAAAAATTTTAAAATTAAAAATTGTCTACGTCACAACGTCAACTGTACAATGTAGAACAGCCAGCATCCACGTTTTCAGGATCAAGCTTAAAATATATATGTCATCTTAACTAAGTCTTAAGATGATGACACAATATTTACTATGTCCGAAAGTAAAATAATTCACATATTTTACTTTATCTGTTTACGATGCCAGATGTGAGTTTTGATAAATTTCATGAAAGAGTAGATACGTGAACTCAAGCTAGACATTAGATATATCTGAACTATCTTCTGTACGGTATTGAAAGTATAGACATACGTTCTATGGGAAATGTGTTAAGTACCGTAATACGTATTTCATACTACGTATGCATGAGACGACCAAAAAGAGTGACAAAAGTTTTGATCTCAACTTTTATGCCAAGTGAGACTCTTGAGGAAATAGTTCCTCAATTAAGTGTCCTCATGACTCTTAGTTATTCTCAAGATTTCTATTCAGTGTTTGCTATCTTAGAATGTTGCCAATAATCATGAATTAATTCGATTTAATGGGACACCATGATGACATCACCTAGTAGGGTCAGTCGATTTAACGTGACCCATCCTGTCTTACCCAACCCGTCTACGTTGACCCGTGGACTTTGACTGTTGACCATTGACCACCATTGACTAGGGTTGACCTGCATTGACAACCATTGACCGGCCAAAAAAAAAAAAAACAGAGGAAAATTATGTTTTTCTGTTTTGTTCGTTGTTGATTATAAGTAATCCATTTTGTTATGCATTTGTTGCAGGAATCCTGATGCGTTTTGTACGCATGCCTATATTTTCGAGAATTGATGAAGAAAATGGGAGACTTGAAGGGCTAAAAACAGAATTATCTAATTATCGGTGGAATGACGGTGATGTAGTATCACATGTGGTCAGGGTCAATCAGATGATACAAAAAATCATCTGAAATGGTTATCCTATGCCGGATTTTTAGAAAATGCCGCCATTAATGAACACTCTTCCACCTGAATGGCAAGCAGTGTTAGATCGCTTATGGGAGGTCAACATGGTCTTGGATTATAGGAGGCTTACAATAGCTTTTGTAAGAGAATACTTTAGAATCGAGTTAACCAAGACTTCACCCTTGGATTGAGTGTCACATGGTGCAGAATGAATGCGCTTTGAAAGTGGCATGAGAGCTCTGCAAAGGTCTTTTCGTGATTGACCAATGTGCCTTCAAAATTCTCAGAGAATTTTACTAAGAGATTATAAGAGACTTTCCTAGTTTTTGAGATAAATGAGAATATTTGGATTTAATTATTTATTTTTCTTAGATTAGTTTGGGATGTTTAAGGTGTAAATATCTCTTCTGATGTTGATATATTTCCTCTGAATATATTACTTAGTGTAAATGACATATTTAACTGTCAGCACTTGTATGCATGGCGAAAAGGGTTTGTCTCAATATTGCTCAGGAGAAGAACTTATCGAGTAACTCCTGGCTTTCCCCCCTTGAGGTACGCCTCACGCTTCTTAGGATCACTCAAGACTTGATAGGCCTCCCCAAGCCCAAGCATCTACACAAACATCAAGGACATAATAAGTACAACAAAATATATTTTTGTTCCAAGAAAGCTGAAGAATCAAATTGACCTGGAAATTTTTTTGTTGCTTTTGGATCTCCAGGATTCTTATCTGAATGAACCTGCCACGCCTGAAAGACAGCACGCAAATTTCAGAAATTCATCATATACGCACAACCTTACTCCCAAGCCGGGTGATAGGTACCTTCAGGTAATACACCTTCTTAATATTGGCATCAGAAGCACCCATGCTAACACCAAGGATGTCGTAATATGTCGTGTCCTTCTCCATCTCAGAAAAACCAACCTACTCTAAGAATAAACCACCAATGAGGCGACTACGGAGGCGGCGGAGCGGTTTCAATGGGCAACGGGGGTTTCAACGGGGGAGGGAGAGAGAAACCCCGGAGAGAAACCCCCGTCACCCATTGAAACCGCTCCGCCGCCTCGCCGTCGCCTCCTTGGTGGTTTATTCTTAGAGTAGGCTGGTTTTTCTGAGATGGAGAATGACACGACATATTACGACATCCTTGGTGTCAGCGTGGGTGCTTCTGATGCCAATATTAAGAAGGCGTATTACCTGAAGGTACCTATCACCCGGGTGGGGAGTAAGGTTGTGCATATATGATGAATTTCTGAAATTTTTCGTGTTGTCTTTCACGTGCGGCAGGTTCATCCAGATAAGAATCCTACAAATCCAAAAGCAGCAGAAAATTTCCAGATCAATTTGATTCTTCAGCTTTCTTGGAACAAAAATATATTTTGTTGTACTTATTATGCCCTTGATGTTTGTGTAGATGCTTGGGCTTGGGGAGGCCTATCAAGTCTTGAGTGATCCTAAGAAGCGTGAGGCATACCTTAAGGGGGGAAAGCTAGGAGTTACTCGATAAGTTCTTCTCTTGAGCAATACTGAGACAGACCCTTTTTGCAATGCATACAAGTGCTGACACTTATATATATGTCATTTACACTAAGTAATATATTAAGAGGAAATATATCAACATAGAAAGAGATATTTACACCTTAAACATCTCAAACTAATCTAAAAAATAATAATAATTAAATCCAAATATTCTCATTTATCTCATAAACTGGGAAAGTCTCTTATAATCTCTTAGTAAAATTCTCTGAGAATTTTGAAAGTACATTGGTCAACCACGAAAAGACCTTTGGAGAGCTCTCATGCCACTTCAAAGGCGCATTCATTCTACACCATGTGACACTCAACCTGAGGGTTGAAGTCCTAGTTAACTCGATTTCATAGTACTCTCTTACAAAAGTTATTGCAAGCCTCCTATAATCCGGGACCACGTTGACCTTCTATAGGCAATCTAACGTTACTTGCCATTCAGGTTGAAGAGTGTCCATTAAGGTTGTCACTTTCTCAAAATCCGACATAGAATAACCATTCTAGATGATTTCTTGTATCATCTAATTGACCATGACCACGTGTGATACTACATCATTGTCATTCCATCGATAATTAGCTAATTCTATTTTTAGGCCTTCAAGTCTCGCATTTTCTTCGTCCGTTCTCGAAAATATAGGCATGCGTACAAAATGCATCATAATTCCCGCAACAAATGTAGAACAAAAGGGATTACTTATAATCAACAATGAACAAAATAGAAAAACATAATTTTCCTCTTCTTTTTTTTTGGGCTGGTCAACGGTGGTCAAAGGTTAACAGTCAAAGTCAACGGGTCAATGCAGACAGGTAGGGTCGGGTCAAATTGATCGACCCTGCTAAGTGATGTCATCGTGACGTTACCGGCACGTGCTCGATGCGTGCGCGGGCAACTGTCGGTTGACGTCACGATAGCAATTTAGGGAAATAGATTCCCAAAAACGATCCGATACTCAATTGAACACCGAAAACATATGTGGAAAACGTGCTTAGAAAAACATGTTACACCGATCAAAAAGTATATCACATAGTCAAACATACCTTAGTTTTCATAGATTAAACACCGCCGTTGCAGTTTTATGAGGAATTCTTCGAAGCCCTGATTCTGTTCCCCAAGAGGAGCGTACTGTTTTTGCGGGGAAAAATTGAGAGAACGTAGACAAACAGAGAGAATGTATTTTTATTCTATTCAGATTACGCAACTGCTTAGATAATGTTAACTGTTCAAATAATCCCCCTTTTTCTTTTATCTACAATAACTGCACTCTTCTATGGACCCTTCACTTACAAGTCGAGTTTTGGCCCAACATGGGCGGATGGGCTTAAATAAGCCCATCAAACATAAAAACCCATAATCTCTCACTCACACATGGTGGGTTGAACAAAACCCTATTTACCTCTCTACAACATTCATATTGGTGAATAATCCGTGCGACCAGTATATTTTGAGAGCTTGTTGTCATATATCTGTTAGGAATATATAACAGCTCGTAATGGACATCACATTTTTGAGTAGATTTAGTATGCAGTACCCTAGATCGATCGATCACATTTATTTCTCTCTTGATCTCTTTTTAATAATGATTATTCCAAAAACAATTATAATTGATCGACCAGTGAATACAAAACTAGAATGTGATTCTCCAAATTCGATCTTCTTCTTTCCTTGAAACTCTCAATTTCAATTCAACTTGCTTTTTTAGTAATGTCCCATTAAATCGAATCAATTCATGATCATTGGCAACATTCTAAGATAACAAACACTAAATAGAAATCTTGAGAATAAGTAAAAGTCATGAGGGCACTTAATTGAAGAATTATTTCCTCGAGAGTTTCACACGGTATAAAAGTTGAGATAAAAACTTTTGCCACTCTTGTTGGTCGTCTTATGCATACGTAGTATGAAATACGTATTACGATACTTAATTCATTCCTCATAGAGTGTATGTCTATACCTTTAATACCGTATAAATGATAATTTAGACATACCTAATGTCTAACTTGAGTTCACGTATCTATTATTTTACGAAATTCATCAGAACTCACATCTGGCATCATAGACAGATAGAGTAAAATATGTGGGTTATTTTACTTTCGAATATAATAAATATTGCGTCCTCATCTTAACACTTAGTGAATGAGACATATATATATTTTAAGCTTGATTTCTCGATTATCACCTAGATAATAAGCTTAAAAACCGTCTCATCTCTATTTATCATAATAGTAAATAGAGGCGATTACCCGTGTGAGTAGGCTAATATTTTATCTGTCCGACATACTTTCTCAATTTTATATAATGTACTAAGCATTAAAATGCATAAACATTAAACAAAGATTCATGGGCATTAATAATGAAAATACAAATTCATTAAATGTGAACACTAAGGGAAATTACAATATTCAGTACATCAGCCTCTACGCAATCCTAGAGATTTCACATTACCACATAATACATCTATAGGTATTGGCTTCATTCTATGCGTAGATATGTATTGTAGGTTCACATTTTTTCGTGTAATCATATCTTTGACAAAATTATACTTGGTATTTATATGTTTGGTTATGATATTTTCAATTTTTGGTGTACGCTATTGCTGCTTGGTTATCATAGTTAACCAACAATAAGTTTGCATCATTCTTAATAATACCTAAATGATCCAAAAATCTTTTAAGCCAAACACCTTCTTGTATTACTGTTGATAATGCACGAACTTAGCTTATATCGTGGACAAGACTATACACGTTTGTTTCCTACTACTTTAAGATATGGCACCATTATTTAGTAAAAAAAACAAATCCAGAGATAGATTTCATTTCATCTAAATTTCCTCCCCAGCATCTGAATAGCTTTCAAATTGCAGATCATTTCCTTGGTAACTCAGCGTCTAATCACCAGTTCCCTTTAGATACCTTAGTATTCTTTTAATGGCTTTCCAATATCCTTGACCTGGATTGGATTGGTATCTACTTACCATTCTAACTGAAAAACATATGCCAGGTCTTGTACACATCATAGCGTACATTAAGCTTCCAACAACACTAGCATGAGGAACATGTTGCATTTGTTTAATGTTCTTTCTCTGTTCTAAAAAAAAAAAGAATAGAAAAGGTAGAGAAATATAAATATTACTAAACAAACCCTTAATCTCTCGTATTCCAATATGTTCTCCATTTCCCATCAACCATTGGACTAAGTTCCCGGTGGTTTCTCTTCCCATCAATAAACTTTGCCATCCCTTTCCCGCATACCAAAAATATGTATTAGGATAGTACAATGCCTTGAACAACTACCTCCATAAAGTTTAGGGGGATTGTAACAATTTCTACACCTATTTTCCCAACATGGCCTTATAAAGATGGCCTTATTAAGGGGGATTGTAACAATCTCTATACTTGTTTTCTAAACATGACTTTGTTAAAGGCAATTAGATCCTTAAAGCCCATTCATCCGCAAACAGTAGATGAAAAAGAGTTAGGCAAATGCTTATTCAACTCGATCCCTTTAATTCTACAATCTTTGATTACTTTATTCATTAAAAGCAAGAGAACATTAGCAATGAGGATAAATAGATAAGGATAAAGAGGGTAACCTTGTTTAATTCTCCATGATGGTCGAAAGCTCCATTAAATTTGATGCTGAGAGAATTTGTAGTTATACATTATATAATCCACAAGACCCATTTTCTACGAATTACTATCTTTAGCATACCTACATCTAAGAAGTCTTATTCAATCCTATCATAGGCTCTCTGCCTATCCAATTTCAACACCGCCTGAAATTTCTTTTTCCTTTTCTAGTTCGTAACTGGTGTAGAACTTGTTGGACAATTGGGATGTTGTCTTGGATTTGTCTCCTACTCACAAAGAAACTTTGTTCCATAGTGATCAGTTCAGGTAGCAATATTTTTAGCCTATTCGCTAGTACCTTAAAGATAATCTTGTAAGCAAAATTACAAAGGCTTAGGGCTTGTTTGTTAAAAATTATTTCTATTCCCAGAACAAAAATTTATGTTCTTTTGTTCCGGAGAACGAAAAAAAGAACGAAAAAAGAATATAAATATGTGTGGTAAAAATTTTGTTCTCGGGAATAAAAAAATCTATATTTTTTTTTTAATTCTCGGGAATAGATTTGGAATAGAAACAAAAAGTAGAAAAAAACAACTTCTTGTTTCCGGAAACAATTTAGAGAATCAATTTTTCTCTTTCTTCTTTTTTTCTTCTCTTTCTTTTCTTATTATTATTCTTCTTCTTCCTTTTGGCCGGTCGCCAACCTTGGCCATGGCCGGCACTGACGACCAGTCAGACTAGGGCCGATGACCTTGCCGGCCCCCAGAGACGCCAAGCCATGGCAAGGCTCGTTGACCCTAGCCTCGCCTAGCCACTAGTGAGGCTTGGCCTGGTCAGGCCACCTCCAGGATAGCATCGCCTAGCGGTGGCCCGGCGAGGACAAGCCTCACACGACCACGGCGAGACTTGGCCTCCCCAGCCAGGTATCGCCAAGCCAGGGTGAGGCCGACCTCTCGTCGCCTGGGCAAGGCCAAGCCTCGTTGGTGGCCTGGTGAGGCTCGCTTAGCCATCAGTGAGGCTCGGCCTCGCCCAGATCTGGTGAGGCCGAGCGTCAGGCCTCACCCTAGCCTAGTAAGGCTCTGGTGAGCTCGTTGAACATCGCCTAGCCGATTGGCCAAAGAGAAAAAGAAAAAAAGAATAAAGAATAAAAAAGAATAAAAGAATTAAAAAATTAAAAAAATTAAAAAAATTAAAAAAATCTAAAAATTTTACCAAACGTATTTCTATCTTGGGAATATAAATTTTGGTAAGTTACCAAATGCATTTTTTTGCTCAAAAATTGTTCCCAAGAACAGAAATAGAAAAAATCATTTCTCAGTAAAAATTGTTCTCCGAAATAGAAGCGTTACCAAACGCGCTTTTATCCGGCGGAATTACTCTATCTTCTTAGGGTTGGAGACTCCAGGAATAATAAAGGTGCTGTTTGAAGCTGGATTTGGCTGTCCTTATTCTATAAAGTCAGCCACCAATTTTAAAACATCTTCCTTAATCTCCTTTCAATGATGTTGGTAAAACTGCCTGTTAATTCCGTCTGCCCAGATGCTCACGGTGCTCCAAATTGGAAACTAGCTTCTTTCACTTCCTGCAAAGTGATATTCGCATATAAAGATTCATTCGCCTCATTTATAGCTTTCAAAATAGGGCTTGAACCCATGTTTTAACTCATATTTAACAAAATGAGTCATATATGAGTTGGTTAAGATTTAATATATGAGTTTAAATGGGTTTAAGGAAGCAAAGCCTAACTAATGATGGGTTTTAATGGGTAAACAAAAAGTCGAGTTCAACCCATTTGATTTCCTAGCAAAGACAAAGGTCCAACGCTCATCGCGGTCTTCTTTTTCTTCTTCTTCATCCTCATCATCTTTGTTGGCAGTGAGGCGTCGTCTTTGTTCACGATCCTAACTTTCTCATCCTCTTCAAACTCGATCTCTTCCTCATCGGAATTCATGATCATAATTACAACCTCACGCTTGCCGAAACAAGATTTCAATGATTTCTCGGTTCAATTCAGAACAAAAAGAAAACATAAATTCTTTGAGAAAATTGAAAAAAAAATTGCCAGGCAAGGAGCTTCTTCAATTGTTCTCGAGCAGGGAAGCTCTACAACGTCGATCGTTCTCGAACAGGGTGGTGATGGATTGGCCAGTGTGGGTTAGGGGACTTGTTTTTCCTTGGCTACCGAGGCGCTCGCACTCTTCATTTTTACTTTTTAGTAGACGTGTCTCTTGGTTTGCCTGTGTCACGTGCTTGTCACGTGTTGATTTGGCGGCCTCTCTCATCTTGCTGGGCGCGTCTAGAAACAAAAATTCGAGGAGAAAATTACTAGAATTTGGGTCTAGTATGGGTCGTTAGAATTGTATTATAGAAATATGGGTTATATGGGTTATATGGGTCAATTTGAGTTGGATCATTTTTCGACCCAACTTGACCCGAATCCAGCTCCACCCACCCATTTGACGGGTCTAGCCTCATCCTTGACTAAAATAAGACATTGATTCAAGATGGGCTGAAAGTTTCACAAACCTCCTGGACTGTAAAGATGTTCAAAGAAATCTCTTGTTGCATTCTTGAGGCTGTTAATTTCACGGATCTACACCCTCTGAAATTTCCAGCATGGTTATTTTATCACGTCACCTTCTCTGAATCATGGTAACATGGAAAAACTTGGTGTTTTTCCCACCCCATTTCACCCAATTAATTTGGGATCTCATACCCCAAAACATCTCCTCTTGTCCCCACAAGTCCTCAATCTTGTTTTTCAAAAGCTGAACTCTTTCGCTATCCCGTTGAGGACTATGGCTATTTGCTATAATCTGGATTTCCTTTTTCAGAAGAGTGATTTGCCTATGGGCATACGAGAACTTCTTCCTTTAGAAAGACAGGGCTGCTTTGACATCCTTCACCATTGTAATCGGGTTCTTAGTCTCCCTGTTGACGATTTTCATGTAGAGTGAACTACACCATCATACTCATCATTTTCCAAGTTAAAATGCCTCTAGTTTGAGCTCCTTTTGGCACTTCACAGCTTCTTCTTCAAAAGAGAGTACGATGGGTCTATGGTTGGAGCCAACCGCGGGTAAGGCATGTACTTCTATTTTGAGAAACAAAACCCTCCAATGAGTGTTATAGAGGACCCCATCTAGTCTTTCCTTCTCAAGATACTCTCTCTCTATTATTAGTCCAAGTATATTTGCATCATTTACTTTCCAAGTCCATTAGCGAGCAATATTCCATAGTGCTCCGTCATTCTCCTCCTCATTTTCTCCTAGTGATATAGTATTTCATTAAAATCTCTAATACAAATCTAGTGGAGGTGGTTATGTGTCTTTACCCTCTTCAGCTCTTCCCATAACAAGACTATTTTTGAAGGTATCCACAGCACGTATAAACATACTTCTCATCAAATGCTTGCTATCTTCCTGTTTGCATACCAGCTTAATGAAATCAGTTGAGGGGGAGTTCACACCGACTTATATCCCTTCCTTCCTTATCACAGTCAAACCTGGCTTGGCAACAAAACAACGTTGGAATTTCAACTGCCTTTTCACCCTGAGTACCATATGCTCTTTGTTTTTTTTTTTCATTAAAAACTCATTAGTGGGCCTTTATTGAGTCATTAAGGCTCTCAGTGACTAGAATGTCAGAGATGTATCCAACTCTTGATAATTCCAGCTCATGAGTTTCATATATCCCACATGGATAACAAAAATGAGGGATTTGCTCATATTTAAAATCAACCCACAGCTGATTGTCTCCAAGGTTCACCACAATCGCTGATTTTAGAGGGCTCATAAGTCTATAAGTACTCTAGCTTTCCCAATTTGATAGGGGCTACCCTCTTTTGCTTCCAGCTTAAAGATCCGGCACTTTGCCATTTTAGATGCCACTTCTGCATCACTTTCCCCGTAATTCTTCCTAATGGTAGGCCATGTACGTGCACCCAAAATGTACATTGTACAATGATTAAAAGTACAGGGATATTGGGGTCCAGTTGTTGAGGAATTAGCAAATTGCCCGAAAAGGACCATGGGCTGCCCTCTGTAACTTTCTCTCACTCCTTATGGAACGGAATGTAAAAGTGAAAAGAGACGGCTGCATCTGGTCACAAAGCAAATCATCAGCTTTCCAGGCTCCCCTCATGGAAGATTGGAACGCCTGAAATTGTCATTCCGTCTAGAATAGAGCTTCCCCAACAATGTAAGGCTGCATTTTCTCGATTTTTTCTCAGGAATCCCCCCATTCACAGTCACTAGATCATCCTCCGACCACGTATTGCCTAGTCTTCTACACAGGGCAGCTAATCTTAGTTCTTTCTCTACCACACCTTCCATGCTTACATGAATTTTCTATGACAGGGGCACTCCATGCTAAAAAATTCCAGTCTCCCATAGCTTGAAATCTTGGCCAAAAGGAATCCAGCCAACAGTATTACCTATCCCACAATTTGCTCCTAATACCCGAGACCCCCACATATTCTCAGCGGCTTGCACAATAGGGGAGCTATACATGAAGGAAGCTCTTAGGTAAGGCGAGCAGCAGTACAGGATAGAATAGAGATAAAGCAGGTGATAGGAACCAGGGTTAATCTGGGAGAGGAGGCAAGAATTTTTAGGGTTCCTCGGGTTAAAGGGTAGTGGAGGATGAGGGAACCGCAGGTCGCCATTTTACAGGAAGGAGATGAAGCTGGGGTGGTCCAAAGGTCATGGATGAAGAAGGAAAACAGAGATTGGGATGGGAGGGTTTAAGGGGAAGCCATCATGGAAAAGTTAGGGTTTTGGAATGGATGGACATCGGGTATACGGGGTTAGCTATCACCATGGACAGGGAGAAAGCTCTTACAGAGAAGAGAGCACGCATCTTAACAGCCCAACTAGGTTCGAGATTAAGCAACCCAAAGCAGAGAGCATACTGACGAGGACTATATTTCACTGAGCTAACAATCACGATTAGAGCGCAAATCTTGGAAACCTCACCTTGGCCACGAGTGCTCTTGAAAGGAGTGCCGCGGTCCCGAACCAAATAAAGTTGAGCAGCATCAAGGAGAATCCCGTTGTCAGACGCTGAAACAAGACAAAACCTGAGCTCAACCACCTCTGGGAAACGAAAACGACAAAGCCAACACCGCGACGCATCCATCGAACAACGATCCCGGAAAGAGACATCGACCTTCGACTTAGTCTCCATCGTCAGGAGTGTCCTAGCCTTCGCCTTCCTTGACGAGCTTCTTCTTGAGGCCCTGATTGCCGATCTCCTTCTCCTCGCCGGCCTTCATGACGCGGGCGTCGTCCTCGTCGGGGAGGTCGAAGTCGTGGTTCATCTCGCCTGAGAGGGACAGTGGACTGCGAGCTGCGACGGATCACGAAGCGGGGGTGAGGAAGGGGAACTGAAAGAGGGAGAGATTCACACGGCGTCGAGGGGGAAGCGATGGAGAGGGGAGGCTCGAAGCAAAGAGAAAGATTAGGGGATTTGGCATTTGACTTACTGTTTTTTCGGGGTCAAGGGCATTGATTTGTTAAGTTGAATGGATCACGTTGCTTGTTTGTTCCTCCGTTTGTTAATTACCTAAAGCAATTATACCATCGGATCTAAGATGCTAAATCCCAGTCGGTTTTCCGGATCTTTAGGAAGATTAATGTTCTTTATGTTAAATCAGACTAACATGATAATGCCCTACAATTGTAATTAATTCCTATTAGAATGTGATAGTTATTCCTTAATAATTACATATTTGTAGTATAATAATTGATCAAATATGATATTTGAACATTTATAATTGTGATATTAAGAGTGCATTTGTTTTATAGAAAACTCAAGATTTGGAATATATTTTCAAAAAAATGATTGATTATATCACTAAAAATTTGTTAACATAAAGTGTTTTTATTATCAACAATAATATATGTCTAATTATTTTTCATGAGTGACGAAAAAATATACGAGAATATTTTTCATTCGTTCATACATTTTTATAACAAATACAAATAGTTATTTTTCATAAAATGTTTTTCAAATCTTGAGTTTTTCGTGAAATAAATATACCATAAATCATATATAACTTTTGTTATCATCAATAACATCCACGAATAATAATGTGGGTGTCGGCTTATTGGCAAACTAATCCACAGTAAAGAATCGTCACATGCATAATTGCATCGTGTAATTACTTTCCTCCAAATTGTAAATTGTTTTATTTCCTAATTATCTGATAAATCTGCATATTTGTCTCCATTTTTGCTTTTGCAAACCGTATACCGACCCCATTAAACATCAACATTTTCGTCAAATGGCAATTTTTTTTTTTTTTTTTTTTAACTATCTAAGTTTCTTATCATTGTTATAGTCAAGACCAAGCGGAAATTGCCAACGAGGAAACATCTTCATTTAAGACAACAATTGATAGGGTACCATACTAAGGGCATAGGTACTGTTGAGGGGTTATAGTTCTTTGAAAAGAAATAAAAATAGGATATATCCTAAACCATACTTTAGTAAAGTTTTGCAAGTAACAAGGAGACTTTAGCACATATAATGCATTTAACTTTAAGAGGAGGAGCCTTTTGTTCTACAAATAAAAGTTTACAATTTTGGCAAAAGAAAAAAAAAAGAAGTAACTTTGAAATCTCAGTCTAAATATTACAAACATGTGTGTGTGTGTGTGTGTGTGTGTGTGTGTGTGTGATATATATTGAACTACATATGTGTGAAAGATAAAATTTTGAAAAAAACTATTAATCTGTCATGATTTATAATGTACGCATAGTGAATGTCATTTGGTTGTACACTATGGTAATGATATCCTAAACTTATTGTACACTGACCAATTCAGTTACTATCTTTTTAATTATGTCAACTTAATCCTAAACTAGGATAAGTACATTGAAAGTACCATAACTTTCATAAGATGCTCACTTGAGTGTAACATATATTTTTTTTATTCACTTGAGTGCCACAAATTTGAAAACTCAATTATTTAAGTGTCACTAATGATTTTCCTTGATGGAAAAGCCAAAGTGGTATGTTGGAAAGTTGAAGTTAGCATTTGAGAAGGCAAATGACGTTGCTTGAGTGTGTAATTGAAGGACAACGGAAGTTTCAGTAATTTCACAAATGATCATTTTAGTGAGATAAATTTTTGCAAGTGAACAACACTTAGGTTACTCATTTTTTTTTTTTTTTGAAGTGACCACTTAAGTGACGAAAGGAGAAAGAGTCTAAAAATGGCATTGTTTGAGGAAGAGAGAGTTTCAAAACGACATTATCTAATTGGAGAAGATTATAAAGAAACAACAAGAAACGACAACGCTTGTTATACTCTTGCCATGTTAAACAAAATTTCCACATTGGACTTCTATTTATTTTTAAAATTTCTACATCAAGATCAAAAATTAAGAAAAAAATCCATATGAGATGATTTGCCAGAAATGACACTTAAGGGCCTATTTGGTAACGTGTTAAACCGTGCCCAATTCTTTTTTTTTGCTCCTCGAAACAAATAAAGAACATAAATCCATTAGTAACTTTTTTGTTCTTGGGAATAAATTTGTAACAAAATCAAGAAGTAAAAAAAAAAAAAAAAAATTGCTTCTTTATTCTTGGGGATAACTCCATAATCAAGCCAAACTTTTTTTCTGTCTTTTTTTTTTCTTTTCTTTTCATTTTCTTTCCTTTTCTCTTCTTCCTCCTCCTAGGGGGCCATCAGCAAGGCTCGGCCTCACCCACCTGCCGCGAGGCTCTAGCAAGCTTGCTGGACCTCACCCTAGCTTAACGAGGCTCTGGTGAGCTCATCAGACCTTGCCCAATGGCCGGCGACTAGCTAGGAAGAAGAAGAAGAGGAGAAGAAAACAAGAAAACAAAAAAGAGAAAAATATAATAAAAGTATTAAAAAAACTAAAAGAAATTTGAAGTCACAAAAAATTTTTTAGGGTCATACCAAACACCTTTCTATTCCGGGAATATAAATTTTTTGTAGGTATCAAACGCCTTCAAATATTCAAAAACTCGTCCAAGAAATAGGATAAAAAATCATTTATGAGTAAAAATTGTTCCTGAAAATAGAATGGTTACCAAACATACCTCAAGTAATTGATTCTACATCGATAAGGTACTCAAGTGAGCAAAACAAAAATTTTGGCTCTCAAATAAACACCATGAGAAAATTATGACACTCTTACTATACTTATCATGTTCTAAACCTATTAATGATTTGTCAATGTAGCCATTCCTACCAATTTTGGTTGAAATTTGCAAGTGGATGATCTTTGCATATTTAAAAAAAATATTCTGAATTTTTTATTTTATTTTTATATTTTCCTTGTTTTCTTTTAGAAAAATTTGCAAAAGTTGTCATTTCAGTATTGGTTATGCCACGTAGGAGGGTCACATTTACATTAGCAATTTTCAATCAAAATTAACTAGAATGATTAAATTAGAAAATTATTAAAAATAAGGTTTAGACACTTGAAAGGTTTATGATTAATTTTCATTCAAATTGAATATGCGATAGAACGAAAGAAAATTTTATGTAATAGCAACCATTTTTAGGTTGTGTTTGGTTCGACTTTGGATGCAATGCAAATATTGAAAGCCAAAGCCCTTTGGAGAAATAGAAATTGCTTTTGGTAAAATCTCTTTTGCAAAACAACTTTGAGTTTAAATAGTGTTTGGTGAAAAAAAAAATTGCAAAGGGCTTTGGCCATGTATTAGAATTCTTTAAACTTAGAACACTCGATTTATCACAAAATTCACTTTTAGGGTGTATTTGTTTTTTTGAAAAACTTTCATGATAAAGGAAAATGTTTTTCGAGAAATCATTTTTCGACAACATGTTTTCCTCTTTTGAAGTTAGCAAAATTTATTTTCCTAACTTTAAGCATGCTTATTTTCCTTGACCGTAAATTATTGTTTGTTGACTAATCATTTCCAACAAACTAAATGTGTGATAGTCCAAAAAACTAATATGCAAAAAATTCTCACTCAAACAAACGCATCCTAACTGATACATGTTCTCCGTTGTTCCTTTGCATTTTTTTTTTTTTTCAGATTTTTTCATCTTCCTTAGCCAAAAGTTATATTTTCAACATGAAGGGTTTAGTTTCTATATGAACACTTTAGTTATGAATAAACGCTAAATTAGGGGCGTTGATTTTTGCAAGGATATAAGTGTGACTTGTGTTAAAGAAATCCCACATTAGAGAATTGGTATAGTGTAAAACAGTTAATATATCTTAATTAACCCGTAAATTATTGGCTTAAGCTTTTACATGAAGGTGGATCTTACTAGATGTGTTAATGTCCTCGGATTTGGGCTACCACTTGGTGAGCTCCTAATGGCAAACTTCAAATCTTATCTTGATCCGGAAGGATACCTAGATTAAGGGGTTAGTAGACCTAACACTCACTTTTGACTTGGGCTACCACTTACTGATCTTCCCATGTGAAAGATATCGGGTTTTTATTGCGCGCTCCTAACAGTTTTAATATTGAGCTTATAGATCATATAGCTAGCAACTATATTTCTAGCAATATCCATCCATTTTCATTTTGATGTAAAGAACATAGTCAATTATAATCACATGATATTTAAGCCTTCAATTGTTGTAACTCAAGTTATAGTTGGCAGAGTATGTTAGATTGAGTAGTAAGGGAATAAATATATAAAATTTCAGCTTGTATCATAATCAATTACGTATCGAAGTATTATATGTAAACCCTCAACAAGAAGGGTATCAATTTGGTCTCCCAGACCCTGCTTTGCTTTGCTTCCAAAGTATCCTCTTGATCACTTCAAACCCTACATGTAAATCACACAACGATCACCAAAAATTTCCCAAAACTGAGATAAATCTACAAAGACACAAATCAAAAGCAAAATAATGAACAATTGTCCAATCAAAGAGCCAGCTACTTACCGTATGAATTCGACGTTTACAGATGATGCGGATAGATTTGCAATGGCCTCAAACACGGTCTTGGACAGGACAATGGTGGTGCGGTCCGAAGAGGATAGGGAGACTGTGCTGAGTGCCTAGTCCACGATCCTGACCTGGACCATTGGGCTGAGTTGCAAGTCTTCGGCCGGTTGGCATTTACGCATCGAACCCAATATTGCCTCCCGCAAGCAGCATCGTTGTCCCAAATGCCTTCCCAGTGGCTGCGAACAGGAAGCTCAAGGAGAATTGCAATGGGTCGTACCCGAAGCAAGCAATCGCTACAATCATATTACCCATAACGCATCAATATACAAACAAAGATCAAATTGTAGTAACGTGGCCTAGAGATATACTAGAAATTAAGAGCCGGTGTGATAACACATGGTACTTACACATATACAGAGGATCGTAGTGTTGACGTCTGCATGGGATTAGAGCAACAATAGCACAGCGATGATGAGGATCGATGAGAGACAGCGAGGGACAACGTCGCGACATTGTTGAGTGTTAAAATATGTCCCGAATTTGAGCCAAATGCAAAATTCCGAATATTCTGAATTGGATATATTGCGGACATTCAAATTGAGCAAACAAAAATCTTCGGATTAACTTCCCAAAATTTAAATCTGCGTTGGAGAGTCTAGCCGCTAAAATATGAAAGTGCAACTTTCACTTGGACATGGATTTTGTTTAAAATATACAGAGATATGTTTTGGATAAAATTGTTCAAGATAACAACAAAATAAGAATGTTTGGTGTTGACTTTGATCTGCACCTTAACTGGGATTAATGTGCGTGTCAGGCAAGATAGGAGACAAAATCCTATGAGAAATCGGTAAAAGAATAAGGGTCTCACTTATTTATAGACTTGTGGTCACGGGTGGCATATAGGTTGATTATGAAGAATTGGTGTTGAAATGTCGTCTCGTCGTCGAGTGCTTAGGGAATGATTTTCTTTGTTGTTCTTGTTTGTGGTGTTCAAGTCAATCAAATCTTATGGTAAGATTTGCGTGTAATTTCTTCGTGAGATTAAGATATTATTTCTTGAGAAATTTCGGGGCTAAACATTGCATGAGTTATTAGGTGTAATTGGGGCTTAGGAAACACCAAGAGAGTGTTTGAGTGACTCTAATCTCTTTGTATCACTTAATTTATAGTGAAATCCGTTGATGCTCTTCCCGTGGACGTAAGTCTTTACGACCGAATCACGTAAATTTGGTATTCGATTTATTTTCTTCTTCTGTCTATATTATTGTTCGATCGCTCGTTTTTCGCAACATTGAGACCCAGGAGAGACTTTGGAAAGATTGGAAATTTGTTAATGCATAGCGGGAAAGTTCCAAGGTGAATTTTGATTGTTGCTTGAAATGGACGATCTGGGCAAGTTATAAACCTGCGAAAAGAACACAGAAGAATAAAATGAAGCTTTTGTCCCAATCACATGCGCACAATTACATGCACATGGCTACAAAATTTCGATCAGACCAAGGTTCAATAAGAGTTTTAATTCTCTACGTTCCCGAAAGTTTTCGAGAGAATTTGATACAGGACGAATCTTTTTCTAATCCTCACAGCGCCTGGTCTTTTCTCGCGCTTGCTTCTTTTGATTGATCGGGACATGCTAGGGGTGAGCGGTTCCAGGTTCCGGTTCGGTTCCGTCTGGAACTGGAACCTGGAACCTACCTTGTCACAGGTTCCAGGGTCGGTTCCAGGTTCCACAGGTTTTTTTTTTTTTTTTTTTCTTTTTCAAATTTGAATTATAACGTACACGCATACTCTACGGTAACTTGAAGGACGAGGTCTTTTGTTCAGTAATAGATTGCAAACAATCATACTGAAATCTTGCCATTGCTCTATGAGATATCAGTTGACATAATAAGCAGACATAAACATAGTGATATGTCTCCAAAAGTAAAACATAACAAGAAGAACCTTGAGTTTCACAGGAAGGCGTCTCTATGTCTGACGGTCTTTCTTTTGATTGAATAGGAGCAAAGCCTGCATTTAAAAAGGTCTTATATGAGAAGTAGCTGAAGTCCATACTGAAAGTCCGAACCCAATGAGCTTAAATGGGTTAATGCTGCAAAAGAAAAGGTACATAAGAATGAATTAGAGAAAATGGAATTATTCCGACAACTCAAAACTTGCATGTTCAAATGATGATGGCAATGAAATTAATGCAAAAGAACAGACACAAGTGTCATTGCTCACTCAAATTAAGGAAGATTATGGCGTAGCACAGGGCCCAAAAAATCCTTTTTCTTTGTGAAAATCAATCCTACAAGACAAATTCACTTATCTCAAAATGAATTTCAATAACTTGTGGATGCTCTGCTAAATTTACTGTACTACACATCCAGGGAATAGATCAAAAGCTTTGCTCGAAATGTAGTTACAGCACACACTTTAGAATATCAAAGAGCTACTATTTCTAACAGGACAACCTACCACTTCGCCTAAAGCAAGAAATAGTGATTTGAAAAAATAAGCATCGCTGAAGATGTACAAGAGAGGAAAGCTTGGCATCTTCACGAGCTAACTGAAGACCATATTTACCTGCAAGGTGCTGATCGACAGTTTAATGGCATCAACAGGAACATAAGATCCTAAGAGAATTGGAGCAACTACCACCTACATAAGGAAATATGTAGCAAAAGATTTAACCATTAATACCTAACTTGTCTTGTGATATATTCACAAGCTGACTGAAGACCATATTTACCTGAAAGGCCGACGAAGTTTAGCGAAAAACGCATCGTGAATTCGATCAAAAGAAAAGAAAGGCCGACGAACCCACAACACCATCCTTTCCACGGAACTCATCAAACCCAAGAAACCATCCCACAATTCCCACAGACCCAAAACCGAAAAATTCATCGAAACAGCGCACGACCCACGAAACACAGAGAAACGGACGAGCCCAGAATCTAATCGGAATCAAGAAACGGGAAGCCCACGTGACCAACAATGGAGGGCGGTTGATCTTTCGACCAGAAGCAGTCGAGTCTCAGCAAGATCGAAAAGGCACATATGGGTCTGGGCGAGCGGCGAGGGTTTGGGCGAGCGGCGTCAAGCGGCGAGGGTTCGGGCGAGCCGCGTCGGCGCGGCGCGTCGGGCGGCCGACGGCCTTGAAGGTGAGCGCGTCCGCGGCGAGACTCAAAGCGGCGTCCAGCAGCGTGACTCACGGATTTGGGGGCGGCGGCGCGAGCGGCGAGGGATTGGGCGAGCGGCGTCAAGCGGCGAGGGTTCGGGCGAGCCGCGTCGGCGACTGGCGTCTGGCAGCGACGGCCTCGAAGGTGAGCAGCGTCCGGCGGCGAGACTCAAAGCGGCGTCCAGCAGCGTGACTCACGGATTTGGGCAGCGACTGGCGTCGAGCGGCGAGGGATTGGGCGAGAGGCGTCGGCGACTGGCGTCCAGCGGGGTCCAGCGGCGGCGGCCTCCTCGAGGGCGAGCGGCGTCCGGCGGCGCGACTCAGAGCTGCGTGAGTCGTGACTATGTGAGTGTGAGGTCTGAACTCTGAAGACTGAAATCTGAATGAAGAGCTGTGGACTGGAGATTCTTTGGAGCCCTAAACCGGTTCCGGTTCCGGTTCCGCAACCGGTTCCGGTTCCAATGGGAACCTAGAACCGGAACCGGAACTGGTCCCCTAGGAATCGGGAACCGAACCGGACCCTCCGCCGGTTTGGTTCCAGTTCCCGGGTAACCCGGGCCGTGCTCAGGCCTAGGACATGCATCTTCTCGTTTCTACCAACCTTGTCGCATTCGAGAAAAAATCAACCAAAACCCTCGACGAGAAGCAGAAAATATAAATGTAATTGTTATTTCCGGTGATTTCGAGCTTCTCAAATCTCCGTACCACCAATTTTTTCGCACGAAGCAAAATTCCTGAGCTACTCTATATAATCTGTCTCCCCTAATCTTTAATTACATTAGTTTAAAACCTCCACTATCTCTAATCCGGTAAAATCAGCCCCTATTTCTTTAAGTTTTCAAAAAAATTCCAAGGCACTCTTTATGAAAAAAAAATTAAATAATTTGAAAAATATTATTTTAGAAATAATTATTTATATTGCTTACAAATATGAAGAAGAAAATATTTTCATGGATTAGGAAAATATGCTATGAAAATATGTAAATGCAAATTATATCGATAATGAAAATATTTTTATTGATAAATTATTTGAAAAATATAAATGATCTTTTTTATTTATTTTTTCGCGAAACAAATGTACCCTAAATCATTTCATGTATTTTTGTTTAGATATTTTGGCACATTTCGATGATTGGAATTTGGAAAAATTCTCAAAAGCATTTTTGGCATGCGTTGCACCATGGCTACTAAAGAAAGTTCATGTAAAGGGCATGTGCAAGTACAAGGAGCAGAAGGTCTAGGGACAAGTGTAGCTTCTTGTTGCTCGCAAGTCACGTTCTATCTATTTGAAAGTAAGTTGGAAACGATTTATTAATTTTTGAAACTTGAAATTACTTTGCAAAAATGAAATCTAAAATTTACTCGTGTCAATCGGTTCCAATCGATCAATTTTTTTATTTCATTTTTAGTTAATCAAAATGGTTATTTGTCAAAAGCAATAATCCATAAAAAAATAAGCACATATACTAAAATAAATAATAAAAAGTTCAAAATACATAATTAAGCTTTAACCATTTCTCATTCTGGATCTGATTTTTCAGTTCTTGATTTGATTCTTACTTAGAATCTGAGAATTGAATTGATAAAAACAGGAACTCGAAACCGATTCCTATAGCTAGTTCAATTGTTCCCAGTTTTACCTCTTAAGGGATTAACTTCTAGCATGGGCACCAATTAAGGGCCAAAACAGAAATAACAAAAAAGTAAAAAGTAAAAGAAAAAAAGAGCATCAACATCAAAATGGGCAGTTCCCGCATCTACAATCAGTACTAGTTCCAACGCGAAATCACACTATTGCCCTCATCGAGAAATGATCGAGAAATCCGTTGATGTGATTGCACCACGATCTCCTCGCCCCCCGGGAGCGGCCACGCGTCCGCAGCTCGGCGGGGATCTGAAAAGATCAGGCCGGCGCCCTGCGGGGAAACGCAAACGCCACGACGGGGACAAAAGAGTAAAATCTCACGCCCCACGCCCCACGCCCCACTCCGTACGTAGGCGCTGAGGACTCGTTTCAAGCGAAGGCGGGGGGTGGTAGCGCGCCTCGTTTGCTTTTCCACTTCCACCACCATTTTTGGCGACTGCTCTCTCGCCCTCTCCCTCTCTCTCTCTCTGCCTGCTCGAGCTTCAGTGCAAGCTCACAGGCTTCTCCATTCGCGGTTGCTCAGCTTCCGCTCTCGGCTTTCGTTCTCGGCATCGTGCAGCTCGCTGATCGGCGATTCTCTCCAGGTGAAGATTTACTCTCTCTTTTTTTTTCGGTCGGTTTCGCGTGTCGCGAAGTCGAACCAAATCGAGGTTGATGTTGCCGATGTTCATGCCGCCTCGGCTTTGTTTTTTTTCGATGAACGATCGTCTCGAGCGGTTCTGGTGCGTTGCCATTTCGAGCTATACGAATACGGAGGCGAAAGGATCTTTCTTTCTCGAGGCGTCGCTCGTCTCGTCGTCGTTTCGAGGTTTTTGGAGTTGTTCAACCGTACGCGATCCGCTTAGGTTTTTCGTTCGTTCTCTATCTCGATCGAGCCTGTTGCGAGACTTTCTCGTAAATCCGTTTCGCGTTTTTTCGTCGAGGTGTAATCGGAAGGCGAAGCGGTTCCTGATTCTTCTGCGTTTTCGAGGCGAAGCGGTACTAGAAACACTCCCGCGATGGCCTGCGTTTTCGAGGCGTTCGTTCGGAGAGTGTATTGGAAGGAAGTTGACGAAGATTGCTGTCCTTTGAACTCGGCGTTCCTCTTCTTCGTCTTCATCACTAGCAAAATAGTAGAGGCGCGTGCGTGTGCCGAATGGCAAAGATTTTTGCTGTGGATAGGGAGAATGATCGAAGATTTTTGAGTCCTCTTGGAATAAATTCTAATGAGCGTGGGAGATAATGTGGATTGCACGTGGGAAGAGTCGAACCAAAAATATTGGAGAAAAATATTGTAGTTATGTTGTTGAATCAAAATCATGCTAGTCGTTTGAAAATTACAAGCTTTTTTTTGTCGATTTTGTCGATATGGACTATCATAATTTGTCTTATATGTTTGGGACTGGTCTTCGTGGCAGTTTTGTCGTACGAGTTTGAGGTTTGAAAGGTTTCATTGAACGTGCTTTATATATATTATATATATCATTAGATTATTGAACAAAGGAACAGGTGAGGGAAGAGAATACTTTTTTTTATCCGACTGCTGTTATGGTCTTCAAGTGAGATTTTCATGCGAGGAAATTGAGTCCTATGAAGGGGAATGCATGTCCCATGGTGAAAAGTGATGAGGGAATATCCTCATCTACTGTTTTAATATGAAAGAAAGATGGAGACTATTTTGGTGAAAATCCGATAAGGAAAGTGGAATATATATTACTTTTCTCAAACAATTTGGGAGGCCAAGTTTGTAAAAAATACTTATTTACAATTCATATTTGTTGTGTGAATCGATTCATATATATGGTTTTTTGACTTTTGACCGAATGGACTCGTGTGTTCTGATGCATTTTATTGAATTTTTTGTTCATGGATGTAATGACTCCAGCACCTAAAGAAAATCTAAATCACTATTGGTATCCCCCGAGAGAAATGCTTCGCTTAGTTATTATTTACATGAAATTCTAATACTTGCTGGGCATTCCTACCGAGTGCTTTTGGTCATACTCATTACATTATCCCTTCGTATAACATGTGAAAATTGCTGGATAAATTTAAACATTGGTCTTGCAACATGTGGAAATCAAGTTCCAGGCTATGGCCTTGTACTTGTTTGGCACAATGTCTTACATGGTAGGAACATCCTGAAGAATTTATTGGGTTCACCTTTAAAAACCTACTTGTTTGTAACAATCGTAAGTCCCATATGGACTAAAAGAGCTCTCGTGAAGTGATATCTATGTAATTATTTACATCAAATATTACTATCCTTATTTGTTAAAGGAAAAGTCCAATAGAGCACAGAGTCCCATGTTCTCTTATCACCTCATTTATCTCTGATTGTGATAAGTTTTCAAGCTTCAATGTTGGACCAAATATGAACATGGATCCATTGAGTATTAAATCATGCAATCGTGTAATATTTTATAGCTGGAGTCCTATTTTTTCCTATCTTCCTCTCCTTAACCTTGTTGGTGTAAAAGGACATGTGAAAATTGTTGATCCGCACGCTGTCTAGCTTAGCATTCATTTTGTCATGTCGCCACTGCTTGAATAAAATCAACCGTGCTTATAATTTTGGATAGCAGAATGGGTGGAAAGGCCAAGAAAAATAATCACTTCTTGGAGGAAGCGTGCTGCCAAAATGGGATATCCAATCGCAGCACATCTGCAAGGAATCTGTGTATAAAGGATCTCGGCGGAGTAATTTTGGGGTGCACTCACCATACCATTAAGGAGTGTTATGCAAAGAAGCTATTTGGTCAGTTGGATGTTTCTTAATGCGTGCCATGCAAAACTTGTTTTGGATTTCGTTGCGCACAATGGGCTACCTTTGAGTTTGAGGAACTCTTAAAATGCTTGAACAGGTCTGCCTCGTCTACATTATGCATATATCAAGAAGATTGAACCTGGCTTGGCGCTTTTCTTATTCAACTACAGTGATAGGAAATTGCATGGCGTGTTTGAAGCCACTAGCAGAGGCCAAATGAATATAGACATACGTGCATGGACGAAGGAACCCTCTGAAGAAACCCCCTATCCTGCGCAGGTATGTGCCATGATTCATTGACTGTTCATTTTGTACATGCTCTCATATTGTGGCTTGTGATGATTACTTGGTTAATGCTCGTGTTAAAGGTTAAGGTGAAAAGGCGTATTGACTGCCTGCCTTTGGTGGAAGAGCAGTTCCAACCAGTAATAATTTCCAACTACTATAGTACAAAGCACTTCTGGTTTGAACTTGATCAAGAACAGACAAAAAAATTGATATGCCTGTTTACGTCTAATCGAATTAATGCAACTATTCCAAGGGCAAAATATCCAGACAGACAGATCATTGTGGAGAAAGATTTGCTTGCTTTTAAGAGTAGGATAGGAGGTGAAAGAGCCAAGACACCTGCCAGTGGATGGGATCTTGCTCAGCCAAATCAGGTTATTGGAGACTGGAGGTCTAATGTGAGTCATAGGCCTGAGAAAGAGAGACTACTATTGGGATCTGATACCAATGAGTTTGCAGCGCCAGAGCATGATGAAGCTGATCAGAGTCGAAGTTATGCCAATGCAAATAATATTCCTCGAAAGTTGTGGAGCTCTCTATTCAGGTCTGATTCAACTTCTAATGCTGGGGAGCAACCTCAAAGTTCCAAGTCTCTAGCTACAGGAGCGAAAGGATTTGATGACCTAACGGGGGAAGAAACTGATGACATAGCGGGATTTGCAGCTGAAGTTGGAGTTATTGCTTCATGTCAATGCAATCCTGAGGGCTCTGTGCCTGCTGCAGCTTGTATAAATGCATCTACATGTCCTTCTCCACCTGAGAGTAGGAAGGAGTTTGAAGAGCATGCAAGCTCGGAACCAAGTTATGAAGCTGCTAAGGAGGCTTGGATACACCTCAGAGGTGCTTCATCAACTTCTTGTGCAACCAGTGAACATGATGAATTTAAGGTTGTAGATCTGGAAACCAGGTTTTCTCCAATTGATGATAGGAGCATTTTAGGGGATGCTTCAGTTGTTGCCCCTAACTTTAATAGAGAGAGCCATATGTCCCAACCCCATATAGATAAGGAGAGGGATGAAGAGGCTTTATGCATAGAAAAGAAATCTATGGCTTTGTCCTGTGTGAGCATTTCTTCTAGCACTTCTTCTCAGCTGAGTTCACCTACTCTGGCAGTGACAGAGACTCAAGATCTGATTCCTTATGAGTTCACTTCCAGTTGTGATTCTTCATCCACGATGATCACAACAGAAATGGCACCTGACAACCTGGAGGAAGGCGCTAAAGTGCCGTCACTTGATGTAGGTGTTTCAGAAATTGTTGCTGAGGTAATTAGAGCCACCCGTTCTTCTATTTTACTGTATCCACTTTTTGCCATTATTTCAGTACTTGTCAGTTGTAACATAGTCAAATGTGCTTTGCAGTTGCGATGTGAAGTGCGAGGGCTCGTGTTATCTCAGTTGGAACAAGCCCAAAGATTTAGTTTTATTGAGAAGGAGCTGGTATGTTTCTGTTGAAATATCCCTCATTGTTTGACAATTTCTGCCCATTCCGTGTGTATGTCCATTCCTGTTAGTCAAATCTCATTTGTCATTTCTAGTCCAGCTTAAAATTAAACTTGGGCCTCTTTAACTGCCTTACAAATTACTTATCTTAGGAAGCTTGTATCTGCATGTGCAGATTCTGGACTCTGACTCAGTGCTAATGCACTGACTAACTTGTTCCCTTTAATATTGCACAGACATGATAATCTGTTAACATCAACAGTCATTCTTGCTTAGCTGAGAAGATGCATATGATAAGTCTATGTTTCCATAGACATGATAATCCAACTCTTATGATGCTATGAATCAACAATATCAGTTATTGCTGTTCTATTATCATTATAGATTTTTGTTTTGTGGCCTTTGTCCTACTTAACATTGTATATTTGTTGGGTGTAGTAATGTCAGTTCTGGAAGAGAAAATTATAAAGTACAAGAATCATATTTATGGGACGTCTACTTTCTAGAATTGTATTTATGTCACTTCCTGTCAAGCAAAAGTTCTTTATATGCTGATATGGTCCTAGTTGATGCTGTTAATGGTTCTATGAATGAACTTATTGACATTGTGGATGAACTCTTACTGGATTGCAGAGACAGAAAATTTGCTGTCTAGAAGATAGATGCAAAGCATTAGAGCTCAGGGAATCTTCAGCTGTTGGGCCTGTTGTTGAAACTCGGTATGAGACTGGTTGCAAACCTCCTCCTTTTATTGAGTCAATATTCATAGTGGGAGGATATGATGGTTCTTCCCATTTATCAGCCTCATATCTTTATTCTACTCATGAAGATATCATGACTTCACTATCTCCTATGAGATTTGTGCGCTCCCAAGCTTCAGTGGCAAAATTAAGAGGTGAACTATATGTTTTTGGTGGTTTTTATGATGATGTATGGCATGACACAGGTACTAATTGCTCTCATGATATTGTGCTTGCTGGAGTAGTGTTTGGGTGGATAGACTGCATCAATTTTTTAGATTCAAAGCATGAAGTTTCTTCTAGTTGTATCTCACTTGGCATAACAAAGATTTTCTTCTGCGTACTATAGTGGAGTCATACAGCCAGGAGTGCAATAAATGGACTGATCGACCTTCAACGAATCGGCGAAGAGGATGCCTAGTGGGGGCATCTCTAAAGGATAAGATATTTGCAATTGGTGGTGCAGCTGACCGCGAGCCCTTTTCAGATGTCGAGATGTATGATCCAGACACTGGAAGATGGATCCCTACTTGTTCAATGCTACGCAACGTACCCTTTGTTATAGTAGGAGGCAGATTTTAATGATCTTGAGACATGATTCAGAAACAAGGAAAATCACACGGTGTTAGAATTTCAGTCAGAAAGAATAAATCGTGAATACTGAGCATAGTTTGAAGGCTTAGTTGTATGGCATTCTTACACTGACTGAAGACAGTTATCTTAGTGCTTCAAAGACGCCGCAGTCTTTACTTATTTTATGTTATTTTTGGGTCATAGACTTTACATATCCTATCGACATGCTTCTTATCATCAATTTTTTTGCATATGCATGAATAATAGCGTGACGTATTGAATCTGTTTTTGTGGGGAAAAGTGAGATTTATTATTATTATTATTATTATTATTATTTTCTGTTGCTGTAAATATTACAAAAGAGTGGAAAACCGAAAAGGTTTAATCAAAGATTAGTTAGCAGTGGGTAAAGAAAGCGAAATTCCAGCTGTCTCATAGGTATTCTTAACCTTAAAATACTCTATTCGATGAAACATAGCATCTTCTATATCTTGTATCTTCAGTACCTATTACATTTGAACTCGCCCACTTCTTACCTTTTTACTTTGCTTCTCTTGATTGCTTCTGTCAGCGACTTTCTCCAGCTGCAAAGGGGAATTCTTAGATGTCAGTGGGCTATGTATACAGCATCAAAGTAGTTCCAGAAGAGTACTCGCATAGAAAAAGAACGCTATGTGATCTATGCCTGATACTCTCTACATAAATAGCTATATCTCTGCAAAGGTATATGGACGTATAACGTAACGTACTTGCGAACAAACATAAAGACATTCAGCGGACTATGAAAGAGGGATCTGATATTTCATTGCATTCCCAGTTCAGCCTATCACTTTGGTTTGCTCGACGTAGCGTTTGACGTTGATGATCGAAACAGTGATGAGGCGATACTGCTGCGGGAGAGCATGCGAGCAAGAAAGCTGGGAAGGGGTTTCGTGGGGAGGATCAATTAACTGTCATGATGAAGAGAAGTGATATTGACTCGACCGCAGTTTTTCTCCATATTTTTGATGTCATCATGCCTGTTACATTCTTTTCCAAGCCAAGGACTCTCAGAAACCATTTCCTAACTTAGATTATGGTGTCGGCAAGCTAATATTAGAAAGAAAATGCCCTCGGCAGTACGAAAAAATGCCTATAGTCCACCTACCTTGGGTAAGGCCTGACCCTGCATAACTTTATGAGGGGTGACCTTGAAGTTTGCTCTAAGTGGGAAACAGGAATTCAAATCAAAATCCGTTACATTCAAATCAAGCATTCGACCGTCTGATCAAACCGAATCAATTACCCTTTTATTGATGAATTTAGTTTGTAAAAGAGCTGGTATTGGGGTTCTAGTTTTGGAGGAAGAATGGATGTCTAATTTTAGGAAGAAAAATTGCAAGAATGGACGATAGGTACTAGCAATCCTCTCGAAAATTATTATATGGTTTCGCACCTGCTAAAAATGTCTTATCTAAGTTCTAATCACTATCCTCTAGGTCTGAACTTTGTGACATTCGATAGATGTGGAAGTTATTAAGTATTCCCCATCTTTGCGCATAGCAAAGCAAAATTAATTGTCAAGTAGATTTTCATGTTTTGTTCTTTTTCGGGTAGACGGAGAATACATGCAACTTAGAATTTGATATCAGGTGCTGATTCATTATGCATGGCTTCACCATTGGGGATCTCGAATTTTCGCTGTCGAATGTAAAGGGTGACCAGCCTTTCTAAATGTACATAAGTTGGCCAACAAATGTTAGTGTTTCGCCGGTTTTGTTCCCACAACGAAATATCTTTCATCAAAAGTCGTTTCTCTATTTTTATTTAGAAAGGACAAGGGTTCTATGCTAATTCTGGAAAGGGGATATCAAATGCAAAGTGAATATCAAATTTCCAACTTTGACAACACCGTATAACATTAGAACAAACTGAAATCCAATCTGATAATGGACTCACTGACTCTGCGGTTAAGTTCGAACTTTTGGCTGATTTCAAGAAATGGGTTTGTCGATTCTTGCAGGGATTGAGGCCGCTTCGCTGCTTTTCTGGGGTAGTTTGTGGGGAAATTTCACATTTTGACACTGTCTCTCGCTGTGTGGTACCTTTGCCGTTGCCACTGTCTTGATTCAATGCGATGGTGTTGTCTTTCGCAATCATTCGGAGGCGTATTGCTTGAAAGTCTCTTTCGAGGGGACTGTTCACACCTAATTCCACTGTTGCATTCAGTTCGAGTCAGTTTAGACTTTAGGATCCCTTTTGAGTATCTTGATTTCCCCTCGGAAAAGAGAACAAGATGTCGTCTTCGAATCCAAATGAGCCGTTGATCCAAGAGTCCTCTTCTAGGACGCTCCCTCACTTCAAGCAATCGGTGAAACTGAAGTATGTGAAGATGGATATCATTATCTAATAACCCATGGAATGTACCTCTTCTTGACCCCTCCCGTTGTTATCATCGCTGCACAACTCTCCACATTCTCGATCCAGGACCTCTGTGACCTTGGGGATCATCTGCGGTTCAGTCTCGTCGCGGTGATCCTATGTTCGACCCTTCTCGTGTTCCTGTCTACCCTTTACTTCCCCTTTACTTCCTCACACAGCCTCGACCTGTTCATCAAGTCAATTTCTCTTGTTATAAGCTGGACAATGAAAGGAAATGCACTAGGCAGATTTTCACGAAGAGGTCACAATCGGTGGGTACATTCACTGAAGAGAATCTTGAGTTTCAAAGGAAGATTTTTGAGAGGGCGGGACTAGGGGAGTAAACTTATCTTCCAGAGACTCTTCTTACAGTACCTCCGAACCCCTGTATAGCAGAAGCAAGAAAGGAGGCCGAGATGGTAAAGTTTGGCGCTCTTGATAAACTGCTTGAGAAGACATCTTCGAAACCAAAAGACATTGGGATCCTCATTGTCAATCGTAGCTTGTTCAACCCAACCCCATCTCTATCTGCAATGGTCATCAATCATTACAAGTTGAAAGGGAATATCATCAGCTATAAGCTCAGTGGAATGCGGCGCTAGTTTGATTTCGATTGACCTGGCCAAGGACCTCCTCCAAGTGCATCCAAATTCTTATGCCTTGGTCATTAGCATGGAGAACATAACTCTAAACTGGTACTTTGGAAATGAGAGATCAATGCTCGTGTCGAATTGCTTATTCAGGATGGGAGGAGCTACAATTTTGCTATCCAACAAAACATCCGATTGCTGGCGCTCCAAGTACAAATTGGTGCACACGTTTCGGACCCACAAAGGCGCAGATAATAAGTGCTTCTCTTGTGCAACTCAAAAGGAGGATCCTACGGAAAGGATCGGAGTTTCTCTATCCAAAGATTTGACCAGCGGTGCTCAATGAACTAGAGAAGAATCTGCAGCTTTCTGATTGGCACATGGAACCTTCGAGAATGACCCTTAACCAGTTCGGCAACACATCGAGTAGCTCTCTTTGGTATGAACTCCCTTACAGGGAAGCCAAAGGAAGGATCAAGAAAGGGGAAAGGACATGGCAGATAGCTTTTAGTTTGGGATTTAAGTGCAACAGTGCTGTTTGGAAGTCTTCGCACCGTGAATCCCACAAAGAGAAGAATCCATGGATGGACGAGATCCATAAGTTTCCATCGGAAGTCCCGAATTGCTCGGCCATCTAGAGTTCAAAGGTAACTTGATTTGTTTCTAGCCTAGTGGAAGTTTGCTAATTTCAATAGTTAACTGTGAAAGCTTTTGAGATGCAATTCCTTTAGCTTGATATTAGAGAGAGGGAAGTACATTATTGAACCCTCTGTGTATTGGTTGTTACAGCTAGAGCTGAACTCTGGGAAAATGGATGGTGGCTTAGGAGTTATTCCAATATCTATAGTTCATCATTCCCTTTTAGCATCTCTTACCAATCAGTATTTTGAGCCCTCTTTGGAGTCCTGAACGTTTGACTGATCTTTAAGGCATGAAATGTTTCTTCTTCTATCTATCTGATTGTCTCAAACTAATTAGCACTATACTAACACATGACACGCGATACGACACGTCGACACGTCATTTTAATAATTATTTCAATCAAATTGATTTGATTCAAATTTACAAATAAATAAATATAAAAAAGAGCATAGAATAAACTTACATTAAAAGCATTAATCCACCATTTGTTGATATTATTCATTGTTTCAATTTGACAAATTCAACTATATTCTATTGCAATAATCCATAAAACTTGAAGGGGGAAAAAACAATCTACATTACACTAATAAATTTAACATGTAACAATAAGTAAAAAAAAAAAAAAATCTACATTTCACCAGCAAATATAACAAGAAATCTTTCTTTGCCCCTTTATTATTATTTTTTATATATATTTTTTTACATATTTACATTTTGACTCCTCATTTATTGAAAGTTTTTAAATTGCCCAATGCGTATTAAAATCACGTGTCAGAAATTCCAAACTTGTGTGTCAGGAGAGTTGACTATGTGTGGGATTTTCCGAAATCCTATTGACCACATGTCGAAATGTGACGGATTTTCCGACACCTGTTGGCCGTGTGTCGGAATAAGTCGGAGTGTCGGACATGACACGAAGGCTCTCAGAAAATGTTGTTGCTTCCTTAATCTGAAACTAGTTGGTCACCAGTAAGTGTCTTAAACCATCCAGATGCATTTCTACTTGTGAGAGCTCATTTGCATCGGAAGAAGCATGTATTGAAAAAGACCAGATTCAACTCATCACTACCTAAATCAACCACTTCTCAAGGGAGATTTTGCGGAACGAGAGGTAAAATATTCACTAACCTTAGCCACCTTCAAATGAAACATCGATTAGTGGTCCGACTTTTCTGGGCATTTTACTAGCTTCTGTTGCGTAGCATGATCTCTGTGTTTGTCCGCGTTCGACGTGATCGTAGATGCTCACTGGAAATTCTCCTTCTCACATGGATCTCATCTGTTTGTCAAACACAGGAATGCGAAAGGTGGGAGCAAATATTCGGGAAACCTTTCTAGACGGAGAATTCTATCTCTAGGCTATTTTTGACCAGCGGAGAGGTGTTAATTGTCAGGCGGATTCTCATGTGTGTTAATTGTCAGGCGGATTCTCATGTTACTGTTCTTTTCCATGGAGATGGAGAATCTAACTTAGGATTTGCTATTGAGCGTTGAATCGTTAAATGCCGGCTTCACCATCCGATATCCCGAATCTTCACCGTTGAATGTATAATCCCGGTCCTTTACGATAGCTTTTTATGAGTGCGAACGTGCCTATTATGTGCCGAATCAAGGTAAAGGGTGACGAGCCTTTCCGAATGTTCTGGCCAACAAAGGTCAAGAGGATTCCAAAGACGTTATTCCTCATCTGACTATTTTCTTTTTGTGCATAAACGGGATTCGGGCCTACTTCGCCCTCCACTAGAATATTTGCTTGACGACGCCAACGAAGCACCCATTGCCCACAGCAGCCTTGCAAGGTGCATGTGGGGAAGTTCAAGACTGGCGATACACTTGAACCCAGGGTCTTTGATTGCTCGATCAATCACCTGGCTTGGTTACTGTGGGATTAGGTAAAGGGCTTTCATTTGTACGTAGTGGTCAAGCTCAAACACAAGCTGATCGACCACCAGAGCAAGATTTTCATGGAGACATCGTCATTGTAAAAGGATATCAGAATTCTTTAACCTTGGAATACTTGATTTTTCTACTAAATTCAATTTTAGGATGTGTTTATTTCAGGGAAAAGTTTCATGATAAAAGAAGATATTTTTCGAAAAATCATTTTCTAGGAATATGTTTTCCTCTTTTCAAGTTAGGGAATACATTTTTCCTAACTTTAAGCATGCATTACTTTTTAGTGTAAATGGTTGTCCGTTGGCTATTTATTTTCAACAAACCAGATGTGTTATAGTCCAAAAATAAATATGCAAAAAATTCTCACTCAAACAAACATACCCTAACTGATACGTGCCCTCCTCCTTTTTATATTAGCACTTAAGTTATGAATAAAGCCTAATTAGGGACATCAATTATAATACCAATGTAATAAATCATATAGCTGGCAACTGTGGACGATCTGTGCAAGTTATGGACCTGGGAAAAGAACGGAGAAGAATAAAAGGAAGCCTTTTCCCAACCACGTGCACAATTACACGCACATGGGTTCGAAATTTCGATCAAACCGAGATTCAATAAGAGTTGTAATTCTCTACGTTCCTGAAAGTCTCCGAAAGAATTCGATACAGGACGAATCTTGTTCTCTTCTAATCTTCTACAACGCCTGGTCTTTTCTCGCGCCTGCTTCTTTTGATTGATCAGGACAGACATATTCTCGTTTTCTCGCGACCTTGTCGCGTTCTAGAAATATCAACCGAAACCCTCGTCACGAAGCAAAGCCAGCCACGCGTTTGCTTTGGTAATTTGAAAGATAAAAAATTCTTGTTTACACATTCTTCGTCACAGGAAAGGAATTCTGAGATACCAATGGGTATATGTACAGCAACAAAGTAGCTCCGCAAGAATACTCATATACGAAAATGTTGAATTGTTGATCCAATTTCTGGAAACTTCAAGATTGATATTAGCTAGAAAAAACAAGAAAAATCCTTAAAAAATAAAATCTAAGCACAAATGTAGAAGTCTCTAGAAGAAGAGTAGCTAAACTATAATCTAGAATTTCCTAGATGAAGCCTACATGGATAGCATTCTTCATAAATCTAGAATGTTGTACTTAGTTGGCAGAGCACCCTATAAATAGGAAAGGGGAAGCATAGAAGAACAACAAAAGGTAAGCAAGCTCCTCCCCTTCCTTTGTACTACAACTAAATTAAAAAGGCTTTCTTTTGTTCCTTGTACTTTTCTTCTGCCACTCTCTTTTACACATTTTTATCATTGCGTTGCCTTTGCCCATTTATTCTTAGTTCTTTTGCTCTATTGATAATTCACATACAAAACACTCCCTTGTACACACATTAACACATGCTTCCGCAAATACCAACAGAAAAGAACATTGTGCGATCTATGCAGATACTGTAGCTCTATCTCTACATAGGTGTATGTACCTATAACGTAACGTACTCACGGACAAACAAAAAAAACATTCGGCTGACTGTAAAAGCGGGATCTGATCTTTCCTTGGATTCATAGTTTGGCCTATTGCTTTAATTTGCTTGGTTTTGACGTAGCGTTTGCCATTGACGATCGAAATAGCGATTAGGCGATATGCTATGGGAGAGCATGTGACCAAGAAAGCTGGGAAGGGTTTTCGTGAGGAGGATCACTTGAAGTGATGATGAAGAGAAGTGATATTGACCCGTGATTCACAAAATGATAACTGGCTAATCGACTGCAGTTTTTCTCCCTACGTTTGACCTCATCATGCCTATTACATTATTTTCCAAGCCGAGAACTCTAAGAAACCATTTCCTAACTTAGATTCTAGTGTCAGGAAGCTAATATATAGAAAGAAAATGCCAACGGTAGTACACAAAAACGCCTATAGTCCACCTACCTCGGGTAAACGCCAGACCTGTGTGACTTTACAAGGGTGGCCTCAAAGGTTTGCTCTGAGAGAAAACATGAATTCGAATCAAAATCCATCACATTCAGATCAAGCATTTGATCACCTGATCAAGCTGAATCAATTACCCTTTTATTGTTGAATCTAGTTTGGAAGAAATGTGGCATTGTGGGTCTATTTTTGGTGGGAGAAGGGACGTCTAATTTTAGAAAGGATAAGGGCAATAATGAATGATTGGTGCTGGCAATCCTCTCGAAAGTTATTATAGGGTTTCATGCCTGCTAAAAATGTCTGATCTAAATTCTAACCACTAACCTCTAGGTCTGGACTTTGTGACTTTCGAGAGATGTGAAAGTTATTAAGTATTCCCAATCTTTGCTTGTAGATTTTCATGTTCTGTTCTTTTTTATGTAGATGGAGAATATAGGAAACTTAGGGTTTGATTACGGGTGTGGATTCATTATGCGTAGCTTCAAATCTTCGTCATCGAATGTAAATGGTGAGGAGCCTTTTCTAAATGTACATTAGCTGGCCAACAAATGTTAAGAGACTTCCAAAAACAAGTTATTCCCTATTTGACTGATTTCTTTTTGGAGAATTACCGAAAAAAGTCCTAAACTTATTACAATTGTGTCAATTCAGTCCTAAACTTTTTTTTAGCCAATTTTGTCCTAAAACTTTTACAATTGTGCCAATTCAATCCATCCAACCAAAATTGGCCAGCCGGCGTTGACGTGGACGTCGGCTGGGGACAGCTGACCGGCAAACAATTTTTTAATTTTTTTCTCCACCTTTTTCTTCCTCTAGTCGACTGGCACCGACCAGAAGCGAGGCCCAGCGAGGCTAACCTCGCTGGCCACTAGCAAGGCTCGCCCTCGCCAGCCACTAGCGAACGCAAGCCTCGCCCAGCAACGGCGAGGCCACCGTTGCCCAGCCAAGGTGAGGCTCGGCCTCGCCCAACCATGGCGAGGTCGAGCCTCGCTAGATCTAGCGAGAGCAGCCTCACCCAGCGATGGCGAGGCCACCCTCGCCTAGCTAAGGCGAGGCTCGGCCTCGGCCTCACCTTGCCATGGTGAGGTCGAGCCTCGCTAGATTTGGTAATAGCGGCCTCGTCGTCTCAAGGCAAGGCTCGCTTTCACTAGTGGCCAGCGGGGGCGAGGCTCGCTTTCACCAGTGGCGACAGGGGGCAAGCCTCGCCTAGCGACTGCGAGGCTGCCGTCGCCCAGCCATGGTGAGGTCGAGCCTCGCCAGATCTGGCGACGACGGCCTCGCCTTCACTAGTGGCTTGGCATAGGTGAGCCTCGCGCCCAGCCATGGTGAGGTCGAGCCTCGCCAGATCTGGCGACGACGGCCTCGCCTTCACTAGTGGCTTGGCAAAGGCGAGCCTCACCCAGTGACGGCGGCCTCGCCAACCACTGGCAAGGCTGTCGTCGCCAAATCTGGCGAGGCTACCATCACCACATCTGGTGAGGCTCAACCTCGCCATGGCTGGGCGACGGCGGCCTCACCATCATTGGGCGAGGCTCGCCTTTGCCCGGGCCGTGGGGGCGAGCCTTGCCAACCCTTGCCTCTGGCCGACGCTGGTGGCCAGAGAAAGAAGAAGGTGGAGAAAAAAAAATTTAAAAAATTTAAAAAATTATTTAAAAAATTATTCACCGACCAACTGTCCCTGTCCGACGTCCACGTCAACACCAGTGGGCCAATTTTGGCCAGATGGACTGAATTCGCACAATTGTAAAAGGTTTAGGACTAAATTGGTCAAAAAAAAAATTAAGTTTATGACTAAATTGGCACAATTGTAATAGGTTTAGGACTTTTTTTAGTAATTCTCCTGTTTTCTTTTTTGTGCATAAATGGGATGGGGCCTACTTTGCCCGCTGCTAGAACATTCACTTGACGACGCCAACGAAGCACCCATTGCCCACTAAGCAAGCCTGTAATTGCAGCCCCACAAGGTATGAGTAGGGAAGTGCGAGATTGGCGATATACCGTAGCCTAGAGTCTTTTGATCGCTCGATCGATCACCTGGTCGATTACTATGGGATTGGGTATAGGGCTTGCATTTGTAATTTTGTATGCAGTAGTCAAAGTCAAACACAATCTAATCAACCATTAGAGCAAGATTTTGATGGAGACATCATAATTGTAAAAGGATAGCAAAATTCTTTGAAGTTAGGATCCTTGACTTATCAACAAAATTCAATTTTAAAGTGCATTTGTTTTGGAAAAAAATTCATGATAAAGGAAATTGTCTTTTGGGATATCATCTTATAAGACAATGTTATCTTCTTTGCAAGTTATGGAATTCATTTTTTTAACTTTAAGCATGCATTTTTTTCTCTAACCATAAATGATTTTCTATTGATTGATCATTTTCAACAAACCAAATGTATAAAAGTATGTAAGTCTAATTCACGGAAAGTTCTTTTATTCAAACAAACACACCTTAACCGATACATGTTCCCCTTTTGTCCTTTGCATTTTTTTTTGGGATTTTTTTCATCTTCCTTGGCCAAAAGTTATATTGCCAATATGAAGGCTTTAGTTTCTATATGAATACGCTCAAGTTATGAATAAACCCTAAATTAGGGGTATTGGTTCTAATACCAATGTAATAGATCATATAGCTAACATCGATATTTCTAGCAATATAAATTCATTTTAGGGTGTGTTTATTTAAGGGAAAACTTCTTGATAAAGGAAAATAATTTCAAAAAATGGTTAGTTTTTCTTTGGTTGTTGATATGTGACCAAAATCATTTTCTTGTGTTTAGATCTTATTCAGAAAATGCTTTCAATCTCATGACTTTATCACAAACAAAAATAAAAAATAAAAAATTCTTTTTTTCTTTTCTTTTATTTTCTTTTTCCTTTTCCTTCCATTGGTCATTAGGCCTCGATGACGATCACAACCTAGAGCTTGCCTAGATTTGGCAAACCCCAAGCTCGCCAGCTAGTGTTATGACCGTTCACTACGTTTCAGCCATCACTAAGGCAAAGAGCCGGTAGAGAAAGGAGGAGGAAGAAGGAGAAAGGAAAAGAATAAAAAAAAAAAATAGAGAAAAGAAGAAAAGGAAACAATAAAAAAAATTAAAAAAATCATTTTTTATAAAAATAATTAAAATCGATTTTTTTAAAAATATTTTTATAAGAACAAATGTTTCATTAACTAATAACTCGAGCTTGAGCTTGGCACCTAGGACCTACGCACGGTCATTGTAGACCCAAGCTTAAGGATTGGTACCAAGGCTCGAGTGTTGAGGACCCAAGCATTGACGTTTATGAGCTAGAGCATGGGTATGGGCACTGGAGGTTGGGGCCCAACTTGGATGGACTCGGGTGTGGGCACCATGGGCCTAGGCTCAAGCACCAAGGTCTCAAGCTTGGCCTTGATGGACCTAGGCCTAGCCACTAGGAGACTTGGACCTAAACGCAGGGACCCGGGAATCAACGTTGAGATTTTTGTGCCTAAGCGTAAAATTTTGGGTTCAAGCGTCAATATCTTATTTTGGTAAGAAAACATTTTCAATTGACTCACTTTCCCGAGTGAACCAAACGCTAGAAAATGATTTTCGCGAAACAAATGAACCGTTAGAATGTGTTTGTTTTAATCAAATTTCATGATACATGAAAATATTCTCCATGGAAATTATCTTCAAGTAAAATAGTTAGCTTTCAATTGTTTGGTGATTAATGAAAAGTAAATTCCTTTTTGCCAAAATTAGAAGTTGTTTTCCCCATTTAAAATTGTTGTTTTCGTTTCATGGAAAGCATTTTTTGTAAATCAATTAGTTTTCTATCATCAAAACACTGGAAAGTCAAAAACAATTTTTTAGAGATAGTTTTCCTTCAAACAAATAGACCCTTGATATTGATGTGTGAAATGAACTCAATTATAGTAACATCATATACATGCCTTCAGTCGTTGTGACTTGCGTTATAGTTGGCGGACATTGTTGGAGTGAGTGGTAAGGGAACAAATATATATGATATCAGCTTGTATAATAATTAATTACAATGCATCTAATCTTGCTGTCGAAGTATACAATATGTCTAAGGTATCAATCTGGTCTCGAGAACCCTACCTTGCTTTGTTTCCATAGTATCGTCTTGATCACTTCAAACCCTGCGTGTAAATCACACAACAGTCACCAAAATTTCTCAAAATCGAGATAAATCTATGGACAAATTGCAAGCAAAATAATGACCAATAGTCTGATCAAAGAACCAGCTACTTACTGTATGAATTCGACGTTGACGGACGACGCAGATGGATTTGCAATGGCCTCGAACGCAGTCTTTGACAGGACAATGGTGGCACGGTCCGACGAGGACCGGGAGACTGCGCTGAGTGCCCGGTCAACAATCCTGACCTGGACCAACTGGGCCGGGTTGCAGGTCTTTGGCCGATCGGCACTTATGCACCTGACCCAATATTGCCTCCCGCAGGCAGCACCGTTGTCCCAAATCCCTTCCCCAGCAGCTGCAAACAGGAAGCTCGAGGGGAACTGCAACGGGTCATACCCGAAGCAAGCGGTCGCTGTGATCATATTACCCGTAACATATCAATGTTTAGACAAAGATGATATCATGTTAACACGGCCTGGTGATAGACTGCAAATTATGAGCCGGTTCGATAGCTTCTATACTTACGTGTGTACGGAGGATCATAGTGACCGGCGGTGCCAACATCTGCATTAGATTGCTGCAACAATAGCATGGTGAGGACGAGAATTGATGAGAGACGGACGAGTTGTCGCAATTCTGACATTGGGGAGAGCCAACCTGCAGAGAGTTTGGAAACATTGATTGTCTACTACATATGATGGAAAGATTACAAGCGACAGTTGATGGGTTATTGTTGCTTGAGATGGACGATACACACAAGGTGTACGAGGCACGTAGGTGGAAAGTTAAACAAGGAATTAAGCCTGCAAACAAGGAGAAGAATAAAACCAAAGCTTCTTTTTTAACCACATGCACATAATTTTACGCATAATTAGGTCGTAGATTATCGTTTCTAGGAACCTTATCGCGTTCTGGAAATACCAGCCGAAGGAGACGAAACCCTCGACGTGACGCGATGCCAAACGCACTTGCGTAGAGCCAATCAAGTCAGCCTACCGGACAATGACATATGCAGCTGCATAGCAGTTTCGCTCTAGGCTTCCTTATTACTCAAAAGAATACTACTACTAGCACGTGAAAAGAATGATATGCGATATATGCAGATACTATCTCTATATGAAAATATGAGAAAATATTGGTACCGCATGGATTCCACCCTATCAAAATCCTACTCCGCTCACCGGACGACACGTGTTGTCCGGGCCCCACCATGCCAGAACCTCTAAAACTCTCTCACCGCCTCGCCTCTCTCTTCCCTCTCTTCTTTTTTCCTTTGTTTTTTCTTGTTCCCTTTCACAGCCTTCTTTCTCTCTCTCCTCAGCCTGGCCCCTTTTCCCCTCTCCGACCTCAACCTGAAGCCCGACCTCAGACCTGCCGCCGCCTCCGGCACATCGCCTCCATCTTCACCCACTCCATCTCCGACCTTTAGCGCTGCTGCCTCGTGTCCAACTCCTCCGGCGCCCTCTGCGTCGGCGCCCACGTCAGCCAGGAGGTGGAGGCCCCATGCTGCGTCGACGAACCACATCGCCATCTCCGCCTCGTTCGTTGCCTAAGCCAACCTGATTGACCTAGAATCAACTCAGATTCGAGGTCGACCTTAGATCCAAGTTCTAAGGCGCAAGTTCGCTGGCCGAACTCGAACTCGACGACGAAGGATTGAAACGGAAACGACGTGGTGGATGAAGACGTCAGTGAGGTGGTGGTGGGGGGAGGGGACGCACGCCTGCTGTTGTCCCCATAGAAGTGACAAAGGAAAAAAAGAAGAGAGGGACGAGAGAGGCAAGGCGGTGAAAGAGAACCAGAGGGTTCCGGCGCGGTGAACACGCCCCGCCTGATAAGTGGACTAGGATTTTGATAGGGTGAAATACAAGGGGTACTCCATATGTTCATATTTTCTCATTAATAACTAGATCTCTACGAAGTATGTGTACGTGTAACGTGAGCGTACTGGCGGACGAACGAAAAGACATTTCGCTGCCTGTGAAGGAGGCATTCGATCTTCTGTGAGATTCCCGTCTTGGCCTATCCGTCTAGGTTGCTTGGTCTTGAGGTAGCGTTTGACGTTGGCGATCGAACAATGATGACGTCATACGCAATAGCCAAAATGGGAGAGCATGAAGAACGAGAAAGTGGGAAGGGTTTCGTCGGGAGGATCGCTTGACGTGATGATGAAGAGAAGTGAGATTGATGCGTGATTTGCAGGATGATGACTGGCTAATCGACCGCAGTTTCTTCTCCATGCTTTTGACTCATCATGCCTGTTTACGTTCTCTTCCAAGTTGATAAGTCTAGGAAGTCATTTCCTAACTAAGATTCTGGTGTCAGCAAGCTTATGTATAGAAAATGCCCTCGTTAGTAAGCTCCCTATAGTCCACCTACCTCGGGTATGGCCTGGCCCCATGTAACTTTACCAGGGGTGGCGTCGAAGGTTGCTCTAAGGGGAAAACTAGAATTTGAATCAAAATCCGTCACATCCAGATGAAGCATTCAACCACCTGATCTCAATTACCCTTTTTTTTTTTTGTACGAATCTATTTTGCGAAAAAGAAACTCACATTGTGGGTCTAACTTTGGAGCGAGAATGATTGTCTAATTTTGGGAAGAAAAAAAGGTGGGAACAAGCGTTCGATGCTAGCAACCCTCTTGAAAGTTATTATAGGATTTCACACGAGTTCTAACCACCACCCCCTGAAGGTCTAAACTTTATGACTTGAAGGGATGTGAAAGTTATTAGGTGCTCCCTACCTTTGCATGTGGGTCACGCATGTTCTATAAGTTCATGTGAAAAAAAAATCACTTCATTATATTATTCACAAGGACCACTATTGCAAATGACTCATAACATGTAATTACTATAGAAAGAAAAGATGGAAAAATGATCCTTAAGACATATCGATTAAGCCAGCCCCGGACAAATCCCTAGAGTTAGAGAGCAGAGAAATAAATAAAAAAAAATTATGAAGCGGGATGAGAGGGTTTACCTGCTTGATTTGGGAGAGAGCTCTCAAAATCTCCAAGTTAAGGACAATGCTTTTTGCCTTTTTTTTTACCAGGCTCTTGACATGCTTGTGAGAGACCATGCATTCATATTTATACGGGTTGATTAATGGAACATGTCTCCTAGAATTCCCCGTACGTGTGCCGTCTTAAAATTATTTTGTTAATCTCATGATAATAAAAAAAAAAAAAGCCAACAAGATGAGAACTAAGGTTTATTATAGCTGAATTTTCTTAGATTCACCACATTCTAGATAAATTAAATTTTCACAAGCACGCACATAATCAATCACACTACACACATAAAATAAATTGAATCATAGTATTTCAGGAAAGAGCAATGTTAGGAATACTAAAACTCGTTTACCAAATTAGTTTATGAAGTGATGCAATGCTCCATAAGTTGTTTAACTTCAGTAGGCGGGTGTCCCCATGTCTAGCATTATTGTCCTAATGAAAATGCTTCTTTTATTCGGGTTAGACCTTTTCCCTACACGTGACATTGATTTCGGCTAAGTAAGCAGCAGGCCAGCGAAATCTAGCTGTGTAAGAGCCGGATTAAGACGTGGGATAATCAAAACAAGCAGATCTCAGTCTTCCATTTGGACAAAAACTATTTCTAATCTCGCCATTTAATGATGGGTGCGTTGCCGTCTTCTATTCGATTCCAGACAATAATCCAATTCAATCACTTCAGCAACCCAAGGAACTGGTCTTGGTACATGCCTTGTTTTCCATGACTCTTTGCAGCCATGGTTTGGAATCATTAGAGCATTTCGACGCTTTGGCTCTGGTGGTGAACTCTTCTGTTAGAAATAGTCGATAGACGGCGGACCAGGTTGGAGGAAACCGTGTCTCGAAATGACGAATTATGCGTTGTGGGCATCGCCCGCGTGAAAATTAAATTCATGTGTGCCGTGTGCATGTTTACAGCCAGTCAAATCGGACGATAAGGTTGGAAGGAAAACATCAACGTCATATTTCTAGAAGGATGAAGTTTGATGATTTCATATAATAATTAATGCAAGCATGTTCTGTCGTGATTATATTTATGGTGGTGTGGTCAGATTAACATCATGCATATTGAAGCATCAATTTGCCATGATATTCATAAGTAAAAGGTAATTTTCTCATGCACCAATTCAACAATATTAAGGCTCCATTTTGTTTGGCGAAAAATGAATTATTTGAAAAACATTTTCCTAAAAATGATTATTGGTATCACATGAAATAATTAGTCAATGAAAATAGTTTCATTATCGATAACAATTTATCTCTAAACATTTTTATGGATGAAAAAGAAAATCATTTGTTCACTTTTTATTTGAATTGAACCACTCAAAAACCTTTCAAAAATATAAATTAATAATATGTAGAATCGTATCTAACATTTTTTTTTTTGTAATTTTCGATATTTAAAATATTTTTTTCCGGCCAATACCCAAAACAGGACCTTACTTTTTACAGCCGAGATTTATTGAAAAAAAAAAATCCCCCAAACTCCCAAAAATAAAGAACTCAACCGATTGCTCTTGAGGCAAAAGGAACATAACTTTGGATATGTTTCAAAAATGACCCTCATTACAATTTCTTCCGCTATCCCGGTCACACCGCCACGTCCCTCAAGAATTCGATTCTAGATCCTCACAATCGCGTTCGCGCCATGTTAGATATTCGAGGAATCGAGGATCAACAGCTCGATCGCCATAGGACTAGAGGCCCTTTTATTTTTATTATTTTCAATTTCGGGCACCAAGTCTCATGTTCATGTCGAAGAATAAAAAGGTACAAAACAGTAATGATGATGACAATGATGATTTAACCCTAAGGAAAGAAGAGAGGAACCGAAATGTAATTCACCAACGTACCTGCTGAATTCACCAGAGAGACGGAATGAAATCTGCCCTAGTCGAAGCCCTTTTCTGCAAAGTTCTTTCGACAGATCGACGAGCTCTGATCCCGGACGAAGGGCGGCGCTAGCTTTTCCTGGAAATTCCCGATGTTCACGAACTAAGAACAGACATTCTAGGATCATATATACGTGCACGATCGCAGACGCAGCTTGTGCATGAGTAATTGCCCACCTCCGCACGTTAACGTGTTTTTGTAACGTCTGGCAGGAATTGTCTTTGGGTTCTCTATGAAGCAACATTGCCCCTAAGCAAAAGAGACATTGATTGTCGGCAAAAGAATGAATTGACACTCCTTATTAAGCGATCTTGTCTTTGACCTTCTAAGCAAACATAAAAATACCACAATTTTCACATGGCGCTCACTTGAGTGCAATAACCTTTTTTTTTTTATTCCTAATCACCCAATTAATGTTTGACTTTTCAATCGATCACTTAGGTGACACAATTTTTCTTTAAAACGTTAATCACAAATATTTTGCCATGTCAGATTTTCATCACTTGATTGAATATTTTTAAAATGTTAATTCAATCATGTGATTGAAAATTATGACATTTAAATAAACGTTTTTTAGGAGTCATGACACTCAAATGATCAAATAAAAAGTTATGACACTCAAATGGGTTCCGTACAAAAGTTACGACATTTGTGATACTTTTCTCCCTTAAAATGGGAATTTGGCATTGATTTGGAAAGTCGAATCAATCGCATTGCTTGTTTGTTCCACCAAGTGTTGATTACTTAACTAAAGAAAGATAATTGTATGGTAGCATATGAGAAAGATAATTGTATGGTAGCATATGAGATACCAAAAGGGAAATTTCGAGTTGGTTTTCAGGTAGATTAGAAAGATACTATGTTCTTCATTTAATCAACACATGTCAAGTTTTTTACTCGAGGAGGTATGCCAACATGACGTCTTTGAGCCCATTCATAGTGTGATCATATATAGATTCTAACTAATTTTCCGGTGCCAATATAAGATACCGACATGTTTTTTGTAATGCATGTGCATTGTTGACATGATATTCCAAGATCATTTAATCTAATCTAAATTGATCCAATCTAATAAAAATACTTATGAAAGAGGTTCTAGGTTCCGTGTTGGCTTGAGCAACATGCTCGATTTGCACCACGTGCGAATGCTCCCAGGCAATGAGCGAACATCCTCGTTTTCGACAAGCGGCAGTTAATTTTGTTTTACTATATAACTTGCTCATCGTTGTTACAGTCAAGACCAAGCATCAAATGACAATGAGCAAACACCTATATAAACCTTAAGGTATTTGACTTCAAGTTTTTTTTATACTGATTATTCTTAAGACTGCCTTGACCATTTCATAAATACGTATATAAACATTCCGCGATAGTAAACCCTCAACCGGAAGGTATCAATCTGGTCTCCAAAACCCTACTTTGCTTTTCTTCCAAAGTATCATTTTGATCACTTCAAACACTGCATGTAAACCACACAACGATCACCAGGAATTGTCAGAATTGAGATTATTCCACAGACACACAAATTGAAAGCAAAATAATGAACACTAATAGTCCAATCAGAGAAGCAGCTAGGCTACTTACGGTTCGAATTCAATGTTGATGGACTTCGCGGACAGATCTGCAATGGCCTTGTACGCGGTAGTGGACAGGAGTATGGTGGCACCATCCGACGAGGAACGGGAGACCATGTCGAGCGCCCGGTCCACGATCCTGATGTGGATCCACTGGACTGGTCTGCAGGCCTTCGGCCAGTCGCCACCTATGCACCTGACGCTATATTGCCTCCCGCAGGCAGCTCCATTGTCCCAAATCCGTTCGCCAGCAGAGGCAAACAAGAGGCCAGAGGGAAATTGGGATGGATCGTATCCGCAGGTGGTCACTGCGATCGGATTACCCATAACATGTCAGTGTTTAGACAAAGATCAAGTTGTAGTAATGGGGCCCGGTGATATACTGGAAATTAATGGCTAGTTCGACAACATATATGCTTACGGGTGTGTGGAGGATCATAGTAATGGGCGGTGCCGACATTTGCATCGCATCGGCAAAGCAATAGCGCGGCGAGGACAAGGATTGACGAGAGACAGTGAGGGACGAGTTGCTGCAATCGCAACATTGTCAAGAGCCAACCTGCAGAGATTCTGGAAAGGTGGAAAGTTTGCTAACGATGGGTTACCTGCTTGATTTGGGAGAAAGCTCTCAAAATCTCAAACAGACATTCTACGATCATATATACGTGCACGGTCGCAGACGCAGCTTGCGCTTCAGTAATTGCCCGCCTCCGCATGTTAACATGCTTTTGTAACGTCTGGCAAGTGCGAATTGTCTTTGGGTTCTCTATTAAGCAACATTCCGCCTAATCAAAAGAGATATTGATAGTCGGCAAGAGAATGAATTGCAACCCCTTATTAGGGGGAAAATTACCAAAAAAGTCCTAAACCTATTGTAATTGTACCAATTCACTCCTTTTTTTTTTTTGCCAATTTAGTCCTAAACTTTTTATAATTGTGCTTTGATTCAGTCCATGTGGCCAAATTGGCGGCTCGGCCTCGTCAAGGCTGGGGCGGAGGCGGGAGGCGGTCGACCGGCGTGGGGAGAGGGAATCGGGGAAGCCGAGCCGAGGAGACAACCGGACGCTCGACCGAGGCCGGTCCGGGACATCGAAGCCGCTGCATCGGATCGCTTGGCGTGGGACTCGTCTTCTTCGTCGCGGCGCGCAAGGGCGTCCGGGACAACCGGTCTCTCTCTCCCTCCCGCGCAAATGCCCTCGCCGGCCCTGCGCTCCGACGTGGAGAATTAATTAATTAATTAAGTAAACGAATTAAACAAATAATTAATTAATTAATCAATCCCTTTCCCCTTTAAAAAATTAAAAAAAAAAACATAATCTTTATATGTACAATTGGAATACACTAACATATATTTACAATGGATATGTATGAATTTTTGCATCATATGCAAATAGGAGTCGTGACTATAATAGAAATTAAATTTAATCTCATTTAATTTAATTTCAAATTCCTCCAAGCATTGATTAATGGAAATTTGAAGGGCATGGGAGAGAAATACACACAACAAGACACCTAGGTGGGTCGCCAACCACCAAGGGCCAGCCAACAGAGGGCCGAACCGGCCTCCTCCTTTGATGGCCGATCAGATGGGTCGAATTAGCCCGAGCGAGATTTCGAGGTAGGCATCGTAATTGTAAGAAGGATGTTGGGATTCTTTAAATAAAACAAATACTATTCTTGCATCTCGAAAGTAGTCATCTTGGCAAATTTAAAATAAGATTTCACAATTACATAACTACCAATGGCATTGTTGTGCAGCAACAATTAGGATTAATATCACAATAAACTTTAAATTAGTATATCTATAACACATTTACTCAAATTAATTTTGATCAAAAAATCCCAACAGTACTTCCATAACAAATTTACCCTCCGTTGATTTTTGTTAAATTTTACCATTAAATTACTAAGTTGGATGACGCATAATAGTTGACAGTATACCTATTGGTGATTTTTTGTGGTATTAATCCAATTTAATGAAAGTAACATATTAGGATGCATATATGTAAGTGAGTTGTACTAAAGAATTGGTGTGTTGTTGAGCAGTTAATATTTCATAATTAGTACATAACTCATTGGTTTAAACTTTTGAGTGGAGATAAATCCAACTAGATATATTGATGAGTTTAAACTCGAAATCCCTCCTAGCAATCTCTCCAGATGAAGGTATCGGGCTTCTATTATGCTCTCCCAACAAACAGTATCAAAGCTAATGGTTGTAGCTTATGGGCAAGTGTGCATTGTAATGTAGCAATGGGCCCATAAGTTGATATAAAATGATAACTAAATTAAGAATGAGCAGACCTAATACTAAATTCACGCATGAAGGGGAAACTATTAGGATACATGTGTGAGCGAATTGTGTTAGAGAATATCACATTGGATAATTGGTGTATTGTTGGATAGTTAATATATCATAGTTAATGCATAACTTATTAGCTTAAGTTTTTTTCTAATAATTAAAGTGCAAATTTTTCCCTAGGTAAAGGTATTGGGTTTTTGTTATGTGCTCCCAAACATAATGAAGGCGTATTACCAAATTTGGAATAAATTTGTCAAAACTAATTTGAGATTTTTATACTAATAAAAAGTTTTACAAAAGTTTTGAACTTATTATATTTGTGCCAATTTAGTCTTAACTCTTTTAATTGTACTAATTGAGTCGTAAACCTTTGACAATTTATCAATTGTATGACACAACCAGCTAATGTAAACAAATTTATAATTTTATAATATGAATTATTCTTTTTTCTTTCTTTACCTTTTAAACTTTCCAATTTCAATTGAAAATCCATGATATTAATATTAACCATCTTATGTGACACAACCAAAGCTAATGTAAACAAATTCTATAATTTTATAATATCTTTTTGAATTTTTAATTCTTTTTCTTTTCTTTTATTTTCTTTCTTTTTATCTTTTAAAACTTTGAGCCAATGAGATTGCCAACCAACTATCGCCAGCCACAAATGAGGGCTCAACTCCCTCACTTGTTGGCGAAAAAAGGCCATGATACCCTCACTTGGTCTAGGCAAGGCGTCATGGCCCTCGTCACCATGAGTTGCGATGCCTTCACATGCTACAAGAGGGGGCTTTGCGGCCCTCGCCTACATCCTACTAGGGTATCATGGCCCTTGCCTAGACTAGGTGACGATTGTGGTCCTTTCCTAGATCAAGGAAGGGCATAGAGGACCTCACCCTGACCCTACTTGGAGTTGACGGGGGTAGGCCAATGACCTCACCGACCCACAGTTGAAGGGGAAAAAAATAAAAAGAGAGAAAAGAACAAAAAAGATAATGAATAATTGTCCACATCAACACTAGCTATACCACTAGCTATACCACATAGGACGGCCGACATCCTACATGACCTTCATTTATGTTAGCGATTTTTTGGCCAATTGGCTGGATAAACTATATTGACAAATCATTAAAAGGTTCGAGACTCAATTTACACAATTAAAAAGTTCAAAATCAAATTAGCACAAATACAATATATTTCAGACTTTTTTGGTACTTTTCTTGTCAATATGCCTCTAGTTTCTATTTGGACAATTAAGTTATAAATAAACCCAAAATTAGGGGCATTGATTTTAATATTGATATAATAAATCATATAGCTAGCAACTATGTTTCTAGCAATATCAATGCGATCTAATTTTGATGTGACGGACATAGTCTATGTACTTCTCCTCCATTTGTGGCGACTCAAGTTATTGTTGAACGAGTCTACTAGAGTGAGTAGTAAACAGAATAAATATATGAAATTTCAATTTGTATCGTAATTAGTTAGTGCGTATCATCTCTTGTCATCGAAGCATACAATTTACATATGTTTGTGAGCTATACTATTGATATACCCTTTCAATCATCCATGATAATACATCCCTAAAAAGGAAAGTATCAATTTGCTTCCAAAGTATGTTAGGGTTTCATGAATCATGTAAAGGTAAAATTAACAAAAAGAACGCAGCGGAAACAAAAATGATATATTTTATACATGATTCTTCGAAGGTATTGTTCGTGCGTTTTAATCAAAAATTTGAATATAAAAAGGAGTTAAATGAATTACCTCTCGAAACGTGCTTTAAAACAAATCGATTCATATGTTCTTCAGTTCGAGTCCTACAAACATCGGACCTCTAGTTCAAACATATTAACAATAGATGCCGAATGGAAGAGAGAACTTTCAGATAATCACCACTTGATTGTGCTAGCAATCTCGTGAAGCAATTGTCCATATCCTCTATGTATATTAGTCACGGCCTGGATGAGAAAAAAATCATTTTCTTTCTTGCATCTCAAAGACAACAAGAACACTCACAAAACCACATGAACATGCACACACCATTTATCTTTATTTTTCAACAGCCCTTTTTTAACTCTCGTCCCTCAACTGCATTTTTAATAAAAATAAAACCGACCAGCAACGGTTGCTGATCGATGGTCGTCCACCAAAAGCACGAACGTGCATGAGCAAACCGCTCATGCACGATCTTGTGCATGATGGTTAGCGGTTGCTGACCATCCATGCTTTGTGCATAATGGTCAGCAACCCCTCGTGCATGTGCACGAATTTCATGCACATGCATGAAGCTTTAATTTTTTTAATTAATAATTAAGTAAACGAATTAAACAAATAAATAATTAATTAATCAATCTCTTTAAAAAAATTAAAAAGAACATAATTTTTATATGTACAATTGGAATACACTAACATATATTTACAATGGGTATGTATGTGCATCATATGCAAATAGGCTCGTGACTATAATACAAATTAAATTAAATCTCATTTAATTTAATTTCAAATCGACACAATTCGATTACAGTAATTCATCATCCTTATTGTTTATGGTGTGTAACATTCATAGATTCATCACTAAGCTGGTAGTAAGACTTGTACTAACACATTAGTACTCCCAAAATAATTAATTGTCTCGATTAATATTTTAGGCTTTACAAGCCATGATTGACATCTAGCAATATGTCACGGCTACCCAGATAGTATAAATACTTTAATAAACATAATGAACCTATTAGATTTTGCTACAATTTAATTCAATCTCTCTGTCTTACTATGTCCCGATCAAACAAAGACCATGAAATATTTGTCAAGTCATTAATTCGATCATATGCACAAATCTAATTGACATGCATTTTATTTAAAACATAAACAATTTATTCTCAATTATAACCCCGGCCGAGGATTTCAATGCAGTGTCATAATTAGATCGCATAGAACATTATTATTATACTTTGCATGTAACAATGAGACAGATTCCATATTACACACACGTGAAACTTCGTATATGAATGAACTATGACCATCAAGTATAAATACGGATCAACGACCCTGTATTATGTGCACTTGTGAACTATAGTTGTTCAATACACAAATTAACACTGTGCCTCAAGTCTAAGGATTATTTACACAAGACCAAAACATAAACAATTAGACATTGATCACACTAAAAGTTTCCATGTCGCTAATCGTTCCATATGCGTCACGTTCAGTGAACTTGTCTAATACAAACACATGTGTTTTAACTCAGGCATCATAATATCCAATGACATGTGACTCATCATTCCCTTAAGTATCTAATACTTAATGACGAAGTTAAGAACACACCGGTCTCAACAAAATTATTAATATCCACTCAATAATCCATCGACCGTGAACGATTTAAAAAATCAGTCTAATTATGAACCCATCGCATATATTCTTGACATCTCAATAATAGGTCTAGTTGAAACTGATTTTATGAAATCATTCATTGAACAAATGAATGAATACGTCATTGCCATTAATTAAATAATAATAATGAAAGTACAACTGAAATCCATAATATGTAACTATTACATAGTAGCTTTAGGGCATACATCCAACAAAGTATCCCTTAGATTGTTTCAGACCCTGCATGCAAATAGCACGGCAATTACCAAAATTTCTCAAAATTGAGATAAATCTACAAAGACACAAATTGAAGGCAAAATAATGAACGATAGTCCAATCAAAGAAGCGGCTACTTACTGCACGAATTCGACATTGACGGACGAGGCAGATGGATTCGCGATGGCCTCAAACGCGGTCTTGGACAGGATGATGGTGGCACGGTCCGACGAGGATCGGGAGACTGCACTGAGCGCCCGGTCCACGATCCTGACCTGGACCAATTGGGCTGGGTTGCAGGTCTTCGGCCGGTCGGCACTTATGCATCGGACCCAATATTGCCTCCCACAAGCTGCACCGTTGTCCCAAATCCCTTCCCCAGCAGCCGCAAACAGGAAGCTCGAGGGGAACTGCAATGGGTCATACCCAAAGCAAGCAGTCGCTGCGATCATATTACCCACAACGTATCAATGTTTAGACAAAGATGATAGTGTTAACTTGGCCTAGTGATACACTGCAAATTGAGAGCTGATTTGGGAACATCTATACTTACGTGTGTATGGAGGATCGAAGTGACCGGCAGTGCCGACATCTGCATTAGATTGATGCAACAATAGCACGACGAGAATGATAATTGATGAGTGACGGAGGAGTTGTTGCAATTGCGACATTGTGGAGAGCCAACCTGCAGAGTTTAAAAACATTGAACATCTACTACATATGATGAAAAGATTTCAGGCGACAGTTGATTGGTTATTATTGCTTGAGAAGGACGATTCATGCACGGTTTACGAGGTACGTTAGCGGAAAATTAAGAAAGGAATTAAACCTGCAAATAAAGAGAAACTAAGCTTCTTTTTTAACCACATGCACATAATCATATGCATATGGCTTACGATTTCGATCGAACTGAGACTAAATAAGAGTTCAAAGCTCCCGAAATGTTGGAAGTCCATACGAAAGAATCTAGTTCTCTTCTAATTTTCCACGCGCTTGGTCTGTTCCAGCACCCGTTTCTGGACTTTGTTAGGTCGTGATTCTCATTTCTGGAACCCTTTTCGCTTTTTGGAAAATATCATTCCAAACTCTCCACGTGACACGTTGCGACAGCGAACCGAACATAATGTATACAGCTGCAAAGCAGTTTCGCTAGTCTAGGCTTCGTCATTACTCAGAAGAATACTCACATGTGAAAAACTCGACAGGCGATATATCTCTACGAAGGTATGTGAACGTGGAGTGTAAACGTACTGGCGTACGAACGAAAAAAGACGTTTCGCTACTTGTAAAGGAGGGATTCGATCTTCTGTCAGATTCCCATCTTGGCCTATTAGTCTAGTTTGCTTGGCCTCGAGGCAGCGTGTTACGAACAATGATGATGTGAAACGCAATAGCCAATAGGAGAGCATGAAGAACGACAAAATGGGACGGGTTTCGCGGGGAGGATCGCTTGTCGTGCTGATGAAGTGAAGTGATCCTGACGCGTGATTCCCGAGATGATTACTGGCTAATCCACCGCTGTTTTTCTCCATACTATTGACCTCATTCCAAGACTCAGAAACAATTTCCTAACTTCAATTCTGGTGTCAGCAAAGCTTAAATATAGAAAATGCCCACGGTAGAATCAAAACTGACTATAGTCCACCTACCTTGGGTAAGGCTTCACCCCGTAACTTGACAAGGGGTGGCCTCAGAGATTGCTCTGAGGAGAAAACATGAATTCAAATCAAAATCCGTCACACTCTGATCAAGAATTTGAACGCCCGAAAAAACTGAATCAATTACCTTTTTTTTTTTTTTTTATGAATCTGATTTGGGAAAAAGCTGACATTGTGGGTCTATTTTTGGAGGGAGAATAAATGTCTAATTTTAGGAAGAAAAATGGTAGGAACAAGCAATTGGTGTTGGTAGGGTTTCACACCTAATAGAAATGTTGGATCTGAGTTCTAACTACTACCCACGAAGGTCCAGACCGTACCATCATGAGAGCTGTGAAAATAATTAGGTACTTCCCATCTTTGTGCATGGGTCACACATAATTAAAAGGTTTATGCGAAGTGGGTTAACGTAGGGAGGGAGTATAAGAAAAGAAGAGCTCAAGATGGCACATTTGTATATGATTCGTGAGGATCACTATCACAAAAATGATGTATAACATGCAATCACTATAGAAAAGAAGGAGAATGGATGTCTAATTTCAGGAAGAAAAAGAGCATGAATGAGCACTTGATACTAGCAATCCAACCTAAAAGTTATTATAGAATTTCGCGGCTACTAGAAATGTTTGATATAAATTCTTACCATTAGCACAAGGTCTAGAATTTACAGTTTTAAGAGAAGTGAAAGTTATTAAATACTTTCTGTCTTTATGTGGATCGCATGTGATCATATGAAGTACGCTAACATAGGTTGGGAGCATAAAATAAAAGCTTTAAATGGTTGGTTTGTATACGACTCATGAGGACTACTGTCACAAATGATTCATGACGTGGAATCACTATTGCCATTTTATAGTTTTCTATTTTATTTTTTGCTTTGCTTTTTTCCCCCTTTTTTTTTTTTTTTATTCTTTATTCTTTCCTTTCTTTACTTCATCCTTTTGGTCTTCTTCCTCACGAATTTTCCTCTCCGAGCATCTTCTTTTCCCTTTTGTCTTTTTCCACGTTTACACTTTTTTTTTTTTTATTTCTTCTTTCTGCCCATCTTCTTCTTCTTCTTCTTCGATGGTTTCCTCCTACGCCCGAAATTGGCCCCTCCTTCTGATGCCTCCATCGCCGAACGCCTAACCTATTCTCTCACGCCGAGCACTATAAACAAAGCAGCGGCCGAGCTCGTCGCTTGCCGCCACCATCACCTCGTGACATCATTGCCGGCCGGCCCTTCCGAGCCGCGCACCACTTACAACCACCACACCCAGGAAACCAACGGGAGATAAATAAAACACAGCGGACGTGCCCAGACATGGCCCCGTGATGCAAACGACAACTCGCAAACAACAAAAGGTTCATAACATGCAAAACGTACCTATCCGCGTTCAAGAGTACATGGGAATCGGTGATGCACGCGCCTGGGCCGGCTTAGACATATCGTCGAACGTGTGGTGGGCATGAAACGGAGGAACGATATCGACCCTTTTTGGACTCGGACTCAGCGCCAAACTTGAAAAAAAATCATCAAATGGGCATTCAAAATCAACCACATTAGCCCACAGAAGCCCAATACGCGTGTGACTAAACAGGAGGAACAAAACTCAACGTCCTGTCCTACCAAAATAGGGCAGAGCAGCAGGGGTTCACAGGAACGGGCGTTTAAAATGAGAGATCACTACTCGGCTTCGGCAGCGGCGACGGGAGGGTGAACTCGAAATGGATCGAGTGATGACTGGCCGTCCCGCAGTGTTCCCGAAGCGAGATCCTCGAGAAGGAGACGCAACTCGACATAAATCAAAAAGCTACGCACAAGACCTACCTGGTTCGGGGGAAGCACTGCAAGGGCGGCGTTGGACGAACGGACTCTGGCGACGGTCGACCACCCTCTCGAGCTCCCTCGCCGTCTGGTTCTCTCCCTCTCACTCCATTAAAACTCTCCCGAGCTCTTCCAATCTCTCTCCCTCTGTAGCTCGAACCCAAAAGAACCCCCCGACCAAATGAGCGAGCCCCTCTCTTTCAAGGGCGACCGGTAGGCCCGCATGGCCCTTGCCACCACCAACTTACCGGCCGGACTGATCTGACCGCGGTTCACGCCACCATCTGCTCCATGGCGACCCCCTGTCTCCTCTGCTTGTACTCTCTTCTTTTTTCCTTCTTTTTGCGTTAGCGTGGTTGGTATGAGGGGAGGAAGATCACATGCCCGCGGCCAGGTTGAAATAAAAGGAGATGGACCGGCCCAGGCTCAAAAGGGAGAAAAGGAAAAGAGATAGATGGGCGAGCCCACGTATGAAGAAAAATCCTTTACTCGGCCCCATTCGATTTTTTCTTATACCTTTTAATAAAAAATTTTACTTTTCTTTCTTTTTTTTCTTACTTTTTTTTTTATAAAAAATTTCGATTTTTTAATTCTTAAATTCTTAAATTTTTTATTTTAATAATTAGTGATAGTTATGTAAATGCTCCTAATGTCTACGTGTAATGGATTTTAATGAAAACATACACGATACATTTTAATGGAAGTTATTTACTATAATCTTTACTTCTTCTTTTTTTAGCTACTAATTCCTAATTTTGTATGTGATTAAGTCCTAAATAAAATGATAAAATTTGTATCAATAATTACATGTTGTGGACATTGCTCACATGAAAATTCAATTAATGTTAGCCACGCACATGTTTGTAGCCAATCAAATTGGAGATGATTGGAGGGAAAACATCAACATCGAAGGACAAAGTTTAGTGATTTCACGTGACAATGAATGCTAGCATGTTCTGTGGTACTTATATTCATAGTGGTGTGGTCATTCTAACTTGCATATTGCAGCGTCAGTGCATCAATTCAACAAGCCCCTTTTGTTTTGCTAAAAATAAATTATTTGAAAAGCATTTTCTATAAAAATGTTGCATATATCATTTGAAATAATTAGTTGATAAAATTTTTTTTTTCTTATCAAGAAAAATTTATATTTAAACATTTTTATGGACAATAAAAATATTTTTCATATCATTTACTTTTTCTAAGCATTAGCAATTATTTTTAAGAAAAATATTTTTAAATCATTTATTTTATGTGAAACAAACTCATTTTAATGTTCTAATAAAAGTTACCTGCTACTTAATTTGACTTTGTAAATCTTGGGGAACTCCCGTTTGACTTTAATTTGACATGAAACCCACAAAAACCTTCCGTTTTATATACAATTAATAAAATATAGAATTGTATCTAGCTCTTTTTTTTGTAATTTTAAAAATTTAAATACTTTCTTTCCAGCCAATTCCCAAAACGCAACCCAACTATTTACACCTGAGATTCAAAAGAAAAAAAAAATCCCCCAAAGTCCCAAAAATAAAGAACTCAACCTATTATACCGGGCAAAAGCAACACAATCTTTGAAATGTTTCGGAAAAGAAAAAAAGCCAAATCATTCGTCCATGAAACAAAAATAATACTCATTATAAGTTTCTTCCGATCTCGCAGTTAAACCGTCACATATTAGCATACATTGCTCATTATGCTGACATGTCACCGAGCTGCTTGAATTTCATTACAAATAAAACCGATCATGTTTTCGAAAAATAATTATGAACACCAAATCATTAATCATCACTGCTCATATCGCATTATATATTCGAGGAATCGAGGATAAACGGCTTGATGGTTAACAGGGCTAGAGGCCGTTCCTTTCTCAATTTTAGGCACCAAATCTCATGTTCTTGTCGAAGAATAAAAGGTATGAAACAGGGATGACAACGATGATTAACGCTAATGAAAGAAAAGATGGACCGAAATGTAATATGTCTACGTACCCGAAGAATTCACCAGAGAGACAGAACGAGATACGCCCAAGCCTAAGCCCTTTTCTGCAAATTTACTCGACGGATGGACGAGCTCTGATCTTGGATGAAACATAGTTATTTGATTTTTCCTGGAAATTTGGGTATTTACATGGTAGGAACGGAGATTCTGAATCCCTATATATATTGCACGATCAGAGTGCGCCAACGCGCGTTACGTACTTTGTAAAGTTTGGCGTTTGGCGTTTGGCGAGTGTGAATTATCTTTTGGGTCCTCTTTGTTCTTGCTTTCTTCGACTCCATTAAGCAACGTCCTTCCTAAGCAAAAGAGAAGTCGATTGTCCGCAAGAGAACGAATTCAAACCCTTACGAAGTGACCATGTCTTGACCCTTCTAAGCAAACAAGAAATTGGAGGATTTGGCATCGATTTGGTGATTTAGATCAATCACATTGCTCATTTAATTCTCTAATTATAAATTATGCTTTTTATCTCTCCTTTTTAGGGTTCTCTAGTCTCCCTTTCCTTTTCACACAGCTTTCTTCTTCAACCTCCATGGAAGGAGATCTCTCCCTTCCCTCACTTTTTCCTTTTTCTTTGGTTGATTTGGTTCTTTGTTTTTTTTTTCTTATTTTCCTTTCGTTTTGAGGGGTTTTTCTCTTCTAAATTAGTTTAGATCTAGAAGTTTCTTTCTCCCATGTCGAGAAGGTTGCTATCTCAATCTACTTTAGCTTTTAAGATTTTTGTGTATAATTTTGGAGTTTCGCTTTCCTTGGATTTCGTTGGTGTACAAGTCCAATTTTGAAGGAAATTAGAGGGGTTTTGTAAAGGTTTCACACTCATAAGTATCAGATTTATGTGTGTATAACCTTGTTACTTGGGATGACGATGGTGTTAGGATGTTAAACCTAAGCAAGCACTACCAAAAAATAAAGCTATAGTAATAGATGAAGATCTCAATATGTGCTCGTTATTGAAGATGAATTCAGTGATCAATCATCAATTTTAGTTTGAAGAATTCACAAATCTACTCTTTGAGCATGTGACCCCTCACCTTCTTCTAATAATTTATTTTCTTATCTAGAGCTTATTTTGTTTTTTATTTGTCTTAGTTTCCTGTCGAAATCCCTTTTTCTATTGTGTATTGTAGAAAGGGTTAATTCCATAAAAAATCACGAACTTTAAGTGTTGTCCAAAATCTGATACGAACTTTATTTTTTTATTTTAAAAAGCACGAACTTTAGATGTTGTCCCAAATATGGCATAAACTTTATTTTGTTTTAAAAAAAAGCACGAACTTTAGGTGTTGTCCCAAATCTGGCTCGAACTTTATTTGAGACAAAATAAAATAAAGTCTATTACAAATTGGTTTCACATCTCTATTTAACTATAAGATGCACACGTTTTTAATATCTCTCTTTAAGGCAATGTAATCTTCTACTTCCAACCCATCTTCTAACATTACATATAGCTTGCCAATTGTTAATTGATCTAATGGCCCTAGCTATGTGCCTTGTCCCCTGGAACTGAAGCTGCTGAATTATTTTCCCATGAGAATCATCTGTAAAGTTCACCTCATTGGAGGGTAGACTTAAATTTAACACTTCCTCCAAACACTCAAATGCAGCATCATTTTGCTGTGTTGGATGTGGAAATGCTTTCCACGTCGGGTTAACGGAGGGCCAAATTTGGGACACAAGTGAAAGTTTGTGCTTTTTTTTAGATAAAATAAAATTTAGACAAGATTTGGAACAACACATAAAAATTGTGCTTTTTTTTAGACAAAATAAATTTTAGGCCAGATTTTGAACAACACCTAAAGTTCATGCTTTTTTATGGAATTGGCCCTATGTAGAAATGAATGAAATATTTTTTTGGACAAAGAAAAAAAAGAAAACCAAGGAAAGATGATTAAACTGTCAGATCTGAGATATCAAAAAGGGCAAGCAAGTTGGTTTTCGGGTAGTTTAGAAAGATTCTATATTCTTCGTTTAATTAGGTTGACAGATGCTAAGTTCTCCACTGTCGTAGGTATGCCGATATTAGGTACCAATGGATATTATGTGGTGCCTATTTCTTGTTGACGTAATAATTTGAGATAGTCTAATCTGATCTAAGCTAGTAAAATATATCTTAAAGAGGTTCTAGACTCCGTGCCGATTTGAGCCATGCGCTCGATTTGCGTCACATGTGGCACTTCCTGGCCAATGAGCAAACATCTACGATTGGAGACAATGTGGCAGTTAATTTTTGTTTTAGTATCTAACTTGCTTATCATTGTTATAGTCAAGACTGAGCATAAAATGCCATGCGCAAACATCTACATTTAAGACAAAATTTTATAGGGCACGATGCTAAGGACAAAAGTGTTTTTGTGGGGATTTATAGATCTTTGGAAAGATAATCCAAATTGGATTTATCCTTAACATTACTTTAGTTCATAAACAAATAGATAATAGTTTTTACAGCTTCTTTTAAAGAGTGTCCCAAGCACTTTTATTCTAAATGATTAATACTATGAAAACCATAAATAAATACATTTTTGACAAATTTATCTCAAATTAACATTTTTTTTTGTGACCCAAGGAACCTCCGAACGCCGCTTCACGGGGAGAGTAAACCCTAGGGAGACACGTGGGAAACCACCACCCACGTGCCCCGGGTAAGGCGCGGCTAGCACTTAAGCAACGATACTTGGGACCTCTCGTGAAAAGTTCCCTTGCTCAACCACCTACGCCACCACCACGGGTGGTCTCAAATTAACTTTTTGATCATTATAAACTCCAAAGTAGTACACATATTACAAATTTGACCACTAACTAATTTTTTTATCACCAAAAATCCCAAACTAGTATAGTTGAGATTAATTTACTCTCCATTAACATCTATTAAATTGGATTAATAACTAATACACTTGTGACAAATCAAAAAACCTCAAATTAGTACACTCATCAACTGTCTCATGTCATCCAACTCAACAATTTGAAGGTAAAACTCAATGTAAACTAATGGAGTTTAATTTGTCATGGATGTATCGGTTTTTGGTTTTTCATGACTGAAAACTTAATTTATGATAAATTTGTTACAATGAGCCAGTTTGAGTTTTTTTATGATATTAATCTTGTTCTAAAAATAGACCTTTATAGATATCTAGTGCATTTAATTTATTGAGAGGAGCCTTATGAAATAAAAGTTTGAAATTTTGTACGTAATTGAAGAGACTTCAGCACATCTTATGCACTCAACTTTAATAGGATGAGCCTTTTGTTTTAAAGGAAAAGTAAAAATTTACACTTGTGATAAATGAAAGTACAAAACAAATGTATGATATATTTTAAAATATCAACATGAATATTACAGAAATCTTATTACATTAACTAGGGTCTTATATGCATAGGAAAAATGAAGTAGGATTGTGCGATAAATAAAAATAGCTTGAGACGTATGTTAATCTATCATCATTTTTAATGGCTGGTGAATGTCATTAGACTACACATAATGATACCTGTAGGAACCCATCTCTGGTCACTTAAGGTGAGCAACCGCCCTCCTCCTGGGGATTTCTCCTTCCTAATTTGGTAAAGTTAAATCAAATGGATGATAAATTTAGACCCTTCAATGAATGGTTGATGTATTAATTTTTCAAAGACAATTGATCTATGATATAAGTTTAACCCCTACAAGTAGAGCATCCCATCATTTTTACATATTGGTACAAGAAAAGATACCCTAATCGTAATTACTTGCCTCCAAATTGTAAGATTTTATTTTATTTTTCTAAATATCTGATAAAAAATCTATAAAGTAGTCTCTATATTCACTTTTGCAAATTGGATGCCGACAAGATAATCTCTCAAAAGTCACGAGAGATGTCTACAAGTGAAAATTCATAAACCACGATTACTTCATATAAATTAATTTTTTAATTCAGGGATGCTATTGATTTTATCTTAATTGAAATGTGAAGATGAAGAGAGATATTCTCACAAAAATTAAAATAGTTTGTGGGATAACCATATCCAATTCCCTTCAAAATTTTCGATAGTACATTAAGTGATTTAGTTGAAATTTATATAAGTAAAAATTAATTTAAAATTTTAAAACAAACGAAGCCATCGAAAAAGTCTTCAATTCCATTTAGTTCCATGAACATATATTTGCTAAGCCAAGATTGAAATTTATATATCTAAAAAATATTTTAAAAATCTAAAACATATGTAGTTTTTCCTTCCTTTCATGGATAAAGAAATTTTTATCATTTTCCAAAAATTATACATTTTTGGTCATATATAATGAGTATATTGAAAATTTTCTTTTTTTGTTAAGTACAATTAGTAAGTGATAAATAATAAAACAAATGGTCTTTAAAATTTGATTTAATATACAATATAACTCATGAACTTTTAATTTGTTTAATATGCGTCATGAACTTTAATCCAAAATGCAATATCGTTTTAGAATTTTTAATTTATTCGATACAATCCATGAAGTTTTGATAAATATTTGCCGACTATATGAAAACATTCAATGTTATTCCCCGATCTTAAATCAATGGAAGGATAGATTAGACATTCTTATTTAATCCACGAATCAAAGTGACTTGAATAAATTGGAATTTTAGAGACCATCGGTATTATTATCTCTATAATAAAGACAAAAGGCCAAAATTCAGGGGAGCATTTCTTTTTGCAATAGTCTCAATTCTCCAACGATTCTCCATTTTGTCTCCGTCGCCATCACTCGCCGCGGCGATCTTAGAAGCGGCCGGTGGCGGCGGCGACGAGCGGCGGCGGGCGGCGGGCGACGGTTGGCGGTCCGTGAGCAAGAATAAAAAACAAATAAATACAAAAAATAAAAAATTGTACAAAACACATTTCTATTTTTCTTTTCTATTTCAAGAATATAAATTTTGTATAGTTATCAAACGCCTTATTTTACTCAGAAATTGTTCTTAGGAGTAAAAATAGAAAAGAATTATTTCTGAAAAGAAATTGTTCTCCGGCCAAAAAACGTTATTATGCGTGTCCTAAGTGAAACAAACCACAAGGTACATATCTATGAAATGTAGCCTATGTTTCTGCTGCATAGCATCATCATCATATGTTTTACAGACAAATCTCTAGTGCTAGTGCTTCCATGTCCATCTGCCTCAAACACAGAGTAGTCACTAGCCCATCCGCGCGGTGAATATTTCACTCGTAGATCCAAGGATGAAGGCTGCTTTGCCAGTTCATAGTCCCGTCGAGGAACCACAGAGCTATTTCCTTCTTAGCACTCTCCACAGAATTGCTTCCATAAATCACATTCCTGAGTGTTGGGTTTATCGGATTCCCAAAAACCGGATTCGACATTAAATTGAACCCCTAAAACGAATGCGGAAGATAAGCCCGGGAAATACATGTATTACCGATCGTAAAGTACACCACGGAATCGAGCGTACCTTGTTAGCCACAGATTAAACACCAACGCCGATAAGAGAAAGAGAAAATCGATCATGTTCGATCCGATGACATCAATTGGCCTTGAAGGGAAGATGGCGTCGCCTTAAGCTTTTGGTTTTCTTTTGGAGGGAGAGAGGAGTGACGAACGTACATTGAAAAATACCAAGAGGTATATTTGTCTCTCTCTTTCATCCCTTATATACGTTCCCTCAAAAATATAAACGTACCCCTTCATCCATGGGCCCTAATCTTGTGGGTCGAGCTTTTAGGCCCAACATGGGCGGATGGGCCTTAAGCCCATCACATAAAACCATCATCTCCCACTCGCACATGGTGGGCTGAACAGGATTCTCTTTACCTCTCTTCAACATTCATACCGGTGAATAATCCGTGTGACCAGCATATTTTGAGAACTCGTTACCATACATCTGTTAGGAATATATAACAGCTCATAGTGGGCATTACATCCTGAGTAGATTTAGTATGCAGTTCCCTAGATCGAACAATCACATTTATATCTCTCTTGATCTTTTTTAAACAATGAGATATATATATTGTATTCACAATTATGATTATCCCAAAGACAATCATAATTGGTTAACCAATGAATACAAAACTACAATGTGATTCTCCAAATTCGATCTTCCTCTTTCCTTCAAACTCTCAATTTCAGTTTAGCTTGCTTTTCTAGAAATGTCCCATTAGATCGAATCAAACTCATGACCATTAGCAACATCCTAAGATAGCAAACACTAAATAGAAATTTTGAGAATAAGTAAGGATCATGAGGGCACTAAAAATTGAGGAACTCTTTTCCTCAAGAGTCTCACACGACATAAAAGTTGAGATCAAACTTTTGTCACTCTTATTGGTCGTCTCATGCATACGTAGTATGAAATACGTATTACAGTATTAACTCATTTCCCATGGAGCGTATGTCTACACCTTTCAATACCGTACAGATGATAGTTCAGACATACCCAATGTCTAACTTGAGTTCACGTATCTACTCATTCACAAAATTCATTAAAACTCACATCTGGCATCATAAACAGATAAAGTAAAATATGTGGGGTATTTTACTTTCGAACATAGTAAGTATTATCTCCTCATCTTAACACCCAGTTAAGGCGACATACGTATTTTAAGCTTGAGCTCTCGATTATCACCTAGATAATAAGCTTAAAAACAGTCTCATCTCTATTTATCACACAGTAAATAGAGACGATTACCCATGTGAGTGGGGTAATCTTATATCTGTCCGACATACTTTCTTAACTTAAAGTAATGCAACGAGCATTAAGATGCATAAAGATCAAACAAATATTTATAGGCATTAATGATGAAAACACAAATTCATCAAATGTGAACACTTTAGGGAAATTACAATCCAGTACATCAGACTCTACGCAATCCTTGAGATTTCATATGGCCACAAAAACACATCTCTAGGTATTGGCTTTGTCATAGGATCTGCTACCATACTATGCGTAATATGTACTCTAAGTTCACTTCTTTTCGTGCAACTATATCATTGACAAAATTATACTTGATATCTATAGGTTTGGTCTTGCCATAATATTTTGGATCTTTGGTGTACGCTTTTGCTGTTTGGCTACCACAGTTAACTAACAATGAATTTGTAGCACTTCCAATAATACCTAAATGATCCAAAAAATCTCTTAAGCCAAACACATTTTTATACTGCTGCTGATAATGCCACGAACTCAACTTCCATCGTGGACAAGGCTATACACGTTTGTTTCTTACATGAACTAGGGCTCTAATACCAATGTTAGGATTAATTGATTCCCAAAAACCGGATTCGACACTAAATCGAACCCATAAAACGAATGCGGAAGATAAGCCTAGGAAATACATGTATCGCCGATCGTAAAGCACACCACGGAATCGAGCGTACCTTGTTAGCCACAAATTAAACACCAACGCCGATAAGAGGAAGATAAAACCAATAATGTTCGATCTGATGACGTCAATTGGCCTTGAAGGGAAGATGGCGTCGCCTTAAGCTTTTGGTTTTCTTTTGGAGGGAGAGAGGAGTGACGAACGTACGTTGAAAAATATCAAGAGGTGTATTCGTCTCTCTCTTTCATCCCTTATATGCGTTCCCTCAAAAATAGAAACGTACCCCTTCATCCATGGGCCCTAATCTTGTGGGCCAGGCTTTTAGGCCCAACATGGACGGACGGGCCTTAAGCCCATCACATAAAACCATCACTGAGGTTTAACGGAAACATGTGAGGAACACTCGTAAAGAGAAGTCAACAGCAAATACACGGTTAGCCCTCACTCCAAGCAGGTTAAAATAGAAAGAGGAACGAATGATTTCGCTACATCAGCCAGCTTACAGAGTTAAGCTTCTTGAAAATGCACAATCCCTGGTAAAGCAGATGAGAAATGAATTCTACTTCATCGGCACCTTACGTATGAGTGCAGATCTCTTCTCTCACAAACGTTAAGAAATCTCGATGTAGAGATGTCACTTGTTAAGATCTATATTTGCATTTAAGACCACAAACGGATTCAGAAAAACTATCATGGGACAACCAAATTTTGATTTAAATATTTCATCCATCCAAGTGATTAAAAGAGAGTAATGATGCCAGGTGGCACATTTCCAAAACAAACTACATCAAAGAAATATTTTTTTTCCTCCTAGTATAGGCAAAGTTAACAGCTGTAGAGTTGGGAATTTCCATTTTGGAAAATGATCTGCCTCATCTGTTAACAATTGCTCAATCATTCACTTGGGACCTATCACGCGGGAATTGCATAAAAATTTCAAAGAACCACCAAAACCACCTTATAACTCAACCTTTCAAAGTCTGTCAATTGCGTTGACATAGAAGATACAAGGAGGAGCTCAGAATGAATTTGCACAAAGCAGACCACACAAATAGCTAAATGAAAAAGGACAACCAAGCATTAGTCCATGTTGGAGAGACATACCTTCCGATCTCCACTGCAAAATTGCCACGGAGAGTACAAGGATCCGAGGCCGATGGGTTACTAGCTCCTATGATCTTCCGACCCGTTGCGACAACATTTTTACCTTGCCACACCATGCCCACTACAGGACCAGATGTTATGTACTTGAGTAAGCCCTCAAAAAACGGTTTTGCGGAGCTTTCCTCATAGTGTTTCTCAACAAAAGGGCGATCCACGCTAATCAGCTTCATTCCTAAAATTCATTACTCGGTCTCTAAGCATTAAAATTGGGTTCATAAAAAATGATGAAGAGAGTAGAATATAATACTAATAGCAGCCACTACCTTTTAAATAGAAACCCTTCTTCTCAAATGTGCTGGTGATCTCACCTACCTGTGCCAAGTATAAGATATTACTAAACGAGAAGTCGTAGTGAATATCCTCTGGATCATGCTAATCTCAAATCCATTCTTCGCATAAGTAGAAAAAAGTTGCAAGGCAAATGAAATACATGCACTACCGGAAACCAAAACTAGAAACCATTCACGAAATCCAATGGGATAAAGTAGAACGAACCAAACCTCGCTGAACACCGTCGGGTTTGATCATGATGAAAGTCTGCTCCATCTTCGCTCTTCACTGAACCAAATCCACCGAGACAGCGTGCACAAGATCCTTCGCTGTTATGTATGTCGCAAAAGCAAGAGGTTGGGAGGGATTAGGGTACTTGGTTATGCACTCTGGATCAGCTTCTTCACAAGAAACAAGTCGTGCTTGATCCTAATATGATTTTTAGCACGAAATTTATTTTAAATAAATTAAGCATAAGCTAGATTCAATATAAAATGGGAGAACCATGTTTTATTTACATTTTACTTAAATTGCTGGGGATGGCAAGCCACCTTCGCCGCTTGGTCTCACCTCTTTATTATTATTATTATTATTATTATTATTATTATTATTATTATTATTATTATTATTATTATTATTATTATTATTATTATTATTATTATTATTATTATTATTATTATTATTATTATTATTATTATTATTATTATTATTATTATTATTATTATTATTATTATTATTATTATTATTATTATTATTATTATTATTATTATTATTATTATTATTATTATTATTATTATTATTATTATTATTATTATTATTATTATTATTATTATTATTATTATTATTATTATTATTATTATTATTATTTTATATTCAACTTATATTCTAATTTAATTCATATAAAATTATTAAAAAGTAGATTTGAATCAAAACAACATCATTTAGGCCCTAAGTCATTTTGAAAATATATAATCAGATCGAGAAGTAATTATTTATTGAGAGGTTGAAAACTGATCTTTCTACGTGAAAATTTTTGATAAGTATATGTTTTCAATGAGTATTTTTTTTTCCCCAGTTAGATTGACTAGTGATTTTCATATTAGAAAAGTGAGCACAGTAAAATAAGACTTCAATTTTGGTTCGTCGTTCCACTTTAGAGCTCAATATTTTATTTTGATCGTTCAAGGACTTTAAGTTTTAAAAAAGGCCCATTAGTCTCATGCTCATTTCCAATGATTTTTATTTTTATTTTTTTGGGTTTGAAAAGAGATTGATGTTATTCACTTAAAAGAGTATAGTGAATACAAGTCTAAAGCTTCAAAGCATAATAAATCAAACACGGCAGACGGGGGATTCATAACTCAATTATAACGTTGGCAACTTATCGATGGAATTCAAGTGTCGAAATTTCGATGTCCCCTCTTGCGAAATATTTGATAATTCCTCATATGACATTCTCGGCGTCTGAATTCTAGCAACAACAGTGAGCTCGAAATTTGTTTTATTTTTAAAAATTTTCAGTTCTTAATTGATCGAAGTAAGATCTTAAGTTTTTTAAATCTACTTCATGAAGTACTTCACTCGCGTCGAGTATTTTCTTACTCAATGACTCAATTTCACCCACGAATTTCGGAAATTCATATGGGCGGGAAAATTTGCAGGCGACCAGGCCCGGCAGAGCCAATCAAGTCAGCCTACCGAACAATAACATATGCAGCTGCATAGCAATTTCGCTCCAGGCTTCGTTATTACTCGGAAGAATACTATTACTAGCATGTGAAAAGAAGGACATGCGATAAATGCGGATACTATCTCCATATGAATATACGAGAAAATATTGGTACTGCATGGATTCCACCCTATCAAAATCCTAGTCCGCTCACCAGACGACACGTGTTGTTCGGGCCCCAGCTCGCCAGAACCTCTAACACTCGAGAAAATATTGGCTGCAGCTCTGACTCCAGCGTGTCTTCCTCCGAGTCCATTCACCGGGCGACACGTGGCGCGCGGTAGCCACGTTGGAGTCCGAGCGCATGCCTTTTATTTTCAGAAAAATAATCTTCTTTCTCTCTCCTCTAGCGTCGTACGCTAGCCCCGCGCTCTCTCTCTCCTCTACGAGTCTGCACGCATTTATTGTATTCTCTTTCCTCTTCCCTCATTCTTTCCTCCCGAGTAGAAGAAAAGCCATTCCAAGCGAGCGAAGCTTTCAAATTTTGAATCTTTGGTTTCGCTCTGGTTTGCGTTCCCTCCTATTCGCTCTCTCTCTCATGGTCGCTCGCTTTCTGCTCCGACACTCACTTGGGTGTCACTTCCACTTCTTCGTTCTTTGCTCCGGCGCTCGCTCAGTGCCCGACCATGCACGTCCGGTTCCGCTCGTTCTCCTCCGCCAGTTCTTCCAATTCCTTCATCACCTTGACAATCGAGTGCTCGGCTGCGAGCTCCTTCGCCAGCTTCAAGACGCAACCCTCTTGAAGGACGACTTCAGGGTCGAGATCCGGTCGACGCCATTCTTCACGTTGCTGACGCACCACGCCTGGATGAGCCGGAGGAGCGTGTGGTTCGAGGTGAGGCCAGAAGCCCTCGGCAGCGGCTGGTTAGGCAAGTGGCAGCCGCGCCGTTGCTGGAGGACTTGGACAGCCACTTCTCGGTGCTCTCGCGCTCATAGGTTATGCCCGTCACGGTTGACACGGGGGCCCTCATGATCTGCAGGGATATTGGACAAAGGAAGAACCGAGGGATCTCGACGTCGCGGCCCTCCATGAATCGATGTGGCGACTCAGATTGAAGAGGGGGAGAGAATGTCTTGAAGTTGAAGTTGTTCTGTATATTTTCTAAAGTTGAAGTTGAAGTTGTTATATGGCGGGCATGTTCAAATATCATGAACTGCAAGTTGTGGCTTGCAAAAAGTTTAACTAGGCAAATCTTGTGGGTTCGGGTTTGATTGGAGAGTGTTTTACGTTCTTTTCTGGAACTTTCAAGTATTGTTTGATTGTTTTAGGGATTTTCTTTTCTTTTGGGTCGGGATTGAAACTGCAGGAAAATCGCATCCTTGTTTTTCTTGTTACAATTGGCTTTGCCTTTTCTCGTAGAGTTCAACGTTCTGGTTTCGCATTTTTGGCTCCTTTTTTACCAATTCCTAATACTGATTAGTAGTTGCAATTAAAAGTTTGATTTTCTTACCATAGACAGAAACAAAAATTCGATTTTGCTTTGATTGGCAATTCTTTTCTTGCCCAAAAGAATTCAAGAGAAATTCTGTTTGGATTTCATATTCCTTAAAATAAAGAGACTGTGGAATGAAGACTTCAACACAGGTACACTTTGTATGGTAGACTGGTGCAAACAAAACTCAACTTCATTGATGAACTAAATCCAGCATAAGATACAAAAAAAAAGAAAAAGCACTATTCTCGCTTGAATTGAATTGTGCCAGGATATTATTAGCCCCCACAATGAACTCAACCATAAGAATAGCCAGTAAAAACATCAAGATTACTACAAGTTACTTGTAGACACAAAACTTGCAAGATACAACTATTTCAAACTTGCGCTGAAATGCTCATGAGTTACGAGAAGACAAGCACGAAGAAAATACTCTAGCCGATATCCTTAGAACAAAGGTTTTCGAGGATGTTGTATTTAGTTCACAAATGGAGTTCTTGGACTTCTATATGTTTACATATTCAACGACATACAAAGTATTACACGGACAAAAGAAAGTAACAAGAAAAGAAACCGCAATAGTAGGACAGAGGAGAGTGTGAAGGAATGTAGACGCAGCCCCCAAAAAGAGCAACTCCATCCACCCCAAATGAAAAATTTGAACAGGATGACTCCACTCTCGTACGAGACGCCAAAAGAATGTCATGTATAATTAACTCCATCTTTAGAAAATATACAGAACAACTTCAACTTCAAGACATTCTCTCCCCTCTTCAATCGAGAGTCGCCACATCGATTCATGGAGGGTCGCGACGTCGAAATCCCTCGGTACTTCCTTTGTTCAATATCCCTGCAGATCATGAGGGCCCCGTGTCGACCGTGACGGGCATAACCTACGAGCACAAGACCACCGAGAAGCGGCTGTCCAAGTCCTCCAGCTTTGTCAAAAAAAAAAAAAAAAAAAGTCCTCCAGCAACGGTGCGGCCACCACTTGCCTAACCAGCCACCGCCGAGGGCTTGCGGCCTCACCTTGAACCACACGCTCCTCCGGCTCATCTAGGCGTGGTGCGTTAGCAACGTGAAGAATGGCGTCAACCGGATCCCAACCCCGAAGTCGTCCTTCGAGAGGGTTGCGTCTTGAAGTTGGTGAAGGAGCTCGCAGCCGAGCACTCGATTGTCGAGGCGATGAAGGAGTTGGAAGAGCGGCGGAGGAGAACGAGCGGAACCGGATGTGCATGGTCGGGCATTGAGCGAGCGTCGGAGCAAAGAACGAAGAAGTGACACCCAAGCGAGTGCCGGAGAGAAAGCGAGCGACCATGGGAGAGAGCGAACGGGAGGGAACGCAAACGAGAGCGAAACCAGAGATTCAAAATTTGAAAGCTTCGCTCGCTTGGAATGGCTTTTCTTCTACTCGGGAGGAAAGAAAGAGGAAGAGGAAAGAGAATACAATAAATGCGTGCAGACTCGCAGAGGAGAGAGAGAGTGCAGGGCTAGTGTACGGGCGATAGAGAAGAGAGAAAGAAGATTATTTTACCGAAAATAAAAAGGATGTGCTCGGACTCCAGCGTGGCTGCCGGGTGACACGTGTCGTCCGGTGAATGGACTCGGAGGAAGACAGGTTGGAGTCAGAGCTGCAGCCAATATTTTCTCCTAACACTCTCTCACCACCTCGCCTCTCTCTTCCCTCTCTTCTTCTTTCCTTTGTTTTTTCTTCATCCCTTTCACCGCCTTCTTCTTTCTCTCTCTCCTCCACCTGGCCCCTTTTCCCCTCTCCGACCTCAACCTGAAGCTCGACCTCAAACCTACCGCTGCCTTCGGCATGTCGCCTCCGTCTTCGCCCGCTCCATCTGCGACCTCTAGCACTGCCGCCTCCTATTCAACTTGTTGACATCTAAATTTTGATGACCCAATCATTTATTTATTACATAAAAGTTAGGGACTAAACTTTAGCCCTTAAACAAAAAATATTAGTTAATTGCATATAGATGTTCGAAAGGTTATCATCAATTCACTGCATTCACATTAGAATTGGCCTGATATGAGAATGGCCCTCATGGAATTCGGTTACGGAAATCCGCAATAGTGGGCAAGGAGCCCAGTCACGCATTTGCTTGAGTAGAATCCAAAAGTTGACCAATATATCCGTTGAAGAAGAGAAAGGAAATGCAAACGCTGGAGATATTTGGTTGATTCGATGGACATGAATGAGGGAGATTGCTAGTGAGGGGATCGGCAAACATAGATGGAAAGAAACCAGAAAGGTTTTGCTTAAATATATTCTTTCTATGGTTGAAAAAAAGGGCTACTGCGGGAAGTGATTATAAGCAAAAGGATCAGCAGATTGTTTTTCGTATCTTCACACCAAGGGAAACGATATATTCAATATAAAAAGAGGAAAGTGGAACTTCGTCTTCACTGACATGGTCAGAGAAAAAATCACAAGAATAGGAAAGAACTAAAACATAATATGTAGATTTAGGGCGTGCATGGAAATGCTCCAAAGAAGTGTTTCCGAAACCTTCTGTACGGATTTTGTTCCCGGGAACAAAAAAAGAACAGAAACGCGTTTGGTTGCGTTTCTGTTCTTTTTTTGTTTTTTTGTTCCCGGAGCAAAATAGGAACAAAAAAAAGAAACAACAAATTCTTGTTTCTGGCCTTGAGAAACACTTCTTGGACGCCCGAAAGGAACAAAAACGCTTCTTTTTTTTTTTTCTTCTTTTTTTCTTTGGCCGGTCGATGGCCTCAGCCATGGCCGGCGACCGGCCGTCGAAGGTCGGTGACCTCGCCGAAGCATCGCCGGTGCGGGCGAGGCCGAGCCTCGCCGGATCGGGGCAAACCCGAGCTCGCCCAGCCAAGGCGAGGCTCGGCCTCGCCCGCGCCCGGCGACGCCGAGCCTTGCCTTGGCGGGCGAGCTCGGGCTTGCCCGGATTCGGCGAGGTCGAGCCTCGCCCAGCCAAGGCGAGGCCGAGCCTCGCCCAACCACGGCGAGCCTCGCCGTGGCTGGACGAGGCTACCGGCCCCATCGGCCGGTCGCCGGAGGCCGTGACCGGCCGAAAAAAAAGAAAAAATAAAAAAAGAAAGGAAAAAATGAAAAATAAAATAAAAATGTTTAAAAAATTAAAAGAAATAAAAAAAAGAATAAAATTTACCAAACGTGTTTCTATTCATTTTTTATTCCCGGAACAAACGTTACCAAACGCGTTCTTTTGTTCAAAAATTGTTCACCGGAACAGAAACACTTTTTTTTGTTTCTGTTCCCTGGAACAAAAAAAGAACAGAAACGTTACCATTCGCACCCTTATTCTCCTTCCTTGAAAGCCTAGGTCATCCTTACCTATAATAGGACCATCTATAGACAAGGCAAGTCATTATATCGAGGCCACACAATTGAAAACACACGGCTACAATCGAGAGGGAAAATAAACTAGTGAGAAAAAAAGGGGAGTTGTCTTCCTTGAGGCCCGCTCAATCTCCGCGACCGCTAATGCTTCTTCCCCGTGCATCATCATCGCGCCGAGCCTTGTCCGTGACGAGGCTATTGCTTACTGATCCTCGCCGAGCCTCTGTCCATGCCTGACTCGAGTTAGACGTTGCAGCTTTCAGTCTAGACCGTTGCCTCTTGCATCAACGCGGGGCGATGTTGTTTCTGTCTCGACCCGCGACGGTCCCTACTGTACCAACGACGACTTTCTGACCAGTGGCTGAGCAGTTCTACGCCGCAAGTCCCCACATCAACGACGAAGTGGCCACGCGTTGCTCAAAACCGCAGTGCTATTGCAATACCCCCGTAGTGACAACTCAAGCAATGCTAGTTTTTCTTTAGAAGAAGTCAAAGTTTGATAGTCAAAGGAAACCTTCACGAAATTGGCCCTCCATCACCTCGTGACATCATTGCCGGCCCTTCCGAGCCGCGCATCACTTACAACCACCACACCCAGGAAACCAACGGGAGACAAATAAAACACAGGGGACGTGCCCAGACATGGCCCGGTGATACGATGATTAACGCTAATGAAAGAAGAGAGGGACCGAAATGTAATATATCTACGGACCCAAAGAATTCACCAGAGAGACAGAACGAGATACGCCCAAGTCGAAGCCCTTTTCTTCAAATTTACTCGACGGATCGACGAGCTCTGATCCTGGACGAAGCACAGTTGATTGATTTTCCCAGAAATTTGGGTATTCACATGCTATGAACGGAGATTCTGAATCCCTATATATATACCACGATCAGAGACGCGGGCGTGTGCATGAGTTACCGCGTGCGCCAACGCGCGTCACGTACTCCGTAACGTTTGGTATTATATTATGTCTCAAGTTTGAGCCCGTGGGATTAATATGCATAAATCTTGCATAAATCTGGCCTTGTGATGTCTTCGAATTTTTGTTCCGGCATTAATCTCATCTCTTCGTACGTACGCGTAGAAGAAAGAAGCCAAAGGAAGTTGCATGGGGTTTTAAATTCTTCAAGCATGCAAGCGAAGTCAGAGAAGAGAGATTTTCGGCCAGCAAAGTCTTTGAAGAGAGATTGTCTTATGCCGAAAATGAGGGCATCCACAATCTTTAGCATTAAATGAAGGACCCACCACCTGCTGCAAGTGCATGATGAAGACGCATGAAGAAGACTCCTTTACGTTTGCTTCTCTCCGGGAACAAGAAATTTGAAGACTGCAGCCCACCTCTTTTCACGGATCAATGGCACACGTTTGCTGACTATTATCCCTCATCTCTGCCGCCTCATTAAATGCTTGCCCATGCACATGCATGATCAGCATGCATAACTACAAATATGGTGGGCGTTCGGTGCCGATTGCAGCTTGTCCTGTGGGCGCCTGCGCTGCATTTAATGAGGCCATTTATTTTCATTTGTTCTCTGCCCTTCTCCCTATATAAGGAGAAGACGTCTGAAGATGCAAACAGAGAGAACGAACGAAAAGAGCTCGACAGAGAGCAAGAGCAAAGAGCTCGAGAGAGTGTGAGAGACGAGAGAGCTCAAAGAGGTTTTGTGCTGAGTTGAGTCCAGTGAGTTGAGTTGTTAAACACCGTGGGTATCGGGTATAAAGTAGGGCTGAGAAACACTTGAGTGCATATGTGTGATTGTAATCCTGTAATTCTCCGATTTATAGTGGATTGATTTGCTGGCTCTCCCCGTGGACGTAGGTTTCGACACTCGGACCAAACCACGTAAATTTCCGGTGTCCTGTCCTTTTATTGTTCCTCATTTTATTTCGATCGATTTCTATAGCTCTCGACATAATTGCAAAATACGCGATCCGCTTCCGCTACGACGCCGATTTACAACAATTGGTATCAGAGCTAAGACTTTGCAATTATGCGGAGCAAAAGTAGAGATTGAGAAATTTAACGGGAGGAACAACTTCGGGTTGTGGAGCGTCAAGATGAAGGCGCTATTAACAACTCAAGGATTAGCCAAGGCATTGGAGGGCAAGGCTCAGTTGCCCGAAACAATGCGAGATGCTGAAAAGGACGAGCTAATGGAGAAGGCCATGAGTATCATCATGTTGAACTTATCGGATGAAGTGCTAATAGAGGTGGCCGAGGAGGAGGATGCCGCAGCGTTATGGGCTAAACTTCAGGCCCTCTATGTAAAGAAGGGTTTGAATAATCGCTTATATATGCTGAAGAGAATGTTCCAGTTTTCGATATGCGAAGGTACGTCCATTAGATCCCACCTAGATGAGTTTAATAAACTCATGATGGACTTGAAGAATGTTGGCAAGATTCTAGATGATGAAGAACAAGGCATGATGTTGTTGGCGTCTCTACCGGAGTCATGGGAGCACTTTACCGACTCCTTGTTACAAGGGCGTACTACGATTACCTCAGAGGAGGTAAAATTTGCCCTGTTTTCAAAGGAGTGGCAGAGAAGGTTGCGTGATGACAGTCTAGCGCAAGATGTAGCGCGTGGACTGGTGATTCGAGGTAGAGACCAACATCGGAGGCCCAAAGAACGAAGCCAAAGCAAAAGCAGGTCGAAGTCGCGACATAGAAAATCAAAAGGTCGCGTGAAGTGCTTCGAATGTCACGAGGAGGGGCACATAAGGAGAAATTGTCTAAAGCTAAGAAATAAAGGCGTTTGGAAAAATGCCACAAGCAGTGTGGCGAATGTTGCCGAGGAGAGTACCAGTGATGCCGAAGCTGTCTTATGTGTATCTACGAGTTTGTCAGGAGACGAATGGGTGCTAGATTCTGGATGTTCCTATCATATGACTCCTCACAAGAACTGGTTCACTACCTACCAGACTGCAGATGGTGGTAGAGTTCTTTTGGGAAATAATGCAGCCTGCAAGGTTGTAGGGATAGGAACAGTTCGGATCCGAATGCATGATGGCGTAGAACGGACGTTGACAGATGTAAGGCATGTACCGAAGCTCAAGAAGAGCCTTATTTCTTTGGGAACACTCGATGACCTCGGGTGCAAATACACAGCTGAAGGTGGAGTGCTGAAGATCTCTCGAGGTGCCCTGATAGTGATGAAAGGGAAGAAGGCTAATTCTCTCTATCATTTACTAGGAGAAACCGTGACCGGAGTTGCTGCAGTTTCATCAGGTGAGTCAGACTCAAATTTGACTCAGTTATGGCATATGCGATTGGGACACATGAGTGAGGCAGGTATGATGATGCTAAGTGAGAAGGGGTTGCTGAAAGGTCAGAAGATAGGAAAGCTGGACCTATGTGAGCATTGCATCTTCGGGAAGCAGCGTCGTGTTAAATTTGGTACAGCTCTACATTCGACCAAGCAACCAGTAGAATACATTCATTCAGATGTCCTCCAGTTCCATCAAAAGGAGGTGCCAAATATATGTTGACATTCATCGACGATTACTCAAGGAAGGTATGGGTGTACTTCCTGAAGCACAAATCTGAGGTATTTGATCAGTTCAAGAAATTTAAGGCACTGATTGAGAAGCAGTCAAGTAAACAAATCAAGTGCCTGAGAACTGATAATGGCATGGAGTTCTGTGGTAAGGACTTTGCGAGTTCGCCAAAAGGAAGGGATTGTGAGACACCGCACAGTTCCCGGAACACCACAGCAGAATGGCGTAGCAGAACGGAAGAACAAAACTCTACTCGAGCGAGCTTGATGCATGCTTTTGCATGCAGGATTGGGCAAGGAATTTTAGGCCGAAGCAATAAATATGGCGTGTTACTTGATTAATCGATCTCCATCTTCTGCTATTGAGTGGAAGACTCCTGAGGAAGTATGGTCGGGGAAACCTGTTGATTACTCCGGATTACGAATATTCGGATGTCCTGCGTATGCTCATGCGAGAGATGGTAAGCTTGAGCCGAGGGCGAAGAAGTGCATATTTCTGGGTTATGCACAAGGGGTGAAAGGCTACCGGCTGTGGTGCACTGATCCCAGATCACTCGGTTTTCTAATCAGCAGAGACGTGATCTTCGACGAGACTGCAATGCTTCAAAAAAGGAATCTTGAGACTCAACCAGCAGAGCAAACGGATCATGGTGTTAGAAGTGAGGTGGAGATTCAGGCGGAGTCTCCAAAGACCTCGAGGTAACACGGGGAAGAGATTGCGGATGAGGCCACAATTCCTGAAGACGGTGATACTGAACAACCAGCAGAGCCACAACACAACATAGCCACGGGCAGACAAAGAAGGCAAATTAAACCACCAGTACGTTATGGTTATACTGATATTGCCTATGCATTAATTGTAGGTGATGAGGTGGAGATGGATGAGCCTTCATCTTATTCTGAGGCGATGGCTAGTGCTGAGTCATCACAGTGGCTAGAGGCTATGAGTGAAGAAATAGAATCACTCTATCGAGATCAGACATGGGAGTTGGTCAAAGTACCCAAAAGTCAGAAAATTGTCGGATGCAAATGGGTCTACAAACGGAAAGAGGGCATTCCCAGTGTAGAGGCAGTCAGGTTCAAGGCGAGACTTGTTATGAGGGGGTATACTCAACGAGAGGGCATCGACTACAATGAAGTGTTCTCTCCTGTGGTAAGGCATACCTCTATTCGTGTATTACTTACCTTAGTTGTTGCACAGGATCTTGAGCTGGAGTAGCTAGATGTGAAAACGGCATTTCTTCATGGTGAATTGGAGGAACAAATTTACATGAAAGCGACTGAGGGATTTGCTATTCCGGGTAAGGAAGACAATGTTTGCTTACTGAAGAAATCCTTGTATGGATTGAAACAATCTCTTAGACAGTGGTATAAGCGTTTTGATGCTTTCATGACTAGTCAAGATTATTTGAAAAGCCAATTTGATAGTTGTGTTTATTTTAGGAGATTGGAGGATGGGTCTTTGATTTATTTGCTATTATATGTTAATAATATGTTAAACATATAAACGATATTGATGTGTTGAAGCGGCGGTTGAGTGCTGAGTTTGAAATGAAAGAATTAGGTGTTGCTAAGAAAATATTGGGTATGGAAATTTTGCGTGACAAAGCTGCGGAACGTTGCGTTTGTCTCAAAAGAAATACATTGAGAAGATCGTGGCACGTTTCAATATGCAGTCAGCAAAATCTGTAAGTACCCCTTTAGCCGCACATTTTAAACTTTCTGATAGGTTATCACCGCAAACTGAGGAGGAGGAGGAACATATGTCCCGTGTTCCTTATTCTAGTGCAGTTGGTAGTATTATGTATACCATGGTATGTACTAGACTTGACATTTCACAGGCCGTAAGTGTTGTCAGTCGTTACATGAAGCACCCGGGTAAGACACATTGGGAAGCCGTGAAATGGATCCTCAGATATCTAAAGGGGATAGCAGACGTTGGCATTATGTATCGGAGGAACATCAATGGCAATGAGACCACAGGGTACGTGGATTCAAATCACGCCGGTAACTTGGATGATCGCAGATCACTAGCAGGGTACGTGTTTACGCTAGCAGGTGGTGTAATAAGTTGGAAAGCATCTTTACAAGATGATGTTGCATTGTCTTCGACTGAGGCGGAGTACATGGCACTAGCTTTTGTTGCAAAGGAGTCGATATGGTTAAGAGGTTTGCTCTCGGACCTTGGACTGGAGCAGAAAAGTGTCACCATACACTGTGACAATCAATGTGCGATATATTTGGCTTACAATCCAATATATCATGAGCGAACAAAACATATCGACATCAGGTACCATTTCATCCGAGATGTCATAGCGAAGGGTAAAATTGTTGTGAAGAAAATAGCAACAGCGGAGAACCCAGCAGATATGATGATGAAGCATATTCCTTTAGCAAAGCTCGAGCTCTGTATGAGCTCGATTGGCGTCTGTAGATTATGAGCGCCCATCGGGGCGTTGGGAGAGCCGAGCTTGAAAAATAATCACTATAACTTGGCCTCAAACGTTGAGCCAATGTGGAGAATTGTTATATTATGTCTCAAGTTTGAGCCCGTGAGATTAATATGCATAAATCTTGCATAAATCTGGCCTTGTGATGTCTTCGAGTTTTTGTTCCGGCATTAATCTCATCTCTTCGTACGTACGCGTAGAAGAAAGAAGCCAAAGGAAGTTGCATGGGGTTTTAAATTCTTCAAGCATGCAAGCGAAGTCGAGAAGAGAGATTTTCGGCCAGCAAAGTCTTTGAAGAGAGATTGTCTTATGCCGAAAATGAGGGCATCCACAATCTTTAGCATTAAATGAAGGACCCACCACCTGCTGCAAGTGCATGATGAAGACGCATGAAGAAGACTCCTTTACGTTTGCTTCTCTCCGGGAACAAGAAATTTGAAGACTGCAGCCCACCTCTTTTCACGGATCAATGGCACACGTTTGCTGACTATTATCCCTCATCTCTGCCGCCTCATTAAATGCTTGCCCATGCACATGCATGATCAGCATGCATAACTACAAATATGGTGGGCGTTCGGTGCCGATTGCAGCTTGTCCTGTGGGCGCCTGCGCTGCATTTAATGAGGCCATTTATTTTCATTTGTTCTCTGCCCTTCTCCCTATATAAGGAGAAGACGTCTGAAGATGCAAACAGAGAACGAACGAAAAGAGCTCGACAGAGAGCAAGAGCAAAGAGCTCGAGAGAGTGTGAGAGACGAGAGAGCTCAAAGAGGTTTTGTGCTGAGTTGAGTCCAGTGAGTTGAGTTGTTAAACACCGTGGGTATCGGGTATAAAGTAGGGCTGGGAAACACTTGAGTGCATATGTGTGATTGTAATCATGTAATTCTCCGATTTATAGTGGATTGATTTGCTGGCTTTCCCCGTGGACGTAGGTTCCGACACTCGGACCGAACCACGTAAATTTCCGGTGTCTTGTCCTTTTATTGTTCCTCATTTTATTTCGATCGATTTCTATAGCTCCCGACATAATTGCAAAATACGCGATCCGCTTCCGCTGCGACGCCGATTTACAACATTTGGCAAGCGTGAATTATCTTTTGGGTCCTCTCTGTTCCTGCTTTCTTGGACTCCATTAAGCAACGTCCTTCCTAAGCAAAAGAGACGTCGATTGTCCGCAAGAGAACGAATTCAAACCCTTACGAAGCGACCATCTTGACCCTTCTAAGCAAAAAGGAAATTGGAGGATTTGACATTGATTTGGTGATTCGAATCGATTACATTGCTCATTTAATTCTCTAATTATAAATTACACTTTCTCTTCTCTAGTCTCCCTCTCCTCTTCACACAGCTTTCTTCTTCAACCTCCATGGAAGGATATCTGTCCCTCTCCTCCCTTTTGCCTTTTTCTTTGGTTGATTTGGTTCTTTGTGTTTTTTTTTTTTTGCTTGTTTTCCTTCCGTTTTTAGGAGTTTTTCTCTTCTAAATTAGTTTAAATCTAGAAGTTTCTTTCTCCCATATCAAGAAGATTTCTATCTCAATCTAGTTTAGCTTTTAACTTTTTTGTGTATAATTTTGAGTTTCGCTTTCCTTGGATTCCATTGTTGTAGAAGTCCAGTTTTGAAGGAAACTAGAGGAGTTTCGTAAAGGCTTCACACTCATAAGTATCAGATTTGTGTGCGTATAACCTCGTTACTCGGGATGACGATGGTGTTAGGATGTTAAACCTAAGCAAGCACTACCAAAAAGTAAAACTGTAGTAATAGATGAAGATCTCAATATGTGCTCGTTATTGAAGATGAATTTAGTGATCAATCATCAATTTTAATTTGAAGAATTCACAGTTCTTTAAGCGTGTGACCCCTCACCTTCTTCTAATAATTTATTTTCTTATCTAGAGTTTGTTTTATTTTTTATTTGTCTTAGTTTGCTGTTGAAATCCCTTTTTCTATTGTGTATATGTAGAAATGAAGGAAATATTTTTTTGACATAAAAAAAAACCAAGGAAAGATAATTAAACTGCTGGATCTGAGATATCAAAAAGGACAAGCAAGTTGGTTTTCGGGTAATTTAGAAAGATTCTATATTCTTCGTTTAATTTGGTCGACAGAGGCTAAGTTCTCCACTGTCGTAGGTATGCCGATATTAGGTACCAATGGATATTATGTGGTGCATATCTCTTGTTGACGTAACAATCGGAGCTAGTAAAGAATATCTTAAAGAGGTTCTAGACTCCGTGCCGGTTTGAGCCATGCATTCGATTTGCGCCACATGTGGCACTTCCTGGCCAATGAGCAAACATCTACGATTGTAGACAATGTGGCAGTTAATTTTTGTTTTAGTATCTAACTTGCTTATCATTGTTATAGTCAAGACTGAGCATAAAATGTCATGCGCAAACATCTACATTTAAGACAAAATTTTATAGGGCACGATACTAAGGACATAAGTATTTTTGTGGGGATCTTATAGTTCTTTGGTACGATAATGCAAATTGGATTTATTCTTAACATTACTTTAGTTCATAAAGAAATAGATGATACTTTTTATGGCTTTTTTAAAAGAGTGTCCCAAGCACTTTTATTCTAAATGATTAATACTATGAAAAACTATAAACCGATACATTTATGAAAAATTTATCTTAAATTAACTTTTTGATCATTAAAAACTCCAAATTAGTACACATATTACAAATTCACCACTAACTAATTTTTTTATCACCAAAAATCCCAAACTAGTATAGTTGAGATTAATTCACTCTCCATTAACATCTATTAAATTGAATTAAAAACTAATACACTTGTGACAAATCGAAAAACCTCAAATTAGTACACTCATCAATTGTTGTCTCGTGTCATCCAACTTAACAATTTGAAGGTAAAACTTAATGTAAACTAATGGAGTTGAATTTGTCATAGATATACCAATTTTTGGTTTTTCATGACTGAAAACTTAATTTATGATAAATTTGTCACAATGAACCAGTTTGAGTTTTTTATGATATTAATCTTGTTCTAAAAATAGACCTTTATAGATATCTAGTGCATTTAATTTATTGAGAGGAGCCTTATGAAATAAAAGTTCGAAATTTTGTACGTAATTAAAGAGACTTGAGCACATCTAATGCATTCAACTTTTATAGGATGAGCCTTTTGTTTTAAAGGAAAAGTAAAGCTTACACTTGTGATAAATGAAAGTACAAAACAAATGTATGATATATTTTAAAATATCAACATGAATATTACAGAAATCTTATTACATTAACTAGGGTCTTATATGCATAGGAAAAATGAAGTAGGATTGTGCGATAAATAAAAATAGCTTGAGAAGTATGTTAATCTGTCATCATTTGTAATGGCTGGTGAATGTCATTAGACTACACATAATGATATCTGTAGGAACCCATCTCTGGTCACTTAAGGTGAGCGACCGCCCTCCTGAGGATTTTTCTTTTCTAATTTGCGAAATCAAATGGATGATAAATTTAGACCCTTCAATGAACGGTTGATGTATTAATTTTTCAAAGAAAATTGATCTTTGTTATAAGTTTAACCCTTACAAGTAGAGGATCCCATCATTTTTATATATTAGTACAAGAAAAGATACACTGATCGTAATTACTTGCCTCCAAATTGTAAGATTTTATTTCCTTTTCTAGATATCTGATAAAAAAAATCTATAAAGTAGTCTCTATATTCACTTTTGCAAATTGGATGCCGACAAGATAATCTATCAAAAGTCACGAGAGATGGCTACAAGTGAAAATTCATAAACCACAATTACTTCATATAAATTAATTTTTTAATTCAGGGATGCTATTGATTTTATCTGAAGCCATACATCTCAGATTTCAAATTGGCCTTCGAGCATTTCCGTATTCATGCTGGAGGAAGAGCAGTGCTCGATGAACTAGAGAAGAATCTGCAGCTTTCAGATTGGCACATGGAACCTTCGAGAATGACTCTTTACCGCTTTGGCAACACATCGAGTAGCTCTCCTTGGTATGAACTTGCTTACAGTGAAGCTAAAGGAAGGATCAAGAAAGGGGACAGGACATGGCAAATAGCTTTTGGTTCGGGATTTAAGTGCAACAGCGCTGTTTGGAAGGCTCTTCGCACTGTGAATCCTGCGAAAGAGAAGAATCCATGGATGGACGAAATCCATCAGTTTCCAGTGGAAGTCCCGAAGGTCTCAGCCCTCTAGAGTTCAAAGGTAACTTGATTTGTTTCTAGCCTAGGGTTTTGTTAATTTCAGTAGTTAACTGGGAAGGCATTCGAGATGCGATTTTTTTAGCTTGATATTAGAGATGGAATTGCATTGTTGAACTCTCTGGATATTGGATGTTACAATTAGAGCTGGACTGGGGAAATGTATGGTGGCTTAGGAGTTTGATTCCCAATATCCATAGTCCATTCCCTTTTAGCATCTCTTACCAATCTGTATTTTGAGCCTTCCTCAGAGTACTGAATGTTTGACCGATCTTTGAAGGTATGAAATGTTTCTTTTTCTATCCATCTGATTGTCTTAAACTGGTTGGTTGCCGATAAGGGTCTCAAACCCTCCATGTGCATTTCTACCGGCAAGAGCTCATTTGCATCAGAAGAAGCATGTATTGAAAACAACCAGATTGAACTCATCACTGCCTTAATCAACCACTTCTTGGTGGGAGATGTTGTGGAACGAGAAGTAAAAACTTCACTAACATTGGCCGCCTTCGGACGAACATCAATCCGTGGTCCGACTTTTTTGGGCATTTTACTAGCTTCTGTTGCGTAGTGCGATCTCTAAGTTGAACGTGATCGTAGATGCTCATGAAAATGTGAAAGGTGGGAGCATATATTCGGGACACCTTTCTAGATGAAGAATTCGATCCCAAGGCTATTTTTGACCAGCGGGAGGTGTTAATCGTCAGGTGAATTTTCATGTTCTGTTCTTTTTTTTTTTTCTTTTATGGAAAATGAGAATCTATCTTAGGATTTGAGATTGAGTGTTGACTCATTGAACGCCGGCTTCACTATCCGGCATCCCGAATCTTTGCTGTCGAATGTATAGCCCTGGTCCTTCACTATCCGGGCTTCCATCTGTACACCGCGGCCAATTGTTCTTTCTAACTTCGTGACCAAACCACGTCCATCTAGTCAAGAGGTTTGCGCCGTCGCGTCCGATCCGAAGCGTCCGTGCATGAGCTAATGGAGAACGGGTCACGAGCTACGAGATCCCTTGCCTATGATCACACATGAGCTAATTGACCACCATAGAAAGATTCTGATGGAGGCATCGTCATTGAAGAAGGATATCGGAGTTCTTCAGACTTGGAATACTCGATTTATCAACATATTTAATTTGAGGGTATGTTTGTTTCTTCGGGGAAAAAAAAAATTCAGGATAAATGAAAGATATTTTTCGGGAAATCACTCTCCAGGATTATGTTTTCTTCTCTTCAAGCTAGGAATTAGTTTTCCTAACTTCAAGCATAAATATTGTCTTTGCCAGTAAATAGTTTTTGATTGATTGGTCATTTTTAACAAACCACACGCATGAAACTACTTCGTGACTTAAACAAATACATTCTAATCGTTATGTGTTCTCCTTTTCTCCTCTTCTTTTGTGTTTTCTTCAGATTTGTTCGTCTTGGCCAAAATTTAATTTGCCAAAATAAAGGCTTTAGTTTCCATACAAGCACTTAAAGTTATGAAATACGCTCTAAATTGGGGGCATTAGTTTTAATATGGATTTAATAGATTGTATAGCTAACGACCATGTTTCTGGCAATATTTGTTGTAAAATTAATGTAGAGAAAACGGAATCTTGCAATTAAATCAATGCGAGAGAGCTAGAGAAATAAAAGAGGAACAGTAAAGGGCATCAAAGATTTACGTGGTTTGATTAAGTGTTGATACTTACATTTACGAGGAGAGCCAACATTTAGATTACACCTAATTTTCTATAACTAGATTACATCTAAGCTTATAGTTTTTTAAAACAACAATTTAATTAGATATAAAACTCACAGCACCAGTCACTGGTCAAAAGCAAGTCCAGCAAATAAGCTTTTGCCAGATTCCTCTAACGTGCGACGGATATCAAGTCGAGTCAAACCGGTCAATCTGGGATGAGCTTCTCCAAATGAGAGAGAAATCTTCAACCACTGCCCTTCGAGTCCAAATTCGATTTCGATCAGCAAAAGGCATATTGAATCTTGAACAAATCAAAATGCTCCAAACAAGTTGGGTTTTGTATACGGCTCAAACTCGAGACATTATCTAACAACATTGATACGAAAAACAAAGTCAACTATAGTAAAGTCATATACACATGGTACATTTGGTTCAGCATTTGGAAAGCTAATTGGGGAAATGCAAAGCAGTTTAGCCTAAAGGGCTTTGGAGGAAATGCAAAGACTGTTTGGTAAATTCAGCTTTGAAATGTAATTTTGAGAAAAATGTTGTTTGGTAGAAAACATATTTGCAAAGCCCATTTGGTCATTAATCTAAATATTTTTAATTTTTATTTGTTTAAAATTTTAAAAATAATGTTTGCAACTTTTTAAATTTATATTTGACAACAATGTTAAAAATGTTGTGTAAACAATTTTATTGAAATTAAAATTCTTTTTTTTTAAAAAACATCAAATAGAAAAAATTTACGTGCTCTCTTTCTCAATTACAATAAGAATACTTTCATTACAATAAAAACATTATAACATATGCTTTGAGGAAAGAAGCTCATTATCCTTAAAAATTACAAATATCCTTAATTACTTCCTAAATTCATAGCTATTTGATCATGTAAACGTGCCATATCACAATTTTCACTTGCTTTGTATATAGATAATTTGGTATACTCTTTGAAATCTTCCACTTCTTCTTCAATACGCCAAAAGCTCGCTCAATTTCTGATCGTAGTGAGGAGTGAGCACGATTGAACACTTTTTTATAACCCATCAGTTGAGGACCTCGTTGAAACTCAGGTAAATGAGATCTAGTTTCTTTATATGGCCCTAAATAACCCGTGGGATTTAGATATCTAGCATCAACCAAATAATATTTACCTACACAAAAAAAAAAATTGTAAATTTAATCAACATATAACACACATCAAACGAAATACGATGAAGAAATTTACTGTTAAATGTTGGTTTTAAATAAACATCAGTGAAGTGCATATATTAGAACTTTAAGCTGAAAATATGCAATATGCAACAAGCATGGTGTTTGGTGATAAAGTGCAAACAGTCCAAACAATTTTGAATCTATTATGTTGCAAGAAGCATTGCAAAAACTTTGACTGTCAAAGATTGCTAGAAACATCAAGAAATGACTGGTTTATCAGTCCAACTCCAACAAACTGACACGTCCACCATAGCATCTTCATATTACTAGATTTGAGCATCCACCGACAACATACATTCCACATTTGAGGACATATAGGAAAATGTAGGCGTGAGATGCGTGGTTATATATAATCGACATGGAACCGGCGATGCATATGCCAGAAATTGAGGATATATATTTCATTGACGAAAAGCACATTCGTGATTTCCCAACAACTAGAGCATCTCTAACAAAGGCGGCATCGATCAGAGTTTCACTTCCAGGATCACACCGACTAGATTGTCGACCTATGGGACTACCATTATCTCTCGGAGACACATTGAGCAATCATCATCGTGATGATCTCACACCGCACCGAAACAAACGTGATCTCTGCTCCAGCATAATAGCTCTCACATGGCATTGAAACATAAGACTCCAAGCAAATAATGAACCCAAAAACGGAATGAAACTATACGCTAACTTAGTTCGGCCATTTCAACAAACACATGGTGAGCAGTGAGTTGGGGAGCAAACATTGATATGTTGGGAACTTGGGTTAAGGGAGCTTTGAACCAAAACATGTAAATATAAAGAGCCGCTACATTCCCATATCACATAATGAATGGCATCAAAATAACACTTCCAAGCTAACGAGACCCAAACTAGGGAATCGACTAATCCTAACCCGTTCATCATGCTTTCTAACCAATTGGCCTACCACATTCTGATTCCCATGCTATGACTTGTATCTAAACTTGGTCTAGATAACTCCCATTTACGTGCTATTCCTATATGTCCACAGACAGGCAAAGGAAGTTATGTTCACGATCAATGGGCTCAACAATCGCATCCTCATAAAACGATCGATAACATATCAATACGACCAACCAATAGAAGCCACCACTCATGTGTTGCTTTAGTTCTACCCAATTGCACGCACAAGCCCCAGTTGAGCAAAAACACGATGCACAAATCAGGCTCTAAATGCCCGCACTTTCAGTGCACAAAAAAACAAGTAGCAACAAAAGGTCTCGTTCAACAAATATGCTCAACCACTAGGATTCGCCCCAGTGGCCACCCTTCCAAAATGGAAGGGCGAGGTGAGGGGTTCAAATCCCCACCTTCTCAGGGAGGATGGGGTGGGGACGCGTAAATTTCAGGAGTGGGTTTCGACTCCCACGCCCTGCAAGAGGCAAGGCAAAAGTCTGAGAGTGAGTGTATTCTAGGAATAAAGTAGGACTGACCAAAAAAAAAAAAAAAACAAATATGCTCTCATTTTTACTTAGCAAAAATGAAGTACGCGATGATGCTTGACATCGACAAGGCCCCTCCGCTCATCACACTCTCAATCCCACAGTGACATCCCTACTAGAAATAGCAAGACGCCAGCCGCTCAAATCACCAGCCCCCAACCCAATGCCTTAGCAGCACAAACTCAGCCACGGCACGAAGCACGACACACGTGGAGGGGCAAAGAGGAGAGACGAACTTGCGGAGGATGAGCACTTGAGCAAGCAAAGGAAAAGCGCAGTTGAGCAAAGAGTGCAGTTGAGCGAGAAGCGGTTGTCACGAGGGAGAGAACGATGGAAGGGTGCAAAGCGATGGAATAGGAAGAGAATGAGATGTAGGTTTTTTTGTGTTTTCAAAATGGGCAAAAGTGGTTTTCCAATAAAGTTTTGAGGGCAAAATAGTTAACTTACTATTCTCATTAAATGAGCCATTCAGTGTTCTGAAAATGTTGAAAGCTCAAGGCTGGTCTCCACTAGCCTTGAGCTTTCAGCATTCTCAAGGGTCGACTTTCATTTGAAAGCTCCTTGAAGAATGGTTGCCAAATACCTCAATTTGAGATGAAAGTGCTTTGAGACTTGAAGGGGCTTTCTAAATGCCAATCCAAACGCACCCACAGCCCTTTAGTTGTTGCGCCTCTGGTTATAGTCGGCGGAGTATACTAGAGTAAGTAGCAAAGGATTAAATATATATGTTATAGCTTCTATCACAATAAATTACTGTGTATCACGCCTCGTTATTGAAGAATACTATGTAAATCCTCAACAAGAAGGTATCAATTTGGTCTCCAAAACCCTACTTTGTTTTGCTTCCAAAATATCATGCTGATCACTTCACATCCCGCATGTAAATCATACAACTATCACCAGAAATTCTCATTATGAAGATAATTTGGGAAAAATACCAAAAAATTTATAAACCTATAATGTTGGTACAAGTTCAATTTTAAACATTTCAATTGGACAAATTTAGTTCTAAATATTTTCACAATTGTACAAATTGAATCCATTTGGCCAATTTAGGCAAAACTTGCTGACTTGGATATCGACCGCTCTAAATTTTATTTTATTTTCAAATTTTTTCATTAATAATAGTTTTTCTTTTTTTTCATCTCTTTTCCTTCTTATCTTTTTTCTTTGCCTTTGTGGCTAGAGAGGTTTGCCGACCATTAGGTGTCAATGGAGCCCTCATTGGGCCTCACCCAACCAGCTTCGCCATGGTCTAGTCATTGGGGGCGAAATTGGCCTCGTCTGCAGCTACGGCAGACCTTGCCCACATCCACAGTGCAAAAAATAAAGGAGGAAAAGAGAAAATTTTAAAAAAAATCAAAAAATATTTTAAAATTAAAAATTGTCTACGTCACAACGTCAATTGTACAATGTAGAACAGCCGGCATCCACGTTTTCAGGATCAAGCTTAAAATATATATGTCACCTTAACTAAGTCTTAAGATGATGACACAATATTTATTATGTCCGAAAGTAAAATAATTCACATATTTTACTTTATCTGTCTACGATGCCAGATGTGAGTTTTGATAAATTTCATGAAAAAGTAGATACGTGAACTCAAGTTAGACATTAGATATATCTGAACTATCTTCTGTACGGTATTGAAAGTATAGACATACGCTCTATGGGAAATGTGTTAAGTACCGTAATACGTATTTCATACTACGTATGCATGAGACGACCAACAAGAGTGACAAAAGTTTTGATCTCAACTTTTATGCCAAGTGAGACTCTTGAGGAAATAGTTCCTCAATTAAGTGTCCTCATGACTATTACTTATTCTCAAGATTTCTATTCAGTATTTGCTATCTTAAAATGTTGCCAATGATCATGAATTAATTCGATTTAATGGGACACCATGATGACATCACCTAGTAGGGTCAGTCGATTTAACGTGACCCATCCTATCTTACCCAACCCGTCTACGTTGACCCGTGGACTTTGACTGTTGACTGTTGACCACCATTGACTAGGGTTGACCTGCATTGACAACCATTGACCGGCCAAAAAAAAAAAACAGAGGAAAATTATGTTTTTATGTTTTGTTCGTTGTTGATTATAAGTAATCCATTTTGTTATGCATTTGTTGCAGGAATCATGATGCGTTTTGTACGCATGCCTATATTTCCGAGAATTGACGAAGAAAATGGGAGACTTGAAGGGCTAAAAACAGAATTATCTAATTATCGGTGGAATGACGGTGATGTAGTATCACACGTGGTCAGGATCAATCAGATGATACAAAAAATCATCTGAAATGGTTATCCTATGCCGGATTTTGAGAAAATGCCGCCATTAATGAACACTCTTCCACCTGAATGGCAAGCAGTGTTAGATTGCTTATGGGAGGTCAACATGGTCTTGGATTATAGGAGGCTTACAATAACTTTTGTAAGAGAGTACTTTAGAATCGAGTTAACCAAGACTTCAACCCTTGGATTGAGTGTCACATGGTGTAGAATGAATGCGCTTTGAAAGTGGCATGAGAGCTCTGCAAAGGTCTGATTGACCAATGTGCCTTCAAAATTCTCAGAGAATTTTACTAAGAGATTATAAGAGACTTTCCCAGTTTTTGAGATAAATGAGAATATTTGGATTTAATTATTTATTTTTCTTAGATTAGTTTGGGATGTTTAAGGTGTAAATATTTCTTCTGATGTTGATATATTTCCTCTGAATATATTACTTAGTGTAAATGACATATTTAACTTTCAACACTTGTATGCATGGCGAAAAGGGTTTGTCTCAATATTGCTCAAGAGAAGAACTTACCGAGTAACTCATGGCTTTCCCCCCTTGAGGTACGCCTCATGCTTCTTAGGATCACTCAAGACTTGATAGGTCTCCCCAAGCCCAAGCATCTACACAAACATCAAGGGCATAATAAGTACAACAAAATATATTTTTGTTCCAAGAAAGCTGAAGAATCAAATTGACCTGGAAATTTTTTGCTGCTTTTGGATCTCCAGGATTCTTATCTGAATGAACCTGCCACGCCTGAAAGACAGCACGCAAATTTCAGAAATTCATCATATACGCACAACCTTACTCCCAACTTGGGTGATAGGTACCTTCAGGTAATACGCCTTCTTAATATTGGCATCAGAAGCACCCATGCTAACACCAAGGATGTCGTAATATGTCGTGTCCTTCTCCATCTCAGAAAAACCAACCTACTCTAAGAATAAACCACCAATGAGGCGACTACGAGGCGGCGGAGCGGGTTTCAATGGGCAACGGGGAGGGAGAGAGAAACCCCCGTCGCCCATTGAAACCGCTCCGCCCGCCTCCTTGGTGGTTTATTCTTAGAGTAGGCTGGTTTTTCTGAGATGGAGAATGACATGACATATTACGACATCCTTGGTGTTAGCGTGGGTGCTTCTGATGCCAATATTAAGAATGAGTATTACCTAAAGGTACCTATCACCCGAGTTGGGAGTAAGGTTGTGCATATATGATGAATTTCTGAAATTTTTCGTGTTGTCTTTCACGTGCACAAGCAGTTCATCCGCATAAGAATCCTAGAAATCCAAAAGCAGCAGAAAATTTCCAAATCAATTTGATTCTTCAGCTTTCTTGGAACAAAAATATATTTTGTTGTACTTATTATGCCCTTGATGTTTGTGTAGATGCTTGGGCTTGGGGAGGCCTATCAAGTCTTGAGTGATCCTAAGAAGCGTGAGGCATACCTCAAGGGGGGAAAGCTAGGAGTTACTCGGTAAGTTCTTCTCCTGAGTATTACTGAGACAGACCCTTTTTGCCATGCATACAAGTGCTGACACTTATATATATGTCATTTACACTAAGTAATATATTAAGAGGAAATATATCAACATAGAAAGAGATATTTACACATTAAACATCTCAAACTAATCTAAAAAATAATAATAATTAAATCCAAATATTCTCATTTATCTCATAAACTGGGAAAGTTTCTTATAATCTCTTAGTAAAATTCTCTGAGAATTTTGAAAGTACATTGGTCAACCACGAAAAGACCTTTGGAGAGCTCAACCACGAAAAGACCTTTGGAGAGCTCTCATGCCACTTCAAAGGCGTATTCATTCTACACCATATGACACTCAACCCGAGGGTTGAAGCCCTAGTTAACTCGATTTCATAGTACTCTCTTACAAAAGTTATTGCAAGCCTCCTATAATTCGGGACCATGTTGACCTCCTATAGGCGATCTAACGTTACTTGCCATTCAGGTTGAAGAGTGTCCATTAAGATTGTCACTTTCTCAAAATCCGACATAGAATAACCATTCTAGATGATTTCTTGTATCATCTAATTGACCCTGACCACATGTGATACTACATCACTGTCATTTCACAGATAATTAGCTAATTCTATTTTTAGGCCTTCAAGTCTCGCATTTTCTTCGTCTGTTCTCAGAAATATAGGCATGCGTACAAAATGCATCATAATTCCCGCAACAAATGTAGAACAAAAGGGATTACTTATAATCAACAATGAACAACATAGAAAAACATAATTTTCCTCTTCTTCTTTTTTTGGGCCGATCAACAGTGGTCAAAGGTTAATAGTCAAAGTCAACGGGTCAATGCAGATAGGTAGGGTCGGGTCAAATTGACCGATCCTGCTAAGTGATGTCATCGTGACGTTACCGGCACGTGCTCGATGCGTGCTCGGGCAACTGTCGGTTGACGTCACGATAGCAATTTAGGGAAACAGATTCCCAAAAATGATTCGATACTCAATTGAACACCGAAAACATATGTGGAAAATGTGCTTAGAAAAACATGTTACACCGATCAAAAAGTATATCACGTAGTCAGACATACCTTAGTTTTCATAGATTAAACACCGCCGTTGCAGTTTTATGAGGAATTCTTCGAAGCCCTGATTCTGTTCCCCAAGAGGAGCGTACTGTTTTTGCGGGGAAAAATTGAGAGAACGTAGAAAAACAGAGAGAATGTATTTTATTCTATTCAGATTACGCAACTGCTTAGATAATGTTAACTGTTCAAATAATCCCCATTTTTCTTTTATCTACAATAATTGCACTCTTCTATGGACCCTTCACTTACAAGCCGGGTTTTGGCCTAACATGGGTGGATGGGCTTAAATAAGCCCATCAAACATAAAAATCCATAATCTCTCACTCGCACATAGTGGGTCGAACAAAACCCTATTTACCTCTCTACAACATTCATATCGATGAATAATCCGTGCGATCAGTATATTTTGAGAGCTTGTTGTCATATATCTGTTAGGAATATATAACAGCTCGTAATGGACATCACATTTTTGAGTAGATTTAGTATGCAGTACCTAGATCGATCGATCACATTTATTTTCTCTTGATCTCTTTTAATAATGATTATTCCAAAAACAATCATAATTGATCGACCAGTGAATACAAAACTAGAATGTGATTCTCCAAATTCGATTTTCCTCTTTCCTTGAAACTCTTAATTTCAATTCAACTTGTTTTTTAGTAATGTCCCATTAAAATCGAATCAATTCATGATCATTGGCAACATTCTAAGATAACAAACACTAAATAGAAATCTTGAAAATAAGGAAAAGTCATGAGGGCACTTAATTGAAGAACTATTTCCTCAAGAGTTTCACACGGTATAAAAGTTGAGATAAAAACTTTTGCCACTCTTGTTGGTCGTCTTATGCATACGTAGTATGAAATACGTATTACGGTACTTAATTCATTTCTCATAGAGTATATGTCTATACCTTTAATACCATATAAATGATAATTTAGACATACCTAATGTCTAACTTGAGTTCACGTATCTATTATTTCACGAAATTCATGAACTCACATCGGCATCATAGACAGATAGAGTAAAATATGTCGGTTATTTTACTTTCGAATATAATAAATATTGTGTCCTCATCTTAACACTTAGTTAATGAGACATATATATTTTAAGCTTGACTTCTCGATTATCACCTAGATAATAAGCTTAAAAATTGTCTCATCTTTATTTATCATAATAGTAAATAGAGGCGATTACCCGTGTGAGTAAGCTAATCTTTTATCTGTCCGACATACTTTCTCAATTTTATATAATGTACTAAGCATTAAAATGCATAAACCTTAAACAAAGATTCATGGGCATTAATAATGAAAATACAAATTCATTAAATGTGAACACTAAAGGAAATTACAATATTCAGTACATCAGCCTCTACGCAATCCTAGAGATTTCACATTACCACATAATACATCTATAGGTATTGGTTTCATCATACGATCTGCTACCATTCTATGCGTAGATATGTATTGTAGGTTCACATCTTTTCGTGTAATTATATATTTGACAAAATTATACTTGGTATTTATATATTTGGTTTTGTCATGATATTTTCGATTTTTGGTGTACGCTATTGCTGCTTGGTTATCATAGTTAACCAACAATAAGTTTGCAGCATTCTTAATAATACCTAAATAATCCAAAAATCTTTTAAGCCAAACACCTTCTTGTATTGCTGTTGATAATGCACGAACTCAGCTTATATCGTGGACAAGACTATACACGTTTGTTTCATACTACTTTAAGATATGGCACCATTATTCAGTAAAAAAAACAAATCCAGAGATAGATTTCATTTCATCTAAATTTCCTCCCCAGCATCTGAATAGCCTTTAAATTGCAGTTCATTTCCTTGGTAACTCAACGTCTAATCACCAGTTCCCTTTAGATACCTTAGTATTCTTTTAATGGCTTTCTAATATTCTTGACCTGAATTGGATTGGTATCTACTTACCATTCTAACTGAAAAACATATGACAGGTCTTGTACACATCATAGCGTACATTAAGTTTTCAACAACACTAGCATGAGGAACATGTTGCATTTGTTTAATGTTCTTTCTCTGTTCTAAAAAAAAAGAATAGAAAAGGTAGAGAAATATAAATATTACTAAACAAACCCTTAATCTCGTATTCCAATATGTTCTCCATTTCCCATCAACCATTGGACTAAGTTCCCGGTGGTTTCTCTTCCCATCAATAAACTTTGCCATCCCTTTCCCGCATACCAAAAATATGTGTTAGGATAGTACAATGCCTTGAACAACTACCTCCATAAAGTTTAGGGGGATTGTAACAATTTCTACACCTATTTTTCCCAACATGGCCTTATTAAGATGGCCTTATTAAGGGGATTGTAACAATCTCTATACTTGTTTTCTAAACATGACTTTATTAAAGGCAATTAGATCCTTAAAGCCCATTCATCCGCAAACAGAGTAGATGAAAAGAGTTAGGCAAATGCTTATTCAACTTGATCCCTTTAATTCTACAATCTTTGATTGCTTTATTCATTAAAAGCAAGAGAACATTAGCAATGAGGATAAATAGATAAGGAGAAAGAGGGTAACCTTGTTTAATTCTCCATGATGGTCGAAAGCTCCATTAAATTTGATGCTGAGAGAATTTGTAGTTACACATTACATAATCCACAAGACCCATTTTCTACGAATTACTATCTTTAGCATACCTACATCTAAGAAGTCTTATTCAATCCTATCATAGGCTCTTGCCTATCCAATTTCAACACCGCCTGAAATTTCTTTTTCCTTTTCTAGTTCGTAACTGGTGTAGAACTTGTTGGACAATTGGGATGTTGTCCTGGATTTGTCTCCTACTCACAAAGAAACTTTGTTCCATAGTGATCGATTCGAGTAGCAATATTTTTAGCCTATTCGCTAGTACCTTAAAGATAATCTTGTAAGCAAAATTACAAAGGCTTAGGGCTTGTTTGTTAAAAATTATTTATGTTCCCTAGAACAAAATTTATGTTCTTTTGTTCGAGAACGAAAAAAGAATATAAATATGTGTGGTAAAAATTTTGTTCTCAGAATAAAAAAAAAAATCTATATATTTTTTATTCTCGGGAATAGATTTGGAATAGAAACAAAAGGTAGAAAAAAGTAACTTCTTGTTTTCGGAAACAATTTCGAGAATCAATTTTCTCTTTCTTCTTTTTTTTTCTTCTCTTTCTTTTCTTATTATTATTCTTCTTCTTCCTTTTGGCGGTCGCCAACCTTGGCCATGGCCGGCACCGATGACCATCAGGACTAGGGCGGTGACATTGCCGGCCCCGGAGACGCCAAGCCACCGCGAGGCTCGTTGACCCTAGCCTCGCCTAGCCACTAGTGAGGCTTGGCCGGCCAGAGCCACCTCCGGGATAGCATCGCCTAGTGGTGGCCGGCAAGGACAAGCCTCACACGACCACGTCAAGCAAGACTTGGCCTCCCGGCCCGGTCGCCAAGCGGGGGTGAGGCCGACCTCTCGTCGCTCGGGCAAGGCCAAGCCTCGTCGGTGGCACGGTGAGGCTCACTTAGCCATTAGTGAGGCTCGCCCGCCCGGTTGGTGAGGCCGAGCGTCATCGGGCCCCTCGCCCGGCCTAGTAAGGCTCCGGTGAGCTCGTTGAACATCGCCTAAGCCGATCGCCAAAAAGAAAAAGAATAAAAAATAAAAAATAATAAAAGAATTAAAAAATCTAAAAATTAAAAAAATCTAAAAATTTTACCAAACATATTTCTATCTTGGGAATAGAAATTTTGGTAAGTTACCAAACGCATTCTTTTGCTCAAAAATTGTTCCCGAGAACAGAAATAGAAAAAATCATTTCTCAGTAAAAATTGTTCTCCGAAATAGAAGCGTTACCAAACGCGCTTTTATCGGGGGGAATTACTCTATCTTCTTAGGGTTGGAGATTCCAGGAATAATAAAGGTGATGTTTGAAGCTGGATTCGGCTGTCCTTATTCTATAAAGTCAGCCACCAATTTTAAAACATCTTCCTTAATCTCCTTTCAATGATGTTGGTAAAGCCTGTTCATTCCGTCTCGCCCGAGATGCTCACGGTGCTCCAAATTGGAAACTAGCTTCTTTCACTTCCGCAAAGTGATATTCGCATATAAAGATTCATTCGCCTCATTTATAGCTTTCAAAATAGGGCTTGAACCCATGTTTTAACTCATATTTAAAAAAATGAGTCATATATGAGTTGGTTAAGATTTAATATATGAGTTTAAATGGGTTTAAGGAAGCAAAAAGCCTAACTAATGATGGGTTTTAATGGGTAAACAAAAAGTCGAGTTCAACCCATTTGATTTCCTAGCAAAGACAAAGGTCCAACGCTCATCGCGGTCTTCTTTTTCTTCTTCTTCATCCTCATCATCTTTGTTGATAGCGAGGCGTCGTCTTTGTTCACGATCCTAAATTTCTCATCCTCTTCAAACTCGATCTCTTCCTCATCGGAATTCATGATCATAAGAAAATTGAAAAAAAATTGCCGGGCAAGGAGCTTCTTCAATTGTTCTCGAGCAGGGAAGCTCTACAACGTCGATCGTTCTCAAACAGGGTGGTGATGGATTGGCCAGTGTGGGTTAGGGGACTTGTTTTTCCTTGGCTACTGAGGCGCTCGCACTCTTCATTTTTACTTTTTAGTAGACGTGTCTCTTGGTTTGCCTGTGTCACGTGCTTGTCACGTGTTGATTTGGCGGCCTCTCTCATCTTGCTGGGCGTGTCTAGAAACAAAAATTCAAGGAGAAAATTACTAGAATTTGGGTCTAGTATGGGTCGTTAGAATTGTATTATAAAAAATGGGTTATATGGGTTATATGGGTCAATTTGAGTTGGATCATTTTTCGACCCAACTTGACCCAATCCAGCTCCACCCACCCATTTGACGGTCTAGCCTCATCCTTGACTAAAATAAGACATTGATTCAAGATGGGCTGAAAGTTTCACAAACCGCATGGACTGTAAAGATGTTCAAAGAAATCTCTTGTTGCATTCTTGAGGCTGTTAATTTCACGGATCTACACCTCTGAAATTTCCAGCATGGTTATTTTATCACGTCACCTTCTCTGAATCATGGTAACATAGAAAAGCTTGGTGTTTTTCCCACCCCATTTCACCCAATTAATTTGGGATCTCATACCCCAAAACATCTCCTCTTGTCCCCACAAGTCCTCAATCTTGTTTTTCAAAAGCTGAACTCTTTCGCTATCCCGTTGAGGAGTATGGCTATTTGCTATAATCTGGATTTCCTTTTTCAGAAGAGTGATTTGCCTATGGGCATACGAGAACTTCTTCCTTTATAAAGACAGGGCTGCTTTGACATCCTTCACCATTGTAATCGGGTTCTTAGTCTCCCCTGTTGACGATTTTCATGTAGAGTGAACTACACCATCATACTCATCATTTTCCAAGTTAAAATGCCTCTAGTTTGAGCTCCTTTTGGCACTTCACAGCTTCTTCTTCAAAAGAGAGTACGATGGGTCTATGGTTGGAGCCAACCGCGGGTAAGGCATGTACTTCTATTTTGAGAAACAAAACCCTCCAATGAGTGTTATAGAGGACCCCATCTAGTCTTTCCTTCTCAAGATACTCTTTCTCTATTATTAGTCCAAGTATATTTGCATCATTTACTTTCCAAGTCCATTAGCGAGCAATATTCCATAGTGCTCCGTCATTCTCCTCCTCATTTTCTCCTAGTGATATAGTATTTCATTAAAATCTCTAATACAAATCTAGTGGAGGTGGTTATGTGTATTTACCCTCTTCAGCTCTTCCCATAACAAGACTATTTTTGAAGGTATCCACAGCACGTATAAACATACTTCTCATCAAATGCTTGCTATCTTCCTGTTTGCATACCAGCTTAATGAAATCAGTTGAGGGGGAGTTCACACCGACTTATATCCTTCCTTCCTTATCACAGTCAAACCTGGCTTGGCAACAAAACAATGTTGGAATTTCAACCGCCTTTTCACCCTGAGTACCATATGCTCTTTGTTTTTTTTTTTTCATTAAAAACTCATTAGTGGGCCTTTATTGAGTCATTAAGGCTCTCAGTGACTAGAATGTCAGAGATGTATCCAACTCTTGATAATTCCAGCTCATGAGTTTCATATATCCTACATGGATAACAAAAATGAGGGATTTGCTCATATTTAAAATCAATCCACAGCTGATTGTCTCCAAGGTTCACCACAATCCCTGATTTTAGAGGGCTCATAAGTCTATAAGTACTCTAGCTTTCCCAATTTTATAGGGGCTGCCCTCTTTTGCCTCCAGCTTAAAGATTCGGCACTTTGCCATTTTAGATGCCACTTCTGCATCACTTTCCCCGTAATTCTTCCTAATTGTAGGCCATGTACGTGCACCCAAAATGTACATTGTACAATGACAAAAAGTACAGGGATATTGGGGTCCAGTTGTTGAGGAATCAGCAAATTGCCCGAAAAGGACCATGGGCTGCCCTCTGTAACTTTCTCTCACTCCTTATGGAACGGAATGTAAAAGTGAAAAGAGACGGCTGCATCTAGAATAGAGCTTCCCCAACAATATAAGGCTGCATTTTCTCGATTTTTTCTCAGGAATCCCCCCATTCACAGTCACTAGATCATCCTCCGACCACGTATTGCCTAGTCTTCTACACAGGGCAGCTAATCTTAGTTCTTTCTCTACCACACCTTCCATGCTTACATGAATTTTCTATGACAGGGGCACTCCATGCTAAAAAATTCCAGTCTCCCACAACTTGAAATCTTGGCCAAAAGGAATCCAGCCAACAGTATTACCTATCCCACAATTTGCTCCCTAATACCCGAGACCCCACATATTCTCAGCGGCTTGCACAATGGGGAGCTATACATGAAGGAAGCTCTTAGGTAAGGCGAGCAGCAGTACAGGATAGAATAGAGATAAAGCAGGTGATAGGAACCAGGGTTAATATGGGAGAGGAGGCAAGAATTTTTAGGGTTCCTCGGGTTAAAGGGTAGTGGAGGATGAGGGAACCGCAGGTCGCCATTTTACAGGAAGGAGATGAAGCTGGGGTGGTCCAAAGGTCATGGATGAAGAAGGAAAACAGAGATTGGGATGGGAGGGTTTAAGGGGAAGCCATCATGGAAAAGTTAGGGTTTTGGAATGGATGGACATCGGGTATACGGGGTTAGCTATCGCCATGGACAGGGAGAAAGCTCTTACAGAGAAGAGAGCACGCATCTTAACAGCCCAACTAGGTTCGAGATTAAGCAACCAAAGCAGAGAGCATACTGACGAGGACTATATTTCACTGAGCTAACAATCACGATTAGAGCGCAAATCTTGGAAACCTCACCTTGGCCACGAGTGCTCTTGAAAGGAGTGCCGCGGTCCCGAACCAAATAAAGTTGAGCAGCATCAAGGAGAATCCCGTTGTCAGACGCTGAAACAAGACAAAACCTGAGCTCAACCACCTCTGGGAAACGAAAACGACAAAGCCAACACCGCGGACGCATCCATCGAACAACGATCCTGGAAAGAGACACCGACCTTCGACTTCGTCTCCATCGTCAGAGTGTCCCAGCCTTCGCCTTCCTTGACGAGCTTCTTCTTGAGGCCCTGATTGCCGATCTCCTTCTCCTCGCCGGCCTTCATGACGCGGGCGTCGTCCTCGTCGGGGAGGTCGAAGTCGCGGTTCATCTCGCCTGAGAGGACAGTGGACTGCGAGCTGCGACGGATCACGAAGCGGGGGTGAGGGAAGGGGAACTGAAAGAGGGAGAGATTCACACGGCGTCGAGGGGGAAGCGATGGAGAGGGGAGGCTCGAAGCAAAGACAAAGATTAGGGGATTTGGCATTGACTTACTGATTTTCGGGGTCAAGGGCATTGATTTGTTAAGTTGAATGGATCACGGTGCTTGTTTGTTCCTCCGTTTGTTAATTACCTAAAACAATTATACCATCGGATCTAAGATGCTAAATCCCAGTCGGTTTTCGGGATATTTAGGAAGATTAATGTTCTTTATGTTAAATCGGACTAACATGATAATGCCCTACAATTGTAATTAATTCCTATTAGAATGTGATAGTTATTCCTTAATAATTAGATATTTGTAGTATAATAATTGATCAAATATGATATTTGAACATTTATAATTGTGATATTAAGAGTGCATTTGTTTTACGGAAAACTCAAGATTTGGAATATATTTTCAAAACAAATGATTGATTATATCACTTAAAGTTTGTTAACATAAAAAGTGTTTTTATTATCAACAATAATTTATGTCTAGTTATTTTTCCCGAGTGACAAAAATATACAAGAATATTTTTCATCTGTTTATACATTTTTATAACCAATACAAATAATTATTTTTCATAAAATGTTTTTCAAATCTTGAGTTTTTCGTGAAATATATATACCATAAATCATATATAACTTTTGTTATCATCGATAACATCCACGAATAATAAGGTGGGTGTTGGCAATGGCAAACTAATCCACAGTAAAGAATCGTCACATGCATAATTGCATCGTGTTACTTGCCTCCAAATTGTAAATTGTTTTATTTCCTAATTATCTGATAAATCTGCATATTTGTCTCCATTTTTGCTTTTGCAAACCGTATACCGACCCCGTTAAACATCAACATTTTCGTCAGATGGCAATTTATTATTTTTTTTTTTTTAACTATCTAAGTTTCTTATCATTTTTATAGTCAAGACCAAGCGGAAATTGCCAGCGAGGAAACATCTTCATTTAAGACAACAATTGATAGGGTACCATACTAAGGGCATAAATACTGTTGAGGGGTTATAGTTCTTTGAAAGGAAATAAAAATAGGATATATCCTAAACCATACTTTAGTAGAGTTTTGCAAGTAACAAGGAGACTTTAGCACATTTAATGCATTTAACTTTAAGAGGAGGAGCCTTTTGTTCTACAATAAAAGTTTACAATTTTGGCAAAAGAAAGAAAAAAAAGAAGTAACTTTGAAATCTCAATCTAAATATATATATGTGTGTGTGTGTGTGTGTATAATATATATTGAACTACAGATGTGTGAAAGATAAATTTTGAAAAAAAAAAAAAAACTATTAATCTATCATGATTTATAATGTACGCATAGTGAATGTCATTCGGTTGTACACTATGGTAATGATATCCTAAACCTATTGTAATCGACCATTCAGTTACTATTTTTTTAATTATGTCAACTTAATCCTAAACTAGGATAAGTACATTGAAAGTACCATAACTTTCATAAGATGCTCACTTGAGTGCAACATAATTTTTTTATTCACTTGAGTGCCACAAATTTGAAAATCAATTATTTAAGTGTCACTAATGATTTTCCTCGATGGAAGCGAAAGTGGTGTGTTGGAAAGTTGAAATTAGCATATGAGAAGGCAAATGACATTGCTTGAGTGTGTAATTGAAGGACAACGGAAGTTTCAGTAATTTCACAAATGATCATTTTAGTGAGATAAATTTTTGCAAGTGAACAACACTTAGGTTCGTCATTTTTTTTTTTTTGAAGTGACCACTTAAGTGACGAAAGGAGAAAAGAGTCTAAAAACGGCATTGTTTGAGGAAGAGAGAGTTTCAAAACGACATTATCTAATTGGAGAATATTATAAAGAAACGACAACGCCTGTTATACTCTTGCCATGTTAAACAAAATTTCCACATTGGACTTCTATTTATTTTTAAAATTTCTACATCGTGATCAAAAATTAAGAAAAAAAATCCACATAAGATGATTTGCCAAAAATGACACTTAAGGGCCTATTTGGTAACGTGTTAAACCGTGCCCAATTCTTTTTTTTTTGCTCAAAACAAATAAAAGAACATAAATCCATTAGTAACTTTTTTGTTCTCGGAATAAATTTGTAACAAAATCAAGAAGTAAAAAAAAAAATTGCTTCTTTATTCTTGGGGATAACTCCATAATCAAGTCAAACTTTTTTTCTCTTTTTTTTTTTCTTTTCCTTTTCTTTCCTTTTCTCTTCCTCCTCCTAGGGGGACATCACAAGGCTCGGCCTCACCCACTGGCCGCAAGGCTCTCGCAAGCTCGTCTGGACCTTGCCCTAGCTTAACGAGGCTCGGCGAGCTCATCGGACCTTGCCCAATGGCCGACAACTAGCTAGGAAGAAGAAGAGGAGGAGAAGAAAACAAAAAAGAGAAAATATAATATAATAAAAAGTATTAAAAAATTAAAAGAAATTTTAAGTCACAAAAAATTTTGAGGGTCATACCAAACACCTTTCTATTCCGGGAATAGAAATTTTTAGAAAACCAAACGCCTTTAAATATTCAAAAACTCGTCCAAGAAATAGGATAAAAAATCATTTATGAGTAAAAATTATTCACCTTGAAAATGAAGATGGTTACTTCAAACATCCCTCAAGTAATTGATTACATGAAGTGAGCAAAACAAAAATTTTGGCTCTCAAATAAGCACCATGAGAAAATTATGACACTCTTACTATACTTATCACGTTCTAAACCTATTAATGATTTGTCAATGTAGCCATTCCTACCAAATTTGGTTGAAATTTGCAAGTGGATGATCTTTGCATATTTAAAAAAAATATTCTGAATTTTTTATTATTTTTATATTTTCCTTGTTTTCTTTTAGAAAAATTTGCAAAAGTTGTCATTTCAATATTGGTTATACTACGTAGGAGGGTCACGTTTACATTAGCAATTTTCAATCAAAATTAACTAGAATGATTAAATTAGCCAATTATTAAAAATAAGGTTTAAAATTAAATTATGACACTTGAAAGGTTTATGATTAATTTTTCATTCAAATTGAATATGCGATAGAATGAAACTTTTATGTAATAGCAACCATTTTTATGGTATGTTTGGTTCAACTTTGGATGCAAAGCAAATATTGAAAGCCAAAGCTCTTTGGAGAAATAGAAATTGCTTTTGGTAAAATCTCTTTTGCAAAGGGCTTTGGCCATGTATTAGAATTCTTTAAACTTAGAACACTCAATTTATCACAAAATTCACTTTTAGGGTGTATTTGTTTTTTGAAAAACTTTCATCATAAAGGAAAATATTTTTCAAGAAATCATTTTTCGACAACATGTTTTCCTCTTTTCAAGTTAGCAAAATTTATTTTTCTTTAAGCATGCTTATTTTCCTTGACCGTAAGTATTGTCTGTTGACTAATCATTTCCAGCAAACTAAATGTGTGATAGTCCAAACAACTAATATGCAAAAAATTCTCACTCAACAAACACATCCTAACTAATACATGTTCTCCATTGTTCCTTTGCATTTCTTTTTTCTGGATTTTTTCATCTTCCTTAGCCAAAAGTTATATTTTCAACATGAAGGGTTTAGTTTCTATATGAACACTTTAGTTATGAATAAACGCTAAATTAGGGGCATTGATTTTTGCAAGGATATAAGTGTGACTTGTGTTAAAGAAATCCCCACAATAGAGAATTGGTATAGTGTAGAGCAGTTAATATATCTTAATTAACCCGTAAATTATTGGCTTAAGCTTTTACATGAAGGTGGATCTTACTAGATGTGTTAATGTCCTCAGATTTGGGCTACCACTTGGTGAGCTCCTAATGGCAAACTTCAAATCTTATCTTGATTCGGAAGGATACCTAGATTAAGGGGTTGGGACTAACACTCACTTTTGACTTGGGCTATCACTTACTAATCTTCCCATGTGAAAGATATCGGGTTTTATTATGCGCTCCCTAACAAGTTTTAATATTGAGCTTATAGATCGTATAGCTAGCAACTATATTTCTAGCAATATCCATCCATTTTCATTTTGATGTAAGAAAAGTGAGAGTCAATTATGATAACATGATATTTAAGCCTTCAATTGTTGTAACTCAAGTTATAGTTGGCAGAGTATGTTAGATTGAGTAGTAAAGGGAATAATATATAAAATTTCAGCTTGTATCATAATCAATTACTATGTATCATGTCTTTATCGAAGTATTATATATAAACCCTCGGCAAGAAGGTATCAATTTGGTCTCCCAGACCCTGCTTTGCTTTGCTTCCAAAGTATCCTCTTGATCACTTCAAACCCTGCATGTAAATCACACAACGATCACCAAAGATTTCCCAAAAATTGAGATAAATCTACAAAGACACAAATCGAAAGCAAAATAATGGACAATAGTCCAATCAATGAACCGGCTACTTACTGTACAAACTCAACGTTTACAGATGATGCGGATGGATTTGCAATGGCCTCGACCACGGTCTTGGACAAGACAATGGGGGCGTGGTCCGAAGAGGATAGGGAGACTGCGCTGAGTGCCTGGTCCACGATCCTGACCTGGACCATTGGGCTGGGTTGCAAGTCTTCGACCGGTCGGCACTTATGCACCGAACCCAATATTGCCTCCCGCAAGCGGTGCCATTGTCCCAAATGCCTTCCCAGCGGCCGCGAACAGGAAGCTCAAGGAGAATTGCAATGGGTCGTACCCGAAGCAAGCGATCGTTGCGATCATATTACCCATAAACGCATCAATATACAAACAAGATCAAATTGTAGTAACGTGGCCTGGAGATATACTAGAAATTAAGAGCCGGTGTGATAACACATGGTACTTACACATATACAGAGGATCTTAGTGACCAGCGGTGTCGATGTCTGCATGGGATCAGAGCAACAATAGCACAGCGAGGATGAGGATCGATGAGAGACAGCGAGGACGACGTCGCTGGCGTTGTTGGTGTTAAAATATGCCGAGTTTGGCCAGAATGCAAAATTCCGAATATTCTAAATTGGATATGTTACAGACATTCGAAATTGAGCAAAAAAATCTTCGGATTAACTTTCCAAAATTTGAATCTGCGTTGGAAGTCTGGCCGCTAAAATATGAAAGTCCAACTTTCACTTGGACATGGATTTTGTTTAAAATATGCAAAGATATGTTTTGGATAAAATTGTTCAAGATAACAACAAAATAAGAATGTTCGGGTGTTGACTTTGATTTGCACCTCAAGCTGGGATTAATGTCGTATCGGATAGGAAACAAAATCCTATGAGAAATCGGTAAAAGAATAAGGGTCTCACTTATTTATAGACTTGTGGCCATGGGTGGCATGAAGGTTAATTATGAAGAATTGGTCTTGAAGCATAATCTGAAGTAGTCAGTGCTTGGTAATGATTTTCTTTGTCGTTCTTGTTCGTGAATTACATTTAAGAAGATTTAGTGTTCAAGTCAATCAAATATTGTGGTAAGATTTACGTGTAATTCTTTCGTGAGATTAAGAGATTATTTCTTGAGGAATTTTGGAGTTAAAAAGGAAACAAGTATTTGAGTTACTCTAATCTCATTGTATATCTTAATTTATAGTAAAATTCATTCACACTCTTCCGTGGACGTAAGTCTTTCTGACCAACTGTCATCCCGATATCCGATTTATTTTCTTCTTTTATCTATATTATTGTTCGATCGCTCAGCTTTTCGCAACATTGAGACCCAACCTGCGGGAGAGACTTTGGAAAGATTGGAAATTTGTTAATGCACTAGCAAGAAAAATGGACGATTGGGCAGGTTATAAACCGTCGCGAAAAGAACACAGAAGAATAAAATGAAGTTTTCCCAATCACATGCGCACAATTACATGCACATGGCTTCAAAATTTCGATCAGACCAAGGTTCAATAAAGTTCTAATTCTCTACATTCCAAAGAGTCTTCGAGAATTTGATACAGGACGAATCTTTTTCTAATCCTCCACAACGCCTGGTCTTTTCTAGCGCCTGCTTCTTTTGATTGATCAGGACATGCACTTCGTTCTCGTTTCTACCAACCTTGTAGCGTCGAGTAAAATCAACGAAACCCTCGGCCCAGGAAGCAAAGAGATATAAATGTAATTGTTATTTCCCGTGATTTAGCTTCTCAAATCTTAGTACCACCAATTTTTTCGCACTTTCATGAGAATTTAACTTCTCTTTATAAGTTTGTCTCCCCTAATCTTTAATTACATTAGTTTAAAACCTCCACTATCTCTAATCCGGTAAAATCGGCCCCTATTTCTTTAAGTTTTCAAATAAAATTTAAGGCACTCTTTATGAAAAAAATTGAATAATTTGAAAAATATTATTTTAGAAATAATTATTTATATCGCTTACAAATATAAAGAATAAAATATTTTCATGGACTAGGAAAATATGCTATTAAAATATTAAAATATAAATTATATTGATAATGAAAATATTTTTTATTGATAAATTATTTGAAAAATATAAGTGATCTTTTTTATTTATTTTTTTGCCCAAACAAATTTACCCTAAATCATTTCATATATTTTTTTGTTCGGATATTTTGGCACATTTCGATGATTGGAATTATTCTCAAAAGCATTTTTGGCACGTTTTGCACCATGGCTACTAAAAAGTTCATGTAAAGGGC